>JAOZGT010000009.1:3919265-6319265 GCA_035578325.1 Coelinius sp. EB29 | reverse complement strand
TAAGTGCCAAATATGTACAGATTCGAGCAATATTTTTTTTTTTTTTATTATCAATAGAAAAAAAAATTTCCATTTCGATCCTTTTTTTTCAGCTCAATCTCCACTTTTATAAAAATTTGCACGCAACGTATTCGCAAATTAATTTCTACATTGTCAGGCAATTTTACTAATATTGTTTTTTTTTTTTTTTTCTCATTTTCTTTATGATATGTCTCGTTACAATCTTATACGTTGTTCAGTGACTGAAAATTCTCTTGCAAATGTAGTTTAAATGAGTGAGATAATTAAATAAAGATATTTGCAAGGGAATTTTGAGTCTTCAACAATTCTTTTGGCTTTGGTTTTTTCAGTATTTCGTGTCATTTGTATTTTTCGTATTTCATTTAAATTGTATAAACATTTAAATTGAAGGTAGCTATAGTTCATTTATAGTACTCCTTAACGCGGTTTATTCTCTCCATTTTCTTTCAATTTTTATACAAAAAGAAATGTATTTTACGAGCGCGCAAATTTGAATTTAATTTTACATTTTTCAAAAATTATTTGTAATTACTTGTCCAATGGAATTATACGAATTATTCAATTATCTTACAGAAATAATGGAAATATTATGTAAAATTGATGAGGTGCATCATGTACTTAATTAAAAAAACTGGTTCAAAGCTGAGACTGGAGAAAATAAGATTGAAATTGAAAAAAAAAAAAAAATCATGAGGTTAATTTAGCTAATAATAATTTTTCAATTGATTTCGAGTGTTTAAAAGTCCATGATGATGCATTTCAGTTGAACCAATACCGCATTGCATGTCCCATTACTCTTCCTCTCCATAAGTATACATATATATACAATATACATATATACTTATTCACGTAATATGAATTAGTCTTAAAAGCATATTGCGATATGACGTGTTACCCTGTGTTTGATACCTACAGAATACCTGTCATTATTTAAAAAAATCCTCCGGTCATGTGGCTGTCAAATAAATAAAAAATCACACTATTTAACTTAAATTGAAATACAATAATAATAATAACAACAAAAATGACTAGAAATTAAATCACAGAACGTTAAATAATGACAAAATAACAATAATAACTCCAAGTATTTGAAAAGTTTTTTGGAATGACTATTAAAATTTTTATCTCAAATGTTTCAGACTTGTGACAAGAAAAAAATGACTGAAAACAAACAATTGAATTGTCCTACAGTATTAAATTACACTATATTGCACTAAAAAACATTCATTCATACTCTCAACTACGAGATGAAAAAACAAATGACTTATTTTCTCACTGGGACTAGACTTGATATCCCTCTAGAAAATAACTTGGGCTAAATTTGTACAGCTTACAGATAAATTCTGCCTCACATTATTTACTTTATTAATGCTATCTTATGTCACTTGGTATTGCTCAATACGCACGATTCGTCTTTTTTGCAATGATTCATTCATATAATCATTCCCATTAAAAAAAAAAAAACCTCGACATTCAATTGAAGACAATCAGAACGAACGTAAGGAACAGTCTATGAGGCATATAAGAACAAATTACTCAAACAATTTCAACTCTCCCTCCAAATTAAATTCAAGATGATGAATAAAATGATGCGAGTGACTAATTTCTAAATGGTATTGTTTCGATATGATATAATAAAGTCTTCTCACTGATTGTCCAACATCACTACTCAACACTTGACTCTGGCATTGTTACTTCACATCACTAAAATTTTTCACCAATCGCATGTTTACACGGTGTATAAATTTTCCCACATTATTACTCCCCCCCCCCCCCCCACCCCCCATTAAATCATCATTAATTAATCAATCTCATTCATTAGTATTAATATCACTTTCCGCGTGAATTATTACCCACGCATTGACTCTAATAACGCATACATAATGAGTTTAATATTATCATTAATTTTTTTTTCTCTCTTCATATCAATTTTGTTATTTTCCTCCATTATTCCTCCCCCCCTCCCATCTAAACATCTCGAATTGTACTTTTTCCAAGCGAATGTGACTAGTTTATATGCATTTCCTCTTTTATTCCCCCCCCCCTTTTTTTTTATTATTTTCTATACTTTTGTGTAATATATACACGTGTGCGCATATGCCTATATTTCTGTGTTATATATACGTCCGTCTGTTTTTAAATGGTATAAACTATCCAGTAAAAGAGACACGAAGCGTGGGAAATCGTAGTGAAGTACACGGTTGGAGAAGGAGGAGGACAGCAACGACGCAGCGTCTACCCATTTTTCTTTTCCCTCCATTTGGACTTGGAAATATTGTCCCTCCGTGACTTCCGGTTTCAAAGAGTTTTTTTTCCACCCCCCCCCCCCCCCCCCCCCTCCTCCTGCTCGTTCTATAGACTATCCAAGTGGGTTATGTCCGATCGATCACCAACTACCACAGGCCCGTATATGCCGTGTATTTTCACCACTGTACGAAGGAAAAGCCACTCGTAAACTTGTCACTCTTTCATTTTCTTTCCGCTGTTTTGTTTTAACCACAATTTTTTTTTTTAAATAATCACTCTTTCGTTTTTCTTTTTTTTTTTAATTCATTTTCCCCGCTGCACAGTTCAGCAACTTTACACACTCAACGTTCTCGTTTATATTTTTTCATTTTATTATTATTTTTATATTTGTTTGAGCCCTAGCAAATTGGTTCATGCTGTTGGATGCTCATGACAACAGTTTAAGATGCACCACATCGCGTTATAATTATCGATAAATATGTTTTAATTACAGTGTTCAAGGCCAGCCTGAGTACTCATTGAGTGGCTCAGGTTTTGGCTCAAGACTCGAGTGATTCGATGGAGGCGGCTGTGGTGGTGGATACAGTCAATTCTGCTGTCACAAGCCACCCTCGGGTCAATGCTGAGCTGCAAATTTCATGCGTTTTTGCTTCTGCCGCTGATTGCAGAACCAGACCCTCACGACATTCTTTTTGAGGTCAAGTTTTTCCGCTATTGCGGCAATCTTTTCACCCGAGGGTCTAGGTTGTACCGCAAAGAATGCCTCGAGTGAGCGTTTTTCAGGTGCCGCAATACTCGTGCGTTTTCGTTTCTTCTCACCAGCGGGAAGTACCGACGGTGCGTCTGGATCGCGTCTCTTATTCTTGGCTTGTGCTTCAGCTTCTTCCAGCCATGCTTGTAGAATTGGCTTGAGGGCGATCATGTTGTTGTGCGAGAGTGTTAGTGATTCAAAGCGACATATCGTTGATTGTGATAATGCACCAACTCCAGGTAATTTTAGATTGGCCAGGGCTTTGCCAACATCGGCTTGTGTCACTCCGAGCTTGATGCGTCTCTGTTTGAATCTCTCGGCAAAGGCCTCTAGTTCACGAGGATCTGTGTCGGCGTCTGGATGTAGACCAGCGGCTGCTGCTGCCGCCGCTGCTGCTGCCATCGCCGGATGATGATGCGGATGCGGTACGCTACCGCCGATGTTGGCGTGATGATGATGACTCATCATTCCGTTCATGCCGCCATAGACAGAGGGACCGTGAATTCCACCGTGATGACCACCACCACCACCACCACCACCTCCGCCCTCGGACATTGGTGTCAGGGTTGTCATGGAATTCGCTGGATCCAACATATCCAGACTCTCCATCCCTGGATGACTCATCTGTAAACATCGAGCGAGGGACTTTTAATTCACGCACGTTGTCGGTTTTGTTTCGATTATTTAGTCTAATGAGGGTCACTGATATTGCTAAAAAAAAAAATTTAATTTTTAATCATAATTTAATTAGATCATCCAATTGATAATAAATTTTTTAACAATCCAAGCGAATATCATGATCATAAAATCATCATCATTTTCACCCTCGAGTGACCCTCGGATTAAACCTAAAATTAAATATAACCTTGGATAAATTACAAAAATCTCATAGCCATATTTGATAATGAAATTCACAAATGTTTCAAAAGTTCAACAACACGAGTTAATCTCAGTAATATAGATTGCCACGCCACAGCCTATTTTCCTCCACTAGTCAAGACAAGTTTAATAATTGAATTGCCATTCCCATCGAAGAGCATGTAGGCATAGGGGTACATGAGCAAGGGTGGTTGACTAGCCTTTTGCTGTCAGTAATGATTCCCCAATCGGCACGCGTCCCGCAGCTAGTCATATTACACCAGAAGAAAGAAAACTATTGGATGAGAAAAAAAAAAACAATTATTCAGCCATTTATGATCTACCTGTTACATTCATTATCTGATCCATTTCACTATGAAATAAAACTCGCACCGATTTTGATTCCTCGTGTGTATGAATATGTTGCATAAATATTAATGCCGCAATTTGGTGTACACGGCGGGGAGGGGGGGGGGGGGTGAATGAGCAAAGTGGCGGTTAATTCTTGCATTACCCAGCAGTTGAACGTGCGTATATGATGTAGACACGCGCGATTATGCACCAGGCACGTGCCATGACCATGCTTACCACCCGTGCCTTTGCTCTACAAATTATTTATGAGCTCCCCTTGTATTTTTAAAACGATGAATATTGTCAATCTTCATTAGTTGCTTCATAAATTTATTATGGAATAAAATCTCAAGTGAAATATAAAACTATTTAGGTGTCAATTCATTGACAATGGATTACCAAAAATAATTTCAAGTAATATTTTTCTTCATTCAAATCAGATATTTTAAAAAAGAAATATTTATGTATCAAAGTGGTTAAGCCTGTTTCAGTGATAAAAAAAAGAAAACGACCAGAAATATTTGGTTCTCCCTCATCTATTTCTCCACAAAAATTGTCTTTCCCCTTACCCAAATGGCGCAGTTATATTCGAATCGAATTGCAATTGGGGTTGGTACGAACTCAAGTATATACCCTGTCACAGTATGGGACGAATATGTTATACTCCCGGGAAAAACACACGCAATATTTCATCATTATCCCTGACACCCCACACGGTAGGGTTATTCACGGCAATAGTATCATCCCCTCTAGTCAATTCGCTCTGTACTTTGTTCGATCCTTCATTCTGGTGTTGATGGTGCTCCCGAGTCATGAATCGAGAGTATAAGAAAAACTTGTTATGTCGAGCCCTTTCAAAATATCCATTCGGTAACTATCCAGCATTTATTGAATTCGTCAGTGTTTTCTGTATAAAAGCCAACTTTATGCGACACTTAACGCCCCAGCCATCTGTGAATGCCAATGATATGGGTAAGAGTGGACACCATATAGGGGTTAAGGGGTGGGATTATTTTCATGTTGAGGGGGGATCTCGTGTGGTGATAATTTAATGCACACTTAACGACTAGATACTCGTGTTTACATATAAATTTACTAATCCAATGGGACGAATTTGAATATAATTAGCAATTGTAAATAATTACCTAATTTAAAAAAAAAAAACATTCCCTACACGGAGAGAAATTTTTGGTAAAAATTACTAGCCCATTTAAAAATTTATTAAAATTTAATTTTAAATAATTAAATTTGATATTTAAAAATGAAATTTTATTTTTCGTTTGAGAAATATTGTTCTGATGAGAATAAATAATATCCATTACCCTTTCAGTGTAGTAATTTTTGTCTAGATTTCAATAAAAATTCTAGGTTTGGTTAGTAAATTTTACCATTCTGTCTGGATAAAAGTCACCCTGACGGTACAGTAATTCCTATCCTACCGGTAGGATGATTTTTATCCAGACGAATAGTAAAATTTACTAACCAAACCTAGAATTTTCATTAAACTCTAGACAAAAATTACTGTGCTGAAAGGGTAAAATTTACCACAACTTGAACATAATTTATTCTCATCATGACAATATTTCTCAAACGAAAAATAAAATTTAATTTTTATATATCAAATTTTATTGTTTAAAATTTAAAATTTTAATAATTTCCAGTTAGAAAAGAAGAAAAAATTTATGGAAGAAGACATTTATCAAACGAAATGGTAATTTTTACTAAAAATTTCTCTCCGTGTAATCATCAATTTAATTTTATAAAAAATTTTAATTAAAAAAAACAAATATTAAATTATTATTAATAAATAATTAATAACAAAAATAATGACTTAAGTATTAATAAAAATTATTAACAATGTTAGACTCACAAATAGGTGTGATTGTACCTGGTGATGGGGCCGATTATTGGGATGCGGACTTCCCATATGTGCTCCATGATGATAAACCGATACTGGATCATGTTTAAGTGGCATTGTTGTACCAGCATTGTGTTTTCCTAAATCTGCAGCAAGTGCCTCTGCCCTTGATAACAAACCATCCTGAAGACCGCTATTCAAACCTCCAAATATATCACCCTGCAATTAAGAATAATAAATTAAATTATTATTCGATAATTCACTGTCTGTTTGACTTTTAAATGAGGTTGAAAAATCAAGGATTACATTTATGTATCTGTAAATTTATCAACGTGCGGAAAATTCACGGTATTATGTACAACGATATATTCATTACGGTATACGTAACGTGCGCCATAGAACGATCAATGTTTCATGTGAAAAGCACCGTCGTGGCCGCGAGAGATGGAGGGGGAAAGGGGGAAGTTGGATTATTTATGAACTTTTCCTTTGCTTTCTTTTTTTTTTCTTCGCTTACACCTTCCACCTCTCCTCCCCATTATATTCTCATTTTGTGACACTCTGAGCCACTTGGTTATATAATATATCAGATATTTCAATGTGAATGTATTTTTAATTCTTTAATTACATTCATTGATGAAAAAAAGAAATTTTCTTCACTCTCTTAAATATTAAATTATGTCATCAATTAGTGATATCAGGAGGAAAAAATAAAGAGACATTTTTTACTGAAAATTTCTTCTATACAATTCTATCAATCGCACATGAAACAGAAATTATTGGAACAGAAAAATGAATAGAGACATCAATGATTTTTGACGTATGAAAAAAAAAAAAAAAAATTCTTCTATCTTATAAAAATTGTATAAAATCAATACATTGTAACTTTATCCTAAACTTTTTCCTCTATTCTACCATTATTCACCTGTACCCAGAAAGTTAGTCTTTGATCATGACAACAATTCTAAACTTTCTCAAACTTTATTAATATCCAGAAATATAAATAAATAATAATCGGCTAATCATCATCAAAAATAGCCCCAAAATGTGTTTCTATACTGAGACAAATGATTCTTTTCATGCCAACCTTAACTACCCGATTAATTCTACGACCCTTGAGCATCAAGAGGGATCACCTTGGGCCGTTGAAAAAGCGTATGGTTAACGCAGTGAAGTGAACAAGGACATCACTGGAATAGGGTACAAATTGCTCTTGTTAAGAAGCGTTGTTATCCCCTCCCCCCCTCCCCCTCCCCCCTAACCGCCAAGTTAAACTTGTTGCTGTTTTCTACCTCCACCAACCACCCCTCCCCAACGCTAATAGAGTCATTTTTTTCACCGACACATTTTTCCTCCTCTCGAGTCTTCATTCTCGTCGTTTTTTCCAGCAACGTTAAGAAATTAGCCAATTACAATTGAATTATCACAGAGAACAAAAAAAAAAATACCTCGAGGGTTTTTATTTGTGTTCCTCTGGGGAGATGTGAGAAGTAAGAGAAATTGGAGGCTTAAGTGGTGCGAAAAATAGAGGGAATAATGCGGTGATTTTGGTGAGTTGCTAATTGGGCACAATGAGGATAGACCGCATTACTCAGAGATCCATTCATTATCGATGCAAACGATTGTTGCTAATTCGAGGATTAATGAATAATTGAATAATGGAATTGAGGTTGAAGATTAAAGAATTATCAGATATTCATTTTCTGTTTCTCTATCGCATTTTTTGGGTTCTAGGAGTTTATTTCCCAGAGAAAATTTCCCGGAAAAAATTCCCCCTGAAAATACTTTCAATACTTATTGACCAAGAATTTTTTTTTTAATTCATCAAACAAACAAAAATATAAATTAATTACACAAATTATTTAACAATTAATTTTTATTTTTTTTTTAACACCCATTACCCCTATTATAAAATAGCTGATCATCATGCTCCAAAATGAGTCCATTCTTATTACTTTTGTGCAATTTCAATGGCATAGCGACCAAGAGTCATTGGTCAGTTAACTCATGCTATAACAGGGCATCAACGTACACTGAGGACACTCGTTTTCCGAGGCCCATGACACAATATTAAATTCCCTACTACCTGTAATCCCTATATATCTGACAGTGTTACACAAAGAAATATATCTACACAAAGGAATGAGTCAACGATCACGACCAAACAAGTCCAATAAAAGAAAAACTATGCACGAAATTTAGAAAAAAAATGTGAAAGGAAAAAAAATCCGGGGAAATTTTTGTTGGGGAAAAAAACTCCGGTCACCCATTTTTTGAAGAATTGATAGGAATTTCATGCAAAACCCCAATTGACAGAGCTGTCATCGGAACAAGTTGGGGCAAGTTTCATTCAAAAGTTTGATGTCTTCGTATGAACTTTGAGCAATTTACCAATGACAAGTCAATATAATTCAATTATTCAGTGGGAAGGGAATGAAAAAATGAGAACATGAGAAATTTTTTTTCTTCTCCAATTATATAAAGTAGTCACATACTATATATTCTTCTTAAATTGTTGCAATTTAATGATAAATTCAAAAGATTATCCTCAACCCCTCGAACCAATTTAACTCCTATTACCTCCTGAGAGAGATTTCAGAGAATCGTTTATGAATAATTCCCGTCAAATTGTTCAATCGATCCATCAATTTCAATCTGTCATTGAGAATTGCATCGAGACATCTCGTCAATCGATTCTCACTGAGTAACAAAAATATGTATTCTTTATGATTCCATGAAAATTCATCGAGCTAAAATTTTCTAGAAATTGGCGCACAAACCCATTATTTTTGTCAGCTAACCCATATCCGATACTTTTCCGATCCAAAACCATATAGAAAATAAAAGTAACAATTTGTACATATACACAGCTTTATACCGACTGTAGAGTCACTGGTACATGTATAAGAGTGAGCATCGTAGTCTCGATTTCATGAATAAATAAAATCATCCAGAAAATGTGACAGCTGACACGAAAACGAGCAGACTGGGTTCGTGCATGGCGGAGTGCCTTGTGTCTATAGAGGACGCTCCTTCACAGCCATATATCTATACGTACAAAAGATGTTGAAAAAACACTAGCTGGATGGAGTGAAAAAATTTTTGTCCATTATTCAAAATTCAAATTTATCATTTAATTTGAATTAACGATTAATGCAATTGGTCGATTGATATTCATTCCGAGATGGAATGTAATAATAGAGAGAGACTCTATGGTTTATGCATGGGATAGACGAATATCGATTAATGATTTAATCGTCTGACTTGAAATATACGACGATTAAAAATGGAATCTTGTGACACAATTCTATTGAATTTATGTAGAAATTGAGAATTTCAATGATTTGAGTTTATGGAATTGTATATAATTAACGAAAAGTTGAATGTTTTTGTGCAATTATACCTATACACACGGAGAGAATTTTTTGGTAAAAATTACCATCCCATTAAAAAATTTATTAAAATTTAATTTTAAATAATAAAATTTGATATATAAAAATGAAATTTTATTTTTCGTTTGAAAAATATTGTCCTGATGAGAATAAATAATATCCATTACCCTTTCAGCGTAATAATTTTTGTCTAGATTTCAATAAAAATTCTAGGTTTGGTTAGTAAATTTTACCATTCTGTTTGGATAAAAATTACCCTGACGGTACAGTAATTCCTATCCTACCGGTAGGATGATTTTTATCCAGACGAATAGTAAAATTTACTAACCAAACCTAGAATTTTCATTAAACTCTAGACAAAAATTACTGTGCTGAAAGGGTAAAATTTACCACAACTTGGACATAATTTATTCTCATCAGGACAATATTTCTCAAACGGAAAATAAAATTTCATTTTTATACATCAAATTTTATTGTTTAAAATTTAAAATTTTAATAATTTCCAGTTAGAAAAGAAGAAAAAATTTATGGAAGAAGACATTTATCAAACGAAATGGTAATTTTTACTAAAAATTTCTCTCCGTGTATCCAGAGAAATAGTTTCATTTGAATTCAATAAAAAAATTCAATTTAACAACAATTTCAATTAAAAATTTGCTCTAAAAATTTATTATATCTGAAAGAAAAAAAAAATTGTACAACTAATTGCTCAGTGGAGGGAGAGAAAAGCCAACAAATGAGAAGTGCAGGTGTCCAAGCGGATCCGTAAAAAGCATAAGTGACACTCGACATCGGTTTTTATAGCGCACAAACTATCTTTACTGGAAAAGTCCGTGTTAGGTTTACCATCGTATATCTAAATAATCAATTTGCCTCTTGCCATAATCGTAACCGCGAGTTAGCCAGTTTATGTTGGCCACACTGATGCCGGTAACTACCTGTGCGCCCTCTCCGTAAAACATAAATATTACGAGAAAAGAGGGCATTGAGTGTACACTAACATCATGAAAAGCCCCTCAAACTTCACGTACTCTTTGGGCATGAATTTTACATTACAAGTATTATTATAATTATTATTTTATCAAATTTTTTTTTGTAATTAGTTTGATTTTTTTCAGAAAATTAATACATTATTTATTATTTTAATACTCACATTATGCCTTGGTGACCAGGAATTACACATGATCGATGCATCATCGAGTATTCGACTCTGAAATGAAAGAAAAATTATTAAAATTAGTAAAGTTGTTGTTTCTGTAAACATAATCCTACCGAACGTTTCTCTCTAATATTCCAAGTTTATTATTCAGACTAAATTCTTCAGAAAGTCATTTCTGGTGTTTTAATACGTAAACCAAAAATCATATAAAAATGTATGATATAAATATTTATTCATCTCCTGAGGCCAGAAGAATCACATACCTATTGATCAATATCAATGACTGGAGATAAAAATAATACCTAGACGACAGCTTGTAAACAATTATGCAGATCGATAGAGTTAATTACAATTTCAAACACAATATTGCCAACACCTTGTACAGCCAATTTGTCCATCATTAATAGGACATAACCATCAATTTTGTTGATAAATCTATAATGCTCTGACGAGTGATAATGATAAATAGTTGAAAGAAGAATTTCCAGAATTTTCCAAACAAATTTATAATCAATCACCGCTGACCCCATTCGAGGGAAGGGGAGATAAATATTGAAACACAAGTGGCTCCATAATATCAACATTCAAAGTGGTGGTAGTTATCCAGAAGATTGACGGAATCGGGCCATGACGACGTCGCGACGGGCTTTTGCCAATTAAACGAGTTACTTTGGGATTTCCAACATTATGCTGCATTAGGTAATTCAATATCGATATCTCGACGTCTACTGAATATCCATTTTTTTTTTTTTGCAGTATTGTTTGGGGTCTTGACTCTTTTATTTTTGGAATTTTAATTAACTCGTCTCGACGGCTAATGGAGGGGGGGGGGGGGAAGAGGGATTAAATTTTAAGGGCTTTTCGATTGTCTGCATGGAAATTTTAATTTCATTAGAGGAAAATTATTGGGAAAGTAATGGACATTGTAGTTATTGGATTATTCAGGTGGAATATATTTTATTTTTGGATATTATCAGGAAAATAATTGGAGAAAATTGTGATTTTACAAAAAATATTAATTTCCTTTTAGAAAATTGAGTAAATTTTTTATTTTTTTTTCTGTGGTGAAGAAATTCCTTAAAATTGAAGAAAAATGTAACCCATTTTGCCCCTCAACTGAAAGAATTATGCATTTTAAAAAATTGTTGTTTTTTTTTTAAATTCATGAGACAAAATAAATTTTTTATTTTTCATTTTTGACCCCTCATCATTCTTAAAAATTTCTCAATTCCATTTCAAATATGAAAATTCCACTTTTCTCCTGATTTTTCCACCCAAATTGTCCAGTTAATTCCCAACTCTATCACGATTAAATTTAACACATATAAACTCCAAATATGTGTGCACTCAGACAAACAGTTAGAGTCACACGTACAATGTATACGAGAAAACCCATCGTTCGGTACTTGGCAATTTTATTTTCACCGACGTACCGTAGTATACTACCCCCCCCCCCCCCCCCCCCCCTCTTGACTCTCGAACGATGTACGTGACCGATTAACCAACCACCGGTCGAGCATTGATTGAATTCTATACTCGTGCACACGATATGAGAGATTGCATCGCGGCGGCCGGCAAACGAGCTCGTCCCGTGCCCCGGGAAAATTTCATACTGCAACTGAGAGAGGCGGAAAAAACAGAATATTTAAAAAAAAAAAGAGAAGAGAAGGTACGAAAGGGTAACATTGCACGGCACTTTTCCATGGCAATATACCTATATTACTGGTAAATTTTTAAACCCAATTGGATTGTTTAATATTTTTTTTTTTAGGGATTTTAATACTTTTTGAAAATAACGATTTTTTTTCACTGCACCGCAGGATTTTATCGGAGTGAATTGGAGGTTTCAGTGGAAATGTTAAAAAAATTGAATTTATGATTGAAATTAATAACCTCAACCCATCGTCACCTCATTTTTCACATCTTCCTTCACAATATTAATTTCAAGGAAATAGTGTAAGAAAATATGAAACAAAAAAAAAAAAGAAAAAAAAAAAGGAGAAATAAAAAGAAAATTGTATTTTCATTTTTAGTGTGACGTGTATACAACCCAGAATGATACGTAGAATACTGGAGGTAACCGCAATTTCACGAAATTGCGGTGTATATGGTTGGATATATACCAAAGAGCCCGAGATACGTGACGTACGTACATATCATTCCTTACAGCAGGGGAGAAGGAGCATCGCGTGATTACCGGCCTCGGACATCCAACGATTCTGCGCTCTCGAGATATGTTGGAATGCCGTAAAGGTTTACATGAGGGCCTCCCTGAATAACACTATCAAATGTCCCCACCCATTGCCCCAATATATGTATCCCCTCTACTGTATATTGTTCGATAACAAATGATTGATTTTCCAACGCGCAATTTGAGGAACAATGGGAGACTACAGTTTTTTTTAATGTATTTTAAAACTCAATAATGTACCATTCAATTCAACTTTTCCTTTTAACGATATATGGGAAATAATACTATAGAAGGTATAGATTTAAATTGAAAATTAATCGAAATCGGATGGACAATTGAGGGGAGAATAAAAGAATTAATAATGGACAGGGATTTTATAATAAAATTACATGTTTTTGATTAGTGAATTATATACGGAGAGAAATTTTTAGTAAAAATTACCATTTCGTTTGATAAATGTCTTCTTCCATAAATTTTTTCTTCTTTTTTAACTGGAAATTACTAAAATTTTAAATTTTAAACAATAAAATTTGATGTATAAAAATTAAATTTTATTTTCCGTTTGAGAAATATTGTCATGATGAGAATAAATTATGTTCAAGTTGTGGTAAATTTTACCCTTTCAGCACAGTAATTTTTGTCCAGAGTTGAATGAAAATTCTAGGTTTGGTTAGTAAATTTTACTATTCGTCTGGATAAAAATCATCCTACCGGTAGGATAGGAATTACTGTACCGTCAGGGTGATTTTTATCCAGACAGAATGGTAAAATTTACTAACCAAACCTAGAATTTTTATTGAAATCTAGACAAAAATTACTACACTGAAAGGGTAATGGATATTATTTATTCTCATCAGAACAATATTTCTCAAACGAAAAATAAAATTTCATTTTTAAATATCAAATTTAATTATTTAAAATTAAATTTTAATAAATTTTTAAATGGGCTAGTAATTTTTACCAAAAATTTCTCTCCGTGTAATGAGTGTGTTTGGATTAAA
Organism: Coelinius sp. EB29; assembly: GCA_035578325.1. Lineage (NCBI taxonomy): Eukaryota > Metazoa > Arthropoda > Insecta > Hymenoptera > Braconidae > Coelinius > Coelinius sp. EB29. The sequence goes on along the minus strand of JAOZGT010000009.1, from coordinate 6,305,436 downwards.
AAAAAATAAAGAAAAAAAATAAATTAATCAACAAATATCGAATTATCTCGATAATGATTAATCCTATGAAAGAATATTAAAAAAAACATTTTTTGTAAAAAAATTCATCAGCCATACAAAAAAGGTCTATATTTCAGAGATAATCATCTTATTATCTCAAATATATAATTACAATCCATTTTCATTTATTCCGTTTTATTTCTTTCATTTCAATTGTCTCCAGCTTCTCATTTTGCTAGTCGTTTTGTTGAAAAGAAAAAAGAAAAAAAGAATGAATGAGATACAAGTTTTATCATCGAGAAAGAGCGCAAACTTCCACTGATAATTACCTAGATTTACTGGGAGCTGTGCGAGTCAAAGTGTGAAGTCGTGTTCAAAGTTCCCTGCACTTTGCTTCCATCCCCCCCCCCCTCACAGTAACCATTCTCATGCCACCGCTCATCCTCAATCCCGAAACCCGGAGAAGTCTCTCTATCTCATATTTTCCTCTCCCTTGATGTTACGTTTCTACATAGCTCTCGTCTCTCTTCTCATCGCAATTCTCGTTAATAACAAATGAAGAGCCCTGGGCCACTGGATGGCCTCACCTCCTTCCCCCCCCCCCCCCCCCCTCTTCACCATACTTTTGTTATAATCGAAGACACTTCTAACTCTATCGTCACTGTCAACCCGTTTATATTATTCACCGGTTTCGTTTAAACAAGTTTGAACACCTGTCGGGTCTCGACGTGCCCACTAGATCCTTTTTTGGATTTAAAAAAAAAAAAAAAGAGTTGGAATATTTTTCATGGAAACAGTTATTTAAAAAAATTTGAATATTTTTTTTTTTCAGTGGATAGGATGATGATGCGTTCAGTGATAAAAGTTTAATTATTTTCTTTAATGCTCTCTCATCATAGCATATATACGATTATGATTTTGACTGGTATTGAGACGCTGGGATTTGAACCCGTATCACCTGCGTGGTATGCTGAGCATCGACTGACAACGCCACTGAGAGATTACCACATGGAGATCTCAAACGTGAAAGAAAAGAATTGGAGACTCGTATACTCATCATCTTTATGACATAAAAGACATGTTGAAGTTGTTGAGACTCGGTAGCTCAATTGGAAGAGCATCAGCCTGATGATCCAAGAATTGGGGGTTCAAATCCCACAGGAGTGTATCATCATTTGAATGATAATTACTTAATGTGTATTGATGAAGTTCAATTCATTGAAATAATTCTTTTTGTCCATAAATGAAAAATTCAAATTGACAATTAACAAAATAATAAAAAAAAAAAAAAAAAACAATTAACAAAATGAGATTTGACACCACTAATTCTGTCTCCAAAATTCGAAAATAAATGTAGTTAAAAAAAAATGATGAATTTTTTCACTCGAACCATAAAAAATTATAAATAAATACATAAATAAAAAAAATAAAGGAACCAAAACGAACCTCCGGTACTGAGATATATAACGCACAGGGTAACCCAAGATAGAAGCCGGATTTATGTTGCAGTTTTCTCCATCTTCTTCCTCTCTGACGACATTACTATTTCACGAGAAAAACACGAGTTCACGATGAAGGGCGAGAGGAGCGCCTAAGAGCCCATCTAAAGGGAATTTATGAAATTTCGTAATGTAATATTCCGATTCGCTGTACAAGTGCCGGGTGCACGTAAAATTCACCCGGTATTTCAGTTGATTTTTTGACCATTTTCCACTCAGTAATCCTAAAAATATATCACAAGAATTCTCAGAGATATATATATTTTTTGCTTTTAATTTCGAAAGAAAAATTTAATTAACACAAATTTTCTCAGTCATTTTCGCCCATTCAATTTTCATTTTCACCCGTTTTAATACTTTCCGTAAACTTTATAATCCACCCCCCCCCCCCCCCCCCTCCCTTTAATAATAAACTCACGCTGTCTTGTTCATTCATATGATAAAAAAAAAAAAATTGAATAAAATCTAAATAAATTATCAACAATTCCATCTCAATATTTAGTCAATTGAATGTTTACGAAAATGGAATTTTTTCATGGTCAAGAAAAATTCCCATTTTTTTTTTGCTGATGAAGGAACATGAAAAACCAACTTTTCTGATGATAAAAAAAAATTAGTCGCAATACCTTTGACAAAACAAAATAAACAAATTTTTCCTTATACACGGGCTCTTATGGGATTTATTGTCAAATTGATAATTCACCTACTAAAAGACTCTAAAAATAGAAAAAAAAATAGATGTTAATGCGGAATAATATACCAAATCCAATGGCCAAAGAAAAATTTGGTGTATCCCAGGCAAATAATCGAGTTATTCAAAGAATTCAACCCCATATAATCTCATGTTAACGCATGCATTTGATGCATTTTGACCATTTTATTTATCGATAATAAACTTGGGTTGGTGGGTTAAATTTTCCATCAACGTGAAGGAACTAACTTCCTTTATCAGTTAAAAAAAAAAAAATTTTTTTTTGAATACTTGTGGCTTTATTATAAACATCCTTAAAAATTGTTTCATCTCCCATTTTTCATCATCAAAATATGCTATTAGTGTGAGCCATTGCAGTAGCAACGGAAAATGCGTGTTAAAAATCTGTGAATTTCGTACAGTGGCTATATTGAGGCCACCAACGCTGATTGGCTACATTGCGTTCCGCCCCCCCTAGCCCCGCCAATCAGATCCCGACGCTCTCTCACATCGATCCACACCATCCGCTATAGTAACAGCCGCCATACTCAAAACCCACGGACTCTCTCTCTCTCTCTCTCTGCCTTTCTCTCCTCTCTTTCACTGTGTCCGCACTCTGTTTTATATCTTCGTCTCCCGAAATTTCTCTCTCGTCTCACTTTTCGGCTCTCGCTGATATACCCCATGTATTCGGTATATGTGAGAGGTGCGGTTATACATGCCCTCAGTACAGAGTGAAAAAGATGAAAAAAGACATTTTTGATTATAATGAAAAAATTGGAAAAGATAATTTTTTTATGAAATTTCTCCGAAATTGATTAATATTTGTTCTCATTTTTATGTATTTTCATGGAGGATATGAGAGTATTTATCGATAAAAGTCGTAATTTTCTTTTATTTTCGTATGTTTTAATGATTTTCTAATTGAGATTGTGATAATAATAAAACGGAAATGACTGGGAAAATGATAAATATGCTGTGTCATGGCTGTCTCTCTTCGTAATGGAGTAACTGGGGGGTGCAGACTGTCAGGTGAATTCACTTGTTTTGACGAGTGATGGTCATATAATTATCTCGTTGTCAACATTACTTTTGATACAATGATAAGGGAGTTCTCGGGAAAATAAGTTTTTCCTTCAATTTCGATTATTCTGAATTAATTGGGTGATGATTATCTCTGAAATGACGTGTTTTAGAAGGAAATGTCAAAAGATCTTTTTTGTAGATAATTAAATTTTCTACAAAAAAGGTCTTTTGACTTTTTTTTCTAATATCCCTCATTACCGAGATAATTAGCAATAATGATCGAGTTGAGTTATCTGAATTTGAATTAAAAGTATTTTTTATTACAATATTTATGTAATTATCTGAGAAACTAATGGTTTTAGAGGAAAATATCAAGAGACCTTTTTTGTAGCTGATAAAATTTTCCACAAAAAAGGATTCTTCATGTTTTTTTATAATTTCACTCATTACCCATAAAATTCATTAATTAAAGAATTTATTCATTAAAAAAAAAATTTCCAGTTTTCTTTCTTTTCTCAATGTATCAAAGTTTCCGTGAAACTATCGCGGGTATAAACCTAGAATATTGGATGATACATTCGTGTCAAATCGAGCGAAAATCCTGGCCTGTTGTACAGAGGGCATATATGCCAGCGGTCTCATAATCAATGCAAACTCGACTTTGCGATTCCGTACCACAGTCAACCGCTTCGTTTTCCGCGTTGTTGACGCTCACTCTGTGTTTATGTGTAAGTAAATAGTGGATATGACATATGACCTACAGGCAAAATGCGACCATGAACCACCCCCCCCCCCCCCACCTCCTTTCATACTCGTGACTAAAAGGACGGAGGAAGACCACGGGATAATTATTCAAGTTTACAGACAGATTCTATAGTTTATATGATGTTATAATGTTTTGATTTCATATATGGCAAAATACAATTTAATTATTCAGAGGGAGCACATTGAAATGTCAAATATTTTTCATGAATTACACATTAAAAAAAAAAAAAAAAAAAAAAAAAAATCAATTTTTCAATTAAAAATTTTTTTTGTTCAATAAATTTAAACAAATTTTTTAAAAATCACCCATTTTGCCCCAGTAGTTGACAAGTTGAAGAAAAAAACTATTCAATTTGTGAATTCTCTTATAATGAAAATTACTGGGGTAGAACGGGTCATTCTAATTTCGTTAAAAAAAAAAAATATCAAATTAATTATTTTCAATTTTTAATTTCAAGTGATTTAATATCGAACAATAAACAAGAAATTTGTCCCCGTATTTAGGGATCGATGTAAATCGTATGACAGGTTGGTCACGTGGCATGCCCAGGGTTCAAGGAGGGTGAGGAGGGGGAGGAGGATGAGTAGGAGTGGATGGAGTGGATTGAAGACACGTGATAGCACGTGTCAGTGACACCCCAATCGTCAAAACTCTCAAGTTTGTTGAAGAAGGGAAAAGACTATCGGGAACCGCATCGTGCGCGTGCCACTAGACATAAACATCACGAGTATATACGAGACATGAAAATGTGAAAAGAGGGGTTACGAAAATAGTAGAGTAGGAAAGAATGAGATAAAATAACCAGCGGGTATAAAGGTTATGTGCTTCTTGTGAAGGGTATAAGCCAGCATCTAGAGAAGATGGGATACAGTTGAGTATCGTCTGGGATTCCCCTGCGGGATGCCCAAACGAGCATTAACAAAATTGAAACGTCGATTTGTCCGTGGTGATCGTAACACGGCATGACGATAATTTTATTAAGGGATTTTACCCCCTCGACTTCAATGTATTACACTGAGAGAGACGTTTGGATAAAGCCAATTTTCATTTAAAATTATTTTATTATATTTTTTCCACTGATAATGGTGATTTATGGATTTTAGTTAATTATAAAAATTTTGACAGATGGAAGTGGTTTTATTTCAAGTGATTTATCAAGGGAATGAGTGGCTTGAGAAGAAAATGTCAAGAGACCTTTTTTGTGGGTAAGAAAATTTCTGATAAAAATTGTCTCTTGACATTTTCTCCTGAAATTACTCATTATCGAGATAATCACATGATTAATGAAGAATTAGTTGTTAAAAGTCAGAGTTATTTATCTCAATTTTTAATTAGGTCATTATTTCGGTAATTAGTGATGTCACGAAAAATTAGCAGAGGACTTTTTTTGTGAGAAATTTTGTCAGCTATAAAAAATGTCTCTTGACATTTCTTCCTAAAATCAGTCGTTAATGAAATAATTCAATATTAAATATTGATATAAATAATTTGAAGGTGAAAAAACTTTCTCCCTTCGATAAATCGACCAACCAAGATATTTTCATAGCACGACTGTACATATTCACGAGCGTTTCCTCATATAATTCGCTATATATGAGCCCCTCGGTGTACGTAATACAAAGAAAAACTATTAAATTTGTTTCGTGATTCTATTGAGGTAGAGAGAAGAAAAAATAAAATGAGGAAAGATAACGAATAAAGGATATAAACAGAAGCAGATTACACTGGGGGTTGGAGTGCGTTGGCTGTTTGAAGAGTGACACACATCCTAGTTAGGCTCTACAGTTTATTCTAGGCTGAAAGCCACTGTAACGCGCAACACACGCACGTAAACATTGAGAAACAGGTGGACAGTATTTATAGGGGGAGGGTTAAAAATGTAACACACGGCTGATGTTAATCGTGAAGAGGACATATGGTTGTAATGATAGACTCTTGATTCTCATGAGGGCCACTTCAATTCCACCTGAATAACCCCGTGATTCCTCAATTTTACCTCAAACCACATGTTTTTTTTTTTTTTTTTTTATTATCAAAAATATGAAAAAATATTCTAGAAAAATGGATTCTATTGAATGAGAATTTTTTTTACACCATTTCTTTTATTGTTTAATAAGATTTTGTCAAGTGAATGAAAAAATTAATCGATGAATGGATTTTTCACGTCTTGTTAAATGTTAAATATCTCGATAATGAGTGAATTAAGGGGAAAATATGAAAAGACATTTTTTATAGAAAATTTTTTCAGCTACAAAGAAGGTCTTTTGACATATTTTATTAAAATCACTCGTTATTGAGATAAATTTATTTTTAATAAAAATGTCATGTAAAATAAGATTTATAACTAATGAATTTTATTATTTTTGTCACCAGATGAGTGGAAATAAATGCATTATTGGAATAAATATTCAATATGCTAGTTAATTATTTCCCCACCCCTCATAAATAGTGAAAATAATTTGGACGCCTGGAGATTAAACTCGTAATAACTCTTGCCTATATAGACTCCACAGAGAACTGGAGCACCAGTATTCAGGTTGTTTCGACGGTGAAAAACTTATCGGAGGACAGATGATAGGAAAAGCTCATGTGCAAGTGAGAGACGGTGTGCATCCAGTGAATATGACTGGTTAAAAATAAATTATTGAATTATTGAACCGTCCGTTCGTCGGGAGTCGTGGAAAAAGTGAAATTTTGTGGGGCGAATTAATTTTGCGGGAGATATATATCTCTGATATGGATGAAAACATCATGGAGATTAATATTAATATGAATTAATTTTATTATTTTACTCGTCATCTGTATAATTGGATCAAGAGACCAAACATATTCAATTTAAAAAAAAAAAACATCAAATAATAATTTAAATTCTCCAAAATCATGATTAAAGACATTTCTTCATTTATCTCAGAAACTAGTGGTTTCAGAAAAAAATGTTAATAGACATTTTTTGTAGCTGAATAAATTTCCAATAAAAAGTCTCTTATGATATTTTTCTCTAAAATTACTCATTATCGAGTTAATTTAATTTTTAACTATAGATTAAAATAATTTTGCCCAATTCAATAAATGAGGTAAATAGTCATGAGTTTATACTCAAGTTTCATTGTATAATATATTCCCCAAGCCCTAATTTACCTAAAGTCCACTGAGGAAACAGTACACATGTTTTTTAATTTCTCTAATTTATAATTTTTTCCATAAAGAGGGATCGCAAGTATACCATTGTGATTATACACTTGGGTTTTATTTCCGGTATAACCTCCCAGTCGACCCCTGCTGTTCGAAGTAACCACCGAGAGAGGGATGGAGGTAAGTATAGAGGTAAAAAATATAAAGCGGGGCTTACACACTGAGGGCATTATGGGGACCGTAATAAAAATAATGATAAGAGAGTTAAACAGGACCGGATGTTGTTTTATCATATATTTTCAACTCTTGCCTCTTTATTTCACGCATTTCAGAAATTCGAGTAATCCACAGGAACTCATGGTTAATCTCATTTATGTCAATTTAATTTTTATTTTTCTAACCTATTATTTATTTATTTTATTTATAATATTATTCGAGAATTTTTTTTAAATAATATAGAAAACATTTTAAACGTAATTAATTTATGATAAATCACCCCATAAATTCAATAAAATCACCTGAATTATCCAATCCGCCATCTTGAGATGCATCTCCAACACTTCAAAATGGCCGATCATGATTATGATTCATCAGAAAAACGACGTAATCATGGTACAATCCATCATATTTTTTTTATCAAAAATAAGGTTTAAAAAAATATCAATTTTTACCCTAAAATAAGGGACTAAATTGAGATATATAATTGTAGAGAATATAAATTGTAATTATGAGGTTTTGACGTGCGTGACCAGTGCCACTCGAGTCTTCTTCCTCCGGCTACTCTTTTTCCAACCACTTACGTGACGCCATAAAACCCCTCTTTCACTTGTACAAGTCTTTTTACCCCCCCTCGTCAACCATGTCTCGTACTCGATTTGTCGGTGCGGGAGAGAGTCTAATAATGTTTCGGGTATACTAATTTAGTGGGGAAAAGGGACAAACACGCGATGAGTTATGTTTCAACATGAGAAAGGGAAGAAAAAATGAAAAAAAATAGTTTCGTATAAAAATATTAATTTTTTCCTTTTTTTTAATTTTTAAATTTTTTTTATTTATTTATTGTTATTTTATCCAGACCTAACAGATCTTATTGACAAAATATAATTACCTCTCCTTTAGCGTGCATACCTCCATTTGGTGTGTGTGTGTGTGTGTATGCCAATGCCATTATTTTCAATTCGACCAAATTAACGCTACTATTCTTTGCGTCTCCGTGAAGGACAATAAATAAGGGCAAAGCGAGTAGTAAATATAAATCAGGAGTGATTGGATGTAAGTGGGGAGCGTTATGTGTCCCCAGTGTCCCGTGTGCGGGGTAGAACTTGGTGTATTTCTATGGCCCTCAGATATCCACTACTAGAGAAAAAATGGCTAGTTTTATTACGAATATACCATATCCCTATTTTTCTGGAGATCAATTTCTCTTATTTCGGGGAAATTTTACAAGGTTTGCAGTGGAGTGATGAATTTTTTGGAGGTAAAATGAGAAAATGGAATTGTAGGATAAATTATTCTACTTTATTTCATGTATAAAGTGAAATTTATAATGAAAAAAATTAATTCAATCTGCCAATTTTGTTAAACATGTAATTATCTCAGTAAAGAGTGATTTTAGGGAAAAATATCAAAAGACCTTTTTTATAGATGACAAAATTTCCCACAAAAAATGTTCTTTGCTAATTTTTCGTGACATCACTAATTACCGAGATAATGACCTAATTAAAAATTGAGATAAATAATTTTGACTTTTAACAATTAATTCTTCATTAATTACGTGATTATCTCAATAATGAGTGATTTCAGGAGAAAATGTCAAGAGACAATTTTTATCAGAAATTTTCTTACCCACAAAAAAGGTCTCTTGATATTTTCTCCTCAAACCACTCATTATCGTGATAATTGTCTATTTGTCCAAATAATCAATTTATTTTGGGCTTGTTATTTTTTTCTCCCCCAACATATGCGTCCACCTGACATCACTTACATCAGGGTGACAGTACAGGCCCATCAACCGGTGTTGTGTATATATCCTTGTATTGATTATGCAATCTCACGAGTGCAGTTGGCCTCGTAGTACACCTGAAGAGACAAGTGGAACCAGGGCTACTCTCGGTCACCTCATCGCTCTGACATTAATTGCCATTTCCTCGATCTATGTGGGCATTTATATCGGTACATGTGTTACTTTCTCAGATTTTTTATTTTTTTTACTTTCTTTTTCAACTTTAAACTCCACCTAAATATTCAGGAATTTAATTAACAAATTTTTTTTTTTTTTTTTTTTTTTCATTCATTTCGACGAAAACGAAATTTGTTGATTGGTAAAAATTAATTATTTCAAAGTATTTTTATTCACTCGAGTGATTAGTTTTTTATGGGAATTAATGAGAATTAGGGATGACAAATTGATTTAGTAATAAACGTGATGAATCAAATGAAAAATCCAACAAAAACTCGTTCAAGTGAAAATAAAATTTTTAAAAAATAATGAAACGATCGACTCCATTTTGGAAGAGCAAACGACAGGAAAAATCAAAGGGTCAAAGGAGAAAATTAATTGTCCATGTGACAGATGATGAGATATGTCATCTCTTGATATTCCGGGCTCGTTTGGCCGAACGGAAATAGTCCGTAAAATCGAAACGATTATAATTTCATCGGAATTCTCATAACACCCTGAATAATTACAGAACGAGGAGGGTACATTTTCCATAAATAATCAACGTTCTCACTGCATTAATTTCCATGCATAACGATTTTAACTCTCTCGTTCCATTCTCGATAAACTACTGGCGGAGTTCAGAGGACATCTCACTGCGAGAGGCCAAATTATTTATGTATCTACATGGAGAGAATTTTTTTTTTTTTTTAATAAAAATCAAATTTGGTTTTTCATTTGAGAAATATTGCCCCGATGGAAATAAATACCGTCATGGTAAAATTTACCACCAAAATCTAGAATTTTTACTGAAATTTAACCATCAAAAATGCTGAAGGGATAAAAAAAAAACAGAATTTATATAAGAATTTGAGTAAAAATAATAGATAAATTTTTTAAAAAATTAATCCTCAATTTGTACACGTTCATTCCTCATAAAAAAAAATCTCCCAACTTTCACTCTCAACAGCTGTGAAAATAAGATGAATAAATGAAAAAGTGAAATAAAGTAGAATCGATCAAGTGAGACGTGTGATTGTTATCGGGTGACGGCACACAGTACCTCCCTGTAATCTCATCTGGGGACTCTCAACGGGTACCGACGGTTTTTATCCTATTACGTCGCATGAATAAACTAAACACACTGGTGGATGCCACAAACACACCGGTCTCAGAAGAGGAGTGGGATAAAGTGGTGGAGTAGGGGGGGGGGGGGGGAGAGTTGCGTTTATATGAACACTTGAACGTTACAATTTTTTTTATTGCAAACTGCAAAAAAATCCACCTGAATTTTCAATCATTTTTTTGATATAAATGAGAAAAAACAAATTGAAGAAAATGAGAAGGAATTTTTTGTCTTGAGACAAAGTAAATAAATAAATAAATAATTTGAGTAGAATTTGCAATTTTTTTTTTTTTGTTCAAAGGTGAAATTTATCTCCAATTCTTTGAAAAAATTGCAAATTTAATTGACAGATTGAATTCGTCGAACGATGATTGACAATTGAATGTAAATAAACACTCACCCCTTCAAAAATTTCAAATCAAGTCTGTTCAATGTGAAAAATGATCCAAAAATATGTCAATTATCAATGTCAATTTACCCAATAAACTCTCTGATATTTTCTCCATCAATGCACCCTCTGATTTCTTCATTGGATAAAAGACACATTCAATATGAGTTTTCAACATTTATTTGCGTATTAAATACATTATTGATAAGGGTGTTTTATTCTCAATCTCGATAAATCCAATAAACAGAAATAGTTTGCCCTTAATTCCCGGTATTCTCGATTTGTAGGGTGAAAATAGCAACAAGGGTAGAGTGAAATTGACCTTTTGACATCATCAAAATCTTGTCAACATATAATCAACATAAATTCTGTGAATATCTCGAGAACGCGAGCTTTCTGGTGAAAATGTCAAGAGACAATTTTTGTAGCGAGAAAAATTTCAAATAAAAAATGTCTCTTTACATTATCTTATAAAGTCTCTCATTATCTAGATAAATCTTATATTCAATGAGATGTCGAAAATGAAAATGCTCTAAAATACCCATCAACCCCTTAAAGTCTAGTTAACCCCCTCAAAAACCCCCCAAAAATATCAACCCCTTTTCCATCCTCACCACCAGCCCCCAATCAACCCAAAAAAAAAATAAAATAAAATTAACTCACCGGTGGATTTGGCATGCATCTTCTCGGTGGTGGTGGTGGTGGTGGCATTTGATCCGGCGCAGCGCGATACGATGGCGGTGAATATCTTCCTGAGGAAAAGCATCCTGGTGCTGATATAGGCGCCCCATGGAGCCCCTTACTCCCAGGTGAATACATCATCTTATTAAAATCTTCCAGCACTTGAACCCCCCAAAAAAAAAATCACTCAACTTATTCAATATCCAGTGAATTCTACTGCCACTGGATTGCCCATTTGAGCCACAAACACTCAGACAAGATGCCCTTGCATCTCCCCGCCAAATTCACACCCCAAAAAAAAAATATTGTTTAATCCTTCAATAAAATAAAATTCCAGTCAAATCCACTGTTTAATATCCCAAACACATCTGTCACTCATTGGCCCAACAATCGAGCCCCAATACCCACAAATATCCACTATCATCATTCATATTTACATTCGTATTATCCATCACAGTGTATCATATCCACATAAACTAATTAAAATCAAAATAATCAACTCATTCACTGGATCACTAATACTTGAGAAAAAAAAAAATTCTCCAAACACCAATGGAAAGAAAAAAATAAATAAAAATATCCAATTCACCGTCTCAAAAAATTTAAATAAAAATTATGAAAATACGATTTTTACACTGTCAGTAATATCTCATTACCCCCCGAAAAATATCAGTAACTGTTACACGAGAAAGCGCGACATGTTATGCGAGACTTGTGAGACCGGCACGTTGTTCTATTCCATTCTCCTTCTTCTCTCCTCAGTAGCCCAGAGAAGGGATGAGTAAACTGGGAGTTGGTAGAGGGAAGGGGGGGTTCCTCCTAGTCGTGGGCTTTTTGAAGCAAAAAAGAGAGAGCGAGAGGGAGATGAAATGATTTTCGAGTGGTGCACAGCGTGAGACACCAACGACAACGGGATATGCTCGATGGCCATGGAATATAGGTTTCCCTGCGAGTATAACATCCCCTCTGTTTTCTACATTAAATCCACCCCCCCCCCCCGCTCCTCCTTCTTTACCACCCCCTCTGAACCCTCTAGCCCCTCACCACCATCAATTTGATACTTTTACGCATGCCCACAACGTATGGTTGGTGGAGAAATCTCCAAAAGCTGTTCTTTGTGAGAGAGAGGGATGTTGCTGTGGGGTAGGGGTAGAGAGGGGGTAAAAGAGAGTGGAAGGGAGAGAGAGAGAGAGAGAGAGTGTCATCAGGGGTGGTTAACTCATTGGAGAAAGATGGGGGATTTTATGGATGGATAAGGGAGAGGGTTGAGGGTTAGACTGGTGAAGGGGAAGGGGGGGGGGTAGGGGGCGGAGCTTGAGAGAAAACGCTTGCGCAAGGGTCTGCGTTGCGGCCATCTTGATAGGGGGAGGGTGGAGAGACAGAGGGTTTTTGGTAGCTGTGTCTGAGGGATGATGGGTGGTGAGAAGGGGGGGGGGGGAGGGGAGACCGCTAGCCGCAACCACTGTCTGACCCTTATAGTTTTTTCGGGGGGGGGGGGGGTGGACATAGACTCTGTGGTGCATCTTCTTCATGGAATGTTGAGAATTTTTTGAGATTTCTTTTAGGGGATGAATTTTTTTTTTTTTTTTTGGGGGGGGGGGAATTTTGTAAATTATTTTTCTTGTTAATTTTATTATTTTTTTGGGGGGGAATAATTGAGAGGTGGGGAGATGTATACAATGATTTTGACTATTTATTTGGGAATTTTGAGAGAAATTTTTTGACGATTGTTTATAATTTGTATTTTTTATAAAAGGAAAAAAAAAAGAAAAAAAAACTGAGAAGCGTGACAGGCTGAGATTTGTGCGCTCGAATTCGCTGGTTGAATTATTAACGCCACCCAATCCCCTTTCCTTCACCCTCACTCACTCCACGGAGTTTTCTCTTTCCGGTCGTCTTTTCTACACACAACATTCAAGTGAAAAAAAAATAAAAATAAAAAAAAAATAAAAGTGAGCCGTCGTGGGAGGCCTAGTAGATGTGAAACGTCAAGGTTATATGACATTTTGGGGGGGAAGGGGGATGCGTAAGCGAGCAACACACAGACTGGAATTAAGGAGCGCAGACAGAGACAAGTGTCGCCTGAAAATACGACGTCTACTTTTCTAAAACCAGCGCAATGCGCTATAAATAAATAAAGAAGTCGATTGTGTGTGATTTTTTTTTTCCATCCCTCGAGGTTGGAAGGGCTTTCTTTTTTATATCTTTTTTTTTGCGCTTTGGTAGAGATGGACAAGGGCACGGATAAAGTGTGTGACGATCGATGAAAACGGTATATATAACTGTGTGTGGACATTTATATTTCATGTCCACTGCTCATTCATCCTGTCGACGGCAATACAAATCTTTGTGGTCTTGTCATTCCAATTGGTTGAGGATTGAGTGTGGAGGTATGCGGATTTTAATAAGCTAATGAGCCTTGAGTAATTAATGGGGAAGAGTCGAGTAAAATTTTTCCAGTTGTTAATTTTATAAAAATATCAATATATCATTGAATTTTTGATGAAATGAAACTTTTTTTTTTCCCCTTGAAAAGTAGAATTTCTCCCCTTTGTTATGAGTGTAGACTGAGTTCAATTGATGGATTCGTTTACAAGTTATGAATATTTAAAAAGAAATTATTAACATTAAAATTGTTTTTTTTTTCTATGATTTTTCAATTTATTAGAATAAAAATAATAAAAATTTATAATATCGAATAAATGTAGGAAAAAAAAAAAGAAAATGGAGGATCATTTCAGGACGTTGGCATTTTCTCCTCGGTGGATGGTACAAGAGTGCAGTGATGAAGAAGGAGAAGGGAGGGACTGACAGAGAAGGTTTCGTTTTCCAAGGGATATGTTGGCCGGAAGGTTCCCGCGGGGGCCGTGTTATCGCCTAGGCAGGATGACCAGCAGGCCGCGTTATCAAATATTAAACCTACTTGCAGCTCCACTGTCTCTAACCCCTCTCTGACTATCTCCTGGTGCCCCTTTGGCCTTTGGACGTGCCCCTCCTGTATATATCCACTTCAACACTGGACTTTACCCAAGCACAAGACGCACATACTCTTCTCTTGTGGCCTAAAACGTTTTCGATAAAGGAAAGGACAATGGAAGAATGCCGATTGAATTTTGAAGAGTTTTTTTATTTTTTCTTCTATATTGATTCATGATTTTTTCATTCGTAATTGATGAATAAAAAAATTAATTATCAATAAAAATAATTATTGATAAAAAAAAAATCGACAATTAAAATCTTTAATGAAAAACTCAATATTATTGGGTCAAATCGATATAATAAACTTTGCGATTATTGACAAAACCATTTGACACGCAAGAGCATGACAATAGTATACTCTTGACACTCTATAATTTCAAATGACAAACATTTATTCAGTATCAAATTAATAGAGTATATACACCCAGCAAAACTGAAAAAAACCAGTTATTGAAAATGATAAGAAAACTCACAAATCAATGACTAACAATTTTTACCTGTTTTATTTAAACTGGCCATATGTTATTTTTAATCCAGTCTATAAGTTTACAGGGTAAGAAAAACATGATAAAAGGGTTGGGTGTATATATGTGAATGACCGAGGTATGATGTTTTTCACAGGGATGTGGAGAAATATATAATAATGCATATTTCCAATCAAGGTAATGAGTATAATCAGACATTTAGACTGCGGTTGGGGGGAGGGGGGGGGGTGTGGAATGTTGAGTGGGGTTTTATAATTTTTTTTACAATTTTTTTCTAGGGAATAAGGGGTTTAAGGTGGAGAGGGCGGGAATGGGAACACGTCAAGTGGAAAAAAAATGTATATCGCACGGTGAATATGGGGTAGCTAGAAGGGGTGCAATGCCACCTGGCTACAAACAGACAATGCCTGACCCTCGCACTGTGTCATCCCCTTGTGTGACGTCAGTCATATGCACTTGATAGTTGTAACGTTGGAATTAGTAACTTCGATAATATATGAAAATCATCCATGAAAATATAATATTAAAGGAGGATGAAAGTTTATATTTGGATAGGATTTTTGGAGTAGGTAGGAGGGGTTCCAGGGTAATTCTCATAATTTTTTTTTAATGAAAAAATGAATAGTCCAGACACGGATTTGAACCCGGGAGCTTTCGATTATGTATCTACTGTTCTCATGTTCTAATTAAGTTTCACGTCATCTTCATGATGATGTGATGATGTTTTGCTGATGACAGAAAGCATCAAAATGACTTTCCAGTGGATTTTATCGTGGAGCCCTCGTCTGGATAATAAATAATAATACATCAAGTTATATATTATTATTATTATTTCTTTATTTCCTTGATGTTACAAAAGTTTTCTTTGTTTGACATCCTCAATAGCCTCCTCTTCTCATCATCATAAATCCAACATTCTATTCTATTTCAATATAATACATTTTATCCTTAATTTACTCTAATCCTTAACCTCCTTCCACCACCGCTAGATGGCGCCATCCTCTCATTCTCCTTCGGTCCTATGTCCCAACGTCATCAACGTCATTTTCCCTTCACACCTTCCGATCTTATCTTTCCTAGCCATGATGTCCATCTCAACGTTACCTCGGCCCTATCCCCCTCTCCTTGTGCCTGTTTCTGCCTCCGTAGTTCACATCCTCAATGTCTCACTTTGTCTCATAGTCCCACCGTCCGTTCGACTCAACCTTGCCCCACCTCTTTTACTTTAGGATGCCTTTTCTTTCTTCTCTTTTTCAGTTTCTCCTGATTTTTCCGCCAAATTAATTAACTTCGTCGCCACAATTTTAATATCCTCTTTTCTCTCGCCCTGAGCAACCTCGCCTATCTGCCTTATTCTCTTCCCCTCTCTACTCTTTCGCCATCACCCCCAAGCGTCCACTAACCTCCAAAATTCCAGCCACCCAAATCATTTAAATAACTCTCCAACCAGCTCTTCTTCACCTCCACTTTATCACTTGCCTCACGAGTAACATTCTTGAGAGCTCCTCCGACACTTTCTTCCTCTTTATTGGCCAAAAATTCCAACATTTATTCCCAAAAATTAACAAAGCCTTTAACCACTTGACCACCTCTCACGAGCGCCACCCTCCATCCATCAAGTTATATAAATACTCAGAATTAAATCAAAAAAATTTATTCACATACTTTCAATGCGTAGATTCCCCCTGTAGTTCGTTTGCAGTCAATAACCCCACTCAAACAAAATCCACTCATGGCCTGGAGCAATTTGTTCTTGACATGAAAGTGGAGGTATTGAAACTAGTCAATACCTGAATATGTTTGATGGAACTGTTTATTATGATGTAAAAAAAAAAGATATAGGATTTTCGAGTCGAGCAAATTTGTTAAAATCGCAGGAGAATCAAAAGATATCGTCAATTTTCTCTGATTTAGGACAGATTCGTCGGGGAGCGTTAGGATTAACTTGACACGTAACTGTGATTTCGGTGACTCTCAAAGCCCCCCTCCCACCACTGAGAGACAGGGGGGGGGGAACAACTCTCAACTCCCTGCCACCTTCTTTGACCACCCTATACCTCTGAATCTTTAACGCAACGTCACTCATTGTAACTGGTGATATACTGTAAGTGGAGTTGGGTAAATACTGAGATGGGAGTCTGTCACGTCGATTAGGTGAAACGACAGGTCTATCCTCTCCGGGTGTATCTTTACTTCTCTTTTCCCTTCGGTGCGGGGGACAAAATTTTTTGTCAATTTTAGGTTCGATGAGAAAATAAATTTTTTCTTCTTTTAATTTTAAATCCATTGGATGGGATAAATCACTGAAAAAAAAAAAATTAATAAGAAATTTTGCTCCATTAGAAAACATTTGAGGATTGATTAATCAAGAAATAAAGAAATAATAAATATTTACAGAGTCAATATTATCAGTGTAAAATGGAATCCTTTGAGTTGAAAATTATCGAGGCGAAATAACACAGTTAGTACAAAATGCCGTAAGCGATGATGGTTGACTTGATTCAGTTGCTCCCCTCACTGTCCCCTGGTATCGGGCATGTGGACAGACCTACGGGGGCCAATGAATCGCTACCGGTTCTGTGTGGTATTCCAAGCCTATTTAGCTTATTCCAATACCCGCGATGTTTACTGTAGAGGTTCTATTAGGTTAGTCCATATGTAAAGTCGTCCATTACTGGTTTGATATGAGGAGGTAAAAATTTTTTGCATTATTTTGTGCTTTTATTAAAATTTTTTTTAAAGAACTAAAATATTTATCGACTTACGAAATCATTTTGATAGTATAGGGGTAAAATGGGCCGAGTAAAGTGTTATTTTGCTGTTAATCATCGGATCATTGAAAAATATTGTGATTCTGAAAAAAAAAAATTGCAAGATTTTTGAAAAAGTGGAATTATCTCGGTAATAGATGATTTTAGGAGAAAATGTCAAAATATCTTTTTTATAGCTAATGAAATTTTCTATAAAAAGTGTCTCTTGATATTTACTCTTAGCATCAATCGTTACCCAAATAATTCTACATTTAACAATATCACATACGATCTTTAGTTTCCAATTCGTCAATTAAAAATTTGCAATTAAAAATTATGAATAATTGTAAGAATAAAAAATTTCCTAAATTATACATTTTATAATTATTAAAATCACTACATATACCCCAATAAATCAATTAAATAAACCTAATTAATTAAACAAAATATAATAAATTTTCAAATGCAATTATAACCGCGATATTCATCTCAGACATTCAAACACTTGTTCAATTTCGATCGTCTTAATGCTTCATAATTAACTTAGAATTTGACGAGAGACGAATAAGTGATTTTTCTCATAAACCATATCCGTCTTTCGACCTAAAAAGATTACGTCACTCATTGCAGACGAGAGTGAGAGAGTGATATGGAGGAAAAATGAGGGGACAAAAGTGATAAAGAAGCGAGTGGTGAAGATCCGAAGTAGGTCAGACAGTCTCGGTTGGCTAAATTCATACTACCAATTTGTCCTCCTCCACGTACCACCCTCTCCCCCCCCCCCCATCCCCATCCGGTCTTCCTTGCAGTTTCATATTAAGTGAGTTTGAGAGAGAAATTTGTGTTATTCCAACTCTACTGTACTCAATTTGACTTCCATCTGAAATACTCCCGTTGGAGACAAATTTTTGAGTGATATGCTGGAACAGAGTCTGTGAATATCGATCCAGACACTGTCGCAATCATCAATCATTAGTACAGATAATAATTTTACTCACCAACTTAATCCACTCTGTTGTACAAATTTAATAAAAAAATTTCAATTTTATTTCCCAAAAATTATCGGAATGAGTTGTTTATTCAACAAATCAAATCCATGACGATTTATTTTTAGTTTTATATAAAAAAAAAAAAATCATAGAGTCTATTAGAAAAATGTCTGAGCCACTTGTCAACCGGAAATTAGAGGAAGGAATGTGTCTCGTCCTACCGAAAAGATAAAGTCGGATTAACCGCACGGAAATTGTCACTGAGCACGCGAGCCCAAAAAAAAAATAGTAAAGAGGGGGAGAAAAAAAGTTTTATCGTAATTCAAACTTCTCAACTCCTCTTACTCTGATTATCGTACCCCCATAATCGTCAACAATTTACGCCCTTAACCCAATTATACACGACCCTTTTCCTTTTTGTTATCATTTTCTGTAGATAATAATCGTATATGTCACGTGACATTAATTCACTACCTTAATTTATTGAAGATGACTATTGGGGGAGGAATGTATAATTATCTTAGGAATCAACAAGTACACCTTCATTACCATTAATTATTTATGATTGCAGAGAAATCAATTAAAGTCCATTTGACAAAAATCATTTTTCTCCTTTGAATTCTCTCATAAATGAGTGATAAAGATTTTTTTTTTGTAGCTGTAAAAATTCTCTATCAATGAGGTATTTTTCTCATTTTTTTTTTTTCGATATAAAATTCCAAAAAAAAAGTAAATTATTACAACAAATCCCAAAATCCATTTCTTCCAGAGACTCAAATCCTCCAATTTTCCTCTTCACTTCAGCATAAAAATGAAAAAAATTACGACTGAAGGAGGAAGCCCATTAAACCGGATAAACCAGCGAAATGAAAAAAAAACTCGAGAAATTAAAAAAGAGAATAAACGTCCGCCATAATCCCAAGTTAATTCACTCCGCTCCTTCATCCCAGTATTTCAAGCTGTAGAAATTTTTTTGGCATAGCCAGAATAAGGAAAAGGTACAGAAGAGAGAGAGAGAGAGAGAGAGAGAAAAAAATGGTGAGCCAAGGAGTAGTAACACACACGGAGGAAGGGAATTCGTAATATAGAGGGCCGCTCTACGGCCCCGTTGGGAGGAATTCCGGGCAACGTTTTAAATTGCTGCATCCCCAACCTCCTTGTTTATGTATGCCCCCGTGTTTCTTATTCTTGTGCCCGCGTTACCAAGAAAGCCCTGTGCAAGAGAAGAAGAAAGCGAATATAGTGGTGTAAGACACCTCTTTCTCCCCTTCCCTCTCACCCTTATCTAACGCTAGAGCTACGGTAAACTTTATGTGCGCACCGACGGCATAAGTATGCGATCCCCCCCCCCCCCTCCCCTTCTTGTGTTGGGCTTTATGTGCCACTGTACGTTCGGCTTAACCAACTATCTACGTGTATATAAAACGTATGTACGTGGGGCTTTTCAAGGAGCTTTTGTTGGAAGGTAAAAAAAAAAAAAACCAAGGGTTTTCTGAAGTAAAATGAAAGGAAGAGAAAATGGTTTTGGGGTTTTTCTTTTAAGTTGTATTATTTTACGAAATTGGGCAATTTCCATGTGAGATCTGATGTGTGGACTTCAGTTGGGATATATGATGAAAGAATAGACTCAGAGGGATATTGCAATTTTTCTAGAAAATAGTGTCTAAACGGGATTTGAACCCACAACCTTCAGTTTATAAAATTGGGTGGTGCCAGATGGTATGACCTTGGCAGTCTTTTACCGACCCGTCCCAGTACCTACGCGGTACACCCCAGCCTAATTCCCTATCCGCACTTTACTCTACCTAACTTATAACTAACTCCACAGGCTATGAGTTCATTTTCCAGCGATGAAAAATCTTTCCATCACCGGGACTCGAACCCTCGCTCATAAGACGCTTTGTTCATGGGGCCAACACGCTAACCACTAGACCAAATACGTTTTTTTTTTTTTTTTTTTTTGAAAACATGTTTATTTAGCCAGAAAAAGGTACAGTAGTGATGACAGAAAAACAATGTTGGTCTTAATAGCTACTAAAAAATCATGTGAAAACGTAGTTAACTTATTGTGGTAATTTTTTTTTTTAGATACATACGAGCTATGCTCGCTTCGTACCTCGTTGGTGACCGACTTATGTCTATTGAGTAATTGACTCTGTCTTTATTTTTTATGAAATGCGTCAGTGACGTGAAATGGTATCTATGAGACCAGGAATTGGCCAGTAAAACTTGTCTTGTAATGACTTGCCATAAAAAAAAAACTTAAAATTAGTAGATAATAATACATATGTACATTTATACAGAGGGGAAGGGGATTTATACAAGGGGAGAAGTCAGGGTTAATCTAGACCAAATACATCTTTTACCTTCAGTTTATATTTAATTATCTTCTCAACCAATGATTTGTGAAAAAATATTTAGATATGTTTACTTCAAATCGCTTGATTAATGAAGATAATGAAGAGTTAAGGAAAAGGGCTAATGTACCCACAGAAGAATCAAACTCACAACCTGTGGATTACCAGCCTGTCGCTTTAATCGATTGAGCTATACCAGAGTTAACCACGAAGAATCAGAACTAATTGATACCAAAATTCAGCCTCTCTCGTTAATTGGTTAATTTAGAAGAAGAAAAAAAAATATATTTTGACATTTTACTCGAAAACTCCTCTTTTTCGAAATCAATTGGATAAAAACAATTTCTCAGATCAAATTAGTCTTGAAATTAAATATCTCTTCAGCTTTGAACAAAAGATTACTCAACATTTTCCCTCAAATCGGAATGAATAATTCAATTTTCTCGAGTATAAATAAAAAAAAAAAATTCAATTTCAAACAATGACTTCAACAATATACCATCCATTTTGCAAACATTTCCTAATATCCAGTGATTTTATCCCCAATATGATGCCAGACAATGGGACCAACTCAAATAACCTGCGTTCGACAATGGCAGAGTAGTTTCAAGTCAAAGGGATCAGGTTAGGGGAGGAGGGGAGGGGAGGAGAATCACGACTGACGAGAAAGGAAGGATAGAGTGACACAGGGAGGAAAGGAGAAACGATTGGGATGTGTTTGAACGGTAGCCGGGGCTTGTGGTAACGCCAGCGGGGTTTTTGCCTCACCGGTGTTTGCAGACATATAAAGGGTGCCTGCACTTCAAGTGAAAGGTTGAAGCCTTTTGGTGTACACCAAGGAGTGAAACACCAACTCTGGCGAGAGGTTGGCATCGTGGGAGTTCAATTGGTAGCGGCAATCCTAGTAATGTACCCGTGGGGCTGCGTCAAAGTGACCTCGTGAGCTGAACACTGAAATCATTTTTGTTTTTTACTCTCTTTCGCTAGATTTATACCGCAAGACTGTGACATTTTGACTTTTTGGAGGTTTTTAAATTTTTCAAACTGCTTGGGAATTTATTGTTTAAATTTAGGTTTAAATAAAATATTTTTATTAAAAATTTTTCCAAAGAAAATGAGAGAATTTTAGTAAATGAATGGAATTTTTAGAAATTGAGGATTATATCAGGAAGAAGTGGTTTTAGAAAAAAATGTTTGAGGACCTTTTCTACAGGAAATTTTCTCAGCTACAAAAAATGTATCTTAATGTTTTTTCCTAACATTAGTTATTAGCGAGATAATTGAACATTAATTCGTAATTATGAAAAACTCACTCAATTTATTTAATAATAAAATATTGCAGTTTCAATTATTCTTCATGGGCAATTTTTATTCATAGATAAATGGCTAAATTTGATTGAATAAGAGCTTTTCTCCACGAGGAAAATACTAGATACTGGAAAGATAAAATGAGAAAAATATCAGCCAATAATCATGAAGTAAATCTCAACCCGTCGGGTACATCTTATACACTCGACTGTTTGGGGTGTGCGCAATACCTCTGGCCCGAAGATATAAGAGCCGCTTTCTCTCTTACCTCCCGCATTTCCACTTACATGTTTTATGAGTACTGCCCTTTGGTGTATTTCTCCAACAAAATATGACTGTAGGTACCTCCGAGCCTTGGAAACAACAATTGTTTTATCGTTCGATCCTCGCGATTCCACTTCGAACTCTTGGAGCTATTCGTGATGGATTTTTTTCGGATATCTTTTGTTGGATATATGTGCACGACTGAATTAATTATTTATTAATTATTTATGAATTTTTTTCGGGGTTTGATGAAATATAAAATTTTTTGTAATAAGATTATATTGGAATGTTCAATCGTTCATTTATCTCGGTAATGAAGGGTAAAAAAAAAATTTTCAGATACTTTTTTTGTAGAGAATTTTGAAAACTACAAAAAAATATATTTTAACATTTTTTTTTTCGTAAAACCAATAATTTCCGTGATAATCATATAATTGAAAAATTTTATCAATAAAAATTGAAAAAAAATGTCGAATAAAATCTAAATTTTTTCAATTAACATAAAAAAAGTAGGCGAATAAAATTAGTCGTTCTGGTAAAATTAATAATTCAGTTAATGTGATTATTATAAGTGATTTATAATAGTCGAAGAAATATTTATTTCATCACTCCATAAATATGGCATCACGATCACTTCAACTTCAGAAAGGATTCACCAATTGATGATGAATAATTTCCAAGAAATTATTTCAGAATTGTACCAATTTCCCGTTCTTAATTTATAAAAAATATTCATCACTAAAAATTTAACATTCATTCTATTTCTATTTCCAAGATTTTCTGAACTTTTTGAACAGACGGGTGGTGGAGGGGGGGGGGGGCGGAGAGGGAGAGAGTTCATCAATTGCATATAAAATATTGTAAAAAGTTAAAAGCATATAATAATAAAAAATTCTGTAATTTCGTAAAGGACATCTTCAAAAATTTTTGGTAGGTGAATTGTACTGGTTTAGCTGTATCCAGAGATGAGGTTTTGAATAAATAATAAGAATTGGTATGGTGGAAGTGGTAATGCTCAAGTTATGCACCCGTAACATTCAATATTAACTTGACTGCGCTAAAAAAAAAAAATACGTGTAATGGGATTTCTAGTCATGTGATATAAGTTTTATTCATTCTTATTATATCAAAAAATTATAGTTTCCATCGATTATAATTATCGAATGATTTTAAATTTTATCTTTTTTTTTTATTTTTATGCAATTTATTAAAAAAAATATGAAATAACATTTTTTAATAATAAACTGTATGGGGCAAAAGGGGCCACTTTTAATAATTGATTATTTGAGATGAAGTGTAAAATAATATTGAAAAAGTCGGAAAATTTAAATGAAAAAGAAATGAAAGAATTTGTCCAATATCTGCCCAAAATAAAATTCTTCAATTTCTCAAACGGATAAATGTTGTCCCGGTAATTGATAAATAAATAAAGACGTAAATCCGACGACAGCTGGCCTCCTTTTTAATTTTTCACGTGGGTTACGAAGTCGACGGGAGTCCAACGGAGACGAAGAGGGCGGACACGTGGAAGGTGGGACAGGAGTTAGTCCACACGCCCTGACGACGCTGGATCGCCACCTTCTCTTCTCCTCTCGTTCTGTTTCGCACCTTCTGTGCGCCTTGGGATTTAACTTTAAACACCGTCAGCTAAATTATACATGGATAACTCCACCAGTAATGCCAAGGCGTTGGACGGTAAAACAGTTATAAAAACAGCGGTAACTATGTTAGAATTAATTATTTAAAATCACCCGGGTGGCATGAAGACGATGTTCGTAGCAATGTTGAAAGTCTTGGAGTCGTAAAGGTCTTGTGGACCGGGTGAATATCAAGTTGATGCAGGTGAGAGGCCTTGTGTTGTTTGGAAATTACAAAAAATAATTTGGAGTTATTACTACATGAGAAAACAATTATACTTTAATTGATTGATTCAATTGAATCCTCTCCCTTTTTTGAGAAAAATGGGTATAACTTCAGTCGGGATTCGAACCGAGTATGCCACAATGCAGTGATTGATACAAGTTCAATTTGTGTAGTTCATAAATGATTCTTCAATTTGTGAGGAAAACTTCTGATTTTCTTTTCTTCAACAGATGATGATTCTCAAATTATTCCATGTATTATTAGTTTGATTCGAAGATTCTTTCAAAATGAACAAACTATGAGAGATTCAAAATTTAAAAATCTCTTTTTTGTGATAGTTTATATTACATTTCGAATTTTACATTATCTCTGGTCATTTTCCGTCGTATAACAATTTCATTCAATTTAACCATCTTTTTTTACTTTTAAGAGAAACGAATATTTGGCATTCGAAGAATTGCAATTGAATAATTGGTTGATTGTCATAGCAGGCAAGAGAAATTATGCAAAGTTGAGCAGCATTGAACGTGATCACTAAGGGGATTGGTGACCGCAAGGGAATACTTGCGAACAGATGATATTCACTTAACACTTTGTGTGTAAAAAACAATCAAAATGGCCTCCAGAAGCAGAGAAGTCCTACGCAAAACCTCATCAAGGGTACAATAGACTCTCGTTATAGTCAAACTCATGGGGGTGTAGGGTAAGCAAATTCGAAGAATTCGACTACATTTTTCTGCCACCACCACGCACTTAAAATTTGAGAGAAATTTATTTTTCGCCTTTATTTCTTCTGTAATTCTATATGCCTCACCAGAGAGAATAATTGATTGTTTACATTTTTGGGCCCAATCGTGATAGAGTGGGGGAAGCGTTAATCTTCGAAAAAATTGATATGAAAAAAAAGGAATAGATTGAACAAAAATCACAAAATTACAAAATTGTGAATTCTCTCATTTTTTAGTGCTGTAAATCCAAAATTTCCCCGAATGTTACAGCCCCCAAAGAAGATTCGTCTCCTTTTAGGGGGCCAAGAATGTTTTTTTTTTTTTTTTATGTTCTCCACTTCTTCTGAAAACGCGGAAAGCTCAAGTGACCCACGGGGAAATCAGTCCGACCTCGGTACTCACTCCACTCTCCTGTCTGCTTTTCTTTTTCTGTAGACCAGATATATAGAGATATGCACAGAGAGCAACGAGGACCGAGCCAATTGTTTCCCATTGTCGGAGAACGAGAGAGATCCTCCGGACTCTTCTGGGATTTACCCAGTATTTTTTTTTTTTCCACCTCCCTCTCACCCTTCACAGGTTCACTCTGCTATGCAAAAACTTTTCTCTTGTTTTATTCATTTTATTTTTATTTTATTCTAGTTTCTGTAAAAATAATTCTCCATTTGAGTGATGATAATAATAGTTAATTATGTAATTATCTTGGTAATTAATTGTCTCTTCCATCTGAATCCACTCATTAACAAGATAAATCTGTGATTAAAATTAATTTTTTGTTTCAAGAATGATTTTTAATTCATGAGGAATTATTTTGTCAATCAGTAATTCTAGGAGAAATCATCAGAGATTATTTTTTTTTTTGCAAATTTCTTCATCTTTATAATCATCTTCTAAAATCATCAGATTCCAAAATAATGATAGAGATGATTTTTTTATCTCCTCTGAAAAATAAATTTCATGATTAAACTCATCCCTCGGATTCAACTGTTATACTAATCCTTGCAATTCCGTATATATACTGGTTGGGTTTGCATGCAACCACGACACACATTGGATAACATCGTGTGTACGAAGGCTTGGGCATGATTGTTTGCAGAGCCGTTACCTAGGATACGACACCGACAGCGCCCGCTTGTTGGTCTAGTTCCATGTGCCAATCTCCCCTTCCCCTTTTTTTACTTTTACCCTCTCACTTGATGGTAAACTTGTATTTCCTCTTGTCCAGCCAAACTATATCCGAGAAAATCTACTGGCCGGCTCATCTTAAACCCTCTTTATTCGCTTTTGAGTGAAACATTTGTGAGATTAACAAATAATTGATCAATCAATAAAATTCACTACAATCATTTGAAAAATTAATTATTTACTCCCCAATATAATTAATAATAAATCGTATTAATTTTTACATCTCCATGCATCCATCACAAAATTTACAACCTTAAATAATAAATTATCCCCTTGAATAATGGTAGAATCTAGTGATGTTTCTTATAGTCTATCTCTATCCCCTAGAATCTAGTTGACCAGAGGTATACGCCTGCAATTCTGCTTCCGTTGAGCCCTCACTATCTCACGCTTTTGTTAATTATTACCAATGTTGGGTGTACTTCGAGGAAAGGGACGCAGGGGTAAATGTGGTGAGCATAAAGGGCAGATCCCAAGCTCAACACTGGACCCAGGGCCAAGATTAATTGGTGGTCAAACACTTGATTGCTCGAGCCACAGACCAACGAAAAAAAAAAAAATTGTATAAATAATTGAAAATCGAAATAAACGTTTCTTATCTCTATTGCGTCTTTTCTGTACTTGGAGATGGATTTTCCAGGTGACTTTATCGTTATTTATGACCACTTGATATCGAGGGATTGAGACACTAAGATCACGATGACAATAACAATTTCGTTAGAAAGTGCTGAAGTACTGGAGATTAATTCAATAATTTCAGGAAAATTATTCTTCAAATATCTTGAAAACTAGTGAATTTGGAGGAAAATATCATAAGACCTTGTTTGTAGCTGAAAAAATTTTCTACAAAAAATGTTCTCAGCAATTTTCTTTTAAATCTAATCCTACTCAAGATAATTGCAGAATAGTGTATGAATTTACTCCAGAGTGAATAAACGGTTTTTGGAAGTATTTCCAGCGTAGGAGTTTCCCGGAAGTTGAAAACCACAGATTTGGACGTTTATCAAATGAGGATATGATGTAATTTCTACATTTTAATGATGAATAATAAGTAGTCAGAGTGAATTTGTTCTTTAGTTTTGAGAGTTTATGAGGGTGAGCACTACTCACGATCAA
Organism: Coelinius sp. EB29; assembly: GCA_035578325.1. Taxonomy (NCBI): domain Eukaryota; kingdom Metazoa; phylum Arthropoda; class Insecta; order Hymenoptera; family Braconidae; genus Coelinius; species Coelinius sp. EB29. The sequence goes on along the minus strand of JAOZGT010000009.1, from coordinate 6,277,945 downwards.
TCAATCCATCGATACTGTCAGAGGGGATTAAAATTCAAATGATAATTGGTAATCGCTTCAATCCATGGTGTTTACTGTTATCGTGACGAACAAGATCCAAGGATTTGTATTCATTCTATCAAAAGTTCAGTTCAGTTGGTGTTTACTTCTCGTTGAGACATCAATTTTCAGTTTTTCCGAGTTATTTCCATCATTTGGACCTGTAAAAATCAAACATGAAGGGTTTAGTCTCTGTTATAAATATTCTGATGGTAATTGCAGTTTATTCTTGTGGAACTGAACCAACACCCGGGAAAAAAGTGTTCTTGTCTCTACCTGAACATGGTATGATTTTTTTTTCCAATTTTTTTGGAGGTAATTTGTCAATATAAATAAATGAAAAAGATTAAAAAATCTTTTTCGATAAAATTATTGACTTCCGAAATTATTTAAAAATTTCTCAGTGATCCTTCTGCAAATATCTCTTAAACCAGTTGATTTATCAAAAAATGATAAAAGAACTTTTTTCTTGTTCTCTAAATTTTCTACAAAAAATGTATTATCACATTTTTCGTTAAACCTGCTAGTTTTCAAGATATTTGGAAAATAAATATCTCAATGATAATTTCGAAGAGACATGTCTTCTATTAATCATCAATTAGATAATTAATTGTCATGAATATTTTTTTTTCAGAGAGAAAAGACTTTCTCACATTTTCCCTGGGTGACGGTTACAAAAAAAATTCAACTCAGATACAACGAATGCCAGATATTCGTTTTCCCGATGCTCTCGGAATTTCCGAAGACTTAATCGACAAATTTCAGGTTGATAATACCGAATAATGAATTATTAAATTATCCACCTTAAATTATTGAAATTGGAATAATGAGACGAGTAATGTTTAATATTTCAGAAATTGGAAATACCTGAAAATTTTACAACGAATTTGTACGTCTGGGTCAAATCTAGATTTAACATGAGCCAGACTGATCTTCGTCAGCTCATTGTCTATCGTCAGGTGTGTCTAGACAATGGAGTGTGCATTGACATTGATGATATCGGTGGATTATGCTGTCCTTTTTGAAAATTTTTAGTCAAGTAATATTCAGATATGTACGTAATAAATTCATTTCTACGAAATTTTGAAAATATGTGATGAAAATTTTTTTGGTAGAGAATCAACTTTAGCTGACAATTTCTGCTAAAATCTTGGATTAACGAGATAACTCATTCATTAATAATTGAGGAGAGGTCAATGATTCAAGTCGAGGATGAAATCTTTAATGATTAATCATACATCTATCTCATATTCACAAAATTTCAAACATAAAATGTCTTCTGTATTTCTTTTGTCTTTAGAATTTTTGACTTTCTTTGTTCGATAATTTTATGATTGGAATAGAGCGTAATTACTGGAATAGGGACATGATTACTTTTCGTCCTTGGGTGAGAAATTGCTGCCAAAACCAGAAAATACCAACTTTACGTGCAGATGTATATAAAAAAAACTATTAGAGTGACGTCTTGTGCCACAAGGGGAAAGACTATAAGTGTCCTGTTATTCACATTACCACCCTCCATCATACACTTACCCAGAGCTGGATAAACCAGTACTGTTTCCATATCGATATGGCAGACTTCGCTACATCCCTGAAGGGAACTCTCCGACGTAAATGTCGTTATAATTCGTATTCTCTATAATTTCAATCGCTGTTAACATTCCCCTTCCAAAATCTATCATATCATGATTAGAATGATCATTAAAATAACAAGACAATTATTTTTTTTGCAAAAAAAACTTTATCAGCACTTTGCAACATAAACAATCTACACGCTAATAAACACAATGGAACAGTTAGCACAATTGTTTGTTAAGTCTATTCATCTGTTTGTTTTACACCTATTTTATTGTTCTATTCTTAATCTCTGTTAATCGATAATAAATATTCCTAGGAATTTTGATACGTGACGATAATCACGTAACTCTAGTCGACACTTGATATTTTCTTCTGTTTAGAAAAATAAAGTAATTTACAGTGTGTTATATTCGATCATTGTTCTTGCTAAGCTTTTGCTAATTCATTATCTTTTAGTCATTCACACAGAAGAAAAGTGAGATAATTGTTGAACGCAATCCTAAATTCGTCATTTATCGAGAATGAATGATTTGAATAAAAAATGTCAGAAGATGCTCTTTAAAGGTAAGAAAATTTTCAACATGTCTCATTGTATTTTCTTCTACAATCACTCATTACCGAGACTATTCAATAATTAAAAATTGCAGATCTGTAATTTGTATTTATTCTTAAATTATGTTAATTCTCATGAGTTGAAAAAAAGCGTCTTTGTGGTACAAGAAAGCTCTCAGTTCTATCTAATTCTATCGACACTTACAAGTTAGCTGATGACTTCACAACCGACGAGAGAAATTGATCAGTTTTTTTGTTATTATTCATTCTTTCAGTGAAATGTACGTTAGGGATTCAGTAGTGAAGTGAAAGGAGATAATTTTAGAATGGAATCGGTCAATTTTGTGAATATCTATGAAACTATCAGGTTTAGGAGAAAATGTCATAAGATCTTTTTTGTACCTTGTTCAATTTTCTATAAAAAATGTCTTTTGACATTTTTCATGAAACCCACTAATTTACGAGATATTCACAAAATGAATTGTGGACAATGTTTCAAATCATCTCCTATCATCATTTTCTTTTGCAATTTCGATCGATTTTTCTCATCAAGGACTTCAGTTTGTCCTAATGACAATGGAGATTAAAGAATTAGACTCCACACATTTTTGGCATCATCACTAAAGAATAAAAGAAAGTCAGTTATCTAGTGCCTAGTTTCATCAATCAGTCGTACAACTTATTCATTTTTATGAAAACGGATTGGATCGTTCAGTCAATCTCACAATGAATCATTACACTTTCATCACTCTTATGTAAAATGATATGTAATGTGCTTATGAATTATTGAATTATTAACATTGACAAAAGAAAATATTGATACTGTTTAAAATGGTGGAGAAAAGGCGATGGGTCAAAATTTTTTTGAATAAATTAAAAATGATATTTCAATAATTGTCATGAAGTACTCAACGAATACATCGTTAATCATGTTTACGCCTAATGATATGCTGATTTAAAAAGGCAAGCTACATAGCAATGATGCATTTCGATTCATTTTGTATTTTATAATTATTTTTATCCACATTCGCTCTAACGAAAAATGTAAAAACAGTGTACTTTGGTAATGTCTAGTCGTTAATTTCATACAATGGCCCTCAGAATTTTAAGTCAAGTGAAATTTTCATTCAGAAAAATTGGAAATAAATATAAATTGATGAGTTATTTATTTTCAAGTATAAGTTATAAATATTATTTTGCGGATATCTTGAGAAAAAGTAGGTTTAGAGAAATTTGTCAAGAGACATATTTTGTAGAGAATTTTATGTGCTACAAAAAAGGTTTTTTGATATTTTTCGATATATCGACTAGTTCTCAAGATATTCACGAAATAATCTGTATAAACTTTCGAAATTTGTCTCTTTAAAAAAAAATTGTTTATTAGAGAATTGTTTATTCATTTGAGAAAAAAAAAATCGTTTCAATTCGAACAAATCCATCAAATTGAATAAAAAAAAAAAAAAGTCAATGGAATAAAGAATTCAGATCGATCCAAATAAATAATTTTTCTGAATTGATGATTAACAATTGATGTTACATTTTCAAAAAAATTTCCCACGAGAAACCATTCAATTTAGAAAATTCATCTTGTTCTTCAATCATCCCCAAAAAACCTAATAATATCGTCAAAAATGAGTCGCTCTTTAATTCGTTGAAGTATTCAACAATTTCATTCTAAAAATTTTTAGTCTTGTATTTTGTTAATCAAACACGCCTGTAAATATAATTGACAGTCTCAGACATAATTCGAGCAACAACTCAATGATTATCGATGGGCGATTCCTCTCCCTAATCTTCCCTCATTATTCATTGTTTATTCCCTCATTTTTAATTATAAATAATATCGAGATATGTAAGCGTAGTATTATCGTAAAAACGAGGCTTAAAAAATTATAAATAACAAAGTGATAAATTCTAATCACTCTTTCGTGGTGTACTAGTAAATTTTAGAGAGCAAAATTATCAATACTAATATTTAAATAAACTGAATAATAATTATAAATAACTCCATTGAAGGTTTATCCCTTCTTTTCTCCCCGAAAATGATCAAATTCATAAAAAAAATATATATATTCTCCAATATTTGTTCAGTTCAACAGAATTTCAAGAAATAGAAAAATTAGTGTCTCACGTTTTTCATTAATTCCCAGAAAAAAAGGCAGTGGAAAACCAAAAAAAAAAAAAAAATTGAGAATTAAGTAGGGAAATGTTTTTTTGCAAATATCTCCGAAAGGAAGGGCTTTATAGAGAAATGTAAAAAGACCTATCTTGTTGTTTATGAAATTCTCTACAAAAAAAGTCTCTTGACATTTTCCTCTAAACCCACTAGCTTTCGAGTTATCCACAACAGAAAGTAGCAACAACTGTAATTCAATTTTTTTTAGAAAATTCAACAATTTTCCAAATATCTCCGAATCTAAGAAAAATATAGAAATTTTTATAGAAACTTTTTTATAGATAAAATTCAGACCTACAAAAAAGGTCCCAACAAAAAATTCTCCATCTCCCTTATCTTCAGAGATGTGTTTAAGAAACTGGAAACTTCCAAAATTGACAGTTCTGATTTCATCATGAATCACTATTTTCCCGTCAATTTCCCCACAAAATCAAATAAATAAAAAAGAAAAACAAAAAAACTCACGAATTCACTGGATTTTTCTGCTCTCAAGATCATGAAAACCTCATGAGCATCGACATTAAAGCATTTGTCTGGTCATCACGGGAATATTCAATTAGTTCGATTCAAATGCCCGAGGAGTAATTGATAAGCAACGCATGATAAATAAACTCAAGAGCAATCCAATTTACTCGAAAGACATGAGATTAGCAGGAATTGGTTTTCTCTCGATTCCACCTCTGACAGTAGCGCGTAATTCCTTCACCCAAAGATCAGAGAGTTGACCAGAATTAGCCCTGAACTTGTAGACGTTGCCTTTGTTAGGATCAGTTAGAAGAAAAGTGTCTCGATGGAACATACTGTCTGATGATTCAACAATCCAACCAAGTATTGATACCATTTTGTATGGCTCTCTCTTAAAATCAGATCTGTCACTGCCTTTGAAGCATTTTGGGGAAAAGTAGACTATCGAGGATGCCCACAACTGGATCCAGTACCTCTGCCACGTGGCTACTGCGGGCTTCCTTCCATCTCTCAGGAGAACTTTTCGACGTAGGAGACCCTGCATCGAACAACGGGGCTCCATTATACCGTCCACTGTGCAGGGGAGGATTGGTAACGTGCTGGAAATTGAAAAATCGAGGGATTTAATGGAGTAATTAAGAGTTAGAAAGGTTATTATTGATTTTAGGGGAAATTGTGAAGAGAACTTTTTTATGGGGAATTTTGAGAGCTACAAAAAAAGTCTCTTAATATTTTTTCATAAAATCACAAATTTTTTAAATAATTGCATAATTAAGAAATCAGTTTGAGATCTAATTGAAATGACTTATCTTAATTGTTAATTGTTTGATTATCTCGATAATGGACGTATGTATACCTAGCTATAAAAATCAGCGGAATCGATTTTTTTTTTTTTTCAAAATTTGCAGCTTATTTGCAACGAATTTTATATGCAAAGATTAATTTTGCAGCGGCAAAAGTTAATTGAGAAAAATAAAATAAAGCTAGCTTCTACGCAAGCTGGCAGTAAAATCAGTAAAATGATTTTTCCTCTCGATTATTGATGAAAAAAATTTGGAAAAAATACTTTCCAGGGGCGCTATTTCGAATTTTCAATTGCGAAATATTCAGGAAGGTCCCCTCAGTGAAATGAAAAAAAAAAAGTATTAAAAAACAATTTCCTGGGTGGTCAAAGGGGGATATGTAGGGGGAAAACTAAAGTTTCCTCACGATTATCAGCAAATAAATTGTTAAAAAAATACTTTGAGGGGGCGCTATTGCAAATTTCCAATGGTAAAATATTCAGGGGGGTCCCCTCAGTGAAATAAGAAAAAAAAATGATCAAAAAACAATTTCTTGGGTGGTCAAAGGGGGATGTGACTCTGTTTTCCTCCTACCCACCCCCCTTTGACCGCCCAGAAAATTGTTTTTTAATAAATTTTTTTTTTATTCCACTCATGGGACCCCCCTGAATATTTCGCAATTGGAAATTCGCAATAGCGCCCCCGAAAAGTATTTTTTCTAAATTTTTTTCATTTATAATCGAGAGGAAACTTTAGTTATCTCCCTCCATATCCCCCTTTAACCACCCAGGAAATTGTTTTTTACTAATTTTTTTTTCTCATTTTACTGAGGGGATCCTCCTGAATATTTTGCAATTAAAAATTTGCGATAGCGCCCCCTGGAAGTATTTTTTCTAAATTTTTTCCATGAATAATCTAGAGGAAAACCTGGTTTTCTCCCTACATATCTCCCTCTGACCACCCAGGGAGTTTGACAGACCCTCTTCCTTCCCCAAAAAATTTATTTCAACCCTCCAGCATCATGCGGGTGGTTTCGACCCCCTTTCCAAAATCAACTCAGTGGAATTATTGACCAAAATATTTTTTTTTTAATTTCAAATTGCGTCATTGCAAAAATCATCTGAAAAGTATATCCACTGCCCCTCTCCCTACCCCTAAAAATTTATTTCATCCCTCCCGCATCATGCGGGTGGTTTCAACCCCCTTTCCCAAATCAACTCAGTGGAATTATTTACAAAAATATTTTTTTTTTTCACTTCAAATTGCGTCATTGCAAAACGCATTTGAAAAGTATATTGACAGCCCCTCTCCCTTCCCCAAAAAATTTATTTCAACCCTCCCGCATCATGCGGGTGGTTTCGACCCCCTTTCCAAAATCAACTCAGTGGAATTATTGACCAAAATATTTTTTTTTAAATTTCAAATTGCGTCATTGCAAAAATCATCTGAAAAGTATATCCACTGCCCCTCTCCCTACCCCTAAAAATTTATTTCATCCCTCCCGCATCATGCGGGTGGTTTCGACCCCCTTTCCAAAATCAACTCCACCGAGTTTTATAATTTTTCGCTGGTCGGAACTCAAGTCACGACCTTCAGTTGATGAGTGAGTTCAGAGAAAAAAGTCAGAAGACCTTTTTTGAAGGAAATTTTCTGAACAACAAAAAAGGTCTTCTGCCATTTTCTCCTAGAGCCATTAGTTTACTAGATAAATGCATAATCATAAATTACATAATGTGTGACACAACTCGTTTCACCATTTAGCTATTGTAAATGTTCTAATTGTGTTATCGCTTATTACCTCGTTCTAGAGAGCAAACTGCAGTCGTCATTGAGAGCATCTGTAGGTGTTCCAGGTGAATTCTGATCCAGGTCAACGACTGGAGAGACCAAATTAGGTTCTTCGAGAACTGAATCGTCCAGGAGGTGACGAACGGTAACTTGGTTTGGCTCCAGGGTTGCTCCAGTTGTCTTTCCAAAGATGCTGGAATTTGATGAAACAATTTGAGAATTATTTCAAAATATTTGAAAAAAAAAATCGTTGATGAATGATTACTGCCTCGTCCATATGATTTCTGTCATGCAAAATTGGATGACAAGCATCGAATTTTTCTAAAACAAATTGTTGCAGCTGTATAATTATGCAGGCATGATTACGTTGTCTGATCTAAGTAATAATAATTAAATAATCAAGTGTTGGATAATGGGAGATGAGTCTATAACGAATTTGAACATTTTTCCACAGATATCTCGAACACTAGTGGGTTTAGAGGAAAATGTTAAGAAACCTTTTTATAAGATTACAAAATTTTTCACAAAAAATGTCTTTTGACTTTTTTTGATAAACCGACTAGTTCTCGAGATATCTTTGAAAATAAAATGAATAAATTTATTAATCTGCCTTACACATAATTTCGAAATGTCCAATCCTATGAATATGAATAAAAATTAATTATAAATGACATGCCAATGGTCGATGTATCTAACAACGATATAATTCTATGTAACATAATTCTGATTATCTCAGAAATGAACGATTCTACAGAAAAATGTCAAAAGAAATTTTTTGTACATGAGAAAATTTTCTTCAAAAAATGTATCTTGACAATTTACAATATCTCCCTCCATTACCGAGATAATTCAACAATTATCAATTAAATAAAATTCCTTCAAAACTGAAATTATTTAATCTCTTCTCAACTGAACAATTACCACTAAAACAAATAATTAATACATGAAATAACATAAATTTGTGTATAAAATGTACATCATGCAGAGCCTAGGTTCCACGATGCCTCAGTTCAAGGTGCGCCATTAAAATTAAAATTAATCGAATTGAATTAAAATTAAATAAACAATAATGAATAAAATGATATGATCCATAAGCCAATTGAATCTGATAAATTGTCAAAATCCCTGATTGAGATCCTGGGACTCACCCAGACGCTCCATAAGTTCCGTATCTCCCTCCTTGTTTATGGAAGTTGCGTGGAAGACTCGTGCTACGAAATCTGACAGAGCCATTTGTTTCTTTTTTTTTTTCATTTTCTTTTTTTTTTCCTCTCAATTAAATTTTTCATCGTGGATTTGTTTAGCGAAAGAAAGGGTGAAACTAAATCAACGTTTAAATCAATTCCAACAGCAAGAAAATTAATTCTGTCAAGCGATGAATCTTAATCCACAAAATTTAATTATCAATTATCGAGTAATTAATTAATGTAATTATTTTAGCCAAATAACAGATTAACATGAGGAATTTGAGGGTTTATTTTTCAAGTATTTTATTTGAGCTACTCACTTTGTGCCTAAACTCCGACATTTACGATGTCCAGGGACAAATTTATTGGCTGCTGAGGCTGCATGAAGACGAAGAGAACCAGCACAACCTCGAGCTGGTGATAGGGACAAGGCTGCAACGCCAGTTGCTACGTCACCCACAGATTCTTTGCTGCTGCTTGATGAAGCCACTGGGGAATTTGGTTCGAGCTTTATCGATAGTCTGGAATTAATGAATTAGTACGTGAGGTATTTTTAAGGGAATTTATCATGTACCCAAAGTACTCATATTGAATATTGACACTAAATAAACTCTAAAAAAAATTATTAACTTTTCGCTGAACTAGTTGCTAAGACATTCGAAAAATGAGAAACTCGTAAATTTTCAAATTATTTAAACTCATGATTTGTATTTTAGGCTCACTTGAAATGATCGTCTTCAAGAAACTTCTGCAACTCCTCGATGTATCTGACACTATTTAAATATCTCTGAACATCTGGTAATGGAATGATACCGGAGTAATCACTGGCTTGAAACACCGTTACTCTCGTTAACACTGTATTCATTTTTATTGCCCTTTGATGGTTGTCGTTGTTCTGTAATCCAAACAAATTCAATTAAATTAGGATGAATAAATTATAGACATCATTGACAGAATCAAATCAAACAAATATCAACGCTTCAGTAGAATAGTAAAGTTTTTTTATAATTAATTTTCTCGAAAACCAAAAGAGATTGCGACTTTCTAGTCTTTTGCAATCGATTTCTCAAATAAAAATCACATCAAATTTAGAAAGCTCTTGTTTAGAAATGGGGTATTCACCTTGGAAGGAGGATGAGCCATGTCAATATATACAAGATCAGTGAGAAAAAGACCCAAATAAGGAATGCAAGGGAGTCTGAGTGTCTCCATGTGTTCCCTGAGATTCATCCAGTTATTTTTATCACTGAACACCTCTGCCAATTTATCAAACGTACACTTATCCTTTTTTGAGAGGCAGGCCCATGTTTTATTCAATCTGCATAAACCAAAAATAATTATGACGTTATGAATCAAATTAATCCACATCGATATTCCAAATGCCTAATGGTGTGACTCATTTTACCTATATATCGGAGCACTCTGGAGACCGGATATGATAGCCAATAATGCGTGCATATTATTCAAGTCGTACAATTTCTTTGCGACACGAATAAAATGGGCAATCACTTCTGAACGTTGTTTCGGGGTTGAGAAATTTAGAATTTCTTGAACTGTCCAGAAACTCACCTGAAATTATTTTTGAAAAATTAAAGAGGAATTAAAGGGCTTTTCCCCCCAAAACCACTAGTTAACCCCATAATTTTCTAATTATTTAAAAATAAATAAAAAAAACTCACATGATTGAATCTCCTGGTGAAAGCTACGACATTCGGTGCCACCAGCAGTTTATTTTTCTTATTCCACGAACAACTGGATAGCTCCTCTGGCCTGATTGCCTTGAAAACCCCAACATCTAGTATGGTCAGCTGATTTGCCAGATCCTCTGCTGGAATTCCAGTCGCCACGAGGGGCCCAGAGCCCTGGAGAGCTGCATTGCACCTCCCTGGCAAAGAATTTGACTTGCTGGCGACTGAATTACTGAAAGATAAAAAACTTTGATCGTTAATAAAACCCAGAGATCAATGAATTCAGTAGTGAAGTGGTGCGACAAGATAATTCAACTTGTTCGATATCATTTTTTGCAAATATCTCGATATTGGAGGGAGTTATCGAAATTATCATAGAAACCTTTTTTATAGCTCTCATTTTTCTCTATAAAAAAGGTCCTTATGAAAATATCACCATCTCCCTTAGATTCGAAGATATTTAAAAAATGATTTTGAAGTAAAATTGACTCATCTCGTTTTATCACTTTTTTTTTTTTTACTGAATGAATCCAAAAGAGACAAAAGAAAATGAGAATTTCCATTTTTCTACTACACAAATTTTGAAAATGACTCATTTAAAATTCTCTACGTCTTGACCATTCTCAGCATTCCAATGATAAACACAAAAAATTCCATTCTACTGAGAGAAAAAAAAAAATCAGTCGAATGAATACAATCTCAAAACTTATCTTTCTCTCTCCCCTCAATCATTGAATTATAACGATAAGATACGACTTATTAACTCAACTATAAATTCCAGAGTAGAAAAATCATTCCATCAAGCGTTTAACAAGTTATAAATTACCCATAATTGTCGTAGCTGTGTAGACTCGGTGGTGTCAATTCAGAATACTTTCTGTACGCTCTACACTTGTCACGGTGTTCCTTGCGTTCCTTATGATTTCTATCTCCTCCTTGGCTCATGTCACCACACAACAGGGGACCACTGGGAGAGTTAGTATCATTGGCAAATGTTTTATCCGGACAGTCCAAAGTATCAAACTTCATTCAACAAACGTAAATAAAAAAGCAAATGATAAATGTTAAAATGGTGAGTCACAAATTTTCAAGCAAATGTGGGATAAAGAATTTAGGAGTGAAGTTGTAATTGTGTCTTTGTCTCGAGAACGCCTTATATTAGGGAAAAATGTCAAGAGACTTTTTTTTGTAGATTGAAAAATTCTCTTCATAAAAGGTCTTTTGATCAATTTTCCCGAGTTCCTTCGTTTTCAAGATACTTGCAAAAAACTCTGCGAGGGAATTTTAAACAACTTTTCTAAGCTTGAATTTTTGGAGTAAAACTTTTTTTGGAAATATCTATGGAGCTAGTGGATTTAGAGAAAAATGTCAAGAGACCTTTTTTGTAGCTCTCAAAATTCTCTACAAAAAAGGGCTCTTGATATTTTCACCTAAACCCGCTAGTTTGCCGCATAATTGCAAAATAATCAACACTAGAATTCTAAAATTCTCAAAAACTTGAATTTAATGAACAAATTGCAATTAAAAAAAATTTAATCACAAAGTCGAATCAATTAACCTTTCGCTCAATGCCATAAACAATTAACAACAACTCAATTTAATAAAAAAATAAAAAAAACTAACCTTCGATATTTTCTTGAGTGAAACAAACTCGCCAGACAAATTTCGTGGTATTGACGTGTAATGCATCTCAGCCATAAGACGAAGCTTCTTAACAGTCGCATTACATTCCCCCCCCCCCCCCCCCCAGCAATCCCCAATAATTCTCTTATCACCAGCACTCCGAACCCCTGCAAAATCCCAAAATTCTCAATAAACAAAACCGGTTGTATATAAACATCACTAACAATTACATAATAAAACTCGAGCATCTTTGAAAACTCAGCCAATAAAAACTTAAAAATAAAATTACTACACTCACAACTAAACTTGAAACGAAAAATATTGTTGACCTTGAAAAAAATACTGAACTGAGTTGATCTAAAAATACCAAAAACTCAACAGTAAGAAATAGAATATTTTTATCTGATGAATCCAGATTTTAAAAACAGGTAATCCAACAAGTATTCAGTGAAAGTGATATGGAACGTTACATGAATCAAATCTGTCACTTTGATTAATCATTTCATTATCTCAGGAATGAAGAATTCTAGAAGAAAATGTCAAGAGATCTTTTCTGTCGGAATTTTTTTTGTCTACAAAAAATATCTCTTGATATTTTTCTCTAAAACCCCTCACTCCTGCAATAATCCCGTCATTAAAAAATAACAAAAATATTCAATTTTGTTTGACTCCAAATTAATGAAAAATGTATTTGTAATAAGCGAATTATCTGCTTGACAAGTGACTTTAGCCAAAAATATCAAGAGAACTATTTTGTAGCTGATGAAATTGCTGACAAAAAATGTCTCTTGACATTTCTCTGTAAAATTCCTTATTATCGAATAATTTCACGTTTAATAAAACATAAAAAATCCACATGTACTGATTTTAACGTGACATTTCACCACTTCACTGAGTCCAAAACCTCTCGAATAAAATTTAAAAAAAAAAAAATGTGAGAGAATATCAGACAGACGTAAATAATCATTGACCCCGTCACTTGCACTTTCATTGGCTTTAATTAAGAATAGAATTGTGGGAATAACTGTGAACGCCCAGGAAGCAGGGTAACGGTTATTCCATTGCACCGAACACACACAACTGCTTCCAGTAATTTATCTGATGAATTAATTCACCTTATTCCACGTAAACCAAGGTAACTCTGGCCTAGGAGTGTCAGCTGCGTTTTAATTTGAAGGTTAAGACTGATTAAACCCTGAATTGTTGTTCACTATTAGGTTAAAACAATTTTCTCATTGCAGTTGGACAATTATCAGTGAGGTTTTGTTATGCTTTCTCTTGCTTCTGACGCTCAACAAATTATTATTTTTCCTTTATCACTTGGAGAAGTTATTATCGAGGATCCCCGGCACGCGCATCATTGCATACCATACACTCACACTAGATGTTATTTTATACATGCCTCCAACACTGAAATTTGTTCCCTGGTCACCCCACCAAAGTCTTCTTCTTCTAATCCTTTTTAGCTGCACTCAGGGGGTGTCGTCTCCATAGAAAAATGTGATGCTTGGAGTGGGGGTAAAAAATAGTTGTAAGTGCTGTGGTTGAGGGCGCCAGCAGTTCTCTGCCGCGAAAGCAATACAAACATAAGAAAAATCAGCAAGCTGTTTGATTTATTTTTCTGAATAACAATTAACTTTAAAAAAGAGCAGTTAAAAAAATAATTATTTGACTTTTGAATTTTTTTTTAATGTGTTAAAGGGAATTTCATCAGAGGGTCCTGGAGAATAATTTGAAAAAAAATTCAGCGAAATAGTCCACGTACTCCTATGTCAAAAGTGAGGGAGAGTGATAAAAGGCAAATTACGCGACTCGAGAATTTGGAGCTCCCGACTTTAAAATTTTTTTTTTATATGTAAAAAGGTTTATGTTGGTAATTTTTTGATTGGATATTCATTGGGGGGTCCTGGAGAAATACTCCCTCAATGGGCAACGAAATAAAAGTGTCCAGGCTATGTCAAAAGTGGGGGAGAGTGATAAAAGGCAAATTACGCGACTCGAGAATTTGGAACTCCCGACTTTAAAATTTTTTTTCAATGTGTCAAAGTGGTTTAGCCACTCCCTACTCGACTTGAATTTCATCAGAGGGTCCTGGAGAATAATTTAAAAAAAAATTCAGCGAAATATTTCACGTACTCCTATGTCAAAAGTGAGAGAGAGTGATAAAAGGCAAATTACGCGACTCGAGAAATTGGAGCTCCCGACTTTAAAATTTTTTTTTTATATGTAAAAAGGTTCATGTTGGTAATTTTTTGATTGGATATTCATTGGGGGGTCCTGGAGAAATACTCCCTAAATGGGCAACGAAAAAAAAGTGTCTAGGCTATGTCAAAAGTGGGGGAGAGTGATAAAAGGCAAAATTGACCAAATAACCCAACTCGAGAGATTGGAGGTTCTGACTTAAAAAATTTTTTTCTATATGTAAAAAGGTTCATGGCTGCAATTTTTCGATTGGATTTTCATCGGGGGGTCCTGGAGAAATACTCCCTCAATCGTCAACAGAAAAAAATGTCCAGGCTATCTCAAAAGTGGGGGAGAGTGTTAAAAGGCAAAATTGGCCAAATTACCCAACCCGAGAAATTGGAGGTTCCGAATTTGAAATTTTTTTTCAATCTGTTAGACTGGTTTGGCCACCAATGTCTCGACTGGAATTCTATCAGAGGGTCCCAGAGAAGTATCCAGGAAAGTCAGAGGGATACGGCTGACGTTCTACTATCTCAAAAGGGAAAATAATTATTTTTTCAACTGCTCTTTTTAAAAGATTATTGTTTTTCAGAAAAAAAAATCAAATAGCTTGCTGATTTTTTCTGTTTCTATTGCGTTCGCGACAGAGAACTGCTGGTGCTCTCAACCACAGTACTTACAACTATTTCTTACCCCCACTCCAAGCTTCACATTTTCCTATGGAGATGACATCCCCTGGCTACACTCCCTGGGTAGGAGCATTTCCCATATTCTGTCGTTGCAGTAGTGAACTACAGATGTCGCTTCCCCCATCCCGCGAGGAGATTGCGAGATTATCCAATCAGAAGCCAGAATTTTTTTACTCACCCGCATGCGCACTACGCACATCGGCACTTCAAGTTCGTAATCGTCCCCCCCCCCCCCCCCGCCCCTAGGGCGTCTATCCGAAGAAGAAATTCCATGAAATGAGAGAAATGTTTCACATGTGTTGAAAGGGACAGGAAAGGAACAAATCGTAAAAATCCGAGAGGGTATACGAACAGAATAATAAAATTATGATATTATAATAATATAGAGAAAAATTTCGGGCGAAAGAGACGGTACCTTTCTTGGACCGTCGGGGGATGTTACTACCCACGGTCCAATTCCGTCATCTGAAGCTGGATTATACTACAAGGGCAAACCAGGTTATGGAAGTTTATTCCATTGCTCTATTATTGTTTCATATGATCCCTACTGTGCTTTTTCTATTCGTCAATTGGCATTGCACATATATTTTTCTTTTAAATATACAGTGTTGCACGACAGAAGTTCTGTTGTAATCAGCCATATAGTACAATGGTAAAAGTGGACAAAACTTATGTTGACGACTGTCTGTAAATAAATAATGAAGATCTTAGTTTGACAATCGGCAAAGAAGTTTGCATGTTAATCAACTCCATTTGTGATTTTATACCATGCTATGATTATCTTTTTATGAGTAGCAACTTACTGAACAATGTAAATTACACACATTGTATTTGGCATAAGATGTATTGCTATTGAATATTGTGTACATATTTGAAGTTTATCTCCAGGTATAGCGCGGGTCATTCGAACTATAGATTGGACGAGCCGAGAAATGTTCTTCTTCGAAATAAGAAAAAGTTTTTAGATCTGTCTATAATCTCGGAATTGGAAAATGCAAAAAATATTTCATTACAATAAATATAATGGGCACGTTTTTATCACATGTCTGTACCCTGCGCATTGGGAAATAGCATCAAGTAAGAGATATGTAGCGGGTATGTGACGCAATTTCCAACTTATGGGTCACATATTTTAGCAGTCGTTTAGTGCACAGTACTAATTATTTTGCGACTTGGTTTACGAGTTACCTATTCCTCGCTCGTTAAGTACGTTAGATGATACTTCTTAGTCGGTGCGTAATGAGTACAAAATTATTAGCGACAATTAAAAGTAACTCGTGGAATAGTCGGTGATTTAAACGAAGTGAAATTCTTTTCAGTTCGGCTTGCACAAAAAGAATTTGAAGAGATGAAAAATGGAAATTAAATGTGGAAAATTGAAAATTTATTGTTTCAGAAAAAATCTATTAAACATCGCGTGCTTTCAACCCTCTAGCAAATACCGTAAATTTTTCATAAAAATATTGAATGGATATTTCTACGAAAATGGGGGGGGGGTAGTATCGACTTGTTCGATAGCCGCATGCGCATAGAAATGAAAATAAATAGAAAATTTTAATTTTAATGTAACAACGATTGATATCACGTCGAGTCAAGAAATTCAACGTTAATACAAGTTCATTAACCTATTAATGAGGATTATATCCTCATTAAATGATAACTAATTAGTTTATATTCTTATCTCCCCCATCACCAGACTCCAACTGAATTAAATAATTCAAGATCTCGGATCGTCCTTGCATATCCAAGCAATTCGACGGTATGCCTCAACGAGGAAAGGGACAGATAACAGTTATGTATTATGGAGTGGTTGAGTAGTGGATGTACTTCACGTTCATTCAGGAAACAATTTGTCATTTGAACGCTCAGTCAGTTTTCGTCCATCTTC
The DNA here is from genome assembly GCA_035578325.1 of Coelinius sp. EB29. NCBI lineage: Eukaryota > Metazoa > Arthropoda > Insecta > Hymenoptera > Braconidae > Coelinius > Coelinius sp. EB29. Next base: position 6,261,306 of record JAOZGT010000009.1, on the reverse strand, counting down.
TGTCCTCTATATCTCACTCTAGACAATTCAACCATTAAAATGCGACATTGTAACAAGAGACTTTAGCATTTTTCGAAAATTATTTGCATCTCAAAGTTTAATTGAACTTGAATGGAACAAAAATATAGAGAAAAAATTAATTAAAATTATAGCCAATTTTACAATTTATTCTTCTCACTCGAATTTTACATAATGATTACGATTATTGAAATATATATATATATATCAATTTCGATTTTCATAGATTGATTTTAAATAAATTTTTAATTTCAAATGTTGAAAATTTGTATTTCTTGATAAATTTTAATTCAATTGTGATTATCATTGTTCGTGGATTTTGGCTATAAAAACACATTTTTTCTTCTAAATTTATTCAATAAAATTCAACGACAAATAGAGTATACATATAAATTTTGTACATACCTATGCGTAGGAGTGTAACATAGCAAAACCGTTGCGTGGGTAAAATATAAACGGCATTTAGATAAATTCCAATGCCCCTTGACCTCCCCAAGGATTTTCCATTGTTATTTCCGGTTTCACAGAATCCAGAAATTTCCAACGAACCTCAACACTCATTTCCACATCCGCTAGTGCCATTAAAATTCTCCCTGGAATTTAAATTATTTTAATAGTCATGTTTAATGAGATTTTGTTAATTTTTTTGTGATAATGTTTTTCCGACAATTGTCTCAACATGTTTTGTTACTGACTTTTAACGGAACACTGATTTACCCGCAGTAGTGCGACCTTCCGAGCGTTGGCTCGATTCCAACGAATGGGATGTGTTTAAGGGTCAATTTTTCCATTATCCTATTGTCACGTTATTTATCAGTCGTTTACAAATACGGCTCTCCCCAGCGTCTGGTAGAACTCGTGATCTGGTAGTTTATGAACTTGGATTACCCTGAAAAATAAATTAAAAAAATTTTGTAAACAAATTAAAGTGTAAAAATGGTGAAAAAATTTGAAATTTCAAATTTTTCACAATTTACTTTTTTACAGTCTAATGTTGATTCAAATAAGCCAAAATTTGATTAATTAATTATATTTATTAATCAAAGAAAATTGCGTATAATTGACCGAATTGAGATAAAATTAAACATAGTAATTATCCAATTACTCAAAAAATCAATAATCAATTTTTTTTATCAGTCGTTCTGGTTTTATAATTATTTAATTTGTTATTTATTTCAACATCCCTCAATTTGCAAAAGACCGCTGAAGCCAATTATCATCAAAATACATCAGAAAACTAAAAAATAGAGAAATTGGGTGTTTAAGCTAAGAAATTATCGAATAATTTTAATTTAATAATAAAAATAATAATGATACAACAATTTATCAAAGTAAACAGATGCCTCTGACCAAGGTACCTAATTTTTTTATCTACATCGTTAAGAGGTGCTATCTCCATTCAGTTTCCAACGCATTTGTCGAGTGTAGGTGGAGAGGGGGAAGGATCAACGGTGGTAAGAGTCTTTCAAGCGTTTTGTCAGTCGTGAGCGCGATTCTGCCGCGCCGCAGACTTGTCGAGCGACTTCGCCTCGAGTGCAGAACTAATCCCTTCATTTTTCATCTCTTCACAGAATTATTTTGCAATCGATTGAGATCAGGATAATTTTGAAATATTAACGTCTTCATTCAATTCAGTGATTGTCGAGTGATTATCAGTGACAGTTTTCAGTGTTAATCGATGATGAATTCATGAGGTGAAACATTGTGAACTTTTTTTTTTCTGCATCGATTAGGAACAACAAACAAGTGCCTGGTGGCTCGATAATTCGTATAATTTTGTAAGTTAATGATTAATGAATAATAATTTTTTTGTAAAAAAACAAAATTTCTTACATTAATATGTAATTATCTCAATAATGAGTAATTTTATGAAAAAAAATCATAAGACCTTTTTTGTTTCAAATTTTGTCAACTACAAAAAAGGTTTTTTGACATTTTTCTCTAAAATCACGCAATATCGAAATAATTTCTTATGAATCTTTTTCTCTGTTATTTTATCACTTTGTTAAAGAATCAATGAAAATTTGTTTTTTAGTTTTTTTTAAATTCAGGGAAAACATATTTATTTGATAATTATTAAACTTTAACGAGAAAATAATTCTACAGTCGAAAGAGAAAACAATTTTGATGATTGTGTAATTCCCTTATTATCTTGATAACGAGTCAATTCGAGGTAAACAATCGAAATACCTTTTTTGCAGTTAGCTAATGGAATTTAAGATAAAGAAGTTTCTTTCATGATTTTTCGGTTTTATAATTCATTTTAAAAAAATTTAAATTTTATAATAAAAATTAAAAAAAAAAAATTATTCTCTTAGTTTTTAAATATTTGCTATAACAAACAAATTTGTCAGTAATTTCTGAATAAGAGATACCTATTATCATTATTTAATTCAATGAATTTACTAGAAAAATGAGACAGGAAGATGTTGTTCACTCTATAATCGTAATCCGTGAGTTCAATTTTATCCCATCACACGCGATACACGTGCAAGTTTACTAATTATTTCATCAGTGATTTAACGCTAATTACATCCGCAGGACAAATTACTTCATCCATAGCTCATCTCCAATAAAAATAAATTATTAATATTATTGAAATAAAATGACATGGATTGCACATGTTATTGGAATATTTACGTTTTTTTTTTTTTTTCTTACAGACAAAATTCGTTATTTATTTGTATCACATGAGCTTAAACTAGTCACGCAGGTGCAGTAATCGATGGTGATTGCATTTTTATCTCATTCTTTTAGTGAGAAATAAATTCCTATAAAATGGAAATTTCAGTGGTCATTAAGAAACACTAACTCGTGACTGTGAGTCATCATTTAAAAATATTGATATTTAGGTTTTTATTACAAGATTTTCGAAATTATTCTCTTTTACTTTTTATTGTTGAAAATGTATTGAAATACTCATGAACATGATTTTGCAAATATCTCAGAAACTAGTGGGTTTAGAGGCAAATATCAAAGGACCTTTTTTGAAGCTAAGAAAATTTTGCAGAAAAAAGGTCCTTTATAATTTTCACCTCAACCTCCTAGTTTTAGAGATATTGACAGGATAATCTGTCTGAAAAATTTGGATTCATATCTGAACTCATCAATGAATATTCTTTCTCCTCATTTCTTTTTTCCATTCTCAGGATTTTCTCAATCATTTCCCTTTAATGAAATGAAAGAAAATAAAGGAAATGTCATGAATGAATTTTTTTTACATAAAATTAGACACAAAAAAAAAAGGATCTTATATTGATATTCTTGTGACAAACATAAAAAAAATCAAATAAATTTTTTTGTTATGCATCAATAGAATTAACTGTCGCGTGCCCAAGTGCCATTGTCCTCAGGGACAAAAGGAACCGACTGATCCTGGTTGACAGTGTTGTCACGCTCTCAGTGACACTCGGCTAGATTTTTTTACGATGCACATCCCCAGGCATGAATAAACCGAAGAGAGAAGGAAGAATGAAAGGGCATATACACGTTTCAATTCATCTCACGCATCTCCGTGTCTCAGCCGTTCGTTTCAATTTACACCGTCAACATCCGTTAGGGAACTTGGAACTATATCCGACTCGAATTACTCATCAATTTCCATTTTTCCCTTTTCTTGATAAGGATCAAATAATTTCCTAAATTTCTTATAAATTATTCTGCAAATATCTGTTGAACTAGTTGATTTAAAACAAAATGTCAAAAATACTTTTTTGTATATCATCAAATTTTCTAAAAAAAAGGTCTCTTGACATTTTCTCCTCTGATGCATTTGAATGCTACTTTTTATCTCTCACGCTTGAACACTTGAAAAACAATAAAAAAAAAATCAGTGTAAGAGATTCATTTGAGTCTAATTGGATAATTAAATCATCGATAAATCGATGATTCATCATTGATAAATCGATGAATCGCATACAATCGATTTATTCCATTAGAATGGAGTCGATTTCACTGTGAGTAGAACTGAGGCAGAATGGACACTTTTCCATTAATGTTAATAACTTATTGAATTGAATTGAATTGTGATTATATTTTTCTAAAAATCAAGAGAGTCCATTTTGCCCCAAATCTTCTCTAGTTTGTAGTAACGCTGAATGGCTATTCAGGCCGTTTGCTCGATATATCGATTCTGTTATTTCAAAAGAAGGCCACGTGAAGAGCATGGAGGGGGTCACGTGTGACAACTACGGACCCCAATAAAATGTTTATCCAGCGATTATCTGAAACATCAATTATTGGAAGAAAATACTATTAATAGGTGCACATTAAAATCATAGTTCTTGACGACAATGTCATCGACAGTGCAGAAGTTATGACTTGTGCTAACTAGGATAGATCAATATATTTCAGGACATGTGAAGTCAGTGATGATAATTTCATATACTCATATTCCTTTCGTCATGTCACGTGTGTGAATTCGAATGGTGAAATGTTTTTTTTTTCCATTAACAAATTTTTTTCTTCTCAAGTGGAGAACAATTTTATTTATTGAATTAAATAATTTTCAATTGGCTGTGAAATGAGTGATTTTGAGACAAAATGTCAAAAGAAGTTTTTTGGAGCTGATGAAATTTTTAATAAAAAAGATCTTTCAACATTTCCTCCAAAAATTGAACAGAACAAGATATCAATGAAACTCTCAATTTTTTCGCTCAATCAATGATTCCTGAGAATTGTCTAATGAAATTAAAGGATGAATACATTAATTTGGGTGTCTAAAATTTACCAATAAAAGTCAATAAACCCCAAATGAGTAGCAGCAAAGTGGCATTAATAAATTAGTCACTGCCTTCTCTCACTCAGAGCCAACTGGTATACACGTAAGGTCCAAGAGGATTTTCGTAGTGTCAGTGAAGACAATTGAATGAACACGTAAACTCTGCACTAGTGAGCGACACATCAAATCCCCTCTCAGTCACGGGACTCCCAACGTCACATCCTGCTCTCTGCCTTGGACCCCACCATCCAATTCATCTTGAATTTTATTTTCTTTTTGTTCCTCAACCTTTTAATTTTCTCCAATTCAATTTTATCAGCTTTTCCACAAAATATCCTACACAACAAATTCCTACATTTTACACGTGATTAAAGTCTTCATGCAGATGTATCGAGTCTTTGTTGATGGTGAAGATTTAGACGATAATTTTGTGAATACAATTGGACAAATAAAATCCGACAGACCGATCCAGACGGAAGTGATTCATTAATCGATTATGCAAGAATCAATGAATAGTGAATATGTCAAATTTTATGGATGACAATAATTTGCTATATTTGTGATGGAAGAATGGTGGAGTCAATCATGTGGTAAATGACACGAGCCATTGCCTTGAGCAGTGCGTATGCCAACCAGCAATTGATCTTGAAGGCTCACATATGGCAAATGTACTCAAGTATTATAAATTGCAAGTTCTTATCGGTAATAGGATGGGGGAATTGAAGAACTATTTCAGAATTTTTCAGTTTTTTGGGTTTTTAAGAGAATAGAGTAAATGGTTTTGCGTATATCTTAGAAGAGAAAGGGTTTAGAGGAATTGTGTAAAGGAACTTTTTAGAGACACCTTAATGGGCTAAAAGAAAGGTCTCTTAACATTTTTCCCGGAAATCACTCATCAAAAAGATAATTTAAGAATTGATCATGAGTGGGAGAAATTATTGAATTGAGAAAAAAATTAGCAGAGTATTTTTTTTCAGGACAGGCACAAAAACAAGCAATCAATTCCGTCTGTGGGAAGAAATAATGTTACCACAAGAATTAAGAGAGTAAATAGACTCACTCGAGAATCCCCTCGACCTTCATTGATAAAAAAAAAATTATATGTAATCCAGTGGACAAAAAATGATGTCACAATTTCAGAAATCTCAATTCTTTGCAATTCTTTGTTTTGTTTTATCATTAACTATCTTTCTAAATTCCTCAATTCTCTTCCTGCCTTCAGCAATAATATGCCCTTCACTCTAAACAGCATGCAAATAAATTCATGACGGATGGATAACGTTTTATGCAAATAAAACTAATCAAAAAAATGTTTCCAGTGAAAATAATGAAAAAAAAAAAAAAAAAAAAATTGCCGAGGCGTTTGTGTAACCTCGGTACCAATTGACGTAAGGGCCAAGAGAACAAAATTGACTCACATGACTCGCCGTGAGTAACCCATTAAGTCTGCGCCTGAACATCCTTCTCCAATCTTCAACTGGTAAACGAGGGCTCAACCTCTGGTGATTTTGTATCCGTTTGTAGTGGGTTTAAAGCAAACAACAATCAAAAATACTTATATTGAGCTCCCATGTTTATTTCATGAGTATGCCAAGCCCCCTTCGGTTATAATCTGGTGACGGATGATTTTATCAGGCCGCAGGATACGTAGGGGCCTCTTCCGGTCATGTGTTATGCTGTCTGAAATACAGAGAAATCCGTTATGCAAGATGAGAGAGCATAAAGCCAATAGGAAATTTCATTCCAGAGAGTAATCATTGTGGAGTTTGTACCTCAGAGGTCTACCGTGTTCTTATCACCCTTGTTTATCGAGTTTATGTTTTGTAAATGTACCGAGTACATATACGAACAAATAAACCTTTTCTTTGAATCGCCGGTTTGAAACCCATAGTTTGGTGATAATGCTTCAAGGGTAACCATGTGTTTTCTTTTATGAACTTGAATGAAAAGGGACCAAATTTTAGGTAAATAATGATCTTGAGGTTTGATAATTGCATTTGTGAGAAAGATAAAAATTCAAGTTGATTGTGAAGTTGTGGAAAATGTGAGATGAGTTCATTTGGCGAATATATTCAATATATTCATCATAGAGTAGCCCAAATAATCTTCCTCCTTGTCATCTCCCCCTCTATCTCTGCTGTTGAAAATCATCACAAGTTTTTAAAACTGTCATTCTTCGAGTTTTCAAAACAAATTCATATACGGATTGACAATAAAAAATATTTCCCAAAAGGAAGTCATAAATCCATGACAACGCAATCGCAAAAACGCATCAAACTTGATGATTGACAGGAAGTGGAAGAGGCGTCTAATCCTTGGTTACACTTTGGCATGGTCAAAGAGTGGGCGAAAACAGTTTAAGAATATAAAAAAGTGCATTTGAAATTCCTATGACTAACGTTTCTTCCCTCCCTATCTTTACATCTCTACTTTTTGGGGCCTTTTCGTATTTACGCAGGAGGGCCGGATCCCTCGTACTATGCACTGAATTTTGATAAGGGCCTTTGTCCGTTTCTCCAGCTGGTCGACCCCAGAATCATTCAAATTGTCATACGTGATTTTCAAAAATTCAAAAAAATTAAAAACTTGGACAGGAAACTGAATGAATAAATATCTCAGAAAAGCTCTTTCACTCTCTTGCTTTGTTTCTATGTTGTTTTTTTTTCTTCTATTTCTAGGATTTCATCGAATGAAGGATGATGATCCTGCCAAAGAGGATCCTAGTGATCCTGTGCCTCATATGCACCTTCCAAAAAATTCAATCAAGCATAACAGAATACCCAGATCTCGATATGTTCGATGAGACTGAATTCATAGCCACCACAACAAAACGCACATTACCAGACCGTTGTCTTGTAAAAACTGACGCTGGCCCTTGCAAACACTACATCCACAAGTGGACATTCACCAAGGTCGAGGGCAAACCGTTGTGCAGAATATTTGTTTATGGTGGATGCTTGGGAAATGAGAACAGATTTAATTCACAACTCGAGTGTCTACAGCACTGCGTCGGCGGTCCCAATTGTGAGTCATGTTGAGAATTAAATTATCAGAGAAATCAATGTCAAAATTAGTTAATTCCTCTCTCGAGCTCTTGTTAATTCAACTAATTATTCCATCAATTATTCTAATTTTATTCATTCAATTTATTAGATACTTTACCTTCGTCTATGGGAGCCAAGGGGAAGGTTTTTGTGACAATGAACACTTCGACGACTAGTACACCTCCAACGACAACACCCAGTACTCCTTCTCCTACCTTTTCACCTCTAGGTCCTACGAGGAAACCTGTGCCTAAGAACAAAAGAGGAAAGGTAAATGGATAAAAAAATTAAGAGTGCTTTTTTTGAGATGAAAAGAATTCTTTCTAAAAACTATCCTTTATGACAATTTCTCTTAAAATCACTTTGTCTCGAAATAACTCGAAATTCAACTAACAATCGTCCCATCATTATTTCTCTCCAGGAACTTACATTTATGGAATCCGGCCACGAAAAAACGTTCATGTTTGCCCAGAGCAATACATTCATCCAACTAGATGGATCAGGAATCAAAACATTCCAACTGAGGTAACAAGAAATGGAGAAAAACTCTAGAAATTGAATCACCTCAAGTGAATCATCGCTCCCTTCATAAGGACCTTTTCTGTAATTGTCGATCCACCCAACGAAAAAAAGTCCTCATAAAAACTCCGCCATCTCCTTTACATTCAGAGATATCGCCCATAGTCAAATAAATCCTACAGTAAAAAGGACGTAAATCTTTTTAATCCATAATTTCACCTTATGATCTCTTCTTTCTCCACAGACTCTGTCGAGAAATTTCCTTCCAATTCCGTACGAAGCTTCCTCACGGTCTCCTAGTATACCACAGCGTAAAAGATCGTCCAGAGAGCCTAGATCCCTACGCCCTGTACGTCATAGTGGAAAAAGGTCAGTTGAAAGTGGTCCACGTATTCGGGAAACGCTCCACAAGTCTCACAGTGGGTGAAGGCTTGAACAGAGACGAGTGGCACAGTGTTCTAGTTAGGATAGACGTCTACGGAGCAAAATTAATCGCACGAGTAGATGACAAGCAAGAAGAAACGTCTCTTGAAGTCTTGAAGAAAGTCGTTAATTACGGAGTCTCCGAGGAATTGGCTTCAGTTGTTTTAATTGGTGGTCTCAGCTCCGAGGAGAGACTCCACGGGGTCAAATACATCATTGAATCCTTCGTTGGGTGTATCAGAGATATGGTGCTCAGCTCAGGAAAATCCGCCAGTGATTTATTGCCTATTAAGCCTCTAATAGCAACGAAACATGAGAATGTCAAGGAGGGCTGCATCGATAAGTGCTGGACAAAAGAAAATCTTTGTTTCTTTGGAAGCAAGTGTATCAATCACTACAACAGTCTGACTTGTGATTGCTTCGGAACACTTTATGAGGGAGAACGATGCGACGTGTACAGTAGGTTATCTGTTATCTGTTTGGGCGATTAATTGAATCACATGAGTGATTACGAGGGGGTAAAGCACACATGTGATTGAGGGCTTTCTTGTATTTTGTACCGATTTTTTTAATCATCATTTTTTTTTTTCCAGCTGCGACTGTTTTGACACTCAGGGGGTCTTCCTATGTGTCTTTTAGGGTCTACGATTGGAAGGATCGAGTGCATTCTTCGGTTAATCGAATTAGCATGATGTTTAAGGTAGAGTAGATCATTTTTCATGTGATGAAATTTTGGTTTGAAACTTTATCATTCCCGTCAACTTCCAGACAAGATGGGATGACTCGGTCCTCTTCTATGCATCCGGTGAGATCGACGGCACAGCCCACTACATCTCAGCCTCGATAATGGGTCGCAAGGTCCACGTCAACCTTGACTTTGGTCACAACTCCAAGATCTCCACCATCTTGGGTGACAATGTCTCCAACAACAATTGGAGAAACTTCACAATTTTCCACAACGGTTCCCAAGTCTTTGTCTCCTTAGACCAAGAGATGTCCATCCTAGAGATTCCAGGAGACAACCACTACATGATAATAGATCCAGAGATATATATCGGTGGAGGCCCCGAACTGCACAAGAAGATGGGCCTCGATTCTTTCAACAACTTTGCAGGTTCTCTGAAGTACGTCTTCTTCAATGACAAATCCATCATTTATAAGCTCAAGAAGTCTAACCCAATGGTCCACTACATCGGAGTTCTTGAACCTGAGTACTATGATACTGATGTCAAGGTCATTCCCATCACATATCCCTTTGCAGGGAGTCACATATGGTGGCCAATAAAATGGAAAGACTCTCTGATGCTCAACTTTGAGTTTCAGAGCTCAAAACCTGTGGCTGTTGTGGCTTCAGGAGATGTCAAAATGGGAAAGAGTCTTGGGTATTGGGAAGTTCGATTGGTTAATGATGAAGTCTGGTTTCAATTGATTCCTTTGTTGACTGAAAACATTACGGTGATTGCTTCGGTAGATAATACGACATCTTGGCATAAAGTAGAGCTGAACTACACGAAAGGACAGATCAGTCTGATTGTTGATCGTTATCACCTGCAGGCGAGACAATTCTCTAGATCCTTTGAACTGACTGATAGGGTGATTATTGGAAGTGGAAAGAGTGATGCAGGACTGGTTGGGTGCATGAGGGACATCAAGGTGAATACAGAGGTCATCGAGCCCAGGTATGTATTTTTCTACAGATTTTGACTCATCTTCTATTCTCCTCTTTAATACACAACGTATTGATCAATATTTCATTTTGGGGACATTACAGATACGTTATAAATACGGAAAGAGTTGTTGGAGAAGTTGCATTAGACAATTGTCAGTTTGTTGATCCTTGTAAACGACCGAATACCTGTGAACATGGTGGGAAATGCTCGGTTAAAGAGAACAGAATCACTTGTGATTGCACTGACACTGGATACATGGGAAAGAACTGTCATTTTACTAGATATCGAAAAACTTGTGAAGAGTTGGCCTTACTAGGATATACCAAAGATGATGTTTATAAGATCGATATTGACGGAAATGGAAGATTTCCTCCTGCTCTAGTCAAATGTGAATTTCAAAGTATTGAAGATGCAACCAAGACGATTGTGGAGCATAATCTACCCTCTCAGGTGGACGTACGATCGGGCACTGAGAAAGATTTTTCATTCAATATCACGTATAGAGAGTTCACTGCTGAAATGCTGCAGGAATTGATCTCTCACTCGTTGTATTGCAGTCAGCATGTGAAATATGATTGTTATAAGGCACCTTTGGAGCTGCACAGCGCTACTTGGCTGCTGGGTTCTAAGCAGACTATTGTGGATTACATTGGAAATGTTAATAGGGGATCTTGTCCTTGTGGAAGTGAGTAAATGAGTGCATTTGTACTAGAGTCAATTCAATTTGAAGAGTTTGTAGTGAACCTAAGGAAGATAACGGAATTTCTATAAGGACTTTATTTGTAGATTTTGCTTGGGATGTTATCATTCGAATTGCTTTCTTTACTCATTTCACTACTAATTTGAGATTTTTCAATCTGATTATTCATGGTTATTAAATAATAATTTTTTTTTAGTGAATAAAACTTGTGTAAATCCTGATCTAAGTTGCAATTGCGATGTATCTGCGGGTAAATGGCTATCTGATGAAGGCCATTACGAGAGTCCTGACTCTTTGGGAATAACTGGGATGGTTTTCCTGCAGCAGAAGGACCTTGAGGAGGATGCACAGGGGAGAATTACACTTGGACCATTAGAATGTGTCGAAACGAGTAAGAATGATTTCTTTAAGGGCTTTTCCAATCGATTAATTCCAAATAATTCATTCTATTTCTTCAGATACACAAAAATATGTTGTAACATTCACAACATCCCAATCGTACATCGAGGTACCAGGTTGGAGAAAAGGTGACATTGCCTTTAGTTTCCGAACAACTGGAGAAAAAGCAATTCTCCTCTATCAACCACCAATCAGGAGTAACTATCCCTCCTTCATGGTCGCTCTGACCTCCGACTACCGTCTAACATTCAACTTTACCTTGAACACTGGAACAAATCGAGAATTGGAGGTGAAGAGCCGAAGGAAATTGAACAATGGAGAGTGGCAGAAGATCTGGATTGATTACAATGATTATCACGTTCGTTTTATGATAAACACAGACTCTCAAATGATGGATTTGCTCCCAGAAGAAGAGTTTGGTCCCTTCGAAGGATCTATGTTCATCGGAGGAGCCACTGCTGAGCACCTCAAGACTTCTGAAGTGAGACAGGGGCTTATTGGGTGTTTCAGGGGGCTCGTGGTGAATGGAGAGATTTTAGACATTCACAGCTATATGTCTGTTCACTTATCAGAGATTATTAAGGACTGTAAACCCTCTTGTCAACCCAACAAATGCCAGAATGGTGCTAGATGTGTTGAGCTGTGGAGTAACTTCGAGTGTGTGTGTGAAAATCGTTGGGCTCATCAAGGAACTTTTTGCGAGACTAGTAAGTGATATGAATATTTCTCAAACCACTGGGTTTATCTAAAAATGTCAGAAGACTCGGCCCTCGATGTTTTTGGTGAATATCTCCGAATATCTAAGAGCGATAACTAAATTTTCATAAGGACCTTATTTGTTGCTTTTACTACGTTCCATAAAAAAGATCTCTATAAAAATTCCGCCATCTCCCTTCAATTAAGATTGACTTATCCTTTCAGATATAAACAGCAAAGCATTGACGTTCACCTCACCAGGTGCTTTCCTGAAGAAGAACTACTTCGGCACTGGTGAAGACGAGGAGAAGCTGCTGCTGAAGAGTATGCTGCTGGAGAACATCCTGATAAATCTGAGGACTTACGACACTCACTCCCTAATCGTCTACGCCAATGATCATCTCAACAACTTTGTACATCTCTACATATCGAATGGAACGAGCATTGTCTATCTATTTAACGCCGGCAACGAGATCAAGAACATCACCGTCCAGTATCCAGGTGGGCAACCGTTTTCTTCTACGAAGGAACTACTTCTACTACTACCAAGACGAATTCGAAGAGACACTTGAGTGACTGACGTAAGATCTGAACCCATCAAGTGACTCGTCGTGTCGATCATTAAAACGAAACATTTTTCTTTTTATTTTTCAGGAGTCAACACTGGAATTTCTGTGCAAATTGCTATTGTCAGAGGAGAAAAGACGACGACACTTCATGTTAATGATCACAATGTCACGGTGGATGCTGTACCAATTTTGTTGGATGCTTATTCTAACAAACCGTGGGTCAATCCTGAAAAGGAAGTACTCGCACCACAAAGACCACCTGCACCACCAATGGATTATTTCCAGGTATGAAAAAGAATGTTTTTCTTTACACTTTTGACATCGAGATAATACAGAATCTAATCCAATCTAAGGAAAAAAAAACTTGATCTTCCACTCTGAATTCTATAAACTCAATTTCCCCAGGTTAACCTCGGTGGTTTTGACCCAGACAACCTCCTCCGCGTCGGCAAAGAGGGCCCCCTGATCCATGGCTACGTGGGCTGCCTTCGAGGCCTAATGATCGCCGAGTATCTAGTGGACCTACCGAATCTAGCCAGCGAAGCCAACCACGAGGGCTCCAAAGGCGTTCTTCCCAACTGTCAAATGAAGTGTGACACAGTACCCTGCAAGAATCTCGGAATCTGCACCGAAGACTTTGCCAAACAAGACGCTTCCTGCAACTGCGAACTGACTTCCTACTTTGGAGAGAACTGTGCTGACGAAAAGGGTGCAGACTTTGGAGGCGAAAGCCTCCTTCAAAGAGGTTTCGAGCTCGATGGTGAAGTGAACCAAATCAAAGTTCAACTCGCATTTTCTACCAATGATCTTCGCCAAAGAACATCAGCTCTTCTCCTTCTCCAGACAGAGAATCGAAGGAGTTATTACCTCTTAGTGGCACTCACCTCAGAAGGACAACTTATCTTCGAAGAAGATCGAGAAGGTTTTATTTCATTATATTTCCTTCTTTATTAAGAACCAGAAGCTTAGACCAATTATAGAATCAAATCATGAGATGAAGCATTTATAATTATAAATGAAAAAAATCATATGTCATTCATGCATAGGTTGGATGGCGATTAACGAACGTAATTTAGCAAAATATAAAGAGAGATATTCCCTGTTTTTCAGCATAGACATGTAAAATAGTATTCGATACAATTCAAGTTGCAAATTTAACATATGTCATCTTTCTTTCCAATTTCTCCTACAATTCTCCATCATCAGTGTTACTTCATCATTTTAACAAATCATCATCATTTCAAGGTTCTGCCTATGGAGTCAGAATAAACGACAGGAACTTCTTAAACGGCGCTAGACACAGTGTATATTACGTCAGAGACAACAACACAGTGACTCTCCTGATCGATCGAGAACCCGTTCAACTTCTTCCTATTCCTGTCCTCAGTATAACTGAAGAGGAAGAAGTGGAGGGGGAGCAGGAGGAAGCAGCAGCTAATGAGGAGCCCAGTGTTCAGTTGGGTTGGGTAAACACTTCTGACCACAGATTCACCCTTTATAAGGGTTACACAGGATGTTTGAGTAATGTCGTAGTTTCGATAAATGGAGGAACTATGATGAAGCCTTTAGAGGAGTATATGTTGTTCACGAAGAAGGGAAGTGAGACTGTCAGGGCGACAAATCCTGCAGGAGTCAGAAGTGCTCAGTGTGCATTTTTCCATGCACAGCCAAGAGGACTTGAGCCGCCTCCGAGGAATGACAGTTTAGAAAAGGATAAGAATTGGGATGAAGGAGCTCCGGGAAAGATTCCGTACAAGTCACTCTATAATGATGAGACTGAGGAGGAACAAGGGGCTGGAACCTATATTTTTATTGCTTTGTGTTGTATTTTTGTGGCGGCCGTTTTGGGGTGCAGCTATGAGGTCTGGAGGAGCGCGAGAAGAGACAGGAAGAGGAAGAGGAGGGCTAGGGCTGCCGTTGTGGCGGTCAGTGGGTCGCCAGGGGGATCTCAGAGGTGGCAGCCTGCTGAGGGAAACTCTGTGGTGAAGAGTGTGGGCTTCAAAACGAGTGTCGAAGAGGAGAAGAGGCCCAATGGGACGCACAAGGTGGTTAATGATTTGGGGGAGAAGAAGGTTCATATTAAAGGTTAGAAGACTCGCTATGGATATGAATCCAGATATCTCGTCATTTTGATTTTTTTTCTTTTTTTGCAGAAGATGAATCCGAGAAGAAGGAACTCCTAGGGGTAAATACAAGCCTCGTCAGTAAACCTGCGAAACCGAATCCATTTGTAAATTTTTTTTTTTTTACTTCTTAAAAAACCAAAAAAAGCATGAAGCTTAGCGCTTTAAATAATTTATCTGCAAAGTGGTACCTCTTGAAAATTTAATTTTTCACTGATTGTGCAACTCTCAATTATCTCGAAGTCGAAAACAAGTAACTCTAGGAGAAAATGTGACAGGATATTTTCTCCCGAACATTTCCTCACCTAAAAAAAGATTTTATTACATTTCTTCCTAAAATTACTCATTCTCGAGGTATTTCCATAATTCTCAAAACTCACGTTTCACATGTAATTTCCTAATTTTCCATGGGGAATTTTCCTATTTACAAAACAATTCTTTAACATACCCTCCTCAAACCACTCATTATTTATCGAGATAAATCCGAAAGTGATACAATCAAAAAATTGAATTAATTCCAGTTTGCCACATCACTGCAAAATTTTCAATCAACAAAGTTGAAAGCGAGGGGCTGGGAACTCTTTGCAGTCATGCGTCACTAGCTACTGAAATCAATTTGCAGTCACGCATGAAATCAATGAAATCGGTGATATCACTGAAATCACTGAAATCTCATGATTTCAAACCATAAAGTCATTTCTTGAAGTCACTATGAATTCATTCGCAGTCAATGAAATCATGTGAAATCGAAGAAATCACAATATGCATGTGACGACTCTCAAATCTTGCTTTACCTCCACAAAGCAAAATTATCATATAGGAGACTGGTGTCAATTCAAAGAAAATGTTTACGAGACATGGTTATTAGGATTAACACTGAACTTTGCGAATGCAAGAGGAAAAACTTTGAATTCAACTCTTTTCTATTTTTTTCCGCGAGTTCTGAGTAGCCGGGCAGCTATTTTGAAGATATCAAACGAGAAAGAATCGAAAAGACGAAATTTTGGGTGGGCCGGTTTCGGGGGTCAGCCATTCTCCAGTCAAAATGGCCAATTTTGACATTTTCTCTAATTCAACACTTTTCCAATTTTTCACGCGAGTTCTGAGTAGCCAGGCAGCTATTTTGAATAATTGTTGTGCGCTACAGCGCTTACTGGAAGCTCGTCGCGCGCGTTAGCGCGCATGATGCCCTAGTAAAATCAATAATTCTGATAAATAATTCTTCAGTTTCAATTATTATTTCAGTTTGGTGAAATTTTAGTGATTTCAATGATGCAGAAGTCATAGATTTCAATTTGATGAAGTCAATAAAATCATGGTGAGTCATGAAATCACTAATAATCAAGGTTGCAATCACTGAAATCATAAATTCAATGAAGTCATTGAAATCACTAGTGAAATTGACTGCATTTAGCAGTCATGTGTCACTCGATCTTGGAGTTCCCAGCCCCTTGGTTGAAAGTCAAATTTCCTGCATGAAAAAAACGACTTCGAGTTCGCATGTTGCTTTCTGCGGGTGGAAAAGGGACTCCCTCACCCAAAAAAGAGAAATAATTAATTACCAACTCCATTTCTATTTTTTCTCCACTTTTAGTCAATGGAAGATTTGACAGAAGAGCCAGAATTAGAGGAGAGAGAAGAAGAAGCGGCACAAGAGGATGAGGATGAGGAGACTGATCCAAGTGTCATCAGCAATCCTGAGGCTGAAGTGCTCGTCAAACCGACTCCGGTAAGAAATCATCCTCATCAGCGTGAGATTCGCGGTCTCGCGCCCTCGGGAAAACGTCTGTTGGAGACTAATTTCTCAGTCACTGGGCTCAATGAGATTAAAACCAACGAATTTATGACTGGGAATAATGTTGATGATGATCATAGGGGAATGGAGAGACCAGTCAGTCTGGATCTTTCTGGTTCAGTATTGGGATATGTCAGACGACCTGAGAGCATTCATGGGGAGAGAGTCACTGCTAAATTAATCAATGTGCCAAAGAAATGATTCAATTTATCGCTTCAACTCAATTTTTTGAATCATTGATGAGTCAAAAAGGATTTCTCTAAATTATTCTGTGAATATCTCTAGAAAGAAAAGATTTAGAAGAAAATGTTAAAAATCCTTTTTTGAAGAGGATAAAATTCTCTTTAAAAATGATCTTTCAATATTTTTTCCTAAACTCAATGGTTTTCATGATATTTTCAAAATAATTCAGAACTTTTAACAATTCAGTGATTTTCTTCATTTTATTTAATTAAAGAAAATTATTAAAAATTGTTAAATCAAGGAGAAATAATTGGAAATAAGTCTGATGACGTTTTTCATAATGTCGTTAATGAAAAAAAAAAATTACTAAATTAAATCAAGCAGTGGAATAATTTTAAGAACCTAATCCGTGGGCTTTTGAAATCATCTACTTATTGTGAACACCAGCAATGTTTTAATTTATTTGCGCTTATAATTAAATGTGTGTATATGTGAGTGCTTGAAATTGGTGGCAACCATATCAATGTGACTCGATTAAACAACGAAACCACTCATTATCATTATTTTTATGTTAATTTTTCTTCTTTTGATTGTTGAAAGATAAAAAGATAAAATTAATTATCTTCAGTTGCTATCATTTGGTACTAAATAATTTGCAGATTATGACGTGGGGTAAAGAGTGTATCGAGGAGAATGTGATACCATTAATCTCCATAACGAAATCACCGGAAACGCAAGTGACGTTTCAACTTTAGAGGTATCACTGAATGAATCTCCATCGAATTAATTAATTAATTCATTGATTCAATAACGAAGTGGTAAATTGTAAAAAGGCGAATTCTCCATCTTTCTCAATTGTGCATTTATCTCAGTAACGAGTGATTTTAGAAGAAAATATCAAAAGACCTTTTTCGTAGCTGAGAAAATTTTCTACAAAAAATGCCTCTTGATATTTTTTCGTAAAATCACTCATTATTGATATAAATCGATATTCAATGACAAAATGTGAAGAATTGACTTTTCGAGCTACTTTTTATCACTTCGCTACTGAATTAAACGTAATGAAGAAAATAAAAATTAACATAATTTCTAGTGCATAAGAACTGATCAAATATTTTGAATTGAAGTAATTATAGCATGTTAAAAATGAAAAATAATCAAATATATGAATTATCACTCAATCGCTTGTTTTGCAAAATTTAATGTTGATCGACGATTTTAATTTCAATTTATCATTGACAATGTCATTTCATCGCATGCACAATGCTTTGGGCTGCTGCTTTTACTTTACAGTGCTGTCAAAAATGTCTGAATTTTTGTTTGTTGCAACTACGAGAATCAAAATGTGAAGTAAGTGAGCTTAAAAATCTGGAGTTTTTCCACGATTTTTTAATGTTGCATTTTGTAATTTTCCTAATTAAAGATTTATTAGGAGGTAATTTATTTACAGGTACCTTTTGTACAAGGAAGACAGTCGAAGTCACAAGCAACGACTCCAGGTTCGTTTTTTTATCAATAAAACAGTCTAATAAAGTTGAGAAAAATCATTTTTCTAGACTCAAATAATTTTTTTAATTGTGCAATTATCTCAGAAACGAGTCATTTCAGGTGAAAATATCAAAAGACCTTTTTTGTAGATGGAAAAATTCCATACAAAAAAAGTCTTGTGACATTTTTCTCTAAAATGGCTCGTTATCGAGATAATTACGTAATTAATAAAAATGTGATATTCAACACGAGACATTCTATCACATAATTAATTATTTCATTTTCACTCACCCTGCAGAAGGCACAAAGTTGAAACCTTTGAACATGGCCCCAATATTTCTCGCTGAGGACATGCGAACATTTGCTAATCCATTGAGCTACCTTGGAGGCCCTCGGCTTCAGCCAAAAAACCGAACATCTATCGAGTCCATTCTCTCTCTGGATTAACAATTAAACAAAACAAAAAACTCAATAAAGTAAGGACGAAATAATTATTTGGATAGAACAATTGAATAATTTATCTTGTGTCCAAGAGACAAACGATGAGGAGATTAATCCCTAGTCACATCCCTCTCCCGAAAAATCCCCAGTCAAAAAAAAAAATGTAAGATTAAATGTAAATTGAATGGTATTAATATGATGTCATAGACTGCCTTGTGTAGCTTTTAGTGATAAATCTTATGGATATTGATGATTATATTCATTAAAGAGTCATGTCGATATTTTCATTACCGATTTTCCTGTTACACGGTGTGCAATATTTTGTCACCACATCGTTGAAGGATTAATAAATAAATGAAGTATTATTCTAAATTTACTAATTCTTCTTCCCTTATCGTAATAAATTATTTAAAAAAAAAAAACTCAACTCAATCCAACTCAACTTGAGTTTAGTTTTTGATGGATATCTCTAAATCTGAGGGAGATAGAGAGATTCTTCTAGAGACCTTTTTTGTAGAGCGAAAGGGAATCTACAAAAAGAATCCCTCCAATTCCGAGATATTCATGAAAAACTGAAGTCGAAAGATTCAGCAAATTGGTAAAGGAGTAGAGTGGATATTAAAACGTAAATTTCGCATTTATCTTGGAAATGAGTGATTTTAGCAGAACAAATCAAGAGACATTTTTTACAGATAATAACATTTCCAACAAAAAATTATTTTTCCCGACCCCTAGACCTAATTGCACTAAAAATTTTATTGTTCCTATAGCATCGGGGGGTCCCAGAGGAGATTCCCGATTCTTTTCGATTCTTTCTCTGAAGATATCACTCTGGGTTCCGCACCTCCCAAGCTCAAATCATCTCAAAAATCGATTGGAGAAGATTAGAAGTCGCTATCTCTTATGGTTTTCGAGAAAATTTGATTTTTTGAAATTTTCAAAACTTTGATTCCTCTTCTTGGCCTAGCAATCATCGATAAACGGGTTTTGGCCTCTCACACTCTGGGTTCCGCACCTCCCAAGCTCAAATCATCTCAAAAATCGATTGGAGAAGACTAGAAGTCGCTATCTCTTATGGTTTTCGAGAAAATTTGATTTTTTGAAATTTTCAAAACTTTGATTCCTCTTCTTGGCCTAGCAATCATCGATAAACGGGTTTTGGCCTCTCACACTCTGGGTTCCGCACCTCCCAAGCTCAAATCATCTCAAAAATCGATTGGAGAAGACTAGAAGTCGCTATCTCTTATGGTTATCGAGAAAATTTGATTTTTTGAAATTTTCAAAACTTTGATTCCTCTTCTTGGCCTAGCAATCATCGATAAACGGGTTTTGGCCTCTCACACTCTGGGTTCCGCACCTCCCAAGCTCAAATCATCTCAAAAATCGATTGGAGAAGACTAGAAGTCGCTATCTCTTATGGTTTTCGAGAAAATTTGATTTTTTGAAATTTTCAAAACTTTGATTCCTCTTCTTGGCCTAGCAATCATCGATAAACGGGTTTTGGCCTCTCACACTCTGGGTTCCGCACCTCCCAAGCTCAAATCATCTCAAAAATCGATTGGAGAAGACTAGAAGTCGCTATCTCTTATGGTTATCGGGAAAATTTGATTTTTTGAAATTTTCAAAACTTTGATTCCTCTTCTTGGCCTAGCAATCATCGATAAACGGGTTTTGGCCTCTCACACTCTGGGTTCCGCACCTCCCAAGCTCAAATCATCTCAAAAATCGATTGGAGAAGACTAGAAGTCGCTATCTCTTATGGTTTTCGAGAAAATTTGATTTTTTGAAATTTTCAAAACTTTGATTCCTCTTCTTGGCCTAGCAATCATCGATAAACGGGTTTTGGCCTCTCACACTCTGGGTTCCGCACCTCCCAAGCTCAAATCATCTCAAAAATCGATTGGAGAAGATTAGAAGTCGCTATCTCTTATGGTTTTCGAGAAAATTTGATTTTTTGAAATTTTCAAAACTTTGATTCCTCTTCTTGGCCTAGCAATCATCGATAAACGGGTTTTGGCCTCTCACACTCTGGGTTCCGCACCTCCCAAGCTCAAATCATCTCAAAAATCGATTGGAGAAGATTAGAAGTCGCTATCTCTTATGGTTTTGGAGAAAATTTGATTTTTTGAAATTTTCAAAACTTTGATTCCTCTTCTTGGCCTAGCAATCATCGATAAACGGGTTTTGGCCTCTCACACTCTGGGTTCCGCACCCCCCAAGCTCAAATCATCTCAAAAATCGATTGGAGAAGATTAGAAGTCGCTATCTCTTATGGTTTTCGAGAAAATTTGATTTTTTGAAATTTTCAAAACTTTGATTCCTCTTCTTGGCCTAGCAATCATCGATAAACGGGTTTTGGCCTCTCACACTCTGGGTTCCGCACCTCCCAAGCTCAAATCATCTCAAAAATCGATTGGAGAAGACTAGAAGTCGCTATCTCTTATGGTTATCGAGAAAATTTGATTTTTTGAAATTTTCAAAACTTTGATTCCTCTTCTTGGCCTAGCAATCATCGATAAACGGGTTTTGGCCTCTCACACTCTGGGTTCCGCACCTCCCAAGCTCAAATCATCTCAAAAATCGATTGGAGAAGACTAGAAGTCGCTATCTCTTATGGTTTTCGAGAAAATTTGATTTTTTGAAATTTTCAAAACTTTGATTCCTCTTCTTGGCCTAGCAATCATCGATAAACGGGTTTTGGCCTCTCACACTCTGGGTTCCGCACCTCCCAAGCTCAAATCATCTCAAAAATCGATTGGAGAAGACTAGAAGTCGCTATCTCTTATGGTTATCGGGAAAATTTGATTTTTTGAAATTTTCAAAACTTTGATTCCTCTTCTTGGCCTAGCAATCATCGATAAACGGGTTTTGGCCTCTCACACTCTGGGTTCCGCACCTCCCAAGCTCAAATCATCTCAAAAATCGATTGGAGAAGACTAGAAGTCGCTATCTCTTATGGTTTTCGAGAAAATTTGATTTTTTGAAATTTTCAAAACTTTGATTCCTCTTCTTGGCCTAGCAATCATCGATAAACGGGTTTTGGCCTCTCACACTCTGGGTTCCGCACCTCCCAAGCTCAAATCATCTCAAAAATCGATTGGAGAAGATTAGAAGTCGCTATCTCTTATGGTTTTCGAGAAAATTTGATTTTTTGAAATTTTCAAAACTTTGATTCCTCTTCTTGGCCTAGCAATCATCGATAAACGGGTTTTGGCCTCTCACACTCTGGGTTCCGCACCTCCCAAGCTCAAATCATCTCAAAAATCGATTGGAGAAGATTAGAAGTCGCTATCTCTTATGGTTTTGGAGAAAATTTGATTTTTTGAAATTTTCAAAACTTTGATTCCTCTTCTTGGCCTAGCAATCATCGATAAACGGGTTTTGGCCTCTCACACTCTGGGTTCCGCACCTCCCAAGCTCAAATCATCTCAAAAATCGATTGGAGAAGATTAGAAGTCGCTATCTCTTATGGTTTTCGAGAAAATTTGATTTTTTGAAATTTTCAAAACTTTGATTCCTCTTCTTGGCCTAGCAATCATCGATAAACGGGTTTTGGCCTCTCACACTCTGGGTTCCGCACCTCCCAAGCTCAAATCATCTCAAAAATCGATTGGAGAAGACTAGAAGTCGCTATCTCTTATGGTTTTCGAGAAAATTTGATTTTTTGAAATTTTCAAAACTTTGATTCCTCTTCTTGGCCTAGCAATCATCGATAAACGGGTTTTGGCCTCTCACACTCTGGGTTCCGCACCTCCCAAGCTCAAATCATCTCAAAAATCGATTGGAGAAGATTAGAAGTCGCTATCTCTTATGGTTTTCGAGAAAATTTGATTTTTTGAAATTTTCAAAACTTTGATTCCTCTTCTTGGCCTAGCAATCATCGATAAACGGGTTTTGGCCTCTCACACTCTGGGTTCCGCACCTCCCAAGCTCAAATCATCTCAAAAATCGATTGGAGAAGATTAGAAGTCGCTATCTCTTATGGTTTTGGAGAAAATTTGATTTTTTGAAATTTTCAAAACTTTGATTCCTCTTCTTGGCCTAGCAATCATCGATAAACGGGTTTTGGCCTCTCACACTCTGGGTTCCGCACCTCCCAAGCTCAAATCATCTCAAAAATCGATTGGAGAAGATTAGAAGTCGCTATCTCTTATGGTTTTCGAGAAAATTTGATTTTTTGAAATTTTCAAAACTTTGATTCCTCTTCTTGGCCTAGCAATCATCGATAAACGGGTTTTGGCCTCTCACACTCTGGGTTCCGCACCTCCCAAGCTCAAATCATCTCAAAAATCGATTGGAGAAGACTAGAAGTCGCTATCTCTTATGGTTATCGAGAAAATTTGATTTTTTGAAATTTTCAAAACTTTGATTCCTCTTCTTGGCCTAGCAATCATCGATAAACGGGTTTTGGCCTCTCACACTCTGGGTTCCGCACCTCCCAAGCTCAAATCATCTCAAAAATCGATTGGAGAAGACTAGAAGTCGCTATCTCTTATGGTTTTCGAGAAAATTTGATTTTTTGAAATTTTCAAAACTTTGATTCCTCTTCTTGGCCTAGCAATCATCGATAAACGGGTTTTGGCCTCTCACACTCTGGGTTCCGCACCCCCCAAGCTCAAATCATCTCAAAAATCGATTGGAGAAGACTAGAAGTCGCTATCTCTTATGGTTTTCGAGAAAATTTGATTTTTTGAAATTTTCAAAACTTTGATTCCTCTTCTTGGCCTAGCAATCATCGATAAACGGGTTTTGGCCTCTCACACTCTGGGTTCCGCACCTCCCAAGCTCAAATCATCTCAAAAATCGATTGGAGAAGATTAGAAGTCGCTATCTCTTATGGTTTTGGAGAAAATTTGATTTTTTGAAATTTTCAAAACTTTGATTCCTCTTCTTGGCCTAGCAATCATCGATAAATGGGTTTTGGCCTCTCACACTCTGGGTTCCGCACCGCCCAAGCTCAAATCATCTCAAAAATCGATTGGAGAAGACTAGAAGTCGCTATCTCTTATGGTTATCGAGAAAATTTGATTTTTTGAAATTTTCAAAACTTTGATTCCTCTTCTTGGCCTAGCAATCATCGATAAACGGGTTTTGGCCTCTCACACTCTGGGTTCCGCACCTCCCAAGCTCAAATCATCTCAAAAATCGATTGGAGAAGACTAGAAGTCGCTATCTCTTATGGTTTTCGAGAAAATTTGATTTTTTGAAATTTTCAAAACTTTGATTCCTCTTCTTGGCCTAGCAATCATCGATAAACGGGTTTTGGCCTCTCACACTCTGGGTTCCGCACCTCCCAAGCTCAAATCATCTCAAAAATCGATTGGAGAAGATTAGAAGTCGCTATCTCTTATGGTTTTCGAGAAAATTTGATTTTTTGAAATTTTCAAAACTTTGATTCCTCTTCTTGGCCTAGCAATCATCGATAAACGGGTTTTGGCCTCTCACACTCTGGGTTCCGCACCTCCCAAGCTCAAATCATCTCAAAAATCGATTGGAGAAGACTAGAAGTCGCTATCTCTTATGGTTATCGAGAAAATTTGATTTTTTGAAATTTTCAAAACTTTGATTCCTCTTCTTGGCCTAGCAATCATCGATAAACGGGTTTTGGCCTCTCACACTCTGGGTTCCGCACCTCCCAAGCTCAAATCATCTCAAAAATCGATTGGAGAAGACTAGAAGTCGCTATCTCTTATGGTTTTCGAGAAAATTTGATTTTTTGAAATTTTCAAAACTTTGATTCCTCTTCTTGGCCTAGCAATCATCGATAAACGGGTTTTGGCCTCTCACACTCTGGGTTCCGCACCCCCCAAGCTCAAATCATCTCAAAAATCGATTGGAGAAGACTAGAAGTCGCTATCTCTTATGGTTTTCGAGAAAATTTGATTTTTTGAAATTTTCAAAACTTTGATTCCTCTTCTTGGCCTAGCAATCATCGATAAACGGGTTTTGGCCTCTCACACTCTGGGTTCCGCACCTCCCAAGCTCAAATCATCTCAAAAATCGATTGGAGAAGATTAGAAGTCGCTATCTCTTATGGTTTTGGAGAAAATTTGATTTTTTGAAATTTTCAAAACTTTGATTCCTCTTCTTGGCCTAGCAATCATCGATAAACGGGTTTTGGCCTCTCACACTCTGGGTTCCGCACCGCCCAAGCTCAAATCATCTCAAAAATCGATTGGAGAAGACTAGAAGTCGCTATCTCTTATGGTTATCGAGAAAATTTGATTTTTTGAAATTTTCAAAACTTTGATTCCTCTTCTTGGCCTAGCAATCATCGATAAACGGGTTTTGGCCTCTCACACTCTGGGTTCCGCACCTCCCAAGCTCAAATCATCTCAAAAATCGATTGGAGAAGACTAGAAGTCGCTATCTCTTATGGTTTTCGAGAAAATTTGATTTTTTGAAATTTTCAAAACTTTGATTCCTCTTCTTGGCCTAGCAATCATCGATAAACGGGTTTTGGCCTCTCACACTCTGGGTTCCGCACCTCCCAAGCTCAAATCATCTCAAAAATCGATTGGAGAAGATTAGAAGTCGCTATCTCTTATGGTTTTCGAGAAAATTTGATTTTTTGAAATTTTCAAAACTTTGATTCCTCTTCTTGGCCTAGCAATCATCGATAAACGGGTTTTGGCCTCTCACACTCTGGGTTCCGCACCTCCCAAGCTCAAATCATCTCAAAAATCGATTGGAGAAGACTAGAAGTCGCTATCTCTTATGGTTATCGAGAAAATTTGATTTTTTGAAATTTTCAAAACTTTGATTCCTCTTCTTGGCCTAGCAATCATCGATAAACGGGTTTTGGCCTCTCACACTCTGGGTTCCGCACCTCCCAAGCTCAAATCATCTCAAAAATCGATTGGAGAAGACTAGAAGTCGCTATCTCTTATGGTTTTCGAGAAAATTTGATTTTTTGAAATTTTCAAAACTTTGATTCCTCTTCTTGGCCTAGCAATCATCGATAAACGGGTTTTGGCCTCTCACACTCTGGGTTCCGCACCCCCCAAGCTCAAATCATCTCAAAAATCGATTGGAGAAGATTAGAAGTCGCTATCTCTTATGGTTTTCGAGAAAATTTGATTTTTTGAAATTTTCAAAACTTTGATTCCTCTTCTTGGCCTAGCAATCATCGATAAACGGGTTTTGGCCTCTCACACTCTGGGTTCCGCACCGCCCAAGCTCAAATCATCTCAAAAATCGATTGGAGAAGACTAGAAGTCGCTATCTCTTATGGTTTTCGAGAAAATTTGATTTTTTGAAATTTTCAAAACTTTGATTCCTCTTCTTGGCCTAGCAATCATCGATAAACGGGTTTTGGCCTCTCACACTCTGGGTTCCGCACCTCCCAAGCTCAAATCATCTCAAAAATCGATTGGAGAAGACTAGAAGTCGCTATCTCTTATGGTTTTCGAGAAAATTTGATTTTTTGAAATTTTCAAAACTTTGATTCCTCTTCTTGGCCTAGCAATCATCGATAAACGGGTTTTGGCCTCTCACACTCTGGGTTCCGCACCCCCCAAGCTCAAATCATCTCAAAAATCGATTGGAGAAGACTAGAAGTCGCTATCTCTTATGGTTTTCGAGAAAATTTGATTTTTTGAAATTTTCAAAACTTTGATTCCTCTTCTTGGCCTAGCAATCATCGATAAACGGGTTTTGGCCTCTCACACTCTGGGTTCCGCACCCCCCAAGCTCAAATCATCTCAAAAATCGATTGGAGAAGACTAGAAGTCGCTATCTCTTATGGTTTTCGAGAAAATTTGATTTTTTGAAATTTTCAAAACTTTGATTCCTCTTCTTGGCCTAGCAATCATCGATAAACGGGTTTTGGCCTCTCACACTCTGGGTTCCGCACCTCCCAAGCTCAAATCATCTCAAAAATCGATTGGAGAAGACTAGAAGTCGCTATCTCTTATGGTTTTCGAGAAAATTTGATTTTTTGAAATTTTCAAAACTTTGATTCCTCTTCTTGGCCTAGCAATCATCAATAAACGGGTTTTGGCCTCTCACACTCTGGGTTCCGCACCTCCCAAGCTCAAATCATCTCAAAAATCGATTGGAGAAGACTAGAAGTCGCTATCTCTTATGGTTTTCGAGAAAATTTGATTTTTTGAAATTTTCAAAACTTTGATTCCTCTTCTTGGCCTAGCAATCATCGATAAACGGGTTTTGGCCTCTCACACTCTGGGTTCCGCACCTCCCAAGCTCAAATCATCTCAAAAATCGATTGGAGAAGATTAGAAGTCGCTATCTCTTATGGTTTTCGAGAAAATTTGATTTTTTGAAATTTTCAAAACTTTGATTCCTCTTCTTGGCCTAGCAATCATCGATAAACGGGTTTTGGCCTCTCACACTCTGGGTTCCGCACCTCCCAAGCTCAAATCATCTCAAAAATCGATTGGAGAAGACTAGAAGTCGCTATCTCTTATGGTTTTCGAGAAAATTTGATTTTTTGAAATTTTCAAAACTTTGATTCCTCTTCTTGGCCTAGCAATCATCGATAAACGGGTTTTGGCCTCTCACACTCTGGGTTCCGCACCTCCCAAGCTCAAATCATCTCAAAAATCGATTGGAGAAGACTAGAAGTCGCTATCTCTTATGGTTTTCAAGAAAATTTGATTTTTTGAAATTTTCAAAACTTTGATTCCTCTTCTTGGCCTAGCAATCATCGATAAACGGGTTTTGGCCTCTCACACTCTGGGTTCCGCACCCCCCAAGCTCAAATCATCTCAAAAATCGATTGGAGAAGACTAGAAGTCGCTATCTCTTATGGTTTTCGAGAAAATTTGATTTTTTGAAATTTTCAAAACTTTGATTCCTCTTCTTGGCCTAGCAATCATCGATAAACGGGTTTTGGCCTCTCACACTCTGGGTTCCGCACCTCCCAAGCTCAAATCATCTCAAAAATCGATTGGAGAAGACTAGAAGTCGCTATCTCTTATGGTTTTCGAGAAAATTTGATTTTTTGAAATTTTCAAAACTTTGATTCCTCTTCTTGGCCTAGCAATCATCGATAAACGGGTTTTGGCCTCTCACACTCTGGGTTCCGCACCCCCCAAGCTCAAATCATCTCAAAAATCGATTGGAGAAGACTAGAAGTCGCTATCTCTTATGGTTTTCGAGAAAATTTGATTTTTTGAAATTTTCAAAACTTTGATTCCTCTTCTTGGCCTAGCAATCATCGATAAACGGGTTTTGGCCTCTCACACTCTGGGTTCCGCACCTCCCAAGCTCAAATCATCTCAAAAATCGATTGGAGAAGACTAGAAGTCGCTATCTCTTATGGTTTTCGAGAAAATTTGATTTTTTGAAATTTTCAAAACTTTGATTCCTCTTCTTGGCCTAGCAATCATCGATAAACGGGTTTTGGCCTCTCACACTCTGGGTTCCGCACCTCCCAAGCTCAAATCATCTCAAAAATCGATTGGAGAAGACTAGAAGTCGCTATCTCTTATGGTTTTCGAGAAAATTTGATTTTTTGAAATTTTCAAAACTTTGATTCCTCTTCTTGGCCTAGCAATCATCGATAAACGGGTTTTGGCCTCTCACACTCTGGGTTCCGCACCTCCCAAGCTCAAATCATCTCAAAAATCGATTGGAGAAGACTAGAAGTCGCTATCTCTTATGGTTTTCGAGAAAATTTGATTTTTTGAAATTTTCAAAACTTTGATTCCTCTTCTTGGCCTAGCAATCATCGATAAACGGGTTTTGGCCTCTCACACTCTGGGTTCCGCACCTCCCAAGCTCAAATCATCTCAAAAATCGATTGGAGAAGACTAGAAGTCGCTATCTCTTATGGTTTTCGAGAAAATTTGATTTTTTGAAATTTTCAAAACTTTGATTCCTCTTCTTGGCCTAGCAATCATCGATAAACGGGTTTTGGCCTCTCACACTCTGGGTTCCGCACCCCCCAAGCTCAAATCATCTCAAAAATCGATTGGAGAAGACTAGAAGTCGCTATCTCTTATGGTTTTCGAGAAAATTTGATTTTTTGAAATTTTCAAAACTTTGATTCCTCTTCTTGGCCTAGCAATCATCGATAAACGGGTTTTGGCCTCTCACACTCTGGGTTCCGCACCTCCCAAGCTCAAATCATCTCAAAAATCGATTGGAGAAGACTAGAAGTCGCTATCTCTTATGGTTTTCGAGAAAATTTGATTTTTTGAAATTTTCAAAACTTTGATTCCTCTTCTTGGCCTAGCAATCATCGATAAACGGGTTTTGGCCTCTCACACTCTGGGTTCCGCACCTCCCAAGCTCAAATCATCTCAAAAATCGATTGGAGAAGACTAGAAGTCGCTATCTCTTATGGTTTTCGAGAAAATTTGATTTTTTGAAATTTTCAAAACTTTGATTCCTCTTCTTGGCCTAGCAATCATCGATAAACGGGTTTTGGCCTCTCACACTCTGGGTTCCGCACCTCCCAAGCTCAAATCATCTCAAAAATCGATTGGAGAAGACTAGAAGTCGCTATCTCTTATGGTTTTCGAGAAAATTTGATTTTTTGAAATTTTCAAAACTTTGATTCCTCTTCTTGGCCTAGCAATCATCGATAAACGGGTTTTGGCCTCTCACACTCTGGGTTCCGCACCTCCCAAGCTCAAATCATCTCAAAAATCGATTGGAGAAGACTAGAAGTCGCTATCTCTTATGGTTTTCGAGAAAATTTGATTTTTTGAAATTTTCAAAACTTTGATTCCTCTTCTTGGCCTAGCAATCATCGATAAACGGGTTTTGGCCTCTCACACTCTGGGTTCCGCACCTCCCAAGCTCAAATCATCTCAAAAATCGATTGGAGAAGACTAGAAGTCGCTATCTCTTATGGTTTTCGAGAAAATTTGATTTTTTGAAATTTTCAAAACTTTGATTCCTCTTCTTGGCCTAGCAATCATCGATAAACGGGTTTTGGCCTCTCACACTCTGGGTTCCGCACCTCCCAAGCTCAAATCATCTCAAAAATCGATTGGAGAAGACTAGAAGTCGCTATCTCTTATGGTTTTCGAGAAAATTTGATTTTTTGAAATTTTCAAAACTTTGATTCCTCTTCTTGGCCTAGCAATCATCGATAAACGGGTTTTGGCCTCTCACACTCTGGGTTCCGCACCTCCCAAGCTCAAATCATCTCAAAAATCGATTGGAGAAGACTAGAAGTCGCTATCTCTTATGGTTTTCGAGAAAATTTGATTTTTTGAAATTTTCAAAACTTTGATTCCTCTTCTTGGCCTAGCAATCATCGATAAACGGGTTTTGGCCTCTCACACTCTGGGTTCCGCACCACCCAAGCTCAAATCATCTCAAAAATCGATTGGAGAAGATTAGAAGTCGCTATCTCTTATGGTTTTCGAGAAAATTTGATTTTTTGAAATTTTCAAAACTTTGATTCCTCTTCTTGGCCTAGCAATCATCGATAAACGGGTTTTGGCCTCTCACACTCTGGGTTCCGCACCCCCCAAGCTCAAATCATCTCAAAAATCGATTGGAGAAGACTAGAAGTCGCTATCTCTTATGGTTTTCGAGAAAATTTGATTTTTTGAAATTTTCAAAACTTTGATTCCTCTTCTTGGCCTAGCAATCATCGATAAACGGGTTTTGGCCTCTCACACTCTGGGTTCCGCACCTCCCAAGCTCAAATCATCTCAAAAATCGATTGGAGAAGACTAGAAGTCGCTATCTCTTATGGTTTTCGAGAAAATTTGATTTTTTGAAATTTTCAAAACTTTGATTCCTCTTCTCGGCCCATCAATCATCGATAAACGGATTACTGGCATTGACTATAAGGTCGTCGTGCGCGACAGCGCACATGATGTCCTAGTTATGAATAATAAACTGCATATTCTATACTTGAAAATGGTTTAAACGTCGTTAATTGATGAATTCGGTACACTTTTGAGAGAATTCTACCTTACCATCCCTTGTTACCAAAGGGTTCTATACCATAATTTCGTGGTTGCTTATCCGGTCTGGCAACTCTGTGAACTCTGTGAGAACCCCTACTCTCATTCAAAGATGGCCGCCCGAGTTAGTAGCATATCTGAATTTGTTAATGGGTGATATGTTATCATCGGAAAAAACCCAATACCACTGAGTTTTCGAGTTTATCCTCGCGTTTGCACGTAGTTTTTAGTTACGCAGGATCATCAGGAGTTTGGAAAAATGGCACAGGCTACTGTGGAAACCATCGATCTCACCGAGGATACGATTAAGGAGGAGAAAGAGGAAAAACAAGGTACGTAAAACAATTTTTTTCTCAACTTATTCAATCAATTTAACGTAATATTGCCTGAATTCGTTCATTTGTTATTCAAAAGATCTTTTGTTTCTTGGAAAATTCACAGAATATTGATCGATTCATGCGGAATTTATATTACATTTGTTGATGTTTATAAAGAGAAAGAGAGAGAGAGAGAATAAGGGAAAGAAGAAGAGGGAGAGATGATGTCATCGATTTATTTTATTCCATTTCGTTCTATTTTTTTATTTTTTTTTTCGATGGATTAATCGTTTTTTGATTGATCTGATGAATTTAATTCGGTTAGATACACGAAATTGATTGATTTTAAATACCTGGTAATGATAACAGGCACCTCCACGTCCTTGGAGTGCGCAGTATGCCTCCAGCCATGCATTCACCCAGCAAAATTGCCATGCACACACATTTTTTGCTATCTCTGTGTCAAAGGAGTTGCAAATCAGAGCAAAAAGTGTCCAATGTGCAGACAGGAAATCCCAGCGGATTTTGTAGAGAGGCCACACTTGGTGGAGATTGAGGATTCCAAGGGGGCAGGGACTGAGGAGGAGTATCAGTGGTTCTATGAAGGGAGAAATGGTATATTGAGTTCATTTTATTTGTTGATAATGAAATTTAAGGAAATTTTTTCGTCTTTGGAATTGAAAAAATTATGGAAGAAATTTTTATGCAATTTATTTTGAGAATATCTCTGGAACTTGTAGGATTAGAGAGAGATGTCAGAAGACCTTTCTTATAGCCCATGAAATTTTCTACAAAATAGGTCCTTTAACATTTATCTGTTAACCTACTATTTTCCAAATTATTTGCAGAATAATCAGTACAGATTTATTTCGAAATTCCAAAAGTTTAAAAATATCACACACCTCATTTTGCAAATATCCCTTAAACTACTGCATTTATCAAAAAATGTCAAGAGACCTTTTTTGTAAGCCAAAAAATTTCCCACAAAAAATGTCTTTTTACATTTTCCTCTAAATCCCTTCCTCTCAAAGATATTTGATAAATTCAAAAATCCATTTTTCATTCATCATTAAAATTTTCAAAGCTCTCTTGCTTTTATTGATGAATAAAAAATCATTTGAGAATATTTGAACAATAAATTTTCCCAGGTTGGTGGAGGTATGACTCCAGGACAAGCAGTGACCTCGATACAATTCATAAACTCGGTGAAAACGAGTGTGAACTATTAATATGTGGTTCACTCTACATAATTGATTTTAAAAATTCATGCCAGTACAAAAAATACCAGCCAATGAGAAAGCGTAAAATCAAGAGAGATCATATAAATTCTCCATGCAAAGGAGTCGCTGGTGTCCGTTAATTAGACATTATTTATACAAAATTAACACTAAATTCAAATTTATTACTTCAACTACTACCCAAACGAATGTTATGACATAATTGTGATCAAATCCAGGATAAATTCTACTTTTCAATCTTTTTTTATAACAGCTACCTCAAACACAAGAGCATAATTATATTTTGTAAATAAAAGCAAGCAAATTAGCATGAAAAGAAAACGAATTATTCATTCACCTTAATTTATCAACCAAACGTGATAAGTTCACTTTGACATTTTTCGTAATTATGCATTTATCTCAGAAACTAGTGGTTTTAGGAAAAAAACGTCAGAAGACCTTTTTTGTAGCTGATGAAATTTCCTGCAAAAATGTCTTTTTACATTTTTTTCTACAATGACTTCTTCTCGAAATAATTGCATATTTAACAAAACAAGAAAAATTATATTATTTCAGGCTGGTGGCAGTATGATCCCCGAACAAGTCTAGAACTCGAGACAGCTTACAAACAGAAGAAAAGAACCTGTGAACTCCTGATAGCAGGTTTCCTCTACATCGCAGATTTTGGTTCAATGTTGCAGCTGAGGAGAAATGATCCATCGAGACATCGACGAATCAAACGAGATCTTTACAACGTTCCTAAGAAAGGTGTTGCTGGGCTTCGATTGAATCAGGAGGAGGAACCTGTTATCAGGGAGATCAGAGGTGCTGAGAGACCAGCGAGTCCAGCTAGTGATACGATGGGTAAAAATTAAATTCTATAATTAATCATCAATTTACTAAACTACCTGATTATCTCGCAAATGAGTAAGTTTAGAAGAAAATATCAAGAGACCTTTTTTGCAGCCAATGAAATTTCCCATAAAAAAGGTCTTCTGACATTTTTCTTCAAATCCACTCGTTTTCGAGATAACCAATAATTGAAATTCATAAAAAATTCTATTTATTGATTATTTCTCATCATTCGTGATTTTAATCATTCAATTGATTTGAAAAAATGTTCTCAGGCACAGGAGATGGAACAAATACACCAGTACCACCCAGCAACACCCCCCAAACACCAGCAGGAAATGCGAGTGGCGATGCAACACCTCTAACTGACAGAACAGAACATAGACAGGATTCTTTACATCAGGTTTTAGAACAAATGCGATCATTAATGCTAAGGGGCGACTTCTCCCTTAATAGTGATAACGATGTTGAAGATACGAACGACGCTGGATCATTTTCAGATAACCATCGTTCAATGCTGTGGAACCCGTCATCCAATCCAGATACAAGTGCGTACACCGAGGAAGATGAGGATCATCCTTGAATGCAACAACTCCAGTCGTTATCATCCATTTGCCAAACCAAGGGCCGGAAAACATTGAAATTGGTCATTTGCATCTTCTCTTCATCATTATTTATTTTTTAAAAAAAAACGTATTTTTATCATTATTCTTTTCGTTACAAAACAAAAATCCAAACAAAGTCTTTGGAATATTTTCTCTATTCTGGGTCAATTTAGTATTCTTCAGGGCATTGTCTCTGTTAAAATACATGGGAAATTAAATATGAAAAAGGGTTAAATTACTCGTGGTATATTATGAAGTGGTGAACAACGGGGAAAAAAAGGTCTTGAATGAATTCTTAGATTATTTTGCGAATATCTCTGGAAGGAAGAGTTTTAACGAAAAATGTCAAAAGACCTTTTTGATAGAGAATTTTATGGCCTACAAAAAACATCTCTTGATATTTTTCTTTAAACCCAATAGTTTCAGAGATATCTGCAAAAGAAGTGGGAAAGACAATGCCAATCAAACTTCAGGATGAGTTTAGGATGAGAAACAGTTCAGCAATTAATATCTCCGAAAGGAGAAGTCTTAGACAAAAATGTCAGAAGACCTTTTTTGTAGAGAATTTTATGACCTACAAAAAACGTCTCCTGACATTTTCCTCTGAATCTACTTGTTCTCGAGATATTCACAAAATAATCCGTATGAATGAGAAAAAGACAAATTTCACTAAATCTTCGAATGATGAAGAAAAAAAACTGAACCCTTGAGAAACAATTGATATTGAGGTTCAAAAAATGTTTTTGTCTCTGCAAGAAGCAAAAAATAAATATTTTCATGAAAAAAAAAATTAATCAACTATCTAATTTTCCCTAAAAATAAATCGTATGTAATGTACAAAAAAGTATTACTCATAATTTCATTATTCCACTTGAACTAATAAATGAAAAAAAATTTTGTAAAAAAAAATATCTCGTAATATT
This sequence comes from Coelinius sp. EB29, assembly GCA_035578325.1. Taxonomy (NCBI): domain Eukaryota; kingdom Metazoa; phylum Arthropoda; class Insecta; order Hymenoptera; family Braconidae; genus Coelinius; species Coelinius sp. EB29. Next base: position 6,226,710 of record JAOZGT010000009.1, on the reverse strand, counting down.
CACATAATAGATTATTTACACCTCTCAAAACCGTTATCAAACGGCTCTTTTGATTCCCCGGCGCTGGCGTCGCCAATCCAAAACTTTCCTCCCTTCCCCTGCCCCCTTTTCGGTTAATCCATTCATTTCCTCACTTCACGTCTCAGTTCCCATGAAACAATGGGCGCTTAAAGACGTCTCCGAGTTACAGAGGACATCAGAATCAATCAAAAATATCCCGAAAAACTATTCCGTGACCTTAAACAGAATAAAGAGACCCTTGAAAACCCTCCGGTGAGTATAAAAAACACCTCAAAAATCACCTAAAAACCTAATAAAACTATTTCTCAATTTCCGGTGAATGTAGGTTTTCGACCATATTCGTTCCCAATTCACTCGACTCAACCTCTAGTGACAATAAAATCCCGAAAATATCGATAAACAAACTGTGAAACCCTTTAACCTTGAAAATTAAAATCGATAAAACTTGAATAGTAGAAAACAAAAAGTGTCTAGAAGACATTTGAATGTTGTGGGACAACGAAATCTCTTGAGAGAAGGTTATAATCCTCTTAAAATTAATATCAAAACGACAATTAAATATTGCAAAAATGACAGGCATACTGCCGGGTAGAGAGTTTATGTTTTACGTGACTCACGTGGACACTGATGGTCCACTTCTACGGGTATGGGGACAAATTGAGAAAGATGCAGCGATGAAAATTGAATCGTTGATTATGACGATGAATGAGGGATTCCAGAAGGGATTTGGGGCTATTCAACGTGATACACAATTGATACCCCATACGACTTGTTGTGCTTATCATGATGATGGATTCTATCGGGCAAGGATTATGAGGCCCAGTCAGAATGGAATGGTCTTGGTCCATTTTGTGGATTATGGAAATTTGGAGACTGTATCGTATGAGAATATCAGGATTCTCAATGAGACACAAGAGGGAATTCAGCTGCAAACACTGCCTCCAGTTGCTACAGATTTCATTCTGGCTGATGTTCTGCCGTCTAAGAATGGATGGGATCCATCTTTGGTGAATCATATCAAACATACACTGAGGTACAATGAAATGCCAGCGGTTGTTTGCTCTGTCTTGGGGAATAGGAAGAGATTGCTTAAAGTATTTTTCAATGGGGAGGATTATGCTGAGTTTATGATTAATAAGAGGATGGCTATGTCTGCTACCAGCGAGGATTTGGCCAAGTAAGATTTTTTTTTATTATTATTTTTAATAATTTTCTTTTGTTTTTACTGATATTTTGGATGAATGAAGAAATTTTTTTAGAAAATCTTAAGTCATTCTTGATTTTTTCTGGTTTTTTTTCAAGGAAATTAGTGATTTTAGGGAAAAATAACAAGAGACCTTTTTTGTAGGTGAGAAAATTTACAATAAAAAAGGTCTCTTGTAATTTTCTCCTAAAACCAGTTATTTATGAGATAGAAAATCATAATGAACAATGATTTTATGTTTGATTCTACCATGAATTTGTCTCGTGTCTAAAAGAAAAACAAAAAAAAACTCTCCTTTTTTGAAAATATTTTACAAGTGGATGTACTTGGAAAAATAATTCCTGGTCACATGTTATTTATTCCTTACTCAACCATAATATTTTTTTTTTCTCTTTCAACGATGACTCATACCGTATATCTTCTCCGAAATAATAAGAAATATAAAATTTGACTCTCAAAGCATACGCACAACCTAAAAAATACTCGTGCATTTTGTTAAATTATTAATTTTAAATAATTCAATATTTCCAAATTTATAAAAATTGTAATAAAATCCGGTCGTAAAATTGACACTATTACTTTCCAAGAAACAGGTCATAAATCGAAAATTGTCCCGATACAATTTCTGAGAAATCCTCATTAGAATCATCTGTTCACAAAATGTTTACTTTTGCCAATACATATCCCATTGTTTCATTGTTCTTTTCAAATCGTTCCTCCTCCCTTTTCCATTTTTCTATTGAAAAGAAAGGAATGACCCAACACCATAGGCATTAATCCTCAAACCATTTCAATCATTCATGTCTTTAATCCTCAACCTCTCCGGTCGTTTTACAACTGTAATCCTCAATTCGAAAATCTCGAATATCTCATAAACATTTTATTGCGGTCATTTATGACCCAAAACAAAGACTTGTTACCTGAGGGTACCCCTCAAGTGCATCGGGACCCTTCAACCCCCCCACCCCCCTCCATCGCCGCTCGCCCTTTATTTTCCAATTCAGCCAATCATATTCATTTTTACAAAACTCACAAAATTCATCCCCTCTATTACAATATTTCAACCCCCAAAATTTACTTAAATTTATCATCAGTTCTAATTCAGCTTCCGAGCAAGTAGTAATTCCAATCAACAGTGTTTATGAAATTAAATATAAATAATTGTTTATTCGGAATCCAAGTGTTTTTGAAAGTTTTCTGGACATTTATCATGTCCTAAAAAATTTCTTTAACCTTAATCGAATTTAGAAAATTCATTTTGAACATTGAAATAAGATAATATCAAAAAGTCGATCGAGTGAAAGTTTGCTAATTTAAGAGTGGAACATGGGTTTTACCCGCTCTACAACAACGTACACATCTACAGACATGATAACAATTGAGCGGTAAAAGATATAAAATATTTTTCCCCATTTTTTTGTAAAACCGATAGTTAACAAAATGGCCAATTTTGTAATTTTCTCCAATTCAACTCTTTTCCATTTTTTTCTGCGAGTTCTGAGTAGCCGGGCACCGATTATAAAGATATCAAACGAGAAAAAATGGAAAAGGAAAAATTTTGGGCAGGCCAGTACCAGGGGTGAGCTTTCCCCCCCCCCCCCCCCCCGTCCACCCCCTAGTTCTCGAGATATTCCCAAAAATTCTAAACATAACATAAAACTCGATCATTAATCAAAAATTCTGATCTTTCTTATTTCTTAATTTTTCAGCATAATCAACACACCCCAACCGGCCCCTACCCTCAATCACTACCGTCAAAACCGTCTCCATCAGCCCCACTATCCCCCTCACCCACATCCCGCAGAGTCCCTCAACCAGTCCCACAACAACTACAACAACAATTTTCACCAAAAACCAAAATTTCCATCCTATCAAAACTACCCTCGTCAGCCCCATGAAAACTGGCGTCAACAAACCCCTCAACAGCCTCTGTACGTCCCCCCCCGTCACTTCAACTCAAATCCTATCCCTCCCCCTAATCCCCCCAGATCCTCCATCGAATCCACCCCAAAAACTGCTCAATTCATGGTGAGCAGAGTTCTAAAATACCGAAAATACCCAGTGCGTGTATCTTTCGTTGAAGATGGACCCCTAAAGTTCGCTGTACAACCTGAAGAGAATATGGAAGAACTTGCAGAATTAACAAAACAAATAAATTCCTGTCCCTTGAAACTTCTCTCAGAGCCACCAATTCCAGGATCAGTTTGCCTGGGTCGTTACTCAAAGGATGGTACCCTCAGAAGAGCAGTTGTCAGATCAGTGACAGACACACTTCAAGCTAAATTATTTTACATAGATTATGGCTCAAGTGAAATTCTCTCACACTCAGATATCTATGAATTACCACTGGAGTTTGCTCTTCCCCATGTATTCTCCATAAGATTTACTCTCAGTAGTGTCAGATATCTGATTGTGAGTGAGGAAATGAAGAGGTACTTTCAGGAGCTTGTTGAGGGAAAGAGAATGATTCTTGATGTTGTACCTCCAGAGGATTCTCCATTGACGTATTATGGACATCTTTGGGATGATGATAAAAATATTTTTAAAATGCTGGTTGATAAATTTCCTGGATGCACTGAAAATTGGCCTGAACAAAGGCCTTTGAATAGAGGAGCTAAGAGAGCTATTCATGTTTGTTATGTTGAGGGATGCAGCAAATTTTATGTACAACTTGATTCAGATACAGAGACTTTGGAGAAACTTACCATGACTCTTGATGAATCCATTAAGACAGCACCACCTGTTAAACCTGCTTCTATTAAATCTGGATACAAGTGTTTGGCACACTGTAATGTAGATTCTCAGTGGTACAGGGCAAAGATTATTAAGTTGAGTGGAAATCAGGTGGTTGTGAATTATGTTGATTATGGAAATAATGAGATGATTTCAGTTTCTGCGCTGAGAGTCGTGGGAGGTGATGTGTTGACCAGGATTCCACCTCTGGCTATTAAATGTGTGTTGAATGAATTTCAAGGTAAAGGACTGATTGATGAGGTTGATACGATGTTTGAGAAGATGGTGATTGATAAGGTGCTGGAGATGGTGGTGTTGGATCAACATCCTGAGGGAACTGTTGTCAATCTTTTTGAGAAGAAGGAACAACAAGTTGTGGATATTTGTGGAGAGATTAAGGCGATTTTCAAGGAGAGGAGTACGGTGGAGGTGCAGGCCAAGAGTGCAGTGATTCAGGGATCTCTAGGACGTGGACGAAGGTATGTTTTTGATTTATGATTCTATTGATTGTTGTTGGAGATTTTATGGTTCAGGAAGCGGTGAAACAGTTGGAGGTGATGAAAATTATCTGGAGATTTTTATTGTGGGTTTATCTTTGTAATGAGTGGGTTTAGGAGAAATTGTCAAAAGTCGTTTTTTCTGGAGAATTTTATAAGCTACAAGAAAGGTCTCTTGATATTTTGTCCTAAAATCACTCGTTATTGAGATAAATGCATTGATAACAATTGAAGAGTTGTTTATTTTTGAATAAGACTGTTTCACCACTTCATTATTAAATTCTTCTATCGAAAATCGTAATTATTTATTATTATTCTTTCGATTAAATAAAATATTTCTCAGAGATTCGATCGATTAAAGATTGAAACGATTATTAAAGTTAAAAGTAACAGGTAAAAAATTATAATACAGGTCCAGCGTAAAAACGCAACCCCAGGGCCGACTACAAAAGTCGAAATCAAAAAGTGTTAAGCACCCACGGTAAAGTGATCTGAAAAAATATACTGCAAAGTTATTTAAGCTTTCTGTATCCATTTGTGGAAGTTAATGTTCAAATTTTGTAGGGAAGTGGTGGAGGAACACAAGTCCGAAAATTCAATCTGCAGAGATATTTTTTGTAGTCCATTAAATTTCCTACAAAAAAGTTCATTACATAATTTTTCTCAAAAAGATTCGTTAATTCCCGGACTTTTCTCCAGTTCTCCACCTCTTGACTAAACTCATAAAACTGCAGCTTGATCACCCCCAATTTAATCGAAAATCAACCCCATAAAAACCACAGTAAACCATCAATAATCAATAATCTCACGCTCATGCCAGCATCATAGCACAAATTTTAAAAAACCAAAAACTCGTAAATAATAAAACCTCGCTACTAAAATTCCCCCGATCCTCTTGCACCCTTTAACTTAAATCTTCTCTCTCCAGTGAGGAAACCACTTGGACACCTCCAAACCCCCCAAAGAAGACCTGCAAAGACGAAGAAAACCACCAAAAACGTCAAGACTTCCAGCATCAACCTTCCAACGAATGGACAAATCCTCCTCAACCCAATCAATTCCCCCCAGCCCCTCGAAATGATCGAAACGCACGTCAAGATCGTCCAGAAAATTCTCAGGACTTTACCCCAAGACCCTCAAACCCTCCCAAACACCCAAAACCATCAGATCGTTACCCCTCAACCGAGAAAACTTTCAATGACAAAGATTCAGACACCTCCTCAAGAAGCTCAGGTCGTCATGGAGATCGTCCCCCACGTGGAGGAGCCAACAGACCCTCCAGAAATGACTACCAACGATCCCCACGTGATTCTGAATTCAGTGAAAATAATTTCAAATCTTCAAGACCCTCAAACAATGCCAATACTTCGAATTATCCATCAGGAAATGGTCCGAGAGATTTTGGTGCTACCAACAGACGTCCAAGTGACTCCAGAGACAACAGAAAATCTTCATTAACCCCATCATCCCCTCCAAAACCTTCGAAACCCCAACAACTGAAGATTCCTCCACCAAATATCACCTTAGGAGCTATAAAAACCTGTGAACTCACCTACGTAGTCAATCCTCTAGACTTCTCCATTGTCCTCCTGCCAGATTTCAATGATCTCGAACGCGTAATGACAAAAATATTTGAAATTTATCATTCAGGAGGTCAGATAATGCCTCAAGCTTCAATAAAACCTGGTACAGACTGTATTGCTCAATTCTCTGTCGACTCAAGCTGGTACAGAGCATCAGTAGAAGAGATAACACCATCAGGAGCTAAAGTTACTTTCGTAGATTACGCTAATACTGAAATTGTCCCCTTCGACAAGATCAAGGAGCTCAAGGAAGAAGTGTGCAAGGTACCGGCACAGGCAGTTCGAGTTAAACTTCTTGGTGCTGTTGATAAGAATTGGGACCGCAGTGAAATTGAGGAATTCACATCGATTCTTGAGTACAAGACCCTAGAGGCTGAATTCGTTGGATTGGATGGAAAAATGTATGAGGTACTTCTTCGAGAAGTTGTCGATGGAGTGCCAGATACTCATTACATCAATGAAAAGTACTCTAATGGTGCTGATTTGATGAAGGCTAAGGAATTGTCAAGAAATAAGAGCAGAAAATCTACTCAATCAAGAAAACCTGCAGTTCCAGTTGATTATGCACCAATGGATTCTAAGTGGAAAGAACCAGCTGTTGATCTTGAGGAGAAGCTGGAAGTGATGGTATCGTGGATGAAGAATCCACATGACTTTTATTGTCAGTCTTTGAAGGCTGAGAATGAGTTCAGAGAGATGATGCATTGTATTCAGAAGGTTTATAATGGACGAAGACCTGTCGACGAGCCTCTTGAAGTCGGTACAGCTGTTATGGCAGTTTTTGCTGATGATGGAGCACTTTATAGGGCTGAGGTGCTTGAGCTCAATAAGTTGAGGGGTAATATTGTGAGATATGTGGACTTTGGTAATTGTGCGATGGTGGAGAGAAAAAATACTTTCAGGGTTGAGAGAAAGTTTATGGAAATGCCTAAACAGGCTTTCAATTGTACTTTGAAGAATGTGGTACCGGTCAGTGAAAATTGGGCGAAGGCTAATTCTCATGAGATTGAGAAGATTTTTGATGTTGAGAGACTTGATTGCTGTTGTCATGAGGTTAAGGATAATAAGTACACAGTTTCATTGATGATGGAGGGAAAAGATTTGGCTGGAGTTCTTGTGGAGAAGGGATTGGCTGATTTTGATGTGGCTTCTATTGGTGGTGATGGAGAAGTGATAGCTGGAGATGGTGGAATTAGGGAGGAAAATGGTGCTGAGCAGCAGCCTGTTAGAATCGACATCAGCAGACTTGAGGGACAGTGTCTCAGGGTTACGGTTTCTAATGTTGAGGGAACTGGACGATTTCATGTTCTACTACCTTCCGCTGGAGACTGTGAGAAGGGAGTTGCTGATTTCATGGCTGGAAAGGATCCTGAGGTGAGAGACTTTTTGATATTTTAAGGAGTTGATGTTTAGGGTTAATGTGGCATGATTTATATTTTTTTATTGTGAGATTTGACGTAATTGGTTTTTATAAATATGTGAGTATCTTGCAGAATATTGATTTTTGGGGAAAATTTGAAAAGACGTTTCTTTTTGGAAATTTTGAGAGCTACAAAAAAGATATGACGCTGAAGCTAGCACACGATGCTGGCGGACGGAGACGCACTACTTATGGTAAGGACTGTACCGGGCGAATGTATGTTTTCCGTCGTATATATTCTAGACACATGCACCGGGGGGCTTGTAATTCTTTTAAATAGGATGGGAGGGGGGTGAGAATTAATAATTTGGGGGGGAAAACGCGTCGGGAGACTTTGTTTATTTATAAGAAAATGGAAAATCGTGAATTTAAGGAAATTTGACCTTCGGAAGGAGATTGCGGGAAGGGATATGTATTCCGGGAGTCCACCCTTTTACTGAATGAGGGGGAGGTGGTTGGGGACTAATAATCTGGGTGATAGAACGCGTCGGGAGACTTTGTTTATTTATAAGAAAATGGAAAATCGTAAATTTAAGGAAATTTGACCTTCGGAAGGAGATTGCGGGAAGGGATATGTATTCCGGGAGTCCACCCTTTTACTGAATGAGGGGGAGGGGGTTGGGGACTAATAATCTGGGTGATAGAACGCGTCGGGAGACTTTGTTTATTTATAAGAAAATGGAAAATCGTGAATTTAAGGAAATTTGACCTTCGGAAGGAGATTGCGGGAAGAGATATGTATTCCGGGAGTCCACCCTTTTACTGAATGAGGGGGAGGGGGTGGGGGACTAATAATCTGGGTGATAGAACGCGTCGGGAGACTTTGTTTATTTATAAGAAAATGAAAAGTCGTGAATTTAAGGAAATTTGACCTTCGGAAGGAGATTGAGGGAAGGGGTATGTATTCTGGAATTCCAACATTTTACCGAATGAGGGGGAGGGGGTGGGGATTAATAATCTGGGGGAGAGAACGCGTCGGGAGACTTTGTTTATTTCGCCCGGTACAGTCCTGACCAAAAGTAGTGCGTCTCCGTCCGCCAGCATCGTGTGCTAGCTTCAGCGTCATAAAAAGATTTTCTGATATTTTTCTGTAAATTCAATGGTTTTTGAAATATTCGCAAAATTCATAATTGAAAAAGAAACAGAAGAGAAAAATTCAATTAAGGACATGTCTCGTTAATTATGCAATTATTTTACTAATTATGAAGTTTACAATAAAGTATCATAAGGCATTTTTTGTTGGAAATTTTCTAAACTACAAAAAATGTCTCTTGCTATTTTCTCTCAAAATCAATAATTATCAAGATATTTGCATAATTAAGAAAATTAACATGTTTGACTTGATCTAATTTCTTAATTCACTGATGAATTTAATTTAATTATAAATAATTGCTAGATGCAGCATATGATTAATTGGCCAGATCAGCTGATTGATAATGTAATAACAACTGCTTGTGAATACTTGATCTTAACAAGCTCCCAATACATTTGTTTGTGTTGTGATGAAATGGCTGATGATGTCAAGTTGACTCGCACGATGTATGGTAAATTGCCAGTTTTAATTTGTCATTAATTCTGTTGTTTAATACCTGATATTTGGAGACAAGTACAAATGTATAAATACTTTTGTGTCATTGAGTGGAGAAATTACTGGTTGCATAACGGTTTCGAGGTTCACAATCACCAATTAATTACCCTTATCTCTTTAATTATGATCGATTAACCACATAATTATGCCTGAGCCTGTCATCATAAAATACCTGAATCAGTAATCACTAATTAACTTACATTGGCATACTAAAAATCACGTTAAAAATGAAATTCAGTTGAAAGTTGGAAAATTGTTAAAGTTGATTATTCTGTTATCTCAGAAATGAGTCATTTTAGGACGAAATATCAAAAGACCTTTTTTGTAGAGAAGTTAATTTCCTACAAAAAATATCTCATGATTATTTTTCATGAAATCACCCATTAACGAGATAATTGACAATTAACAAATTTTTCTTTACTGAATTAATCTGAGATTCTGTGTAGAAAAAAAATTAATGGTAAAAATGGTAAAAAATATCTTTCTGATTTCCATTTTGATCTGTACATGTGATTAATAATTGTATAAAATATGTAGAATAATTCCAGAATCCCAGAATTGAATAATCATCATTCATTTTGGCTCGTAACTAAACAGAAGTAAAAAGTTGATTAAATTTTCAAAAATGAAGAGAATAGTAAAGAGTAGTGTGCCAATGTTAGGTGTTGCCGAAACTGTCGAAACGTGAGGTGTTCCTTGGCTCAGGTTGTCTTGTTGAAACCAAGAATAGATGGCAGCGTGCCGTTGTCATTAGTACCTCACTGTCCAATGGCTATGATGTCAGATTCATTGATACTGGAGCCAAACAAGTGATACCAATGGATTGCGTGAGTTTTAGCATTCAAATGTGATGACATGAACGATTAAACAACATCATTATCATCTCCAGATCTCATATTATGATTATTAATACCATACACATGCGACTCAACTAACGACAATAATATTCACTCATTTCTTCATATTTTCAGGATTTAAAAATAAATTTCAGCATTTTTTGTCTCAACTCATAAATTAATTTTTTTTTCTAAATGTTTGATTTTCTTGATAATGAGTCATTTTAGAGGGAAAAGTCAAGAGACCTTTTTTGTAGGGAATTTTGTAAACTACAAAAAAGGTCTCTTTATATTTTATCCTAATTTCTCTCCTTTTCGAGATAATTAGACAACTGTTTTTGCCATCGCTTTTTTAATTTATTTGGTTTTGTTATTATGTAATTTATATAGATGCTGGCGTTGCCACCACAACTCGCAGTTATGCAGAATCAAGCAGTCGAGTGTTATGTGAAAAACGTAACATCAGATGCTGATGCTGATAAGAAATTCAAAGCAACTGTTGAAAATAAAGAAGTGATTATTCGAGTTGAGAATGTCGACAATAACAGGTGAGTTTATTCAAGAGAAAGGCTTTAAAAAATTGAGTATCATTAAATTAACTCTTCTCTTTTTCTCAATTTTTCAGACTTTCAGTATCAATCTTCGATACTTTCGGTCAAAAGATCATTCCCACCCCCCCTCAACCCCTTGAGACACTCTCTCCCCTCCTGCCAATGCCAATAATCCACTCAGTCTACAAAATAACAGTATCCCACATAAATCACTCAAAGAGTCTCTACCTCCAACGAGTCTCTGATATTCCTATCCTGCAAGCCTTCCTAGAGGAGCTCTTCAACTTCTACTCGACTTCAGGACGCCCCTTAGATCCTCGAAACACCCCCGAGAACTCGCTCTGTGCAGCCCAAAGCCAGGACGAGAATTGGTATCGAGCAAAGATCCTCAAAACCACTGAAACAGGTGCATTAGTCCAATACTTGGACTATGGAAACCCAGAGGAAGTTCCCTTCAACTCCCTAAAACACCTAGAACCCCAACACATGACTCAACCTCAACTAGCCCTCGAGGTATCCCTTCCAGTGACCCTGAAAGGCACCGAAGAAGACCAATCAGAGGTCCTGAAACCTCTTCTCCTGGACAAGGAATTCATCGCTTCCCTCTACAACATCCGTTCCAACTGGATCGCAGAGCTTCAAGACACCTCAGGTACAAAAATAAGTGAAACCCTATCCTCCCAGAATCTCCTTCAACTACCAGAAGAGCCAAAAAAACCTGAAATAGACGACTCAGAGCCAGAGGACTTGATAGTAGGAGGAACATACAAAATAGCAGTGACTCATGCAGACAATCCAGCTCAATTCTACATTCAACGTCTTCGAGATGTTCCAGCAATTGACAATCTCCAAGAAAAATTACAACTCGAAGTTGCCAATTACCCCAGCATCGAGGGAATCCCAGAGGAGAATCTCTTCTGTGCTGCTACCTACTCAGCAGATGGTCTTTGGTACCGTGCTGAAGTGATTGATGCTGATGAAGACATTGTCACTGTCAGATTTGTAGACTTTGGTAACACTGACAGCATCACTGATAAAAATGGAATAAAACACCTTCCAGAGTCCATGAAATCCATTAAGAGGTATGGGATCAAGTGTAGATTGGATTTAATTCCAGCTGGAGAGGAGGATTGGTCTGAGGGTACTTGTGAAAAGTTTCTGACTATGGCAACAGCTGAAGAGTTTATTGATGCTGTAGTGATTGCTGATGGCAGTCCAAAGAGGCTGGAATTGTTCATTGGGGATGAGAATATTGGAGAGAAACTGGTGGAGGAAAAATTAGCTATCAAAGTTCATGGGGTTGAGGAGATTTATGATGAGATTGTTCACAGAGAATTAGACCCTAGATCAGCTTTTGTCAGTCATATTAATTCTCCGAGTGAATTTTGGGTGCAGCAGGAAAAGTTTGTGGGGGATTTGGAGACCATGGCTGATCGATTTGTTGTGGCTGACATGTTTAATAGGATTGAGAAGGTGAAAGAAGGGGCACTTTGTGTTGCCAAATTTCCTGAGGATCAGAACTGGTACAGGGCAAGGGTTATTTCCCATGGATATGATGGGACCAATGTTATTTATATTGATTATGGAAATTCAGCTATTTCTACGGAGATCAGAGAGATTCCAGAGGATCTGGAGAAGATTCCTCCACTCTCGAGAAAATGCTGTCTTAAGATGCCTGAGGGGGTGCAGCAGTGGTCTGAGGCAGCTTGTCGAGAGTTTTTGAGAATGGCTGATGATGGAGCTATTATTTTTATTCTTGATGTTATTGAAGAAGGAGAGACTTCGACTGTTAAGCTGATCCTTGAGGGAGAGGACATCTCGGTGGCTCTTGGGGAACTTTGTGAAAAACCTGTGGCTGTTATTGAGGAGAGGCTGTCGCCTTTGGGTGAAGAAACTTCTCCAAATGTCGTGGTAAGCCACGTGGTATCCCCGAGTGAGTTTTGGCTCCAAGCAGACTACAAAATGGCTGATTTGAATGTTATGGCAGAGCACCTGGCAAATGCCCAGAGTTTTCTCCCCCTGACTACTCCCACAGAAGGCACCATATGTGCAGCAATATTTCCAGATGATAATCAGTGGTATCGAGCTAAAATTCTCAGTCACTTAGAATCAGAGACCGAAGTCCTCTACATTGATTATGGAAACTCTGCAGTTACCAGTGAACTTCGTGCATTACCAGAGGACATCATCAAGATCCCTCACCTTTCCATGTTTTCATGCTTAAAACTCCCAGAGGATGTAGAATGCTGGTCTCAAGAGGCTTGTGAAAAGTTCATTGAACTCGTTGCAGATGGTGCAACCATGTTTGAGTATGAGGAGATGTCTGAGGACGATCCAAGTCTCATTAAACTCTCTATTAATGGTCAAGATGTCGTTGAGATTCTTGCTCCACTCTGCAACAAGAAGAAAGCATCAGAAATTGATGAAGAACTTCGTGAAGAGGCTGAAAAAATTCAGAATATGGGAGACAGTGTTTTCGATGAGACTTCAGACAGTTTTTTGTATTTAAAAAATGATATTAATGTGGAGCAAACGAATGAGCAGGTGACGAATAAATTTGGAGAGATGACTATTCAAACTGAAAATGTCAGTGAACACATATCCAGCAGTACATCAGGCATCGAAGGAACTGCTACTTCGGATCAATCTTCAAGTAATATTTCTGGTAAGATGGACTCATCCCCTGATGTCACTCTTCGAAAACCTGGAGAATTGTCTGAGGAAATCCCTGAGGAAGAGGTTGCAAACAGTACAGAATCAGACACAATGGAAAGGGTGGAGGAGAGTTCTTCGTTTGCTAGGGAACTTACAGCTGATGATATCATTGAATTATACTCACAGCCACCTTCAGAGGCTCCTGATAGTGTTGATGATGCTGAGGGGATTGGTAATTATTTTATATTTATTGTTTTGAGAATATCTTGAGAACTAGTGGGTTTAGGGGAAAATATTAGAAGACCTTTTTTGTAGCTCATAAAATTCTCTATAAAAAAGGTATTTTCACATTTTTCTCCCAACCTCTTCCTTCTCCAGTTAATTATAAAATTCTAATACCGTCTCAAAATAAAACTGACTTTTCAAGTTTCAGATATCTCAATTAAATCAGAAGTCGTCGAAGATGCTAAGGAGAGAGGTAAAAGCATCTCTGAAGTCTCCGGAGTGGACTTGAGTGAAACTGAATCTGAGAAAGACGACAAAAGCCTTGGCAAAGAATCCCCAGAGGAAGACAATCATCATTCAACCCTTCTGGACGATCAAATTACCTCAGAAGACATCAACAAGTTCTCTCAACTAACTCTAGACGAAACTTCAGACATAACAAAGTCAACAACCTCATGTGACGAGTCAGATCAATCAATCAACATCAAATTGAGAGACTTCAGTATTGACTTGAGTCGAGTCAAGGTCGATGCAGATAGAATAAAGAAAGGAGAATTGCCTCCAAATTCACCCAAGACTCCTCATTCAGAGAAACTTGTCTCTGGAGTTGTTACAGATCATCGTATTCTTGAGCTTGAGAAAAAAAACGATGAAGAGGTGCTCACTATCGAGATAAAAAACACCTCCAAGTAAAGAACAAAAAAATTCTCAAAATTAAATCTAACTTATTAATTATTGGAATAGACTAAAAAAACAAGCTAAAGTTGTCCATTATCACTATTTTTTTCTTTCACTGATTTATTTCGATTTCTTGGCTTATTACGGCAATTTTATTAGTAATAGTTCGATAGATATTTAGCTTTTTGGGCCACTTTTCGTTGGGTTTAACCAAAGATTAAAACGTGGGGGTTTAATAATTAAAATATAGGTAAAAGTGGCCTGAAGATTAAAATCGAAGACTGACATTTTTTCATCCAAATTACATTTTTTTCGGGTGATTAGAAGTGAGTCATGGAATTAGTGTCATAAAGTGGGTTATCAGGTTTCATCGGTGCTTCCCTTTTCTTTTCTTCTTTTTAATTTTGTTTATTGTCTGCGGTGGAGTATGAATAAAGTGAGGAAAGGATTTTAGAGTGAATTGTGAGAATTATCTTGGGAAGTATTGGGTTTGAGGGAAAATGTGAAAATAGATTTTTTGTGGGGAATTTTATTTTCTATAAAAAAGGCCTTTTGACTTTTCACGATAAATCCAGTAGTTTTCGAGATATTCATATGAATATATCGAATAAGAGATGGTAAGACGTTTTTTATGTTTGAGACTCATCACTTCACCACTTCGCGGCAGATTTATTCGGCTCAATTATTAATAAAGCTATATTTATCATTTTGAAAACATGATCAAGAGAGGGAAAACATGATAGAAAGTGCCTGGAGCATTTTATGATATTTATTAACGATTTAAACGATTACTAATAGAAAGAATGAGTGAAAATTTTGAGGGAGTAATTATTCGAGGGCAGCTGTACTGAAAGATGAATACAAGAATATGATTAGTACAGTTAAGATTAAAATTCATCAGAAATACTTTTACAGATAAAAAACATTTCTTTTAATTTAACTTAATTCAACTTTATTCTCTTTTTTTTTTTATTTCTTGTTAATCATAAAATAAAAACTTCGGTGATACTTGAAGTAAGCTTAGGATAATTGATAATTATAACGTTGAATAAAAATGTCCTTAAAAGTGTTATTGAGGTAGTTTGAAAATGTATAAACCATTGATGTAACAAGTCTGTTTCGTTTATGTTGGAGAAATTCCTTTATTTTTCATAATTTGATTAGATATTTCATTGTAACCATCATTATTGGATTAGCGGTAATTTAATGCAGATTGAGATAACTTTGTATACGGCTCAAATATAAATTTTTGTAATAAAAAAAAATTCAAATGTTTATTTATCTTCCTTTAGGGATTTTACAGCGAAAAGAAGTCGTCATCTGGATATCGATTGCCCGGATATAACTTCAATTTCATACATGATTTATCCACTTTTTTTTGTACAGTTTCAAGTAAATTTTGAACACAGAAATGAGTCAGTGGAATAAATTTGACAAGTTCGAATAATTAGGTCAAAAAGAGTTAATCAATATATAGGCATGATTTCAGTCATGACACTCACTCTGAAATTGGAAATATGTGATTAAGCAATATTTAGGAGACATGATAAAAATATTCAATTAAAATCATTCCAAATCTAGTACAAAAGGATGAATCATATATTCAAATCATTAGGCTCATGTCAGCTGCGAATTTTTATACTAAAAAACACCAACACTTCACTTCTTCCTAATTCATACTATAGTGAACACCTCCATATATAGATCTCATGTATTTTTTACCCGAAACAAGATGAAGATGGGGATTCCCCGAACTAGATGATTATTTTCATGCACTTTGGGAGGAGAATATTCGGAAAACATTGACTAAAATATATGACTGAGCTCGAGAATTCGATGATCTGCGACAACTCCAGAGACTAGTTTCCTCTGAATATGGACTCTTATTATCTCATTATATCTCAAGTCCATTATAAAATTGAATAAATGAGCTCACGAGGAAATTTCTTCTTCATGATCGACCCCCTGGTCATTGCTCAAATTCGGTTTATTCCTGTGTTTGTGTTTACAATTGAGGATTAACGCGAGAAATAGAATACTAGAAGATAGAGGGAAAACAACAAAAGTAAGGTTTGCCTACAGTGTGTGACCTTGACTGAGCGTTGACAATTCAAAATTAATCTGTAGTACTAATATATGGAGAAATGTTCATTTATTTTTTAACATATCAAAAATTTACACCTATTCACTCAGAAATAAAAACAAAAACCAAATTCTCATTTTTAAAAAAATTTTTTTAATTGAAAAAATCTCGAATTCATCATCAATAATCAAATTTCTGGAATTAAAAAAAAATCAAATTCATAATTAATTGTGCTCATCTGATTCTATTGTCTTATACTTCCAGCTCTGGAAACTAGAGACAGTCGCCATGCTTCTACCGCAGAGGTTCGTATCAGGGCCTTCCTGGAACGTGCCCAAAAGGTCTGAATAACTGAGGAGCTCCTCCCCCAGGGAACTGGCAGAATCAACCAAAGGGTTAAGTTATGCTAAAGTGGTCATTATGCCGAACAAGGACAGAGTCTCGTCAATACGTCTTTAACTGTCCAACAGTGAGCAATCCATCAGATTAGGTTTCTCGTTTGACCTCGCTCCAATCAAGTGTTAAATGAAAATTCATTTCCTAAGAAAGAGGTATCCTGATGATTCCTGCTGAGATCCGTGATTCTCGAGATGATTGAATAACTCTAAAATTCCACGACGAACTCTCTCTTAAAATTGTTTATAAATTGTGGAAGAAAAGTCTTGCGACATTGATCAATCAAATTTACAGAATTTCAGGTAATTATTTTGATTTTGGACTGTTTTCCCATTTTTTTCATTGCAATTTTCTTTTGCATTTCCTCTGTCCTCTTTATTCTCTTATCCCTGGCTAAAAGATCACGAGCAACTTCAATTTCCTCCTCCAGAAACCATTTCAAAGGTCCTCGGCCTTTTTTTGATCTGCCATAAACCGCAGCTTTTTTCAACTCTACACTGTCACGAAAAATTCCTCCTCTGGGTCCTCTTGGAATCGGTTTGACGATGTCTTGGATCCGAAATTTGACGTCTGGACGGTCGCTATTGAAAGCTGTCTCTGGGAAACTTGAGTCAAAGGGTGGATTCCTCTGGTTGTACTGAGTGTCTGGATCTTGACGATGGATATCACAACAGAAGCCAAATGGTTTCCTCAAATCGTTAGGTTTTGTAGAAGAAACTCTCGGTGATCGTTTATTTGCCTGGACTATCTTCATCACGAGGAGGAAATACTTCAATCACTTGTTAATTTAATGGTTCGTTAATTTATTTTTTATTCAATTAATTCATGGATTCATAATTTTTTGAGGAACTTTACATTTTTACACCTGAAGATAAATTTTGAGTAAATTGAATGAAGTTAGGAATGCTTGGTATCAAGATATGTTATTGTTTCGTATTGATTTCATTCTATTGAAATTGTTTGTTCGGGAGATATGGAACTAATATGAATCAAATTTTAGTATTTTTTTATATTTGTGCATTGATCTCGGAAAGAAGTGATTCTACAAAGAAATACCTACAGTAAATTTTTTGTAACTGAAAGTTTTCCAAGAAGTATGAAATTTCCTACAAATTAATTTTTCTCCCAAAATTTTACAATTCCAGAAGGGAAAAATAGGTGGGAAAGGAAAGAAGAAATGAACAAAATTCTTACAATTAATATTTTATTATTCGAAACTTTATTATAAGATAATAATGCAATCTACGTTCTACCCTTTCCTCGAAATTCACGAACATTATCAAATATCTGATCAAAGTTGCTTGTTTCCATATAATGAGTAAAATTCAGGGAAATGAGCTTCAATGAGACAAATCCCGTAAAATCATCCTTCGTTTTGTGAAATATTCCAAATCCTCCGAGTGGAGATGGTGGATCAGAAACGACTGGTATTGCGTCGAAATATGGTAACGTTGTTTGTCCACTATCGTCTTCGACATGAGAACTATCAATTATGACATAGTTATCTGATCCCGTGACAGGAACTGTTGGGAACGTTGGCTGATTCACGTTACTTCTGTCGAAATGATATCGTTCACTGAAAGTAATAAGTTCATGTATGAGATACGTATTTTCCAATCTCGAAAGAAAAAAAAAATTGAGAAGTTACAGCCAATTGACATTACCATGCAGATATTTTTAATTACTCGCAAAAATTATCAATTATTCTCTAAATCTAAAAATAGAAGAATACGAGTCTAATATTTCTCACTTAATTTGCAAATCCAGAAATAAAAAAGAAAAATGAGAAATCGCAATTTCTTATGTATTCATATTTACGAATGAAAAGTGGTTGATTCTATAGTTTCTGCTGGAAAGTCAAGGATCAATTCTCCAGTAGCTAAGTTGAATTTCCTTGCTGACAATCCAGTCTTTATTCGCCTGTCGGGAACAGCATCTGGATTTTTCACCAAACTGAATTTCACTCCTAGAAATAATGAGAAAACATTGGTATATATGGATGAAGAGAAAACAGGAGAAATGCAACAGCGAAGGCTAACCAGTGAGCACATATCCATTTTCAACTCGTGAGGTATCCAAATCCATGTAAGTATTCACGTGTTTCGTAATTATCAAAAAATCTTTATTCTCTTCAACTCCAGAAACTTCTCCTCGCAAGTTTATTTCAAGTCTAGCTGCACGTATTTTTTCACTTATATCGTTGATAGGTTTCCAGTGGACATTGTCGATTTTTCCATTTATTCCCAATTTTCCTTGCTGAATTTGCAATTGTAAGATTCGCTGATGAACTATGAATTTTACTCCTGTGATCACCCTGAAATATTATAATTCGTACAACAAGAATTTCAATAATTGTCATGCTTGTGTAATTTGAAATTTCCAATTGAACCCTCCGAACAAAATTTACCACAAAACTTTGGCAATGTGAATGGAGTGGGTGGGGGTCTCTCAATGTATTAGTGTGCCATAAGAAAAACCCGGCAGTGCATGTAATTAACACAAGATGGTAAGGAGTGGGGGACTTCTGTTCAGAGGGTTAAGAACTAGGAACCTACATGTTTTCAGCTACATCAGACTCTACTGGCTGCAAGTTGATAAGATGCGTTGAATGAGAGTCAATATGATTGTCATTGCATTGGCATACACATGGAGTCTCTCCGGATGATCTGAAATATTTGAAGACCAATGATATTTCAATATAAGTAGAAAAGGATTAGATTATTTCTGCTCTTTTTCATCTAATTCAAGGAAAAATTTGATAGTTTTTAGTAAACCAAATGAGTAAAAGAAAATATAGGAATTTTCCAATTCTAAACATTAATCTGAATGGATAGTACTTACATTATCTTCACTCTATTTTCGGGATCACATGTCGGATGCTTGTGCTTCCAGTTTGTCCCTATCCATTTATAGCGTCGTGGCCGCTTTTTCTGGATGTAGAAAAAAAGTATAAGGAAAACTAGGAGAACTTTATGCCGTAATAAAGTATTTGAATAATTTCATGAATTTACTGCTAGACATGCTTCAAAATTCCCTGTAGTCAATTGACAGTCGAGAATACCACCGAAACAAGGCCGCTCAGCAGACATTGCACAGAAGTGGGAATCCTTGGAGCAATACTGTGGAGCAGGACCTGATTTGACATTTATTGACTCACAAGTGTCCTTTGAACTGCGGAGTTGTCCCAAGTCATAAGTAGAATGCAATTGAATAATAAATTGCACTGCACCTTCCAATTCGAAGAATGTTTTATCTGAAAAAATGTCAGAAGAGTATAAACAAGACAATCAGAATAATTAAGGGTACTTACCGCGTACGAAACCTCCTCGATCGCATGCACGAAATTCTCTCGACAACTTCTCCATTGCTTCAAGGAATAACACCTTATAGTTGACAAGATTTTTTCGTAAATTATTATGCGCTACTATGATACTTGTCAGATCATAGCCCCTTGTCTGTTTACCTGAAATTCCACCATTTTTAGATAATTATGAATCACGTATGAAGAATTTCAAGAGAAAATCCTAGTGCTTTCATTTGGAAATCTTATTGAAATTCACTTTTCCTAATTCTTAATTGAAAAAAAAAAAAAAATTAACCAATTGTTTCGTATTTTTCAACATAGGATAATTCAACAGAATTCATGCTTCTCTGAAATTACACTCACATGGTTTACGGCATGGAGCTTTATAATATTCCAACACTTCATGAGAAAAAATATCCATCAAATATGCCTTTATCTCTGCAGCTTGTAGTACAGAATAAATCGAGTACAAAAAATCATGTGATGAATGTCCTGTACCGCAGAGCGATTTCTCTTCATCGTAGGTCTGAAAAAATTGATAAAATAAATAGTTTATAGTGTAGAAAATGATAAAAAAGGATGTCTTATCTACCTCAAGAATTAGAAGTATCTTTGACATTAATGACTTCGGTGATTCAAGTGTAAAATAGGTCCGTATTTCATCAACTTTGTTGAGTAAGTTCCTGTTATCTAATAGATTATGCGCAAAACCACTTAAATTAGCTTCATTGAACTTATCTTCCTTAGACACAACCATAGCGTAGATTCGTTTGAAATTATCATCTATATAGTTTAAATGATTCAGCAATGGTTCCAACCATTGTTCGCAGGTTTTTAATTCAGCTGGATCAATCTGGCTCTTCAGATTAGTAAATCGCTTGTCCATGGTTAATCTCACATTCACCAGCTGCTGCGATATAGGCGATAAAAAATCATCACCAAATTGATACCAGCCCTGCCAATTCACAGGCACACTTTCTATTATGGACCGCAGTACTTCCACAGTTTGGCAAGTCACTGTTTGTATAGATATAATTAAGAGAAATGATGACAGAAGCTCCTTGATAATTTTTGTCATGATAATTTGCATGACTTTCCTGTCGAACAGAAGTAGAATATGAAAATTTAGGACTTTAACATCTCAGTTATTTCTGCTTCCTTTTTGTACAAAAATAATCGTGACTGTAGTTTTTCATGCTACATTGGTGTTTTGTTCGGGAATTTCAGATTTTTTATTGTTGAATATCCAATGACTATTTGCCAAGTCAAAGTTTTATGCTCGAATATTCGACGCAGTTTTCAAAGAGTCGTAAAAACATCATTTCATCACTGTGCGATGTTTCCTGTAATCTCAGTCTTCGGATAGTCGAATGACATCTGATCTCATATCTGCCTCATATGTAAAGGAATTCCAGGAGAAAAGGGAAAAGAGCATGAAGGAAAATGAGGCAAAGAATGACGCATATATTTATTCATCCATCAGAATGATGAAAAAAGGTGTTATTTATTGGAATGTACAAAAAATATAACAATAACGTATCATGCCGATAATCAGTTTTCAGAGCACCATGTGAAAGCATTGAGGAAAATTTTCAGCCACGGTGACGTTTGATTAGTCCAATGGGGTGGAGTATAAGGCCACTGCCACATTTGGGTACATCTCTCTGGATGTGGCATCATCGCCAAATGTCTTCCATTCGGTGAACAGACAGCAGCGACTCCATCTAAGAGACAATAAAATGAGTCAATACAAGTTTATCAAGTGAACATCGTGCATGGATAATGATACAAACCTATGCTTCCATTTGGATTCAGAGGATAAACATTGGTTGGTCTACCACAATCATCGACATATTTAATTGGCAAACATTGATCTTCCCTGAGTTGTTGGAGAATATGATCACTGCGGAATGTAAATCGTCCTTCACCGTGAGCCACCCAAACACCCATGACAGTATTCTCCATATCTTTTAACATGATGGCTGGAGATTTTTCAATTTTGACAGTTGTCCATCGACACTCAAATCGTTCAGATTTATTATGATCCAATACGACATTAGGTTGATTAGAAGATGAATCAGTCGAGTCAGAGGCACCAATCCATCCAAGCAAACTCATTAATTGACAACCATTACAAACACCTAAACTGAATGTATCATGTCTTGTAACGAAAGCGTCAAGCTGTTTACGGATTGAAGGTTGAAATAACAAACTAGCTGCCCAACCCTTGGCTGAACCGAGTACATCGGCATAGCTGAATCCACCAGGAAATACAACACCTCTGAATCTATCGAGTGTTATTTTATTATCAAGTAGATCCTGCATCGTTATATCCCATACATCGAAGCCCACCTGTGTGAGAGATGCAATCATTTCTCTGTCACCATTGATTCCTTCTTCACGAATAACAGCTACTCGTATTTTGGGTGTGATGGATAAATAAACTTTTGGTAAAAACTCGTCTGGATCAAATGACAGTTTGTACATAGGAGTTGTTCTATTCCTCAGTAATTTAAACTCATCATCAGCACATTTTATATTAGTCTGACGGCGTTCAAGCTGATAACTGGTTTCCTCCCACATTGACATCAATGAGAGGACTGTTGAATTGACTAGTATTTTGTCATTAACAGAAATAGTGATAGCAGAATTGAGACCAAGACCGGATGTCTGACCAATCTTGTAAATTGGTGCACGGAATTTCTCAAATGTACTAATGACTTCATCTACATCACTCTGATCAACTTCCAATATCCATCCAACTTCTTCATTAAATAGTACTTGAATAGGATTATCAGATTGACATTTATGGGAGATATTTACTTTAATACCAGATATTCCAGCAAATGCCATTTCAAGTAGGCATGTGATGAGGCCACCATCGCTAATATCATGTCCAGCCAGTATTTTTTTATTTCCAATTAAAATTTGGGTTGCTTGGAATGCATTGACAATACTCTCTGGATCTTCAACATCAGGAGTAGAATCACCAAGTTGACAATAAACTTGAGCCAATGATGTTCCACCAATTCTATTGTTGCCTTTAGATAAATCAACAAATAGGAGAGAACCAATTTGACCCTTAGCTGGAGATTTAAAATCAGGTGTTACAACAGCTCGTATATCGGGACATGGTGCATAACAGGATACAACAAGTGTACCCGGTGATTTAACAATTTTATCACCAATTCTAGTTGCCATACTCAATGAATCTTTGCCACCGTCAATTGCAATTCCCAATTGCTTCATTAATTGACACATTGCTTGGCAGGCATCATAGAGTCCAGCACCTTCACCAGTGAGTTTGGCCGGCCACATCCAGTTGCCACTGCACTTGATATCTTTAATATCTGTGATTTTTGCAAATACAATATTTGTAATTGCTTCAGCCACAGTCATTCGTGCACCAGCAGCAACATTCACCAGGCCTTTAATCGGCTGTTCACCAATCGACGATGCTATTCCAACAGTTGAAAAATGAGAAATTGCAGTAACAGCAACATCAGCTAGAGGAGTATGAAGTGGTCCTACACACTGTTGTTGAGCAATCAAGCCTGTAACACATCTATCTACTTTATTTGTCAAATATCTCTTACTACCAACTGAGGGCAATCGAAGTACTCTCTCTAAGGCTGCATCAACTTTCAAATCAATTGGTAAAATTAGGGGCTCATGATGAAATTTTTCTCTCTGCAATTGAAAAGTTTTTTGTGGCATTTTACCAAGTATAAATTCAAGATCAAGATCCACTGGATGTCTCTTAACTTCATTCAATTCAACATTCTCAGGAAAATATTTGAGAGGATTAGGATTCTCTTCCTCTGATAAAATAATTTTACCAGTACCAGTGACAGTACCTACAAAATTAATTGGACATTTTTCACGTACAGCAATTCGTTTTAAAAGATCAACATGTTTTTTGTGACATAGAATAGCATCATTCTCTTGGTATTCAGCACCCCATAGTTCCATTGTACTGATACTAGGATCTCCAAGGTCAAATTTTTTAGTAAATATAACAGCACCCTCAGGCTCAACAATTTCCTTTAAAACATTGCCATTACCTCCAGCTCCTTGATCATGAATACTTAAAATTGGATTATTATCAGCCATCTCGGTACAGGCACGTACAAAACGATTCAATTTCTGTTCCATCTCAGGATCACCTCTCTGAACAGCTCCAAAGTCAAGCTCAGAGGCATTATCACCTTGTACTGCGATTGAACTTGCTGAGCCTCCACCAACTCCTATTCTGTACACTGGTCCACCAATTTTTATCACCTCCATACCCTTTTCAGGTTTTAATTTTTCAATCATATTACCATCAACCGTTCCCAATCCACCGCTGAACATTATTGGTTTAATCCATTCTTTTCTCGTTCCTTGTTTATCAAAAGTCATACCAAAAGTGCGAGCAAAACCGCAAATAACTGGTTCACCAAATTTATTTCCATAGTCGGAAGCTCCATTACTAGCTTCAATAATTATTTCAAGTGGACTTGCCATATTGGCAGGATAGGGAGCATTATTTGATGACATCTCCCAGGGTAAATCGTAATTGGGTATATGAAGATTTCCAACAGAGTAACCAGCAGTACCAGCAATGTACGATCCACCTCTTCCACAACCCTGAATATCTCGTAGTCTGCCTCCTGTTCCTGTTGTTGCTCCACTGAATGGAGCAACACCAGTGGGAAAATTGTGGGTCTCTGCTGTGAAAATTAGATCTTTTCTAACATTTCTCAATGAAAATTCACTGCAAGTGTCTGTTGCTTCTGGTACTAATGTATTAACATCAAAACCTTTGATGGCACTGCTGTTATCAGCAAACTTGATAACATTATTTGGATTTGAATGATTCTGAGTATCAGTAATCATATCAAAAAGGGTTTTCTCCTCTTCTTTACCATCGATTATCATTTTCCCTTTGAAAAACCAGTGACGACTGTGCTCACTGTTGGATTGAGCCAAGTCGAAACATTCCACACTGGTTGGATTTCGCTTCAATTTTTCTTTAAATAAATTTGTATAGAAATCCAAATCCCAATCATCGAAAGCAAGACCTGAATTAAATTAAATACAGTCAATTATCACGATTAACTTCTTCTAATTTTATTTCTTATCATCATGATTGAATTTATATAAAATTACCAAGTTTTTTATTGACATCTTCCAGTGCCAATCTTCCATGATTCAAAACATCCACTTCAAACCAATTTTCTGGTCTGAATCCATGATCGAATGATTCAATTGGTTTTAAATATCGACACTCTGTCATTCTGTCATGGAGAACATCAACAATCTATTGGATAAATTAATTTATTAATTCGTTATTTTTAATATTCAAATCAAATGACAGATATACTCACAGCTTGTTCACACATTTTATCTATTTTTCCGTGACATTTGACCAGATATCTCGTAGCTCTTTCTAATCGGGTAATGCTGTTGAGTCCAATGGATTTGCATATTGATACTGCATTACTTGAGAATGGAGTGGAAAAATTCAATCTGTTAACAATATCAAGAGCATTATTATTTATGAGGCAATCATAATCATAAATTGAAATAGATAATTACATTGAAGGATAAAACGTGCCAAATATGGGAATCATCCTTCTACTAAAAACAATTTGTGTACGCAATAATTGGTGATAAATGAGTTCATGAATGACGTATACGACCCCATGATCTTGGCTAAAGATTGATAAAATATTCGACATGTCAACCATTAATCTTCCATAGTATTAATTCCAGGGAATTAAAATTTTTTGAATATCTTGAGAGAGAATATTGACAAGATGGGAAAACTGAAATGATAGAGAGAAAAGTTGAAAATAATTTTTTTTTTCAATTTTTGAATTTAAAAAATAATTTAAAAATTGGGAAAATTAAATATTTACCGTGGTCCAATTTCAACAATCACATCATAATTCGATTGCTCCAGAAAACTGGATGTAGAGAGATCATTTTTCTGGAAAGGTGAACTGAGGATCCACGTGAGAAGATTGACTTCATCTGGTGACAGTGATCTTCTACTTTCCACATAGTAACACAATTCAGTCTCTAAAGTATCAACGAGACTTGACACTTGAGTTATTGCGTTATTTTTATTTTTTAATTGTCCTGATAACAGTCCAGGGGTCTTGTAAAATCGTAGAATTACCATGGTGTCGATGGGGCCACGTGGCTGACACTGAATATAAGGTTACAGTAACAGCGTGAGTATAACTCTTCTAATCACGTTTCAACTTTATTAAAACTATCGAATGATGAAACGGTTTAGAGGTCAGATTTTTATATTCGTCTGCTCAAATACTAGAATCGATTGCAGAATTATTTTTTTCAGGTGATTATAATTGAGAGGGGACTTGGGAGAGAATCAGATAAATCATGGATGAAATTTCTCCGACGAGTTGCGGGTCAAGACTGATTCAAGTTTGGATTTAGGTTGACGCGGTAAAATTCGTTAAAATCGGAGGGGGGATGAGTACTGAAGCAGTCAAAATAGTTTCCGAATTTGCATGATTATTGGTTGAGGAGAATCTTACGATGGGAGGGACTATGTGAGGACTTCTGATGAGGATTGTGGAGAGGGGGAAGTTGACTAACTGCAAAATATTCTGACCCACATGTTTGGGTCTGTCTGGATGCCTGAGAGGGGTAATTACATCATCTGAGATTTGAGCGATATACCCCTTCTCCCACCCCCTCAAACCCAACCCTATCCGACCCCCCGCCATTGTTGTTGTTGTTGTCAGCTTCTCAGTTCCAGAGAGCTCAGATCAAAAATAAAATTGCTTTCCCATTTTATTCAGACAAAAATTACTAAATTTTTCAACTAAAAAAATAATCCAGAGTCGATTAGATCATTTGTAACATCGTGAAAACTTGAAATAAACATAATTCAACATTTCAATGCCCAGCAGTGCCGGTAAGTTTCCCACCTAACCTCCAAAATTCCTCCACCACTCCACAAAATCCTCAAAAAATTATTTTAAAAATTATTTTCAAGGATAACTCACTGAAATGAACTCCCCAACGCTCTCTCCACCAACCCTAGGTAACTCTTCCGGTAGAAGTGAGTCGCAGGACTCTGGTCTCTCTACCTCGGGCTCCAGTGGTACGCAAATATCCAAGATCCTGAATCATATGAAATTGGAACTGCAGTCGCAGAAGCAGCAGAAGAAATTGATGAAAGAACTTCACTCTAAACGAGTCTCATCCCTTCGAAAGGAGCTGGACTACCTTAAATCAACTGAGTGGAGGTATAAACCTATTGATGGTTATAAATAACCTCAGATCCATTTTAGAATCATCAAAAGTCTCTCCAAGGCCCTCAGAACATTAAAAGAAGTATTTAAAAACGTTTTGAATGCTGAATTATTCTAAAAAATCTCTGAACTGTAGAATTTCTTATATTTGAGGACCTGGTGTATTAATATTACAAAAAAATTCATTAGAAACTTCTTAACAAATCCATCGTGATAATTAACTGAACCTATCAGGGATGAACAGAAGGAGCTCAAAATGTCTCCATAATCTTAAAAAGAGAACTTTTCATTAGCTAGTAGCTCTACATAATGACGATGAAAAGCAAAAATTAATACAGAATTAAGTAGATGGAGGGAAATTAATACTTATCGAGACGAAAAATACAATAAGTTTGAAGAATGTAGATATTTATCAGAGAAAAACACTAGATCAGATCTAAAATAACGAATGAATTACCTCAAGAACCTCTTAAAACCCCAATAATCCCTCACCACATTTTCCACCAGAAATAATTCCCTAAAACCTCCTCAAGACCTCAAAATCAATCCCAACCCCTCAAAACTCCTTCAAAAAAATGTTTTCTGTCCTCCTAAACTCCCTAAAATCCCTCATCCTTCCCACCCCTCCACCCACCCCGGACCTAGACTCCATAATTTCCCAATTCTCAAAAGCAGTCGACAGCTTTGGCCTCTCTGATACTTCCGATCCCCCCGAGCCCTCTGCATCTCCCCTTGCCGGTTGTTTCTACAAAACCGGAACGATTACATCAATCACTTCTGAAGTTCTCCTCATCGATGACCTCTATCTCTGCGAACTAACAAACTGCGCCATTCCCAGCGTTCAAATAGGCACCAAAGTCCACTATCTAGCTTACCAAAAATCCCCAAAAGATGAGATCAAAGTCCGAAAGATCCTGAGTATCTATGACAGCTCGTGGGACGATTTTATTGATGAAGATAAAACTCCAACGGTTCAAAATCAATTAATGAAAAAATGTATCGTCGCTAAAGTCATGAAACGTGAGGGTAGACTCGTATTTCTCGACCCCTTGAACATCATCATCAATCTCGATACAATCGACTCAACCTTCGTCCCCTACGTGGGGGATTGGGTGAGGGTTGAGTGCTTCGTTGAAGTTGATGAAGAATCTTCAGATCTTGGAGGAATCGTCCTTGAAGTGGAAAAACTCCAACCGTTAAGATCAAACTTGAAGATTGGAATTGTCAGCCATTTCGACTCTAAAACGGGCACTGGAGGAGTGGAATTGGACACTGTATTCTCAAAGATATCGTGTCAACCTGGATATGTTCCTGCGGTTGGAGATAAAGTAGTTTGTGATTGTATTGAGAGCGATCAGGGAAAATACACTTGGAGATGTCTTTCGGTTGTTCCTCTACAGATGAACAAGTCTGCTTCTTCTAATCAGTCGGAAGAGCATCTGAAGGCTTTAGAAGACTTTAACTTATTGAGGAAGAACAAGAATGGTGTGGAAATCACTGAATATTTGAATCTCTCCCTCGAGATTGGAGAGGAAAAGACTCTCAATGTGATTGTCAAGAACTCTGGTGAATCTTCTCAGATCTTCTACAAAGGAATCTTCATGTCCAAAAAATTACAGTCACAATTGACTCTTTTGTCTCCAGAAATTGATCAAAGTCAGATGATAAAACCATCACAATCTCTCAAGTTTGTCTTTAAAGCGAAAGCAAAGTTTGTGGGATTCACTGAAGAGCTCTTCATCTTCTCGTTTAAAGGATTCAAGATCGGTAGGAAATTTCAGATAACGGTGAATGCTAAGATTTCTTCTGGATGCTCAGAGATTATTGGTGGGAGTCGGCAAAATAAATTGATAGTTAGGGGTGATGATTATGATCAGGAGAATTATGTTCCTGGGGTGAGACCTCACAAGCCCGCCAACTTTGTTGCAGTCAAATTCAAGACTTTCAAAGTTCCTCGAAGACTTTGGGACATTATTTTGCCGATTGTTAATGAGAGAAAGCCTCAGAGTGAAGCAGAAGTGATTATTGGAGAGGAGATTTCTTCGTTGAATGAAGGACTGACGATTGATAATTATAGAGATCGTTTTCATAATCTTTTGTACCTCGAGGAGATTAGTTTGAGTATTGATATGCAGAAGTATGATATTGAGAGTGCAATTATGAGGAGTTGTGATGGTTTTCTGGTTTTGGGAGTTCCTGGACTGTCGGAGAAGAGACCTTCGCTGATGATTGGAGATCGAGCTGTGGTTTCGTTCAAGTGGGACTCTTCGAGGGGGAGTTTGTTGTATGAGGGGTGTATTCATAAGGTGACGAGTGGAGAGGTGTTTATGAAATTCAATCAGAGGTTTCATGATGATTATCATGGGGAGAATTGTCAGGTGACTTTTAAGAGTTCTTACTCGTCGATATCAAAGTGCCACAATGCTGTGGATCTGGCTGTGGTTAATTTAACGAGGGAGATTCTTTTTCCTACTTGTATTAGGGAGAAGGAACCTCAGATTGTTCTTGATGAGGTTGGAGTGGTTGGAGATGAAGAAAACAAGAATGATCAAATTTCTAAAGATCTGAAAATTGAAGAAAATGAAAGGAAAATTCATGAACCAAAAGAACAAAATCCAGTGACATCAATTGAAAATCGAAGTTTGATTCGAGAAGAAAATAGGAAAACTGAATCAGAAACTCAGGAAATTTTATCTCCAAGTTCCCTGAATGATAAACAACTCCAGAGAATCTTTGAAGGCAATGAAAAACCAGAAGAACACGAGGATGCACAACAAACAGAAGCTGAACCATCAATTCCAAAAGAAAGATCCTACAATCCACCCTCAATCCACTCCCTCAAGACCCGAAAGCTCCAATGGTTCAACAAATCCCTCAATACCTATCAAAAAATCGCTATAAGAAATATCCTCCTCGGCACAGCTCGTCCCCTTCCCTACATAATCTTCGGTCCCCCAGGAACAGGCAAGACCATCACCCTCTGTGAAACAATCCTCCAGATCCTCATTACCCTTCCCCAAAGTCGTCTTCTCATCGCAACCCCATCAAACTCCTCATCGAATCTCATTGCTGAACGTCTCCTCGACTCTGGAGCTCTAAAACCTGGAGACCTAGTTCGATTAATTGCCAACCACTGCCTCCAGGACGACTCCATTCCCGAGAGACTCTTGCCATTCTGCGCAACTGGAAATATAGCCTCAGAGAGTTCAGTTGGACGCTCAAAACACTCTGGAGATGGTCCAAAAATCAACTGCACAACTAGTGTTCTTGGAAGGCACAGAATAACGATTGGAACATGCATTGCCCTTGGTCAATTGTACCATATGGGCTTTCCTCGTGGTCACTTCTCCCACATTCTTATTGACGAAGCTGGACAGGCAACAGAACCTGAGATCCTGGTGCCTTTAACCTTGATAGAAGCTAATCAAGGCCAGATAATCCTTGCTGGAGATCCTATGCAACTGGGACCAGTAGTAAATAGCCAATTGGCCTCTTTCTTTGGACTTGGAGAGTCTTTTCTCGTGAGATTACTCCAACAGTTTCCTTGTCAGAGAGATCCTGAGGGGTTTGAAAGAGGATATGATCCTAGATTGGTGACGAAACTTGTCGTCAATTATCGAAGTCTTCCCGAGATTCTCCAACTTCCTAATCGTCTGTTTTATGATTCTGAACTTGAAGCTAGTTTGTCAGATGTTGGGAGTGAAGAAGCCAAACTTTTGGATATGCTGAGGGAGGAGTTGCCTGAGAGAAGAAAAGGCCCACCAGCTATTGTTTTTCATGGTGTCAATGGAGAGGATAAGCAGGACGATGACAGTCCAAGTTGGTATAATCCTGCAGAAGCTACGCAAGTTTATTTGTATTTGATGAAACTTTATGGGTGTGGAGTTGGGGGTGAGGATGTGGGAATCATTGCTCCTTATCAGAAGCAGGTGCGGAGGATCAGGGAGTTGTTGATGGAGTTGGATGTTACTGTTCCAAAGATTGGGAGTGTTGAGGAGTTTCAGGGACAGGAGAGGAAGATTATTATTCTTTCTGCTGTTAGGTCTGGAAGGGATTTTGTGGGGGAGGATGTTAAACATGCGTTGGGATTTGTGGCTTCTCCCAGAAGGCTCAATGTGGCCATCACTAGGGCCAGAGCGCTTTTGATTATTCTTGGGAATCCGTTTCTGCTGCAGGAGGATCCGTATTGGAGGAGTGTCATTATGTATTGTGTTAGGAATGGCAGTTATACCGGTTGTAATTTTGGTATTAGTGAGGAGGAGGGGGTAGATTTTGATGGAGATGCTGTTGACGATTGTTAAGAAATTTTGTTTCTTTTTTTTTTTGGGGGGGAAAGGATGGAGTGACTTTTTGGTTCATTTAAGATGTTGTGGAATAGAATAGTCGATTATCTATTTTTTTATTATTATTAGGATATATTGGAGAAGTGGATTTTGGAAAGAAAAATAAGAGAAATCGGATTCGTTGATGTAATTTACTTATTTATTATTTTATTGAGGATCTTAGACAGATCAATG
The DNA here is from genome assembly GCA_035578325.1 of Coelinius sp. EB29. Taxonomy (NCBI): domain Eukaryota; kingdom Metazoa; phylum Arthropoda; class Insecta; order Hymenoptera; family Braconidae; genus Coelinius; species Coelinius sp. EB29. Next base: position 6,195,145 of record JAOZGT010000009.1, on the reverse strand, counting down.
TTGGAAAAATCAGCCATTTTTGTTTTGCTTTGAAAGATATGATTAAGAAGTTTGTACTGAAGACATTGAGAGGGTCTAGAACAAATGGATTTGCAGAGTATTTTGCAAAAAGAAAAAAAAAACTATATTTTTTATTCATTTAATCTCAGAACTTCAACCAAAAATTGATATACCTAGGGTTCTGCTGATTTTGTACTACAAATAATATTTAAAAGACCTAAGAAGTCCTGAATTATCATGATTATTATTGCATAAGAGAGATTAAAAATGATAAATGTAGTTGAATCCTCCTCTCCCTCTCTTGTATGATTAAACCAAATGCACACTTTGTATTTTTATGATAAAAGTTGAGATATCAAAGAATAAAATAAAGAAATAAAATGAAAAAATAAATGAATAATCCTCAATTTTACAGATAAAAATTCGTTTATTAAGACGATAATTCTCATCCATTGAATTCCACATAATGGATCCTAAATTAACTTATCAGGTAGTAAAAAATTCCCCTCTTTATTAATTCCACACAATGCTGACAGGTTCCTGATTCTTGGCTTTAAGTTTTCTCTCAATTAAATTCTCCAGAGCTTCACTCCTGACACTGAGTGTCTCAATTTTCTCAACGAGTTGTTGGTAAGGTGAGGCAGGCTGTCCCCCCATGACAACATGACCCAATTTACTATCAATTTTAGCATCAAGCCTGGCATTACGAATGAGATTGACGATCCAGCATTCAGCAACATCAGCCTTCATATTGAGTTTTTCAGCGAGCATTCCAATGGAGATACACTGGTGAATTCTGCAGAAGGTTTCAAAAATCATGAGTCTAGCATTCTCCACGAATTCATTGAGTAATGCAATGAGGAAAAAATCATTGAAAACAACTGTCTGGCACTCCTGGAGCTTCTGACGTGCTCCATCAAAGTCAAAATTCACGTAGAGATGCTCCAGGAACTCTGTGATTGGATCACGATAGGTGTAAGACTCTTGTTGGATGACCTTGACGAGATCCTTGAGAGTGGAACGTCTGGAACGATTGACAATTACTGCAGCAGCCAAATAACGCAGGATGTGGGGACACATTGTCTGGATGGCATTTAGATAGTGCGGACGATACAGGAACATCTCAATTATTAAATCCCTGCCCTTGGCGTGATTGAAGAAGACGAAGAGACTCCAGTGAATCAACCAGGTACGTTGTTGCAAGACTTGCAGGGAATTGCCTATTACGTTACTGTCAATGTACTCACGAAGCTTGTTCACATCCTCCAAAGCTGTGTCCCAGTTCTGGGCAAGAATCTCGGAGGCTAGCTTACCCCAGAGAACGTTCAGGTAGTTCTGAAAGAAGATAATTAGATTTTTGGGGATATCTGGGGAAATATAAGTGCTAGGAGAAAATGACAAGAGACGTTTTTTGTGGGGAATTTTATGAGGTTCTGTTTTATTGAAAAAAAAAAAAATCTTACCTTGTCTGTGGGTGGCATAATAAGCATGTAGAAGTACAAGTACGATGTTGTGATGGAATAGTTTCCACACTCGTACCTGTACTTGGCCAATTTGACGAGATTGTCCAACATTTCAATTTGGAAATCTAATTCTTGTGTCAGATAATTATTAAGGGCTTTTGAATCCCTCATTTCCTCCATTTTCTTCATTGCTTTCTCGTTGTTCATAATTGATACAACTACTGATACACTATTTTGGAGGACTCCGAGCTCTTGAACGACTAGAGCACGACGAGATTTCAGTTCCTGGATTAATATAAAAATGGACATAATATAATTATTTTTAATTTATGAATAAATCAACTAATGAATGATGAAGAATCATTAATTACCTCAGGAACTTCCACATCTGGATACAGCTGCATCCTGATATCAATAGCATAATCAATCATGTTGGTTTTGCTTAGGATAGAAAGTTTGGCGTGGAGTAATTCATTCTCATCATAAATCTACAAAGTAAATTATTTAAACAATTATTAACATATGTTCACTGATGAAGAGACTATTTTTCCTCTTCTCAATTCCAATAGAAATTAATGAATAAATCTCTATGTTATTTATCTTTGAAATGAAGAGGTTTAGAGAAATTTATCAAGAGACCTTTTTTGTAGAAAATTCAATTTCTAAGAAAAAACCTATCTTAACATTTTCCTCTAAACCTACTAGTTCCCGATATATCTGCAAAATTATCAACGCAAAAATTTTTCACTGATTTTCATATCTTCACAACTCCAACAGAACAAAATAGGGTTTATCTCGAGAAAGAGTGATAATGAGATAAAACATTAAGAGACCTTTTTCATAGAATATTAAATTTCCCATAAAAAATGTCTCCTGATATTTTCCTGTAAAACCCCTCACTCCCGAGATAATCGTATGATTAACAAAATTCATAAATTAAAAAATTCGTATTATTATTAATTCTCAAATGAACATAATTCCACAGATATTCCCGAAATAATCCATCAAATATTCAACTTTTCCACCACTGATTGAACATCCATAAGTTGCCCCGTGTCATCCACATAACCCCAAAGCCACATGTTAACCCGAATCTCAAAAACAATCTCACCTCCTTAGCCGAGAGGAATTCCAGCAGTGGAAATACCAAGTGCCGATCCAAATACTGTCCAATTTTGGACGTTAAATCAAATTTCGCCATGATTGCAGTGTAATTCTCAAGAATATGATGCTAAATCACAAGAACAGGGTGAGAACGCCGTCAAAAGGGACCCCGTCAAAGGCGGGCGGTCGTGTTGAATCCTCTGAAGTTATTCAACAGTCGAAAAAAAAAAAAAAAAATTTCATTCGACTAATCGAATAATCGCCAATAATGCGCCCACTGTGGGGCGCCAGTGGCGAGGCAACTTTCAGGGGTGGGGGGCTAAAATTGTCCAAAAAAATAAGACGTGGTCAACATTGTTATCGTGATAACGATAATTGAAGCTTTAGTGAGTGAATTTAATTGAAATAAATTGCGATTTTGTAGATTATTGATTTAATCGTTTGACGATTGCCATCAGGAGGGAGAGAGAAGGGTTGATAAGTGGTGGGTGGAACGGCCCAGGCCCGTATCCACTCTAAACAAAACATGGACGCCGTTGGTATTATTGATACGTCGGAGCCGTCACAGGATGATGAGCCTGTTGAATCTTCTGTGGGAATATGTCGGGTTTGTTTACACGGAAATCTCATGATGAGGGATTTGTTTGGGGAGAATGAGGTGATTTCACTGTCCAGTAAGGCTATGAGCTTCGCCAGTGTTAAGGTTAGTGGGTGATGTTGATGGAGGATTTGATGGTGGTTCTGGAGAATATCAGATTGATGCGGTTTTCAGGGGGATTTTATTTATTTTTTAAAGAGTTGAAATGTTAATTTGAGGGTAATTTATGAGGGTTTTGGGTTGAATCATTGTTTTGATTAATTTTTTCATTGTTATTTATATTTTTTGTTAAATGGGAAATGAGTGATTCAGGGGGGAAAATGATAAAACTTTTTCTCCAATTTCCTACCCATTACAGATGATCCCAGGTGATGGTCTCCCCGATCACGTCTGCTGTGACTGTGCGGACAAGCTGGAGTCTGCCTACGACTTCAAACTCCAAGTAGAACAGGCTGACAATGTTCTCCGTGAGCGTTACGACAGTCTGAATATCAAAGAAGAGCTCTTCTTCAACGAAGTCGAAGTCCATCTAGAGAATGATCGTCACGATGATGTACCAGAGATCGACGTTGATGCTCAATACGAGGCAGCAGCAGACGTTTTAGATGTCTCCACATCCCATGAAAAATCCTCTCTATTGAAAGATCACTTGGCTCTCTTAGAGGTACAAAAACTCGCTGAACAAGAGCACCACGTGAACGTCATGAATCACTCCCCCATGATTCAGGAATCACACTCTCCACAAATCCCTCACCACCCATCCCAAGAATCCCCACATCTCCTTCAACCCCAAGAGAACTACCTTCACGAGCCATCAGAAGCCTCTCCTCACCAAATCCTCATTTCCCAAGATCATGAAAACGTTAAATCTCAGAGTCTAAATCCAACAGAAATGACAATAGACGAACACAACTACATCGTTCCACCAGGCTACACTCTAACAAACGAACAAGAGCAGGAATTGATGCAACAGGATAATGATGAAAATGGCTCTCAGGAGTTTCCTACATTGATGTTGGATGATGAAGATCCTGAGGAGGTTGAAGCTGCTGAGGATGATGCTCATGAACAGGAAATTGATCAAGAATTGGTGCAGGAACTTGAGCAACCTCAGGAGTCCATTGAACCACAACAACTGGAACAAGAACATGAAGTTGAGCAAGAACAAGAACAAGAACAACCTGAGTCTATTCCAAATCCAGAAACCGCACCACCAAAACCGAGAAGAACTAGACAAGACTCAGATCAGATTTCAGATGAGGAGAATTACTTTGAAAATCTCAACTTGAGTAGTCGACTCAAACAATTTACTGACGACAAATCAGATAAAATATTTTTCATGTGTTACCTCTGCGATAAAAAATTTGTGTCTAAGGAGACCTTGAAAGAGCACATGCACTCGCATGAAGAAGTACGTAAGACATTGTCACTGAAGATGACCCCAGAGAAGACTCAAAAGACATTGAGTCCTGTGAAATCTCAGCCTTCAGGAAAGAAAGCTAACAAGTGTCCCTATTGTGGCAAAAAGTATCTTTATGTTATCTCATTTAATAAACATATTAAACAGCATGAGAAGAATGAAGACGAACCGAAAATAGAAACCTTTGAGGATGAAGAATCAAACACTGATGGTTTTGATAATACAGACACTTTCGAAGTGATTCACGACGACAGACCAGAATCTCCTGAAGAATTGAATAATTCCATGAAGATGGGAGGACTGAATTCATCTCAAGAGATCTACAATTGCACAAAATGCCACGAGAAATTCCCTTCAAAAACTGATCTTCAACGTCACAATATTCATCATAATCAGAGTGAACCCGAGAGATGTAATATTTGTTCCTTGGAATTTGAATCTTCAGAGAAATTAAAAAATCATCGTTCAACTCATGTTATGGAAGGAGTACTTTCTGAACAAGAATTACGAGACGAGTTGTCCAACATGTGTAGCAAAGAGTACGAGGAGAATTCTTTGAACAATATTGATGAAAATAACAAATATCTAAAATGTACACATTGTGCTATGGCTTTCATGTCGAAGAAGCTCTTAATGAAACACATGGATTATCACAAACGTACCAAATACAGATGCAAGCTATGCACTCAAGAATTTGTCAATAAAGATCTCTTGAAAAAACACGCTGAGCACCACACAAAGACAATATCTTTCAATTGCACTCAATGCGGCAAATTCTTTATTAATGAACTAAATCTTCGAAATCATCTGATAGCTATGAATCATAAAACGATACTTCAAGGAGAGGAGTATGATCCAGATAAGAGGATAAAAAGAATTGCTGCAAAAGCTGCTGAAAAGATTATTGATAAGATAAAAACAGAGGATGGATTAGATGACTCTGAACAAGATACTGAGGACTTTGATGAGGACCAAAAATTAAATGATAAAGTATCAAAGAAATCTAATAAGAGAGAATTGGAGTGCGCAACATGTGGAAAAAGATGCAGCTCAAAACAATATTTACTTCGTCATATGGAGTTGCATTCAAAAGAGGACAAGCCGGAAGTCAATCAATTGAAAACAAAGCAGAATGATCTTAATTCTCTCCAGAGAACTTGTATTCCCTTTGGAGATCGAGAGTTTGATGATAATTCTGATGATGATTTTGAAAGTGGATTGGACTGGCCAATGGACACTCATGAGTGTGTAACCTGCAAGAAGCGTTACAGTACTAAAAAATCATTACTACGACATCAATTGTTGCACGAAGAGCCTAATTTTGAATGCGATATCTGTAATGTCAAGTTTTATCGTAAAGACAAACTCAAAGCCCATTATGATAAGTGCTCTGAGAAGAATCCAGATCAGGTGAGAAAGTGTAATATTTGTGGTGATACATTTGAAAATAATGAGATATTGAAAGAACACAGAGCGAAACATGTGGATGAGGGAATATTAACTGAGGAAGATTTGAGAGAATTGGAGCCAGGTTCTGAGGATCGTAAATCAGGTGAGAAAATTGCAAGAAAACGAAGGACAGATATAGTAGGATTAGAGTGTACTGAATGTAACAAACAATATACATCACGAAAAGGATTACTGAGACATATTCAGGTGCATGAAGGGAAAAAGTATCTCTGCGATATTTGTCCCAAGAAATTTTACAGACGAGAGCACTTGAAGATTCATGTGGCTAAACATAATATGGTTAAGCCTTACAAATGCAACAGATGTTCCAAAAGATTTATCAAAGAGGAACAATTGGCTGCCCATTTGACTAAGCACGAGAGAACCTTTAAAAAAAATAAAGAAACTGATTCCACTTCCAAAAGATTTCTCTGTGAAATTTGCTCCAAAAGTTTTACACAATCTACAACATTGGTTGCTCATTTGAGAGCACATAATGGTATTAAACCGTACGTTTGTGAAGTTTGTGCAAGACCTTTTACAACAAATGCATATTTGAAAATGCATATGAGAACTCATACCCAAGAGAGACCCTACAGCTGTCAGTATTGCTCGAGGGCTTTTGCAAGGGCTGATACACTTGCTAATCATCTTACTTCGCACACTGGAGAGGCAAAGTATCATTGTAAACACTGTCCTAAGAATTTTAGAAGGTTGAAATCACTGAAGGAACATGTGTTTATTCATACTGGACAGCGGCCCTATGCTTGTCCCACTTGTGACAGGAGGTTTAATAATAATGGAAGCAGATATGCGCATTCTAAGAGGTGTAAGCAGAATTTATTGCAGGGTGGTGGTCGGCAGACACAAGGGCAAGTACAAGGACAAGAGCAAGCACAGGTACAAGTACAAAGTGAGATTCAGGAGATTCAGGGAGTTGTAATTGATGAGCAAGGTACAGTGCAACAAGTGCAGGTTCAGCAGGTTCAACAGGTTCAGGGGGTTCAACAGGTACAACAGATGCAGATTCAAGGGCAGAATCAAGGACAGACTATCAGATTGGCGCAGGCTGTAGGACCTACTATGCAGGTTGTCCAGAGTAAGGGGATTAAGACTATTACAATCACTAGACAAGCTGATCAGGTTATGCAGCATCAGGAGATTCTTATGCCATTGATTTTACCGTTAACGGTGACTTTGACTGATGTCGATGAGGAGGTGATACTGCCTGAGGGTACCAAGATTTTTACGACTACGTAGTTGTAAGGGGGGAGAGATTGAAGGGATGAGGAGAATTTCAATTTTTTTGGAAAATTAGGAATTATCTGGAGGTCCAGGGGTTTCAGGGGAGAATGAGAAATGTCTCTTAGGGTTTTTTTTTTAATAACATCGCTCATTGAATATTTAAAATGTGAAAAATGGAGGTGATAGTCTTTGCTACTTCAATACTGAATTTTGTGCTATTTTAAAACTCGAATTGAAGATTTTTGAATGGTCCTGGATTGTTGGAAATCGACCCTACAGGGTTAGAGTTAATGAGGATTAAATGAGGGTCATTTTGGGGGAAAAGTTTTGTATTTATCATTTTGGTGATAGCTTGGAAAGGAGTGGGTTTAGGGGAAATATTCAAAAGACTTTTTTTGTGGAGAATTGAATTCTAGAGAGAAAATATCTCTTGGTAAATTTTGATAAATCACTTCGGTGAGGAGATATTTGCGAAACAATGTGGGAATGTTATTTTAGCACTTTACTACTGATTCTGATTGAGTGAAGGATTGATGTAGACTTTCAATTATGGAATTATCTCGGTAATGCGTCAGTTTAGGGAAAATTGTGAAAAGACCATTTTTGTGGAGAATGTTATGCTCTATAAAAAAGATCTTTTGACATTTTCTCTTAAAATAATTGATTCTTGAGATAATCGAGTAATTGAAGAGTATAAAATCATTCTATTGAATTTATCATCACACTACTACTGAATTATCGTGTAAATTGATATTGAGGGTAAATTTTTGATATATCTCGACACCTTTTATCATCACCTTTGTGTATAATACGTTACATAAAAGAATTATTTTTTCATGGAATATATACCGTAATGTAATTGGAAAGGAGTAATAAGTATTTGTAGTCGTTTTTTTAAGGATTTCAAAGATTGAGTTCACTGAATTCTTTCGATTTTTGAATATTTAGGAGGACCGAATCATGAAAAATAGGTGAAAGGAACAAATTTTTCGGATCTTTTGCGTGATTTAACATAAAAAAGGAAATTGTATAAAAATTATTGGCTTTATGAAGACGTTTTGGGGGATTTAAGAATTTATACTTGTAGACTCTGATTTCTTAAATGTTTTTCCTTCTTTTTCTTTTGAATCTTTTGGTGATGAGAAATTAGTGATAGGATTATTATCAAGAACTCCTTTTTATTTTTAATGTACATAACTGTTATAGTGTGAATAAACAAACATTTGTAGCGTTTAAATAATTTTTATTATTTCTGTTTTCATCTGAATGATCCAATTTCCTATAAAATAATTCAATTGACGTCTCAATAAAATTTCATTACGAAAATCCTGAAAAATCGAATAAAAAAAATGTTTAAATCCCCTTCCAATCCTCTCCAGACCTGCGCAATGACAGTTCTCCCCCACTCTCACCAAATCAGATGTTCCATCAATTTTCCCGCGTGTGTGTGACTCAGAAACAATGAAAAACACCTGTGGCTGTCAACAAAGTCCTCAGTCACTCATAAATCTCTCAAAAATCGCCCAAAAGTCTCTCTAATAGATAAATATCCTCGCAAAAAACCTCAAGCATTAAAAAACAGCGATCTTCCATTTCTGTTGACATAACGTCTCTCCATGTGTGAGTGTAACCGTCGTGGGGGCTGAGCCCAGTGCATTACCACTCCGTGTTCCCGTGCACATACAATTCCCTTCCATTCCTCCCGAAAAACGGAAATTCCCTCGACTTTTTCCACTTACGTAATCGAAAATAAGAGGATTATTTCTCGAAGAACATAAATAAGAAATTTTCCTCAAGAATTTGGCTATAATTCAGTAAAAAGTTTATGAATTTGGGACTAACTGCGCACTCTCTCCAGTTCAACTTCAGCTGCAATTGCCGAAGTGATTGAACAACAATTAATTAATTAATAAAATGTGAATAATGAAGTGACATAATTATTATTGTTTTTTTTTGGGGATAAATTGGATAATAATAAGCGATAATGCACACGGAGAATTGTTCATCGTTGAAACTCGATACGTCTGAGGTATCATCTGTTCAATCCACCGTAAACAACGTCTCCATATTGGAGGAGGATCTTGCCCTCAGTTCATCGACCCTTGGTAATTATCTGGAGCAGTAATTATTATTTTTTTATCTCTTGGAATTATTTTATTAATTCTGTTATTCCTAGGGGTTATAATTGTAATGATTTTCTTGGAATTTTGATGGTGAGGTTAGAAAAATTGACCGCCATGTTAGATTTGTGGGGTTCTTAGAACACCCGCCTTTTAATTAGTTTTCAATTAAAAATAGATTAGTGAAAACAAGTATTGGACTTTTCTTCGGTAAATCTACAATTTCTCAGACTATTATTGATTAATTTATGGGAATTTTGTTGGAGAAATTCTTGAGTTTTAGAAGCTTAATGAAGGGTGGGGAAAAATGGATTTTAAATTATCTTTAATATCTTTTGAATAAACAATGGGAATAAGATGGATTTTATTGTGTTTTTAAACATGAGAGAAAAGTTGGAAAATGGTTTAGAGTTTTTGAAATTTCACTGTAACAATTTCAAGGTATTGATTATTAGAGATTGCCTATTTTATCCAATTATAGTATTTACTGAAAATATAGTTTTGTTAAGAAGCATTCTATCATGCAGCGAAAATACGATAATAATCAGGATATTATCAATTGTTAATCTTTCATTGTCAACATGGACTAATTTTTTTTATTCAGAATGTTCTTTTGACATTAAAAATGAAATAAATTTTCCCTTCCTCTTCTTCTTTAATTATTACCAAATTGACTCTTCCAGGTACATCAAAAAAATGTGAAGACAGCTTCGAAGAGCCCGACTATATCCCCTACAAGTCCTCAAACCGTGTGATCTACCTAAATGAGGACACAATGGACTGCAGTTACTCCGAGCCTGGAGGTACCCCTCGTACCCTTCCTACTCACACTGATCCCACCTCGCCCGATCTCTTCAACAGTGACTCCGACGTAGACTCTCCACGTCCCAAAAACTCATCCTTCACTCGAATACTCTCCCAACCAGGCATCACAATAAGTCCAAAAAAGCCCTCCCTAGCTGAGCAAGTCCTCAAATCAGACGAGTATCTCTTCAAAAAAATCAGCAAATCCCTCACAGGTGTTCCTCCTCCTCCCTCCCACACAATATCTCAAAGTGATTGCACAGATTTTCTCAATTGTATAAAACAAAATCGTGAATATTTCTGGGCAAATCCCTTCAAAGATGAAAAATATCTCGAGACAATATCTGAATCAGTCAAGAGTCCTCCAAAACCCCCTAAAAATGAGGGAAGACCATTACTTCGTAGATCTGGAGGTCTTCGTAATTTAACAAATGCTTTTGATGCCTGTGTTGGATCCAGCAGCTCAATATCCACCACGAGAACATCAGACACTAATACTACAACTGATTTCTTCGATACGAGTGTTCAGAGTGTCGCAGATCTCAGTAGGGATTTTAGTAGAGATGTACAGAGCTGCGGGAGAAGCCTCGAGGGCAGTGAGACCACTAGTGTTGCCTCTGAGAGCAATTTACTGGGGATGAGGGAAGTCAGCACCAAACGAGTGACTTTTGATGTTCCTGAGGAGGAGAATTTAGCTATTTTTAAGACGATCGAGGAGAGTCATGCTAAAGCTTTACCCTGGCCCATTATTTATCAGCATAAGAGCCAAGGGGTTCATTATAATAGGTGAGTGAGAATTTTTGAAACTGAAGAGATAATGTTATTTGGGAGAAAGGTTTTGTTGTGCTACTTTTTGATGAATATCTCTGGAATTGAGGGGTTTAGAGGAAAATATCAAGAGAGTTTTTTTGTGGAGAATTTAATTCTCCAGGAAAAAGGTCTCTTGATATTTTGTCTTAAAATCACTTGTTATCGAGATGATTGCAAATTAGATTTTATGATAAAGTGGAAAAAGAAGTCAAATTGCATAATCTTTCCTTGGGTTATTTTGTAAATATCTTCAAAACTTTGAAATTTATCAAAAAATCTCAAGAGACCTTTTTTGTAGCCCACGAAATTTCCCACAAAAAAGGTCCTTTGACAAATGCCCCTAAACCCTGTCCTTCTTCAGATATCTCAAAGACAATCCCCACAATCTGAACTTGCACATCTTGCTCTCTCCCTCTAATTCCCTTTTTCCATCCAACAGAAACAGATTTATGGAGGACTTTGAGGGTCTGACAATGAGGCTGTGTCACAGATACGTGGGTAACGAAACCCAGTCAACTTGCACCCCATGGTTTACCAAACAAGCACCATCGAGTGTGAAGAAAAGATCGTTATTGGGACGAAGGAGTATAGGTCAGAGTCCAGGGAAACGTCTGAGTCATTTAGCAAGAAGAAGAAGGACTTTCTCCAGTGCAAATCTCCAGGGAATGGGGGAGAAACGACAATTGATGCTTAATCTCAAGAAACCAGGGATAAAGAAGGGGAAGAGTCCAAGGGGAAAGAGCCCAAGGGGAAAGAGTCCTAGGGGAAAGAGTCCCAGAGGCTCTGCGAAGAAGAGATTAATCAGGAGATTGACGATTGAAGGATCAAGTCCGAGAAAAGTTAAATTAGAGACTTCCAAACGTGCATTGTTCCAGAGTCCTTCAACTGATCGTGCAGGACCCAGTATTGTCAGCAATAATCAATCGAGCAATCCTCAGAGAATAAAAAGGGCACTTTTTCCCACTCCGAAGAAAAAAGAGGAATTGGGAGAGGACAAGCAAAGGGAGAAGAGAAAGAGTGATGAGGAATTGGAGGGACCAAAGAGCAAGTGGGCGAAAAACTCGAATTTTGAGTGTTCACATGTAGAGAATTCCAGGGATTCCCAGACACAGATTAATGAATTGAGTGATATTAATCGAAGGGTATATATATTTTATATTTTTGACGAGTTTTTCCCTGTTCTTGGTAATTATTGATGATAAAAGAAATTATCAAAAGACCTTTTTCATAAGAAATTTTATTCTCTACAATAAAGGTCTCTTGACATTTTTTTCTAAATCTCTCCCTTCCAGAGATATTCAATCTCAAATTAATTATCAAATTTCTCTCATTTTGTTCCAGAAATTATTGTTCGCAGTTTCTGATGCACTTCGAAGTAAAGGAGTATCAGTGGGCCATCCAAAGTTCAAGCAATACGTTGCACAGTTGGCTAAAATGGTGAAGAAATACATGCCAGAATTGGAGAACAGAAATATCCCGAAGAAGCCGGGAAGTACAACAGATCGAATGCTCAAACTGGCTAAAACCTATGTGCCCCTCGTCATTGAGCAAAGTGCATCTAGTTAGTCAAAGGAAATTGAATTAAATTAATTATTATTAAATTGTCAGTGACGTGAGCACTCTGAGGTTGATTTGCAGTGATAAATCACTGATTTTATCAATTAACTATTAAATAATTTGAACTTTAAGTGTTGAAAATTTTAGTGAAGTCATAAATAACAAAAAAAGAGTTCAATAATTTTATACAGATTATACTGATATCTCTGTAAATATTGAATCTATCAAAAAATATCAAGAGATGTTTTTCGTAGATAATTGTAAAAAAACCTCTTGATATTTTTCGATAAACCTATTATTTCGTGAGATATCTACGAAATAACCTTTTCTCTATTTGAAGATGGAAAAATTGAGTCTATTATTGGATTATCTCACTAATGAGCGATTTCAGGGAAAATCTCGAAGAGTCTTTTTTTGCAGAAAATTTCATTCTCCACAAAAAAGGTCTTTTGACATTTTCCTCGGAACCCACTTGTTTCCTAGATATTTCCAAAATCTCTCAAAGCATTAATTAATTTTGAACTTTCCTCCTGTTATTTATAACTTAACAACTGAAATAATAATTGGTTGCAAATTTGTGACTGTCTTAAAGACTTTATAACAATCGGTGATGAATTTTACGTGTGACTGTTACCTTCCTGCTGGCGCTTCTAATTAGTAATTAAATCGCTAGAAGAAAGTAAAAGAAAAAAATACAAAAAAAAAATATTAGATGACATAAAAGGGGATGGATTATATTATTTAAGGCTATTTTTATTAGCAATAAAATAGTATATTTTCCAACTTATAAATAAACAATGAAAAGACGCTACTTTGAAAAAAAAAAAATAATATAAAATTGTGTATAATAATTAATGTTTCCTCACATTTTTTTTTTTTTTTTTTTTCAATTTCTTCAACATTTCTTTTTCGGATCTTTACTCAAAAATTCGAGTTTTATCCTTTATTCACTTCTCTTTGCACTCATGGAGAATTGATTCAAGGCTTCTCATCAGCAATATCATAGCAAATACATGTTAATTACTTATACTTTGCAACTTATAAATAAACAATTGAGATAACGTCACTTCGGAGAAGATTAAATTGTGGGTTATTTTCTTATATTCTATTTAAGCTTAATTTATATATTTTTAAACAAAGCAAAATATTAATTTACACTCTTAGGAATGGGACTCAACTTATATTTATAATTATCATCAATTAATTATTCTCTCGTCCGAAGTAACGAATCAGTAAAAAATATAAAAAGACTGATTTACATTACACAATGTTGCAACAGTTTAGTACATTTTTTGTGATTTTTACATATTAATATCTTGATTGATCTCTCCTTTAAAAACATATGTGACAATTTTTTCAAAGAGAATTCTGTACTAAAGTGCTAATAATGCAATTAATTAATTATCTTGAAAACTAGTGATTTCAGGGAAAAATGTGAAAATACATTTTTTGTAGAGAATTTTATAAACTACAAAAATGATGTCTTGAGATTTTTCGATAAATCTACTTGTTTCAGAGATATTAGCAAATTAATTTCTATGAATTTTCAGCCTCTTTTGAATTCTCAGGTTGACTACTTTTGTTATAGGAATTTATCTAGGAAACCACTGTATTTAGGAGGAAATGTCAAAAGATCTTTTTTGTAGATGATAAAATTCTCCACAAAAAAGGACTCTCAACATTTTCCTCTAGAATAACTCATTCCTGAGATAATTCAATAAGTAACAATGAGATTATCATACCTCTTCAATACAGAATTCCTAGGACATGTCTCGTCGATGAAATAAGAATGTGAAAAATTATGAACGAATTATTTGCATTAAGTGAATTAAGTTTCTCTTCAATCATCAGATTTAGGACCGACTCTGGCTATGAGCTCATCCAGAATTTGTGTTAGCTCTTTATTCTCCTTTGCCTTCTGTTCAACAATTTCATTGAGGGAGTTGCTCTTCAATTCTTCTCTCCTCAGAATTGCTCGGAGTCTCACCATCTCTGATTCGTGTTGTTTACGAATTGCATCGAGATCTAGATTTGCCCTGAAAAAGAACATGGAACAATCAATAGAATAATATTTTAGACTCCAAATTATTGATTATTCAATGAAGAGATGATGAATTATTTAATCAAAAAACCAAAAAAAAAACCTAAACATACTTTTCAAGCCGCGCAGCAGCATGACTCTTAATCTGCTCATATCTATTCTCCAACGCTTTGATAATCTCCACATTCTCAGCAAGACTCTCCTTCAATGCACTCTCATTATTCCTCAACGCAGTAACGACAACCTTAAGCCTCTCATACTTAGCATGAACATCATTGAAAGCCGCCTCACTAGCCATCAGATGATCCTTGGTCTCCTGGAGTTCCTCCATGAGTACACTTTTCTCTCCATCCAAGCTCTTCTTATCCCTCTCCCTCTCCGCCACTAACCGACTTATCGACTTTTCATACTCATCAACCACAACATTGATCTGATTCTTGCTCTTCACTTCCTGGGCCAATTGTTTCTGCAGCTGACTGATAGTCTCTGAAAATGACTCCCTCTGCTTCTCAGCCTCTTTCCTCTCCTTCTCCCTCTCCACCTTCTCCTTCTCCAACTGCTCCTCCAATTGCAAAACCGTCGATCTAACAAGCTCCAGCTCCTTCTGCATGGCAGAATCAACAACTGGAATAGCCTGAGAAGTCTTCTCCTCAATTTTCTCCTCCTCGTGTTTCTGAATCGTACTTGGCATTGGACTGTAAAACAACAGCCTATCAATTGCTGCAATAGCAGGATTTCTCTTGGGAGTCGTTATCTCAGGTATATCCTTCTCTCCATTCCTCTCGTCGTTGGGAGGACTCGCTGTATTACCCTGTGGCAACATGCTCACATTCGAAACCAATGGATCAAACTTTATAAACAAAGATTCTCTCAATCTGTCAACAGTCGATTTTGCTGATGTCTGAGACTCAAAGAAGTCAAAAGAAGATGGATCTTTGAAAATTTCGTTTGAGTTTGCTGTTGCAAAGTTGTCGTCCTCTGTGAGCTCGAGGGATGCATTAATTATTTGATTTGCGATTGCATCTGCCTCTAGGCGAAGCTTCTCGAAGACAACTGAGGGCTCGTTTGGATGTTCGTTGGTAGGGGTGATGTCTTGGGCGTCGAAGTATCTTTGATCTCCCTCGACGAATGGTGTTGGAGTCTTTTCTGATTGATCTTGTTGATCTTTTTGCTGTTCTTGATGTTGATGATTATTGAGATTTGATTGGAAATTATTTGGAGGTGGTAGAACGTCTGATAAACCTGTGCTCTGACGCTTTGGAAGGAAGTTTGTGTAGTCTGATGGGGTGGGAATGGGGGGAAATGGTCGAGGATGGAATTCAGTGCTCTGACGCTGGGGTTTGAAGGCCTCGTATTGCTCTGACTCTGGATTGTCTGAGAGATCGTCGGTTTCTGGAAGAGTTATTGTTCGGTCGAGTTCTTCTGGATCTGATGTATCTTCCAGGGGGGCCTCAAGGGTGTTTGAAGAGTCTGGGTCTTCTGTTGAAGCTGTTTCTGCGGATTCTTCAGGTTTTTGGAGATTTTCTCCTGTGGATTCTTGTAAATCTTTTGAGCCTTCTGGAGGGTGAGGAGATTCTTCAGAGATTTCTAGAGCTTTTTGTCCTTCAACGAATGTTGGTTCACTTATTGTTGAGAGATGATGATTTGATGTATCAGGAATCTTCACAGGTATTGATGAATCAACTGGATTTTGTTCAGCCTGAGCCGTTTGTAATTGTTGAGGAACACTCTTTCGTTTAGAATCCTTAACCGGGAAAGGTTCTTTGAACTCTCCACTAGATTTTAAACAGATACTAGGTAGAGTTGGTAGTGAGGAGCATTCAGAGTCAAAAGTCAAGTCGTTAACACTGATTTTTTGATATGTTGAGTCAGCGATTGATGATATTGTATTTGTTCGATTCAATTCAGGGGTTTTTGGATGTGAGGGATCACTGGGAGACGTCTGGAGAAAGGACTCTGGGGCTGTTCGGTATTCTGGAGACTTTTCGTGATCTTTAGGGACTGATATGGTCAAATTTTGAGTGATTACTGCAGATTCATCAGGATTGTTGGGTGGTGGGTGTTCTGGGGGGTTCTCAGTGGAATCTAGAGGAGATGATCGATCGGAGAGGTCTTTGGTACCATCGAGATCGTCTTCGAGGGACTGAGCTGCATCGTTGGCGAGATCGACTGTTTGATTGAGGGTTTCGTCTGTAGCTGAGGCGTAGGATCCCTCGACTAGCGATTGATCAGCGTTTTCGTCGTCCTCGAGGCGGATTCCTGCGCAGGCTGAGATCAAGTCGTCAAGGCCAGAGACTTCGAGGTTGGTGTAGGATGTGTTTTGGTGAGAGAGACTGGCTGAAGGAGAGGAGGATTTTGTGGAAAAGGTTGATGTGAGACTCTGAAAGCTGCTCGCTGAGGAGATGCTGTTGGTCTCTGGGTGAGGTGCGTCGGTGAACTCACGGGCGAACTTTACCTTCACCTCGTGCTCTGCAAGTTTTCCAGGGTCTGTGACAGTCTGAAATTTATGGAAAATTTGGAGATTTAATTTTTGAATTAACGACTAATTTTTGAAATATCTTCTAGGGAATGGGGTTTGGGGGGATTCGTTGAGAGACTTTTTTTGTGGGAAATTTTGTGGACTACAAAAAAGGTCTTTTAACATTTTTTGATTAAATCGATGGTTCTGAAGATATTTGTGAATTAGTCAGTATAGAATTTATCAATTTGTCTAATTTCATCATTTTACGACAGATTTCATCTAGATTATTCCATGAATATCTCGGGAAATAGTGGGTTGAGGGAAAAATATCAAGATACCTTTTTTGTAGTTGATAAAATTTTCTACAAAAAAGTCTTCTGATACTTTCCCCTAAACCAGTAATTCTCGGGGATATTTCTAAATTAATCTTGGAATCCATTCAAAAATTCCATTACACAAATTTCAGTAGTTCAATTGCTAAATTAATTGCAAAATATCGATGCGAGATTATTTTTAAATGAAATATCTGATATTTCTGACACAAATTTTAGTGGCAAAGACTCGTTGAAACTGATTTTATGTCCTTGAAGATAAAAAAAACACATAAAAAATGTACCAGTGGCTCTGGTGAATTCGAGGTCGAATTATTTGGAGAATTTCGGTGTAACAATCGATTGATGTACTCCATGATAAACAGAACAATTGTGTTAAACGAGGGAAAAGTGGAATTAAAAAATATCGAAGGTGTTTACGCGTGAAAAAACGACGAAGCACTGGTGTATTTCGACCACAAAAAAATTCATCAGCTGACGCGTTAAAACGTCGTTTTGAATTTGTTATATTGCGCAACCACTGTGCAGACCGTGAGCTGATGTCTAATTATAAAGATCAGGCTTCAAGAACAGTTGATCAAAGAAATCCCCGGCATTCAGTTGCGTGTCGAACATGCGGGTGAGTATTGCACGCAAACAATTTTTCTTTTCCCCACAAATGTTTTTCAAAGATTCTTGAAGACTTTTCAACAACAAAAAAATTGAAATTGGAGTACAGAAGAATGTTTGATTATTACGTGATTATCTCGACAATGAGTGGTTTTAGAAGAAAATATTATGAGACCTTTTTTGTGGAAAATTTCGAGGGCTACAAAAAAGGTTTCTTGACATTTTGTCGTACAATCAGTATTTAGTGAGATAGAGCCATGATTAATTCTTGATTATTGTTTGTTCCAGAGAGTAAGTAACAAAACTGCTTTTACGTTATTTTCTAATTTTGTGAATACCTCTGAAACGAGTAGATTTACCACAATTCGTCAGTAGACAATTTTTTAGTTTACAAAATTCTCTACAAAAAAGGTCCCTTCACATTTCCCTTCAAACCCACTCACTCCAGAGATACTGACAGGAGAAAATTGTGCATGTCACTCCAAAATTTCACTCATCCCGCACGACTCCACGAATTAATCCAAAAAAAAAATCTTTCAACAAAATCCAACAATGAATTCTTTCTCATCACCAACGATATCAAAAAATCAACATTGCTCACTGCCAACGTATTGACGCAATGACGCGTCACGTCACACCGCATGTAAATAAACCCACGTGTTCAGGTGTGATTCTCTCATTTCCTCAAAAAAAAATCCTACCTTCCTCATGAAATTCCCCATGGCCTCTACCACCTCAACTTCACAACTAAACTCCAATTCCTCATATCACCCCAATCCCATTTACCAAACTCTGAAACTTTGTTTTATATTTATCTCGGATGTATATCCGTTCAGAACGAAGCCAATGCACCCTCTACCTTAAAAATATTCTTTAAACACCAAAACCAAGAACGAAAAAATCCAAAAGGAGAATAAACTCCGTCTAAACAACATAAACTCCTCAGTCAAACGAAACAGAATAGGAAAATCCTTTCAACAACCTAAAGTGCCAATTATCTCTGTAACGAGTGACATGACAAAAAAAAATCAAGAGACACTTTTTATCGTAAATTTCATCAGCTACAAAAAAGGTCTCCTGACATTTTCTCCTAAAATCACAAATTCCTGAGATAACTACAAAAAAATAAACAAGAAATCTAACCGAATATCAACAAAACGTAAAAAGTAGATTTTTAACGTTTCCATAAATATCCTATTATCTCGGTATTGATTGATTCTAGATAAAAATGTCAAAAGACATTTTTTGTAGAGAATTTCCTCATCTATAAAAAAGTTCTCCTGACATTTTTGACTAAAACCTCTAGTTCTTGAGATAAATTAAATTCAACAAAACTGTCAAATCCGAGTAATGACAGTTTTCCCACTAGACAGCAGAATTTCATACTAAGTATTACTCAATTAACATCAACTAAACTAGACCAATCTCCATATTTCCCTGAAGGACAAAGAGTTCTCATTTTCCACTGTCCACGATTCTCGTATGAATCTTTATAAGGAGTTGTCCGTGACAGAGACCGGAATGACTCATTCACATCTGTATAGAAGCCCTGCCCAATAACTCAACTAATTTCCCATAAACTTTCCTATCGAATTATGACAAAAGGATCCATTGGTAAATTAATCATAAATTTAATACAATATTGACAATTGTTGAGAGACCACTTTCATGGAGAAGTGGTCTGTCCTCAGGATTTCTAATATTAGAAGGAGTCGATCGTCTCTCGCCCACATGTACACGTACAAATGTATGTGTAACACTTGTGTACGAGTTAACTCACATATTTTAACACATACAAATGTCTATCAACACTCACCTCTTTTTAATACTCATAACATTTGTGAAAACAGCGCGAGTTTATTCACTGGGGGGAGGAGATGTGAACAAATGTTTAAAGGCCTTTGAGATGTATTTTTTTTCTTTCTCTGTCAAATAATTTAGACAATGAAATTCCTAGATGTTGGAATCATTGTTCATGGCTTCGTACAACACTTGTATTGCCGCAACGCGCACTGTACTATCGGTATAACGCGCACGCTCTTTAGACGGTGGGATATACAGTCGTGGACGTGCCTGAGGTATTCAGAGAGGGGTATCACCAACTATGGTAGTATTGAGAGGTGGGAGGGAATTTTTTTTTTAAGGAAAATGAGGAGAGTGGCGTCATCTGAAGGACGCCTGTTGATCGTGATGTGATAACGGGGGTTTAGTGATACCGACCAATTATTATTTTTTTAATTTTTTGGAATATTTTTTCTGCGAGGGAGTGGGGAGTTTTTGGAGTGATGATTCAATTTTACTCGTTTGAGATTTTTTTTTTTTGCGAATATGGTGATATTATTTCTGAGTCTGAAGAGAGGATGGACCCTCTTTTTAATTTCAATTCATCTCATTGTTAGTGGCATCTTTATCTCGGTTTTGAGGTATATTAGGAGAAATTGTCAAGAGACATTTTCTTTTAAGAATTTCTTGATCTTCAAAAAAGGTCTCTTGCTATTTTGTAATAAAATCACTAGTTTCTGAGATAAACCCACGATTGACGAATATCTCAAAGTGATTTTGAAACGAGATTGGAAATTTTTAATTTGTTAGATTTGTGAATATCTGTAAAATGAGTAGGGTTAGAAGAATTTATCAAAAGACTTTTTATCTTCAGAATTTTCTCATCTTCAAAAAATGTCTTTTGATATTTTCTCCTAAAATCACTCCTTTCCAAGATAAACGCAAATTCAACAAAAACATTGTAATTGACTTAAAAATTTAGACCATTTTGCAACTAAAGTCTCATTATTTTTTCTCTAATTAATTAATTAATTAATCCCATCACACATCTCTCCTCTCATTCACCGAAACAAAAATATTTTCAATGAAAAAAAAAAAAGACCTAAAACAACTCCAGACGTAATTCCTCATCAATTACACCACCAAAGACATCTCCCAAGCCTATAAACAAGGATCACCTAATCAGAATTCACCTCCCAATTATTTGTTTTGTATCGAAACGCATTTCTGAAGGTCAATACCCTCTCAGTAGATGCCGATAACTCAAAGTGTTCAGTTATTCTCAACCAAAAAGTCAACTAAAAATTCCCCAACATGAATGTATTTTTACAGTGCTCCAGGACGCCGCACTCATTTTATTTATAGATAATACATATGCAAGACAGTTAAAGTCTGTCCGACAGTGGATGAAAAAAAAAATTAAAGTCATACGTGAAGGGTCGAGAGAGTCGAGGAAACGAGTATGAGAGAAATGACAAAGCCATTGCCAAATAAGTCCCCATAACTGTCTAAAAATGTCAATAAAGGAGGGGGAGAGAGTTGTGGGCACATTATGACACGTTTGGATACAAAGGATATAAAAAAAATAATAAAATTTCAAGAATAATCAGAAAAAATGCTCAAAAATTTGAAAAAAAATTACTCCAGAGGAAGTTTTTGGTAAATATCTCTTAATCTAGGGGAGATAAGGAAATTTTGATGAGGACCTTTTTTATAGAGCGAAATATGGACTACAAAAAAGGTCTCTTTGAAAATTTCAATATCTCTCTTAGATTTTGAGATATTTCACAAAATTGCAAACTGAATAAAATATGTATTATTAATTAATTACCTTTTTTCCTGGAGACATAGCAGGTGGTGAATTCTGGAGTGTTGCTGTAATTTCTCTCAATATCACTCTAGTTCCTTCTCTAATTCCCACAGGACTTTTGCTGAGTCTCGTTGGGCTCGACATGCTCGAAATGGATAAAAAAAAAAATTTATCACCTTTTGAATTTCACTGCCAAAACACCAGATTAATTCACAATTTTTCACAAATTTTTTATTTCAAACTGTTAACAGTATGATGGGATTATTGTGAACATCAGTGTGGAACGAGTTTCACTGAAAATATCGTGGATAATCTCGGGTGAAAACTGCGGAGAATATTTATGACGCTGGGGAGAGTGATTTTCTCCAACGGCTTTCTGAGGTTTCGCCGTTTGACAAGTTGAATGCAAAACAAATGAGCCAATCAGAGGCCTCGAGAGGTTATGGGGGTGGTTGGAGTGGGGGTTATAGTGGCGCTGTGGGGCAATTCTGCGCGGTCGGTAAATTAGGGGGCGCGGGAAATTTTTATGAATGCTCTATTCGATGGAAAATGATAGAGGAAAACTGGTTTTGAGGGGGCGGAAGAAAATGGAGAAATGATGAATGAAAAGTATTTAGGATTGAATTAATTTTTTCTTGGGTTCACTGGGGAAATTCTATTCTAGACCTTGAAGAGAAAATTTCCATAGGCAAGTTGAATTGTTATTGTTTATTGTCGATTGGAAAATCGTGATGTAAAAGTGATGGTTCTGGGAATTGTTTGAATATCTTGGGGTGGAGGCAATTGAGGTGAAAATGTCAAGAGACCTTTTTTGAAGATGATAAAATTTTTTGTAAAAAATGTCTCTTGACAAATTCTCTTAAACTGAATTTTTCCAAAGATATTTACAAAATAATGATCATATCGTTATTCGTTTTTTAATAAAAAATTGAAAAATGTTTTTTTTTTTTTTCATTTTTATTGTCAATCGCTTCTTACAAATTATATTTATAAATTCTATTTCTCTCATCATACTCACTCACATTATTTCCCTACTCAGAACTGTGTAATTTGTTAACTATTACTGATATATTCACTCTCAACAATTCGATGGGACACTCATTAAAGTCAATATATATATATATTCATACGAATTCTCCTATTTTCATTCTCACACATAATGACAAAAAAAAAAATAACATAGGATTATTTACACTCTCGATGATGACCATTAACCCATGAAAAAACACGGTTATTTATTAAATTTAATTAATGAATATTTTAATATAAAAGAAATACTATGTACAACACTGATTCCTTATTCAATCAATAGGTAAAAAAGTATAAGGAGCACTTTAATTAAGGCACTAAATTACTGTTTGATATTTTGATGATTCTGTTTTATTTTTATAAAGTGAAATTTGAAGGAATGAAGTCCCCTAACACGTGAGTTCATCACAGAAAATTGCCATTAACATTTTTCCCTATTTTTACTATTTTTTTCCTATGATTTAATCATTCGAATTCGATGAATCAATTTTTTCTAATATTCAGAGAAAACTCCAAAATTTTATTCCGCAAATAACTTAAAAACCACTGGGTTTATCGAAAAATCTCAAGAAATCATTTTTGTAGCCCACAAAATTTTCCACAAAAAATGTCCTTTGACATTATCCTCTAGACCTCATAGTTTCTGAGATATTGAGTAAAAACTCAACTCCAAGTTGAGTTATCCCATTTGTCCCCTTGTTTCGCGAATATCTCCGAAACGACTGGGTTCACGAGAAAATACCAGGAAACCTTTTTTGTAGCCCACATAATTTTCCACAAAAAACCTTCTCTTTCAATTTTTCCCTAGACCCACTCTCCTCAGAGATATCCTCAAATCACTATTAATAAAATTTTGAAAATCTCCAAATCACTGCATCATTACAGAATTATCTACCCACTTATAATTTCGTTACTACCGTACAGATCAAAAACGACCTACATTCGAGTCCATAAACCTCCCCTCTCATTGCTTTAAGCAACAATGAACAATCCCATTGAATAATAATGGAATTTTGAAATCTCCAAATCTCATTTTTACCTCTCAAACTCCTCAAAAATAATATAATTATAATATTTATATCACTGTTAAGAGTCTTTTTAAAGTCACGACGCCTTGAAAAGAATTCTAATAACCATGGCAGTGTTTTAAAAATGTTCTTAACCGAATAAAATAGTCATCGCAAACATTAATAAGGCACTGATAATCTAAAAAGGGCAGTTAATTACTCGCAAAGAATTTTCAAAAAAATCACCAGTGAAATGTCAAAACATAACAAGGGATTTCATGAAGAAATGCCAAGAGACATTAATCATCATCAAACCTCTCAAATTTCCTTTGAAATTAATCCAAAAATAACAAGTAGATTCTCCTATAAATATCTCAGAAATGAGTAGATTTATTAAAATTTACCAAGAGACCTTTTCTCTTCAAAATTTCTTCCTCTTCAAAAAAGGCCTCTTGACATTTTCCTCTGAAATGCCTCATTTCCGCGATAAATGCAAAATCTTAAAAAAAAAAAATATGGAAATTGAAACCTCACGTTTTGTCACTTCTCCAATGAAATAATTAATTTCTCAATGAGCCTAACACCTAATCACTCAATCAAAGCCTTGAGTTACGTATAAGGTTCGAGTTGTGGAGGTAATCTGGGTGGTGTTGGTGAATTTTTTTGGCTGCTGGATGGTGGAGTGAGTATGCCACTCTGATCAGGACTGTCTCCATCGAAACTAGTGGAGTCTAAAGAGTCTAATGAGTGAAATTCTGATTCTTTGTGCCTCTGTTGTGCTTTTTCAAGCATTGTGAGATCGACAACGTGTGTCTGAATCCTGTGGGACTCGTCTAAAACAATATTTGGAACTGATGCCCTGAGTCCTGAGCCTGAATTTGATTCTACAGGTGGTGCTGTTGTTCTTAGGAGTAATTGAGAGTCATCTTCGGCTATTATATGAGCAAAGGCACTGAGCCACTTGGCACAGGGTGCCAACTGCTCCCAAGATAGTGTAGAGACCCTGAGGGCACACTCACGACCCTGTGTGTGGTACACAGCAGCTGCTGCCATGTGGGAGTAAGGAAATTTCAAACTACCTTCATCGAGGGTGGCTAGATCCAGGAGTTGTGCTGCCTGGGAGTACTGGAGACCACTGTACTGGGGATAGATAAAGGCATTTGGACGTGACCAATCACCTGATTCCACCTGCATGTACACGTTAAGCCAACCTGGTGGTGTCACTGGGGATAAATTCCAACCAAGACCTTTTAGGATTATCAACTCTTTTCCTAGGATCTCGTCCTCTGTGCAGGCACCATCCGTTACGTAGGCAAATTCGGCAATTTTAGGAGGATAAATTTCTTCGACCTGGAAGAGATTAAGGGATTAATGAGGTTTGCAGGGGTGGAGAAGGAGAGGAGTGAAGTTGTGAAATAGAAAGGGAGAGGAATTTTTTTGGATTGATGGTGAATATTGAATTATCTCGAGAATGTGCAATTTTAGGGGAAAATGAGAAAAGGTATTTTTTGTGGGAAATTTTGTCAGCCTACTTGTTTCCAAGATATTTGGAAAATAATGGAAATTCAATGCAGATATATTTAACCGAAAAATGTGAGAGTTGAGAATTTGATGGGCATGCATATATCCATGAATATTCGATAAATAGAATGCAAAAAAATTGTCAGAATATGTTTGAATAAATTTTCATTTGTAAAAGGAGATGAATTGAAAGATGACGTGTAATAAATTATTTTGAGAATTAGACAGGCATCAATCAATTATCACTCATTACTTTATAATTATCTCGTTAAATATTGAATTTAGAAAAATTCATCAAGAGATTTTTTTTGTAGAAAATTTAATTCTCTACAAAAAACATTTCTTCCTAAATTGCCCCCCACCCCTTCATGCCCGAAATATTCCCAAAAAACTGAATATCTTATTTTCTAACTTTTCTCCCTCCACAATTGCAAAAAATACCCTTAAAAGAATTTAAATAAATTGCAAATTCAACTATTGTCTGAAAAACCCCATAAAAATCCTAAAAATGATTCAATAAATGAATATTCGAATCTCAATTATAAAAAAAAAGTCTGAAAAAAATATTTCAAAATAAATTTTAAAAAAATTAAATAAAATATAATTACCTTAGCAGCAATAAATAAACAAGTAATACCAATGAGTTGAAGTTGACTTTTGGGTACATTAGAGTGTCCAGAGAGATATCTATCGATATAATCCATAGCCAAATAATAAGTTTCCCTGTGTAGTTTATAAACCTCACAGACCTCAATGAGCCAATCCAGCAAAATGGCTCTCATTCTGGGCTGAAGGGTGGGATGCCTCTGAAACATCTGTGAATCTCTCTGTGTAAGTGTCTTTTGATCCCCCAAACACATCATTGCCCATACTTGTGATCCATCAGCCCATGGAAATGATGGAAGTGGACTTGGTTTTTCAGAGGAGCTTGACGATGCTGAGGGGGTTAGAAAACACGTGGCTGTTCGCAATTCTGACCAGGTAGAGGGCTCACGTTCCTTCAAGGGAGATGACGAGTGATTCTGGGGTGTTTTTGGGGTCTCAGTAATACGTGTCCCATGACACTGAGACACTGTACCAATTTTTGTTGGTGGATAAATATTCTCAGAATCTTCTGATGGCTCTGTACTCTTACGTTTACGTTTCGAGGGTTGTGGCTTCATTCCTTGGAGTGTAAAGGGATGTTTCTCCTGTAGACTGAATTAAAACCAAGAGGGGAAACATTAAAAAATTGAATGGTCCAAAAAATAATTTTTTATTTATTTTTTAAACATTCATTTTTCCATTTTTCTTCGATTTTAGTAACAAAATTGAGAGAATAAATAATTTCATTTTTCACTTGTTTGAGAATTTCTCAAAAACTTGTTAATTTGGAGTAATGAAAATAGTTTCATTATTTAAATAAAAGAATTTTCCATGAAATAAAAAAAAATGGACCCTCCTATCTCTGATATTCCTCAAGATATAATCAAAAACTCTTCCACCCTGGAAAACCAGTTTTCGACCCGCCCCCTCCTGTCCCATACCACAATGGTCTTTAAAACCATGTATACCCTATGTAAAATTTCCCTAGCTTTCCAATGAAATCACTCTGAGCTTCCTATCTCCTGTAGAATCGCAATTATCACAAAAAAACTATGAAAAATTTACTAATTGATGAATCTCTTTATGCCACACTTGAGGCTTGTGTCCACGAGGCGCCAAGACTTTCAACAAATTTCCAAAAAATCAATTACCCTCTGTACACCCCCCCTCCAATCCCCCCCTGATCATCAACGGATCTCATATAATTAAAATAAAATAATAACAATAAATAATATCAATGAAAAATCCTGAAAACCAGAAGGAAAAATTATCTCAAAGCGTGCACGCCCTGTCCTCAGTCGTAAGAACAGGTTAGAGCACAAAATTTTTTTTTTCTCACTCAAGAGACAAAATTATTAATTTCCAAATTATTTAAATAACCTCACAAGACTCAGTATAAAGAATATTTCTCGCTTCTGAGGTGATGAAAAATACCAAAAAAATTAAAAATAATTAAAATCATCATGAGAAATTCCCACCGACTCACCTAGTCTGTGGCATCTTGATGCTGCTCGTGATGACGTGTGACTCTCTTTCTCCAAAAATTAATTAAAAAATTTAATTATTCTCTGGATCCCTCAAAAACACTTGACCAATTACTTTTAACTAATTAGCAATAATAAAATCCTTGAATTGAATAAATGAGAGTGAAAAAAAATGAGGAGAACGATGCTTGGGTCTCTCACTCAATCGCCATAATGCTCCCTCTGACCGCCCGCCAGAGTCGACCGTTTTTATGTCCTCAAAAAAAATTGTCTGAGAGGTAAAAAAAATTTTTAAAAAAATCACCAATAATCACAAACTCATAAAAAATAATTAAACAATTTTTATAAATTATTCATCAATAAATTAAATGATAAAATTTATAAAAAATGCGGGAGTTTGATGAGTGGAGCGCGGGAGACTAGCGCGCGAAACTATGACCAACCCCTCTGGTAATTCGGTACTGTCACGCCCTCTGTACACACAACATAACCTCGAAGAAAATTGGGTTTTTCCGATTTTTCCGAGTGTCAATAGACCCTCCAACAATTACCTCAAGTGTCCACCCTTGAATCATCCAATTATCACAACTGTACAAGGTTTAATAATGCACCAACTGCAGCAACAAACACAACGGATTGAGCGTCGTGACGCTGTGACAATTCCAATATTTTTCATCGATTTTTCCCCCCTAAAATCACTGAAAAACACTCAAAAAGTATCTTAAAATATCCTTAAATATTCACATTACAAAATCACATAAAAATTTTCCAAATTTCTCACACAAAATGTTTACAAATTACGAGGGAAAAACCAACGCACGCATGGGTCAATACAGCTGATGAAATCCCTTCATTTTCCCCTGATTTTAACACTTTTATAACACTTTTTTTATTTTTTCTAGACAAGTGTTCACTCACTGAAGGTCTGGAATTGATTTTAATTTATTTAGGATACATTTTGGTTGAAGATAAACGGTAAATTGTTGGAAAAATGCGGGAGAGTCTGTGGCATTTCGCGGGAAGGCTAGTGCCAGAGTCACCGGTTGATGCATTTGTGGCGCTCGAGCTGGCAGACAAGCTCGAAGGCGATTGGCTGGTTGGACTGAGACAGCTGGCGCTCAGCTGATCACTCGTAGCATATATAAACACACACAGATGTGAATTATGGGGGATCTACAGGTTTTGTGAGAGTGTGTGAGGGTTGTAAGCACGCGGGAAATGTACGCGCGTAAATAGGCTCCCTTTCCCCCTAGCCCGCCAAAGTGATTGTTGGGGAGGCATGCAAAGGATATCTTGCCACGTATTTTTTGGGTAACGTGCGGGGGGGGGGGGGGAATTGAGATATATCGGTGTGTGTTTGTACTTGTTGCGTTGTTTGCATTATTTTGGCGGGTTTACACTTTTTTTTTTAATGGGGAATTTTCCTTATTTTCTGGGCATTTAAATTCTATTGGGATATCCGGTCATTTTCGGGGGATTTTGGAATGTTTATGAGGCAATGGGATTGATTTTAATGAGGGAAATGGTTGGGACAGTGGAGAATTTTGGAGGGAAATGGTGAAGCATTGGAGGGATTTCATTGTTGGACGGTTTTAGAGAGATTTTTCATCTGGGAATAACTTTTAAACTAGAGGTTTTTGGGGAAAATGTGAAAAGAAATTTTTTGTAGGAAATTTAATTCTCTATAAAAAATATATTTTGGTCATTTCTGCTTGGGTTAGTCATTACTGAGATAATTTGAAAATTGCAAAAATGTTTTTTTTTTTTCTGTGAATTGAATAGAAAATGACAGAACAAATCGGTTTCTTCTGTGGAAAAATGTTGTAGACTAGAAAAAAGGACTATTGATGTTTATTATAACAATCACTTATTGTTGATATAAATTCACAATTAAAAATTTTTCAATTTTTTTATTATTAACCCACTGACTCAATTTCAATCAACTCCTATACTGAATTGACACTTTGATCTTAATTCATTCATTATTTTCTGGAGTATCGAATCATGGAAAATCTCAAATGTTAAATATCGATTGAATCCATTCCTCAGACCTCATTAAATATCAATTCATCTCAATAACGATCGATTTTACGAAAAAAAATATCAAAGACTTTTTTCAAAATTCTCTCTAATCTAATAACAATCATGAATTTAACTTTCAACAATTTTCTCACCACCACTGATTTTTCCTCGACCTAAGAATAACATTTCTCATTTCAGGAACAATTTTCTCAGACAAAAATTATTATTTCTTTCCATAAACTTGATAACGTCATTTAATCAGTGAATTTGATGACGAAAAATCTTGAAATCTACAGTTTGGTCAGTAAGAAACTGTATGTGTCTCTCGGATCACCTCAATTTCAATTTGCTCCATTTCTTCAATTTTCAAAAAATTCCATTTACCCCCCTCCCCCATCCTCGTTGTTTACTTTATTGGAACTGGAATTTAATTGATGAGGGGAAAAAAAATGCTGAGTGCAGTTAATTATTCGCCATGGTTTTTTTTTAATTTCTCCCCATTTTTCTTTCCTTCCTCAATGAATCGACCTGATAATTTTTATTTAACTGGAGATAAAATTATTATCCCAGATTAAATATTGACGAGACAGTTTATCGCATGTTTTCATAATTTTTTGGTGTTTGCAGGTGTTTAAATATTTATTTAATTGAAATAATGGGTCTTTAATTTCTGCAAATTTTTCAGGTGAATATTCGGTGTTGGAGGTATCTACAGGTGATCAGAGAGGTTTCTGCCTGAATGAGGGTGTGTACATATGCAGTTTTTTAACGATCTTGACCATCCGATGGCGTCGAAGATTGCGGAGTGAGGGATGAATTTAAGTTGTGGAAAATCGCTGACAATATTTGATCTGAAAATTGAGTTTAATGAGTGAATTTTTATCTTTAATGTTTTTGTCTTTGTTTATTATGATTTTTTTAGTGTAATTGCTCATAATAGAATTGAGAAAATGTGTTTAATTATTTTTTTTATAACAAAACATGAAAGAGCTATTTATTACCTATGAATTGATGGTATTTATTTTCATTAAAATACGATCTCACTAATAATTGATGTTAATCTTATAAACATTAAAAATAATAATTTTTTATAATAAGTGAACTCATTGGCATAGCACTGGAGTAAGATTGGCTCAACCTGGGTACGCCGTCTTTTATATTGACCCATTTTCCTTAAACTTCCATGTGTCTGCCAAATGTTCCATTTCCAAGAATCTTCCCCAAAACTTGAATTATTTTATTACCTCAATTCTCCAAAACTCAAAATTCTCACAGACTCATTTGAATGAATGAAAAATTAATTCAATTTATTTATCTATTAATTAATTAGTTTATTTAATTATTTATTTTATTGAGCAATTGATGATTAATACAATTAATTAATTTCATGTCATGTTCAATCATTAATTACTTTACAAACTAAATAAATAAATTAATGAATGAATGAAAAAATTCAAATAAATTGAATTATAATTGAAGAACCTGAAAATGCTGAATCTCGGTCAATCTCTGACTTATCGACTTCTCCCCCACCTCCACTCTCAGCCACAAGTTCATCGACATTATTCCCTTCTGCCATACAAGCGAGCGTTGATGTCTCTCCGCTCTGTACCATATCTGCAACATTTGTCCATCACCAATTTCTCTCTCTAACAGACACACATATTAATCCCCTCGTGTATCCGTGTGGGTGGGAATGCGCTCAGCGGCACGACTGCTGTCAAAAATTCCAAAATCATCAATCACCCATCTGACCCGTCCCCTCCCCCATATTTCCGCTCCAGAATGAACTCAATTGAATTCCCATGATCTCAACTAATCTTTTGAAAAAAAAATGAAAATTCTTTTTTCAAATCAATTTGTTTTCCTTTTTTAAACAATTTTTTTATTTAATATCTCAAAAATTGGGGTTGATAAACTAAATTTTAAGAAATTTCCAGAAAAAAAAAATTAAACTTTTTTTGAAATAATTTTCTCAATATTTAAATAAAATCAAAATATTGAAAAATTGTAAATTAATGTTTTTTTTTTTGTTTTTTGAGTTAATTAAAAAATTATGAAAGATATCAATTGACATCAACAATTGCCCAAAAATTCTTGAGCATAAAAAAAACAAAATTGCAATTTACAATTTCCACCAATATCAATAATTCATCTCGCTGACAATGCAACTGCTCTTTGTCCGCCTGTCACCTGCTGGTCTGGCCTCCTCGGGGGCAGTCCCACACTCATGAATAAATCGACCAAATAAACCGAATGAAAACAAGTACAGGCGAGTAAAAGTAAAAAATAACTGAAAGAATAATCGTGAGAACCGGTAGAAACGACCGGTAGTTTCGTATAGTTACCGATTGGGAGAGGGTGATCATCGGTCTGCTGTGCCCTCGGGTGGAGAACCACTGGTATGTCGCAGGCTCGGGTGAATAATTCCCCCTCCACTAGCTGCCTAAAATCATCTACAATCTCAGGTAAATCCCACCCCAAAAAAGCTCATTTCCTTCAATTTTTCCGATAAAAAAATAATTTTCATCTTAAAAAAAAATTTAAAAATACATTCCAATCAGATAAATATCTCCAAAATATTCGATTTAATCTATTCAATCAATTTTAAAAAAATATTTAAATAGAAAAAATGTTTTTTTATAAATAAATGGAATAATTGAAATTGACGAAATGAAGGAAAAAAAATGAAATGATAAATTTTTTTTTTTTTGAAAAATTATGGGGTTACCAAAAATAAAGATTAGAACTTCAAGATTTCAAAGATAAAATGAGGGTCCAGAGGCATGTTACACCGGCCCTGGTTTACTGGAAATCGTCAGTGGTCCGGGGCCATTAAACGCGTATATATGTGTCTTGCAATTTGATCCTGCAGCGCTCGGTGCAACGATCAGAGAGTAATTTACGCGAATTCCTCGGCATCGTGCGGTCCTCTCTGCAGGTGGGCCATACACGCATTTTGCTGTGAGTGCCGCTGGGACAAGGGCCAAGGATACAGTGAGAAAAATATTCGAGATAGTTCTTGGGTGATCGGCCAAGGATTGAGATCGATAACGGGGTTAGAACGTTTTATGACGCCCGATCTATTGCGGGTAGAATCGATACTGATATCGGGCAAATTGTGAAGTGGGGGTCAATCTTTTGGGGGGTGGAGTGTACGTGAGGGGAAGAAATTACCGAGGGGATATTGGTCTTTGTGTAAGTGGTGATTTAATTATTTTAATTGTGATTTTATTGGAATTTTTATTGATTATTTGGAGAGAATTATTGGATTTGAAAATTCTGCTGTCATTTTTGGAAATTTTAAAATGAAATCATCGGATGATTATGATTAAATTAAATTAATATCATGATTTTTTTATTATTTAAATATCAGGATAAAATTTATGTTAATAACAATTTAATTTTTTTAGTTGAATTTTTAATTTTTTAAAGGATTTCATAAAGACTCCAGTCTCGAATACTGGATTTTTGAATAAATTATTTTGCCGTCATTTGATTAATTCAAATGGGATTCGAATTTCAGGAATTGTTGGAATTGAATTATTTATGAATTTGCGAGTTTCAATATTTTACATTTTATTTTCATTATTTTCAGGAAAAATTGAAATTGATTCAATTTTGTTAATTCAACAATTTTTCAAATTTTTGGAGAATAAATAATTGAGATCTGAATAATTAAAAAAATTTAAAAGAGAGAAATGGTAAAATGAAGGCATTCCAGGAATTTCTACCTCTTCAAATACTTGAAACCACGAATATTTTCGGAGTGAATGAATTAATCGAAATTTATCAAGAGACATTTTTTATCGAGAATTTAAATGCCGACAAAAAAGATCTCTTGACAAATCCTCATAAATCTCTTCACTCCGATTATATTTGCAGAATAATAAATAGACAATATTTAAATTTTCGTTATAATCTCCAGTTATTAATGACTTTGATGTAAAAATGATTTATGTGAATCAAGTTTTTCCTTTCACTCAACTAGTAATTCCATTTTCAGGGTAAATGGTTGGTTGAAGTGTGATGCAGGGCGTTATGCCGGTGAAAACAAAATCGAGAGTTACAGATAATATGGGGGTATCAACTGGTCTAGTCGATGACCGTGCTAAACAAGTACTTAGAGAGGCTGTTGATGCTGTTGTTAATAGTTTTGCTAAGCATACTCAAGGCTATGGTCGAGGTAAGCCACCAAAGTCATTAATTATCCCTTTTTTACTACTAAATCATTAAAAAAATTAGTGAAATTTAAAAACGAAATAATTCAACATGTCTTTACAATCAGTTTTTGATTGATATCTTTGAAAATAATGTAGATAGCGTAATTATGAAGAGGACCTTTTTTGTGGAGAAAAATTAAAGTTACAAAAAAGGCTTATGTAAAAATTCCCCTATCTCCATTAATTCCAGAGATATTTCCAAAAAACTAAATTTCGAAATGAGATTTATTTCGTTTCACCACTTTGCACTTGAAATTTTATGCAGATTGTTTTGTGAATAACTCAGGAACAAGAGGTTTGAGTGGATTTTATCAAAAGACCTTTTTTATAGGGAATTTTATAAGCTAGAAAAAAGGTATTTAGTAATTTCTCTCTAAACTTGTTAGTTTCAGAGATATTTATAAAATAATGGAGCTTAAATTTTTGAAATTTTCTTTTTTTTTACAATTTCATGAAAAATTTCTCGTAAAATCGCTAGAATTATTTGTTTTTCACATCAGCTCAATTATTGTTGATTTTTGTTGATCTAGTGAATGTTGTGGAAGCACTACAAGAGTTTTGGCAGATGAAACAGAGCAGAGGTACAGAATTGAGAAATGGTGCTCTTGTTATTTATGAGTCTGTACCAGGTGCAAGTCCTCCTTACGTCTGCTACGTGACACTACCTGGTGGCTCGTGCTTCGGAAGTTTCCAGAATTGTCCAACAAAGGCAGAGGCCAGAAGATCAGCAGCTAAGATAGCTCTGATGAACTCAGTATTCAATGAACATCCCTCTAGAAAGATAACAGACGATTTCATTGAGAAAGCAGTGGCTGAGGCTAGAGCCAGCTTCAATAAACCAGCTCCCACTTCTAATGGAGTCAATGGACAGGCACAGGTAATTTATCATGTTCATCAATACGATAAGAACATTTTCTGATATTTTTCAACATCAATCCTTTGAATTAGATCATTATTTTGTAAATATCACAGAAAGTAATGGATTTAGAGAAAAATATTAAAGGACCTTTTTTATAGCTTAGAAAATTCCCTACAAAAATGGTCTTTTGATAAATTCTTCCAACTCTACTCGTTACCGAGATAATTTAATAATTAATCAAATTAATTGCATCAATTTGAATAATTTTCTTATATTTATGGTTATAAACAATGAAGAATGAGAAAAATGTTCTTTCAGGGAAGTGGAGACGAGAAAGAAGATCCAAATACAGGAATTGGTGCATTTCGTTTTATGCTGGAGTGCAACAGAGGTAGAACGATGTTGGAATTCCAGGAATTGATGACTGTCTTTCAGTTGCTCCACTGGAATGGTTCGTTGAAGGCTATGAGGGAGAGACAGTGCAGTAGACAAGAAGTTGTTGCTCATTACAGTCATCGAGCCTTGGATGATGATATGCGCAGTCAAATGGCACTCGACTGGGTGGCTAGGGAGCATGAGGGTGGTGGAGGTGTTGTTGCAATGGAGTTGGGACTTGCTGAGAGAGAGCTGGAGACTGCTCGACTTGCTGGACGTGAGCTGAGATTTCCCAAGGAGAAGAAGGATATTCTTATGCTTGCTCATGCCCAAGTCTGTTCGCAGTAATTTTATTGTATAATTTTTCAGTGAATTGGTTAAGGGAGAGATGAATTTAATGATTGATTAATCCGTGAAGTGGATATGTTTTTGTAATTGTAGATTTATCTTGAGAAAGAGTGGGTTTAGAAGGAATTATCATAGAATCTTTTTTGTAGAGAAGAAAATTTCCAACAAAAAAGGTTTCTTGATAAATTTTGATAAACCTCTTTCTTTCGAAGATATTCACAAAATAATCCTTTTATCAATGTTTTTAAAATGATAAAAATCCGAAGACTTTAATTATTTGCTCATTTTTTCGGCCGAGTCGATATTTTGAAAATTATTTTCAAATTTTTAGCAAAAGAAATCCCAAGATTTTGTTAATAATTTATAAATTTGATTGATATTTATGCAATTTTTCATGTGTGAAAAATGGAAAATTACAGGAAAAAGAGAGTAATTAATATTTCAATTTGATTATTGTATATAAAACACCAAGCACAGCTTTTGGGGCTTTAAAAGTGTTCTGGGTCTTCCACTAAATTAATTTTGTACTTTTGAATTGGGCATTCACGGCATAAATTATCTGCGAGGTAGATGAACACATGTCCAGCTTGTCCAAGTGATATTTT
Source organism: Coelinius sp. EB29 (assembly GCA_035578325.1). NCBI lineage: Eukaryota > Metazoa > Arthropoda > Insecta > Hymenoptera > Braconidae > Coelinius > Coelinius sp. EB29. The sequence continues at coordinate 6,159,482 of JAOZGT010000009.1, read as the reverse complement.
TCGCAGCATTTTTATATTATTTTTTATGATATTTCTTAATCAATATTTTTCATGATCTATCAATAAGGAAATTCTAGCGTTAATTTTAATAAGAATGTCCATTAATATTAAAGTTTTTCGTCAGATGAACTATCTCTGTTAATTATGCAATTATCTCATAAACGGGTGATTTAAAAAAATAATGTCAAGAGACCTTTTTTGCAGCCTATAAAATTCTGAACAAAAAATCTCTTTTGACATTTTCTCCTCATATCACTCGTTAATGAAATAATTAATTAATTAACAAGATGCAAAAAATCGAATTTTTAGGAATTTTCTCCTTTCGCGAATGTTATGTGATAAATATCTAGTTTAATATGATTCTTCCAGTTAATGTTGCGTGATAAATATGATGTATATTATTTTTTCGATGATGCAATTAATCGTTGAATTATTTTAAAACAGGTGAATATAAAAAAAAAAATGAAAATTTGTTCAGAATATCTGCTTAACTCTCATTTGATTTATAAAATAGGGAATAGTTTATAATTTTTCATATGATTAAATATTTTATTATTAAACATTAACAACTTACAACAATTTCTTTTTTTTTTTCATTCAAATTTTATTGATTTTTTTAAACATTTTATTAAGTTTGTGCTGTTGTTCTTGTGGAATCCACTTCGTCTTTTTCTTGGAGTGGATGCTCTAGGATTTTGTCAACTATACCAAATTCTTTGGCATCCAATGGAGACATGAATTTATCTCGTTCCATACTATTTTCTGTTGAAGGAAGAGAATATAAATTAGGGTCATTCATGGAAATAATCTTTACTTCGCGAATATCTCGGAAACTAATGAGTTTAGAAGAAAATGTCAGAAGACCTTTTTTGTAGAGAATTTGATTTTCTATAAAAAAGCTCTTTTGATATTTTTTCTCAAAATCACTCGTTATCGAGATAAATGGCTTTTAATGTCTTAGAAAAAATTAATTCTTTCCATTTGATGAATTAAATTAATCAACAATGAATTATTTACCTATCCTAAGTAACTCTAGCCCAGTGTGCTTGACATAAAGTGCATTAATCTGTTTTTTGAGTTTTAAAATCTCCTCCGCCTGTATTTGAATATCTGTAGCCTGTCCTTGAACTCCACCCGATGGCTGATGTATCATAATTCTTGCATTGGGCAATGAGTGACGCATTCCAGGTGCACCAGCAGCCAATAGTAAACTTGCCATTGAGCATGCTTGTCCAACACACCATGTTGCTACTGGTGGCAATACATACTGCATCGTATCATAAATACCAAGTCCAGCTGTTACACTACCTCCTGGTGAATTTATGTACAAGTGAATCGGTTTTTTACTGCTCTCTGATTGGAGAAACAAGAGTTGAGCAACTACGAGAGATGAAATGTCATCTGTTATCTGAATTGAGATGAAAACAAAATAAAAATTCATGAAGTGAAGATTTACTCATAAAATTCAATAAAACCTTGGAAAAAAGGTTTTATTTCCACGAGGGATTGAAACAAAAATTAATTAAGAAATTTAATATAGTTTATTCTGCGAATATCTCTGGATCTAGTAGATTTGAAGAAAAATGTTAAAAGATCTTTTTTGTAGCTCGAAAAATTTTCTATAAAAATGCTTTTTACACATTTTCATCTAAATCCTCTTGCTCTCAAGATATTCGCAAAAATACTCACTGGTCCCATCAGACAAATAATCCTCTCCTTTAAAAGCCTCGAATAAATGTCATAAGCCCTCTCCCCTCGTCCTGTCTGCTCCACGACGATGGGTACAAGATTTAAATGCCTCGCGATTACCTGTCGATGGCCCTGAAAAATCCAAAAGTAGGGTTAACTCCTTTGATCCCCTCAATTCCTCAAAATTAGAATGAAAATAACAACTCACAGCTGGCCCCAATAAATTACAGACTCTCCTGATCAACATGACGATCTCACTGTATTCAATCTTTCCCACTTTTCCCAATTTTTCCCACTTTTTCTCTGATAATTGACAGGAGAAAACACGATTCAATCACTAAATCTCCTCAAGATGCTGAATATGTTCCAACAATACACTTTAAAATAAAAAAAAACACCAGAGGTCAGTGATCGAACATCAACATGATTTGATCAATTTTTTTCTCATTCACTGACTGAAAAAAATTCACTTTTTATTTTGTTTTTTAATCAACTGTGCTGCCTCTCGCGTCTGCTCCAAAATAATCATAATATCACGTGGGGTATTCGCGATGTTAAATAGAAGAATCAGGCGACTTCCCCTTCCCCCACCACCACACATTTCGTAGCGTCAGTTATTTACCCATGCGCATGTCAATATACCATTGAGGACCAAGGTTCCAAACAAAAGTGAAAAATAAGCCTAATAAATTGGGTATCTCCCCATTTTTGTCGATCAAACGAGACGATTTAACGTGAGTAAACATGGCAGATGGAGTGACACAGGATAACAAAATCGAGGAGAGTGAAAACTACAACATGGAGAATAATACTGATCCTAAGAATGTGCAGGAATTGACGCAATTTGTGAGCTTTTTTTGGGGTTTTTAATTGGTCTTCCAATGGATTTAAAGAGTGGAATTATTTTTTCAACGTTTTTTGGGGTTTTCCAGGTGCAGACACTTCTCCAGGGTATGCAGGACAAGTTCCAGACGATGTCAGATCAGATTATTGGGAGAAATATCCTTTTCTGTAAAATTTTATACATAACCTAGACTTGAAGTGAGTTGAATAGTGTTCGATTTGTTAATAGAAATATTCATGAATATTTATTATTCCAATATCATCGAATGACTTTTTGATAATTAATGATTTATTGTTTTGTATAAAAATCCTTAATGAGAGCTACTAGATGAAATGGGGACTCGAATAGACGATCTAGAGAAGAACATTGCTGATCTGATGACACAGGCTGGCGTGGAGGGCACTGATAAATGAGTCGAGATATCCTAGTCTTCACGAAAATCATTCTCATTAATTAATTAATACTAGGCCACATCGAATAAGCACGGTATTACAGCTACTGTGACATTAATTACACCTGGATCACCTTCTGTCAAGTTTATCAATAAAGTATTCTTTTTGAAATGTAAATGAACTTTTTCAATTTTTATCGCGAGTCCTGAGTAGCCGGACAGTTATTACAAAAATACAGCACGAGAAAGAATCGAATAGATTGTGTCGCGGAGGGGCCGGTATCAGAGGTGAGCAGGGTTGGGCAAGTAAATTACATAAGGTAAATTACTTGGTATTAGACACGTCGGAAACAGGTAAATTACTTCAAAGGTTTCTGACAATTTTTGACACTATCTAATAGTCTATCGTCGCGATGGAATTTTTGCAGAGAAAATTCATGAATTTTCGAAAATTTTCGACAGTCTCCATTTCGATAATTATTGAAAGTCTCTTATGATTTTTTCAATAATTTTATCATTTAGACTCGTGTTGAAAATATCTTAAACAGCTTGGAAAACAACAAAGTTCTTGATGAGTTTTTAACGAACAAATTCTAGAAATATCTACATCGTAATGATTTTTTAACGTTTTTGTTATTTGTTTTCTTTTAACTCTTGTGTCCGAGCAATGTCAGGAGGATCAGCTAGGCAGTAATAATAAAGAAAATTTATTAGAATGGAATTCAACCTAAAAAAACAACTCTGCCTAAATACGTCGAATTCCAATCTAACAAATCATCATTTTTATCAGTGATAGATTTTCTCCGGTAAATAAATAGAATGAGAATAAAATCGAATGAAAATTGTTGAAAAGCAATGTATCTGATGCGGCTATTCTGGTAAAAATTGCCATGCCATTTTGATGAGTGATTGATTCGTTTCGCTGAATTAATCACTAATAAGAATAATTTCAATCATACACGATTTGACTCAAAATATTTATCCCACGAGATGTCCGGTCTTTATGTCGAAGAAAAAATAGACCACTCACCGATGTGTTGAAATGCGCTGTATTTTTATTATTTTTTTCGGAGGCTTTTTTTCCTACATCCTTACCGGATGAAAAAAAAAAATATTGTTGTATTGCCAAAATTTCAATTGAAAGTTATGTTCAGAATTTTTTTGAGGAATAAGTTCCTATGGAAAAAATGAGCATGCGCTTTTTGTGTATTTTAACGCCATTAAATGTATAAGATTTCACTCATATGATTTTAAAAAAGAATAACTCGGCCTTCCTAGCTGGCACTTTCGTTTAATCCAAATATCTGACCCTTATGCTTAATCTTATGCCATCTGCCTCATGTGATTCCATCCCCAGAGGATTTTTCCTATACAATTGTTTTTAATAGCAAACTGAGTACCGCTAATCGCGTTTTCTAATGTTTATGACAATTTCTGACATTTTGAACGTTTTAGACGTAAATTATCGGTATTTGACAATGTCACGTCGAAAATTTCCATCTGTGAAATATGCCTAACCCTGGGGGTGAGCCTTATTTCATTCAAAATGGCCAATTGTAGCATTTTCTCAAATTCAACTATTTTTCAATCGCTCAGTGGACGGTTGTCGCGCGTGGAAGGATAAGTCCGAGACTCATAGTCCAGTCGGTGAGGATTTAAAATCGAGTTTGTTGACCAATTTACTTTATAAGTGTTGGATTTTGATGATTTTTTTTTTTTAAATACTCGGAATGACATCCGTAAAAAAGTGCCTTAAAGCCAGGGTGTGCATTTTGTTTATAAACAAAATACCCCTTGGAGCGGTCATTTTCATTTTAAAATATTTCGAAAACTGTTGAGAAGTTATCGAGACATGCAGTGAGAAAAAGTTGCGTAATTCAATAACGAATAAAATGGCGTTTGATTTTTGTCTTTACGAACAATAGTTTTTGAGTTATGGTCATTTGTTTGTCAGCGCGCGACGATCCGCGCGCTTCATGCTATAAACAAATGGCTGTCTATCTCCTGTGGTTTTCGAGAAAATTGGATTTTTTGAAATTTTCAAAATTTTTGTACAGGAAACTATTAAAATAAAAGGGCTGAGGAATTTTATAAACTGTAGTCAAGAGATAGGTGACAACAAGTGGTTGCAGTGGGAACAATGTGAACAGATTGAGGTACATAAAATGTGTCGGCTGAATTATATCAGTGAAGGAAAAGTAATTGCAGCGAAAAAAAGAAAATCATTTCATGATCCATCAACTTCATCGGATTCAACAGAATTCGATTTTTCAACTTCATGTATCATTTGCGGTGAGATTTGCGATAAAGTAGTTGAATCAAAAAAAGCAAATAATCGAAGATTCGATTACGCCAAATTCGGGTTGGAGAGAACGTCTTTTGGAGGCATGACAGACTGCAGATGATGGACTCTCTATGAAGGTCAGAGAACGTCTTCAATCAGTTCTCGATTTATCCGCTGTTGGAGCAAAATTTCACTTCGACTGCATCAACGAATTCACAAGTACATACACAAGAATACGATAAGAAAGATAATATCAACGTAAGGAATGAGAAATATACCGCTCAATTTGAAAATCTATTTTCACAATTGGAGAATTCTGAAGATTGTCAATGGTCTCCGGATAAAATTGTAGAGATGTTGGGAAATCCCTAACGTGTAACTCTGATGGGTCCGTCCGAGAATCAACTCTCGGACCGAGGCACAATGCGAGAGTGAAAATCTATCTATCTATCTATCTATTCCATTTGTTGGCTATATCCCTCGTATGTAGAGGGCAAGGCAAGTGGCCGATGTCTTCTCCAAAGTATGTGGTGCCATCTGTCCAACGTTTCGGGAGGCTCCCGAAATCAGGACATATTCCATTTTTTTAAATTTTTCCCAATTTTTTGAAGATTGAAGTGGTGGCTCCAATTCCAGACGGTTTTTTCCAGTGACCCCCCCCTGTAAGAAATCAAATCTTTCCCCGGTGCAGAGTTTATCCTCGACCTTTTGATAGCAGATATTACTTCTTCAACTTCAATTTCCCTTTCCAACATCTCATTTTGAATTTTCTTTAATAACAAAATCATAAACTCATATTTACCGGAGCAATTTTATTAATAGTTTCTATTATCTTTGGATTGGAGGGAGAATTATCTTGGAAAGTCGTACTATTTAATTTCCTGTTTTTAAACGATTTAATGTATTTCCAGACTTTATCAATAGACATTTCCGGGTTGAGACTATCACAAAAAATTACAAACGATTTTTTTTTTGTTTTGAATAAGAATTTTCTCGTTTCTCTACACGCTCTCTTATATTCCGAAAAATTCTGCAGTGTATAATTTTTTAATAAATCTTTAATTTTAATCCTACGATTGTCTACTTTCTCTTTGCATTCGCTACTCCACCAGACCGCTGGTGGAGGGGATCTGGCTTTAAACTCAGTATCTAATTTTTTCCCCCCTGATTCTACCAGACTTTGAATGATACTATCAACCAGGGAATCATATTTATCTAGAAAATTATCTGCTAAAATATCCTGATCAAAATCTTCCAATTTTTTATCTAAGTTTTCCCGAAATATCTTCCAGTCTACATTTGAAACTGAGATTCTCAGCTTATCTATTGACCTTTTAAATTTTCCTAAGCTCAGTGTTATTTTTATAGGGAAGTGATCGCTAGCAAATGTATCATCTATAGTATCCCATGATCCTATCAATGACAAATCCGGCGATACAATAGTAATGTCTGGGCAGCTTATTTTCCCTTTTTCATGCAACCTGGTAGATTTACCATTATTCATTACTGATAAGTTATTATTCAAGATTGATTCCCAAAGAAATTTACCCTCATCTGGCGGCAATTCACTTCCCCAATTAATTGAATGCATGTTAAAGTCACCACATATCAATAAATTTTCCGGAAAATCCTCAGAAAAATCCAAGAACTTTTTTAACTCTTCCCTCTTCAAATGAACAGAGGGGGATTTGTAAACATTAATAATATTAATTATTCTTTCATTCCATTCAACATGAACTCCCAGCCACTTGACATCTTTCTTTAATTTTATATTTCTAATTTTTTTATAATTTATATGAGATCTGACAAAAATAACTATAGACCTCCCCCGTGAACATCGTCAGGGTCATTTTCCCTTATATCATAGAAATTCTTTTAAACCTAAATTACTATTTTTTGACTTAAAGAAGGATTCGCATACACAAATAACATCATACGATTCAGACAAAACAGTGAATTCTCCCCATTTGTTGAGAAGACTCCGAGAATTCCACTGTAACACCCTTCACGTGCGCGTAGTTTGATTTAAATAAGAAAATAACATCCTCGTCGCCATGGAACCATCGACCAATCGGAAGAAGGTGAACATCAAGGAGAGTTTTCATGGATATTCGAGCGACGAAAGAACATCGAGTCACCGTTAAACGTGTATGTACAAAACTTAAACTGGTAAATAAAACACTAAATTCTTTTTTATCAATATTATCATTATACTCCGGGCTATTGAGACTGCAGGATAATTGTTAGTTTTTCCTCAGAAATTGCGTATCTACATATGTTTGAGGGGCGGAAGGTGGAGATTGGTTTATCGCATTCGGTGAAAAAATTCAGTAATGGCCGCTGTGTTTTACACATGTCGGGAGTCACAAGTGTTAATTTTCCTGTTGTAGATAAACTTATTGGACCGGTCCATTCTGATTAATTTCCTTGAATCTAATGGTTCTTAGCTCTTCGAGTTATTGATTTATTTCATTGTGAAGGGATCAATTATAAGTGAGTGGTCATAAACATCGATATCAATAATTAATTGATCAATTCCAGAGGTTGTTAACCATTTTAGACATTGGGGTTGAGTGCTATAACCTGCAATAATGGATCAGGAGACTAGGAGGAAGGGGCCAAGGAGTCCCAGTGCGGACTCTGATGACTCTTCCCACCGCAGGAGATCAAGGAAGTACGACAGGGACAGATCAACATCGCCCAGGAGGATGAGGTACAGGAGGTCCAGGTCAAGGGAGAGGAGGTCTGGCTCCAGGGAGAGGAGGAGGAAAGAGTCTGGTAGATCTCAGGATTGGAATAAATCTGCTCCTCAATCAACTGTTCCAAGCACAGCTGCTAGCACTGGGAACAGTGCTTATGCACCACAGGTTCATAATCAGTATCAGGTAAATGTTGATTTATCTTGATGAGGATCCTTTTTGGAGAAAAATGTCAAGAGACACTTTTTATAGAGATTTTTGTCAGCTACAAAAAAAGTCAATCGATATTTTCTCCTGAAATTACTCCTTTCCAAGATATATGCAAAATTAGAATCAATCTTTTTCAATCAACTTCGTTTTGATTGTTCTAGGCTCCACCACCACCTAATACAGCCCAGCCCCCACCACCAATTCCAGCATACAACCAAGGCTATGGAAATTATAACTACAACTATAATCAGGGCTATGACTACGCTTATCAGCAGGCAGCTGGCTATCGTAGTGTAAGTGAAAAGCATACATTAACTCAGTACATTTGAAAGAAAGAAAAAAAAAATTATACTGTACGTGGCACCACTGACAATAGGAGTGTGGCCATAAACTAATTAGTACCGTGGATATGAGATGGTGAAATAGCACGTTACACATTATCTTTTAAATATTACAACGTACTATCGATCATCACAAGAGTGCAGTCTTTAAAAGAGATACCATGAATTTTTTTATATACTATATAAAAACTAGCTCAAGTGACTTAGTAAGTACTTTCTGCGGGTAATTTCTCTGATGTTATGAATTGTTTTATTGGATAATCACCAGTGAAAAATGTACAAAAAGGTAAGAAAAGAATTAAATGCATAAAATACGTTGTATTTTCAATTTTTAATTTTTCATCATAGGATTATCCACCCCCTAATTGGCAGGGAGGACAGGTGGGTTACAATAATCAGCCAGCACCATCTTCATCATTACCAGCACCAAGTGAACCATCTAGACCAGTAGAGCCAATACCACCAGGACTAGCTGTACCAGTACCAAGGCCTGAGGATATAAAGAAAGAAGGTAAATTCGAAGGATAATATTAAAATAATTGACCCATTTTGTCATTCACAATATTCTCATTATCATCAAGCTATTCAAGCTGAAGCCAAGCATCAGAAAGCAACATTAGTGGAGCAGCGTGACGAGTATGTGAAGAAATCAACAACTCTCCAGAGGGAATTGGAAATATTACGACAGCAGTGCGATGAAATTGGAAAAGAGGGTGGACGTGAAAATAATCGAATTGTCAAGGAGAATCAAAAGCTGCAGGTGAATATAAACAGGATTTTTCTTTATAAATCACTGGAGAATCTTTATAAAATCATTTTTGGTGGTTTTCAGGTGGAGATACAGAATAAAATGAGATCAATCCACAATGTTATTGACATGCTGACTGGTATTATTGGTGACAAGGCAACAGTTGATGATCTAAAGATTAAATTTAAGAATGAACCAACGAAAAAATTGTCTCGCAGTCCAAAAGAGGAATTTCCAAAGCCACCAGACACATCAGACAAGTCATCAGCATCAGACAATGAGAAAGAACTCAAGGCAGATAGGGAGAGAAAGATGTTGAGAAATATTGAGGAGGATTCAAAGCCAATGTACAATTTTGTTCACTATGATCCTGAGATGCATTGGTGCAAAATGTGCAATATTTTTCCAAAAACAGCCAAGGAGTATCTCAATCATCTCCATTCAGCCGAGCACAAGGAGACTTGTCTGGTGAGTTTATGATATTCAATCAATTAATCATCTGGTGAATTATTTATTGTGAATTTATTTGATTTTACAGGAGCGTAAAATCGTTGATATGCCATGGCATAAGAATGGAGAAGGAACTGAAAGAGAAGTCCCCTATTATCCTGGATTGCCGACTAAAAGAACACCAATAAAAGGTACGTTTATATTTTCAATGGATATTTACTAATTAGCATACAATTCCGTAGCTTGTGCACTGATACACTGTTGTTTTACTGGTATGTATTGAAGAGAAAACAAAAAATATCAAGATTTTTGGTGAATTATTGCTTGAAAATTCGTCTTAATCAATAATTGTCTGAATGATTCAATGAATTTCATATTTTCGAGTAATTCAAAAGCTCAATTCAGTCAATTATTGCGCAATATTTCTACGAAAAATCATCGAGAGCAGTGAATGGATCTGCATCTGCACAGGACACGATTCTACAATTAAAAAAAAAAAAAAATCATTCATAAATTTATCGTCACGGTGATTTACCCAATTTTGCAAGTTACAAATCAACATTGAGTGAAGAGATTCAACTTTCTGTCGATAATGGGACAGACGCGTGGTGTTCAGTGTAAATATTGTGATATTATTAATGTAGGAAAGTGTTTAAATGAGTAAAATGGGGTGCAATGTGATAAAAAGTGTAAATATTATTATTTTATTATTATTGGAGAGAAAAAGAGGATATCAACAATAGCCAATGTTCAAAATACTTGTAATTAATTGTGTGATTGATTGTAGAAGTTCATGTAGATTAATAAAAATGAGAAAAATCAATTCCCTCCCCCTTTTCAGGGTGTCACGAGACGTCGTGGATGGAAGAAGCCAAATATTCTGGAACTCAACGTTTGAGAAAGAAAAAAAATCAATAAAATAATCAAAAATCAATCCCTTTAACGTTTCTATCTTTGTTTTTCAGTGACTTGAGTGTTTCGAGGCTGAGCACAAGGTCATTCTTTATGAACTTATGAAAGTTTATGATGTTAATGAAGGCACATTAATTTCACTTATCGTATTTTATATTTGTTTATAGGGCTACAATTCTTCAGTGTTGCAACAGCCTGGTATTGCAAACTATGTGACTCGTGGATTGGTGATCTTCACTGTGCCAGTTTTCATTTGAAGTCCAAACGTCATTCTGAAAATTATTCTGTGAGTAATGATGAAAAATTTTTAATCTAATTAGACAAAAAGAAAAAAAAAAATTCTCATAAATGATTATTTTAATTTTTATCAATTTCAGCGATTCGTGGAGCAAAATCCTCACTGGGAAACCGACTGGATGGCAGATCGTGAGAAGGCATTTTCGGACGAGCGTCAGAAGCAGATGCAAATGGAGCTTCAGAAGCAGAAGGAGGACGAGCCTCCAGTCCAGCCTCCCTCGAAGTCCAAGAAGTCTAAAAAGTCTAAGAAGAATAAAAAAAAGTCCAAAAAGCGAAAAAACAAAAGTAGCAACAGTGACAGCAGCAGCGACTCTGACAATACAGACACAGACTCTGACCAAGACATGTCCAAGAGTATTCGTGTAGCAATGAGGAATAAAATGAAAGCATCTACCCAGGCAATTCTTAACGAAGAGATCGATTATCATGGTATTAAATTAAAGGGTCACTGGAGTCACGTAAGCCAGAATAAATCAGAGGCATCTCAAGAGAATGACGATCGTCAGCTCCTGAATTCAATTCGTGATAAATTAAAAGCAAAACAAGAAGAAGAAATGAAACAGGCAAATGAGCGTCGATCGAGTATGGATCAGTTACAACCGGAAGTAGAGCCTGAAAAGAATTATCCAATCAAGCCAGAGCCACCCCTGGAAGCCTGGGGCCCAAAAGAGCCCCCCAAGCCCTTCTGGATAAAAAAAGACGAAGAAAAAGCCCAAGTATCAAGATCCATGGACATTCCAAAGCTCGACGACATGCCCAAGCCTCACATGGGGTTTTGGACAAAACCGCAGGTGAATATGTCAGCAAAACCACCAGAAAAAGATGACGAACGTGATCGTGAAAGAGACCGAGATAGATACCGTGATGATCGTGACCGTAAATACGATAGACGTGATGATAAATATCACAGTAGATACGACAAAAGACGTGAACGAGGTGACAGAGATCGTGATTACTACGATGATCGTAGAAAAGATAGGAGAGGGGGTGGTGATGACAGCCCAAGACGTGACAGATCTTACCGTGACAGTCCAAAACGTAATTACGACAAGTACAAAGACAGGAGAGAGGATGAATCGAATGAGGAGTCAAAATTTGAGAAGAAAACAAATGAATCAGCTAAACAAAAAAAAACATCATTACCAACAAAAAAAACACCAGCACCAGCACCAGCCAAGGGAAAGCTACCTTTTATTGGTAGATTACCGCTGTTTAAAAAAAAAAATGACGAGATGAAATCATCAGAGAAAGATATCGCCCCATTGCCATACGTGCAGAGTAAATTCGAGGATACACCACAGGTACCAACTGAGATATTAAATCCACCAGGTGTTGCCCATATAACTAAATTGGCTACACCAATGACAATAAACAATAGCAATAGCAATACCACAATCAAGAGTCAACCGATGAAAATTCTAGTTGCACCACCACCACCAGTATTGAACAAATCATCAGCACCAAAGCCACCAGCAGGTAGCAGCCAACAAGTTGTTGATATGGAGATTGAGGATCAGATGGAGGAGACGATTATTGAGGAGTCCATTGTCGAGGAAAATTCCAATGTATCATCGCATTCAGACCAGGTAAAAACATTTTCAACAGGACAAAATGATATTGGAACACCAGTTGTCTTCAGTTCAACACAACCACCTCCATTTATACCATCAAATCCACCACCTTTCAATCAAAATACTCCTCGATTTCCAGTGAGATCACCAACTGTTGCTTTTACCCATCCTCCACCAGTTCAAACTCCCTATGTTCCACATGCTCCCATGGTAATGCCCACAGTCGATGCTGTACATCCTGATGCTGTTGATACACCAGAAGTCGGAAAAACCGCTACTGATCCAAGCCAACCACTTCCTGAAGATCTCCAGGAGGCTCTTAATATTATATTTCCAAAGGATCATGTAGAGGCTGGGGATGAGGCTCAAGTTGAGCATAATATTATGTATGGATCTATGTACAATAGTATGCTTGGGTGTGTTGGCTATGGGCCTGAGTATATGGATCAACCACCACCGGAAATAACACAAGTTGAAGTTGAACCTGATGGACAACCTGGTCCTGATGATCTCAGAATGCTGGGAATTGATGAGGGTGATACAATTCTGTAATTACAATTTATTATTATCATTTAATTCAAACTGAAAATGTGTGAAATAGTTTTTACATGATAATTGATTATTTCAAATCACGTTCATTTTATCTTCTGATGATATCTGATCAAATCTGTCATTTAAATCCTCAAATTCAATTTTTATTTGTTACATTTTAATATTTACTCTGGGTGGTTAACTATAGATATAATAAAAAGATGAGTGGAAAATGGAAAATAAGTTGATTTTTCATTATTGCATATTTTCATTTTTTTTTTTTTTTTTAATTATTAGGCAAATTTATTAAATACCGTACGTCATACATTGTAGTAAAAGCATTTAACAATTGGGAGTGTAATATTGGAATGACTTATTTATCGTAATTACAGTGCAGTGTTATTTAGGCAGAATTTTCACGCATTTGTGAAACAATTATTCGTTTTCATTGATTAAATTTTTGATATCTTATTTTATATCACAATGAGGGTTCGTTTGATCTTCAATTTAATCAGTAATTAATCAAGATAATCTTATAATTGTCATGACGAACTCTATGGCACAAACACACATTTCCCGAATAAATAAAAATGTTTTACGTATGTAGAAAATGTACGTAAAATTGAATTTAAAAATACAAATACTTTTATCATTTTTAAAATCAAATGTACAATTTACATTTAGGAATGCAGGTTTAAAATAATAGAAACAACGTCAACAAACTTAACACAATTTTTCTTCTATCAATAGTAATAGAAAATTCATGATTATTCTCTCATTTTTGTTCTCATACTCTTGATTATAATATTAAATTCAAATCTGGAGAACCAGTCCAGCACTGGATATATTATCTCCACCTCCAGCGGTTTGACTAGCTTCTGTACATACTAAAACTGGTGCAACACAAACTTCAACTGATATTTCACGATTACCCAGTTTTAGTACTTCGTCCCAGCATGAAACTGGTTTTTCTTCGTTCATTGGTATTCTAGTACCAGATATTTTTGATGTCGTAAAACTGTCGTCCATTATCAGAGTTGCTTTGGCTACATCAATCTGCAGATAAGATATTTAATCAGTAAATGAGGGAAATAGTATAAATTTATTGTTCATATCTCATCAAATATGCAATTATTTTCATAATTAGTGGTTCCACGAAAAAATTTGAAGAGAAATTTTTTATTGAAAATTTTCTCCTCTACAAAAAATGTCTCTTAACATTTTCTCCTAAAAACCACTCGTTTTCAAGATATCGGTAATTAACAAAAGTTTTGAAACTCCACCACTGATTTTATGGTTGATCAATCAAGAATAATCTTCTTATGGATTAAATATGTCAAAAGTACTTACATCACTAGTTCCACACACGTGACGATGAGCAACTAGAGAAGCCTTAGCAGCAGCAGCCATAGTATTCTTCCATGCTGAATTTTTAACCGTCAGAATAGCCTGATAAGCCAGCGTATGAACATGAATTCTGGTCAATTTCCTAGAATGTTCAATTCCCTCTCCCTTTTGTCTTATCAATTTAAACAAAACCCTCATGTAGTCCAGAATTGTTGCAACCCTGGGGCTCGAGTCAGCGACGAGAGATACATTTCCGTAGTACATGGAATTGTATAAATTGGCAATTTCTTGCTCATTCATTCCTAAACTGTCGGCATATGGAATCACCATATCCTGTAATTCTACCATTAAATCCTTCTCGACGAATGAGGCCATTTCGAAGTGAATTTTCGTCGATGGTAATTGCTTTATCATTTGCTGTCTTATCTTATTCAGTCTTTGTGCACGAACGCCTGAAGAAATATTATCTAATGAGATATTAATGACTCTTTTGCTATTAAAAATCTAAAATGAAAATAATGTATTTTTCCACCTCTCTCAAATGGATAATTATCCATCATCTGCAGTCCACTGATGACAAATAAATCCGCTTGGAATTCAGTTAAAAGTTCATCAAAATCCTCAAGTGAACTGATCATAGGATTATTAGCATCGTTGTGTATAATGTATCTGTTGGCTCGTGAGCTTGTAAAAGGTCCCCACACCTCTCCATACTTGTACTCAAGAATTAAATGCACATCATCGCGCTCTACCTCACCCCCAACAACTTGTATACCCTCTGGAATCATGAGTTTGAGCGATCGAGTCATTTTGGCAGCTAGTAAAACGTCACAGCCCTCTTTGTTGAATCTCATGGCCATAACTGGTGCATTACCACCGATTGCTGAGTATGAGGACGGAAATGACTTGGCCCTTTCTACTAGTTCATCGAATAATTTTGCATCGGTCATGTAACGTCTGTTGAATATATTTTTTTATTAATGAAAAAAAATTTGTTTTGATGGGAAAAATGTTTAAATAATAGTTTCTACTCACTCAGCAGCTGCTCCATGTCTAAAATAATACGCAAAACTCTTGAGTAACTCCTCTTCACTCCCAATTTCATCGAAATGCTTGGGTTCACCAACTTTTGGTGAATAATGCAATAAATACTTGATATCAATAAATATATCAGTACAGGCGCCGTAACCTATGGCAACCCTAGGTCTCACTGATATTCCATGCTTTGTTTCAAGCTTCTCAAGCCCATGGAGAACAGCTCGCAATCTATTACGCAAATCTTCATCCTGATTTCTGAAGTAAATAGCCACTAGAACTACGATAACTGTCAAAAATGTTCCACAAGTTAATTTTTTCGTTAACATTGTTTCTTTTGTGATTGAGGTTAATTATAGGAGCGATGGCAGTAGCCGAAAGCCGACTGTCAAAAGATGACATGCCACGAGTCCAAAAGGCGCTGTTACATGATTCGATAGAACATGCAAGTGCGCCTTGAATTTTTAAATCAATTAATGGAGTAAAAATTGTTTTTTTTTTTTTTTTTTTTTTTTTTACAAAAATCCTGTTAAAATTTATTGATTCAAAAAAATATGGTAATTACATAATACTCAAAAAAGGTATGAATATAATTAATTTAATTGATTATTTGAGGCACTGAGTCGATAGTTATAAAAAATATAATAGAGATTAAATCATAATTAAATACTTCTATAGTGTTGATTAACTAGGGTCTCATCATCTCCTTGGCCATTTGATGACAGATTTTCATCTCGTCGCAGTCGTTGCTCATAGTCTCCATTTTATCAACAAACATTTCCAATGTTGAGTTGATAAAATTACCGTTTAGGAGAGCATTTTTACAAATTTTTGTTAAACTCTGAAAACACTTTTGTGTTGTATTGTCGGTATGCTGCCACTCTGGTAAATCTTTTGTGATGGGCCATGCCAGAAATACGTACTGCATAGCTGCTGTCCAGTGTTGCGAGTCAATTAAATTGGTCCCTTGTTCAACTAATGTTTTCTAAATGAAAAAAAATAAAATAAAATGGATTAGTTAAAATTAACAATTCAATTTTTCACATTTCGATAAATATCGAATTATCTCGATAATGAGTGATTTTATGCAAAAATATCAAGAGACATTTTTTGTAGATAATTCAATTCTCTACAAAAAAAAAAAAGGTCCTCTGACTTTTTCTCATGAAATCACTAAATCCTGAGATAAATAAATAATTACCTGAAAATTTTCAAGATGTATAGCAGCTCGATTATGCGAAAACTCATCAATCTTTTCAAAAGACATTAAACTAGCAGAAACATTTTGCCTCAAAACAGTCAATCTCTCTCTCAATGGTTGTACATCAGCAACAGGCATTCTCTTAATAACAATATCCCTCAATTTATCATTAACTGACAAAGTCCCATCCTCCTGCATAGACACAAGATCCATGATGACTTTGATTAGCTGTTCATTGCTGAGTCCACGCAGGCCACTCACAAGACTACCAGTAAATTGTCTCTGACCCTCTTTATCACTGAATTTTGATTTATCAGGAGTCATATCATCATTGTCATCGAGTAGAAGTCGTTTTCTCGGTGTACTTCTCAGATGTGATGCCTTTGTTGGACTTTTCACTGGTGTTCTGTCACGCAGAGATAAACTCAATAGACTGTCTCGTTTAGCGTCTGCTTCTGGTGACCAGACGATACTTTTGCTCCTTCGTCCACGTTTCTGGATGACTAATTCATCTGGACTTGGCGCTGGACTCCACGAGTCTCTGCTGTACCTGTTGTGCATTGTGTTGGCGTCTGTTGGAAGAGGAGAGCCTGAAAAAACAGAGTTAGATGATTTATCAAGATAATGAATTGATCAAAACAATGAATTTAATCGTTTAAATGGAATTTTCATCACCTGGCGAAACACTCAGAGACGTTATATCTGGTATTACAGCCAAGGCTTGTCGCAATGACCTCCGACGTCGTTGTAAAAAGTCTCTTGTTGGTGTTGTCATCATCTGAATTCACTTGAACTGATGTTTATCCTTGAGTAATCATATGTCTGCCTTTTCTCACAGTTTTTTTAACACAGGGTGTCTGTTTGTTGATTGTGATATAACCTACACGAGACAACAAATAGAATGTACGCAGAGTTATGCACATTCACACTTTGGGATTTTATTGTTGGGCACTACTGGTACTAAGATGGACTAATTTTATCCTTAATTGAGGATTTTATGGCCTCAATCAACTAGAATAACGCATTACAGGGGTTTAGTGGCATGAGACTGGCGGGAAAACCGTTAACAGACTGGTATTTCATTATGTTTCGCGCAAAATCAACGTTTATTTTTTTGTGAGGGTTAGGGGGGTATTTCCAATGGGCTGCGAGCCGAAAAATGCGGGGTTTTAATATTATTTGAATTAATTGATGATTTTTGAAGGATTAATTATTTAAAAAAAACACTTTTACCTTTTCACCATGGCCCCGATTATATTTCAATGTTCTAAATTCACATATACAATAATAAGAAAAAGTCATCAAGACGAAAATATGTTTATATATAATAATATATCCATATATCACAAGGTTTTGTAATTGAAGAGAAAAAAAAAATCATCAGTCTACTGAGACTGATCTAATTACATAAACATTTGACATTTATTACGATCACTATGACACCGTAGAAGAATTATTTCATTTCACAAATATCCAACACCGTGTAACACAAAAAAAAAACTCTTCCATCAATGATTCTCTATACATATTCAATACACATGATTTTTCATTGTTCCTATAAATACTTGTTAAATTATTTTCATCAGTGAGTCGATGTAACATTTGAAAATAACGCACACAAGTTGATATACACAATTTACAAATTGATTACATAAAAATATCTACGAAGAAGGAAATAATTAATTTAAAAAAAAAAAAAATTAAATTTCCTGATAAAATCATCTTCCTCGAGATGATTATTATTCCCACTCTACATCAAATTGTTTCATCCAATTTTAATATATAAAACATTTTATTTTCATTCATAAAATGCTATCCCCGAGAATTGTAGATATTTTTATGGCACAGTCTTCAATGATTAGCGGAGGAAGAAAATAACAAAAAAGATAACATAATTGTTATTATAAAATTTGTCCAATTAGCTAAGTTCAAATCCAGCACCAGCCTGAATGGCATAAAGAAGTTTTTCACGAAGTGTGGATTCATCAGGAAATTCTGGTAATTTAAGAAGATTCATACAGGTACTGGATGTTGGTAGACGATCGATAGTGCCAGCATGTTGTATGCAAAACGGTGGATCAAGTTCCTGAAAATTTATGTGTCAAATTATAATCCTTAATACTCATTTTTATAAAAAAAAATAACTCACTTTGAACCCAAGAAGAGGAGGTCTACTGCAACTAGTAACAAATTTGAGCAATTGTCCCTTTTGTTTATTACTAAATCCTTCGACAACCCTCCAAAATATAGCAATTGTAGGATGATCAGGTGCATATCCCCCGGTATAATTAGTATGCATTCTTAAATCATCAACATCCACTGGAATCTGCGCTCCAGAGATCAACACCTGCATCTCTTTATTATTAAACATCTGCAGCCACTCCAGAGGTATAACATTGGCAATTCCCTGTTTAAATGCATAACACTGAGGTCTAATTTCTTTATTAAGCTTGTAATCAGCCATCAAATGAATATACTCAATCCTATTATCATTAGTCACTGATATTTGCGAGCCTTTGGGCTTTAATTCATCAATCCTCCTCTCTCCAAGTTCATCAGACAATACCGTAAAATCCAGTCCCAAGTCTGAAACATCACCCTTGTAACTTTTCAAGTACAAGAGATTTCTGTACATAACTGGATCCAATGAGGCTAAATGATGTACATCAACGTCCGACTGTCTTCCCACAATTTTTGAGAGGAAAAATTCAGCAAATGGCAATTCAACTAAAAGATTCTCATAAATTGCTTTACCCATCATTCGTCCAATGAAGTAATAATGTTTTGGAAATTCATCGACCAACAAATGTACTGTTGGATTTGGATACAACATGTTGTCCTTAGTTAGCCTGAAGAATCCTCTATTGGGATCAAAACTAGTCTTCAGTAATTCAGAGAGAAATTCCCTGAAGAGTCCACCACCATCAACTCCAGCCTCCTCAACACCAGCAGTATTAACCAACTGAACTCTCATCTTTAGTCTCAGCTCTGGTTCATTCTCAGTTGACAATTTATCAAGAGCATCTTCATACAAATAATTCCTCCTCACTGATATCTGAATCGATGGGCCTTGCATAAAATGCGTCAATTCTCCCTGATGCTCCATTTTATCTCTGTATATCAGAGACTGGAGGACCATGACTCGATCATTAAAAGGAACAATGAATGGAACTTCTCGGAGTAATGTCAGCATTCTAATCTCTTTAGTAGATAACGGTGGGCCAGGCTCACTCTCCTCCTGATCCTGGGCAAGTGTTCTCAGTCCCTGGAATGGAGAGTAAGTTGTACGATTTGTTCTCCTTCTCCAGGTGATGTCCTGCGGTTTATCCAAGGGTATAGGAATGTTGGAGGTGATCCAGTGTCCATCAGGACAAAATTGTCTTCTCAAATCTCGTGTGTGGAGTTGTCTGAGTAGTCCTGAAGTGGCTTTAAACAAATGCACCCACATTTGTGTATCCTGTTTATCCTGAATATCCTTATTCAATGCACCCAAAACAGCTCTTTTGTAATCATCTCTGACAGTTGGTCGACAATCAGGAAATGCAAGTTCAACAAGACCGAGACAAACACCTTTAAGATAATCAGAAAGAGGTATTAATTCACTCGTTGTAAAGGGCATTGCTGTTCTATCATCATCAGTATTATCTTCTTCCATGGAATTCTCCTTTGATTCAGTGAAAAACTCTGCATCGTGTAATGTTGCTATTAGAAGACTAAATAGTGAGCAGAAAACAGCAATCAATGATGCTATATTTTTAGAGTCTTCAGCTGTTGGAGCAATGCCTCTGGACATTATTTGAACTAGTGGTGTAGATCCTCCACCGAATATTGAGGTTTGTTTGGTGGTTATTAATGCAGTCCAAAGTCTCCTAACGAATTCTGGTTTAAATGCTAACATGTAGAGAAGTTTGTACTTGTGAGAGGCTAGTTTGTCTGTTCTAAGAAGATTGTGACAGAGTTGACAGAGAGATTGGAGAACAGCAGAGTCATCACTCTTGTCCAGTGACGTTAGAATCCTGTTGACTCGCTCGTCCTCATTCAGCATCCTGATACACTGTACCATAATCTCAACTTGACTCTGATCCACCATGACAGCGTCAGTATCAGAGATACTCATGTCATCGTTATCATCAATGATATTATCATTTGAAGATTCCGAGGGCAGTGGTGCTAGTGTTGTTGATGTCAATGATGCCAGTACCTGTACATAATTAACTAAAACAGTATCCGATGAAGATGGATTGAAATTTGTTGGCTCTAGGGATAGTACAGCGTATAATAAACTCCTTGTTGGTACTATCTCAAGTCTATTTATACAGCAAATCAACTCTGCATAAGGAAAACTTGATAATTCTGATAATGCTGGAATGAGAAATAATCTCACTGGATCTGACATTCTGGGAAGTAAAATTGTATTGACAAATTCTTTTATCACAATCATAGCAAAGTCATTGTCGTATTTGGTGTCTGTGGACAGTACTAGAGGCTGTTTTATCAGATCAAAGTAACATTTTATTCTTGGAGTGGGGGGAATTGTTGTGGATTCATCAAGAGGAGGAATATTGTCCTCGAGGAGTTTCTTGACATTGTTGAAGTACGAATTTTGGACTAGATATTTCAATATATCCCTCAGATGATTTCTGTAATTTTCGTTGGTATCTTTGTGGTCATGATCATTGTTACATGTTATGAAACTCTCGAGTACCCTCAGGGGTAGGGCTGTTGAACATTGTTTATTGATACTCGTTATCTCGATAATAAATTGTAGACAGAGCTTGAGAATTCTTCGTAAACGCCATAGCCAGTCTGTATTGCTGTATCTATTCAATATTTCATGTTTATTCGATAAAATGTGCTCGAGTAACCAAATTAAACGATCATAATCAATCTTTGTTTCGTAGAAAAATAGTAGTGTTCTTATGTAGGGAATTAAATCATTCACCTGGAGTTTATCATGTACCTGAGATCTGGCTTTATCAAATTCAATACGACAATTTCTCTTAACTGATTGACGTATCAAATAACTACGTGTTTGTGCATAAATTTTTAACGCTGCATTTTGACGTTTACGTTGTTGTTCACGCTTATTTCTCTCCAACTGGGCATGCTGAAGTAGGGCTGCTTTCTCGTCTCTACGACTGGCACCAGCCAAATTCTGCTGGGGCCTGCGACGATAATCACCCTCGAAACTGTACATCTTGCATTACCAATTTATTTATTACACTTTATTGATTACTTTAACACGATTTTTTATAATAAAAATTGAGTTAATAAATTGACAAATTTGTTTTTATAGATATTGACATCATAGGGTCAATTTTACACACTTAAACACTTTATTATCATTTACAATTTTGTTGGATTTTAAGAATTTTTGACAGTTTAAATTTTTTTCTCTACCGACTTTATTTTTTATTTTTGGAGTATTAGATGTTTTTCAGTCTAGAGTTAGGTTAATTATCACTGACGTTGGGTATTTTACTTGAATATAATACAGTCATGGGCTTCTGTGGGCCTTTTGATTTGTGTGAAAATTACGATGACGTTGTTTTTTTTAATGAGGGTTACACAGCACTGTAGACAAGTGTTACATACACTTACGAGAGCTTTGGGTATGGCTTCCCTGCTGTGTGTGTGTAGGTGTGGATTTACCACTGAATCGGGATGCATGTAGGTGATTTTTTTGATAGTGGGTTTGATAGATAGAGGGCGAGTGCTGATCAGTGCTGATGAATGTTTTTGTTTGAAATGTTGAAAACATAACCTCATTTTTTGTGTTGATTGCTGTAGTTTTTGCATAAATAATGGATTTTATGGAAATGTAATAAATAAACGAACGTGGAAAATGGAAAAATAGATTGAAAATCCTCGAAGGTAAATTTAAATTAATAAATATTCATATTAAATTAATACATTATTTCAATTTTGGATATAAATTAATTTTCGATTTTTCCTTGCCAAAACGTATCCACGCAATGACTCTCACACGTTCCAGGAGCCAGTAGGTGAATCTGAGGTAGTAGTTGAATCCATTTCTCACGATAAATCCGATATAGGGAGTACCTGAAATGATATTATTAGAAAATTCGGGATAAAATCGTTTAATGATGATTTTTTATTGATAGTTTATTCACCCAAGAGATAGACGATCAATTTGTTGTAGGTATAGTTCAATTTGCTGAAGCATCCCAGTGGCTTGTCATCTAAAAAATTCGTTCATTCACGATTCTCAACTCTTATTCGTTCATTCATGATTCTCAACTCTTATTCGATAAATACTTACATGTTAATCCACTCATATCGTACCAAGAACTCATTATGCTATCGTAATTAAGGATTGGATCAGCACACCACATTCCATCAATCAGAGCGTACGCCATTTCTTGGAAATTCTCAGGGCGATTTTTCATATGTGGCACGAATACTTCATCAACTAGCTTTCTGCAGAGTTGAGTAGTTTCTGCTTCATTCTTTCGACAAATATTCAGGCTGTAACAATTCATTCAAAATGACAGATTACTGAAGTAGAAATTTTTTTTGAATAATATTCACCGGTCTGATATTCCAATCGCATGTCCAACGATTCGCCAGAAATGATTAAAACCCTCTCTCTCTTCTTTCTCATTAGTCAGACCCAATTTATCCGGTGCAATAAGTGGATATCCCAGAAAACCGAATTGAGTTATTGCCATATCACGCTGGGTTATTCCACCAAGACCAGCAGTGATGGATCTTCGGCTGCTGGTTGAGTGCAGGAATCTTATCAAGTTAATGGATCTCCAGAATCTTGAGAACAACAGGTCATTAAAATGAGATGCAGTCCCTCCAGATATCGAGATTAATTCATTCAACAACTCTTATCTTTTACCTTGACTCTGGATCATCAATGTCAGATATATACAGATGATAAATATGCAATAGGGTTTCCAGATATCTCGTAAATGCTGTGCAAGCAGTTCCACTTTTTTTTGTCCATATCAGTATCTGGAGGAATTAATTATTAATCAAATTATTATTTAATGACTAAATATTCAATTTTTCTCACTTTTAAAATTGAGGGAATAATTAAAACAGCCAGAAGTCCAATAAATGCACCTCTGCTACCAGCGAGTACATTTTTCCTGTAGTAATTTTGCCCTCTGGAATGGGACAGATACATGGCCAAGGTCATAAATGTTCGTAAAAACTCAATGCAATAAACTTACGCTTTGAATAGCTTCTCATCATACCAATCTGGCAAATCATCTTTGCTAAATTCACTTGGTGTTGGATCAATCACACTCGTATCACTGATTACATCCAAGAAGTGTTGGTCAATTGTGGGTCGTTGAACTGTAATATTAAATTATGTGTAATCGTTCAATATGTGTTTTGGTGGTTTGTGATTTTCAGATATGAATTGTTCGTATTTTACGTACCATCGTCTATCCTCTGCTTTCGTGTCATTTTGAGTAAAATGATGAGTTGGACTTCACTATCAAAGCCCCGAGGCGATTTATTATCTTTAATTGAGGGGATAAACACTCTAGCTTTTATGAGGAATACCTCATATCCGTTTACGTTTTATTATTCGAAAATTTATGAATTTTGTTTAATTTTTCAATTGACACATTTCTCAAGTTTTTCGCGCAAGAATCGCTATGCAAAGGAGCTGGCCTCAATCTGGTCCTAACCGGTCTGGTTGACCCTTCGGAGGCAGAATGAATCAGACTGGCAGCGAGGTTGCCAAGCGTAAGGGAGATGCAATAATAGTCTGCTAATTTGTGCACGACAACCTTCCATATTTGCATTCCTCAATGGTCAGTCATTTGATGAATCGTCAGTTGTGTTCACATTTTCGTAAATTTTTTCATTCAACAATTTCGCAAAATGGAGTTGAACAAAAAATGACATGACTATTTCAATGAATTTTTGTCATTCCATCAAAGTTTTATTTTTTCGTGATATATCTAATAAATTACATGTTGATGATGAGTTTATTCTTCTTCTTATCTCTCAATTCTAAATAGAAAATAATAGTAGCTGTTATGTGGCCAATTAAAAGTATGATAAATCCTGCTGCGAGTGGTTTTAGCTTTAAAGCTCTCGGGCCATCGGTATTCTCACCATCGTGCTCAAGGAAAACCTCACGAAGGCTACCATTGGCCCTACGACGAGTAACATCTCGCAGATGATATGCAACGAGACCACTTTCTGACAACCGCAGCATCATCTACAATGTCCATAAAATTTAATTACATCAATCTATCATAATTGCGCAATTCGAAACGAGATATGCTCACTTTATCAATGGAGGGCATCAGCCACGACTGAGCACCAAAGGAAACATAGAATTTTGCAGTTGATTGTCGCATTACTCTGTAATTCTGAAGAGAATACTTTCATTATGAGATACTTTCAATGAAAAATGAAATTTATTTACCGAAAGATCGCCACTGCTGACGTCCACTCGAGGGAAAAAGATTGAATGACTTATTTGACCAACAATTGCATAATTTCCTTTCATGATTTTGCGTTGTCTCTCCTCCTGGCCGGATTCCAGGCAAAATCTACTAGGTAATTGTTTGGCGTAAGGATCCTAAAAGAGGATATTTATAAATAATTATACCTGTCCAGTCAAATATTGATATTTCTGATATTCTGATTTACGTTCAGGTCAAAGTAATATTTGTAGTTCGGTGGTGGTCCCTCTCTACCCCACGTCAAATTAGCTGCGATGAATTGTTGTATTGTATCGATTCTGAAATAATTATTATTGAAATATTGTTCTGAATCGTGAATTGTCTGGGTATTACCTAGGTTCATAATTTGGAGTCGTCAGTATTGCAGCTAAATTACTGGAGTAGATTGTAACCACAAGAAGCGAGGCAAGATGCCAAGAATGTAGTTGAATTCTAATGCCACGAGTTTGCCTAGGTGCCCAGGAACCCACGAGGCGGCCAATCACTTCCGTAAGTGTATTCATATAATTTCCAAATCCTTCAACATGAGATTTAATTTTTAATCATACTGAGAAACTAAAAAAAAAAACCAACTAGCTCTGATTATAAATCAATTATTACTCGGAGGAACTCCAGGATTAATCTGTGCCCTTCCCCAGACAGCGATGCTCTTAAAAATAATGATAATTACAATTGCAATCCAAACATTCCATTGAAAAGGCCTCGTGAGCGCCCAAATATTCTCAATTGGTTTCGGCCGGGGGTACCAAGAAATTTATCCATATTTGGTACCATGGCATCGATAAATTCACATACTGGAATTGTTCGTATTCCAGCCAAATCTCACCAAATGCAAGATCAACTTCATTTCTGAATAATTGACCTATCATTCCACCATTCCAATTGCTACCATTTGGCCTTCCATGTCTGATGATGAAACAATTCATTAGATTTCTTTAAAATTTTATTGAATCATTCTATTCACCTGTAGGGACCGAGTGGTTTTCTAATCATCCAGGTAAAATTTAAATGCTCCGCCATTATCAAAAATAATTTCACTTCAACTCCGTCCAATTCACGTTCTGCAGGAGAAATTAAATATTTATTAACCACATTCATCTGCAAAGGTATGAGTGTTTCACCATTATTTGCTAGAAAAAACAAGCCATCAATTCCATTTACGGTCCTGTTGACAGTTGTTGATAGATAAGAGAAGGGAGCTATGTTTGCTGTTGCCACCTGCAATTGTCGTCCTTCAAGGTTAACGATGCTGCTCTTATGACTCATTTCTGAGTATCTATTGATGAAACAAGTAGATACAAAATTTTATATCATTCAGTTTATTCTCTTTCTCACCTGGAAAATTTTTCAAATACTCGAAGTTGGCGAAAATTCTCGGACAAGGTCCAATAGCCTGAGCGTGAAAGTATATTAACGTCCGAATGTTGAAAGAGGCTGGCATTGAATAGAGATGAATTATTTTGCAAATCAGCATCGACGACAATGAGCATTTCGGTCGTTGGAAAAGCGGTGGGAACTCTGAATAAATCAAGGAATATCAATATCTCTCAGCACTATTTAAACTCTAATATTCATAATTACTCTTTTAAAACTTCAATAAGACTTTCTCCACTGGATCCCAGCAGGAAGTACCCTCGACACTTGTCATTAATCCTTCCAAGCGTGTACTCATAATCATAAAGATTTATGAATCGATTGAAAAGTGTAGTTAGCCCTCTCGTTTCTCCTATCATCGATTCATTCAGATGAATTTCTCTTTTTTTAAAAATCATTTTGACTTTAAGAGGCCTCGGAAGTAAAAAAAAAATGACTGGAATGCGGGGAAAACTTTGCTCCACGAATTCTCCGCCAAGAGAGCATGAAAAATTATGAAACATACATAAAAAAATTCGTTCATTTTTTACTCACAGGATGAAACAAGATCAGGATGCCTGGAAGAGGATAAATAATTTTTTTTAATGCTTAAACATACGAGGTGGTTGACAGGCCCTCGTGCGGCCATCTTGCTTGGATACCCCTTCCCTTCACTCCGGCCCGAGGACCTGTCAACCACCTCGTAAGTTTAAACATAAAAAAAAATCATTTATCCTCTTCTGGGCATACTCATCTCATTTCATCCTGTGAGTAAAAAATGAACAAATTTTTTTAAGTATGTTTCATAATTTTCCATGCTCTCTTGGCGGAGAATTCGTGGAGCAAAGTTTTCCCTGCATTTCAGTAGTTTTTTTTTACTCCCAAGGGCTCTTAATTTACCATTAATGAGAATGTTGCAACACGTGGAAAAGGGATATGATTTTCCGATCATCACTCCGAAGTCTTCATCAGCTAGCCATGATCCTCGATCAATATCAATCATGATATTTCCATGTGTGATGTTGTTGGTCACATATAATAAAATAATTGAATACTTCCACATGATTGGAATGAATATTAATTCAGTAATAATCAGTTTCTAGGGTACATCTAGAAGACTAGACCATGAATACCGATGTCCACTTGTCTACTGAGTCCTCATATAACTTTAAAGCCTCTTCATTGATCCATCAGACAAGAGGCAGATAATCTAGAACATTTATATCACTCGTAATAAAAAAATGTGGATGGTCGCAGGCCTCCCCTTCTTTGATGATGTCTCTGATAATAAAACTTTTTGTATCCTTTTCGTAAACACGAAGGTGATTAATTCAAGGACATTTGGAGCCAATAAGTACACGTGAATTTTTAGTCATCGAACAGAAGAAAAAAGTGAAAGTGTCTCACTCCTGGAGTAAGCACATTTCAACTCACTTTGAGGGTGTTTTATCCCCTTTCAGAGATCGTAAAAAACGATCCAATTCACTTTGAATAATGATAATGCACTCCAACAGGTCATAAAATACCTCTCAATTTAATTATATGCGATATCTCCAGAAATTGATTGAACAGATATTGAAAGGGAAAATCAATAATACTAAGTGAATTTTTAATCGGCCTTGCGGTCATTTTACTCAGATGTTAGTGAGAAACATTTTCTTACGCGCTGGTATTTGAAAATCAATAATCAATATGATTAGTCACCAGTTTATTAATATTTGCATACACGCTGAGTTTGTCTAAAAATTATTCCATTTGCACTATTAGTACAGGAGGTAGAATATTTTCAAGTTGAAACTTTTTCTTTTAAAGTTTATTTCCATTGACTATTATCCAATTTTCCTGGATTATTTAATCTAGAACTAAGATAGGCCTGATCAACCACAATATTATGCAACAATTCCATCGTTTTAATTATCAAGAACACGAGTGAGAGATTAAATTTGTCACCATCGACTTGTCAATGTTTTCTTCCGAAAAATCCAATGCTTTCTACTCCTCTTCGATTTTCTGTGGCTACGCAATCTGTGAGATGTCCACGCGACTCTCTCCATATCTATGATCGTCCTCAGCACAGATTTCTGTCTATTTGAGCTTTTCAATTCAAAATAAAAGACAATTACAGCCATTGTGTGTCCAAGGAAGAGGACAATGAATCCTGCCCCCAGGGGTTTCAGCTTCAGAGGTGAAGCTGTATCAGGATTCTGAACATCACGCTCAATTAGAACTCCACGAAGACTTGAACTCGTTCGTCTTCGGATAACATCGTGCAGATGGAATGATGTAAAACCGTGTTCTATCAAACGTGTCATCATCTGTAATTGTCAGAGTAATCAATCAGTCAATCATCATCACTGAATCAGTTTTATTAATTACTTTATCAACCGACTGCACAAGCCACGGCTGTGTAGCAAAGGACACATAGTATTTTCCAAAAGACTCTCTCATCACTCTATAATGCTGAAAAGGGAATAATTCAATCGAATATATTCTTTTATTAATTCTGCAATTAGTGAATGTAGATGAGCATAATTACATAAAGAGCAGAAGAGCTGATGTTATTTTCAGGAAAGAAGATTGAATCGATCATTCTACCCACAACTGCATAATTCCCTCTTACGATTTTTGCCTCCCTCTCACACTGTGAATTTTCACTCTGAAATCTTCCACTCATATCTACTCGATACTGAAAGGACATGTCTAAGAATTTTTTTTTTCTCATCAACATATTCAATTTCTGTATATTCACCTCTTCTTCAAAGTAATCCTCCCATTTGGGAATAGGTCCCTCTCTCCCCCATATCAAATTAGTCTCTAAAAATTGATCAGGTGTGTCGATTCTGCAAAATATCATAAAAAAAGTATTTATTTATTCTTTATTTCCTTGATGTTACAAAAGTTTTCTTTATTTGACATCCTCATTAGCCTCCTCTTCTCATCAACATAAACAAAATACAATATTTAGATATATATATCATAAAAAAAGTAATTGTTATTGATATTCAATTTTAATGTACCTTCTTTCGTAGTCTGGAGTGGTCAATCTAGCAGCTAAACTGCTGGAATAAGCTGTGACAATCAACAGTCCAGCAAAATGCCAGAGATGAAGTTGAATTCTAAGACCATCGGTGTTTCTAGGGGCCCAGGAACCCACGAGACGACCAATTAATTCGGTGAGTGTATTAATAAAACTTTTAAATCCTTCAGAAGAAAATTCTACATTACAACAAAATCCAATTTCTCCACAAGTTTAAATTATTATCTCTCACTTGAGGGTACGTTGGGATTGATCCACGCTTTATACCAGATATTGAGGCTTTGAATGACTAAAATAAGAACCAATGCAATCCAAACATCTAGAGTAATTGGTCTTGTGAGGGCCCAAAAATTGTCAATCGGTTGTGGTCGAGGTACCAGAAAATGTATCCACATTTGATACCAGGGAACAGATAAATTCACATATCTGTATGGATCATGCGTGAACCATATACCACCAAATGCGAGATCAATTTCTTTTCTGAATAATTGACCTATCATTCCACCATTCCAAGTGGAATTTATTGCCCTTCCGTATCTAAATTATTCAGTTAATTAATGAATATCTCCAATCACTTTATCAATTAATTCTCACCGATATCCACCATTGGGTTTTCGAATCATCCACCTGAAGTTCAGTTTTTTTGCCATCATCATGAATAATTTCACCTCAACTCCGTCCCATTCGCTGGCTGAAAAAATATTAAAGTCATTGATTCAAATAATTATTTCAAGAGTTTGAAGTGGATTGAAGTGAATAATTAATTACAGTCGTTGGATGAGAAAAATTCCCCTTCGATTCCATTCACCGTTCTGTTCTCACTAGTCGATAAATAGGAAAGGGGTGGAACGTAAAATGAAGCAACTTGTAATTCACGTCCTTCTAGATCGACAATTCCTCTGTTGTGTCTCATATCTGAGTTACTATCAATAGACAAAAATATGATTATTCTATTGAATATACAGTCTACCTCGTCAAATCCTGTACCTAGACACTTTTTTGAATATTCGAGGCTGCAGAAACATTTCTGATAGACTCCAACTGTCACCTCGAGACACAATATTGACATTTGAATTCTCGTAACTGGAGGTATTGAATAAAACAGAATCCTCCTCAAATTCAGCATCGATAATTATCAGAATTTCGGTCAGAGCATTAGATGTAGGTACTCTACAAAAATAATAAATCAGGATTTAATGAATAGACTCAATTGAGCAATTTAACAACTAAATTTTACGATTTATCAACTTTGCAATTGCAGTGATGAGACTCTTGGGATCTGAAATGAGTAAAAAATACCCATAACACCTAGGATTTATTTTCATAATCGTGTAATCATGCGTATATAATTTGATGAATTGGCGCAACAGCACGTGCATTCCTTCCATCATTTCTGAAAGAAAAAAATACGATTCATATACGATTATTAGGTACAAAACTCATTATGAATAATTTACCTTCAACGAAAATATTACAACATCTGGAACTCTCGTAAGAGTGATCAATCATGTCTTTGAAGTCTTTATCATTCAGCCAAGACGTGCCTTCACCATCAATCACAATATCACTTATCCTCCCATCAACAAAAATGTGCGTTGAGTACAGTAAAATGACCAAATATTTCCACATTATTGATGGATCAAATGGAAAAATTCACGTATCTCCAATGAGCATAATCAACTGACAGTGGCATCATTCGTGTTCACTCTCTTGCATGACAATAAATTTCATATTGAACGATCAATAACATCTGACTTTTATCATTAATTTTCTCGCCAATTTTTTTCTACATATTTTTTTTTTTTTTTTCAATGGAAATTAACACTTTTTTGGTGTTTGTTGGACGACTACCTCTTTAGGAATATTTGCCTGTCTCATTTTTTTATTATGTTTGAGTAAAAACCGTGTGTCTCCTACTCATCGACCCATGTATTGATGAGAAAATACCTCATTGACTATGTAAACATAAACGTGTGTGTTAATGTACGTGGGAAGGATCAACCTCAATTGCTTCTTATCTTTACTTTGACCCTTTCAATGTTATGATGGGTCAACTGCTGAAAATGTGTAATTGACGTGATGTCAAGAATGATACGTTTTGCATTGAAAAAAAATATTTTCTAGTCATTAGGGTCATTTCTGACGTGCGAAACTATTTTTAGGTACCATGATGTTGGAATAAATTGCGGGAAAAATTGTTTTATTTGGAGAAAATTAATGAAAGAAAATTGACAATTCAATTTTTTCATTTTTATTAATTTATAATATTTCGTATCTGACGCTACTTTCTTATCTAATCAATCGTTTCACAATGTGTTTTGAGCACATGCATCTGTCTCTCTCTATCTCCTCACATACATGTTCATAATACTTTTGAATTAAATATTCTCAATCCAGTCGCGTTCAGTGCTCCATTAACCTGCCACGAGTTTACTTCAGTAATCTCAAATTAACTCAATTTTCTGATTTTGTGAATTAAGTTTTGTTTATCATATTTTGAGTATCTGAAAACTTTCTTTCAATAACGTGAATAAATTTGCATCTGATTAGCTAGGGGTCATTCAATCGGTATAACATTCTCTGATATTCACTCGTGGCATCTCCAAACTTTTCGCATCATGGCTACAATGAGCGCTTTTGGAATTTTGAAGAAATCTTGCAGTCAAATTAAAAGTGAATATTTGTTTATGAATATTGTAGGAAAATATATGATCATTTTATTGCTTTTTCTCTTCATCAGGTCAACGTAATTTTTCCAATGTGGGATTCATTGGCCTTGGAAATATGGGCAACAGTATGGCTAAGAATATTTTAAAAAAGGTAAATCATTAAACAACTGATTATTTCAATAGAATCATATACGTGTTTTTTTTGGGGTCAGGGCTTCAAACTCAATGTTTACGATATCAACGAATCAGCAGTGACGAATCTTGTTAAGGCTGGAGCAAATGGTGCTCCAAATGTAGCGGAAGTTGCTAAAAATTCGGAAATTGTTATTACCATGCTACCTGCTAATGATCACGTGTGGAATTGTTATACTGGAGAGAATGGTCTTCTGAGGTAAATTGTCTTATTTCTTTGATAAAAAAATTTTTTTTTGTTACAAATTATCTATTAAAATTTTTCAGTTCTGTGAAAAAAGATACTCTATTGATTGACAGTAGTACAATTGACCCTATGGTGTCTCAAAATATATCCACAGAGACTCTGAAGAAAGGAGCAAAATTTTTGGATGGTCCAGTGTCAGGAGGTGAAGAAAATTGCCACTTGTTGTTGATTAATTAATCCTTATTTACTGAATTATTCATCAGGAGTTGTCGGTGCACGTGATGCAACCTTGACCTTCATGGTAGGAGGAGAGAAACAGCAGTATGAGCGAGCAAAACCCCTTCTAGAAGCCATGGGTGCACGAGTAGTTCACTGTGGAGATGTTGGCATGGGTCAGGTTGCTAAATTATGTAATAATATGCTGCTGGCTATTAGTATGATTGGTGTGTCTGAAGCAGTCAATCTTGCTGATCGGTATGTACCACAGGAATGAATGAAAAAAATATTATCTTCAATAATTACTGTAAAATACATTTTTATTCAATTCTATAGATTAGGATTAGATCCAAAAGTGATGACAAGCATCATAAACACGAGCACTGGACGCTGTTGGTCATCAGAGATTTATCCCCCAGTACCCGACATAATAGACACTGTTCCAAGTTCAAACGACTACAAGGTACCCCCCACCCTTCAAACAATAAATTCCTCGTAATTTGATATTTAATTGACAAAATCTTTCAGGGAGGATTCATGACATCATTGATCACCAAAGACCTAGGTCTCGCCCAGTCCGCAGCAACAAGAAGCAACACACCAATCCCCCTGGGTTCCCTCTCTCACCAAATATACCGAACCCTCCAGCTCCATGGGTTCCATGACAAAGACTTTAGCTTCGTCTACCAATATCTTAAGGGCAATAAATAGAACCCTCGTATCTCAAACTCAACAAAAGAAATTTATATTTTTTTAACGGAAGGGTCTATTCACACGGTCCATAGTAATTTTTACCGTGGATATACCGGAGTTTTTACCGTGGATATACGATATTTTTACCGTGGATATACGGTTCGAAAGAGTAAATTTAAGCCTCTAGTGATTTCCTTTTAAACCCTAGTGACTTTTACCGTGGACATACGAAATTTTCTTGATGCATCTTTAGTTAGTTTTACCGTGGATTCAAGACCAAGAATTGCATAGCTCATGCACTCACTCTGAATCCACAGTAATTCCTTTCAGTCTAATTAAAGAAATTGGAGAAAAATTCTACTGTGGATATACCTTCGATATATGGTGGATACCTTCTGAATCAATTGAAAAACCGTTTTTCAAAGGATATGAATATCCTGATGGCAAATAGATTCTATTATTTTCCAATTTAACTCTTGCAATTATTGATTTTAATGTAATACGGGCCGTACCCATCACAACAACATCTTACCATGTACCGTAAGGGTCTGAATAGTGAGAACCATAACATTTTCTATCATTAGATGCACTACCAGCAAACGTAATACTACGTGTTGTTGTGGTGTTGGGTAAAAGTCCCCCTATCATGGTATTACCGAGGTGCATAGTACCATAATCATGGGCAATTTGACATGCCTCTTTTGAGACAAAATGGACAAATTCCATATATGCGTTGTCAACCAATGAGATGTGGGAGAACATACCGCACTGGTCTGCTGTGCGACTAATTTCAATTTTACATTGAATCACTTTCATGTTAGTCACTTTTGTTCAGTTCTTTTGGTAAATCCAAAGAGACAAGATTTTTAAAAAATTAAAAGAAAAAATTGGGATAAAGGCTGGATTATTGGTTAAATTGTATTATTATTTACTCTATCAATATTTTAGCAATTCATTAATTAATACTGCTGAAAAGAAAATTGATTAATTCTTTTTTTGTGTTAATTATTCAATTTATTTCATGATGAAGAAGGAAATTTTAAAAATGTAGATTCAGTTACTTTTGTGGTTGTGCCAAAGACAAATAAAGGCGATAATTATGAGGTAAAAACTCCGGATAAACAACATAAGCTCTCTTGTCTTGAATTGATGAATTTTATATCGACAATTGTAAAGAAAAATAGAATAAATTCCAACATTTTTTTTCTTTAAAACTTTGCAATTCACTTTGTTTCAAGACTTGACTCAACTTCAGAATCACCTCGAAACCATAACTTTTAGTTTTACACACAAAACACAAACCGGAATAAGCCCACTGGAGTTATGAATAACGAAATAACAAATATTTATTTTTCTTAAAATCAGTTTAATTCGTTCACATTATTTATAAAATTATTAAAATCAAGAAGAGATGTAAAAATTTTGAAAATTTTCAAAAAATTCTTTTTTCTAGATTTTCTCAAAAACCAAAGAAGATAGCGACTTCTAGGCTTTAGCAATCGATTGCTGAGATGATTTAATCTCCGGAAGATTCGAAACCCAGAGCCTGCTATGCCCGGAACACGTTTTCCGATGATTTGTTCAAAACAAAAGGCTCCAACTAGTTAATTACTTGTATTGTTGACGTGTACGGAGAAAAAAATCTCTCGAAAATTAGTGTGACTTCTCACCACCGCAGGGATTTGCATAGGCTTAGCCGACAAATGTTTGCTGTGAATATATTTCAGTGACGGCAGCACTGATATTCGATATACATATGTATATCGCGAAATGTGTCACGGAGTGTCTTCAACGAAATGAAATGAAAAACCCTCCAGCCGTTCTTTCACTTTGATTTCGAAAAATAAAACACTCTTCAATGAATAAATCAACATCTATCCAACTTATCTAATCATCCATTCAATCACTCAAAAACCTGGAATCAACGAAATTTAAAATTAAAGGATTTGTCCGGAATATTAATGGTGCTTCCCCCTAGGGGGATATAACCAAAACAAAACAAGACTGAATTATATCAACGGAGGATTAATGGTACTTGCCGTCCATAGATGGCTGTAACCAACAAAGGAAAAAAAAAAAATCGCGAAATGTGACTTGGTTCGTGTTTTTCCGAGTGTAATTCATCCAGCAATTTCGTGCTAAAGTGTAACGTAAGGTTTCTGTGAACACAGATAGGATTACTATTTGAATAATTAAGAGTTTGTCAGAAATACTGAGAATTGAGAAATGTTGATGAATAATTTCGAGTTTTCTAACCTATAAGAATTTATTTGTCTGGAACACGAGATTTTTCAAGTCAAAAGCACAAAAAATTAAGAAAACAGGTATTTATATTTTTTAATCATCAAATAATCTAAATTTACTCTTTACTCATTCAAATGTTCAAAAAAAAACAATTTTTTAAATAAAAATGACATTATCCTGAATTTGTTAATTCAGGATTCTCCAAAGAAATGGAGGAACCAAGCACCTCGTCCCCATACACCTGCATAACATGTCGTGTAGCCTTCAGAGACTTAGAAATTCAACGCCAGCATTACAAATCCGACTGGCACCGTTACAACTTGAAACGCAAAGTCGCTGAACTTCCTCCAGTTCCAGTCGACGAGTTCCAGAAACGTGTGATTGCCCAGCGAGGAAAGAACGACTCATTGAAATCTAACAAAACATTGAGTTGCAAGAGCTGCAGAAAGACTTTTAACACCCAGAATCAATATGAGAACCACACGATGTCAAAAAAGCACAAGGAAAATGTCCAAAAATACTCAGAGAGTGAAGATGACCCAACTTCATCGTTTGTCATCGTTAATAAGCCTTCAGCAGCAGAATATTCATCTGGAGAAATAGCTAAAGAGATGGAGATTGAATCAGACATTGAATCAATTGATTCTGATGAGTGGTTGGAGGACACTGAGAATCCAGTGAAGAATAATAATTGTTTGTTTTGCAATCATCACAGCAGATCAGGTGTTAAGAACTTGAAACACATGACAGAGGCTCACTCCTTCTTCATTCCAGATCCAGAGTATTGTGTGGATTTAAAGGGTCTCCTGGAGTATCTTGGAGAGAAGGTATTTGCTGGATTCATGTGTCTCTGGTGTAATGACAGGGGAAAAGCTTTTCAAAGTGCCGATGCTGCTCGTGCTCATATGGTGGACAAGGGTCACTGCAAAATGCTGCATGAGGGTGAAGCTTTAGCTGAATATTCCGACTTCTATGACTACTCTTCATCCTATCCAGATGCTGGAGAACATGAGGCTGATGCTGAAGTAGAAATTCCTGAGCTTGATGATGGAGATTATCAGTTAGTCTTACCCTCTGGCAATGTCATTGGTCATAGATCGTTGATGAGGTACTATAAACAGAGTTTGGATCCCAATCGAGCTGTTGCTATCCCCAAGAATGAGAAATTGAGGAGGGTCTTGTGCCATTATCGAGCCCTTGGATGGACTGAAACCCAGAGGGAATCTGCTGCCAAAAAGGCCAGGGATATCAAGTACATGCAGAGGGTACAGGCTAAATACTCGACTCAAATGCAGTTCAAGGCTAATAAATTCCAGAAATTCTTCAGGCATCAGGTACTGTTCTAGGGGAATAGGTGGGGGAATTTCGTGAACAATTATTTGTTAAATAAAAAATCTATATCTCTAAATTATCTTTTATTCAACTTATTTCTTTATATAAATGGACCCTCTCTGTTACATTTCGTTTTGCAATTTTTTATTTTTCTTTTTGTACGAACCAGTGAAAAATCGTTGCCACCACATGGACGGTAGCAGTTGAATTTATACCTATAAATTTCCTGTTTCTTCATTTTGATTAATTTCGGACCCGCCGAATCACCCCAGTGGGTATTCTCCCATTTACTTTCATTTAACGACGGATAATTATTATTTTTTCCCCAAAAAAAAAAAATCCGACTTTCTTCGTTATCATTAGTTTTCTCTCTCTAGGGCAGTTACCATAAACTTGACTATCATCAAGACATCACAATTATTAATTAATTATTATAGTGTTATTGTCACACTTTCAACGATGAGACACTTAATTCATTACTACATACATCATTCTTTGATTCATCAATTCATCATTCAATGATTTGTTTTTTTTTTTTTTTTTTTTTACGAAATTCAATTAAGTTGTTTGACCATCAATTTGAGAGCACGATGTGGTGATGAGGGCCTTATGTCTTCGTCGATTTCAGAATATGGAATTTCTGCTTCTGTTTTAAAACCATATTTTTCGAATACTTTCTGGGAAAATGCACCAGTAGCATCTGCTTTCATCACCTATGCATGAATAATTCAATCATTTTTTTTTTTTAATAAAAAATGAACAGGTGAAGAAATTAAAAAAATCAATAGAATTTATATTTTATAATAAAACATAAAACATTGAGAGTACCTTTTAATAAAATGAGTACACCCATGCACACGAAAATGTACATGCTGAAACAAGAGTTATGGATTTTTTAAATTCAAAATTAGTGATTTTTAATCGAGTGCTATATTTTTCATGCATTTCATGCGAAAAATTTATCATTTTTCTCATTGCACCTTGAACCCAGCACGTTTAGCAACATCCACCGTATCACTCATGAGTATATTTGCGAGACCACGTCCTCGAAACTCTTCATCAACACTCAATATTCGACACTCGAAGAGCTCGTCAGTTTGGTATTTATCGAACAAATCAATTTTGTCATTTAATCGATAAAGGAGACCGAAAATTATTTTGAATTTGTCATCGTCGAGGGCAGCCAGACGACGAACAGCCTCCTCACGTTCACCGGATTTTGTGGTACCATTTAATGCAAGTCCCGCTATCTGGAGAGAAAGATTATATTTTTTTTGTTCTTTTATACCAAGCGAAATTCAATTTCGAAATGGTTTTTCGATGAAATATCTTCAAATCCAATAGAGATACACAAATTTCTATAAGGACCTTTTTTATAGCTCTCATTTAGCTCTACAAAAAAGGTCCTCTCAAAAATTTCACTATCTCTCTTTAATTCCTAGATATTAACAAAAAACGAAATTCTAAAAAAATGATAAAAATCGATTTCTCTCATTTTATTACTTTTCAACTGAAATAATTTTAAAAACTGATAAAAATAGATGATAAAAATTGATTACCGTTCCATCATCTGTAATCAGCATCCTCGAGTGTCCTTGTTTAAGTGTCGATAAACAATGATTCTCAAGTTCAAAATGGGGTTCCCCCTTTTGACAGAGTCTCACCCCACGATTGAGTGGTTCATCAGCAAAAAAATTGAATCTCAAATGTTCAATAACTTCATCAAATCTGTCGATGGGCACCCCAACAGCAGAAAAATGAGGAGTTGACATTTTAATAGTGTAAAACGATTCAATTATTCAATTTCAATTCGTTATTGTTTCGAGGAGAGAACAGCCACCGTAACGAAATGAATTTAACGGACGATAGTAGAGTCCCGAGGGCTCTACGAGATCTAGAGGGCCGTTTGCCGCTTGCGCTGTACTACATTCTCTATTGATTGACCCAGTTAAATGAATTTTCCTCACATTACAATTTTCCACCCTCATTTATCCCCATAACAATAATTTTATTGTTCCATTTTTCATTTTTTAAAATTATTTATTAAAAAAAAAATCAATTTCAAACATTTACAGATTTCCATTTATTTATTCATTCAATTATAGCCAGTAAATTAATTTTATAACACATGATTATTAAAAATCAACATTCTTAAACTATTAGCAAGCCGTGGAGTGATGGTACACATAGAATTGTACTCTTGGAATACTTTTTTTTCAGAAAAATACACCATAATAATTTTTTATTAAAATTGAACTGTAAATATATGAATTAAAACGAATAAAATTATATTTATGGTGGATTATCCACAATTATTTCTATCATCGACAATTAAAACGCAAATTCTAATATTAATTATTGCTATATACATTCCGCAATATGTGCAACATCGAACGAGTTTTTTAATGGCAATGAAAAGATCTGCAAAAGTTCAGAATTTTTTTAAAATGGTAAACAGTGTTTTAACGACTTTGTACAATGATTTTAATAATTTTCATATCTTCTTTTTTTGTTCATTTGGGACATGTTCTCTTTACGTTTGGAATGAGTCTGTGAAGAGGTAGGCATCGGGAGCTTTATGCCCTCTCAATCAGAGACTCTTCAATTGAAATTTGCGCGGAAATATTTACACATTTTTTTAGAAGAGTAGATCGTCATCAGCTTCTTCAAGCATACTGCCAGCATCAACTTCTCTGCCAGCTGCAATCATCTCTAGACGACGAGCTTCAGCCTAAAAAAAAAAAAAATAGGGAACAGTTAAGAGGGCAGGAGGTTGAAAAAAAACCACTGAAATGCGGACAAATTTTTGCTCCATGAATTTTCATAGCTCACTCATTGATAAGTTCAAAAAATTATTGCAAAAAACACTTTCCAGTCACGGAATTGTGATGAAACGAGTTGAAGGTGATCTGAAGTGGCTAAATATTTTTTTTTTTACGTTTAGAAATACGAGGTGGTCGACAGATTTAGGCGCCGCCATCTTACGGTAGAGGGAGAGGGTATCCTAGCAATATGGCTGCGCCCA
This sequence comes from Coelinius sp. EB29, assembly GCA_035578325.1. Lineage (NCBI taxonomy): Eukaryota > Metazoa > Arthropoda > Insecta > Hymenoptera > Braconidae > Coelinius > Coelinius sp. EB29. Next base: position 6,119,522 of record JAOZGT010000009.1, on the reverse strand, counting down.
GACTTGTCACCCAACTCGTTTTTTTAAACATAAAAAAAAATTTAAACATAAAAAAAAGGGAAAGTTTTTTTTACAATAATTTTTTGAACTTATCAATGAACAAATTAGGAAAATTCATGGAGCAAAAATTTGCCTGCATTTCAGTGGTTTCTTTTTACCCTCCTGCCCTCTTAAAAAGGATACAGATATCCTCAATGACTCAATAAATGATAATTACCTTAGCTTTGATAATTTTCTTCTTATCCTGAATTTTCTTAAGCCGATAAAACTCTTCTCTCTCAAGTTCATCCAACTCCGAGATGATATAAGCAAGTGTCCTCTCAATTCTAGGAATGATGACATGTTCAATGGCATTGACACGACGATTTGTGATTTTAATGACTTCGTCAAGTGTCACAAAGCTTGTCTGAAGTGAAGCAAGGACAACCAATAATTTTACACCTTTCTGGTAATTTTTCTTGAGTTTTGCCAGCTGTTGTCCACCTCTGGCTAAACCAGCTAGTTCATAAGTGTCAGTGCCATCTTGATAAGACTCAAAAACTGGAAGATTAACTCCAGCTACGTTGTCCTTCTTTGAACGTATTTTAATTTGGGCTTTGGTGACATTCTGAAGGACAACTTGATTAAAATCACCTGTAGCGAATTTTGCTTCTGCTAGGGAAAAAGCTGCCTCTTTCATCACTTCACCCATGAGGGTTTTTGTCTGGAATTTATCATGAAATTAATTTTTTTCTTTTGAACCAAATTCTTAAGAAAGATTTGATAATTTACCTCAATGATTTTTCCTAAAATCATCCTGAAACGCATCTGGAGTGCATCAGCCTTCTTTTTAAGAAGTCCATGGCCTTTTGTGGCTCCAGCAAGACGAGCTTTCATTAACATTTGTGCTCTGTACATAAATAAGAAGAAAATATATTTTATTCTGCTGTTAAAAGCTCTTGGAGTCAGTTTTGCAGGCGATGAATACAAAAAATTATGAATTTTTGAAAATTAATTAATCAAATTAATTTATTATGATTCAATTTAATTTTAATAACAAAATAAAACACTGATTTTTTAAATTTTTCATGATCACTTGACACAATGATGAAAAACATTTCGTTAAGGGGTTACACCCATTTTTCAATCACTCATTTTTTTTACCAGTAATCCCAACAATTGTGAATAATTAATGGTGGAATATTACAACAAGACATTGTGAATTAACTTGAATATGTAAAAATGTATAAAATTGCTATTTACTCACCCCCGAGAGGGAAAAATCGGTAGCCTGTCTTTCCCCGACATATTCGCTTTTGGAGTTGATCAAACAGGAATGGAGTAGATCAGCTGACTCTGATAAACCGGAAGTGCCAGTGGTTTTTCTCTAAGCGCGCGAAAATTCTCACATCTTGTTTGAAATTCAAAAATTCGTTCTTCACTTATTTTTCAACAAAATCCAATCAAAATTTTATTTTCTTCAAAATCATGTGATTCCTCTTTTGACTATAAAATTAAATAGATTAAATAACATTTTCGAATGAATTAATAAATTTTTAATTTGAGTTGAACAAAATTTTTAGTGAATAATGTCAAAACAAAATATTGAAATTTCTGAGGAAAATAATATTTTCCCAGGATTGAAAACAATGGAGAATCGAGGTTATTACATTTATAAAGAAGAATCAGCTGAGAGTTTAAAGATTTTTGAGGAGCCAGAGGGAACGAATAATAGTCATTCCTGGCAGAGTGGAGCACTCAAAAGTGCATGTGAAGACGTTTTAGCAAGAATGAATATTGCTAATTTTCAGCAGATAAACGTTAAAAAAAGGTTTTCCAACGTTAAATCAATTTTTTACCATCAATTATACATTTTCCCTCTTTTTCCCCAATTTGCAGTGATCTCAAATCAGCTTAAATGGATTCAAAAATCCCTCCATCAAGACAATCTTCCCTTAACAACGCAGTGGAGGAAGCCAAGAAAATTCTCCTAAAAAAATGCTCACACGACTCTACAAAATACGAAGACAAAAAATATGTTACAATCGTCACAGGAATAACTGAAAAAACATTGAGTCCTAGACATTTTTTGACTAAAATGGCAGCTGTCGCCTGGGATTTTCTCAATGTCTCCAACGTCTTTCCTAAATCGTAATTCCTAAAATTAATTTTTTCTGGTAATTTTTATCGAATAAACAGGTATATCAATGAAGAACTCCAGAAGAACTTTTTCCTTTTAAAAAAATATATTTATTAATTATTTAACTCTCATTCAATTTTTCCTGTCCCAATTTCAAAACTTGTCTAACATTAATATTAATCCTCGCCTCAGAAATAAAATCCCTGGCTTTGATCCAATCTTCACGATTTACAAAAACTTGATCCTCCCTCGATTCCTCATCATCCCAAGGGGCTTCAAGAGCCCTAAAAATCTTGGGAACCCCATGATACATCAATCTAGACTCCCCAGACATCACCAGAATATCTCCACTGTGTACAAAAATAGCGTCTGCACAATCCTCGTATCTCAATCCCCCAATTAAGAAAATTGCACTCTGTCCAAAACTCACAGATACCAGAGGTGCCTCGTGATTATCTTCTGAATGATCAACATGACCAGCTAATGTCGAATTCATTCTGTAGAAATTAACAATAGCTGCTTCTGCTTTAAATCCATCAAATTTGAGATTTTTAGTTATTAAATGAGTCATTTTGTTCAAATCATCTGGAATTTCAAGTCTATTGTCTTCAGTGTAGCATTTGGTGTCCCAATTGTGATGATAGCCGAGGGTTGCCCATCGGAGTTTGGGAGTAAGTTCTAGAGCTCTCTGATCACCTCTAGAGATTCATCAGTTGATGATAAAAATTACTTAAAATCATGAGTTTTGGATATGTATAATTACCTCGTGCAGACCTCCCACCACTCCTCTTCCTCCCCCAAGACCCCATGGGCATCAATATTGAGCTTATTGGGTCGCCTTGAATAATCCCTCAAGCATCTTGTGATCCAGTAACGTTGTCCAGATGAGGTGAAAGGATTCCTAATGAATATCAGCCCTACCCAGAAGTTCAATATCATGAACAACATTAAATTATTCTGAGAATACATAATTTTAAAAGAAAAACATTAAAAAATATTATTTATCCAAAATTTTATCAGCTACAAAAAAGGTCCTTTGACATTTTCCTTCAACATCACTCGTTTTCGACTTATTCATACAATAAAAAAAATTTTAATAATTTGTCTTTTGACAATTTTCCATTTTGTAAACAAATTTATTACCTGAAATTCCAGAAAACTCAAAAATCTCCCAAGAATTCACTGGCCTCAGTCCAAATTTCCTCCCATCAGTGTCAAATTCATTGTCACTCTGTACGAATACCCTTCTAACCTAAAAGTCAATGGAGATGTATGAAAAAAATGTATTCTGAGCTATTTAACATAAACACACCTGTTCAGTCGTTGAATTTCTAACATCTATCACATTATCGTAATTCGGAGGAGATTTTCTGCTTTTATAGTATTTAAATCGCTCTTTGAACATTTTTCATACTCCAATCTGCTCCAATCATGGGCGCAGCCATTTTTCTTAAGACTGTCTATCACAAGAAAGCATCAAAACAACTCATAAATAATAATTTTAAAAAAATTTACAATTATAAAAAAATAAATTAATGCTCATATGATCGTGTGTCGTGTGGAAAATCTCAATTCTCAACACACAATTTGCAAAATAATCTACGTAACCCCGTGCCTCTACTATTATCCCCATGATTTAACATATCTGATCGATAATAATCGTATACACGCGAGTGAAATGCCGGTAGTTTCCCTCCCTCACCCCCCCCCCCCCCCTTCAACCCATTATTTACATTTTATCTCATTTAAAAATGATGATCACAGCCCATCCCATAAATCTGACGAATCCAAACGACTCATGACTAACTTTGGCATGCAGCGAGAGTGCAATTGCCCGCAGGGGAAAACTATGATTTCATATATTGAGATCCGGTGTGTGTTTAATGTGTGCGATCTAATAGTCAAGGCTTTTTGAAAGCTCATATACAAGATTAATACACAGTAATTTTAATACCTGTGTAATTGACCGAATATAATTGAATAATTTCCACCCATAAACAATATTTTTAAATAATTCTATTTCAATTGTTCATAAAAAAAATAAAAAAAAATAAAAAAAATATATAATTTCCTAAAAATCTTATTTCTGATATTAGTAAACATTAAAGAATCGAGAGCATCATAAGATGCATAAATTATGTATAAACCGAGGCATTTGGTTACTTCATCGTAGAGGTGACGCCCACGTATCGCGCGGGAGTTACAACCCTGGGATACCTACATCTTATGAAGGACGAGTGAAAAATATTAAAAAAAAAAAAATAATTAAACCTGTAAACATTGAGATAAAATTGCCAAAATCATTAACAATTTCAAAGTGACAATTCTATTCAATAAATAATATTTATAACAATCACAAAATCTTTATCTAAAACCTAAAAATGCACCTGTCCAACAATTCTAAACTCACTTTCGATCTCCACAAATGCCTGTCAACAGACACAAGCCTCTGAAGAGTGACAGTTTCATGTCAACAAATGTCATGATGGTCGCACCCAGAGTTCAGTACAGATGCCCGTGAATCGGGAGAACCTACAAGAGAGACATTATTGCACGTCTAAAGCCAGTCTCCCCACCATCTACCCCCCTTAGCCAATAGAATCGCAGTATCACGTCATTATCGACCAATCGTAGAGGCCCGAGGTGACGACTGTCACTAAAAATAGCACGAGTATATCTAGGCCGGTGGCAGCCGTGAATTAACCACAGTCGCGCGCCGGCAGCCGACCGAGCTCGAGTCTCATGTATTTTTTATATTATTTATCCGTGATTTTGTTATCAATTTAGGATATAAACAGCGGTACAGGATTTACTATCATTGGATTATTCCAAGGTAAAACATGAAATATTATATTTTATGAGTGTTCATTCCGTTGGAGTGAAACAAGTGGTTTTTTGAGGTTCTGTCGTCATTCCAAAAGAAAGTGAAATTATTCTTCATCCCAATTTTCTTTAATAAGTGGAAATTTTACTCCATTAGGGAGAAAATATGTTGAATAGTATAACAGAGTTAACACGTGCTTTGTGAGACATTTATTTACTCAATGATCGTTGAAAAGTGATAAGGATTAACGACAAATTGATAAACTGGATTATTTACATTTTTATTCCCACTAAAAAGAAGAAGAATTGGTGACTTTATTTCAATTAATTACACTCAACTGAAATTATGTAGATAACACATTTTTTTTATAACATTCATTCTCTTCTCATCTGTTTTATTTTTTTTAATTTTTGTAGAGATGTAGGACGTTCTGCGTATGTATAAACACTTCTTTCATGAGTATACATTTTTTTTTTATTTCTTCGTGTTGATGTACATTCTCAAGACACAGCAGAATACCTTTGCTCAGTTGCCGGCGACCAATTGATTTGTGAAACAGTGGTAATAATAATTTATTCCACTCACTACATATTGACGAATGTCAGATATTCCTCAATTTTTTGTTGTTTGAAATACACAAAAACGAAAAAAAAAAATTGTTGGAAATTTTATCGGCAGTCTTTCATTCCGAAACGCAGTAATTTCAAGGCCATGATGCCCATGTGACCTTGCATACCTCGCTTATCCCGAATTATTATCGATTTTTTTAAAAACATCGTCGTGAATTATCCACACCCAGTGATGATAATTTAATGGGTATTTTTTTTTCGTTAGATTCGATTAAAAAAAAATATTTATTCTTTAATTTGAAATTCGTGCGCCATTAAAGATAATTATCAGGTACATGCGCGAGTTTTTGGATATTAAAAACACGCGATTTTTAATTCTAAAAATGCTAATTTTCATTTGGATATTTTTTTAGAATTCAAATCAATTGTCTAAATCGGTTTTGAATAATTAATTTAATAAAACATTCATTTTATCAAATGGTAAGTGTTAGGATGCAGTCAATCAGGTGTTGTACGGATTTAATTGAAAATTAATGAGGAAAATATAGAGAAAAATCATTACTACTGACAAACATTCCAATTGATTAACTATTATCGGTATGTCCAATCAATGATGTGGACCTCAGTAATACCGAGGCCATGATGCACGGTATTTCCACATTCTCCATTTTTTATCATCTCCCAATATCGAAAAACTTCAAAGAAAATTCTCATTATCTGTGAAAAATTTAAAACCCATTTTTTATTCAACGAATGAACTAAACAAATGTAATACAAAATTGATATTATTATTTCCACGATTTTATGACTCTCTGAGTGGGTAAAAATTCTCACCCCCCCCCAATGTAATTGAAAGCATACGGGTATTAAAGGAACAATCAATCTCCATTATAATCGTATTCGGTAAATTGTTCTCGAGAGATGTCGGATCTATCTTCTCCTCAAATCAATTGATGTTGGTATGGTCATTTAGCCACTCTAGTAGTTAAGTGTACGTGTGAAAAAAAAAACGGAGGTCATTGTTGAGTATTAGAGCTAAATTATTAAACAAAACAAGAAATCCCAATCAATTTTCAGAATTAAATTGTGACTACGATAAAAATTAAAAGGACCACTTACAGATGTACATTTGCCTTTTTTTCTACATTCTCTATATTTCTTAAATATGTATATGTCAGACAAATACACACTCACACACATCGTGCAAGAGCAAGAAGCATCAATTTTATGACAAAGAATTAATAGAGAAAACAAAACAATCGATCACTCAGGAAAATTTATTTTTAATAATTTTTTTCATTAATAGGAGTCAAAATATCATTTAACTTTTTGGGCTAAATGGTAAATATTTGTTTTTTTTTTTTCATTATTTCTTCTACGATGAATTTTTTAACGATGACCTTGTTTCCCTTTGCCCCTACCACATTCACTCGATTCCTTTGGAGAGTGGCTCGTGTCGGAGCAAACATCCACTCATTTAATATTCAATGGGTCCCCTTTGTTTTCTTTTTTTCTTCTCTGGTTTTACTATATTTCACTGGTTTATTTCATTCTTAAGAACGTCAGGATTTTTCAAATATTCACATGTTCTCAATTATTATTTTATCATAAAAAAATTTAAGGGAATTTCTTTGTTGAAAAATCCAACCGCCCACATGCACAATAATTGTGTGTCAACGACCGAATAACTGGAAGAAAAAAAAAAAAAAATACGAGAAAATGTATTTGATGCCAGATGGTCCCCTCCCTTGTTAGTACATAAGCATCGAAACACATTGCGTAAGAGTAAAATGCGTGAGACAGTACTATATAATGGATTTTTGTAAATTGCTCAAGCTATGCCGGCACATTTGTCGACCAAAATTGGACTGACGCCGAAATCATCCAATTATCTCTTCTTCCCACTGTTCTCCCCCATTGAGTCCTTTTTTTTTTTTTTTGCAAAAAGAAATTCTACGAAATCTAGATCCAAGGAATCTGATATAATTTTTTTTTCTCATTCTCTTATCACACTTCAGGATATGAAATATAACAATGTTGCTCATTGTATCGGTTATTTACCACAGTACTTGCCCTTATGGTAACTCTACACTTACAATCGTTAGCGATAAAATGTTATCCGATACTGAATAGGGGAATCATAAAGATACTGACTGAAGGAATTAATTCTACGCGTGCTGATATTTATTACTCAGCTTCATCAACAAATCAGAAGCGCAAAGTGGTTAAACTTACTAGAGCGAGTCAATTTTTTTCTCTTTCTAAATATCAAATTATCTTCATTATAAATGATTTTAGAGAGAAATGTCAAGAGACTTTTTTTGTAGCTGATAAAATTTTCAACAAAAAATATCTTTTGACAATTTTTCCTAGAATCACCTGTTCTCGAGATAAATTGAAGATTACGAAAATTTTGCTGTTAAAATGAAACTAAAGTCTACACAAATACCTGTACTAATAATTTCCAAATTTTATTTCAAGTAGAATTGATGAGTTATGCTTGGCAGGCCCCATCGTGGAGAAGTCGTTGAATTCCGGGGCATTCAGACCATACGTCAAAATCAAATGATTTCTATTTTAAGATTTTAACGATGCAGATTTTATGAAAAATTTGATATTTGCATTGTTTAAACAAAACATGAAAGATGAAAAAAAAGACTTATTTCTAGTATTGGCAGTCTCATGAATATTTAGCCTTTAAAATTGTAAAGAAAACCTTTTAAACACATTCTCAACGATAAACGTTAAAGCCACACCTCAAGGGACATTTTCTGTTTTTCTTCTATTCGCAATGTATGTCTTTCAGTGTCAAAAATAGTTGACATGCACCATTGACTAGAAGTCTTTTAGCATATACGAGACCACCCATTATTCAAAAACTCCTATTTTCTGTGTCCGGTTTAATTCACCTGTCATTCTTTCACAAACATTTATATATATTTTTTTCTATTTCTCTCTCTCATTGCGCTAGTCAATTCTTGCTTTCACGATTCACTCGTATTGCGTCATTGGGACTCATGTAGAGGTCACAATGAATACTTTATATTAATAAAACAAAAAGATAAAATAACATTCTGCAGTTACAAGTATTAAACTTAAAAAGGTCAAGACAAAAAGAGAAAAGTTGTGAAAATTAATGATTAATTTTAATAATTTTACCTCTATGAATTCAGTCATTTATCATGACATCCGCTCATTAAGGCCCCATTTGTTTTATTTTCCTTTATTATTCTCAAACCCAAAAAAAAAAAAAAACTAATCACAGTTCCTGGGAAGAATTTGACCTCGTCAACTACTTTGTTACATCACAATTAGCTTTTTTTTCCCCCTGAAGGCCAATCTCTTATTTTTTTTAGTTTTTTTTGTAACAATTCTCCACATTATATCACTCATGTAAATGTATTATTTTTGGATTCATTACAGGTTCAATGGTGAGAGTTTACAATGTACAATTTAAACATAAACGTGAATCCTAGCCCAATGGCGGCCGCTGGTCTACTCGGCGTTGCGGCGGCCGAGGTAACACCGAGAACCCCAGAAATTGTTAATTCGTTGATTGCAATGACGAATCCCTTCGAGGGTTTTGCCCATGAACGAAGGGATAGGGCTGACTCGACTAGCAGTTGTGGGGATGCTAGTCCACCCAGTGTGCAGCATACGTGCAGTCAGTTGATAAAAGAGGGTGAGGGATTTTAATCTTAAATTTATTAATTTTTTTTTTTTTTAGGGAAAAAATTGATTAATTGTTGATTTTCATTGAATAGGACTCAAATTGACGCTGCAGACAAAGAGACGAGCCTATGTGAGTGGCAATGAGGGGAAGAAAAAATCGAGAAAAGAGGAAACTAGTGCTGATGATGAGGAGGATGATGATTCTAGTACTACGACATCTCGAGCTGGGGTAGGAATATTTTGGATTATTAATTCAGAGCTATAATAAAACAAATAATTGTTACAGTTGACACCAGAAGACGAGGAGAGACGTAGAAGAAGAAGAGAGCGTAATAAAATAGCAGCGACAAAATGTAGATTAAAAAAGCGTGAAAAAACAGTTATTCTTGTGCAAGAATCAGAAACCCTAGAGTCACAGAATCACGATTTAAAGTCTCAGATACAAGAGTTAGAAACTCAGAGGAGAAGACTCGTGGATATGCTGAGCCTCCACACCCCAACTTGTCTCAAGCAAGGAGGAAATAATGACACATCCTATCAGCAATTCAATGATCCACTCTATATACCTAATAGTTACCAGGATAATTATCCACCACCAGCACTCAATCAGCCACAAAATTGTGTCACCGAGTATCCAGTCAAAGTCGAGAGTTATGAAACATCGGGACAGGATTATTATAGACAGGACAGCCCATTTGTTCCTACATCTGATGCTGGATGCACTGTTTAGCCCTCATTAATCATTTAATATATATTTTTTTTCTCTGTATTGACAGCTTCAATATCATCAACAACATCGTAAAATAGCAGAGAATTGACTAGACATTCCGTAAGAAAAATTGATAATTTTGGAATGATAAAATCGTTAATGTCTTCCTTTGAAAAAACACCTAGATCAAGAAGAAACATATTTTTTTCCCCTTTTTTTCTCCAATTTTTCCCTTCATTTTTAGTTCTAAAGCCAATATAAGACATTCCTCTCGTTATAACTCAACTGTGACATTCTTCAGTAATTCTGATTATCAAAGAAAATGTTTAATGCAACGGATCAAGAAAAACCGGTAAATTGTAGATTTATCACGAGTGTTGGATTATCAGTTGCATGAGTAAAAGTGCAGGACACGTGCTCTTAATTATCAAAGTATCGTCTTTAAAGAGAAAGAAAAAAAAAGAATTATTTGAAGAATTAAATTGTCGAATGAATATTTCACTTTTTCTCTTGTCGAGATAATACGTAATCAACCGAGTTGAACACAATGCTATGAACAGTAATGCCATGGTGCTTTAAAACAGATGATACCTATTATACTAATAAGTACATCGATAATATTTAATGAGTAATAAGAATATTTTATACGCTGAATTTATGGTTAACGAGTTTTTATGATTAAGATGTTCAATGTTACTAAGATTGACACGCTTAATATACATGTATTTTTTTAAGATATATATATTTACTTGCATTACCTAACAATATACCTCAGATGTAATGCCCGAGTTATGTATTAATATCCAAGAATTATTTGACGAATGATTATATATTTTTTAATTCAGACAAGTTAAGTTTTTGAGCAATATCTTCGGATCTAAGGGAGATTGAAAAATTTTCGTGAGTACCTTTTTTGTAGAGCAGAATGCAAGCTACAAAAAAGGTCTCTTGACATTTTCTCCTAAAATCATTCATTCCAGAGATAATTGCGTAATTAATTTGTCTGAATTTCTCAGTCAATCGTTTAGTAATCAACTGAGATGATGCGTTTCCATGATTAACGTGAGTTAATTAAAAGAATTTAGATGGTAAAACGTACACTATTGTTTCTTCTGTGTATCCGTAGAGAACACAAAATACTTGAGGCCAGCTTTTGTTACGTAATGTTGGCGAAGGATTTCGAAAGCGTGCGCTCTTTCATATTTTTCGTTTAAAGTTCTAAAAATTATTTTATTAAGATAAAAAAAAATTGATGTAATTGCGCACGATTTTTCATAAAGTCGAGTGGATGAGAAGAAAGTGCTTATTTGTAAGTTTAACAGTCTGCCATATGTATCAACTCGATTTTTCTATTTCAAAAATGCATTTTCGTTCATGAAAAAATTAAAAAAATAGTGATGTTTTTTTTTTACGATTGTAATCAGTCCAAGAGAATTCAAATAAAAGTGCCTTGACCATAACAAATACTCTGGTATTATTATATGAAATAAAATTATATCAATGAAAATTTGAATAAAAGAACTGCAATAAAATTTTTGAATAATCATTTGTTTATTACAAAATTCATTAATACACACTCACCATCGATTCTTCCATCTATTTCAGTCACAATCATAATCACAACATATTAATTCACCTCCCATATATTCTTCCATGGTATAAATAATAACTGGGAGAATAATCAGAGTTGTGAAGGGAGAAATTGATAGAAGTAATTGCAAAATATTCTCTTAACAATAAATATAATTTATACATCTTCAATCTGAGTTTTATGATCCCCTAAAATAACAAAAATCATTTGTATTTATATTTATCTACTGATTCTCAATGCAATTGAATGAATAAATAGTTTTTTACTTACACAATAATGTTGTTGATTGGAATGTGGATGAGTTTTACGAAAAATCCAATGAATCCCATTATGCAGAAGCCGATTGCAGTGGCAATGGCAATTTTCTGGAATTCTGTAAGAAAACATCATCATTGGAATCAAATTTATCGAACACATCTTGATAAACATTGAATTATCTCTGCAATAAACAATTTTAAAAGAAAATATCAAGAGACCTTTTTTATAGGAAATTTTCTTAGCTACAAAAAAGGTATTTTGACATTTCTTCCTAAAATCAATCGTTCTCAAGATAAATAGAAAAAAATCACTAGTAAATTAAAAGAAGACAAATTAAATTGCATCTTACCTTTCCTATCAGGTTTCGTACATCTCTTGACAAGCCTGATGCTGTCCTTGGTGAATTTACGACTGGGTTCGGTGAATTTCTTGACCTGATCCATTTTATTTGAGTATTCCTGTGAAAAAACCGAGATTGTAAGAATAATCACAGACTGTTGGTTCCACTACACAATTATTCCTCTTGGCTCAAAATTCAATATTCACTCCAAATGACTCAAAAAAATTATCATCACTATTTATCAATTATCATCCAGGCCCCATATGTCATGAGAAATAAACCATAAAAAACTGAATTTCTCGAGAAACAAAATTATTGAAGTTTAGTTGAATTAGATTTTATTGAATAAATTGAAATGAATTTAATTTTTCAATTACAATGACACGGTTGACATTCGTAGAAAAACTACAATTTCATGAAAATTTCGAGGAATTGTAGTCCCAGAATGAATAAATAATACTCACGTTGCTTAATCGTTGACAACACTCAGCAGAATGTTATTTGGCGGCTACGAGGATGGAAATCTCGACGCTTTTCTGGAGCTACGTGGACGAGATACGGGGGAAACGTCACTTCCTCTGTATTGACGTTGGAGACCTCAAACGGAAGTCGCGAAACGTGGATATTTTTACGCGGGATATTTTAAATGATGTAATTGTCTTTAATCAAATTATCAATATTTCAAGGATTAATTTATTGACATTTTTTTGATATTTCACATTGTCTAGACAAATTAAATATTCAAGACTATTAATTAATAATTATTATCCCTGAATTCGATATTTTTTCCTTAAAAAATTGAATAAGTTATACTTAACTCTCATTTAACAACTATATTCACCAAAAATTGGTTAATTTATTAGGAGAATTCATCAATTTTTAAATAATATCGAATTATTTCTCTAGAGAAATTTCCCACCCAACAGCAGTCCCCCCCCCCCTAGTGACATTTTACGTTTCCCTAGATTCCATCAGCCAATGAGACAAAAGTGTAACCGTAACTTTGATATTTTTGAAAAAGCGTCAACTTCAGTTGTCTCTTGGCAATGGAAAGGGCAGCAACCAAGGAACTGGGACAATAAGTTGACAAATTAATATTAAAAAATTACAGTTTCCTTCATTAATTGAAGGCCCAGAGACAACTAAGAGTTACCCAGATATTTTGTAAGTCATTTGAGTCAATAAAATCACGTAATTTTATTCATAAAATCAGTGGTTATTGACATTGCAACCGTTACACCGATTGTTTTGGATTCCGGCCCTAACGCCAACGGCCTTCCTCCCCGAGCATCTTGCTCCCGACATTTATTTCATCTTTTCGATCTCATCTCGAAGGGGCTCGAGCTAGAGTTGTCGTGATTTTTTGATAATTGATTCGTTGATGATTTTTTGACGGTTAGACTGATGGATTATTTATTTATTGTCAAGCCCACTTCCGCGTTTTCCAATGGTCGTCCATAACTCCCTCGTGCATCAAACGGTTCGCTTCGTCCTTTGAGAGGTCATAAAACCCCCGAGATTTCTGTAAAATATTGTCGTTAAGCTGCTTCGGATATTTTATTTAATCTGTGTTCTCCATGCGTTTGAAATATAATTTTTTTTTTCTCTGGAGTCCCATGATAATTATCGAATTTTTTCAAATCAAAAATACCAAATAAATTTTTTATTATCGATTGACGATTGATGATTTTATTTATTAACAGTTAACAAGAGGTCAGTGAAGAGGAGGAAATGGCCCCACCAAAAATAGTCAATAGTCAGAATAAACATGCAAATACAGCTGTCGTCATGAGAAAAGGAATAACGCGAAATCAGAAGGCAGCACTGGCCAACAATCCAGTTAATGTGAGGATGTCTACTGTTGTTAAGGACCCAAGGATTAAAAGAAAAGCGGAAGCCTCGCCACTCAAAGATAAAATGAATAAACGATCAGCTCTAGGAAATATTACCAATGTAAGTTTAAATTAAATGAACGAGATAAATTAATTCATAAATGAAATTTTGAAATATCTCTCTAACGGATGATTTTATGAGAAAAAAGCAGTAGACATTATCTCTTGCAAATTCAATCCTCTACAAAAATTGTTTCCTGACATTTTCTCTTAAAATCACTCGTTTACGAGATAATCAACAAATAACAAATGATATCAAATTTTTCATCAGGCCATTGGAAAATCACTGGGTGTTCAACTGCCAGAAACAAAGAGGGTGGTAAAAAAAGTCCAACCCCTCCAGCCCGTAAAAACCTCACAAGCTCCAGCTCACAATCTCAGAAACTCTGACAAATCAGTAATTAAAACTGATAATGTGATACAAGTTAAGCCAAAAGTTGTTACAAGAGCTAAAGTAGCTAGGAAGTCTGAAGATCAAGTTGAGGTAGTCAGTAAAGTACCAATTGCACGACGAAGTGTAGACGGGGAAAAATCAGAAGAGAGTTCACTGTACGTTAGTGCACTCGACGAAGTTCCCGAGGAGGTTTTCAAGAAAAATGAAAAAAATGCTAAAGTCCAAGTGAAAAAAGAGAAGAGCAAGTCTCCAGTGGTCGTGAAAGAGTCCATTACTGAGCGTTTGGATGCTCCACCAACAAGAAAACTTCCAGATGGAGTACAATGGGACTTTGATGTTGAAAATTGGCGTGATCCTTATCAAGTATCACCATATGCTATGGAAATATTTGAGTATCTCAAAAGCAGGGAAAAATTATTTCCCATTGGTGATTATATGGAGCAACAAGTGTGTTTATCAAGATGGATGAGATCATTATTGGTTGATTGGATGGTTGAGGTTCAAGAGTCATTTGAACTTAATCATGAGACACTTTATTTGGCTGTTAAACTTGTGGATTTGTATCTGACTAAAGTTACTGTAGGAAAAGAAACATTGCAACTTTTGGGGGCTGCTAGTTTATTTATTGCTAGCAAATTTGACGTGAGTTTATAAGTTTTTGAATTAATTATTTAATTAATGTTATTTTTTGGATTTTAATCATTTTTAACTTTTAGGAAAGGATACCCCCGATGATTGAAGACTTTTTGTATATCTGTGATGGTGCTTACAATCAACGTGAATTAATTAGGATGGAAATGAATGTATTGAAGATAGTTGACTTTGATTTGGGTATTCCATTGTCCTATCGATTTCTCAGACGATATGCAAGGGTTATTATTTTAATTTTAATTTAATTTTGTAAATTATTTTCATTTGATTCAGTACATTTAATTAATTATAAATGGAAAAATTTATTATTTTAGTGTGCTAAAGTGTCAATGCCAACCCTGACACTAGCACGATACATTCTTGAGTACTCCTTGATGGATTACTCAACGATAATGTACAGTGACAGTAAAATAGCAGCAGCTGCACTACTCCTTGCACTTCAGATGAAGGATCTAGGATCTTGGACACCAACATTAGAATATTATACTGGTTACAAAGTCAATGATCTTAGAGAAATACTCAATGTGCTTAATCAGGGACTTCACAGAAAGCAGAAAGATGCCCTGGCAACTGTTCGCAATAAATATAGTCACAAGTGAGTTCACAAGTGACGTTGAAAAAATTTAATTTCATCAATTTTGTGTCTTGACATTAATTTTTATTCTACTTTCATTCCAGAATTTTTTTCGAAGTTGCCAAAGTCCCACTTAAGGATGTGTTAAATGTATAGTCAACGTCAGAGTAAGTACAGATAGCACAATTCATTGTCTGATATTCTCATTGACAATTATTTTCGCCTCAACATGTATGAATTTTTTGATAAAAGCGTAACGAGTGAGAAAAAGGTTGAGGGGGGGACCAAGTCTGAAGTTTTAGAGTGTTTTTAGAAAAATAAATTTTTTATGACAACGAGTTGAATCATAATGAATCACAAGAGCATCCAGGAAAAGAGAGAAAATAAATTAAAAAAAAAAAAAAAAATAGTAAAATGAGTTTCAACGAAAGGAGAAAAGGACAGATTCTGCATGATCAGATTTAAAATACTTTTGACATTATTTATGAATTATTCATTTTTCGTGAGATAATAAGTATGCTCAGTATTTTTAAGTTATTTTATTACGATATTTTTTCATTTACTCTATTTTGTTGGAAAAAAAAACTTTTAATTCATATCTAAACATAAACGAAATAATGTATTTTATAGGAGATTTTTTTTTTCGTCATTTTTGTTTTTAAACTCATGATATTCACTCACCTGTCCTTACCTCATTAAATTTAGTCAAATGTGAGATGATGTCTTTTCGTAGAGACTGATGCTTAAAAAATGACGAATCAGTTGACAGGAGAGGCTGACGTGACATTGAAAAAATCTTATAAAATTCCTTGGTTCATTGAAAAAAAAAATTAGTCAATTTTCATAATCATCTCTCAATTACTCATGTACATATGGTGTAAAAAATTTTTTCGAGTACAAAGAATGATAGAACAACGAAATTATAGCATATGTAGGGGCTATTTTTAAAGAACGAATTATTTAGAGTAATAAACAAATACTTAAGACATCTTGATACATTTTTCGTAAAAGAAAAAATTCAATAAAATGCCTTCATATGAATTAACCAAACGATTATTTACTCTGTAAGAACTCTCTCCTCATGCAATTAAATTTTTTTTGGATGATTTTCGACTTTTGCTGGGGGGGGGGGGGGGGGGAATCGAAAGATTAGAGTTTCCATGTAGTTTAATATATTTTGCTATATTATCCTCATAATGTAGCGTAACATTTTTCATTTCATTCAATGTCTATTATATATATATATATATCAATAATGGTAGTGTTTTATTAAATAATCATAATAAGAATAATAATAATAACTATAGCACCATAAACCCTCATCGATTTCTCAGCATCCCAAATAATCAATATATTTGTCAATCCCGTGAGTCGAATGACCAGTGAAAAACATCGATTCTAATGACAATAAGCATACATTTATTGACTTAAATGTTAATGAAAATTTTCCATTAATTCCTATGGAGTTGTCCTGAAATTACAGAAATCACGTTAAACTGGTATTTAATTGTTTGGTTGAATTTTCAAAGAATTTTTACCATGCAATGTTTTTAATGAGAAAATAAATTATAAACCTGTTTTCAGAGTTGTCACAAATTTTCAAATTTTTCACTCACTATTTCTTCCCTCCTAGCTGCTGTAATTATTAGTTCAGTTAACACTATAGTATATATTTTTTCCCCCCATATTTTCCATATTTTTTGTGAAAGCTTCAAGTCACTGTATCAATACCTCATAATCAAAATTTTATTTATGATTAATTAATAATTCCATTCGATCTCATCATTGATTTGATTAATTTTATAATTTTAACATTCTACCTAGGTAGCTGGTCGTTATTTAATTTTTTTATAAACAATGGATAAATGTATTTATCTGACATCATCATTTCTCTCTTTCTCTTCATCAATTTCCAGTAATAATTTGCATTTGGTATATGTAATATATAAAAAGCATTTTCCATCACATTCGCAAGGTTAATCATCACGATAATAATATTTTCGTTATTTCGTACTGCCACAAATTATTCATACCTGCTCCATAGTTATTATTATTATTTAATAATTGTTCACTGATATCAGAAGTATTTGAATATTTCTTTTTTTTTTCATTGATTTTATTCACTCAATGAACGTCCAATTTTAATGCTAAACTATGCCTCCCAACTACGAATTTTTCATTTTATCCAAATGGTTGTTCTATAATTCCATTGCTACAGTAATTATTACCGTCCGAAGAACAAGTACAAAAATTGAATTGTGTATTTTTTCATCATTTATAACGTTTCCTTTTGGTTTTTATGCTGTCTTATTGTGGCCTAGATGCGTGGATTTTTCATATTTATTTATCGAATTTTCAGTATGTTCATAAAAGCAGACTCGACGGACGGGTTGTGTTTTTAGTCGTAATCATAGTCAAGTGGTGGGCGGGGAAAAAAACTTATTTCCTTTAATTTCGCTCAAAATCGAACGAATATTGTATATCATCAATATCTAATATCAAATTGCAATTTTTGGTTGATCACTTAAACTGATTGTTGGATGGAAATTTCAAGTATATTCAATTATATGGCATAGGATGATGGTTTTCATTAATTAACTCCTTCTTTTCATTATTATTGGTTCAATAAAAATAACGAAACAATTATTAATTTTTTTGGAATTTATTATATTCAGTAATCCGCAAAGTTTGATTCAATAATGAATATATTATGTTATTTTTATGATTATACCAATCAAAGTGCTTCCTCATAGAGACAGTTTTATGATCAATGAATGTCAAAATAATGAAGACATATAGTAATTCGTATATTTCATTTTATTTTGATTCTTTCTTCTTCTCATTATTCCACTCTCCATTCATAAAAATCTTTTAAGGCAACTTATGCCAATATATGCATATCCTCTTGTCTAGCCATTGTCAAGACAAACAGGTATCATGATTTATCATTTTACTTACCTTCTCCTCCCACTATATTAAGCTCATTATCACATTCTGCGTTGCAATGAAATATTAAGTAATTTGTGCTCAATTATAATACTCTATAACTAATTTTGTTCATATGGAGTTTAATAACAAAAAATTTTTAGATTTTCATCAACTATCACTTTTATATATTTCATATAATTTTCTTCTTTTTTTTTTCTTTTTAATTCATAGAAAAAGCCGATTATCCATTAGGCCAAGCTTTTGCTCATAAAATACGTATATAATTCAAATGAATTTTCAATAACTTTAATATAAATATTTTTTCATATAGAATGTTAAAGCAGTGCTGCATAATAAACTTTAAAATAACTCGTTAAGCTTTTAAGCCGATTATATAACTATGATGACGTTGATATTGATCACAAAACTCACTCTCTAAGGAAGCCAAAAAACAATTTCCTTTCCTTGAGTTACGTATGGGAAGGCTTATATAGATCGTAGCTATATAGATTATATTAGTTGTAAATAAATTTTCGTGACTAGAAAAAGTTCAATTTTGTTATTGAATGAAATGGAGGCTTCGAGTGCAACATATTGCACTCAGTCGACTGTTGTAGATTTTTTTATAATCTCACAAAACCCTGTTTTCTTATTTTCATTTACTTGAATTCATTCAAATGCAGAATCACATCCGTCCATCTACATTGAACATGATACAGTCTGTCGTGTACTGCTCGTTAAAATTATCAGGGATGAATTAATAATTAATATTATGGGTATAAAGCAATAACTGTAAGTGCACAGAGAGATTCAATCTCATCGTATCGCAAATCATAATAAAGCATATAGCATGTTATTTTGTTTTCCTATCAAATGTCACAATCTCTTGCTGAAATTTATCACAATATTATTCACTTGTCTCTCACAGTCGGGATTTTTCATTATTATTCTTTATTTGAACAAAAAGTTATGGTTTTATGACTGGCGGATGTTAGATTATCGAGAATCACGACTGGAAGTACTTAAGGCCCATTTGCATTATTTATTCTCCTCCCAATCTAACTTCAATCATCGCATAATAATTCATAGATTTTTCTTGAATGTATATAACCTGTCCTTGGCTTCCGAATGGAAGAATTGTAATTGTCGAATGTTTTTAATTATTTTGTGCTGCTCTGAGTTGCATTATGTCAAGAAAAAAAAACAACTTCGTTACAAGACAATAGAGATTTTCGTTTATGACAATTAGACCACTTTGACCAATTAGTTTATGTCGAGTGAGAAATTTCTCTCATTTCGTTTTGTTTTTCATCTTGTGAGTTTATTGAGAGTCTGATGGGGATGTAGGTTGGCTCAGAATTCGACGAGTAGGGCTGAGCATGCTGACATGTCCTAGAACTCTAGTCGATAAGCGCTACAGCTTGTTTCGTGATCTTGTAGATTGATTGTGCAACGTGACGCCGATGGTGAGAGATCAATATGATTAGCTGCAAGGGCTTCCTCGTTATCGGCTACCCAGTAGCCGAGAGTGTCAGTGTCATAAGTAGGGATCATTGTGACTTCTGCAATGAATGAGATTAGTAGATTTAAATTGAATAGTAAATATAAAACTGTAAAAATTACCGAGATTTTTATTCTCCCAAGTCTTTTTGGCATCGAGCAGTGCGTCATAAACTTCTCTACTGGGCTCAGTCCCACTGAAAACATAATATCTAGCTCGTATGCGTTTGAAGAAATCCAAACTAGCGTAATAAGAATTTCCATGATGTGGAACATAAGTTAGGTCCAGATAAACCGGCTGAACCTTCTTTGAGTCCTTCTTTTTCTCCATGTTAGCAGGACTATCAGAACGCTTCTTATTCTTCATATTCTCAGCTACAATTTTCTTCGGTTGTCTGCGTTCCTTCTTTGGAGTAGGTGGCATTGTCTTGTTAGAAGCTTCATCAGCAGTTGGAGCTGGCGATGGTAACCTCAGTGGTTCTCCCCAATCATTGATAACATCAAAGTTTAAGGAATCTGGTGACATATCTACTGATGAACGGACAATTGGGGTTGAACGAAGATTGAATTTATCGGGTCGTTTAGGTGACGGTAGTTTCAGAGGAGTACCCCAGCCCTTAATAGGATCCTTGTCCTCGTCTTCATCATCTCCATGATGCTCTTTCTCATGTTCTCTCAGTACTTTATCCACATCGTAATCAGCAACATCGGCGAATTGACGGGAAGTGCTCATATGCTCGTCAACTCCCTCAGCAAAATGTTTCTCTAGTGAAAATTTCTTGAATGAAAAGTCCTTGTCATCTCCCACAGGTTCTGTAGAGTGACGTGGTTGTGGAACATCGGGCAACTTTCCATAGAAACTGCTGCTCATATCAGCTGTTGAGAACTCAACATGTTTTTGATCGCCTTTGTCGTAATGATACACTTGAGATGTTGCTGACAGAGGTGAATCCTCCTCTGATTCCTCGCGATGTAGTTGCTCAGACCAATGATGCGCGGAAATTTCCATTCCAGGCTCAGCTTGAGTAGTTTGAACATCCACCTTCTCCTCCACTACTACGGTCTCTCCACGTTCATTAGTTGTTTCTGTCACCTCCTTCGTTGTCGTGACGATCTCACCCTCATCTGACATTGTCCTAGTTTTTGTGATCGTTGTCTTTATAACTTCGTGAGAACGAAGACTATCTGGGGTTGCTGTGCTAGATCTACCCTCTGACGAATCTCTAATTCTATCGGGTGTTGATCTACCTGAAGACAAGGACATCAAGCTCTTGTTAAGATCGACTTTCATTACGCCTTTGTCATCGAATTTACTAGTTGTGATGGATTTTCCGTCAGTCGAGCCATCATCATCATCATCCTCTTCCAATATCTCTCGTTTGACTACTGTTTTCTTGACAATAGTTTCATACTCTGGTACTTCAGTTATGATTGTCCGTTTGATAATAGTGGGAGCAGCTTCCATACTCTCTTCACCCATTTTATCCGAAGATGTAGCAGTATCTGCAAGAGAATCCGGCGTATCGATCCTAGTACCAACATCGGGAGTTGATTTACCGGATAAAGTTGTTATGTGAGTCGTGCGAATTTCCGTCATACCTCCGACAAAGGCTTTATGAAATTGACTTTCATATTTATCATCATAGTGCCTGACCTCAGGAGTTGAATAGCCTGATGATCTTCGTTCTGGCGATGATTTTCCAGACATATGTTCCTCCTTGTATTGGGTAACACTGCTCCCTGTTTCAGCGTATTCTTTGTATGTCTCAATTTGATGAAGTTGGCCATCATCTCCTTCTTTTATGGCCAAACTCTTTCTTGTTGTCTTTTCAATTACACTTACATCGTCAATTATTGATTCTCTTGGGATCTTCATTTTCTCACAGATTTCATAGATTATCTCAATGACAATATAAGTTGGCACATCATAAAGTGCCACTAGCTCTTCAAGCGTTGATCCTATTATCTTTCGTTTTCTAGTTACGTATTGACTCATTATGTATCGTTCTAAGTCAATACGTTTCGCCTCGGATACTTGATAATCTTCGTCTGCGTCTTCGTGTTGGAAGTGGTCCTCATGAAATTCAGACAATCCGGAAGATTTTCGGGAAACAGCCTTGAAAATATCCTCCTTTTCCTCGAAGAGACTCGCCGCTCTAGATCTACCTAGAGGAGTTTTGTCCCCTGTGTCAAATAGGCTGTGCGAACGGGATCTGTCGCAGGATGGAACTTCTGGGAATTCTACATCATCCGTTTTGCCAACAGCTGATGCCAGTTTCTGCGGAGATGAATCTGTTGATGAAGGACTCTTGGATTTTTCGACATGAAGAGATGATTCCAATTGATCTGGTTGAGGCGCTTTCTCTTTAATTGGCACAATTGCGGATTTTTCAGAAGCTATGCTGGAGGATCTTGATCGTGTACTCAAGTCTTTTTCAATTGTGTCTTTCAGAATTGAATCGTCAGATTTCGGTTGACTAGGTAGAGCTAATGGCTCCAGGGATTTCTCGCTGATAGTGTGAGCTGGACTTGTTTCTGGAACTGCAGTACCTTTCGAGGGTAGTGATTTCGTATCAGTTACTTCATCTTCCGGCTTGTCAGATACGTGGGTTATGAGCCCTGAGAAATCCAAAGATTTTTCTTCGGTTCCTTGAGTTGGACTTTCCTTTTTGGTGGGCAGAGTCTCTTGAGCTGCTGTTGAGGATTTCGCACCTATTTTACCATCTTCTAGCTTTTGATCTGCCTGAGGAGGGAGCGGTGATGATTCCATCAATGTTGGCTTCGTATCTGCAGTCAAGTTCTCTTTTTTGGCTGGTGAAAGAACTGGAGGGGATTCTGATGATTTAACATCTGGTTTTTCTTCTGGCGTTGGTAGTGTTTGAGGTGTCAGCGATAGTGGTTCTGGAGATTTCTCTTTCACTTCGGAAATGGAACTGTCTTTCCTGATTGGAGAAGAGTCACGAGATGATGCTGAAGATTCCACATCTATTTTTTTCTCTTCAGGCTGATGTAATACCTGAGCTAAGTTTTCTTTACTGACTGGAGAGATGTCTTGTGCCGGTGTTGCTGATTTCGGATCAATCACACTAGCAGCTAGGGATTTCTTACCATGGAATTCAATATCCATGGAATTATCTGGTTGTTGTGCAGAGATTGGAGCACCGATTACGTGTTTTTCATCTCCACTAATGCTTTCCTTTCTAGTTTCCGCACTTGTCGGGGATTTCTCATGAACTTTCTTCTCATCTGTTTTGTCATCAAACTTTTCAGATACGCTTTCTTTCCTGACTGGTGACAGAGGACTTGGGGATATTGAAGCAGGACTAGGTAGCTTCTTATCAGTAGACCCCTCTGCCTGGAGGATATCGATAGATGCCCTCGGGGTATCACTAATCGAAACTTTTCCGTCGGGACTGGGTGTTTTCTTATCGATAGTTTCCTCGCCCAAGTTGATATCGATAGATGCCCTTGGAGTACCACTAACCGAAACTTTTTCATCCAAAATAGATTCCTTTCTATCGGTAGTCCCCTTCTCCAGTGTGATATCGATAGATGCTCTTGGAGTACTACTCGTCAAGACTTTTTCATCAGGACTGGATGCTTTCTTGTCAATAGTCCCTTCTTCCAAGTTTATATCTACGGATGCCCTTGGCGTACCACTAATGGAGACTTTGTCATCCGGACTAGACGGCTTCTTATCGGCAATCCCTCCTTCTGGTATAATGTCAACTCTTGAAGCATTATTAATAGAGACTTTTTCATCTGGACCAGACGGCTTTTGATCCGAAATTGTTTCCTTTTCAGTAGTTAGACCTTCATGTTTGATATCAATCGATGCCCTTGGAGAACCATTAATGGAAACTTTGTCATCTGGACTAGGCGCCTTCTTATCAGGTGTTCCTCCTCCCAGTGTGATATCAACAGATGCCCTTGGCGTACCACTAATGGAAACTTTTCCATTTGGACTAGATGTCTTCATATCCGTAGGTGTTTCCTTGCCAGTAGTTCGCTCTTCAAGTTTGATATCTATTGATCCCCTTGGAGTACCACTAATTGAGATTTTCTCATCTGGACTAGACGTCTTCTCATGTTTTTCGTCTGGTCCAAAATCTTTCGTCACGGTTGAAGTTGGTGAAACCCTCTCTGCAATCAATGAATGAGTTTCGCCAACAGGAGAAGTGTCTCGGAGGGATGATTGGATGCTTCCGGGACCTGCTGACTTATTATCAAGAAGAATTCCATCATGTTTGATATCAATCGATGCTCTAGGGCTTGCTGACACTCTTTGACTGAGAGTTATGCTCTCTTTTCTGATCGGCGAAGTCTCTCGTGGAGATATTGAAAACTTGACATCTTCTCCAACTGGGCTAGAGGATTTTTTGACAGTTCCAACATCTTCAGGTTTTAAATCAATTGATGGTCTAGGAGTTTCATTGCTGGCAATCTTTCCATCGGAGACTGGAAGTTCTCCTGCAGTCGATGCCACGTTGGTGGGTGAAACAGATTTCATATTCAATGCATCACCCTTCATGTCAATTGATGATCTAGGGGTCAATATGTTTTCTTCCAAAACTAAGCTCTCTGATCTGATTGATGAAGGGTCTTCATGAGATACCGAAGACTTTCTTTCAATAACTGGGCTCGAAGTTTTTTGGCCAATTTCAACATCTTCTGTCGCCAGTTCAACGACTCCTCCTTCCAAACCACTCATTGGCATCTTCTCGGAACTCTCCTTTCTAATTGGTGAGGTTTCACCCGGTGATGTCGAGGATTTAATACTTGCAGCAAGGGGACTAGTTGATTTCGCATCCCCAATTTTCTCTTCCCCAATTTTCTTTTCAGATTCAATATCAATCGACAATCGCGGACTGGCTGACACTTTTTCTTCCAGAGCAACACCTTCTTTCCTGGTTGGAGATATGTCTCGCGGAGATGCTGGAGATTTTCCACTTCCAGCGGGGCTTGCAGATCCTTTATCAATTCCTGTTCCAGATTTTCCATCTTCCAATTTTGCGGGCAAACTAATACTCTCTTTTCTGATCGATGAAACTTCACAAGGAGATTTCGAAGGCTCCTGAGAATCAATAATTTTTTCTTCATATTCATCACCAATTGAGAACTTGCGCGGAGCACTTGACAATTCTTTTTCATCAACAATCAAACTTTCTTTTCGAACCGGAGAAATTGAACCTACTGGACTTGTGGCTATTTTCTCATCTTTTTTTCCTTCTAATTCAGGTGACTTTTCTTTATCATCACGACTAATGCTTTCAATTCTGATTGGTGATGCTACAACCGCACTTGATGATGCTGGAACCGCACCTGATGATATTGTGTCGACTTTTTCCATGACCTTTTCTTTTTCAAGTTTCCCAATCGTTAAGCTTTCTTTTCTCAACGGGGAGATGTCACTCGAAGGTAATGGTGACATTGCATCAGTTGCACTCGGTGTTGGAGATTTTTTGTCACTGATATCACATTTAATGTCAGATTCAGTAATGACACTTTCTTTAGATTCAATGTGTAAACTTTCCTTGCGGATTGGAGAAGCATCTCTGGAAGATTTGGTTGATTTGGCATCTCCAACACTTGACACTGGAGATTTTTTGTCACTCATTTCAGTTTTAACGTCCCATTCAGCAATCAAACTTTCTTTCCTAACTGGAGAAGCATCTCTAGATGATTTTGTTGATTTAGCATCACCAACGCTTGAAGCTGGAGATTTTTTGTCACTAATTTCCGTTTTAACGTGGGGCTCAGCAATCAAACTTTCTTTTCTAACTGGAGAAGCATCTCTAGATGATTTTGTCGACTTGGCGTCACCAACACTTGAAGCTGGAGATTTTTTGTCACCAATTTCCGTTTTAACCTGGGACTCAGACATCAAACTTTCTTTTCTAACTGGAGAAGCATCTCTAGATGATTTTGTCGACTTGGCGTCAGCAACACTTGAAGCGGGAGATTTTTCATCACTTATTCCCGTTTTCACCTCAGACTCAGCAACCAAACTCTCTGTCCGAATTGGTGAAACATCTCTAGATGATTTTGTTGATTTGACATCTCCAACACTCGACGCTGATGATTTTTTGTCACTAACTTCCGTTTTAACCCGGGACTCAGGCATCAAACTTTCTTTTCTAACTGGAGAAGCATCTCTAGATGATTTTGTCGACTTGGCGTCAGCAACACTTGAAGCGGGAGATTTTTCATCACTTATTCCCGTTTTCACCTCAGACTCAGCCATCAAACTTTCTTTTCTAACTGGAGAAGCATCTCTAGATGATTTTGTCGACTTGGCGTCACCAACACTTGAAGCTGGAGATTTTTTATCACTTATTCCAGTTTTCACCTCAGACTCGGCAATTACACTCTCTGTCCTAACTGGTGAAACATCTCTAGATGATTTTGTTGATTTGGCATCTCCAACACTCGACGCTGGTGATTTTTTGTCACTAACTTCCGTTTTAGCGTGGGGCTCAGACATCAAACTTTCTTTTCTAACTGGAGAAGCATCTCTAGATGATTTTGTCGACTTGGCGTCACCAACACTTGAAGCTGGAGATTTTTTATCACTTATTCCAGTTTTCATCTCAGACTCAGCAACTACACTCTCTGTCCGAACTGGTGAAACATCTCTAGATGATTTTGTTGATTTGACATCTCCAACACGCGACGCTGATGATTTTTTGTCACTAACTTCCGTTTTAACGTAGGACTCAGCCATCAAACTTTCTCTTCTAACTGGAGAAACATCTCTAGATGATTTTGTCGACTTGGCGTCACCAACACTTGAAGCTGGTGATTTTTTATCATCTCCTGTATCATCTGCTTTTACCGCCTTTTCCTCGCGTATTGGAGAAGTATCTCTAGATGATTTTGCTGATTTGACATCTTCAACACTTGATGCTGGTGATTTTTTATCATCTGCTGTACCAATAGCTTTTACATCTTTAGATTCAATGAGTAAATTGTCTTTGCGAATTGGAGAAGGCTCTCGAGATGATTTTGACGACATGGCATCTATAGGACTTGGGGTTTGTGATTTCTTCTCATCGGGCTTAGGACCCACTCCAATCTCACCATGTTTAACGCCATCTTCGAAAGTTGTATGTCCTTTGCCACCGAGTGATGCATGTTCTTTGAATGGTGATGATATATCATCATCAATCACTTCAATAGTTTCTGTTATATCATCCACCTGTTTACCAGGTGAAATCTGGGTTGTAATCACTGCAGTATCACTTGCCAACTCTTTCTCTCCACTCAAACTTCCCTTCCTAATTAGTGAAGTGTCCATTGGAGATATTGGAGACTTGATGCTTTCATTAATTTTGCTAGTTTCTTTATCTTCACGCTCTAGCGTAATACTTTCTTTTTGAAGTGGTGAAGTAATACCCGTACTTGGTGTTTTGTCAATAGATTCAATAGATTTCTCTCCATCTTCTTTCTCTTGAATTAAACTCTCCTTTGGAGATGAAATAGCCGGTGGAGTCGGATATTGAATACTCTCTTTTTCATTCAATTTGCTCTGAGTCTCATTGAGTTCTCCATCGCCCAGAGATACAGGACTTTCTTTGGAAATGGGCGAAATTGCAACGATGGAGCCCCTTTTCTCCATCTTCTCTTCTCCTTTCTCGTGAATCATGGAGTCTTTTTCAACTGTTGTAATACCAGGGGATGTAACAGTCTGTTTCGCATCCAGGCCTGGGCTGGGTGATTTTGTTTCGCTCGTTGTATCTTCAATTTTTAGATCAAGAGTTCTATCACCAGCTGTCACTTTCTCTTTATTCAATTCATGGAGATTTTGTTCCAATTTCTCTTTCTCTTTGGGACTCGCAACCTTTGTTTGGACATCCGTCAATTTATCGTCAACTTTCTTATCCAATTTTAAATCTCGGGGTATCGATGGCTGGCCTGAGAGCCCTTGCATTACAGCCTTATCTTTCTGTACATCAACTACATTCGCTTTTCTAATGAGCAAATCCACATCATCTGAACTTGGTGCTGTAATTGGTGTTTTACTTATTTTATCATGAGCAATATCTCCTCCATCAGCTTCAATAATTGCTTCTTGACTGACAATACTATCGTTTCTTGAGATATCCATTGGTGCCGACGTCGTCTCATCCTGAGTTAATGATGCGATACTGAGAGATCTTGACTTATCGAGAACTACACCGATTTTGTCTTTTTCCACCACTTCCACTGTTGAGGGTTTTGGAGAAGTAGCTTCTTTTTTCGATGTATCTCCGTCTAAATTTGGTACCTGTGTAGGGGAGGGTGCGACTGTGGCTTCATCTTTCGGATCTTGTTTGAGTATTTTATCATCAGGAATAGGCTTGGCGTCAACCACATCGCTTTTCGAAGATTCTTTCAATGGAGATTCAGCAAAAACACTTTCTGCTGGTGACGCATCATCAGTTTTACTGAAATCTGAAGGCTGTTTGTGGATTTCATCAAGATGCAGGTCTTTGATGGCTTTGTCCTCGATTTTTTGGGCAGGGGCGTCATGAATCTTTTTCTCATCAGTTTTAGATTTTTCGATACTGTCATCTAAAGTTTGGGAATCTCGAATGCTAGGTGGAGATTTGTCCAAACTATCTTTTCCAGAAATACTATCTTTCTCTGGTGTGCTTTCATGTGAATGCAGAGAGTCTTTGTCTGGTTCAGTTTTGAGAGGAGAACCTTTCAGAGAATCTTCAGGGCTAGTTGATTTACTGAAGGTTATGCTACCCGCTGGACAGATAACAATTTCATCTCCACCATCCTCACTAGTTGTCGTGACAATCATTCGACGAACTGTTATTGAATCTGCATCTTTGTCCGGGTGGAGTGCAGAGACTTCGTCTGTAGCGGATAGTTGACTAGCGTTCTCTTTTTCTCGTTTCGTCTCTTGTTTTTGAACCTCTGCTATTGGTACCTTCTGATCCTTGGGGGATTCTTTTTCCTCTTGCTCCGTGATTACTTTTTCACCAAGAGTAACAGATCCCTGAGACTTATCCGTGAATATTTTGTCAATAAGTTTTTCATCGGCCTCTATAACATCACTTATATCATCGTCCAGTGCCTCTTCTTGCTGCTCGTTTCGTTCTAAAAATTTATACTCTTGTTCTACAGCTTCGAAACCATCATTGGCCTTATCAGCAATTCGCTTTTCCTCTTTCAATGCCTCAGATTTCAAATCATTCCAGGCTGACTCTGGCATGTCGATAGTGAGATGTTTTTGTAATTTTTTCGTAATGATAATTTTTTCAATTATTTCAATTACTACGTAGATCGGAATTTTTCGAGTTATGTGTATTGTTTCAATTATCTCTCGCGTTATTTTCTTGCCTTTGCCAATATAATTATCGAGGACATCAGATTCTGCGAGATGGATATTCTCAATTTCTTCTGCAGATGGAACCATGATGAAATCTTCCGGTTGTTGATCTTCATCTACACTCTTCCCCTCTTCTTCGTCTTCACCAGTGTACTCTAACTTCAATTGCGCCCAAGTTGAGTCGTCAATATCTACAATTGATTGCTTGTGGAATTTTTTCTTAATTATCATGTATTCTATAATCTCCATAATGACATATATTGGAATTCGACGCTTGACATGAATTTCCTCAATTATAGCACGTGTTATCTTCTTATTTTTGGTTACGTATTCTTGCAGTATTTCCGCTTCCACTTCTGCTCTCTGTCCATCTGTAGTCATTAAGTCGTCTTCCTCTTTTGTAGATTCTCCCTTTGCATCGACGTCGGTCTCTTTATCTCCTAATTCAATATTATCAGCTTGCATTTCATCTTCTGATTGTAAAATATCTGCATCAGCGACGACACTCTCTCGTGGCACTTTCTTCTTTATAATTATTTCCTGAATAATGTGAATAATTTGTTTTCTAGGAACTCGCTTAATTAAAATTATATATTCAATTATTTCAATTGTTATTTTTTTATTCTTGACAAAGACCAACTGTTCAATTATTTCATCAATAGTTTTGGCAGATTCAATAATGTTTTCAAATTCCACTGGAAGTCCTGGCCTTGGCACCTGAGAAGTAATCTCCTTTTCTATATGACTCTGAAGCTTCTCATTCGGGAATTTTGGTGATGGTGGAAGTGAGTCCGGTGTCACCATCACGTACTCAGCAGTAGTCGGAGCTATCTTATGGTCAAGTAAAATTTGAGATGGTTCGATTTCCATTGAATCTCGCCTATCCTCTTTACGATCCACTTCCGGAGAGTCTTGTTTTTCTTGACGTTCTGGCAATTCAACTTTTCGGCAAACCTCTTCGATACCTGCTTCCAAAACATCGACGCCTTCGTGCTCAGTGACACTTCGCTTTCGTCGCTCGGTTGGCACTGTGTCTTTCATCAAATCTTCGCAAATAGCTTTTGCATCAGTGTCGATTTTTTCTTTGGAAGGTGAGATGACAGGTTGTTCTCCAATGGTTTCCTTGATGCATGGTTCCTCTTTGCATTCCAATAACGGAGACGATTTCTCTTCTACGAGCTCTTCAATTTTTCCCTCTGTAACAAGACTTTCTGTAGACGCTTTGAAAAGTACCTTTTCGGACAAAAAGTCATCTTCTTTCAAGACTTCAGCGACTTTCTTGACGATTTCGATGACATCTTTCGGTTTGTCTTCAAGAATTATACCGGCAGTTCCTGCTAGAACCTCACCTACTTCGCGAACAGCCTCCTTCAAATCTCTGACATGATCTGTGCTTTCTCCATCGCCGGAATCGTCATCATCTGCAGGTACATCAAAGTGCACTTTCTCAGGTTCTTTTTCATGCATGAGCACTCCATCAATTTGTGGTTTAATCCCTTCTAATTTCTCTACGACCTCTTCAAGAGTATCTTTAACATCATCTTTAGTGGATGCAACGAGTTCAGCAGCTCGTTGGAATTCTTCTTCAACAATTTTTTCCTCCAGAGATTCTAGGGAATCGCGGAGGCTGTCCTTGACGGTTTTGAACTTTTTAGAGGACTCTTCAAGGAGGGCTTCAACTTCATCGGCATCCTCCAAGTCATCGAAAGCGTCAGTTGATTTTTGTTGGCTGTCGAGGGGTATTTCTTCAATTTTTTCTTCAGATTTTGGTGATTTTGGCGGAGGTGGTGCCGAAATTGTCTTCTCCAAGGGCTTGATTGACTTCTCTCCTTCTTTCTCTTCAATTTTAGCGGGTTGAATGTCAGATACGACTACTTGAGCTATATCAGGACGGTGCTCGTCTTTGAGGGACCCTGATTTAGATGATGATTTCTCGTCGACGTCTTTTTCTGAATCTCTGCGACCCTTCCCTGTCAACTTGTCCATCCCTCTTTCGAATTTATCTGCTACTTTTCCAAAAAAGCTGAAAACACCCTTTTGCTCTTTACTCGGTGATTCTTTCAGATCTTGAGGAGCAGTTGGTGGTACTTGAGTTTTTTCATCTTTAGATTTTTCAAAATCATCCATTTTATAGAGTTTTGGATCAACCTCCTCATGCACTGGTAGATCCGCTACTTCATCGGGAGTCTTAACAATGTCTCTCTGGAGTGCTTGAGGACCCTGGCGTACATTGAACATGCGTACCTCAGGTTTGACTTCAATCGGCTCTGTTGTCAATGGTAGAATCTCTTTTGGCTTTTCTGGAGCCTCAACTTTTTTATCTTCAATAGTTTTCTCAGTTGTTGTAGGCTTCACAACATCAATGGAAATCCTCTC
Organism: Coelinius sp. EB29; assembly: GCA_035578325.1. NCBI lineage: Eukaryota > Metazoa > Arthropoda > Insecta > Hymenoptera > Braconidae > Coelinius > Coelinius sp. EB29. The sequence goes on along the minus strand of JAOZGT010000009.1, from coordinate 6,087,803 downwards.
GTCTTCAGGCAAGGTAGGTGCTGTAGTAGTTGCACCAGACTCAATTGTAGATATTCGCTCTTGTGATTCCTCCATTTTCTCTTTGATTTTCTCACCTTCTGGTTTTATATCTGTATCAGTTGTTTTCTTTTCCGAAGAATCCATTTTCTCAGGACTGGGGCTGGATGGTTCTTTTGTGATATCCTCACTGTCTTTCTTGCCCGAATCATCTTTTTCCTCTGTCCGTTGTACAATTTCAGTTGCTGATGTTATTATACCCTGCTCTTTGTACTCAGTCAATGGTACATTTTCATTGTCCGGAGTCTTTTGGATCTTCGATTTTTTCTCAGATGCATTATCACTCTTTTCACGCTCCTCCATGATACCTTTTTCGTCAGCCACCTCCTTTTCCTCACTCACATCCTCCTCTTCTAACTCCTCTGGCTCTAATTCTACATCAACTTCTTCTTTTCCTTCATACTCCTCACTATCCTTGAGAATTTTTTCTTTTTCTGATTGAACAGCATCCAAGAAATGCTTGTGTTCAGCTTCACCACTGTGCACAGAATCTTCCGTATCACCCTCTTCTTTTTCAATAATAAGATATTCATCCTCCTCTTCGGTCAATTGTTCCTGACTCGCTTTTCTAGTTGGTGTTTTTTCCGGTACTTCATCAATGTCAGCGGTTACATCGTCCTCGGTCATATCTTCAGTGATGTCCTTTTTATCAGTGGCTTCCCCTGTCACCTCATCCTCACCCTCAATTCTGCTCTCCTTTCTTGCGTCTTCAATTCTCTCCGCTTTTTGTAATACTGCCTCAATCTCCTCAACCACTTGGCGTTCCTCTTTGAGATCAGCAAGTACCTTCGACTCAATTGAATCGAGTGACATGTCTTCTGATTTTTCCGTCAAACATTTGTCAGTGAATTTATTCATTGAATCAATTTCAATTGCCGATGGTGTGGATACAGTTGATGAATCTGCCGTTCCTTTCTCAGTCTTTATTTTCCTTATCACTCCATCTTTATCAGATTTCACTGAAGCATTCGGAGTACTCTTCGCAGACTTTATCGGACTGCCAGCGATGAATTTAGCTTTGCTGGGACTCCCAGCAGGTTTTGGCCTGCGTGGTACAGGTTTTTTCTCCACTGGTGGTGGAGGTGCTGCTTTTGGCTTCGCTGGAGCTTTCATCATACCCATCCTTTCTATATTTTTCTGCTCAACTACCTTCCGATTATTAGCATCTTTAGCGCTCTTTGGCGCAGCTGCTGGTAAACTTTTAGCCGTTGCCTTTGATCCTGGCTTTGGTGGTGCTGCTTTCCCCTTGTCTTCAGGTTTCGGCGATACTCCATTGACAATTTTCTTTGGCGTTGGCGTTTTAGTTTTCTTCTCAGTCACCTCCTCAAGCTTTGGTTTTGGAAGGGGAACTTTTTGGACTGGATCCTTGACGATTTTTTTCTCCTTCCGCTCGGGTTTAGGTTTCGTATCTTTGATTGACGCAGTCTTCTCAGTTTCCATTTTAGTTTTCATCGTTTCAGTCTTTTTAATATCATCTTTAACAATTTTCTTCGTCTCCTTGACATCTTTCAATTCCTTATCGATTTTCTTAACGTCTTTCATTCCATTTTCTTTGATATCACTATCAATTTTCTTATTCTCAACTACTTCTCGTTTTTTTGGAATGGGCTTCGGTTTATCTTCAACTTTATCGGGCTGGATTGCTTCGGTTTTCTGTTTGGTTTCATCTTCACGCTTAGCCTTACGTACTTCCGTAGCACGTTTAGTTTCTCTATCCATCAGACTCATCTTCTGAATTTTCATCGGCTTATCCTTCAATGCAACTAGCGAAGCCGAGGGTGATATGCTTTTAGCGGTGCACCTCGGATGTTTGAGAAATTCGAGATGCCTCAGACGTTCAATGCCTTCAAATATTTTATGCTGTGGTGTACTACCTGGAAATAGTATTCGCGTTATCGTGTCCTCGGGATTGGCAGGCTGCCATACTAATAATGCACATATTGATACTAAATTTTGAATAGGAAATGTCAAGTTGTTTGAGTCTTTTTTGTGTGAGCCAGCTAATAATTTCCAGTCGCCTGCATTCCATTTCGACAAGAATTCACGTACCTCGCGGCTATCTTTACTCGGACTCAGAACATACATATCTAGAGTGCCATGACCAACTTTATGATAAAGATTGATTGGCTCTGGGTCTCTGTAGCATGGATGTGGTCGGAGATTTATGTGCTTGAGATTAAGCATCATCTCTTGTCCCAATTCCGTTAGACTCAGAATCAATGGATCAATATCCTTGTCTCCGTCCGGTGAATTTGAGTGTTTCCGTTCAACTAGATTGCAGAAGAAATGACCAATTTGAGGATAAACTTGCATCTCTCGCTTTTTGCGAAGGACACTGGACATGCCCCCGACATTGCTATTATTCATGCGTGTTAAAAGAACGGCATCTAGACGATCTAAATGTCTAGTGAAGTCCCAGAAGCAAGATTTTCTGGCAAAGCCACCATCGACCAGCATATTGAAACCATTTATCCCGAATAGGGCTGCATCACCCTGACCACCAGGGAAGACGTACAAGGTTGGATGGCTAAATCGAATATTGCCAACAACGTCTGATGGTTGCATCAGCTGGTCCAGCGCTTGGGGCACTAGATACTGGCTGATGTAATCGGTAAAACTTGTGATTGCAGGAACGCCCGCAGTTAATACGTCATCGGGGTTTAGTCGAACTCTGCAGGACCTGCATCAATCATTTATTCAAGAAATATTAATTAACTTTTCGACAATAATAGAGAACAATTACTCTATTTCCTGTGTATTCGATTACCTAGTACAGGGTTCTTTTGACAAACGCTGCATTGACCATTCGCCAATGGCTGCGCAATTAATGTCCACAGTTACGCTATTTTCATAAGCCCGAAGCACTCTCTGCACATCGTGCTCGTTAAATGCGTCCAAAAAGTCAGCAAGGCTGAAGGTTCCATCCTTCAAAATTGAATAGGATAATTTATTTGAATTTTTTTCAACAAAACTGAGTAAACGCAGATATATATAAATGTCACACCTGCAGTATCCAGGAACCATTCTCACTGAACGTATAACCAGCGTGAATGATGTGCCGATGCTTCGTGAAACTAGCTAGTAAATTTCGAATGCATTGAAGTAATGTATTTGACTGCGGGTGAATTAATATTTCCGTCACGAGATTTTCGGTCGCATATTGGATCAATCGTTCACCTGTAATATTCAATGATTTTTTTCTTATAGCAATCCTCACTATGGACCATTGTACTAATAATCAAAGATTACCATTTCTAGCTTCTTCACCCTCGGGTGCCTGAGCAACCAAGGCCTGAAGTTCCTTCTCCAAGTCAACGTGACAGTTGTCTTTGTCCCACGACAAAAATCCTTGAAAAAAAAAAAAAAAATGAATCTCATTGAATGTCTCATTCTTTTTATAACAGGGAAAAGATAATTGTTTCTTTGAAATTCGGCTGAAAGTGAAATGTCTGCCGATCGATTCGGCCCAGTGAGAACCACGTGACGGGGGGTGCGGCGTCGGTGACGTCACAGGGACCGCCCTGAGTAGCGCAATCTCATTTTTTTTCTATTTTCTTTTTATTCTCTTATTTTTAAAGCGCCTCATCGACTTTTTCATCATCTGCGAACTTGTTTCTAGCGTCCAATGAAATTTCTCATTCGTAAATTGATGAATTTCTCTCGTGACGGAATAAAATTTTTAAAAATGGTAAATTTGGATGCAAGATGTTCTCCTGCACTCTGTGATTTTCAGTCGTCGTCAAGGCCAGGTTCAAGAACAGAATAGCAACGCGTCTGATCTCGATTTGGATGAAGTGCAGAGAGAAAGGACAAAAAAGTAAAAGAAAGTCTACAACATAGGAGGGCTAAAGATGAGGGGAACGGCCGAATACCAGTGATAAATTTAGCCCATCTTAGTATTTTACACGAGGGAATAAGTACATGGAGGTTTGTCCTGAATTATTGTCCGCTGAGTGTACCTTCTATTTAGTTTCTATTTTAAAATTCACAAAGACAAATTTTTGAATTTTTTTTTTTTTTTGCACCCTACCTTTGGCAATTCTATTGAGAATGAGATCTTTGTGCTGTGCATTATGAGGCTCAGGAAGAACGACAAGTAGGTAACATCCGCTTAATGGTGATGGTGGTGGATGTTGAGATCCAGCCGTGGGTGTACTAGCTATTGCTGTTGATATAGCAGGTTTTTCCGGCTCACCTTCACTCTTCGGAGTGTCCATTGTACTCATACCTTGGATAAAAAATGATTTTCAGATTGAAAATGAATTATTCAAAAACTCAGCTTCTTCTGAATTTGAAATATTCGAATATCAAGTGAAAAAAATTATGAAGAAATTAATTGAAATAAATAGTGATTCATATGAACAATATAAATTTTCAAACTCCAAATAAAAGTCCAATATCTCCAATAGAAAAAAATCATTAATGTGAGCATGAAGAAAAAAAAATTAATTGAATCAAAAGAAAATTGTCTGACCCGGCGAATTCTACTGCGCAGGATCTTGAGAACTCTTCTGCGTAAAAGTGATATGTATTCGAATCGCGTTTGCGCATTTATGATTCACGTTAAATCTACTTTATGTACATGCTAATCATCTTGAAATAAAACCCCAGAGAATGAGGTATTATCACCCCTTAGTACGTTGAAACACCGGTAAATGAATTTTTGATGTTTCCGATGAAATAATTATGGTGAACATACGAGCCCCCGAAATATCGATCCACCCGGCTTAGTCATCTATATACTCATAATGGTGCCGGTCAATCGTGGTCTCCACTTTTTCTCCAATAAATTCGCCTCATATATTCCTCTTGAAGTAGATAATAAAAATTAATTGAGACCTCTTTTTTCAGATTTCATAAACTTTTTTTTTCTCTTCACCTGAAAGGAAAATCCTCCAGGGGATTCATGAATATCCAATAAAGATCATGGAATTGAAAAGACGCATTCATGTATCCTGAATGGGTTCCGAAATACTCGAAGAGAAATTCTATTCAACCCCCCCCCCCCCCCCTCGTAACAAAAAACCAAGTCTTAAATTCATGTGACACATGCGGTATATCCTGCGGAAGACAACTATATATATAAAATTTAAATTTTGTGAGTCAAAGTTGCCCCTTCTCTCTCATTTACCCTTCCCTGTTATAGTTGCCGCATTGCCCTTAGTAACAACCCCTCCCAGTACCTAACCTCCTGTTTTTAATCTTTTCTTCTTATCCATTTTATTTGATGATAATGAATTGAACATGCGATGATAATAAATTATTCCTGATTTAATGCTGACATTAAATCAGATGGTCACTTTTGACTTTGAGCAAGTTCTAAAATTTAAATAGGATCTAGTATGGCTTCTGGAACATGAGATTACATCATAAATTAAAAGACATTGTCTTTAAATAGACCAAAAACCTAGTAAAGAATTAATTAATGATAAAATTTCATAAATTGGTGATGTAATTATTATCTTTCAATTTCAGAAAAAAATTTATTCCACTATTTTAATGATTAATTCTATTACTCACCAAATAATCAGTATATCTTCTCAGTAAATCAACCCCAACTCCTCGTTCCAAAAAAAATCTCCAATATCTCCTAAATAAGCAAAGCGAAGGTAAATCAGCTCTCAATATAAAAACTATGTAATCCTAATTATTCAAAAAACTCCGTCACAATCTCTCTTTCTCTTTTGAGAATGCTGATAATCCTGTAAAATCTTCACCGTTGGAGGGATTGTAGGATGCACCAGATAAACCGAATATATTTAATGAAAAGAAAAAAAAAACTCTCAAAATCCAACTAAATTGGAGCTTTCAAAATTTATCTTCAGAATAAATTATTCAAATATGTAGACATTAACTCGACGATTAAATATTAGACATGAAGTAACAATTTAAATACTTCTATTTTAAATACGTAATTTTTTTTATCAATTTCTTTTTAGGGTGTATAGCACAGCTCGGACTGTCGAAAGAAAAGAAGCCTTGGCAGCAGCTCACATTGAGGGCTGCCGGCTCTCTGACAGACTCCATGGGAAGCCCTCACCGCTTGCGCGGCTCTCACTTGCGCCGGGTGCAGGGAGGGGCGGGGGGAGGGAGGGAAACGCAGAGAATTCCCTCTCTACAAATTTTGCCACCCGTTACTCGACGCAGTGACGTTTACCCTCTTTCTCCCTCCCTTTCCTCTCCACCGATTGTCCCAACAAATCGAGCAATGTCATTGGTTGACGCGTGCCAAACTCACCCCTTGCCCTCCATCCTTCCCTTTTACCCCCTCCCTACCTACCCCCTTGCCCCTTTGATCCTATTTCATTGCTACAGAATTATTACATCGGGTTTGTGTCAGTAGAATATCGTCAATAGGTTTATACTGGACATGGAGACTGGATGGCTGGCTGGCGAATGACCGTTTCCACTTGCGTTACTTCGGTTACTTCTTTAATTGTCATCAAGACCATCGAGACACCGGTGGAGGGCTCTCAGGGGGAAAGTAATTGCCCGTTGAGACAAGAAATTTTTTATTATCGTCAACTAATTTTTATTAACCTTTAATAATGGCAAGAAAGCTTAATCTCGTCAATTTATTGAACAGGAAAAATATTATTCATTTCAGAAATTTATTTACTAATGAAAGTCCACAGTTGGCTAGACAATCGGGCGCATATGCGATATTAATGTAGATGGATTTTTTCCAACACCGTCGGAGAATTTGCTGTTACCTTATTGAGGAGCTGTGTGATTTGAATTCATATTAGGTTTCATTTCTTGACTATCAATAACGCGCTGGATTCACTTGCATAACGGCGTTTGGATGTTGTAACGGTGATTTGATACGTTCGAAATGATTTCATTGACTTGTGAATATTTCAGACAATTTTTGGTGTGAAATTTTTACATTGTGACCATAATTTGTCTTTACATTTTCGATTGATGATGGAGATAATTGATAGTAAAAAATTATATCTCTCTCCGTCACAATTAATACTTGAGAAAAGAGAAAATCCAAGTACCAAACTTTGTTTCTATCCATGAAAAATATTTCATAAAGCTATTAATTTCAACTTAAGTCAACGTTAATATCAAATGGCATTTTCATGCTTCAAAATGTCAGAGAAAATTCCATCAATTTTTATTGAATACTTCATAAATTTTAAACAAAATAAATCCAATTTTCAGCTTAAAAAAGTATCTTGAATAACATTTTTTACGTAATGGAGATCAAGTAGAGATGAGGTGATAGTCTTTGAGCATCGGATTTTTTGAACAAAATTTTGTTGAATAACAATGATATTAAATGTCTCGGAAGGATTTCATCCTTCCTAGACGAATAGACGTCTTGATCAGGCAAAGCACCAGTCACTTCCGTTTTATCCCCACTAGTGTAATCTGCGACGATAGTATTGACCGGCTGAAAACTACTATTCAATGTGAAAACATTCCATTTTGAGAGGTATGACATTAAATTGTATATATGAATATTGTCGACATTCCTGCGTGCGTCCTTCACGCACTGAGACGGTGTAATTTTTATTTTCTTCCATTTGTGTCTATGAAAATGAGCGAATGAGAGTCATGATCCCTCCCCATCCACCACCACATCTCAATTCACTGTAGAGCCCTTTTTGAAATAATAGTGACGGGGGTACATTGTAGACGTTTTTCCCATAACGAGAGTTTTCAATGGTGAATAGAACGACGTCTGGAATTTTAATTATGCGGAATTTAATTACTGGAATTATTTAACGGAAGAGTTGTATATTTTTAAGAAGTCCGGATAACTGATTCACACACATTTATTACAAGTTTCAATTTCTCTTTATTAATTAACAAACAAATTTGATTATAAAGTTTTAATGGTCTTATAACATGAGAGAATGCAGAGATTCACTTATTTATCAATGAAATGCGAGATGCTTTATGAACATGTGAGGGACTCTATCAACTCAGCTATCTATTTCCATCGATAGCCCCAAAAGCTCTGAAAAATTTCAAGTTGTTTGTGTACTTGCATAACTTTTTTCTAAATTTTTTCAGATTTTTCGCATATGTGAGTACGGAGATATGGGTAATTCTGAGTTGATAATTGATTTCAATCGTTTTGACTGTTCAAATAATTATTCTATGAAAATTTTCATGTATAGAATTTGTATTTTTTCCCGAGCTTTTCGAGGAAAATATTTTTTACTTCTAAAATCATTTTCTAACTAGTTTCATCGCGAAAACTTGGAAAATTTCATTAAAATCGCATAGCTTCGAGCACCTTATATTCTTATGAAAAAAAAATCGAATACTTCTTGTTTGCATATATTTAACATGGAAAATTATGAAAGTGGACATTCAAACGTCTTATGCTGACAATAATCATCACTGCATAAATAAATCTGCTCTGTTCATAAGAAAAAATTCTTTGTTTTTCATACCAATATTTGACTATGAAAAAAAATTCGCGATACAAGACGAAATTTTTAATATTAATTAAACAAATTTTATTATATTTATAAACAATTTATTTAGGAATTAATGGAAATCAACCCAATATTCATCCACTCCATCTTCTTCGGTCACTTCATCGGCCCCACATTGTGTTCGTCTTTCTACCAAAATTCTGGCGTTATCTGGCAAGGCCAGATCTGTTGGGGTCTATGTTGGGATGATGCGCTTGGCGCGAAAAAAAAAGTGAGATCACCATAATAATCTTCGCCAGTCTCCCTGGCATATTTCTCAAATATGCCAGACAAGGCCAGCGATCTGGGAGTTTACATCATTTTTTTTTCTCCCTCCACCAAATTTACGCACTCACGAGAATCATTGAAATCAGGTAGTTGTTGTGGGTAGTCTTTCGGAACGTAAAACGTCCACTGTGACCAGTCTATATCATTTACCCGTCCATCCAGTGGTATGGACTCAGCACACATTTTCGGCAGGACTTCCTTCTCTAGGGTTTCGTGGAGTGCGTCCATGAACAGAAAAATACAGTATTTTCGGATGACAATGAGCAGATTAACGTGTCGCTGTTCGATAATGTTCCAGAGATTGACCTTCCACGACCTCTCCACAAAAGAATGCAGTAGACGTTCTCCGCAGAGAAGGAATTTATACGAATAAACATTGAAACTGAAAACTTCGAAATTTGAATTCAAAGCTGTCACTCTCAACAACTCCATCCAGGCTCTCAAGATATCTAGGTCCAGCCACTGGCCTTTTTTGAGTGTCTTCATGTCCTTCGCACAGATCGTATAATCATTGAGATGCTTGGGCCTTTTCGGGAATCCCTCTGGATACTTCCAGTTTTCTGTGAAGATATTTTCTGGCTGAGTCAGAATATGGCTGATTCCGAAGAGGTAGCCTTCCACTTCTTTTTTCCTGTTGTTCAAGGCAGTATACAAGGTTTTTTTGTATTTATTGGCGTAATTTTTGTTGGACCAAAGCGACCTCGCCAGCTCTTCAAATATGTTTCCTTTCGGGCGCCATGAAGACACTGAAAGTGAGTGCTATTTCTCCTCGAGGAACTATCCATTCTCAAACTCGCTAATGTACCTGACAAGCTCCGAACACGTGAATCTCGGCATAGCTTTAATCCTGAAAGATGCGAAGAAAAAACTCAAGGTATTTTTAGGAATGTTCTCCTAAATTGTATGATTTCTAAAATTTCTATTTTCATGACGTAGGGGCTCTAGTTTTCTATTCCTGGGTAAGGGTGAAAACTAATTTAGACATTTTACTATTTCGCTTTCATTTTGATATCAATAAGCCGTTTCAAATACTTCAACAATAGACTATAAATAACGGAAAGATCAGTGACTCTAACAAGATCAATTCCTCCCAACCAATCGATCTTTCTTCATCGTTCTTTCTTCAATGAATGTAAGAAAAATGTTTTATTCGCACCTTCCTAGGAGATTCAATTGGAAACTTAAAAAGATAAGATGGGAATTCTAATTATCTCAATAAGGATTGATCCTAGAAGAAAATATCTTGAGAAATTTTTTGTTGAAAATTTTCTCATCTACAAAAGATATCTTCTGACATTTTCTCCTAAAATCGCTCCTTTCCAAGATGGATGGACAATTAACAAAAAAGTCTAAAGTGACTCATCACAATTTACCACTCCATCCATCCATCCATATTGTAAAAGGAGATGTTACGATAAAATCGTATCGAAATCGAAATTATCGAAAAAAACTCGAAAGTCGAATGAATAATAGTATCGATATTGGTGATGACGTACATCCGGTAAACAAATGAAGGCGCGCACTAACCTAATGCTAGTTCACTATTGAATCAAGTTGACTGTAATCGAGATATCGCCACCAATTCACTGGAGGACTGGTTAACCCTAGATTGGTCGCGCTTTGCGACCTAACGACTTTGGTCGCCTCATGAGCGATTCGCCGGCCGTGCTATTTAGGCCAAAACGTTGCCTAATTCACTCTACACTGGTCGGGCGCGTTGAGTGAGTTTCAGCAACGTCGCAAGACGAGCGATTTCATTTAACATGGGAAAAATCTTCTCAGCTCCTGAAATTAATTATGTTACTCCACGAATTGCGTAAAATATGAATTGAAAAAAATATGATAATATGTTAAAGGTTCCAATGGACAATTTTTTTCAGAATTTTCCGCTTAAAAAAATAAAAACGACGCGACGCGGCGAATCCCTCATAGGCTGACCAATCTAGGGTTAAAGCTGAAGCTACCGACGCTGCGTTCCCTGATGGATCCGTCCGAGAGTCAACTCTCGGACCGAGGCACAATCCGAGAGTTGAGAGAGAGAGAGAGAGATGGTTCTTCTATTTCCCTCTCTCTTTTCACTCTCGATATATATATATATATATATATATATATATATATATATATATATCAGTACATCATTACTCCCACCTCCACTACACTATCAATGAAAATTAATTAATTCTGGGAGTTTCATTCTTCTCCAAATGATTTGGTCTTCAGGAATCGATTACCCAAATCATTCAGAAGCTATTTTGAGTAATTTTCCAAATTTTTTCAATGATTCGTTTGCTAACTATACACCATATTTTAACTAATTTATAATAAATCGAATGATTTTCCCCAAATCTTAAAACAACTTTCCAAAATATCTCCGAATCATCCCCAAACGTATGAGCAAAATTAGGCAGATAGCAGCAGGCAACTAGGTAACCCATATGTCGAATGAGTTAGACAAAGATGGATAGATGGATGCTATCCTTGTCTGATCCATGCAAAGTGACCTATTTGCGTGGCGCCATTAGTGCGTGCTGTGGCCACCAACATTATTAATTTCTCGTCTGTCAAGCATACGGCGGTTATCAAGGCCTCACATGGATAGTATTTCTAACCTATTCGTTGTCAGAAAATTCGAATGTCAGTGTCACAACGGTCTCAACAGCTACGAAACGAAAGAGAGGGTCTCATTGAACTCTGCCGTCAAAATTCTCTACGCCATTTAGCTACGTAGCTCGAGGTTAAAACGTCATTGTAATCATCTATTTTTCACCAACAAAATCTGACATTGAGATTTGGTTTTAATGGTTAAATAATTAAAACTGAAAAAAAATGGAAGCTGGACAACTATTTGAGTTCATGGAGTTGGTTGGGAGACTTAAGGTACGTCTGTTTTTTTTCCTGAACGCCAAGAGGTTGTGACTAGAGCCCTTTGTTTGATTTTCTAGCACATGAAACGAACTGGCTGGGTTCTGCAAGGAATTGACGATCCTGAGAGCATCGCTGGACACATGTACAGAATGGCCGTTCTTTCGCTGCTTGTCGACACTAAGGAAAACATAAACAAAGCCAAGTAAGATGATGATATTTATTGATAAGATTTTATTGTCGCTTTGTGCTCCTTTTGAGGTACATTGAGTGTTATTCATGGATTACAATCTGACTGATGAGTCATTTCTAACCTTTAAATATTTTGAGCTGACATTATTTAGGACAGTTGAATCATATAAACCTTGATTTTGACTGATATTCAATAAATATCTGCTGTTTCATTTTTTCTCAATAAAAATTGAACTTTTTTATTTTATTACACTGTTCTAATGGTTTTTTATTTCGGGAAAATTTCGATCAACTATTCGTGGATTTGTTTTATTTGACCATCATAATCTAATTTTCATTGACAGAGTTATGGAAATGGCTCTAGTACATGATCTTGCTGAAGCTATTGTTGGGGATATTACTCCTCACTGTGGTGTATCTGTTGAGGAGAAACATCGACGTGAGGATAATGCAATGATTGAAATTTCAAAACTTCTTGGAGATAAAGGACCAGATACATTGAAACTCTTCAGAGTACGTAAATAAATATCCTAATGTACTTCTCTCTACTTAATTGACTTTTTTTATTCAATTTATATTATTAAAAACTTTTCTTAAATTTGTTGAATAGGAGTATGAATTGCGTGAATCACCAGAAGCTAAATTTGTCAAGGATCTAGACAGACTTGATCTCATAATGCAGGCCTATGAATACGAGAAACGTGACCAAGCACATGGCAAACTAGAGGAATTTTTTACTGAAACAACAGACAAAATTTGTCATCCTCTGCTTAAAAAAATGGCAAATGAGATTATAATAAGGAGAGCTGATCTCAAAACACTTGACAATTCAGCCATTGTCGAGCATTAATGCTCTTAAACATATTTAAAAAAATTAAATCATTAATTTTTAAACCAAAAATTCAACAAAGAGAATAGTATTATAATGATAAAAAAAATAACGTCAAGTGTCCTTATGCTCAAAACTACTCAACTTCATCGCAACTCCCGTGCTTCGTATTTATTTTAAGATATTTTCTTATTTGAATATATCCTATTTAATAAAAAAATAAGTGGAGAAGATACTTTTATAACAAAAACAAAAGTGGTGACTTTTTTTTTCCTCTGGGACACAACCCATCTTTTCGATATAATATTATAAATAATTCATTTGAAATATTGTTCATTTGATTGATTCGCAGAGAAACATTTTTTAAACTATTTTAACACGAGTTTTGATTCAAAAAAAATTAATTAAACATTAAGAATGAGATTGGCAAGTCCCTACGAAAAATTTTATCAATATTTCAACTTATGAAGGTACAATTTTAAGAGGTACACGAGATGTAACGTAACAAGAGCTAACGAGTTTGCTCCCACTCATCGTATTCGTTCATTCGAGTCACTCTGTCTCTCTCTCTTTGATGGTGTAAACTCCACTCACCGTCAATTGGACGTTTACAGTGAAGTAGAGAAGTATTGTACCAAGAGTGATCCCTTCATACTTCCGTCTGTTATTCTCAAACAATTCGATTTATCCCACAAGAAATACTATTTATTGATGAATTGTTAAATGTAAAAATGTCTTCTGGTGAAAGAAAGTGAGAACCAGAGTCACGAGTGCTTCAAGGATTTCCATAACGACTAGAAATACTGAGGAGACGTTAGACGACCTTGGATATAAATTGAAATTCCGGTGAGTCGAGAGAAAATTATTTTTGGAGATTTTTTCAAGCTTCAGGTTTGAGGAAAAAATGTTGAAAATTACGCAATCAGTTATTAATTGTCACGTGGAATATTTCACCTGTGTAAAATACTGTTGAACATAAATTCTTGTTTATTCAATAAGTTAACAGCATCTAAGAGACATAAAAACAATAGATTCTTTTTTTTTTTTAATAATTATTTAGTGATTCATCGAATTTCATAAATTACTGCTGAAGATTAATGTGAGATATCTCTCATTCGTGGTCTTAATTATAGGCCACCTCGATTCGAAAATATATTTAATCGTGAGGCACAAAAATAATGGAATAAACACTGAAGATAAACTCAGTTAATTCCCCTAGAATGTAATTCATTAAGAAGCCGTTATTTCGATATCTGTTCAAAGGTAATGACATCGAAATTTTCTCGCACCGATAGTGAGAGCAGTGCAACATTTTCAAACAGTGGCTCAACACCGAACGGAAGTAGCCTGGGGTCGGAAACAGACGAAGATGGCAATGACGACGAATTGGCCAAGTAAATAATTATATCTATCTCAATCAAACTAGAAAGCTCAATATTCATTTTCTCTTCCTTTGAATAAAAGAATCAGGAATAAGAAAAAAAAATTAAAAATTAAGAAACACACTTTTTATTTCATCCGCATTAAAAGAAAAAATAATACAATGAATTTTTATATATACACATTTTACAGCTTATGACAAGATAAAATCACAAAATAACTCATTTAACGTATATGTGAGACTTTTAAACACTCGCCTCGACAATTATTTGCTCACTAAACATCGTCTGGATTATTCCTATCGGCTTTACTTCTCTGCACATTTTACAATCGCTCGTGAAATTTCATCACTTAAATTGACAGATGAATCAAGATATTAATAACATAACAAGGTAGAGAGACGAATGATGTGAGTGATTGTTTCTTGATGCTGCAGGATTCACTCAAGTAGCAATAATACTGACAAACGCATTCAGAGATTCAAAGTAACTCATGAGTGTTATCTTCTCAAGGTTATCGGGTCAATTTTTTTTTTTTCTTTCGTTTTAATTTTTATGGACTTGTAATACATCGCTTGCGGTATTTTTCTGAAGTTATATCTTGTTTATTTCACGGTCTTTTGCTGGAGAAAGAACGAAAAGAACACGCGTTTCTATATTCAAAATTATTCTTTATTAATTAATGTACGAAAAATATTAAATTTTTCTGATTATCAGTGAATATTTTTTTTTTTATAACTTTGATGTGGAAGAAAAATGGTCCCAAGATATGACATTGGAAGTGCAGTTTCTCTCCAGAGGTATTAAACAGACTCAAAAAATTAAAATAATTGTTTTTTTTTAAATAATTTTTTTTCATAACTTGTGAAAATAGAAAAGCTAATCTTGTGGTTTGTGATGTGATAATGGTTAATTCCATTAATGTAGCCTATAATTTTTATTTTCTAGGGCCCCATTACAGGCATCTCCTCGGAGGAAGCCAAAAATCACACCGTCCCTGGACAAAAAATCGGCAACTGGTAATTCTACTGAAATATCGGATATTCAGAGTCCGAACTCTACCATCACCAGTGTCAATAGTATCAGCACTCTGTTGAAAGAGAAATTACAGTTCTCATTACCGCAGGCACTGCGTAGCAGTAAAAAGCAACAAAATGCAGACTACAGGTAATTTTTACTTAATTGAAAAATCAAATAAAAACGAAAAGAAAGGGACAAAAATAGAAAAATGGTGAATTTTTATTTTTCAGACTTCGCGCATTCGTGGGAATTCTCTTTCTCTGTGTTATGCTACTAGTAATTTTTGCACATTTCTATTATACTCAGTATGTTTTGCAGCGTGCCTATTTCGATAAATTCAGGTAAACAAATCCCCATAAAAAATAATAAACTTTTGATGATTTGATGAATAACTTTCTCCACAGATTCAACAAAAACGAGCGTCTCCTCCACATATACAGTAACCTAGGCTCTGAGGTAGTATCAGCTCGTCTTGGTGACGGTATACCAATGGACACAGGTGTATTTCCCTGTCTGGAAGAGCACAAAAAAAACCACTCAGTCTGTCTAGAATGGCTGCACTATTCTCGCCTCTACCTTTCCCACATGAACCTCAACGGTATGCACTGTTACACATTGACCTGGCAATCCCTGAGTCCCACATTCAACCCCAAAGATTGCTTTGACTGGTCCCCAAAACGAGGACACTGGTACGGAGCAGGCCAGCTACAAAGTATGGCATATCCCCTGGAACAAGGTAGATTGGAGATGAGTCCATTCATAACCGGTGACATCCACAAACACCCCTTTGGAAATGTCCTGAAGAGATATTTCTTAAACTCCAAGGGAGGTACCATCATCGTAGATCCCCAATCACCTTTATACATCTCCATAAACGCCAACAGAACACGAGAATTTTGTCTTCAGGCAAAACACGATGAATTTGCCTACATAAATCATTTAACTCTCCATCCACAACTGAATTATACCATTTGCGCCACTGATAATATGAAGAATCTTCACTCATCAATGGCTGAAAAGTCACTCTGGGATGGATTGAAACCGGCTGAAGTGAGGGCTGTCGATGCACTTCTCTCTGAGCCTGTCTGGCAGATTTCTCCAACCAATGAAGCTGCTATTTACAATTACACTGAGGATATCATAGCTCTAGGCTTCCTGAGACAGGGACATGTATTGTTGGATGCAGAGTGGCAGAAGAGTCCTGGTGATTTTACACTGGATGACGAGAGATTTCCTTCTATGGAGGAGACGATTGATATAATTCGGAGAAGAGGGTTTAGAATAGTTTTTACTATTCAACCGTTTATCTCTACGGAGTCGATTAATTTTAAGGAGGCAGTTGATAATAGACTGCTTATATCAGAGAGGGGGAGTGATCCACGAATACCGGCGTTAACTAGGTAATAACATGAATAAAATACAACAATCGATTTTTCCGGGCTTGATAAATGTTGTATTATCTCGATAATGAGCGATTTGAGAAGGAAATATCAAGAGGGATTTTTTTGTTGAAAATTTTCCCAGCTACAAAAAAAAATCCCTTGACATTTTCTCCTAAAATCACACATTCTCAAGGTAATTCGAGATTTAAAGAAATGTAAAAAATCGAATTTTCTGTTATTTCATTATATTTTCTCCTCAGATATGGTCGTAGCAACAGTGCAGGTGTCCTCGACATCACAAACAACAAGTCCATTCCCTGGCTACAAGGAAAACTCGACAGTCTGACGACTAAATACCACGTGGAAGCTTTTTATCTTGACCTAGGAACAGCTCACGATATGCCTCATTACTACAAATGCGAGGAGCCCCTAACCAATCCTGACCACTACAAAACTCTCTTCACAAACGCAATCATAGGGACAATTCCAGTTCTTGGAGTATCCAGTGCTATTTCTCGACCAAAAGCTCCAGTCTTTGTATCTCTGCCTCCATTTCCATCATCCTGGAAGGCGATCAAGACTGTGATACCTACGATTCTCAATTATGGAATGATTGGATTTCCATTTATCATGCCAGGGGCTGTGGGAGGGGATGTGGCTCTTCCCATGTCTGATAATAATCCAGAAAATGATTTTGCTGTCACTCTTCCAGACAAAGAACTCTATGTTCGATGGCTGCAGCTATCAACATTTTTACCTGTCATCAGATTTACTCATTTACCCAGTGAATATTCAGATGTACCACTAATCGAAATGGCCAAGACCTTGACTGCATTGAGGCAGAGAATAGTCACTCCGTTGTTGAAGAAATACGTCAATGAAACATTGGAATTGGGAGTGCCTATTATTAGGCCACTGTGGATGCTAGACCCTATGGATCCAGCTTGTCATATTGTCATGGATGAGTTTTCAGTGGGAGAAGAACTGATTGTGGCACCTATTTTGTATTCTGGCAGTAGGCAGAGAGAGGTTTATCTTCCTGCGGGCATCTGGAGAGATGGAATTGATGGAAGTCTGAGGAAAGGGTCGAGGTGGATTCATAATTATAGAGTTGCTGAAGACAAAATTGCTTATTTTGTTAAAGTACCGGATAATACGAGATTTTAATGGGGACTGATAACCGATAATAAAAGATTGTTTAACAATTATTGTATTATCTTTAATATTACCCGTTCATCATTTCAGAGCTTGATAATATCAATTTATTTTGACTTTTGAAGTAAAGTTTTATTCTGCTCTGTGTCATTGACATTTTCACAGATCAATATATTCAAATAATCTCGTACCATCTCGTGTTACCACAATACCTAAAAAAAAGTAAAATAAACAGGACCTGTGGTGGCATCAAAGAGGAATAAAAACTGTACCAACAGCGACGTTGCGACAGAGTATCACTATAGTTCATCCCTGGAATAATACACAATACGAAAGCTCTTTATAGTTAAAGCGCTTAAAAGTTCGATCGAATCTGGAGTATATACGTAACAGTCTCATGAAGGATCTATGAATAGTGCGCCTCCAGGCACGACCCAAGCCGTCCACGTTTTGTTCTTTAATAAAAAAATGCGAAAAAATCTTTGATTCCCGATGAAAAATCTAATTATTTTCATCTTCAGTCGAAATATGTCATTGGAATTGTAGATAATTCTACGAAATTCTTGGATGAACTCTGATGTCATCTTTCCTGATTCTTGCATCGATTTCTAAATTCAAACAGAAGATTACTTCCGCAATATTCAATTGAAGTGCATCAACCATGAAAAACCGGGTTATATTCTCTCTGGAAACATCGTTTCCACATCGTAGAGGATACAGGATAAACTTGGAATCAAGTTCCGGTAAGTGCATCTGTGTATTTTCTTTGATTCTTTTGTGTTTGAATTTTTTTTTTTTTTTTTTCATTTTATCTTATTTCTCCATCGCCACGAGGCAAATCCCACTCTTGTTGTTTTTCAATCACTCTACCCACTTTATTTCAAAACCACATGCTCTGAGGAGCATGCGGAGGCAGTTTTTAGACGGCTTTCGTTGAAGACGAAGCATATTCGTTGAATGCTACCTCAAGATTTTTATTTTCACAATTTTTATTTCTTCTCTTCTTCTTATTTTATCCTCAATATCAATTTTATTCCATTATTTTTTTCTTGATTATTCATTAAAAGTCATCTTTTTCACGAAATAATTTTATTTTTCGCTTTAAGAAGTGACAAAAATTCTTATGATCAGTTGCTTTCTAAAATCATTCCCTCTCTCTCTCTTTTCCTCTATTGTGAAGTGTTAAAAATCCTAAACTGGCCCAACCGCGGGTAGTCCCTTGCCCCTACCCCGAGCAACTTAACAGGTGTACAAGGGTACCTGTTTTTTTTTCTCGCAACCTCAGTTATCTCCACTGCCTCTAAGACGACACTAAACCCAAGTCACTCTATCCGGTCCTTTTAATTACGATTGTCTGGGTTACAAATGAGAAAGAGATATGTCTTGTGCGCCGTTAAAACCCAGTGTTAATCAGTGAATCAATTAATAATCAAATAATTAACGATAATGTCAATGTCCTGGAATATCTTCGAAACCTCCAGTTGACAAATAGAGATTTAGTGAGAAAAGGAGAATTTATAATGGTTATCTTTGGAAGAAAGGAAAAACCGGATGACCGGAGACTACTTGCTAGCACAGATTCCGTGGATAACGGAAAAATAAAACATCAACAAGATAATGGTAATGGATATAGACACAATAAATAAAATTTTAAAAAATAGATTATAGAGAAATTGCTATTGATAAAAAAGAAAAAGAGATTTTTTTGTTAAAATGAGCCCTTTTATGCTCTACTTATCATTCGAAAGTTTCATAACATATTATATGACACGAGTAACGTTGCAACTTGAGTATCAATTAACATGTAACTGTAAATAGCCTTCGAACCCCGTGCAAATGTTAACTAAATTAAAGATTAAATTTTGGACTATAAGAAACTATTTAAGAATCCACCTGTAGCAGAGTCTGCAATTATTGATCGTCCCACCACACCCGATGCTCCCTCAACCCCCCAGTTCATCGCGCAGTTTCACCCCCCCCCCCCCCACCCCTGATTTTTATACAATATAAACCCACCCTCTGATCCAGTTATGGTGAATCTTCTTGTGATTGTTCCAGCTGCATTCATGCACGTCAGGGACAACATCGAGGAGCTTGGAAAAGTTGCTGATGATACGGATTTATTATTCTTGAAGGGATTACTCGACAGTCCGGTGGTTACATCACTTGTCAAGGTCAGTACTTCAATGTTATCATTAAATTATTATTGAGTTATTTTTAATCTATCGATTTATTCATGTTTAGATGATTATTATGATTGAATGCAGTTGAAATAAATATTTTGCTATGGACAACATATGTTGGGATCTTAAAACCCATTCACAATCAAAATTCTCATCCGTCCCTGGAATTATAATGTATATCGCGTTGCATACCAGAAACTTACGGCGACTCCACTCGTTTCCACAAGTTAGCCAGTCCCCCACCTGTTTCACTAAAGCCAACCGTACGGGTCTTGTCCGATGCGATCGAGAGAGGTGGATTAGGCGCGGCACTGGCATTATTGGGACGCTTTCGATCTCATCGACAAATCCCTCATGCAGTTTATCCAGTTTCTTTGAAAGAAAAAAATTTTGAATAGTGGGAAATGACTCCTGTGGGATGTCTGAGTCTTGAGTGATTTATTGAATTCATTGTTGTGATTATTCTTGCCAAATAACGCGGCTGGTGGTGGTCAACATCAGGTAGGTGTGTCCCATTGTGGAATTTGAGGTAATTAGGGTATAATTACTACGGAGAATGTATTTCTATTATTCGGTAAAGTATGAAGTACACGGGTGGTGATGCTATTTTTAAAAATTTCAGAAATTCGAGAGAAATTATATACAAGTGAAAGTTGCGGTTTTTGTACCTAGAGTGAAGAAATGTGTGTCGGATTATGTGTTTTTGTAGAAAACATGGCTTCAGTGATCTTTAAATTTAAGTGGCCCTGTGTTTTACACGTGGGTGGAATGACATATATTGAGGAGGGAATGTTTGCTGAGACACTCCAGAATAATGACTAACTCGTTGCGTCATTAATAATAACTGAGTGTGTTTCCTTTACTCTTTATTATTATTACATTCAGTCGTTCATGCGCCAATCCCCTTTTTTTATGGTGGAAACAGGTGGGGAGCATCGGCATATTTTTTGATTTCTTTTATAATTAATCTCGTTCATTGATGCATCACAGGGCAGATTCAATTACAGTTTGAATTATTGGTTGAAATATTCATGACTAATCGTTATGAAATGTTTAAAATTAGATAGTGAATAGATTAGTGAATATTGATGATAAATTTAAAAAAAAAATTTACTACTTTTCAGCTTCAAGAGAGATTAGAGGAACCCCCCGCATTCTTAGAACCCGTTCACCCATCAATTTGTGACATAGTGGACGAAGTGAAACACGCCTTCGAAAAATCACGTAATAGTGACGCACGTCAACTCCATAATCTCCTCAAAAATTCACACGTGAAGGCACTTTTGGAAACACACGACGCAGTAGCACAGCGTCGTAAAGAACCACCGAGTAAACCATTAGTATCAGCAATGCCGAGTGACGAGAGAACAGAAACAATTCGAGTTGTTGGACTCAGACGAAAGGAGAACGAACCGCTGGTAAATATCATACAAATTGCTATGGAAATAGACCAAAGAAATAACTTACATCTCTAAATCAAATATTTTCACTTCCCTCAGGGTCTTACAGTACAAGTGGATGAGAATGGAAATTTAATAATAGCCAGAATAATCGGAGAAAGTATAGTATCAAAACAGGGTCTTTTGCGAGCTGGTGAGGTCATAATGGAGGTAAATGGTAAGCCTGTTCACACACCTGATGAACTCCAGAAAGCGATACAGGCTGCTAGACAAAATTTATCCCTCAAAGTAGCACCAGGCATCGCAAATGATGGCAATAAACTCATACAATCAACAGTGAGTACTCAAAGGTTACTTTCTAACTGAAATATTTGAAAACGAGTGATTTCAGAGCAAAATGTCTAAAAATCTTTTTTGTAGCTGACAAAATTTCCTATTAAAAATTTCTCGTCACATTTTCCTCTAAAACTACTCATTACCAAGTAATTTCATGATTTATTTGATGCAACAATTTTTCAAAGAAATTTAATCGAAAAAAAAAAAAAAATATATGATTTCAGTGTTACATGAGAGCACTCTTCGACTATGATCCATCAGAAGATACTCTCCTCCCCTGTCGAGAGATAGGTCTCCCATTCCAAAAAGGCGACATTCTCCAGATAGTCGACCAGGCAGATCCGAATTGGTGGCAGGCGAGAAGAGTCGAGGGAGATGGTTTGGGTCCACCTGGACTCATACCTTCCCTCGAACTCGAAGAGCGACGTAAAGCCTTCGTACCACCTGAGGCAGATTTTGTACACAAGATTGGCATCTGTGGTACAAGAATCTCACGAAAGAAGAAGAGGAAGATGTACGAGTCCAAGTCCAATGGGGAGTTTGATAGTGCAGAGCTTTTACTTTATGAAGAAGTTGCAAGAATGCCACCATTCAGACGCAAGACTCTGGCTCTTGTGGGACCGAGAGGAGTGGGAAGGAGAACACTGAAGAATCGTTTGATTAATAGTGATCCTGAGAAATTTGGAACGATTGTACCATGTAATTACCCTTTTCTGGCCTTTATTTTAATCGAATAATGCTTTAAACTTGATAAAAAAAATACTTTAAACTGTTCTTTTGTTATAATTTAGACACATCAAGACCTCCAAGGGTCCTCGAAGAGAATGGAAAAAGCTACTGGTTCACAGATCTCGAATCCATGCAAGACGATATAAAACAACATCGTTATCTAGAGCACGGTGAACACGGTGGTCATCTTTATGGTACAAAACTCGACTCAGTGCGTGAATTAATTCGTGCTGGAAAAATGTGCGTTCTCGACTGCAGTCCAGCAGCATTAAAAATTCTTCACAACAGCACAGAGTTCATGCCTTATGTTATTTTTATCGCTGCACCTGGTATGGAACAACTGAAGACACTTTATGATCTGGGAAGAACCACTGGAGCCAGTAGTCGTAATTTAACTGTACGTAATTTTAATTCTCAATCATTTCGTGGCTTACAAAATTCATTATTGAGATATTTTTTGCATGAACATATAATTTAATATTTTTTGCTCGAATAAATTTTTTCTGCTCGAACAAATTCAATAGATTACTCTGATGTAATGAACTTTAAATCGTTATTTATTAGTGCATAATTGTATTATTTAATGGTAAATATGTTTAAATGTTGCAAATTGGTAGTTTGATCGTCAAAGCTCCATCAGGTACAGCTCGAGACGCGCCAGAACCCTTGAATCCCTTGCATCATTGTATGAGGTTTGTACATTCGCATGAACATTGTTGTTCAAATGTATTCCGTCAATTTCTACAATCATTTGAGTTTTATTGGTCAAATTAATTATTTGATAATTAAATTATTTTCCGTTGTTAATAGGAGGACGATCTGAAATTGACACTGGAGGAATCGTCAGCCCTACAACGAGCATATGAAAAGTACATCGATATGGTCATTGTTAATGAAGATTTTGATAATACGTTTAGACAAGTTGTGGCTGCTTTAGATGCACTTGCAACTGAACACCAATGGGTGCCTGTTAATTGGATCTATTGAGTCTATTTTATTTAGTTGAAATATACAATTTCTGGAGTGAATTAGTCAGTCCTAACGAGTCGAATTTCCCATCTCTGTTGAATGTGCATTTATTTTGTAAACGAGTGGTTTTAAGGTAAAATATGAAGATACTTTTTTTGTAGCTGAAAAAATTTCCTATAAAAAATGTCTTTTGACATTTTCGTCTAAAATCACTCGTTCTCGAGATAAATTGATATTACAAATCGACTTGTTACAATTTTTTTCTCTTTAATTTTAGTCAGTAAATTAATCGTTTTTGTGTTCAATGAGCAAACTATAAAATTGTATGTTTTCTCTTAAATTTTATAATTTATCTCTAGCCACTTTTTACTTGTCTTTTTCTCCACCAAATAATAGTAGAAAAATTGAGGAAAAATGAATGATAGCTCAAAGCTATTACATTCATAGAATTTAATTGGACAAAAAATTCCAATAAATAAGCAAAATCACCTGTAACATGTAATGTCTATTGATTGATACGAAAAAAGGAACTAAAGAGTTTTAAAAGCCGTCCATTTACGTTTAAGAAATGAATCTTCACATTTAATTTTAATTATTTTATACATAATACAAAGAGAACAGAAAAAAAATCAGCTTGTGTAATTTTTTGTTGTAAATGTATTTTTCTCAAATTAAATATTTTTCTTTTGTTTATTCGCGTTCACTAGAAAACCCCGGCACTCAAAGTGCCTTGAAAAGAAAAAAAAAATTGTAATAAACACCCAAGAATGTCATAAACTGATCAAAATATTGAGCAGCTAAACGCAAATACCGATAATTGCAATCGATATTTTATATATTATCTAGAAATAAAAATATATTGTTCAAGGAATTGAAAAAAAAAAGATCTTTACAATGTGAAAATGATAAAAATTGTACATGTACGAGTGATGAAATCGTGGAAAGGATAATAAAAAAATTTAATTTATCGAACCCAGAAAATAATAGTAAAAATATTTTTCAAAAACACTTTACACTTCTGCGCATGCGCATCTCTCCACAGTTGATGTGTGCTACGTAAGCATAAATCGAACAGTGGAATTCCAATATTTTTCATGTTTTTAGTAAATATTGTTAAATTAGAAAATGAAAATGACAATTGCCGATGTTTTGAGGCAAATAGATGCTTATCCAAAGACTCTGGAGGATTTTCGAGTGAAAACATTCAGTGGAGCTCTGGGTAAAATTAATTAACACCGGTTTTTGTTTGATATTTTTTAATTATTCTATTCATTTAAATTTAAATGGGAGAAAAAAAAAAATTCTATCAGTTCATTTATAATATTTTTATTCTCTCTGAAAGTGTTTTTAACATTTTGGAGTAAAATTTGTCTACATACCTCGATTTGTGTTTATCCTAGACAGCTGGAAGTGCATTATTAACCTTAAAAAATCATTCATTGTTGACAGGAATATATTGTAATTTTTTTGTTTATAGTTACGATAATAAGCTCCATAATAATGACTCTACTCTTCCTATCGGAATTGAGAGATTATTTAACACCAAATTTGAATGAAGAATTGTTTGTTGACACTTCGAGAAGTTCAAAATTGAAGATTAATTTGGATGTTGTTATTCCCACAATTTCCTGTGATTGTGAGTATATCAAAAGACTTTTTTTTTTTTTGTCTAAATAATTTTTAATTAATATATTTTGATTGTAGTGTTATCGTTAGATGCTATGGACACCACTGGCGAGCAGCATTTACAAATAGAGCATAATATTTATAAGAGAAGGTTGAATTTAGAGGGAAAACCCATTGAAGAGCCGAAGAAAACAGGTTTCATAATTTTTTTTATACTCATACGATTTCTTTTCTCAATCAATTATACCCATTAATTATTTAATTTTGTTCTAAAAATTAGATATTGCTGAAACTAAAGTCAACAAGAGTGATAAAGAGGTAATTGAGTTGATGGGATAAATATATTTAGAAAAATTAGGAAAGATTATTGACACTACAGAAATTTTCTTTGCAGTCGCCTGAAACAACAACTGTTGCAACATGTGGAGATTGCTATGGAGCTGCTAGTGAAGAATTAGTGATAAAGTGAGTTGATAAAATTTATCAAAAGTATTCTCAATTGATTCATTAAACCCTTTGATGATTTATTCTAGATGTTGTAACACTTGTGAAGATGTCAGAGAAGCCTACAGGAAAAGAAAATGGGCATTTCCTGATGTATCCACAATAAAACAGTGTCAGAATGGTAAATCAGCTGAGAAAATGAAAAATGCTTTTGTTGAAGGATGTCAAATTTACGGTTCTATGGAAGTTAACAGAGTTGGTGGTAGTTTTCATATTTCACCGGGCGATAGTTTCTCTATTAATCATGTTCATGGTGAGAATTACTCTGATTGTAATAATCCGTCAAAAATTTATCTTATAATTAATTCTATGGATTTTTTTCAGTTCACGATGTTCAACCATTTGCCTCGAGTCAATTCAATATGACCCACAAAATTCGCCACCTGAGTTTTGGAGTTAATATACCCGGTAAATCCAATCCCATGGACAACACAACTGTTACAGCTGAAGAAGGTAATTTTAAATACTCTTTATTAATTATTTTATTAAGAATTTCAACAGTGGATTTTTTTTTTTTAATTATATTATACAGCTCTTCAGTCTAAGACAGGGTATATATTTAATTTTTTTCAAGTTAAATGGAAAGGAATATTAGCACCTTATGCCTGTACCAATAGCCATGAATGTGCCGAATGTACCACCTCCCTGTATCATTGTTTTTCCCACGTTATTTATCAATTCTCTGCCTCGTAGGCCATACCTAAAAAAAAAATTATCATCGTGTTTTTTTCAAGTTTCTTTGGCAATTTTTGATGATAGAAGAAATTGTGAAAATTACCTCAATGCTGAAAAACCTCCGAAAAGTGCTCCCGATGCCATTCCCACGCAAAAACCTATTCCAAAGCCCATTTTCATCCTGTCCCAACAGGATGGACCTTGTTGGTATGCTCCACCTGGTACAACTGGCATATTGAATCACTCCTAAAACACAATTTCACTATTGAAACAAAATAAACAATTCGTACAATAATATTTGCATATTTATCATGAATTATTGTCAACTTCATTCTCATAGGTACATGTGCGGTATATTTAGAAGACTAGATCTGCAGTTGGATTATTAGTTTGACAAGTTCAGAGTCGTAAATACTAATAAATAAATGCTCAGAAATGACTTACTGGGATGAGAAGAAGATCTTATCGATTTTTCGGTATTGAACTTTTGTGATTTATTCTCGAGACGGCATTTACGTATGTTCTAACCCCCCTAGTTACCCCTATTTATATGTACCACTGGCAGCCATGATGCTTTTTTTTTCTCTCTGACGAATAAAAAAGGTGGGGGTCAGATGTCTGCGCGTGCGCAGGTTGAAATTTTATGAGTACGAATTCAATTGCAATTTTTTTTCTCCTGCTAAATTGAAAAAAAAATCCAATGCTACTGTTTAAATAAAATTACTGTACCAGTTTTCATCTAAAAATTGCAAAGATTGTCATGTCAAAATTGATAAATATTCAATCTTTACTCATTCCCAGGTGCAATGATGTATCAATACTATATAAAAATTGTCCCTACGACATATTTTCGAGCTGATGGAGCTCAATTACAGACAAATCAGTTCTCTGTAACGAGACACTCGAGAAAAATTGCAATGTTCAGTGGTGGCTCTGGAATGCCAGGGATTTTCTTCAGTTACGAGCTGAGTCCCTTGATGGTAAAATACGCAGAGAAGAAAAAATCATTTGGTCACTTTGCAACAAATGTTTGTGCCATCATTGGAGGAGTCTTCACAGTCGCTGGACTCATTGATACCTTTCTCTATCACTCAGTGAGGGCGATACAGAAGAAACAAGAATTAGGAAAATTCAGCTAGACATTCCAGTGTATAAATTCGTGAAATTTTACTCCATTTGTACATTACCGAAATCAATTCTTTAATTATCTCGATATTTGTATTTTATTGAAGCAAAAATATAATAAAATAAGGTTTTGAAATTTTCATCTGCATTTAATTTTTTTTAAATTAAAAAACAAATTAATTAACCACTGCGATATAAAGAAAAAATAAGAAGACTCTCTAACAGATTTGTAACATTTTAATTAACTCTAGAGGGTTTTTAAAAACATATCGTACAATTCTATAGAAGATTTAGCCTTTTTAACACAAAATTCGATATCATTGGCCATGGCCAAGGCATCCAGTGATACATATAGAGGCTTCTTGGGATCATACTGCGCTCGTTTCAATGAAACAAGGAACATATGCCTCTGTTTCAATCTCTCAACTCTAGTTGCAAGAACACTCGGCTGTTTGACTATAATTTCGTGGGGAATTTTCATGACATTGTGGACGTAATCAAAGGAGGCTACAATGGCAGGTCGAGCTGAAGAAGAAGAAATAAAAATTATAATTTGTACATAAAAAATTCTGGTTATTAATCAAATTTAAAGCTCTCACCTCTCTCCCAAATTTTTGGTTTAATCAATAGAATTTCCTTCGCTTGCTCATCGTCAAAACCCATCTGCTCTTTAACAGCGAATGTGTTATCTCGGATGCATTTAAGTTTAAAAGTAATTAATTGAGGTCTTTTGAGAACTAAAGCTCTCACTTCGTGTCCTTTTAGTTTAAAGTCCCTGAAAAGAAAAAATTCTACATAGAAAAATAATTTTTTTCATTACAGTTTCCGATGAATATCTCCAAATCCATGGGAGATATCGAAAATTTTGTAGCGACCTTTTTTATAGAGCAAATTGATATCTACAAAAAATGTTCTCTTCAAAATTTCGCTATCTCTCTTGCTTTCCGATATACTCAGGAAAAACTGGAATTCTAATCGAAATTACCTCTGAAAATAAGCCAATTTATTATCAATCTCATCAGTACGCCAGGACAACCAACGCGGTGCCTCCGTAACAATTCTCGAAATATCCTCTTTAGTAAAATTATGAGCTCTCAAATATCTAATCCTCGTTTTCAAATCATCCATATCCTCTTTAAAAATAAAAGGATTTTTCGTGATAAAAGAGCTTATTCTGTCAGCTGGCACTCCACAATCGTGCAACAATTGAATGTACGGTTTCATGTCCTCAAATTTTTTAGATAATATAATCATCATAGCACCAGGCTGAGTCTCGATTTTCCATAATTCAACACCAAGTTTCACTAATTCTTGAATTGTCTCTGATTTATTGGCATAAGCCGCAAAGTTAAATGCTGGCTTGTGGTAAGGAGCAATATCGGAAATGTCTTCATCACAGACGTCTAAGGCATGAGGTACTTTGAGGTCTTTCACTAGGTCCTTCAACAGCATGTCATCGAATGCTGAAGGGTTCTGAGAAATCACTGGGAGGATTTTTACATTTTCACACAGGCTTCCAGTCTTTTCAGTGGATTCGGCACTTGTTGAGTATTTTTTTAGAATTTTCACAGGGTTAACCTCACTTTTCAATTGTTTTTGGAGAACTTGCCGGGATAGAGGTAGTAAACTCACGTATTTTCTCATTTTCAAAGATTTTTTTCACAAGTAAATCACAGGTTTTATCATTTTTCTAATAAATATTCATTGAAAACGATGAATTACTGGGGTTTGGAGGATTAATTGGTGAGTTGAAATAGAAAATGATAAAGAACGAAATGGAACCCATCGAGACTATCTCGCTGTGGAGGGGGAACTGCGCAGCCAATGAGGAACATCTCAGTAGCGAAGAAGTAGAGGGTAATAATTTGAAATTGCCCTCTCTGCTGTGTTGTGCGATTATCTCGAAAACGAGTGACTTGAGGAAAAAATGTCACAAGATATTTTTTGTAGCCAATAAAATTTTCAACAAAAAATGTCTCCAGACATTTTCCCTCAAAACGACTTATTAACAAAATAATTCATAATTTCAAATTCATTCGAGTCAATATAAAAAATTATGTACTCAATTGTGCACAGGATCGAGATTTATATATTTCATATTTAAATTGAATTTTCTCATAATTTCTCTTTTTTGTTAACTTTGATTAGACAAAATTATTTAGCTTCGTCTTTCACTCATTATAAGATACTTCAATGTAAGATAATAACATTAATCATTATATAGAAACAGTAATAATGGCATAAATTGATTGCGGATCGGGTTTTTCATTTATATTTTTTCCTCAATTGCAGGTGAATTTTCACTGATCGAGGGTCACTCAGAATTACCAATGATTTTTTTTCATTTTTTGAAAACTCATCCCATTAATTCATCGACTCAGTGGAAAATTCACTTGCTCGCTGTATAATATATACATTTAATTATGAATATTACAATTAAAATTACGTAAATAACACACGACGAGTGAAATCAGTTATCTCAACACAATTACACATTCCAGAGAATTCATTATGCTCAATTTCAGTCTTTGTATATATATATATATTTTTTTTCATCTAATTTCTCAACTTAAAATGATAATGTGACGATTGAATTTTCATATCCATGAGTTTAAAAAAATGTTCTAATTTTTTTTTTTCACGATATTCTTCATTGCGTTTCAATTTTTAATCTATTCTTTCGTGTGTAATTGTGTCACCTAATAACTCAATTGAATTATTTATATGTAAACGATCAAAAAACATTTGGCCAGGACACTTTAAATGTCTCGGTATTTTTATTACTTATTTTTTTTAATATCTTTCTTTCATTTCCATTTTTTTTTACCGCTGAATGAAGAAATAAGAATATTATTATTGTTAAAAAAAAAAAATGAACAAAATTGAAGAAAGTACCAAGGCCTTCAGTGGCTTAACTTTACTAATTAAGATTAAACAATGAATAATGAACATTTGGAGCAATTTTCTTCCTTCTTATGCATTTGGTTATTTATCTTTGACTGTTTGGAAAACATTTGCACTGTTTATTAACTCCTAAATAAAATTAAGAAATATATAAACTATTTTTTTTTCTTCGAAAATTTACAGGAATAAACTAAATAATAAATAACAGAAGAGAAGAAAAAGTAGGGAGTAAAGATATTGAAATATTGGTTTTTTTTTTTTACCTAGCAATTGCACAATATTCAACACGATAAGTAGTATTACGATTATTTTAATCAGAAATAGTTCTTTGTGCTCTGGATAAATGGAAAAAAGATTAATCCTTGGAGAGGATTAGTTTTTTTAGTTTAGTGAGAAATAATTTATGATAAAAATGTATTGAGAATTTATCTAGCGTTATTTTTATCAAGGTTTTTTTTTCTTTCGTTTATCTAAACAGACCTCTGCTTCTATAATTATCGAGTAAATCTATAGTATTGTTTTTTTTTTTTTTTTTTGGGTTCTTAGAAACTATTTAATGCAGTAATGAAGTCGAAGTTTCATCAACGCTCAGCATTTCTTCAACATTCCATTTTTTTTTTTCATTTTTTTTTTATCTAGGATAGTTTGATTGATTATACATCAACCACCATCTTCTTATGAATATCGGTATTACCGACCACCTGAAAAGTAATCATATGAATTGAGAACAAGTGGTCAAATGTAAAAGACCAATATTGGATTATCTCGACAATGAGTGATTTTAGAGAAATTTTTTTCAGCTACAAAAAAAGGTCTCCTGATATTTATTCCTAAAATCACTCACTCTCGAATTAAACTCAAATAACAAAAATATCGAATTTGATATATTTCGGAAATTAAATTTTTTTTTGTTATACTCACAGAACAAAACTCTTCGAAACTAATTTTTCCATCCTCATCCTTATCAGCAAAGAGTATTGTCTTGTCGACAATTTGTTGTAATTGAGTATCCTTAAGATTATTTCCTACCATCATCTTGAGTACTTGGAACAATTCACCGTTACTAATAAATCCATCATTGTCCATGTCGTAAATTCTGAATGCAAACCGTAATTTACTTTCTTTATCTCCCTGTAAAAATACCAAAAACTCCATAAATTGCTAAATCACATTAAAATTATTAATTAAACTCCCAAATACATAAATAAATAAAAAAATTCCTTCTCACCTTGACACTGAATTGTGATACACCTTGAATAAATTCCTTGAAATCCACTTCTCCATTGCCATCAGCATCGAATATATCAATGACACGTTGTACAAGTGGATTTTGTTGTAACTCTGGTAATGACATAAACTCATCAATACTCAATGCACCACTGTTATCAAGATCCAATTTTCTAAATCTCTTTCCCAATCTTCTTATTTCATCAGCATCAACTGCAACATTATTCACCCAATAAATTAATTTTTCAAATCAACCAATGGCCAATCCACTCCTCCAAATAACCAAAAAATCCCATTAAATTCATCGAAACATCACAATTGATAAAAATGAGTTGAATAAATTCCAAAAACTCACAGTTTGAACAGAGTTCCATGGGTAGGGAGCTCTCGTTACCCTGAAAATAGCAAAAACTAATGTTTTATTTCAAGGTAAAGTGGTGGATCAACTCAACTGTACGAGAAAAAAAAAGGAGGTAAGACGTTTATATTTTGTGGGTAAAACCCAAAACATTGAAATCCCTCCAATTTTTTCTCTCAATAACACCTCAAAAAAATTAATTTACACATTCCAATGAATTAAAACAGTCTACTCACCATTTTTTGTTGATTATCCTGGCAAAAATCACACAAAAATAAAGGATAAAACGTCAAAATTGTTCAGCAAACAGCAGCAATCCCAGGTAGACACCAATGGCTGGTCTCAACTCGTTAAAAATCTTGGAAAGCGCTTGCGTACAAAACCCACCTTCCCACTTACGTGTGATGCCTGTGTTCCCGTAAATAGCTAGGTTTTGTTTTTTTCCCCCTCAAGCAGTTCGATACCACAAAAAATAGAGAAATTTTTTTTCAATGAAACAGAAAGCGCGTTTACCGCGACACCTGCAACCCCTCGTGATAATTTCATAAGATGCGCGTTTACTTAGCCCCCCTTGTATAGATTTGACATTTTTTTTTCATCCTATTGAAGTAACCTTGAAAAAGTTTGATAGTTAAAAAAAAACTTTGATAGTTAATATTTCTATTTTTTATAAATTTTTTAGAAATCGCCCCTGTAAAAAACAGGTTCACCCCCGCTTCTCACATTAAAAATATAAAAAAAATACCATTAGATAGCAAATTCATTGAAGATTAATGATAGTTGAAAAAAAAAGATCGATTGAACAATATCAGCGTGTAAATAAATTAATTTCTATCCACCCAACGCAGCGCAAATTCAAATCCTCCAATCCAACATGGCCGCCCTTACAGCTGTTATTTAGTTGTCATATTTCAAAGTTGTCATTTCGATACAAGTGAAAAATTATTTCAAACTGCTTTTCCGAAGTGAAAAAATAAGGAGGTGCTTTGAAATGACAACTAACAGCGAGCTGTAAGGGCGGCCATGTTGGATTGAAGGATTTAAATTTGCGCTGCGTTGGGTGGATAGAAATTAATTTATTTATACGCTGATATTGTTCAATCGATCTTTTTTTTCAACTATCATTAATCTTCAATGAATTTGCTATCTAATGGTATTTTTTTTATATTTTTAATGTGAGAAGCGGGGGTGAACCTGTTTTTTTTTCAGGGACGATTTTTAAAAAATTTATAAAAAATAGAAATATTAACTATCAAAGTTTTTTTTTTAACTATCAAACTTTTTCAAGGTTACTTCAATAGGATGAAAAAAAAAGAAATTGCAAAATCTATACAAGGGGGGGGGGGGGCTAAGTAAACGGATCTACAAATACCCAAAAAATGGAAAAAAATGTAATGAATTGACCAAAAAATTGAGATAAAATCTAACAAATTCTATTGAAGAATTGAATAAAATCATTCTCGCTACAATTGAGGTCATTAAACGTCGTAAAAATTATCTGCATGATCATCAAAAAATATAAAAATGCTTGAGGAGTGACTCACGACTCACATCCGGATAAACCCACTGAGACCACATTATAGTACATGATAATACGTCACTACAATACGTGCATCATCGAAACCGCGAGGTCCACCGCCTTTCTCGAATTAGTCACCCAATAATTGATAATAAACCCATCAAATTAATTTCCTAAAGTGCCAAAAAATCCTCTCGTACAATTTTACGGTACCCAAGGAGTTGAGATAATGGTGAGTGCTCTTAAATAATCAAAAAAACTCGATTTAAGAGGTTAAATCTAAATCCGTCATTATGATCTGTGATAAGAGAAATTAATTGGCTAATTTTTTTTTTTAATTCCAGGCGTCATACTCAGAGGATCAGTTGGCGGGTAAGTGAATGGATTTTTACATCCAAAATTGTTCATGTCAATGAGAGAATTTGATCGTACGTTTTTTTTTTTTCGCTTTTTATGGCGTCTTTTTCTCGTTAATTGAGGTCAAGAGTGTTCTTACCTTTTTGAGACAACACTCTACTGTCGCTGTTTTGCTCACTGGGTATTGCCATTTATGGGGGGATTATTTCAACACTTGTGAGGAATTTTTTATGTGCCTGGTGAGGCTGAAAGTGGACCCTCAGATCCAGTTGAATCATTTCTTGTCAAGGTGGAGTTTTTGAGACAGTTTGTGATCAGATCTTGGAGGTGGTGTTTCTTGGTGTATTTTTATTGTTTTTTATACTTCTTTCGGGGTTTTTTTTTTTATTTATTATAACTGACCATGCATGTCAGTTATCAGGAAATTACAAGCAGGATGCTCTCGTCCATGGATGGTAAATATTTGGGGGAGATGATTTCTTTTTATATCGAAATGTCGAGTTATCTCGATAATGAATGGTTTTAAGGGAAAACGTCAAGAGACCTTTTTTGTAGGTGAGGAAATTTCCTACAAAAAAGGTATCTTGGTATTTTTTTGTAGATGCGATTAATATTCAGATAATCAGGTCTTTAATGCGATGGGGAAAATTGATTGTTTTTGGGCGATTTTTCATATCTCGGTAAATATCGATTTATCTCGATACTGATTGATCCTAGAAAAAAATTGCAAGAGACATTTTTTGTGGGAAATTTTCTCAGCTACAAAAAAGGTCTCTTGACATTTTTCTCTAGGATCAAGAACGAGTGCGTTATTCAGATAATTCAATGCTCGATGAGATGTAAAAAATCAACTGTTTGAGGAATTTTTGGAATGTGGTTTCTGTGTGATGATTTGTAAGAGTGAATTATTGGAGAATGAGTACATTCTATTGTGCAGACGAAAGTGTGCGGATATTTTTCATGATTAAGATGATTCAATGGTGAAGAGTAAAGTGGGAAAATTCACTGATAAATTCCATTTCATCAGTTTTTTGAAGATATCGACTGATCTGAGAGACATGGATAAATTTTCGTAGAGACCTTTTTTATAGAGAAAAATGAGAGCTACGAAAAAGGTATTTATGGCAATTTTGCCATCTCTCTTCAATTCCGAGATATTTGGAAAAAATGAAAAAAGTTTAAGTGCAATTGATTTATCTAATCTCACGATCGTTTGAGAGGAGAAAAATCGAGATTTCGTCAATTTTCCAGAGTTCCAAGAGGCATTCCAGCTGTTTGATAGTCGTGGAGATGGAAAAATTCACGTCTCCCAGATTGGCGATGCCCTGAGAGCTCTAGGACAAAATCCAACCGAAAGTGATGTGAAGAAATTCACTCATCAGCATAAACCTGATGAGCGCATATGTTTCGAAGTTTTCCTACCGATTTATCAAGCAATCAGTAAAGCACGAACATCAGACACTGCTGATGACTTTATTGAGGGATTGCGTCACTTTGACAAGGATGGAAATGGTTTTATATCATCGGCTGAATTGAGACACCTTTTGACAACGCTTGGTAAATATTTTCTATTGACAATTGTCTATTTATCTCGAAAACAAGCGATTTTATGAAAAAATTTCAAGAGACCTTTTTTGTAGCTGTACAAATTTCCAACAAAAAATGTCTTTTGACATTTTCCTCTAGAGTCAATCGTTATCGAGATAATTCAATTTTTATTAAAATGTTTATCCACTTTTCGAAAATTAAAGTTTTTCATGTTTAAGAAAGATTTTGATTTTTTTTTCTGATGATAAAAAAAAAATAGTCACAACAGTTTTGACTAGGTGGAATGTTTTTTCCATCTACACGGGCTCTTATGGGATTTATTTTCAAATTGATGATTCACCTACTGAAAGATTCTAAAAATAAAAAATAAAAAATTGAGAGCAATGTGGAAAAATATAACGAATCCAATGGCCAAAGAAGAATTTGGGGTATCCAGGCAAATAATGGAATTATTCAAATTATTTAATCCCATAAAATCCCATGATAGTGCATATTTTTTGGACAGTTTAAACATTTTATTTATGAATAATGAACTTGGATTCCTCCATCAATTGAAAAAGAAATTAAGAATTTTTTTAATAATTCCGGTTTTGGATAAACATCATCAACACGTGAAAAAAATTGTTGTTAAATTGTTTTTAAAAAATTGCAGGTGAGAAATTGAGTGACGAAGACGTAGAAGCTCTTTTAGCTAATCACGAAGATTCCCAGGGTAACATCAATTACGAGGAATTTGTGCGTCAAATCATGTGCGGCTAGAACTTAGAAACTTAATCAATCACAACCACAGAAATGAAAAAAAAAAAAAATCACAAAAGCTTTTCCATGAAAATAGTATTGCGTTACTATATAGTAAGTTTCTGATTTAAAAATCATCAATCATTGCAGCATTCAAATAATTGAAGAGCAAATCAATCAATTTTCTTCTATTAAATTTTGTTATTGATCTTTATGTACTTTTTTTTTTGTATTCTAAAAAAAATTAGGGGAACATGGATTAGATAAGTAGAATTTAAATCTTAGTGAGTTGTGCCTTCATTCAAGTATATTAATGCATTTACTCAAACTATGGTAATTGTCCCTTTATCAACAATAGAACTTATATATTTAAAATAATTACGAAATATATACACTCGTTCCCTTATCTAATCTACATTGATTTAATAATTATTCTGCTTAGGCTAGATATCAATTTAAAATTGAAATCCTGTAGAAAAGTGGTGAAATAGAATGAGTCAACTAAATTCCATCATAAGTTTTTTATGGATATCTCCGAATCTAAGAGAGATGGGGAAAATTTCATGAGAACTTTTTTTGTAGGTTTTATTTTGCACTACAAAAAAGATTCTCATGAAAAATCCTCTATCTCCCCTCAATTTCGAGATATTTAATAAAAACTGAATACTGAGCAAAACGGCAAAATGAAAATACGCTCATTAACTTGAGAGTGAATTTTTAATTAAAATCTTTGAATCTAAGAGAGATAGGACAATTTTGTAGAGGATCTTTTTTTTAAAGCAAAATGAGAGCTACAAAAAAGGTCTTCTCATATATTTCGCTAACTCTCTTGGATCTAAAGATATTCATAAAAAACTGAACTACTGATCAAAACTGATATTTTTTCGGTTTCAATCCGAAATAAAAAAAATCATTAATTCACAATGAACATCTTCCTAAAGAGTGAACACCATCAACTCAACCACCAAAACAAGTAGTTCGTAATCAGGTGAATCCACGATCCACTTCACACGCTCAACAATATCACTCATCGTGTTCATACTTCTTCAGCTCCTCAATCTCCCCATCAAGAGGAAAACAAAATACTCCCATGATATAATTGACCAAGAGGAATTACAAAATGTTGAGAAATTGTGAAAGCTTGGGAACTAAAAATGTCGCAGGTAATTGTAGAAGAGAGTTTTTAAGTGGCTCACTCGGAATTGTGCGTTGTCTTCCTTCCTGAACAATTGACGCATTTCTTTACTAGAAAGAGGGAGTGAAAAATATCAAACATGAGTACATCTCTTGCGTAAATGGGACAACTCAGCGATTCCATTGTTTCCAGCTTTTTTTTCTTTAACCGATGATGGAAAAATCTTAATTACCTTCTATTCTTTCTTCAGTGAATTTTTCACATTTGCATTTTTTTTCAATTCTAGTTTACTTCAATTCTTCGAAATGAAGTGGATAAGGAAATCGTGAATTCTTCATTTACCTTCATTATTCTAATTTAGAGGATTATTCCTCTATTTTTACTCTCGAGTTTATTCTGCTTCGTTGAAGTTGAAGACAGAGTATGACTTTATGATATATTGAAATGTATTATGATGAATCTCTTTGAATCTGAGGGAGATAGAGAAATTTTGATAGAGACCTTTTTTGTAGGTCTTATTTCACTCTACACGAAAGGTTCTTATGAAAATTCTTGTATCTCTCTTGGATTCTGAGATATCCAACGAAAACTGAAAACAGGGCGAAATTAATTCATCAATTTCTCTTCACTTCACAACTGAATTTAATAATTTACAATTGTAAATAAAACAAAATCTGCAAAGTGAAATTCAACCAATTTTCAGTGATTTCAAAGCTTTTTCGTCAGGTTTTAAAATCCGATTAAATACATTGAATTCTTATTGTTTGTTCAATAGATATAGACAATTTAGTGAAGAAATGGTAAATTGTGAAAAATAAATTTTTCAGGAATGGTTAAATATTGAATTATGTCAATGATGTGTGATTTTGGAAGAAAATATCAAGAGACCTTTTTTATGGAAAATTTCCTCATCTACAAAAAATGTCTCTTGACATTTCCCTCTAAAATCACTAATTCCCGAGGTAAACACACGATTTACCACTTCAACCCTGCATTCCGCAATTTATAGTCATAAAATAGTCATATTCAGAATATCCCCAAGTATTCCAATTATTTCCTGTCTCAAGAAGGAAAAACTGACTCGATAAAGAACATTCCGCCCACAAATACGTAATTTGTAGGTGTGTGCTTTTTAAACCGTCACCCACGTCTCCTCTCAAGTGGGAGTTTAATGAAATTAATTGAAGAGTAGAAAACAAATTCAAAACAAATATAAAACCGAAATAATTAATTTTTTAAAAAATGTAAAAATTTCCTTTTCATAGAATTTCAATTTTAATTTTTAAAAACAAAACGAAATTTTTAAAAATGTTTTTTTTTTTTTAAAAAAAAAAGAAAATTAAAATGAAAAGTAGAATCGAAATAAAATTTGGAAAAAAATGGAAATACGCATGAATGAGTTGAGTATTGATTTGATACATACACAAGTTTAAATCCCCACTATTCTAATAAAATGACATACAACCAGAGGAAAGTGAATGAATGGATAGAAACAACTTTCGAATGAAAATCATCACATTGAAGTGGGGAAATAAAAAATAATAAAAGGCCCTCTCTCCCTATAATATTCGGGAGCATGCAGGTGACGACGCATGCGCCTAAAATTCAAGTTAATTGTATGTAGTACAAATCGAGCCATGTGTTGAGCAAACAACTGTCGCTTTGAGCCACAGTCACACACGCTATTCATTCATATTTTTTGTAGGCCATGTTACGTCCACACGTTCCCCCTCGATATTTTTTTGTTGAACGAATTATTGAAGAAGAAAGAACAAAAGTTGAGGAAATGGGAAAAATTTTAATTTAATTCATATTAGAAAAAAAAAAAGGGTCATTTTTCAAGATAGAAAGAGGAAATGGGCTATTGCGCCATTCAGGAAGTACACGCGACGAGTTTAAACTCGTACATACCAACACGCACATGTGTAATAATACCTATGTGTGACAGAGAGAACATAATCGGCCCTCTGAGATAAGAAGTGGGTAATGGGATATTTTCATAAGTATTTTAAGGTTTCAGTTGATCCTCGGGTACCTCGAATGAAAATACCATTTATATCTATCAAATTTCAAATAAATAAAAAAAATTGGGGGAGGGATTAGAGAGGCTTTAATTGATGGAAACGGTCGATTTAAATGATTTGACTTCATCGAATACATAAATAATGGGATACAATTGTTTAAACAAATGGAATTAAATCAAAAAGTGAAGATAAACCACAAAAACTGAAATTCGATATTTTTGATTTTGATAATTGTGGGTTTATCTCGAAAACGAGTGATTTTATGAAAAAATGTTAAAAGACCTTTTTTATAGATCATAAAATTTCCCATAAAAAATGCCTTTTGATAAATTCTTTTAAATCTCTTCATTCAGAAGATAAATCTAAAATCAATTCTGCCCTCATCTCGAAAAAAAACGTAATTCGTCAAATTTGTATTTTTCTAGTAATAAAGCATTTATCTCGAAAACTAGAGATTCTAGGGAAAAATGTCAATAGATCTTTTTTGTAGAGAATTAAATTTTCAGTAAAAAATGTCTCTCAACATTTTCCCCTAAAACCCCTCATTATCGAGATAATCCAATGTTTAACAAATACAAATTTAACAAAATTTCGAATTAACTGATAAACACTAACATTTTCCATATTCATTCATCAATTCCACACTGATAAAATAAAATAATGAGATAAGATAGCATATACATACATACCCATTCATAAAACTCGTACCAGCCAGTAATTTCCAATGTAAAAAAAAAAAAATTATTAATAATTGGCCTGGGGGCACCAGAAAAACCCCAAAAAATCTCCAAGTTATTACGCCACTGCGTTTGAAAACCCATTCACAGAATGAAAGACGAACGAAAAACGAGGCGGGCAGAGAGCCTGGCCTCTCTCGGTGCGCCTCCTCCGTTCTGTAGTCACTCAGTAGTGTCATGGAGGTAACATGGCCGAGGAGACGCGCCTAGTTCGCGTTGAAGAGAGGCTAAAGATAAAAATCGGTACGATTATCATAATCACGTGTATTCAATATCAACTATAACATGTGTTTAATCAATCAATTGTTGTGTCTATCGGTATATTAAAGAGCCACTATTGGAATACGTCGATTGGCTTTTTTTGGTGTTTTAAGGCGGAAAAAAAAAAAAGTTTTTATTATAAAACGAGTCAACGCGAGTTCAATGGAGTCTCGAGGCTCCCCTCCTACCCTCCACTGACTTTTTATCTCTCTTTCCCCCCCCCCCCCCCTCTCACTCGGTTTTTTCGCTTAATTCTATCCTCAAGGCCCCAAAATCAAAATTTTTTGAATGTGTTTGCATTAAAAAATACAATTTTTTCACTTGATAAATCACTCACTGCGGTATTTTTAATTTATCTGTGTCAGTGCCGGTATTTTTTAGGGATTAAAATTAATAAGTGAATTTTAAGACACAATAGATGATGATTTATCGTGTTTTTTAGTGGTTGAAACAGTGTAAATTTACAATTTTCCATGATTTCTCATTTCAACTCCTACGCTTCGTACATTGAAGTCAAGAAAAACCGCTCTCTTCGTTATTCTCTTTCGTTGTTATTTACACGTATACTTCATTGCACACAACCACACGTTTATTGGGTTTTTGCTGGTCGTTTTACGTGAATTCACAAAACAGGAAATATTCTGTTAAAAAATTGAGAATTCAAATTTTTGTTCATTTTTTTTAAAGAAAAATACCAGACATTGTTTATGTATTGTCATTTTTCTTAAACATGTGATTTATTTATATTAATTTTTCTGAATTTTTTGAACTATTTTTTCCAGCAAAAAAGTGTAAAAATGATTTTTTTTATTTTTTGAAAATTTCATTTTTTTCTTCTTTCATTGATAAACATTTTTAATCTGAGGGTGAGGGTGTCTAGGAATTTTTAAATTAAATTAAAAGCCTATTAATTAATAAAGTTCATTTTTAATGGAATAAACAGGGGGGGGGGGGGGGAATGAAAAAGATGCGTGTGCGGTTTTTAGATGCAAGGCGTTGCCGTTCGTGGAACATAAAGTAGGCATAAAGTATAAAAGGAAGCACTGAGAAAAGCTACGGAATAGTTACATCCGGTTTTTAATTAATTTATAACAATAATCGTAAATTTGCACAATTTTAATAATCAATGAATGAGAAATTTTGCTCAAGTATTTACACAAGGGAGTGCTCCGGTTTAATTAATACTCTCGGAGAATGATGATGGGAAAATTTGCGAGAAAGTTATGGAGAAATGAGGTGTGAATAGAGGACACATATATGATTGAGGATTAATTCAGTGGTGAAGTGGTACAAGTCCATTTTTTTTACTCCTCGTTAAATATCGAGATATCTTGATAATGAGTGATTGTAGGGGAAAATGTCAAGAGACATTTTTTGTGGAAAATTTAATTCTCTACAAAAAAGGTCTCTCTTGATATTTTCCCCTCAATCGACTCCTTCTCGAGATAATTGAAATATTAGAAATGTTATTTTCGATTTATCACGAGTATTTGATGAATTTATATTCATCCATGATCTTAGTCTCTTCCGTTTTCCCTAGAAACGATATGACGATATTTAATCGTGGATTACGTTGACTTCCGGTCTATCGGATGATGATTAATAGGAAAATTTATGCGACAATTGTGAACCAGTGGGAGGGACATGTAAAAAATCACAATTGATTTTAACTTTATCGGAGTTAATTTTTATTACGGGGAAATTACGTTAATTTGATTCACGAATAGAAATGTGGAATGACTCACTTGCCGATACATCAATTAAGTACAACAATTAACTGGTTCAATTCCACCAAGGAAATTTCTGTGAAGATATTCGAAAAATGAATTATTAGGAGAAATTTTCTTATTCTAATTTCAATTGCATTTAGCTCGAGAATGAGTGATTTCAGGAGAAAATGTCAAAAGACCTTTTTTGAAGCTGACGAAATTTCCCACAAAAAGTGTCTCTTGACATTCCCCTTTAGGATCAACGAGTATCGAGATAATTTGATATTTAAATTGGCTCTCATTTTCATTCTATCATTAAAGGTGAAGTGAAGAATCTGTTAAGTCGTGGCCATGGATCCCCAGGTACTCGAGATGTGTACTGTGCCCTTTCCCTCGATCAGGAGGAGATTTTTCGGACTACCACGATGGAAAGAACTCTCAAGTAATTAATACTCCAATTAATCAATAAAGTGATAAAACGATAAAAAACACCCTTTGAGTTGAATTTTTTAGAGTTATCTCTGAACCCAGAGGAGATATCAAAATTTTCATAGAAACCTTTTTTGTAGCTCTTGATTCGCTCTACAAAAAATGTCTCTTGCAAATTTTTCATATCCCCTCCAGATTCAAAGATATTTCCAAAAAATAAAAGTGAGATTAAGTGAATTTTATCAAATCGCTGATTGATAAATTTAAATGAACAATAATAAATGAAAAATAACAAAAAAAAAAAAAAAATTATTTCAGCCCATTCTTCGGTGAGGAGTTTCAATTCGAAGTACCCCGAAAATTTCGTTACCTCGGAATATACGTGTACGACAGAGACAGACACATAAAACAAGACAAAATTCTCGGTAAAGTAGCAATAAAACGTGAAGACTTAGCAACATACCACAACAAAGAGCACTGGTTTCCCCTTCGTGCAGTTGACGCTGACTCGGAGGTTCAGGGTAAAGCACACCTGGAGCTAGGCCTCCAGTCTCAACCTGGTAATTACCAATCAAAATTGACAGTTCGAGTAATAGAGTGCTCCGAGTTGACAATAAAAAATGGTGGATGTGATCCTTATGCGAC
Organism: Coelinius sp. EB29; assembly: GCA_035578325.1. Lineage (NCBI taxonomy): Eukaryota > Metazoa > Arthropoda > Insecta > Hymenoptera > Braconidae > Coelinius > Coelinius sp. EB29. The sequence goes on along the minus strand of JAOZGT010000009.1, from coordinate 6,045,063 downwards.
AGTAACAGTCAACTACTCCAATGGAAAACAAATATCAAAACGAACAAAAGTAAAAAAGAAAACAGTATCTCCATACTTTGACGAAACCTTTGTCTTTGAGCCTGAATTAACCGAGCCAAAAGACAAAGATGTCTCTCACTACTCAATCGATGGTGAAGTTGGAGAAGCTGTAATAGGTCTCTGGCACGCATCCTCAGGTATGGGAGAGCCACCAGCATTTTTAGGTGAAGTAAGAGTGACCCTCAGAGGCCTCCAAAAACAGCCAACAAGTACAACAACAGCATGGTACTTTCTTCAGCCTCGTGCAGCCCAACACAGACCGAGTAAAATAAGTAATTCAACACCAGCTGGAACACTTCCTTGTTTAGGATCCCTGAGACTAAAAATTCATTACACAGCTGATCATGTTTTTCCCTCAGAGATGTACGATCGTTTGAGAAATTTATTACTTCAGAGTGTAGATATTCAACCGATAACATCGTCAGCTGTTTACATTCTTGGTGAAATTGTTGCTAGTAAAATGGAAGCTGCACAACCACTTGTCAGGGTTCTTGTACATCATGGACAATTGGTAGCTGTTATGAGAGCACTGGCTAGTCATGAAATATCTAAATTGACCGATCCTACTACAATATTTAGGGGTAATACTCTTGTTAGTAAAATGATGGATGAGGGAATGAGACTAGCTGGTTTGCATTATCTTCATAGTACTCTGAGGCCAGCCATGGAACAGGTTTTTCTTGAGAAAAAACCTTGTGAAATTGATCCAACGAGAGTGAAGGATGCTAATACTATTCAGAATAATTTGGCCAATCTCAAGGAATATGTGGAGAGAGTTTTTACTGCTATTACTACTTCAGGAGTTAGGTGTCCACCCTTGATGTGTGAGATGTTTTGGTGTTTGCGAGAACTCGCTGCTACACATTTTCCCAAAAATAAGGAAGTTAGGTACTCGGTTATTAGTGGATTTATCTTCCTGAGGTTCTTTGCACCTGCTATTTTGGGACCCAAGCTGTTTGATATTACTGCTGAACCTATTGTGAGTATTGTTTTAACGTTTTGGGATTGATTTAATTGGGAAATTGTAGAGATTAACAGAATTTCCTATTTTTATATTTTGTTGAATTGAATTATCTGGAGAATGAGTGATTTTAGGCGAAAATGTCGAGATATCTTTTTTGGAGAGGAAAAAGTTTTCTACAAAAAATGTCTCTTGAAATTTTTTGATAGGATCAATTGGTATTGAGATAATTTGATTTTAATGGAAAATATTCATGCTTTTTACAGGATTCTCAGACCAATAGAACATTAACACTTATTTCTAAGACAATCCAGAGTTTGGGAAACTTGGTGAGTTGCAGAGGTGGTGCTGGTAGTGTTTGTAAAGAGGAATACATGGAGGGTGTTTACAGGTGCATAGACATAATTTTAATGTTGTTATTTGTCAATTATAACATTGGATTTTTTTAAACTATAAATTGAATTTTTGTTGTTTACAGGGAATTTTATACAGAGAAGCATATACAAGCGGTTAAACAATTTCTAGAATTAATATCAACTAGCAGCAATTGTGGAATGGCTAGACAGAGGCCTACGATACTCCAGGAACAGCCTGTGGTGTTGAAAGAAGGGTAAATTCATTTTATTCATAAATTAAGTATTTATAATAATATTATGATAATTTAACGCTAATGTATCTCAATAGAAGTTATTTTATTTTTGTGCACACTGCTGATTGTGGAAAGAGGTTTGTAATTCAATATTCAGTTAGAGTTCTTTGTAAATTGAGGATTTATTTATTTCAATGAGTTGTTAAGTGTAAATATTGAATGAATTATCTCGAGAACAATTGATTCTAGGAAAAAATATCAAGAGACCTTTTTTACTCCGAATTTCATGGGCTACAAAAAATGTCTCTTGACATTTTGCTGTAAATTGATTATTTAGCGAGATAATTAGATAATTAATCAGAATTCAATTTTAATTCCTTTTCTTTTCTATTTCTAGAGTCATGATCAAAAGAGCACAGGGAAGAAAGCGATTTGGACGAAAAAATTTTAAACAAAGATATTTTAGACTGACAACACAAGATCTGACATACTCAAAAACAAAAGGTAAGGAAATTTGGAGAATGTAGATGATTTAGAAATTTTTCATTGATTGTTGCTATTTATTTTATTTTATGACAGGGAAAGAACCATTATGTAGGATATCGTTGGAGGAAATTCTCGCAGTAGAGAGACTGCACGAAGATTCCTTCAAAATGAAAAATATGTTTCAAATTGTTCAACCCCAGCGTGCATTGTACGTACAAGCTGGCAATTGTGTGGAGGAAAAAGAGTGGATTGACATACTGACCAAAATATGTCATACGAATAGTAACAGATTGGAAAAATATCATCCGAGTGCTTACATCAATGGACATTGGCTGTGGTAAGTATTAACATGAAATTAAAATTATTAATATCTCGGAATCTAATAGAGATATCGAAATTATTGTTAAGACCATTTTTGTAGCTCTCATTCCGCTCTACAAAAAAGGTTTTCATGAAAATTCCGCTATCTCCTCTAAATTCAGAGATATTCATCAAAAACTCATTTCCAACTTTGAGCTTTTCGAAATAATTTGAAATAATTTTACAATAGACTCGTCAATTAACTCTAATTGGATTTTATCACAATTTCTAGTTGTCGAGCTGTATCAGAAGTCGCTCTAGGTTGCAGTGAAGTCTCTCCGGGTCTAGAAGTAGGATTGAGAATGGTTCTAGACCCAGATCGTGATCTCCAACGTATCCATTCACTCATCTTGGCGAATATGGCTCGATTGGAGACTCTAATGAGTGCCTGCGAGTGTCAGGCAGTTTATGGTGCCAGTGAAATGTGTGTTTTACCTGGTGGTGGTTCACCAATCGAAGATGTACCCTCATGTTTCAAGACTCTTACTGCACTCAGAGAGGCTGCCTTTGCACTTCAGCATGAACACAGAGGGTACTTTCGGCGATTGGCACGTGACACTAAATATGGGAGCAAGTGAGTACCTCGTCACGTCTTATTAAACAAATTAATAAAAATCATTGTCCAATTTTTAAAGTAAAACATTTCCAATGAAACATTTCTCAATTAAATCTCAAAAAGGAGTCGACTTAGGGCAAAATGTCAGGAGACCTTTTTTGGAGCTAATAAAAATTCCAATAAAAAAGGTCTTCTGACTTTTTACCCTCAGATCACTCGTTAACGAGATAATTAATAAAATTGCGAAAAAAAATTATGTAAAATCTTCTAATTCAGAGTAATTAAATTAATTTCAGACAAGCACCAATTGGTGATGACAATTACCTCCATTTAGCAGCACGAGCAGGTTTCGATAGTCAACTAAATAGGCGTGCATTTGAAACAGATGGCCTCAATCAACCTCAATCTGGCCTTTATGATAATGGTAGCAGTAGTATTATACGTAGAAATGATGATCGTAAGTACGATGATTTATCATTAAACAGACGATATGAGAATGATAACAATACGTTATCACGACAATATGATAATCACTCAGACACACTGAGGAGTATTCAGAATGATCTCAATAAATTTGATCGCAGCATCAGTAATACACTGGGATCTGATAAACACGAGAGAAATGCCAATGACAATGTTGAAAATCAAAGGAGAAGTGATGTTGGTAGTTTATTAACAAGTGAAGGCATCAGTTTGTCTGATACTTTCAGTAGAAAATTGAGTAATTATGATAATACGAGAGAATTTTGTGAGGGCTCTATTACTAGGAGAATTAAAGATGATGTTTCTGATTTATCTTCTGGATCAATGAGTGGTCGTGGTAATCATTAAATTTTTTGGATTTAATCGTTTTATTTGTTAATAATCGTATTTTTTTTACAAGGTATAACTGTCTGTTTATTTATCTCAGAAACTAGCAATTTTACGAAAAAATTTCATAAGACCTTTTTTGTAGATTAATGAATTTCCAACAAAAAATGTCTTTTGACATTTTCTCGTAAAATCACTCATTATCGAGATAATTCAATTTTTGGTAATACTTGAATGATAAACTCACTAGTTTTTGCAATTTTACAAAAAAAAAAAAAAAAATCCATTTGTATTCTCGATATTCATTCGAAAATTCTATTCAAAAAATTCATCACGCTCAAACAATTGTCAAAAAAATTCACAAATTAATTTCGAAATGTCTAACATTTTCATTTACTCCCCATCTTCAAAACTCTAATTCTCCTTTTTATTTATTTATTTATTATCAATTATCGAAATTGAATACAACACGATTTTATGTGTATGTAACAAGGCTGTAAAAGGTCGTAATCTCATTTATTAATTAGATCATTAAATGAAAAAAAGCCCAGTTTCACCCAGAAATTCATAAATCATAACCACATGATCTTCCAATGTTGATTAAAATCATCAAATTGCGATTTAATATGAGAAATTCATGCAATTCTTGTCTGTTCAATAAATTGGAGGAAATTGAAATATTAAAAAAAAAAAGTTCATTAATATTAATTATTGATAATTAAACATTTACGTACACGTTGAAGTTCTTTGTATAGAATCCCTGTAAGTTTTAATGAACAAATTTTTTCGCGCCTAATTGACTATCGTATGAAAAACACCAATTTTCATGATTAATATTTAAAAAAAAAATTGAAGAAAGTAGAGATAAACCGACTGTACAGTTTAATCGTTATAATTTCAATATAATGTTACGTTTATATTAGAGAAGCAAGTTATCAGCTTGACTCAATTGATTGTACAGTGTACAGAATCATCTAAATAATATTCACTCTTTTCTATTAGAACTTTAGCATTTTTTTTTTTTTTAGAACGAAAAAAAAATAGTTTCGATTTTGTCTTCTGTCTCTCTTTTATTACTCCATAGATTTTAAGACATAACTATTGATTAATCGTTTTTATCATTAATATTTTTTTTTGTTAATATATTTGAATTTCTAATTCTACAGTGGATATTGGAGAAAACACAAAATACTTGACATATCCTCACGCCTTTCTATCTAAACTCACTCGAAAAATAAATTTTTTTATTTTTTTTCTCTTAAATTCAACAATTACAATCGGAAAAATTGATAATTAAGGAAATAAATGCTGAGTGGCAATTTTTTTTTCCTCATTTCTCAGTAGTAAAGTTGAAGATGATAATTCTACTTATGAACGGTATTATTTATAAAATGAAATACGTATTAATAATTTAGTAACGATTTTTTGTATATCCTTATATATTTCGTTGTGTTCATCAAGTAACTATTGTTATATTCTTTAAAAAAAAAAAAAAAAAAAAAAAAGTGGGATTTTTAGTATAGATCGTGCCTTAAAAAGCGTCGATAATTCAAATTAAAGAGCGAACATAGTTGTCAATATTTATTGAAAGAACAGAAAAATTCAAATTTTTAATTGATAATGCTCGATCATGTACATGGTATGCGTATTTTAATACTGTGAATAAAAAAGAAAAAAAAACAATAATAATAAAACACTCACGTGTTTAATGAATGAATTTATTCAAGGGAATTGTGGAATTGGATAGAGAGAGCAGTGAATAAAAAATCATTTTATGATATTTAAATACAAATTTACTAAAACAAGACAATTCCAATTTCACATTGAAATAAATTAATATATCACATAGCTATGATTACAATTATCACCTACAACAATTAGCCTTGCATTGAATATTTTAAATCAGCTCAGTACATTATTTACAAAAGTACTTGTTTATTAAATCCCCAACTGATACCTGACTTCTTAAAATGAAAAATTTCCGTACTAGGTGTTGTTTCGTCTCCTACAGTCTTGAATTAATTGATAACAAAGCCCTCTGATTATCATTGTCATCTTCCTTGATAGCTAATTAACATTAAAAAAGTGCATTTGGCAGTATTTATCTCGATTCATACTACATAGGAAAAAAAAAATCCACTAATTGTAATTCATTTTGGAAGCATTTCTCCATTCAATTCGTTGTACTTTCTATTATCGTGAAAATTTGATTGTATAATTTGTTCATTATTCACAAATGATAAATTTGATATTGAAACATGACTAAATTTTTCCAATATTCAACTTTTCAAGACAATTGAAATAATCTCATTACTGGTGTCGATGCCGTCTTGCGGTGATTGGACTCGAATGATGATGCCAATTAGTCTGCCAACTTCGACTACCTCGATTACCCGAACTAAGCATATTGAAATAAAATATTAGAGTAATAAATTCTCTCGAGAGAAGATTAATAATAAATTATCTCACTTTTGAAATTTTTTGCGTCTCTTGTTTGGACTTGTAGGCTCACTATCACGAATAATTTGGAGTGTTGATGGCACAAACATGTCTTCTATAAAATATCATAAAACAATCAATAAATTAATCAGAGAATAGAAAATAATTTTATCTAAAGGATAAATAATTTACCTAAAGAATTGCTGTATTTTCTTTTTGTAATAAATCTCTGATGTGGCTGTGTCTGTGGCATAACAAAATTCTCTCTAGCACTACCAACAGTGCAGTCTCTCGTCCCTCTGCATCTCTTCAAATGTTCCAACTGATCATGAAGATATGATTTTTCAGCATCAGTCAAAAAAGGATATCGATTCCACTGCTCAAAAGGATCAACCCTCAGATTATAAAATGTCACGAGTCCAGTCGTAAATTCGCAGTACAAAAAATTATGAGTTGAATTAATTGTACGTATACAAGAATACGTATTATTATTAGCATTCATACAGAAACAAAATGGTCCAGCTTTCCACATTGGTGCTGTTCTCCAATGATCATTGTCATGTTCAAAGCAATTCATCTTCTCGGTCAAACAATCTTTCTCAAGTTTTGCTTTCTTCTTCAATTTTCTCTCCTTTTTCCTCAAACGTTCCTCCTTCAATCGTCTCTTCTCATCTCTCACAATATCTTTATCATCCTTCTTTGGCTCTACATCAGGCTCACAATAGCACTTGTGTTTAGCATCTGTTGAACTGTTAATTGGCATTTGTGCACTGTTGGAATTATTTCCTCCATTATGGAATTTTAGATCTGGAGTTTCTAAAATCGTAACATCTATTCTCGCTGGTCCTAGACCACTTGTACGATTTTTATGGGTCTTTGTTGGCTTTCTTGTTGAGACATCTGTTGTTGTAGTTATTGGAGTTGTGGATACCACTGCAGTTGAAGCTACTCGTGAACTACTTGAACTACTTGGAGCAATTGTTGATGGTAATTCCTTGTCTTCGTGAATGCTGTTGGTTAAAATTGTGTTATTTCTAACTCTATTATGATTCTTCTTTCTTCTGGGTCTTTCTTCCTCCTCGAGACGTCCTTCAGACATTTCTTTATTAGTTTTTTGTCTGCGCAGAGGCTTTCTCGTTCTAGAAAGTACAGGTGTAGTAAAATTCAGAGTTTCATGAGTTAATTTACCACTGGAAGAACTTGAACTTTCAGGTAATTGTGTAAAACTATTGATTAAAGTTGTCAATTGTACTGATGACATTGTGGAACTCGTTTCATACTTTTTATGATGACGATTACTATGATTTTTACCATGATGATGTACATGATGATTATGTTTGTGCAATGTATCATTAGAATCATTCTCATTTTCAATTACATGTGGGCGTTTAATCATGAGATGTCTTCTAATCTCTTTTAAACTCTCAAGTTGTATTCGCATTTCTCTAATCTGTTGTTCAATCTCTCTGCGTGAGATTCTCCATTCATTGGGATTGTGATAGATTGATTGGGTGCAATTGACACCACCACTTGATGATATCAAACATTTTGGTATCATTTTTGAAGTATTGGTAACACGTGCATGACTCTCTTTCAAACCATCCAATTCTTCTTCTATACTCTCCATTATTTTTGTTACATGTTCTATTGTATCTTTCTTCAATACATTTCTGCGCACTCTTCTGTGTCGTTTCATCACATCATTTATGTCAATGTCATTATGTTTATTGTGATCATTCCACACTGATGAATTTAAATGACTTTGATCTTTGAGATAAAAGTGTGCCCATTCGTGATGATAATCATTAGACAGATTTTCTAATTCTTCAAGGAATTGATCGTCATCCTCCTCATCAATTGCCCTTCTATCTCTAGTGTCTTCATCATCATCATTATTATTGATACTTCTTTTTCCTCGTCTGATGAATCTACCTTCATCCTGGTAAATACCTCCACGATTCTCTCTACCATATGTCATTTTTTGGCCATCAAAATCATTTGATTCTAGGCGTGTGTAGACAACACCATTGGGTGTAAAACAGGCACATTTTTTAGTCAATTTTTGGGATGAAATTGTTGGCAATGGTGGTGTATATTTGCACTTGTGACGACGCCAACGATTTCCCTCCCTCTCGCATCGCCACATTTGTCCTGGTATACAGTTAGTTTGAGACTCTGGCCTCGAGCACTCGAAGGCCAAACGCTCGTGCTTTGTACTCGGTACAGATTCCATGAGAGGATTAACACCATTGTCCAAACGATCCTCATTATCCCTAGGTGTTGAGTCCTCGAAATCCTCTTCATTTTCAGATAAATCCTGATCACTGCCTGTGTCATTTTCCAAATTTTTGTCAGTTGAAAATACACTCTCGGTGCTTGTATTATTATCCTCTGGATTTGAATTAGTCTGTTGTTTTGATTGTGTTGTATTTTGTCGCCTCGCCTCACGCAATTTAGCTTCTGCTATTGATTCTGGCGTCTCTCGACGGCCTGATGACTCTATCAGGAATGTGTCGGGCCACTTGAACTTTGTTCTCCTTCCGTGCTTGCTGGAAATAATTGAAATGACATTAATTGGAAAAAATAACAATGACAATTATAGAATTTCCAAATGATTTCTCTCGGATCAAATATCATAATGTATCATCAGGAATTTATGATAATAATTATTTAAAAATGCAAACACATACTTGAGGAATAGTTTTTTAAATGACCGTCCATCCATCTGCAGAGGTGTATCAACCCCAGCGATATCGAGAAATGTTGGGGCGAGATCAATATTCAGTACAATGTCATCAATTCTGTAGGTAGAAAACCAAAATTACCTAAATTAATATTCATCAACGCAAACTCGATGAAAATAGAGAAACAATCCGGTTCATCAATCAATTTCAAATGACAGTATTGAGAATAGATGGTGCGCTTGCGAAACACACGTTGGGATTTAATGAATTAGTAAAGTTAAATTCTGCGGAGAGTGGTTATCCCGTGGGATGAGAGGGTGGAAAGTCTATAGAAAGGGACGAAGTGAGGGTGAGGATTAAATGAGTTGATTTTGGATACGTTGGTGCACCCGAGAGGCTCACAGGCGTGTTCATTATGCTCTCGTTCCATTCGTGAAGCAGCTGGCAAATTAATTTGGCTAAATTTAACTGCCAGACCTCGACGAGGAAGTGACGAGTGTGCATTCAAGCTCATACATTTTTTTTTTTTTTTTTTGGAAACTAGAGGTTTTTCATTAAAACTTACACTGAACCAGGAGCAATACCAGGACCACGAATAAGACATGGTACTCGTACGTCAAACTCGAATGGAAAACTTTTTCCTTTGATCAAACCAAATTGGCCAAGATGGTAGCCATGATCTGATGTGTAGATTATGTACGTGTTGTCTAATTCTCCGAGATCTTTGAGCTCTTGATAAATCTGAATGATATGAGATTATTTATTCATTATTAGATTCTTCTGAGATTTTCAAATTTTTTAAAAACAGCTAGAATAAAATGAAAACTGGATTATCCAGAGAAACTGAGAAAAATGAGATAAGTTGACTAAAGTTGAAAAGGACTTGAAAAATACATTGAAAAAATCATTAAAAAAAAAAACCACTCAACGAACCCGTTCCACAGCACTATCAACACTCTGCAAAGTCTGCAACCTCTTGGTCATCAATAAATCAGTGAATTCTTTATGAATTGGCTGCATCTTCTGCGTAACCTGAAGAATCCACTGTTTATCCGGATTGGGGGCATAGTCATAAGCCGGTGTGCTGTGTAATACAACAAAAAGTTGCCTCATTGATTGACTGATTCCAATTTGGAACACGCTGAAGGGGAAAAGAGAGAAAGAGAGATGTTGATAGAGAGAACAAAGAAAACCAGACAAAAGCCCTGGGTCTAGACTGCGGTTGCATATATCTTTATATCCCCAGCTTTTGACGTGAGAGTTCTAGTGCTCTCCATCATACTACTGTACAAGACATGTCTGACAAGTCCTCTCTTTGTCTACACACTGTCAGGTAAATTCTTCCTTTTTATTTCATTACGAATAACGGAACAACAATCAACTCTTCCTCTCTTTTTCCCCCATGCAAGAATGAGTTGTATGAAATTTTTTATTTGTGAAAAATCAACAAAAATATTATTTAGATATAAAAATAGTCACTCACTGATGCGTTGTTACATTGAAGAATAAATTTGAGTATTGGGGTGCTGAGTCTTCAGGACCATGAGGTGCTGGAAAACTAGCAACCAGCATCACTGGTTTACGGGCAAAATTATGCTTACTCTGGCGTAAAAATGCTACACTGTCATTGGCTATCAGATCAGGGTAATAGTCCTTGCTGTATTCAAAACCGTGCTTTATCTTTTTTCCATTCATATTTACACTGTAGTTGTAGTATCTCGAGTTCATTATTAAACCACCCCATTCACGCCAACCGGGTGGTATGTATGAGCCATTATACTTGTTGAGGTATTTACCAAAGTATCCTGATGTAGATAAAAAGTTCTATTCATTTTATAAAACAATGGTAGGTAGATAAAAAAAAATATATATACAGATTTTCAATAAAAAATGTTTAAATCAAGAGTTTTAAATGAATTTATAGGAATTTCAAACTTGTCAAAGCTTTTGAAACTCCAGAGGGGAGAAAGTTGTGAAAAATATGCCCTCTCACTTGACTCTAAGAGGTTTTTTTTTTTTCTTCTTCTTCTTTGAAATAACGAAAAAGTAACGAGACGTTTCTCATATAATAACGAGCACTCTGGCTGAATTTTTATCACGTTTCTCGCTCCCTTTTCTTCGGCTTCTCCCCTCTGGCCAATTTACAGACTTAAACGTGCTCTCATTATTCCTCAATTTGTCTCGCTTAACTACTTGAAAAAGAAAAAAAAAAACACCACTTTTGACGCCTTGATACGAAAGTACCCCTGGCGCCGGTTCAAGAAGCTTGACAAGCAGTGAGGAAAAATGTCATAAAAGAGATGATGTAGAGAGAGAGAAAAAAAAGAATGAAACACAGGAAGCATTGAATAAACAGATAAAACTTATTTATGAACCTGTACGATATCCAGCATTACTGAGATAAGTTGCAAACGAATGGGGTTCGTGATCACGCTGCCATTGTGGACTACTGCAATTGTCATTGTTGGTGAATACTTGGTGATTGTGAACATAACGACCTGTGAGCAATGAACTTCTGCTTGGACAGCACATTGGTGTTGTTACGTAGGCGTGACGGAGTTCAGCACCCTCATTCCGTATTCTACGCAGGGTATTTGGCATAAAATTTAGGGAACCTGAGAATCATCAATTCTATATTGTTATGACATTCGAAAGGTGAAAGTCTTGTGGTGTTGGATGAGTTATATTCAGTGAGATTTTTTTTCCTTTTTTTTTTGAGAATACAATAGTGAAGTGATGAAACGAGATATGTGACGTTCACTTGAGGGTGAATTTTTGATGAATATCTTTGCATTTATAAGGGGATAGGGGAATTTTATTGAGAAACTTTTTTTGGTGTGGAGAGTGGGGGATATGAATATGAATAGTATTCTATGAATAATCCCGTATCTACCTCCAGTTTTGTCACTTTTACTATATTTAAAATTGTAAATATTATTTTTAATTGTATTTAAAAAAAAAATGAAATAGTTCATTAATTTGTTTTTCGTTCATACCAAGCTCAACATCCTGATCATCAGTGAGTATCAATACAATATTGGGTTTACGTTCCCGCGCTGTTGGCTGATAGATCGGCAAATACGGTGAGTTTGCCTGCTGCTGATTATTGTAATTTCCCTTGTATCCACGATGCCGTTGACCAACAAAAACATCATCATTGGATAAATCGTCGCGTCTACCATATGTGATCACAAAGAGTGAAAGAAGCCAGATTGCTTCAAGCAGCCGCATCTCTGGTTTTCTCTTACACTCGCCTTCGGCCACTCGTCTGCTCTAAATTTCTTCCCGTTCACATCATATCACCAGTGTTATACTCGCCATTACTCAATCCTGATGACAAAAAATTGAGCTAAAAAAAAAAAAATTTTTCATTCAGTCTCTATTCGTCAATTGAAATTTAAATTTATAAAGAGATGAAGAAAAAAAAAAAAATGATTTATATAAAAAATAAAATGCAAATGTGACTGACAAAAGCCACCCCACACATGTCAAAATGCAAACGTGTAAAGAGAAGTTGCACATACAGAGTGGTGCATGTCGCTGAGAAAATTAAAAAAAAAAAAAAAAACAACTTTAACATAAAAAAAAAAGGATAATAATAAGAATGAAACAGGTAAAGAGACGGCTTACAAGGGAGAACCGATAAAGAGAGATGGACGAACCGGTCGACTCGCCAAGATGAAATAAACGCGGAGAATGAAAAGAAGGTAAAAGAGAGGAGAGACGAGAGAGAGAGACAAGTACGTGTGAGAGGCGCGCAACGTCTCTCGTTGGCCATCGCAACCTGCATTCCATGTGCCTTATTCTGCCTTAAACATACTTATTTTATTTTTCTGCAACAGGAGATCAAATAGAATTTAAAAAACAAAACAAAAATATATATCAACCGGATCATTTGCAAAAAAAAAAAAAAAAAATTCAAATGGTCAAGATCAACGATCGATACACAATCTCAAAGATTCATTATTTCTCCTATAATTGAGCATTATTACCAAGAAAATTACCACAAAGTGACACATGATCTATTCGATTCTCTCTGCAATATGAGCACATTATTTCTACCAAACAGAACCAAATGACTCATTTATCATAATTAAAGTGTCGAATAATCGGCTCCCGTTTGAATTTCACTAGTACAAAATCCAATGCCAATGACGATAAACACGAAGAGATAATGAAATCTGATTTATGCTCTGAGATTACGTTGGCACGGTTTATTGTAGAAAGGGGGTGATGGGGGGGGGGGGCAGAGAGCACATGAAAAATCGATGAAACGAAACGATGTGTGTGTCCTGGAAATGCCACGATAGCCTGGTACCGTACCCGCTTTTATATAAAAAAAAACAGTTAAATTGTATGAGACTCATTTTAAATGCACAATATATACTCTGCGGGTTATTCAATCGGTCTAAAAAGTGTAAAGAAAAAGTTATACAATGAATTACATGATTTCATTGTCCATTAGATATCGATTGTTTGCCTCTGAATTTGAATATAAAGCCCATTCGTTCTCTGATTGGAGCATTTTCATTTTTAAATTTGAAATAATGAATGTTATAAATTGAATAATTATTCATAACTCACCTATGATTATTTGATGATTTTTATCACTAGATTGATGATTAACACTTAAGTCACATAAATTAAATATTTTAATTATAATTATGTAGATTTTAGATGATTTATACCTCCATGTGAATGAATTTCTGCTCTTAAAATGATGATAATCTAGGATAATTATTTGATTATCTTGATTTAATGAAAATATGGTAAATTTTAAAAAAATGCAAATTTAGTTTCGATCGCACGTGGAATGAGCGTGCGGCACGGTTTCTACCTAAAACTCACAGTTTGCTAAACCTGAATGAAAAGGCGAATGGACCGCTGCGACCTCGTAGACGGTCGCTACCAAACTGAAGAGTGAGAACAGAAAACTGAACTCTCAACTTCCAGAGAACTGCGCCGTTTGCGCCTTCCATCCTCTCTCTCACTCCTACACACACTCTCGGCTAGAAACATCTGCTCCTTCTACACGATTTAACAAATAGCCACTTTTTTTTTTTTTTTTTTTTTCACTTTAACACCTGCAATTATTCCCAGACATTTGAATCATACGATAGAAGAGGATTTTTATATTATCGTCAACATTTATCATTGAATTTTCAAGGGAAATATCGATTTTGGGGGAAGATTTCTCAGTGTCAAAATTGAAAATGGGAGAGTGAATGGAGGGGGAGTCTTTCATCCAGGAGACAATGAACCCACAATGCGTGAATGGTCTTTTGGGGTAAATTAGATTGAATGGACGATATAAAATATTGGGAAGAATGTGAAAATTTTGATAGAGTCAAGAGGATAAAAGAGAATTGAGGGGAGACTGTGCAATTGTGTCAAGCTTCTGTGGATATTTCTCTTGACCTCAACGGTCTTATGTATTGTGCAAACTCGTGGGTTTTTCATGTGAGTGAGGAACAATGGGGAAGAATTGTAAAGGGAGAATGTTGGAGAATTTTTACTTAATTGCGAAAGAATTATTCATTCATTAGTTGAGTGGTAAAGGTAGGTTTTTATGAATATCTCGGGATCTAATGAAATTTTCTTGAGGCCCTTTTTTTTGTAGAGGACATTGAGAGCTATGAAAAAGGTCTCTTAATATTTTCTTCTAGTATCAGTTATTCTCGAGATAAAACGACAATTAATAAATAAAATCAAAATTTTATTATTCGAGTTCACACCACTGAGTGAGAAAGTATACATTACCAAGAAAATCTATGCAATTTGCAGTAAATTAATTACGTTAATTTGAAGATGAATGAAAAATATTCGTGATAAAACCATTCCGGATGACACGATTACACTAACTGAGAGAGACGACCACGCGTGCCATGTCACAATGCCCACGCGCATCTTCCATTATCGTTAATAATCGTTTAGATAAATCCACAACAATCATCGTATTTAGCATATAACATACAATCTATTATGTCCACAAGATTATGTACAATGTGTTTTTCAGTTATAAAATTTACTCTTTGAAATAAATTCAATCAAGTTTGTTTCTATTTTTGGCACTATTTTACCACGTCACTTTCAGTTCATAATTGTTCCACAATGTCATGATCATTAACGTAGGGAATTCTCACGATATCTTTCTGCGAGTGTTTAGTTTTTTTCAATTCTTTTTCAAAGTAAATTATTGTTTTTGTGAGACCCTCAGTCAGTGATACTTTTGGTTCCCAATTGAGAAATTTCTTTGCTCGACTTATATCGGGTCTTCTTCTTTGTGGATCATCCTCAACTGCTGCTAATTCTACTATTTTACTCGTACCACCAACCAAATCCTTGATTATTGTTGCGAATTCTGAAAATTAATTTATTTGAATCAATACCGAATTTGACATTTTATTTTTGATGAATATCTTTAAATCCGAGGAAGATACAGAAATTTTGATAGAAATCTTTTTTGTAGAGGGGAATGGGAGCTACAAAAAAGGTATCTATGAAAATTTTGATATCTCTATTAGATTCAGAGAGAATAAAAAAAAAATCAAGTTCGATATAAAATTACATAATCCTACCTTCGATTGTATGCTCGACTGGATTACCAAGATTGATTGGTTGTGTATAATTCGAGGACATCAGTGCCACCAAACCATCAACCAAATCTGACACATATTGAAATGACCTTGTCTGCTTCCCATTACCGTAAATAGTTATAGAATCATTCTGAAGTGCTTGTAAGATAAAATTGGATACAACTCTTCCATCATTCATATGCATTCTCGGTCCGAATGTATTAAAAATCCTTGCGACACGCACTTGTACACCTTCTTGTCGCATGTAGGAATAACTTAGGGTCTCAGCGACACGTTTACCTTCGTCGTAACATGCCCGGGGCCCTGTGAATTTATCATTTTAGTTCTTTATTCAGTGAAGCTGTTTTTTTTTTATTCGATTTCAATCATTTCTCAAGTTGTTTTTGTTACATACCAATGGGATTAACGTGACCCCAGTAAGTTTCGGATTGTGGATGCTCCATTGGATCTCCATAGACTTCAGAAGAACTTGCTATCAATACTCTAGCACCCACACGTTTTGCAAGACCTAAGATTCATGATTTTTTTATAAACTCAGATTCAATTTTTGATGAATATCTCCAAATCTACGGGAGATGGGAAATTTTTACCAATAACCTTTTTTATAGCTCTCATTTTTCTCTACAAAAAAGGTATTCATAAAAATTTTCCCATCTCCCTCAGATTCCGAGAAAATCAGCAAATACCTAGCATATTGATAGTTCCAA
Organism: Coelinius sp. EB29; assembly: GCA_035578325.1. Taxonomy (NCBI): domain Eukaryota; kingdom Metazoa; phylum Arthropoda; class Insecta; order Hymenoptera; family Braconidae; genus Coelinius; species Coelinius sp. EB29. The sequence goes on along the minus strand of JAOZGT010000009.1, from coordinate 6,028,815 downwards.
TGGTATTAGTCTTTAATGTCTTCACCGGATTCAGCATATAGTGAGGTGGACTAGCAGGACTTGCCAGGTGATAAATTTCATCCACCTCCAGATAAAGTGGCCTCACAATATCATGATGAACCAACTCGAAATTCTCATGTCCAATCCAATGCTCAACATTTCGTTTTCTTCCCGTGAAAAAATTATCAGCTGCAATCACCTCATGTCCTTCAAGCATCAGACGATCCACCAAGTGTGAACCGACAAATCCAGCACCACCAGTTACAAGAATTCTTTTACGATTTTTGTAATTACGAAATTTAACAGTTGGAAAATTTTTTGGTATTCTGTCATTGACTTTAGCTTCTATATTACGAAGTTTATCCTCTAATTCTTTGATTCTTCTTTTAGCTTCTGCGAGATGATTTATCTGATTTCTACCCAGTGATGAATCTTCGTAATTTTCCAATCTCTCTTCAATGTTCGGTATCAATCTGCTGCGAGAATTGAGACGTGGTACATCTTCCATTTTGACGACAGTCTCGTAGAATCCGAATACTGAAAGGATTTTTTTTTACTTATCTTCCAGTTTGAATGGATTTTGGGGTATATCCTTGGGTTTGAGGACTTCAGGGGGAGTTTGTTCGAGTTCTCTTCTGTTAGTGCTTAATCTCTGGTTGACCAATTAAGGTTTGAATTAATCCTCTGTTTAAGACGTTCAAGAGGACTGCTTGGGTTGTTTGAAAGGAGAGTTTAGACAAGTTTTGGGGTACGGAGAGGAGTCTCAGTAGTCAAGAAACTTTAGGAAAGTCCTTAATAAAGGAGATTTAACTAGATCGCATTGTTCGAACGCAATTTTTATTCGTTAGATTCAATTAATCGATTAAAAAAATTCAAAGTTGATTTTGGCTCTAAAGAATTTTTTCTCAAATGTAAAAAAATGAATTTGTAAAAACGGAGAGATATAAAATCACCTCATCTGCGAGTTGAAACTAAACGTTCAACCATCAATAACTCGTGATTGGCAGAGTGGAATTTTCCGAATTTTGTTTCATTTTTCAGCTTTTTCTTCATTTTCCAAAATGCAATTGACTTCATTTTAGTCACATTGTTCCTTCAGGTGATATCAAAGATTTAAAAAGGACCATTTTACAGTATCACTCATCTCCATTTTATAATAATGAAAAATTGGAGAAAAAATACTGAAGAAAGTAAAAAATTGCATTCAAATACATGAATAAATCATCCTCCCTTTGTTTATTTTCTTTAATTCTCCAATCCGATAATACTGAGAATCACAGAAAATGACTCATCATCATTATCCAAGAACAATCAAGTACATGTGCGTTCTAAATCCACAACAATGCAAAAAAAAATAATAATAATAAAACTCACCCAATAAAATACAGAAGACAAAGAATCCAATCTGCTTCATCTTCCGCTGTGAGATCAGCATTATCACTGCCTTACATGACTATGACATATCCCCAAAATGCCTCTCCGAGAGTAAATTGATGTCTTCTTACCAGGTCATACTGGTTTGACCCACTCAAAACCACTTACGACAACATAACCTCACAATTAAACCCCAAAAATAATTTTCACATTCACTCGTCTGCAAATATCCAATCCTCTCTTATCACAAGAATCATCTCCGTGACTTCAGCAGATTTATCAGTCTCTCTAAAAAACCCAAAATCACATAAAAACTCAACAATGAAAAAACATCACTTGACTGTTGAAATTATGGTAGTTTTATCCCCCATGTAAACAGAGTTGACAAAATCAATAAAATGTCTATAAATATTACCTATTCAATTCATTGTACCTGTTGATAATGTAAATGCCCCAGTAGATAAAAATTTAACATTTTAATTCATCAATTTTTACATGATTGTACCTTCACTGGAGATTTTATTAAGTGATAAAATTTACTTTATTCAGTAAATAAATAAATAAAATTCCCTTCTCAATCGATCAATTACCCATCGAGTAAACAAATACATCTCAGCAGTCGTTTTAACGAATCACACCATCATCATCCTCGACCCAATCTACATATATAAGGGTGAAACACCACTGAGATAGCGTTTATAACGATTTTCTACCGTCACGGTGCGCGACAGTGGCCACTTCTGGATAATAGGGATTAGAATAAAAAATTATAAGAAATTTAAACATAATGGGAGACGTTGTAGACTGTAATTTTCCTGTATGGGGATTATTACCTAAAAAAGAAACTGGAGTTAGTCAGTATCTAATTAAATATCCAGATTATGATGGTAGAGGTACCGTTATTGCTATCTTTGATTCTGGAGTGGACCCTGGTGCTCCTGGATTACAGGTGAAGATATTATTTTTTTTTTTTTATTCAGTGTTTTATGCCTTGTCATTATTTTGTTTACACGTGATAATGAATTATTATTATTTTAAAAATAATTTTCTCCATTGTTGAGTTGATTTTTATTCTATTATTAACATTTTCTTTGTTTGATATATTTGGATTTAGGTGACGAGTGATGGTAAACCAAAAATCATAGCCAGATTTGATTGCAGTGGTAATGGAGATGTTGATACAAGCACAATTGTACATTCTGAGGAGGGATATATTTTTGGATTAACTGGTCGCAAGTTAAAAGTAAGAATTTAATTTTAAAAAATTTTGATAAAATATTTAAATATTTAATATTTGTGGTTTATTGTGTTATTTAGCTGCCATTCAACTGGAAAAATCCATCTGGAGAATATCATATTGGAGTTAAAGAGGCTTATCCCCTTTATCCAGCTAAATTACGTGAGAAAATAATAGCTGAGAGGAAGAAAAAATATTGGGACGATGGGCACAAAGCAGCACTTGCTGAAGCCACTAGGAAGCTCCAGGTAGATTAATCATTTGATTTTTGGATAATAGTTGGGGAAAAAAAAGTAGAATTTGAAACCAGGTTATCCAAAGATAGGGTTAATTGTGGGTACGTTGACACTAAGGTGTTGTTAATTAGGACATTGTGTATTTTTATACTCTCGACGCCACTCTATAATTGTCATTGGCAATGTTTGATTAATTAAGAGTTTTTACAATTCAAGGTATTATGTAATTGTTCAAGCTAGTTGTTGATGAGTGATTCACCTGATTCCAGTGATTTGATATCATTTTTTTTATTATTTTCAACTAATTTTAATCAAATTTTACAGGAATTTGAAGCTAAAAATCCCAATCCCACGAGTGTTCAGGATAAATTAACGAGAGAGGAATTGGAGGCTCGTGTTGAAGTGCTACAGAATGGTGAGAAGAAGTATCAAGATGCTGGACCTACTTATGACTGTGTTGTCTATCATGATGGTGACAATTGGAGGTAAATTGTTGGGAGAGGTCAAACAAAAAGAAGAAAGATTTTATTAATGAATAATTATCAACAGGGCGTGTATTGATACATCCGAAGAAGGAAATCTTGAGGCTGGTATTCATCTTGGAGAGTACTCTCTTACTCAGGAATATGCTCCACTTACCCAACAAGATCAATTGAACATCTCTGTTAATATTCACAATGAAGGGAATATTTTAGAAATTGTTGGAGTTTGCGGTAAGAAAAAAAATTTTTTTTTTTGATCAATTTTTTGCCAATTATTTCGGAAACCAGTGATTTTAGAGAAAAATATCAAAAGACTTTTTTTGTAGCTTTTTAAATTCTCTACAAAGAGTGTCCTTTGACATTTTCTCCTCAAATTACTCTTTATCGAGATAATTCAATATTAAACAAGACGTAAAAAATCAACTTTTTACTTTTTACATTTTATTATTGAATTTATAATGATAAATGTGTAAAAATGGAAAAAAATAAAATAAAATAATGTTTAAAAATTCTTTCAGCAAGTCACGGGACACACGTAGCCTCAATAGCAGCGGCAAATTTTCCCGAAAACAAAGAATTAAATGGTATAGCACCAGGTGCTCAAATAATATCCCTAACAATTGGTGACAATCGCATAGATCCAATGGAGACTGGTACAGGCCTAGTTCGCGCAATGGTCTGGATAATGAAGAACAATAAAAAAGTAGACGTAATAAATATGAGCTACGGTGAACAATCCCACTGGTCGAATACAGGAAGAATAATAGAATTGATGAACGAAGTAGTCGATAAATACGGAGTAACGTGGGTAGCAGCAGCTGGAAATTTTGGTCCAGCATTGTGTACAATTGGTACACCCCCAGATATAAACACAATGAACATAATAAGTGTAGGCGCTTACGTATCTCCAGACATGATGATAGCCGAGTATTCATTGCGTGAAAAAATGCCAGGAATGCCATACACATGGTCCTCACGTGGACCAATGATTGATGGTGGTACTGGTGTTACTGTCTGTGCACCTGGTGGTGCCATAACAAGTGTCCCCAATTTTACACTCCGTCAGAGTCAACTTATGAATGGTACAAGCATGGCAAGCCCCCACGTTGCAGGTGCAATTGCTCTCTTAATATGTGGTCTTAAAGACAAAAAATGTCCCTTTTCACCATTCAGCATAAAACGTGCCCTCGAAAATTCAGCTCTATACATAGACTCATTGGACTCATTTGCCCAGGGCTCTGGTCTACTTCAAGTTGAACGAGCCTTTGAGAATCTTGTTGCCAATTGTCAAGCAATCGAGAGAGACGTCAGATTCTCCATAAACTGTGGAACTAATAATTCAAAAGGAATTCATTTGAGAACAGGTGCTATCGACAGACCAAAAGACTGTGCAATAACTGTTGAACCTATTTTCTTAGATTCTGACAATGTCGAAGCATCAAGAAAGATTAATTTTAATCTTCGACTCTCTTTGGTTTGTGACGCCTCGTGGGTACAATTTCCATCGCATTTTGAACTAATGCACATGTCCAGGGCTTTTACAGTTAGAATTGATGCTGTCAAATTGAATGATGGGGTGCATTCTACTAATATCAGAGCATACGATATCACTAATGTGGAGAAAGGACCAGTTTTTACAATTCCTGTTACTGTTGTCCAACCCCTGACAATTCCAAAAACTGCAAATCTACCTGATTTACATTACAATCATGTTTTGTTTAAACCAAATACAATTAATAGACACTTTGTTGTTGTACCTGAGGACGCAACGTGGGCTGTTATTAAATTGAAAAGCAGTGATAAAGAGAAAACAGGAAGATTTGCTATTCAAGCGGTACAATTGAAGCCACGTATGGCATCACGTACACTTCAAGTTAATAAAATGATTAATATAACTTCACAATCTGAAACTGTTCAAGGTTTTGCTGTTCAAGGAGGTTTAATACTTGAAGTTGTCGTTGCCAAATATTGGGCTAATCTTGGAGAAATTTATATTGATTATTCTATTGAATTTCATGGAATTCATGTGATCGATGGAAATCTTACTATGCAATCTGGTGATGGTATTCATAGAATGGAGCTTCGTAGTTCATTGAGAAATGAGGAGATTGTACCGAGTATAACATTGAAATCAATTGTTCAAGTTTTGAGGCCAATTGAAACGAAAATAGTGCCACTTGGAGACAGAGATATTATTCCACCAGCCCGTCAAATTTATCAACTCCAGTTGACGTATACATTCCACATTGCTAAAGCAACTGAAGTCACACCTAATGCTGCTTTTCTCAGTGATTTACTCTATGAGAGTGAGTATGAGAGCCAATTGTGGATGCTTTATGACTCTAATAAACAACTATTGCACTGTGGTGATGCTTTTCCATGGAAGTATACTATTAAGAAACTGGAGAAGGGTGATTATACTCTGAGGATGCATGTTAGACATGAGAAGAAGGATTTGTTGGAGAAATTGAATGATATGGCTATTCTACTTAATCAAAAATTAGCGAGTGTTGTTAATTTGGATGTTTATGCCAATCATTCACAGGCAATTATTTCTGGAAAAAAAATGGTCGCTGCTACTGTACCTCCTGGACATATTCTTCCAGTTTATGTTGCTCCAATGAATAATGAAAATAAGTGAGTATTTAATTCTCTTTTTTTAATTCTCATTTTTTTTTTCTTTTTTTCATCAGAAAGTTATAAATTAATCGACATACTCTCTTTTTGTTATTATTTATTGCGAGACAGCTCAGAATGCAAGTGAGTCGGTTTCACCAACTTTTTATTAGGTTTTTCCAAGCCTCGCAGATGTTCTGAATTCACTCGCTTTCGCAGATTTTTATGTTTATTGGGGTTTTTTTTTTTTACTTTTTTATTTTCTCACTTTTGCAAAAATGCATGGCTTATGTAATTTTTTGCTTTGAATTACAGATTTATTCTATTTGATCAAGAAATTAATAAATAAAGATCATTCTAATTAATTAATTTTTTTACAATGAAGAATATCAAAGGGTGCAACACTGGGAACATACCTGCAGGGCTCAGTAACATTCTGCAAAGATGAGGCAAGGAAAAAAGTCGATTGTTACACCTTTAAATACGTTTTATCCGAGGCAGCTAAAAAAATACCGCAAGTGGTTAAATCCGATGATGACAAGGTCAGCAAATGGGAAGAGTATCAAGATACACTGAGAGACATGAAGTGTACTTGGTTAGCTAAATTAGGTATGTTTATTACTTTTTTAAACTGCCAATTGAGTAATTCAGTGGTGAAATAGTAAAAGTCAACATATCAATTTTACTCTAAAGACCTTTTTTTTTTTATGAATTTCTCAAAATCTAACAGAGATATCAAAATTGTCATAGAAACCTTTTTTGTAAATCTCTATTTTCTCTACAAAAAAGGTCTCCACAAAAATTCTCCCGGCTCCCTTCAATTTCAAGATATTCACGAAAAACTAAATTTTGAAGTTGACAATTTTCCTGAATTACGAAATTATTTAAAAAATTCATTAGTCACGCTATTTATTAAACTCACGTTTTATTTTTATTTTTCCCAGCTCCATCAATCAGTAAGTTTACTTGTCAATTGCAAAACCATTGTGACTAGCTGATTGTTTTAATCTCCTTTAATAAAATCTGTTGTTTTTCATTGTCTCAAGAAATTTTTAAAATTTGTGCATTCATGGATTAATAATGTTTTATAATATTCCAGAGGCAACTGAGCACGCAACAGCTCTGTACAATGAGCTACGTACAACGTACCCAGAGCATTTACCAGTTCACACAGCAATGTTAACGTCCCTGGATTCCCCAGAGGCTAGAAGACTTCTTCCTCACGATGATCTCAGTGAAAGTGCAATAAGCTTCTCCGATCAAATAATTGACGTTGCTGATAAAGTTATCTCAGCGATTGATCAAGAAAAATTACTAGCTTTCTACGGTATGAAACACGATCAAAGACCCGATGCCACAAAAATTAAATCAACTATGGATAAACAAAAGAGTTTATTGATTGAGGCACTTGTTAAAAAAGGATGTGCTTATTCAAGATTATATATTCATACTCGAAAGAGGGGAGAAACTGAAGCTGCAATGCATCTCTCTACTGTTACGCAAATTTGGAATGATGTACAGAAATATGCTGAAGCTACAGATAACAAGGTGGAACATATTTTATTATTTATTTCTATTCAATTGAGTGATAAAACGAGATAAATCAATCAGTTGTTTAGTTTTTCCTGAATATCTCAGAATCTAAGGGGGATATTGAAATTTTTGAAAAGATATTTTTTGTAGCTCTTGTTTCGCTCTACAAAAAAGGTCCTCTTTGGCATTTCGATATCTCTCTTAGATTCTGAGATATTCAGGAAAAATTGAACGACTGGAATTGATGAATCTTTAATTCAGTTTTTTTTTTCAATTGTTGATATTTTATTCTTTTTTATTTAAAAAGGTCCTGATCCTGTCCTTATGGCACGCACACATCAATAAACACTATGGACGTTATCTGAAACTCCTGGCACGTTATTATGAAGAAAAACCACTCAGGGATATCGATGAAAAATTCGTTGAAATTACGAGAACAATTGGCTGGGAACACTGGGCAAGACACATAAGTGGAAGTATACCAACGCGTCATTCTAAGGCATACAGACCATTTTGAAATGTGATTCAGTAATATATCATTCATATTTTATCAAAAAATTAACAACAATCTGGACGTGAGGAATGAAGTGAAAATTTTTCTTTTGCAAATTTCGATGAATTATGAAATTATTTTAAAATTTTTTTGAAGAGCACTAAACATTGTTGTAAAATTAATTATTGACTTTTGATTTTTCTTGGAAAAAAACTCGTTTAGTGCTCATTTTTTTATCCAAAATAATTCCTAATTTGCTCGGAAATTTCACTTCATAATTAAAATGATTTTCTATTTTTTAAGGCCATTTCTTCAACAAAAAAAAAATGTGTGCAATTGTCTACATCAATAACTATGAAAGTAAACGTAAACATTGCAATGATTATCGAATGATCCTGTGGATTTTAACGATTGATAAATCAATTTTATAATCAATTTTAACATATTAATACTGATTGCCATTTTTTGATGGAAAAAACCTTCACAGGATCGTTTGACAGAGGTAAATAATAAAGTTTCAAGAAAAAGTATTCTGGATTATTTTTATGAAAAATGACTGATACGATTAACATCAAAATAATCATTAAATAAAAATGAAAAAATTGGATTGGTGGAGTTTTTTTAAAAAATGAACACGTGGTAAGTAAAAAATATGTTTATTCTCATCCTTCATGTCTTGACATAACTCGCGAGTACCTACTAGGATACATCATGAACAAAAAATACTATGCAAGTTGATGTCAATCACATTGATAAACTTTCCACCTCGTTATTATGCAATTCAATCACTTATTAATGGTATTACTCTGGTAAATAAATCGCACTTCAAATTATTTAAAAATCATCATAAACCCAATGGGTTTCTCCCATGAATATTCAAGGCCATTTTCACATGTACAGAATTAAAACATTTTTAAACAATTCATAATTTTGTACAAAATTTTCATGTTTTCATTTCAAATAATTACAATTTTTTAATGACAAGATAAATTTTGTGACTCTATCTTTATCCATGCCAATTAACAATAAATCCCAAATTTACAATTTTAAAATTTAAATTGCATTATCCAATAGTGAATAAAAAAAAAAGTAATTGAAAGTGTTAATTACCTTTTATCCAGGAAATGAGTGATTTTAGGAGAAAAGGTCAAGAGACTTTTTCTGTAGAGAATTTTGAGATCTACAAAAAAAGTATTTTGTCATTTTCTTATAAAACCACTCAGTATCAGGATAATTTAATATTTAACAAGATGTAAAATTAAATTCTTTATCACTTTACTACTGAATTTATTCCCCATTTCCTATCTGAACAAAAAAATATCCAGATTTCCCTTTAAAATAATTGATGAAAATGATGATATTCAAGTAGTGCTTTTAGCATTGCTACATAATTGTACAAAAAATCCTAAAAATCCTTAGGATAAATTCTACTTAAAAAACTATCTAACCATACACTCCCTATGATTACAAACTTTTACACTTTATACAATTTTTTATTCCCCCCCTCCCAAAAAAAAAATGTTATCTCCACATAATCAATAACTTTCATAATGCCTAATTACCACTGAGTTGATAAAAATTACCCAGTATTTTTGACAATAAATTGATGATTAAAATTTGATAATCACACATCAATTTGTATATCACTGTCATCAGCTTCACTCTCAGTACTCACCATTGCATCCTCACCAACAAGTAATGCTGCTGGAAGATTCTGGGGTACATTATCAATGTCCAGTCGAGGTGTTGAATAAACATTTAGTACTTGAATTGTTGTTGGTGATGTGGATAAATGTTGAACTGAACTTAGAGGATCTGATGCTAATGTTTCACAGTCTAGAGGTGTTGAGAGTTGTAATTGAAGATTGTGGAGTTCTGGGATGTGAGGACGAATCTAAAAAAAGTAAATAAAATTATCAACTGATTGAAAAAAATTATTAATATTCAATTTAATATAAAAATGATGAATAAATCGAGTGTACAAATTCAGTTTTTACCGAATATCTCAAAATATATGGGAGATGGAGAAAATTATCTGGAGACCTTTTTTGTAGAGTTGAATGTCAGTTACAAAAAAGGTCTCCCGATAAATTTCGTTATTTCCCTTAGATTCTGAAATAGATTCACTGAAAACTACACACACTGAGGATAACTCATCATTTCAATCTTATAATGACCTTAAGTCCATCAGCTGTATGTGGATTTCTACATCCTCTGCATCTGCATTCAATACACGGTTTACTCTCAACATAACATGGACATCTTTGTCCACAGCATGTCAATTTACCAGGTATCGCTGTTGCATTACCACATCGACATCCTTTCCTTTTACTTCTCGTGGAACTAGATCGTGGCTTCTTAAAACTCGCTGATGACTGAAAATAATTAATAATTAATCACCATGATAACATGAATACAAGAGATTTAATATGCACATGCATCCATATAACGTGAATAAAATGATTTATATAGAATGAAGATAGAAGGGCATTAGTTTGATAAATTTGTTGGTATTAAATGTGACACAGTGGTTAATCTAATATTAATTTGAAATTGATTCTGTGGGGATAGAATTACTTTGCTGCCCTTTGAAGACTTTTTTGTAGAAGTAGTTCCGTATGAAAGTTGTGAGGATGGAATGCATTTTACCCCTCCTACATTTGTCCTTGTAGTTCCATCATCCTGTTGTATAATATCAGTATCATCCGAAGCTGCTGCTGCTTTTCTTTTTATTGTTATTTTATTACCAGAGCCAGCATACATCACAGAATAAATTGATGAACCATTGGAGACGGTTCTAATTGCTGGTGATTCTATAAGAAAAAAAGAAAAAAAGATGATTTTTTAATTTAGAAAATTGTAAAAGTATTCAAAAAATAAATGCTGAAGGTTATTAATAACTAATCATTTCTAAAAAATAGTATAAATAATATTTGTCACCAGAAAATCGTTTTAAAACAACTTTAAAACGATATTTATCAGGTACATTTTGTGAAAATGTTTCACTAAAGGCTTGAACTGTATTACCCTGTGTCTGTGTCGATGTTGTACTCGTATAAACACATGGAAGTATGCTATAAGCTGACTTTGATAGTCCAGCATTGCTCTTAAACTCATCCTTGAAACCGCTGCCCTCCTGTATGAGCTCCATAAGACTACCAGCACCAACACTCGATGGCCCATTGCTTGTTACATTGGAAGACACAGAAACAATGAGATTTCTGTAAATACTCGTACTTGTTAAATACTCGCATAGTTTTTTATAACACTGTAACAGTATCCTCAACTGAACATTCTCAACATATTTGTCATAATCTTTGCACCAACCGCACGATGGTTTTAATTTTTTACGTCCACCACGACAACAACGACACACGTGATGTTGACAATTTGTTTCAGTTGGTGTGTGTGGTTCAATTAGAAGATTTGAACACACTGTGCAACTCAAACTCTGACGTAAATACGGTACAAGTCTGTACAAATCAGTCCAAGAATTTGGATCCTCCGTGTCGGCTTGCAATACTAGGCGACACGTAGACACATAAAGACTCGTTGCATTCATTTTTTATCTTTTATTATGCACTTATTAATCAAATTTATTGTTCAACTGTAGAGTTTAAATTAAATATCACTAGTTAAATAAAGAATAACCAAACAATTCTGATCCTAAACATTTTAACCAGTATAACCCATCCTCTTCATGCGCAAACAAAACATCCGCCATATTTAGAAATTTTAGTTTCTGGTGATGCAACTGGTGTCGCGTCGGGGGTGTGTGTGCGCATGCGCATTATTAACCTTTTTTGTCCACACATAACCCCCACCACGCGTGTTAACAATGTACAACAATAATTGATTCCTTATAAATAATTAAGAGAATTGAGAGAATTATCTTGGAATTAGTGGTGAAAATGTGGCCCAGGACATTATTAAAAATCGGAGCAAGTAATCCAAAACAGATAGGTTGGAGCCGGTACGTATTTCTCCGTAGATATGCTACGAAAAATGCAGAGGAGGACTGCCAAAAACTCTCAGAAACATCGTCAAAGGTGAAAGAGCTTTTGAACGATGCAGCAAGCTTCAATGAGATGCAAGATCCTTCTTGGCAGACATCACCGTACCCTCAGACCGCAGTGATTCCAGGTAAAGAGGAGAGAGTCCGGCAGGATCCAGCTGAAGTATCAATTCTCCTGTTCCCAGGTCAGGGAACTATTAAAGTTGGATATGTCAACGAGTATTTACGTTTTCCAAGGGTCAAAGAGATATTCAATATTGCCAATGAAATTCTCTGTTACGATGTATTGAAAATACTGCAGAAAGGACCTAAAGAAAAATTAAACAGAACTGAATTCAATCAGACAGCTACTCTTGCTATGTCATTAGCAGCTATTGAGAGACTCTGGGAGGAGAGGCCTATGGCTGTTGATAATTGTAAAGTTGTGGCTGGATACAGTCTTGGAGAACTTGCTGCGTTAGTTTTCTCAGGATGTATCAGCATGGAGGATGGATTGAGACTTGCTGCTGTGAGGGGAGCAGCTATGCAAACTGCTTCTGATAAAGAACCTCAGGGAATGCTTTCTGTTTATTGTAAACCAGTTAGCAATATTTCACAGGCTTGTGAAGAGGCTAAGAGATATGCTATGGATTTGGGAGTTTCTGAACCTGTTTGCAGGTGAGTTTTTAATGTGATTATGGATTTAAATATTTTATTAATTTAATTGATCATTTTTTCTTTCAGCATTGCAATTTATCTGCACCCCCAAACAAAAATTCTAGCTGGTCATGTGCAAGCTCTCGAATTCATTGAGAAGAATTACATAAATTTGGGATTCAGGCATTTGCGAAGATTGCCAGTATCAGGTGCTTTTCACACAGAACTAATGCAACCAGCAGTAAAATCATTTAACAAAGCATTGGAAAAAGTTGAGATTGAGCGTCCACGTATAAAAACTTTCTCAAATGTGACAGGAAAGCCTTATCACAGTAGTGAAGACATCAGGAAACAATTACCTAAACAATTATGCAGACCTGTTAAATGGGAACAAATTCTCCACGAAATTTTTTCAAGAAATCAGGGAACTGAATTTCCCAGGTGCTTTGATATGGCTTCCGCTGGAATTATGAAGGCAATTCTGGGTAAAGTTAATTCCAAAGCTGCTGACTCTTGTTTTATCATTTAAAATGTTAAAAAAACGGTGGAATTATGAATTTTAAATACAGATTTATTTGAATGTGTATCAATAAAAACAAAATGGCTCAGAGTGACAATAATATGGCATTGGAACATTTATTATCTTGTATAGTATTGAAAAGTCTATTGATAACTGAAAAAAAAAAAAACTTTGATAGACTAGTCGTAAATTTTAATTTGAACTGTAGAAATTGTAACAATTTATATCCTCCATTTGTGCTGTACAGAGAGAAAAATCTGTAATTTCTGTCGATTGGAAATTGATTTATAAATTTTTTCAACTCAATAAAATTGTCTTGGAGGTTTTTTTTTTTTCAACTCTCTGTATATCTGAAATTATTAAATACCGTGCAAAAAGCAGTTGATGTTTAAAAATGAATAAAAATATTCTGGTAAATAATCTAAAGTAGCTGTCTAGGCTGCAATTGATAGATAAACAGTTCACTAAATATTGATAATTATTGGAATTGTTTGGCAAGTATTGTTATTATGTTTAAAGTTGACATCAATATGAAATGACGGTAAATGCATTGAATTTTAGTTGCTCAGTCTACAGCTATTTAATATATTACTCTCTCATGTATATAGTTCTCTCATCGATGATATTTAATATCAAATATATTAAAACTCTCGAATATTATAATTGAATGTAAATATATTGAACAACTCGAAACACATGATTTAAAAAGTTGGGGATTTTTAAAAACATTCAACTTCTAGTTTTTCGAGATTGATCTTTAAGTTTAGTAAATGTTTTTTTTTTTTTTTTCCCGAAGAATTGTCTATTCTTCTTCATAAAATGGGGAAACAGTCATTATGTGGAGTGGGATTGATTAATGCATAGTTTTGAAAATTGTTCGACTGCAAATGCTTACAGACTGCGAATATGTTTTGGTTTACGTACCAATAAACAACACGATGACAAACCCAAGCTGAATTTAGCTAATTGTGACATACTGAGTGATTTAGTTGGAAATTCAACTTTATCAGCAAATACTTTGCTCGACAATGGTATCTCGTCTTCATGACGATGAATTAGGGTACCATTCAAGTAGATTACGTTGGCTGCTGCGTCTTCAGGTACTGTCAGGGTTTGGTATGTGTATGTTGCTTCTCTTTCAATTCTCTGGAATTCAAATGGAATTTTAGTCTTTGGAATTGAGGGCAATAAAATCGTGCACGTTTCATATGTAGTTGAGATTAATATTAATCACCTTCAATGCCTCTTGACAGTCTTTTCCAGCACCCACACACATGACATCAGGTCCTGCCATTGTAACTAGACCTTTCAGACGTTTTTTCTCAGCTACCTGATTTCAACAATTTTATACTATTTATTATATTATTATTTATCAATTCTACTATGTTTTTTCTTGTTTATCACACAGAGAAAGAGCCCTATGATAATTTGAACCCAACAGTCGAAATTAATTATTTAAAAATAGAATAAATAAAATATTCAATTTATTATATTCTCTTATCTTATCTCTGAGAAACCCCGGAGGGCATCCATTTCTATAAATATCAATGGAAAAAGGCTATTTCAAATTTTTCTGACATCATCAATTTCTTTTCGAACATGAAAAATGAGTGAATATCAGGAATATCTCTGACCTTTATAGGAACACAAGGATACTCAGGAAATGCAGCAGCTACTGCACGAGCTCCAGCTTCATTAGTGAATTGCGAGAGTCCAACAAAAAATTCACGACCTGGAAAAATAAAATTTATTAAAATGCCCACAAACTCTTTCAATACTTTTGCTGTATAATAACAATTGTAATATACAAACCTGTAAAGAGGACATCACCACCATCGAGCCTAGCATTTTTATCTGCAATCTCAACCAGTGGAATTTCCAATTCCTTCTTCAAAACAGCTCTGATAGTGTCAATCTAAAAAACAAAATTAATCAACATAATTGATTAATTATGTTTACTCGTGAAAAATTCGTAATAAATTGTGAAAATTGTTAAACCTCTTTAATTCTACTCTGTTCACTTGGTCTTGCAATCAAGGCAACACCATTACAAACAACAGCAATATCCTCAACAAAAGCACAATAAGGTGACTCCTCATCCGCTGGCATTTCCACAAAATCAATGTCAAAATCACGTAATAATTGTGCTAATGCTGCATGTTGATCTCTAGCATCATCAAGCGAGACCTCGCCCTTGGTTGTAAGGGAATTTGGAATTCTACACAGTACAGCATGGGTATAACGATGTAGAGGCATTATTAATTACTTATAAACCTATTTATTATGTTTAAAATTCCCTAAACTATTGAGTTAACACGTTTTTCTCTCTATTCGCACAATAACTTGTCCAACTGATTAACTAGTTCAGTCAAAGTGATTATGATCTGGAATGAGACCCAATCAACATCAATGAGATCAAAATACTGAATGACGAGATGAAAGACGCGTCGCGTACATTCAATTCATCAATTACCGACTGAGTGATAAATCCCATTATTCACTGTCGATAAACATTGAAATATCTCTCGATAATAATAAGGGCTGTATTGTCCATGACCATGAATCAGTGAGTCAGTATAGACCTATACACGGAGAAAAAAATCTCTCAGAAATTAGTGAACCTTCTCACTAACGCATGGACGAATCGGATGGGACTAAAAAAAGTAGAGAAAAGCCTCCAAAAATTAGGTTCTAACAATCACAACTCTGGATATCTCTCTCCAAACTTTCATATGCTGCACCCGACTTTTTTTAGCTCATTAGATCATCGAAACTCGAAACCCCTCCCCCCTCTCTACCCGAGATAACCAATAGCCTTTTTAAAAACCCGCCCAGACACATTCCATTATCCTGGAACGAGTGGAAACAAACCAATAGTCTCCGAATGTGTCGGTAAACAAGGATGCAGTGATAGTGATCATCGTAAAATCTCAAAAACACCTGTAAAAACATCAAAAAGGGTCTCAAAACACCAATAATGTCTCTCATCATATCCAAAGGTAACATTCTCCAGAATTATTCACCCCAATCACCCAGTAATCGTCTCAATAATCCTCGAGTTAACCTCACCTCACACTCTACTCCACAATTATGCCGCATTCTCGTGAACCACATTTCTCCCCCCCACCCCCTCCATTGATCCCATACCCAAGAGGAACAAAACTCGAACAGAAATTGTCGTAATGGCGTGTGCGTCTATCTCGTCTATCTCGTATATTTGATTTTCTCCGATAAAACGTGCAAAAAAAAAAGCCCCCATAATCACCTGAAAACTGGGCGTATTCATTTCCTCTCGACCTCGTGAATATTATATCCATACTCCACATAAAAATGGAAAACAATGTTATCGAGAGACTGCAAGTGAAAAATTCCACAAATACATGAGTAAAAAAATGGTATGTGGTGTGCAGTGAATGACGAATACGGGTGTTGTAACGAAATAATAAGGTAACAAATGTATCATTTGAACGTGACTAACATACCAAGTAAATTACCTATATGGTAAATGTGACGTACTCCAAGTGGTGAATTACAATCTAGATGAAACAAAGATTGTCAAGAACTCTGATGAGACTGGTGATACCATCAAGTACATTATTATAAACCATTGTAATATGATATTAGTAATATGAAGGTGACCGTGTGCTTTGATTCAGTGAGAGTTGTGGTGCCTTGTGGTGATGGTAGCCTCCTGGTGCGTGATTTAATGCACGAGGCTATATTACGGTATCGGAAAGCCACTGGTAAAACTGAACCTGGACCAATAATAACATCATTATCATCATTGACTGGTGGAGGCCTCCTAGATCCTGATGATCGTTTGTGCGATGTTGCTGATGATCGTGAGCAGATTGTTGCACATTTTAGTAGCAATGAAGTGCCACATGTGGGTGGAGATGGTGCTAGTTCAGTGGGAACTAATTCTCCAGATTTTTTTCAACACCATGTGGACGTTCATGGTCGCAGATCATCGGGTATCAAGCGTGAAAGTACCAAACGACTATCCATGCACGCATTATCAACGAAAGAGCCAAGTTTAACTACTTACTCGGCTCTGTCACTACCTAGGGAGTCTAGGAGACGTGAGCCATTGGGACAGGATGCTAAAGCAGCTTTTGAATTAGCTAGTAAGCCAGAGTTACTTAATAAACAGGATATACGAGAGATTGTCATTAAGAATGAAGCTGGACCCCTTGGCCTCCACGTGGTGCCCTGTTACAATCTCTCGGGTGATGATCAGGGCCTCAGAGTCGAGGGAATTGAGCCCAATGGAAGAATAGCCAAGGACGGACAGATTGATCTTCATGACAAAATAATCAGAATAAATGGCCACAATTTACTTCGTATACCATTTACTAAGGTACAGGAGATATTTCGCACTTGCATGGCTGAACCCTGTCTCAAAATATCCATTATAAAGAATAAAAAGAATCTGGAGAAGCAAATGAGTTCAAAGAGTCCAGAAAAAATTGAGGATGATGTACGTAAATTACAGTGCAGTACCTACAATCTTCTACAAAATGCAAATACTAGAAAAATTGGTAGAATTCTTGAGATTGAGTTGACTAAAGGGAATGAACCACTTGGATTCAGTGTAACCACGAGGGATAATCCTGCTGGTGGTCATTGTCCCATTTATATAAAGAATATTCTTCCAAGAGGTCCAGCTGTTGAAGATGGAAGACTGAGACCTGGAGATAGACTGTTGGAGGTCAATAATATCGAGATGACTGGAAAGAGTCAGGACGACGTGGTATCGTTGCTTAGGAGCATACCACCAGGTGGAAAAGTGAGGATTACAGTGTCCAGACAGGAGGATGTGCCCAATACATCAGACAATTTAGAAGTAACACCAGATAAGCCCAATTCGACTGAAGAAATACCACAATTTTCATCACCTAAAAAGGTCATTCCTGATAAATCATCATCATCATCATCATCACCACCAATAACTCCATACAAACAAGTGCCTTTGGGTGATGAGATTGTTCTTTCACCGAGGAAAAATAGAATGATATTGACTCTAGATATACCAGTGCATGATTCAGAGAAGGCTGGACTTGGTGTCAGTGTTAAAGGTAAAACAAGCAGTGCTGATGACAATACAAATGTAGATCTTGGTATATTTATAAAATCAGTACTCAATGGTGGTGCAGCATCACGCGATGGTCGTCTACGTACCAATGATCAATTGCTCAATGTCAATGGTAAATCATTATTGGGTTTATCAAATTCAAAAGCTATGGAAACACTTAGAAGTGCCATGCTCAATACAAATAGCTCAGTAACTGGTGTTATAACACTGACAATAGCAAGAAGAGTAACACAATCGTATGATAATTGTGATGGTATTGGTAAAATTGAGACTGCAAACAGTATTTATATATCAGATGATGGTAAATCAGATGGTAAAAATGGCCTTAATCAGGATATTATTGATGATGGATTATTGCCATCATCATCGTCACCCTGGAATCCAGTTATTGATAGATTAACAGAACAGTATAATAAAAATAGTTTGAGAAATGAGAGCTATTGTTTAGCTACTAATAAAACGTGGATTGATGGAGTGGGAAATAGCAAGAAAATTGTTATTGGTGAACAGGATATGTTGCTTGAGGAGTCGAGTGAAAATGCTGAGGAGAAGAAGACGAGTGATGATAAAGATAGCCATTATGACAGTCAGCTGTCACTTGAGGAATTTAATTCAGCTAAATTCTCGAGGGATGCATTGGGCAGGCAGAGTATGTCAGAGAAACGACATGCTGCATTAGATGCTAAGAATACTGATACTTACAAGAGAAATAAGAAAATCAGGGAGGGAAGGGATAAGGAGGCACAGCAGGAGGACAGTGAGGAGGTGAAGAAGAAGGAGGAGAAGGCTGAGAGTTCATTCGAAGCTGCTAGGAAAAAGTTTGAAAAATTTGAGAAAAATACTGAGGTCAAAGCTGAATTTATTTATACAATACCTGGGTGTAATAGTAAATATATATCACCCAGAAAACATTGGCTAGTTGATGATGGCCATGGGGATGGGGCTAATGGACAGTTTAAGGAGGGTGAGGGTTTTTCAAATAGTCGAGGGGATGTTAAACAAGCTTCATTGAATTCAGCTCTTGATGAGAGATACAAGAGGTCCAGGAAAAAGGGGGGAATTAGGTCTATGTTGAGGCTTGGTAAAAATCGTAAATCTCTCAATTTTGGGGATCATATCGAAGGGAGACACGAGACTAGCAATTACTGCAGTGGTACTATCAATTACATTGCATAATGATTCAATTTTTTTATTTATTGAATCATGTATTTCTCTTTTTCTTTGTTTTTTTTTTTCTTATTTTGATGTTGAGAATGACAATTCCATTATTGACGATTTAATCATGTACTTATTAATTGTAGAATTCCATGTTATTATATTGTAAAACTTGCACGATTAATTTTTTTATTGAAAATTAACAATTGTGGATGTTTGATAATGTTCCAAAGTGCCTTATTAAGGAAATAATAAGGTGACAGTGTGCGGGAGGATTGATAATTTTTTTTTCTGTATATATTGAATTATTTTTTTTATATCAAAACTTGAATCGAATCATGTAATCTATTTTGCAAACAATAAATGATTTTTTTTTTCTTTGCACATTGCAATTAATTACTTGTGTATTTATTCAGAAGAATGTTGGTTTTTTCATTTCAAATGTCTTCTCCTGAGAAAATATTTTTCAGTGAAAACGAGAAGTGAAGGATCCAGATGATAAAAAAGGCAATTTAAATTTCAATAAAATAACAATACTTGATATTCTTGAATTACTTTTTTAAATAGTATTTTTCTATAATTTTCAGTTTGTCGTAGTGTCCAGAGATCCGTGATGATTGAGCAACGACGACACAGGAGTAAACCAAATATTCAAAAGCCCAGAAAGCCTTTTTATACTCGAGGTGTTTTCAATGAATTCGTAACACCATTTTATCCACCAGAGCGTGAAGCAAAGCCACTTTGGGAATTGTGTGAAAATGTTACGGAAGCAAACAAGAAGACATATTTTGATGATCCTCATCCTTATCTCATGATATTGGCTAGGGAGTGCTTGAATTGGTACAATAATTCACGAATGATTGCATTTCTACACAAAAATTCGATGAAGGCTGAGGATGAGATGGACTTTTGTATACTCCTGAGACGTGACAATATGTTTCTCAAGTATTGGACCCCAACTATAACAAATATTGCTCTCATAGGCACACGTTATGAGGCTATTTTACCACTTTTTTGCACACGTGGTCTTGTGGTTTTCAGTCCTGAGCCAAATGTTGGAAAATTGAGAAAACATCTCAGAACTACTCCACAACTTACATTAATGGGTGAGCAAAAATTTCATAAACAATTGATTTTAAAGGAAAATGTCAAGAGATCTTTTTTGTAGGTGACAAAATTCTCCACAAAAAGTGTCTCTTGACATTTTCTCCTCAAGTCACTCATTCCAAAGATAATCCAATATTTATCAAGAAGCA
Source organism: Coelinius sp. EB29 (assembly GCA_035578325.1). NCBI lineage: Eukaryota > Metazoa > Arthropoda > Insecta > Hymenoptera > Braconidae > Coelinius > Coelinius sp. EB29. Next base: position 6,008,167 of record JAOZGT010000009.1, on the reverse strand, counting down.
AAAATCAATTTTTCATTTTTTATTGCAAAATCAATGATTAAATTATTAATTAAACCTTCTCCTCATTACAGCTGGCATTCTCGACGGAAAATTACTGAATATCAACGATTTTGTAAAGTACGGTAAGATGGATATAACCGAAGCGCGAGTGGGATTGGTACAAACACTCCAATCAGCAGCTGGTGCTAATCTCTGCAGACAACTGACACATCATCAAGAGACACTTGTTACACGTCTTGGGCAAATTACTAAACACGAAACAAAGGTGCCATCAACCGAGTAGACTTTGATTAAATCCACCATTCTCCATCATCAAGAAAAATCGAAATTAAATAAATCAATTTGACAGATTTATTGAATTCAGTTGGCAAAAATAATTTCAACGTACACTTTGCCTTTTAAAAAATCACAAAATTAATTAATAACAGTATAAACACTCTTTCCTTAATCCAAATCAAGTGCTAGATATGAGTAATGAGTAAACTTAAATTTAATGACAGTAGTTGCAACGAGGATGACACTTAATTCCCCTCTCCCCACATTTACATCCACCAGAGGTATCACCTTTGCCATTGGGTCCCCATCTTGGTCCCCTTGTAACCCAACAAATTTCAGTTTTACACATTGAACATCTCAACCAATCACATCCCCACTTTTTCATAAGTACAACAGTACATGTTGGACAAGCCATAGCTTCACCACTGTCCAACATATCATTCAGCATAGCAGCTGTTCTCTTAGACCCTTGATCAGTATCTGTTGATAGTCTCACGTCTTCTTGATACTCCCAGCAATTTTTACCATCGTGAATCACCTGGACAACCATTTTTTTTTTTTAATATTAAAATTTAAGAAATGAACTTGTAACTTGAAATAATCATTTTTTTGGGGGTGTATTTACCCTGCATGTGAGGCAATTCGTCATATCACAAACAGGGCATAAAAAATTATTAGCATCGTCGTCATAAATACACCAGCCAGGACAATCAGGTGTTTTACAATGGAATGCATTTTGTCCAGCATTACTTTCAGCCTGGGTTATTGATTTTGTTAGATGCTGCTCGTAAACATCTGGTTCAACCAACTGAGGACATTAAAAAAATTATTTAGAAGAATTGAAGTATAAAATTGATAAAATTGGGAATTTAAAAGAAAATACTTACAGCCCTGATCTCACGATCTTGAAGTGTTGATTCACACGTGTAATCAGAGTCTCTGTATGGACATTTGACCACAGCTTCACTGCAGTACTTAATTGTATTCTGTATGCAGCCTCTGTACAAGTAATTAATAATATTTTAGGAGAATTAGTGGAATTGTGATTTAAAGAGGATAATTTTAAGGTATTTAAATCACCTGCAAAATGCATGGAGACAGTCACGGAGAATTACACCCTCCAGTGGTCCATAAATAACGAAACAAATTGGACACTCAATGGCATTAATATTTGGCACGAGTCCACAATTCTCTAACATTATCAACTCATTGTATTCCAACTTGGTGTTCTCGATTATCCCAACTGCACCTTCATCATCATCATCATCATCATCATCATCAATTGGATTTTTTTCTTTTTCATCAATTTTCACTTTTTCATCCTCCAATTCATTTTCTACCACTACAATCTCCTCTTTTTTCTCTTCCTCTTTATTCTGCATCACTTCCATTTCTTTCTGTTATAAAAAAAATGAATGGGAATGGACAAATGAAGAAACAATTGAGAAATGAGGTAATTCGATTTTTGAACAGATGAGTTTTTGATGATTATTTCAGAATCTAAGGGAGATGGAGAAATTTTCATAAAAATCTTTTTTGTAGAGTTGAATAAAAAAGGTATTTTTAAAAATTTTATCATCTCCCTTAGATTTCGAGATATTCAGCAAAATTTATTTGATCTTGTTTCATTATTTCAATAAAAATCAAATTTACCTCAACTTTTGGGATCTCTGGAGTTGTTACAACTGGTGTTGTAACTATTTCAGGAATAAGCAAGTCTGGAGGGCCCTCATCATCAGATGATTCGTCTGTGAGAAGCAGATTGATTATCTCTTTTTCAATTTTCTCAGTTTTGTCATACTCAGGAGCAACACCAGCAGTCTTAGCCTCATGATTTATCTGTAATACTAAAAATTAATTATCGTTCACTTGTGAGTCATGCTCATTACGATCTAATATTCGAGGGGGCAGAATTGAGGGTGTATTCACCTGGTGCAGCGAGGTACAAAAAAACAGGTAATCCCTCTACAGCGTTGAGTTCCTGGAGTGTAGAATCATCATTGTCTGCTAATTTCTTAGCGATTATCCATTTCTGTACGTTTGGGGGAATTTGAAATTCCTGAGATATTTTATGCTTCAGTTCTCCAACAGTCATCGTCACTGGGAGCTGGTAAAAAAATATTTAGTAACCGAATCAGTTGGAATTATTCATTTATCTCGGAAACGAGTGATTTTAAGAGAAAATATCAAGAGATCTTTTTTGTAGTTTATGAAATTTCCAACAAAAAATGTCTCTTAACATTTTCCCCTAAAATCCTTAATTATCAAGAAAATCAAGTATTCAGCAACAAATGAGAATTCAACCTTATTAATTTTCAAATTTCCCGCCGAAAGTACTACATTGATCAAATAAAAATGATTTTGGCGGTGAATATTCAATAATTAATTCACTAATCAATTAGTTGCAAATAATTGAGGTGAAAAAAGAGGAAAAAATTTATAAATAATTTTTTTTCTTGACGTACTTGTAATGGAATTGGTCCCTGGTGCGCCAGTCTGTCTTCGATAAACATGTCAACATTGAGAACATTCGTTACTTTCGCCTTTTGTCTAACAACAGAACACTGTATCTTGAGTTTAGCCAATTCTTTAGCCAATCCAGCGGCCTGTTGATGATTACCCGATGCAATAGCACCTTCCAGCTTCTTCAGCAGTCGATTGACCGCTAACGTATTCATGTTATGTGCCATTGTCTCACACGCGGCGTCAGTCCCTGTGATTTACAATTATTCTCAATTTATTGCCCAAACAGTCACTAATTCAATATTATTCACTGATTTAATATTATTTTTATTATCTTGACGTGGTTGTGTATTACTGAATCAAAAACATTTATTAGTGAGAGTAAAATAACTGGATCGAGTTGCATTCGCAATAAGATAGCCGGCGTCCGTTGATGAACACAATGCCATCCCCGAAAACTTCTCTCTCGACCCATCGTGTCTAACGAAAGCAGTGATTGGAGGATTTTGGCGGTTAATATCGATGAATCATCATAAATTAAATTCAACGTTTCTATTAAAATTGCATATATCTCGAAAACGCGTCATGTTAGGAGAAAATATCAAAAGATCTTTATTATAGAAAATGAAATTTTCGATGAAAAATGACTCTTGACATTTTCCTCTAAACTCACTCATTATTGAGATAATTGCACATTTAATAAATGAATTATTAATTGTCCTCGCCTCTTCACAATCTAAGTCGTGATATTTTTCATAAAAAAAAAAAAAAAACAATCACCCGAAATAAATAACAGAGGGCAAACGAAAACATTCGGAAAGACACGAGTTTAGCCACTGATTCATAAAATGGTATAAATAGTCTCATTCGAAAGAGTAGAGAGTAAAAAAGAAATTAGACAAAACTAAAGAGAAGATTGGTAGGACAGTGAACCTACCAGTGGTATCAAACAGTTGAAGAGCAGAATGTGGCTCAGGTGTTGGCATAATTTTTCTCTTATTACCCTCCAATATCGTGGGAATAATTTTTCGATTTCGCGATGATAAAACCATTGCATTTGCGTATATTGATTGTTCAATAACATTAGCATAAGTATTCTCCTCCTGATTATTCTTCATCGTCATAATAGCCTCAATGGCAGCAAATTCTCTGGGTCTCATGAGATGAAAAGTCTTCCTGGCAACACCACAATTCCCCTGAACTTTTCTCTCGAAACTTGGTTCTTTGCTGCGACTGGTAGTATCGATCCTCCTGACATTTCCACTAGTTTGAACCCCCGAGGACACCTTCAGCCCCCTGGCCATGATTTTCGGTGACTGAGTATCAGCAATTTGGAGAACTGGAGGTGCAGTAACTTTGACAGACTCAAAGAATTTTGAAGTTGATGGAATATCCTTGGAATCTTCAATTCTCTTAGGTTTTGGACGTTTTGGCAATGAATGCTTCATCTCCTTCAGCATCTCCTTCAAATCTTTAACACGATTATCTGTATCACTTATCCTTGTATTGACTCTGTCAGCCTTATCATTCTTTCTAAAATCCTCAACCAAAATATCCAATACTTTGCTAACATCAGATGAATCACACTTTTTCAAATTTTTATCATCCACCAATCGTTGTTGTTCAAGCTTTAACTTACTCGTACTCAATTGCCTGTCGATCTCCTCGAATATCTGGGAAAATTCACGTTGAATAACTTCAGCACTAGTTTTTACTTCATCAAACTTTTCTTTACGTGTATCTCGATGTTCAGTAACTCTACTACGTAAAAGTTTTGGTGAATTTGAGAAACTTGTTCGACAATTTTCATCATCCTGGGAACTTCCAACATGGCTAGTTAAAGATCGTGTAGGTATTGGAGATGAATGCTTCTTAATGATATCCTGGAGTGCTGATAGACGATTGGTAACATCAGTGATTATTGTCTGCTGATTGGAACTCTGTCTCTCAATATTCTGTGGCTTTGTACCTAGAGTTCCTTGTAAAAATTCAGTCCTAGAAGCATCAATAGCTCTCCTAGTACTACTCCCCAATTTTGGACTAAATTTTTGTTGTTTTTCATCAAGACTCTCCTGATGATGCAGAAAGTATCTACTGAGATCTTTCTCCCCTTTAGGCACCTCTGGAATCCTACTACGCCTCCTCCAATCATCCTCCTGTAAATCTCCCTTAGCACCATCACGTTTAGCAAAGAAACTAGTATTCACTGTGACTTTAGTGATATTCCCAATGGCATTGAACTTGGAAATAAGAGCTCTTGTACCTCTCCTCGGTGAATTCTCCATGGCTGATGTTACCATGTCCTGAATAACCTCTCCGTTACCATCAATTCTCTTCTCAATCTCACCGAGTCTCGATGACTCTAATAACATAGCAGCTCTTGATTTAGCCTGTTCCTCTTGAACAATAGCTGCAGCCTCTTTATCGAGTTCACTGATATTGGTGAGAATAGATAATCCTGATTGTCTTTTACTCTCTTTCTTCTTGTCTCTGGTTGTTTTATCAGAACGACTGAAAAAGTTCTTGAGCGAGCCCTCATTCTCATGGATTCTGGAAGACTCTGGAGCAACTGGTGTAACAGGAGTCTCTCTGTTAATATTAGGATACTCAAAGACATTTCTTTTGTACCAGGGTCGCGGCATGGCAGTGCTCTGAAGACTTTCCACAGTGGTAGAAGGTGGAGAATGAACTTCTTTCTTTGGTAAGAGAACACCACCACGAAGAACCAGAGTATCAGTGCTGATACTTTGAATCTCTTGTTTAGCCTCACTCCTGATATCACATGTAAATTGCTCTCTCCTACCTTCTGGCTTGATGATAAATTGAGTTTGAACACTTGTCTCCTGATTCTTCTCCCTCTTACCATCCATTCCAGTGTCTCGTTTCTTTATCAAATGCTCCGGGGGCTTTGGGGCTGGTCTTCGTTTTCGCTTGCCAGTGACAATCTGCACCTCACAGAGACTTTTTGGTCTGATATTTGGTGGATTTGGTGCACGTCTCTTGCCCCTCACGTGAACACGTCTTATATTACCTCTTTCTTCACGTTTAACTGTACCCGATAGATTTCTTTGACCAATATTATTACAAGACCCGAATGATGTTGTGCAATTTTGGAGTGAATATCTGGTGGTAATGTCACGTCTTCGAAGGACATTAGATGGCAATGTTCTCGTGACATTTGATATCAAATCTCCAGAATCTTTATTAACAATCTTAACAGCACCATCACCAAACGGTCCAACTTTGGTTGGATCCTGACGGGATAAATCAATTGGATGGACACCCAGAGTTTCAGGATGACCCGATTGAAATGCAAAACTTTTAACTGTCGCTGTACTATAAAATGTATCAACACTGTCACTGCTTGAGAATACACTCTCTGGCTCAATTGATATCTTACGGAGATTGGGATTGTGCTGGGATTTTGGTGAACGCTTGAACCACTTGAATATTGAAAAACGGGGACTTGATGTGCCTGTACGGGCTGAAGATAAACTGCACTCTTCGCCACTGTACTCGTTAAGCTCTACCATACTTTGTTCCTTCCTTCCCACTTGTGATGAATTCTTGGGCTCTTATTTTTTAACTTTATTTTGCACACTGTACCATCCCCTACCACTTGACGATTACTAACACTCTTTATCTTGGGCAATCCATCGCTTTCTTTATTTAGAAATTTTTCACTGTATTATTATTATTATTTGGGGAGTAATAGCTGAGTGATGATTAATTAAATCGGTACACTCGTTTTCTTTTTCTCTACTGCTGATGAGCAATTGTCGGAAAATATTATTCCTCATTTATTTTTAATAGCTGTCGGGATTTTGCAGAGAATGTCTTCGTTTCAAGATGCTTACAGTGAACTCACGACGACCGTGGCTTTTGAGTCTTTATTATTAGCTGCTCCCCTTTCCTCCACCACTGCCCTGTTTGTCCGTTGCTATTTTCATGTTCTACGAGCTACTGAGTTTTAGGGTAAATTGTGAATTTTTTTTAGTGTTTCAATATTTTTTTTTCTCTATCTAATAAATATTTTAATGATTTTTATTAATTTTTCAGGTATGAAAATTTTTGGAGATTCTGATAAAATTGAAAAATTCGTCATCTCTAGGAACAAATTGAGAATTCATTAATTGTGTATTTAATTAAAGAAAAGAGGTATTACCGAGGGCTGTCGATAAATCCGTTCTCTCCTCCATTCCGAGATGTCACCACCTCTAGACACATTGGAACATTGACTTTCAAATAACTATACAAATATTTCAACGTAAATATGAGTCTGCAAAGGGTCAAACGTTGTCGCGTTACAGAAATAGTCCCAGACACGAATGCGCCCAATTCTTTTCTCGTATACTCCAAAAATAATTAAAAAAAAGGGGGAAGAAATCAATCTGAAATTCCCACTAGGAGAACGAACTTATTAAAAAGAGGAAAAAAAAAAAAAAGAAATGAGGAGAGTAAAGATGAAAAATACTCTGACGACAGATTAAAATACCTCCCAAACTTTTCCATCTCCATAATAAATTCTTATCGTACATTTTTTTTTTTTTCTTTCAGACGGAAGAAATGGTGCTATATCATTTTATAATGACTCATTCGCGCCCGGATAATTAGGTGGAGTAGGCGGTGCGCATTTTCCCCTCACCAAGAAATTAAAGTTCGTTTTTTGTGCCTTCTCAAAAGAGATTAAAAATTTTTTTTTCCTCCCATTCTCTACTTTTCTCACAGCTAAAATACGATGAAGAAAAAGGTGGAGAAGGCCCTCCTACTGAATAAACTCTCCGCACAATTTCCGGTTATTCGCTGGAGGAAAACTCGTAGCGAAGGAAAATGACTTTGCTCATAGGACTCTCCCGACGCTGGACATTTCTTGACTTTATTTATCAATCTATTCTCGTTTACATTTAATATTTAATTCCCACTTGACTAAATTGTCATTAAATATATAATATAACATCAACATTAAGATTTAAAATAACTCCACTGTTCCATGAAATCTATCCAAATATCCATTATCTAGCTGTAACGGAAATACAAATGACAGAAAGAAGATAAAATAATTCCATATGACCAAATATCTGGAAAATATTTCCCTGGAGATGGACGTTTTTCAGATACTGTACAAGTTGAAAGATAAAAATAAAAATGAAATTGAAATAAAATAAAAGGAGTTTTCTATACACATGGGAATACCCCTGGAAATGTTTTCTGGGCTCCTGTCTGCCGTCGAACGACAGCGTCATGTCGTTATACGTCGAAAAGGCAAAGCGAGAGTGTCGTACTGTGGAGATATAGGGATGGCAGAACGTTGCAGATAGAGCCAAGGGAAAAACTCCCCAAAACTTTGGCATCGTTGGAATTTTTTTTTTTTTTGTTCTTCAGATGCCCGATGTATACTCCCAGAGGGATATTCAATTCATCCCCACCCCCGTGTGCTCCTCGCGACCGGTAGCGCCTTGTACCAATCACGTGCACGCCGGCAAAAAAAGGGGAAATACTGCTGTATCCCAACGGGTCATATCCGGAATTAAAAATGAAATATGCATTGTATAACTTGAACATTGTCTCATTTCTTAGGGGAAGATGGTAGAATTAATTCATTTTTATTGTTTCAAGCTATCGGGGGATGACTTTCAGGAACTTTTGTGGAATTGCACCTGGAGAGAATTTTTTTGAAAATTAAAAAAAAACGTGGATTGTCCAATTGGTTTCCGGAATTCATTTTCTCAAAGAAAATTTCCCGGTAAAAATTTCTCCGGAAAAATAACGAATTCTTGAAAATTATATATAAATTTTTTTACCGAGAAATTTTCGTCAGGGAAAATTTCCAATATGGGAAATTTTTTCCTGGAAATTTTTGTCAGGGAAAAAAATCCAGTCACCGAGATCCAATCATCAGCATTGCTACATACGCAAATGGAAATTGAGCAGGTTCACCATATCCCCATGAGATAATACCTAAATGTCTCTCCACTAGTGCCCATGTGGCTCTGGTATAACCGCATGCTATTTAATTCAGTGAACTCTACACAACCAAGAATTTACCTCATTTTCCCATGTCCTCAAATCCCCAATCAGAAATAATAATCATTTGGTATACTTAAACCTAGTGTTCTCTAACCATCCAGTGACATTATTACACCACAATTTGATACCAATTAATAATTTCAACATAATTCAATAGTCCAACGCTCTATGGATATGAATTAATCATCGACAGTTCAAGCACAGAAATTATTCATCATCAATTGATTAGGAGAAACAGCAAATATCGTGTATGACTTATTCAATATTTATGATTTATCTTTTGAATAATTACGTTTAAATTGAAATTTATGTTCATTCAGAGAGAAAAATAATCATCAATGAATTTACTGAATTGAAAATTTTTTTAATTAATTTCTCTCTGAAGTAAAAAAATATTATATCCATTTAAAAAATGAGAATATTTTAATCAATCATAAACTATATATTCTTCACTTCTTGTTCCAGGTCATAAATTCCTCAGGGTATCCAACAATTGCATACATGTTACGAGTGCAGGGATCATGTATGTGCTTGTAAAAAAAAAATAAACAGAGTCCATAACTCAACATATCCTTTGTTCCCAATGATTCAGTAATAAAAGTGGAAATATTCGTTAAAAAAAGAAAAATTCTCAGCCAACGACAAGCAGTTGAATGTCCATTTAGTCCTCGTTGTCTTGGTGATAAAGCTCTTTTCCTCATACCCGTGTACATTGAATTCATTGTCATGGATGCTGCAGTGGAGAAAATGTGCACTTTCAGTTGTTACATTTGCACACGTTGAGCTTGAGGATAAAGAGGAGAGGGAATACTGAGAAACTCTTGGAGAATAGGAGTAAAACCCAATGGAGGGTACGTACGTGTTAAGTATTAAAATATTGACTAGACTGTTGATTATTCATATAAATATAACAATTGTACGTTGAGTATAAAAATATATTGAGTGATTTTAATTTTTTAATTATTCCAATAAAAATTATTGTGACGAATTTAATAATTAATTTATGTAAAGCTCCAGAATTTCTGAAAAAATATTACCTCAAAATTTACAATCCGTAACGTCACAATGTTTAATGCGTAGTGCTGTTATCCATTACGATTAAAGCCCCAACAATATGTTTTTGGTTCCACATGTGTATGTTCACTCGTATAACGAAAACAGGGTTGACATTTACGGTTTATATTTAACGACTTGTGTTACAGGTGCACCACTGGCTCGTTATGATATGATGGCAATATCTCTCTGTGATACTTGGAAAATCAGTTGAGGATTTAAAGATGAGTGGAATCGTGTCTCGATAATATTTGCTGGATTGAATCGATTTTCAATCCAATTATCAGTGAGAATGTTATGGGTAAAACGGTTGGCCAGTAAGTGCAATATACTTTCATGAGTATAGAAGTTGTGGTTTTCTGAGGGTATAGAGAGTACTGAATCGATTGGCAATCGAATAACCAGTACAGGTGGACTTTAGACCTATGGTTTACCAACAGAATTGGGTAAATCCCCTCTGGCATGAGCTCACAATACCACAATATCATTACTTCATTTTTAAAAACTCTCAAATACTTTTATTTTCTGATAAAAATAATAATAAATTATTTCTTCGTAAATTTTATTTTCCAAACATTGCTAATTAAAAGGGAAATGTACAGACGTTTGAGGGTGGCACGTATGTTGATTTTCATAGTTGAATATCTGGTAAATATTAACTGTGATACCTGCCATCAGCAATTTCCTCCTGTTTATTTAATGAATTCAGGTGTTTGGTCAGTGGAATATGCGTTGGAGTAATTTTTTTTTTTTTTTTCTTCATAAACTCAAGCTCGTTGGATTTACAAATTGGGAGAGAGATATTAAAATTGCTGGGGGATTGGGAGCTTAAAAAAGGGGAATTTACTGTGAAAATAACAATGAGAATTGTCAAGAGTTTTTTATACACTATTCTACAATTTTTACATCATCCCTCGATAATAATTAAAAAGTGTGAGTCAAGAAAGAAAAGATTGTAGAGAGAATGTCGAATAAAAGAAAAATATTGAGGGGTGGAAAGGGGGTGGTGGGTAGGAAGGAAGAAATTCTCGCAATTGGAGAAAAACGAAGAGAACATTCAGTCAGGAAACTGCGGCGTCATAAAAATTTCAATCCGCCATTATCGTCAGTACCCAATGGACATATTGATTATTCAGTTATCCAGTAATGTCACCATTTAGACCATTAAAATTTATACATTAAAAATTGAATTTATTTTCACGTCGTAATGTCGATTGAATTATTTAAAAATTAAAAATTAAAAGGCTACATTAAACTGATTTATCATTTTGATAATTAAAGAGATGGAAATGATGAAAATTTTGACAATGTCAACAGGTATCATCTTCGATAAACTATTATCGTAAATCATAGGGATATAAAAATTTTCTCATGTATAATAGAGTATTCCAAGTGTGCGTCGTATCAGTCTCGTCAGAGCATATATGATTTTCCAGGAGGTCGAGTGGAAAAATGAGAATTCTACCCCGGATACTCAATCTATTATGCTGGATTTTTCCTGAGGTACGAAAAATAAAATAGCACACAGTGAATATCACATTTTCCTACTTTGTATACTCCAGCTATGGTTTTGAAATGTTGGGGCTCTTCAATCCCCGGGGGTCACACTGTGAGAATATTTCACTGTGTCTTTATGATGCATTTTTATACTCTTTCATTTTCAATTTTATCCTGATCTGATACTGTAAAAGAATTTTTTAAATTAAAAAAGAAAAATTTTTGTTAAAAAAAATTTTGATTGCAAAAAAAAAAAAAAAATAATTTAATTTTATGGAAAAAATAATTGAAATTTATGCGGAAGAGACAATGTCTATATAGACAACAGAAAGTCACACCCAGTGCAGTTGAAAATAGTTCCAGCAATGCTCAGCAAAATTACTTGACGTGGTAAAATCCTCAGTGGTCAGTGTGTGTGCTCTTTCAACTCTTACCCCACCGGTCCTGGATGCTCTCGTGTGGTTCTAGGCAACTCTCCACGTTTATCGAGTCCATTACCTTCAATTTCCATTTTCAATTCTCGTTCTGGTGAATTTTGTTGACTTTTTTTTTTTCTCTCCTAGAAGATAAAATTGAAAGAATAAAATGTGACATCAGAGTTTGAAATAAAAAATATGAGATAAAAATGATGGGTGATGTATTTTATATATTTTTTTTATCACTCCGAATTGTGTCCCTCGGGTTTTACATAATGTATAGGCTCTGGGCATAGCACAACTGGCCCATACTATAATTGATTGGTTGCGAGGTGTGTGGTTTGGCACCCGTGCTCCCAATTACTACAATGGAATGGTCAAAGTTAATGGTAAAATATTCATTTTAGTAATATGTTTTATCTTCCAGCTGTCCCCCTCCACCAGTCAATATGCTATTCATTTTACAGACAAGTGCATAGTGCTGATGCAGTGTACGAGATGGAAATCATGAATATATCATACATACACGGCCTCAAACTCTGTTTCCCAAGTGGATTAACCAACGGATCATACGTTTGAATAATTCGTTGATGAGTACGAAATTCAAACACAGTGAATTTTCAAGTTTGTACGGATTTTTTGGCTAGTTGAATATTTTTTTAATACATTTTTTCAAGTATGACGAGATTGATCAGTTACAATTTGATGATTATCTCGGTATTTAAGAGAGATAGCTGGATTTTTATAAGAACCTTTTTTGTAGAGTAGAATGAGAGCTACAAAAAAGGTTCTTATAAAAATTACTCCAACTCCCATAGATTCGGAGATATCTATCAAAAACTGACCGTCAGATGAAATCGACTTGAACTGTTTTACCAATTTACTACTAAATTGTGATAATTATTATGAATTTTTATTTTTTAAAAATAAATTCAATTAATATCTTGGATTATTGAAAATACTTTGAACTGCAAACAGTCCAATGGAGCCACATCACGCGTGCCAACTGTCCAACTTCACAAACTATTCGTTCGGCAGCCGGAAAAGCGTTTAAACTTACGCTGGAATCCTTCCGTGTAACCGTATGCCCGACGCTGAATGCATAAATTATGCTAAAGTTCAACGGAGAGGGTGAGATAGAGTTGGAGAGGATAGTGAGGTATAATCAGACTATAGGGGCATACTGGATAAATGTCGCGCGCCATAGTCGTCTCGCCTATTGTACAATGGAGCATTTCGTCCAGTGGATCTTCAGGGATTCTCAAACTACTCCCCCTCCCCTAGGAGGAATCTTCAATGAGCCTTCGTGACCCCTATCTTTACTCCATGTCATCACAGTATTACGCTCGATTTCATGCATTATTTCCGTTGGAACTGGCGGATCCGTTCCAAACCCATTTCTTTCTGAAAAAGTTGGATATAAATTTTTTTTTACACTTCATACACAGAAAGGAAAAATTTCCGATAAATTAAGAGGCCTCGGGAGTAAAAAAAACTACTGAAATGTGGGAAAAACTTTGCTCCACGAATTCTCCGCTAAGAGAGCATGGAAAATTATGAAACATATATTTTAAAAAATTTGTTCATTTTTTTTCTCACAGAATGAAACGAGATGAGGATGCCCAGAAGAGGATAAATGACTTGTTTTAATGTTTAAACTTACGAGGTGGTTGACAGGTTCTTGTGCCGCCATCTTGCTTGGATACCCCTTCCCTTCACTTCAAGATGGCGGCCCGCGGACTTGTCAATCACCTCGTATGTTTGGACATGAAAAAAAATTATTTATCCTCTTCCGGGGGTCATCATCTTATTTCATCCTGTGAATAAAAAATGAAAAAATTTTTTTAACTATGTTTCATAATTTTCCATACTCTCTTGGCGGAGAATTCGTGGAGCAAATGTTTCCCTGGATTTCAGTAGTTTTTTTTTCCCCCCCGAGGTCTCTTAAGACGTAATTTTTTTCTCACTATAATTGCATTTTTTTCGTTAAAAATAAATAATTAATTAAGTAAAAAAAAAAAAATCTGCAAATAAATCTGATCCCTCTAGTTAGCAATGCCTTTCAGTTAAACAGTTTATATCTGTATGTCCTTTAACCATTCATTTTCCAAGCTTGCAATTCTCTCTGTGGATAGGTACTGGATAGCAAATTTGTACAGGGGTTTTAGGGTGTAGGAAACTGTCGCTGTTGCCAAACTTGGTTTCACCGAGTAAATAACAGATGCATCAAGGACTACGTGAGTCTTGTTTAGGATCAGACTGGTTCCACCGTAGAGGTTACTGGCATACAAATCTCCCAAACTTTGCTCCACCCAGACATCACAGCACATTGGTAAATAATTGTTGAATAGTTTGGCAATATCATTTTCAATGAGGCAAGTTTTTAAAATTAAAATTCTCGTTATTTACATTTTTAATGAACGTTTCCCAATTGAGGGAGTTTTAGTTTTTAGAACAATGGTGCATGTAATACTGGTACATGGGTATGGAAAAGTTGTATACATGATTCCAGTATATGAAATTCAATAAATTTTTTTCTCTCTCCTCTGAATACAAGAGATTTTTATTTTTAATTTACGAAATAATTTTCAAATGGTACGAATTATTTAATTAATCCTGCGGAAAATACCATTCGAATATTCACTGATTGAAATATTTATCAGACAGAATGTGACGATAGGTCTAGATGAATATTTTTTATTATTTAAAATCCCTTTTTTTTCGGTTCTTGAAGAACAAAATGGCTTATATTTATTTGAAAACTGAAAAAAAAATGATTATTCACTTGTTCAAAACAATAAATTGGATATAATTATTTCAGGCAGTAAATTTCAATGCGGATTATACATTAATTTATATCGTTTTTGCCCGCAGGCTTGTGTAAGCGATATTAAAGTGAATTCTGAGAATAGGAGGAGGTGACGAATAGCACGTTACTACATTCTACCTAGCGAACCTGTTAATATTGGAACTGAAACGTGACAATTTTCTGAGAATGGCATTTGCTAAATTGGAGGATAGAGTGAGATGATAAAGTCAAGTTTTATTTTTTTATTAATCAATTATTTTTGTATATACGTAAAATAATTATAAATTACATCGTGAGAATGTAATTGGGGTATTAGTTATTGATTACATCATCATATGAGAATTTAATTACAACGAGAATTGAAAATGAATTATTAAATTTTAATCGATATTGCTGATTTTAAATTTCTCTCTTGTAATTCACAAAATTCTTGATTAATTAATTGTAATAGGAGTAATTGATTTGGACATTAATGAACTTCTATTGAAGCAATTTAATTCAGAATTTGTATAAAAATAAAACGTGATGTAACAAATTATTCAGATATTTTCTCCTGAAATGAATCAATAATTAGTGAAAATGTAAAATTAGGGAATATTTGATTTTCTGATTAATTATTTCTATCCAACAAACAAAGATAATTGAATTTCTCTCATACTTGATGAGAAAAAAATTTTGAATCCTCAAATTCTCAAATTAATATCCTCTAATGAGGCTCCCAATTATCTCCTACAATAATAATGTAACATTATTACGACAATTTGTCTCAATATTCACTCGTTGATTGGAATCATGCGAATGAGATTATTCTATTAATTCTCATTTTGTTATTGATTATTAAAATTTCGATAAACAAGAGATTATTAAATTCTCGTTATGACAAACACTTGTTTATTTTTCAAATTGTCCAATGTAATTAATTTCTATAATGTATATATTAATCATGATCAATCAATGCCTAAAGGCAAATATACTCCATTATGAAGTTGATAATTCATCAGTGAAGTGGATAAATGAGGTCAACTCAATTGTGAATTGAATATTATTTATGAATATCGAAATTAATCTCATATTTCACCAGAATTTAATATAATTTTCTTATGTGAGTTGAAATAATTCAAATTATGTCATTTATATTCACTTATATTTCAGCCAAAAATAGATATATTGAGGATAGTCCGAGATTATTTAACAATCGGTTGATTTTAAATATCAACCCGGATAGTGTTTTCACCGCACTGTGTGGGTGAATATCTCAGAGCCTCGGGCGATGTTTTCTTTTCATTTGTTGGAAATTTATCGGCTGCAGAGTGCTCTCGGGCCTTGAACAACTAACGGCCAACGGATGTTGAGATAGAAAGAGCCAAACCGCTTGTGTATACGATGAACGCAGAGTTAGAAGAAGAAGAATAAAGAACTGTAACTCTGTTTGAGTAGATCAGGTTTTTCCTCTCTCACTCTCTCCTCCATCCATCCTCAATTCACAATATTTTCTCTCTTTTTTTTCAGGATGTTACGGGTAAACCGCAAATTCCCAATTCCCGAGGGATTCCTCGGGCCGATGAGAGGTGAAAAAAAAGTAAAAGTACAATGGAAGATGACTCGGGGGATGCCAAAGAGGATGGAGAGAAATCAGTGAGTCTCTAGTGTTTTTTTTTAAATTTCTCCTTCTGATTTATTTAACTCATCAAACAAAAGTAAATTATTTAACAACATAAAATTAGAAAATTTAATTCTAAATTGAAAAAAAAAAAACAAAATTAGTAATTCCAGGATTATTCCAGTGATAATAAGATAAAAATTTTAATTTAAAATATGAAAGTTATACTCCAGTGTCATTAGATATTCATCAAGGGAGTCAATAATATCAGCATTGAGGTTACGAATTGTGGAGTTTATTCTTCTCTCTTCTGCCATTCTCACTTGTTTCTTCACAACCCGTTTATTCCACTCCATTCTTTCAGGCTGTCACAGCGAGACAAGTATCTGGGGAACTCCTTCTTGGGTTATACCATCGATCTGCTTGGTACACTCTGCGACAACTCGAGAGAATATAGGATGAAAATTTCATGCTTGGAGAGAGTTTGAGGGGGTAGAAACGGGAAATAAGAGAAATGAGAGAGAGCACAGGTTGGCGTGCGTTTATTTGTGTCACCGTGTGCCTGTACAGCGATTCTTGATGGTAGTTTCATGGATTTAGGTAGAACAATTGGATGAATTAATGACAGAGAGCTCTTCTCCATTTTTTTATTTTTAACTCGTCATGCAATTGGCCCATACGACTCTCATAAATAATTGGCTATATGTCTGATGAGATTGGTAAGATAATAATTGTCATATTGTTTCATGAGACTCCTTTTTTTTTTTTTCATTAAACTCAATTGTCCTTTCCACGAAATTATCGTCAATCGATGATATCGTTCGGGGAAAATGGATAATCAGCTTTATCGGCTAGTTCTGGGGACATTTTATGTCTCCGTATATTTTCTCTGTACTACCCCTCTGTTTTACTACTCGAGGTTGGAATATATAAATATAAGGTAAACCGGTAAATCCCCTTCTCGTTTGTAAAATCTACGGACCACAATATTGTTCTTAAAAGGATAAGAGAGGTTGAAAAAAAAAAAAAATAGTTTAAAATAAACGAATGTATTGCTTGATATTTATTCAACTAAATGGCTTCTCTCGTATACTACATGGGTGCATTGGGTAATAAAAAAAAATAGACATTTAAGAATTTCCTCGAGGACGTAAAAATTTCATTTTTAAATCAATAAATTTGAGAATAAATTTTTTTTTTATATACGATGGAAATTTAAAAAAAATAAAAGTCTTTTTTTAACAAAAAAATCACGTATAAATTAACGTTTGAAATTACATCGAAAATAATAAAAATATCTCTATTTATCCTCTGAATATATGACTCAGAGTACTGCCTGGAGCCACCTATTCATGAATGAGAGTAATTGCTCATAACGTTGACAAGCCAATGAAGGATGGAATGAGAAAATAGTGGTGGAGGGGAGGGGAAAAAGTATGAAAAAAAAAAAAACTATACATACCGCATAAAGAGCTCTGATGAACACGTAGCCGCTGGCACCGGGCGTCACTCCAGAGTTGGTTATATGTTGTTGGGCGACCCGAGGGCCAGTGGTAAAAGTGTTCCACGGTCAGACACGCCGCGGACACGCGGTGTACAGTGTGGTCTATGTTTCATGTACAGAAACTCCTTTATTCCTTCTCCCCTCTCCCCCCCCCCCCCTCCCGCCCCACTATTCGTATCCATACATACTCAGTGAAATATCACATAATTGAATCAAAACCTCTTTTGTTCAACATCAAAAGGCTTTCCCAACCTGAGGCTACTGAATTGACTCAAGAAAACCTCTCGACTATTTTCTTTTAATAATTTGTCATGTTTCACTATTTGCTCTTGTATAATCTTCTCTCATTCAACATCACGATTGTATTTACTCTGTATATGGTTTTATTTTAATAAAAAAATTTGATTGATTATTATTATTTGAATTATTTTGTCTTGTTTTGGTAATGAAGTTCAACTGCGTCCCAAGGTCACTCGAAATGGAGATATGCAAGGATATAATAAATCCATTCATCCAATCCAAATGAGCCATTTACCCGATTCGTAAGTTCATCAGAATCATGAGAATCGAAACTGGGCTTTCCCCCTCATCTCTCTCGGGTCTTAGTCGTAAAGTGCACACTGATATCCCAATGGCGACACAAATGTACTCCAGTTATACTCCAGTCATTTCCCATTGTGATGATCGTCCAGTGTCTGATTGCCCCACAAACCCCAAGGGATATCCACTTAATTAGTCCACATGATGAATGCAAGGGATTCAAGCGAAATGGAACTTATCAAGTACTGGAATCTGATTCTCACTTCTCCAGCACATAGCGTTCAATTTCATAAATTCCAATGGTGAATGGCATTGCTCAGTCTCTCCATAAATACAAAAAAGTACCAGTGGTAAATCAAAACAGCTATAAATGTTGTAAAATACACTTACAGAGAATGGTGCCTCGTAAAATATCCCCTTCGATGCAATACTTTTAAGGGTCTATCCATCAACTCTTGGAGAAGAAATAAAAATGGCGGTTCAGAAGATATACCCCGATATTCCATGAAAATTAAAAAAAAAAAAAAAGTCTTTAATTATTTATCTCCAGTTGAATAATCAAGTTGATATAACCAATGATACTTAAAAGGGTGTTTTCATTACAGAGTTGACTTTAATGGAGGATATTACAAGGCGCCATCCGGCAAATCTCTATGGAGCTCCTTCCAGTGTTGTCGGTCGTCAAGGATGGGCTCAAGTGCTGGCAAATGCATTCCGTGGCATCGTAAACAGATTTACGATCACCCAGTATACGCACTCGGTATAGCCTTACAGGAATGGGGTTGTCAAAGGAATACTGGAGTGTTGAAACAGGCTCAGTGGTTGGCACCACTGGGTGTCTCTTATGATGTACAGCGCCATCTTATATATCCTAACCTCGCATGCAATTCCGTATTACACGAACAACACTCAATCAATGTTCATGGATGAAAGCCAAAGTGAAGGTGGGAGGGGTGTGAGCTGCTGGAGAGAATTATGAGTCTGGGTCCAACGGGGGGTTACCTTGATACCAAAAGGATATTCCTACTTGCATAGTTCACCATATGTGCCTCTGGTAGATATAACCGAGTCGCCTCTGGTCTACACCATCATTCGTATCAGTTCTCGTGAATTAACCCCCCCCTCCTCTCTCGGTATTACACCTCGTGGCAAGATCTGCTGATTTATGGTTCAGCCAATGATGCTGAGGTATATTCGATCAATGGAGCTGATAAAAATCCCCATCAACTCTTGTAATTTTTTATCGAGGCTCGTAAAGTATATTTGATTTACTGATTTAATCGCACATGATCGTAAGTAAATTAATAAAAATTCACATTAAAATAGTATCATTTATATTTATAAAAAATTATTCACCCAAGTCCATCGATTGTTTCAGTTTATTACCCACGGAGGGGCTAGTCTTATAGTACCCATCAATTCTGGCGCAATGGTGGCCCTCAAGTGGCATTTTATGTTTTAGAATGATATGGCAGTACCACGTTAAATAACCAATAAAGTTGCTGCTATTGTACTGGCAATAATTCATATGCAAATATACAAGGTTTCTGTACAGGGCAAAGTACGCGCCACGTACAGAATCCCTGAAGAGATCCCCTCGACCACTGGTACCCATGGACAATATTATATTTCTGTCCCCCTCTCACCCCCCCCCCCCAACCATTCTCTTCAGTTAACGACCGTCACTCCCACGTGAATACTCGAAAACTTGTATAGAGAATGAAAAGTCATATTTTATAATTAAACTGTGAATTTTAATATTTTAATTAATTTAATTAACATGAAATTTTCAAACAATTTAATGTATTCAAATTGACGGATAAAATTAAAACGTAAACGTCCAGGATATAAAATTTTTTTTTATGAATTCTCAATACGAAGGGATCTCATTCTGAATAAACAGATGTGAATATTTGAGATTTCAAGGGATTTGAGAAAACTGGAAAAACAAAAAAAATGACTGGATAAATCCAAATGGCAGGTTATACCAGTCACTTCGATTATATTTTATTACTCGTTTTTGAGAATAATGGATGGTGCAGTCGGATGGAAGCATTCTCTTATGCAAAATAACTGAATTAATTCGATGAAACGGGGAGAATTGAGTAGCAAGGATGTTGGAGAATTTCATATTTCAATCAATTGGACATTTGAATTTCATGCGCTGGAGGGGGGGGGGGGGGGAGTATCAAGAATATTTTTTTTCTACCGGAGAAATCGATATTTCGAGAGTAAATGTATTCAGTTAATTTCAATGTTGAAATGATGAAAGAGGTGATATATTAATCAATAGAATGTACAAGTGGAATATCAGGGTTTAATGGGGGTAATTGAAAGAGGGATAATGTGTCGGAGGTGCGTTTGACCGCAGAGGCACATCTGGCAATGGCTCAGTGCGCGGGACAGTGCCCTCCTGGATGACTGCACAATGTTTCTACGTTGAACCGTGCACTTTACTAACACCACCTGCAGCAACAACACAGAGTACACGCTAGTTAGTACCCCCCCCCCCCCCTCCCTAAAGCCATTCTTTTCATTGTTCTTTCACCCGCTCAATTAATCCAGACATTGGTTACACCCGGTTGGCTTCATTAATATACATACTCTTGTGAAAAAAAATTAACACTGTTTTTTTTTTTTTAAGTGGAAATTAATCTTCTTTAACCGAAGAAGGGATCATGTGTTTAAACCGAAAGATGGAGTGGTGGGGAGAATCTTTTTTTTATTCTCCAGTCGAAAATGAAGGTCAAGTTTCGTATTAATTTCGAAAATACTTTTTTCATCATGAAAAACAAAAATTAATTGTGAAATTGAAATTTTAAAAAGGTTTGATGACCTTGAATGACGTCACAGGTCCACACTGGAGCGAAAGTGGCGCCTCCTATTGAGGTATATACGACATGTGTGACGTCATTATCCCTTGTCATCATTATTATTTTTCAATATTCAATTTCGATAATTTTTTTATTCAAAAGAAAATTGATGAAATTTTCTTATTGAGAACAATTGGTCGGCGATTCTTTCTGTGAAAATTAATAGGATTGAATCATTTTATCGGCTTATACCGATCTATATGCAGTTGGGTTGAAAGTAACTTTATATCCATCTGATGCCGATAGTTTGAGGAGTAGACAATCAAAAGACCCAACAACTTCTGATTGGCGGGATTTCAGACCGTAATCAGTTTTCGGGTATATACGTCTTTCCCGTTTCCATCAATTCGCCGAGTTTCAAGTTTCCAAAGTAACCGAATTTTTCACAGTATTTTTTATTTATTCATTTCTGTTACAGATATTTGTTCTTTTGTACATAATAGAGAATAATTTTTTTTTTGATATGGGAATGCAATAAAAAATATAATGGAAATTCCGCATTGATCACATTCATTGTGAAATATTTAGAATGCGTCAGAGTCCCGCATGAAATACTCGATTGGACGAAAAAAAAAAAAAAAAAAAAAATTTCAACGCCAGACTGATCTCTTTGAGGGGTAAACCCCACAGTGGGCTACCAAACCGGTAAAAAATAAACAATAGGCTGGATAAAAGAATTTTTTATTTTTTATCAAACGGATAACAAAAACGGTGAAAATATTACAATGGGAGAATTGTTACTGCCAGTGGGGTGTTAAATTTTGGCATATAACAGTGAATTATTCGGTGAAAGGTTCCACTCTGAGTAACCCAATTTTCCATTGTTGAGTTATTTTTTTTTTTTTTTTTCATAAATAAAAAATCGATAAATCCGTAAATTGAAATTAGAAATTTTGATGAGAATCGATTATTCTCGATAGAATTCTATTATTCATTTTTATTAATTGGAAAATGGTTAAAAGAGATAAAAATAAATTATTTGATACGATAAATTGTACTTGTTTTATAATTATGATAATGTAATTAATCCTCCAGTGTAATCAGGTCATTCCATCAGCACGTGATGAGTGCAATTAAAATAAATGATAAGAGAATGGACATTTGTACCAACTCATGTGGCAGTCAATCTCCATTGGATTAAATATTCGACACCAACTGTTCTATATATACCCCTGGAAAAATCCAACCAAGACTTTACGACGGCACTTGTCCAAGTTCGTTAGTGGCTGTTACTGCAGCACTTTCGAATCTCCTCGTAGCCTTTTTGTCATCATGTTTTATCCTTTGAGAAGAATCGAGACAGCTCTCAGGAAAAATCCAATGCCAGTTTATTATTGTATTAAAATATCTCTGGCTCCAGTAGGAAGTACCGCATCATCTCTGAATTAGTAATGAAACCTGGTTTACCTTAAGTATGATGAGACCAATTCATTCTCCAAAAGGGGAAATTTTCAATCACTCGTTTCCTGGATTACGAAGCTGTCACTCGGATTGAAAGACATCTTTCATTGTTAGCACGATTTAATGGCCGGATGTCGTTGAAATTTGGTTATCCAAGCATTTTCATATTGATTAAGTTTTATCTCTTCAATCGCTTGTTTAATATTTCAGAAGTTGAAAATGTTCTTTTGGAGTATTTGATTTATCATATTAGAGAGATAACTCCATTAATGTGTCAAGCTACCCTCAGAAGGTGAATTTATTGTTGGCATACTTCCGGTCGGAGATGTTCGATATTAACGTCTGGGAGAATATCTTGATAACGACTAATTTTAGAACAACATGTCAAGAGACATTTTTTCTTGAAAATTTTATAATCTACAAAAAATGTCTATTGACATTTTCTTCTAAATTCACTCATTACCGAGATAAATGCCGATTTAATATACAAGTACTGAATTAAGAATTTTTTTTAATGAAATATTTCTTATCTCTGTATATATCAGTGCATAGGGCAGTATTCCTCACGTTTTCCTGCAAAAATAAAATTTGATAATATCCATTATTTCGTGCAAAATAAATTACGAATATTTGTAAAAAGTACAAGTACCTGAAAGAATCAGTGGCAATAGTAAGCTGATGGCCACAGTATCAGGCACGATTTTTCCCTCTATCGTGCTTCAATAGCTCCATATCGTATTGCTTGTCTCCATCTCGTTGAAAGAAAATACCATTCACTGGAGTCATTGAAATAGAAAACTGCTAGTAGAAATGACAGGGATCAAATTTAATCAATAAAACTTGTGTTATCATTATTTTACAATATTCGTTTATTTATGAAATTATTTACACATTATTAAAAATTCTACGATATCATGAATTTTATTCAAAAAATTTGTTAATACTGTATATAATCGTGATTCATCCAAATACTGTGTAATCCCAGTAAATAATTCATGTGATATTGTGATTCATTCATTCAAAAGTGGATCAATAATTTCCTACTCATTCTCTCTCGTACAAAAATCTCAAATTCCAAGCGAAAAAGAAAAAAAAAACCTCTCAATAAATAATTAACAACCTCCTAATTAAAAAAAACTAGTGTAATTGAACCTATTGATGCCATTAAAATTTCATGCTCCCATTGTCTGGTATATTCATTGTATCTTTGCACTCTCGGCAACTCGTTAACCTTTCACTGGAATTAAATGCAGTAATTGCTGGTTGCAATAAATGAGCAAGGATTATCCCAGCTTTTTGCTCTAGTGGACCAGAAAAAAAAAAATGGAGTAACAACAAACAAAAGAGGAGGTGAAATGATTAAAAAAAAAAAAAAAAAAAATTAAAAAAAATAATGAGGAGAAATGAAAATGTCGGAAAGAGGGCGTTTGGGGTTGGGCAATGGGTTGAGTAACAGGTGGCTCGCGTTCTAGTCCCGTGCGCTATTCTACGACATGCCTCGAGGTCATTATTGACGCTACCTCCCCCTGCCCTCAGGGGAACCTGAGAAAACCTCTCACTCCAACACTTTGGTCTCTCTCTCTCTCTCTCCTTTGCTCACCCATTAGTACGTGGGATGTTCTTATCCCGTGATACTGCGTTAACTATCTTTCAGTGAGGGGCCACCGGGTTGGTACTTACTCACAGACGATTAACGACACATCCTTGCTATTTCAACGCCACAAACTCCGACAACAGTTATCTCTCCAACACTTCATTTAGATAAGCTCTTTTTTTTTCTACCAATTTTTCATTAAATTATAAAAAAAAAAAAAAAATGAAGATTTTTCGTTCTTTTATCACAAATTGACATTTCTAAATATCTCTCCATTAAGAAGTACATTGAGCATTGTTTTAATCGTTGGGACAATAATATTTTTTTTTTCACCTTTAATTAGGTACAATATTCCATAATAATACTTTATTTTCAATTCACACGCCAGATACGTAAAAAAAAAATTACAGTTTTTAATTCATAAATCACTCATTCTGTGTAAACTTTAATTACAAAACAGATTTTTTAACAAAGTAATAAGCACATAAAATTGTCAATAACACCTCAACGTCATAATAATCCTCACCACATTGATAATACCTCCCCCAACACACTGACAATGGCCAAACTTTATCCCCCCCCCCCCCACCCTAAATTTTGAAAATTTCATTGAAGCTTTAGCATTCAAAAACCACACGTGTTATCCACGAATTTGTTGTACCGTAAATGTCTTTATACATTTCCTCGTCAATTAGTATTCTACGCATTAGCCCATAGCTCCACTGTTACAACGAAGGGGTGAGGGGGGTGGTTTTGAGGTGTCGTTGGCGCCATGTTCACCACCGCACATCAGCCATTTTCTGGCTGCACACAACGCCTCAGGAATACAATTCCAACAGCTAGGGGTGGTGGGTGGGGGGGAGGGATGAGTTCTCATACAACATGAGGCTATATTTATTGCCAACGCAGGCCGCTGAAATATTCATGAAATGAACCGTATCTGTACGGTATATATATATATATATATATATATATATATATATTTTTATGTACCCTTTTATCAATCCTTCTTCTTGTAAAACCAGTGCACACGTACAATTGCTGTCCCCCTCATGATGGTCCCTATATTGTCTACCCTGTGTTACACTTGTGTTACACTCCCCCCCACCCCCTCCCGTGGTTTTTATACATTCGGTGGGCCCACCAATTGTCAGCTTAGCTATGTTTTTTCCTCTTCAGTGAGTGATTATGCACTTGATCTTATTATTTATTAATTTAAAAATGATTTTTAGAGTTTTCAGAATTTTTTTTAAGGTGTTCCATTGGACCCATTTTGCCTCAGTGATGTATAAATGGTTTTATTCTTATTTTTCAAATAAATAACAATTGTTTTTAATTAAAATCAATTTTTTAAATTTTTCAAATTTTTTAATTGATCATTTGTATAATCACTCACTGGAAATGTTAATAAATATTAATTTTAGAAATTCGCTTTTATTTAATTATTGTTATAAACTAATTGTGAAAGGGCAAGGGGTTCAATAGTAATATTTTATCAGGAAATTATCAATTGGAATTATCGATATTTATAGAGTAAATGAGAAAATACTCATCTCCAGTTTTCTCCAATTATTTTTCAAAATCTCAAACACTCATTCATTATACCGATCAATACATTATCCTACATTTTCGGGGGAAAAAAAAGCAATTTGGCTGGAAGGCCCTTGGCTCCAGCAGTAATTCCCCTTTCTCCATAATTCCACTATTCATGGAATTCAGCAATAATATCAGCCGCAGAGCTTTGGAGATTAGCTTTAACTGAGAAATTCATTTTGCTATTTCATAACGCAGTCTCTATGTCGGAATTACAGTGTCTTGTTTTCATATCCCTCCCTTTGTATGACTATCCGAGCATTGAAATTCCGTGTGCTCCTCGTTAATATTATATTATAACAATTCTTATGAAATAAACATTTCATTCACCGTGTAGAATTAGTATACATATTTTCCCTTTCATTATTATTTCTTTTCCATCATTATCACTTATTTTCGTTGTCAATCCTCGTTCCTACTATTAACAAAAATAATATAAATAATTATAAATACAAATATTTAATTCAGTGAAAAATTTGTAAATCACTTTTTGCTGAATATCTTAAAATCTAATAGAGATATCAAAATTATTATAATAACCTTTTTTATAGAGAAAAATAAGAGCTACAAAATTGATTTTAACAAAAATTTTGATATCTCCCTTTAATTCCGAGACATTAACTAAAAACTGAAGTCTGATCTGCATGGATTTTACTACTGAATTACAATGGAATACAGAGAATATCTTTAAACGTCTTAAAATGTTGAAAAATCGTCACGACTAATTAGTCATACCGATGGGACATATGTACGAGTTATACGCACGTACAATAGACAGATTGAAAATTGATAATGGACGGATCCGTGCAATACATATACGGTCAAGCCGTGATGCGTCCACTGTACGTGTTATATTGAAAATTAGCGTTCTATGGGTGATGAGGGATGATGGAAGGTATATGCTAGTCGTCCAATTCCCCCCCCCCCCCCCAGAAACGCTGTTCAATTGTGTTCTGAGGTATGGTGGAGTAAAGAGTATACGCGTCTATCCATTTCGTGGCAATTAACGCGCATCGTTAGTCTTTCAAACTCGTTGACGCTCTTGCCACTGCCATCCAACCAACACCGTGAACTATACTCGTTAACTCGTCGCTACGATACGCACATTAACAGTACCGCAAATTAATAATCACGATTTGGTGAGCAATGTGAAGTACAGAATTATTAAAATCAATTTTTCAATTTTTTCTTCATTTTTTTTTGAGAAATTAATTTTTTTCTTAATTGAAAAAATTATTCTGAAAAAAAAATTTTCATTAAATTTTATTTTTTTTAATATTTTTTTTTAATGACTGGGGGCAAAACGGGTACACATATTCGAATTGCTTTTAAATTAATAAAAATTTTCTCTGTATACCGAAAGAAAAAAAAAAATTGCACTCGAATTTTAATGAAACTCCATAGTCTTGCAATGAATAATTCTCTTTTCCATTCCATTCCAGCGAATAGTGTCCCCCCCCCCTCCCCCCCTCCAAAATTTACATAATAACTGACAACAGCATATTCCATAAAAACTGCAATTTTCTACAGCATAATGGCATTAAAAAAATAGTTATAAATATTGTTTATTAATTTTTGATGGTGGGAGTTGATTTAAATATTTGAAAATAGGTACCACGAAGATTGGTCAATTTCCATGGGAGTAGGTGGTAGTTTTTATCCATGGAGAATAAGGAGAAAAAACTTTTTGGTTAACCGCAGAAGCTAGGAGAGAACTCTCGTCTGGTAAGCCAAACTAAAAGAGGGTTGGGATGGATTTAGTTGAGGGAGGGCTGTATAACAGGAAGCAGAGTCAAAGCAGTTGAGAGGGGCTGACTGGGAGAAACACATACACAAGTGCACACAGAAGGAGAATAGTCAACCCTATCACGTTGGTAGACTAGACAGACATCCAAACAGAGTTGACCCTCTCTCGGTCTTTGGTAAGACGTTTTGCGGTACTAGCTGTCTAGTTTTGGTTGGTGTTATAGAAGACAACTCGTTGCCCCAGAGGCTTCCCTCACCTTTCCACCTTGACCAATTCCCACCGTTTTCACCGAGGCTCGGTTGACCGTATACTAGTCCACTTCCTTCTGACCCACTGAATTATTTCAGTATCGGCAATGGTTTCCTCGATGTCATCGTATCCCGTGGGATTCACTAGTGGCTAGGTTGCCAAATTCTGTAACATCAATTATTATTATTTATCATCAATATTAATTTTTTTTTTTAATCAATTTTTTATTGATTAAAATTAAATATTGAACAATGAAATTTGATATATTTTCAAAAAAAATTGATTGAATATCTGAATTTTTCATGGATATCTTTGAATCTATGGGAGATATCAAGATTTTTGTAATAACCTTTTTTGTAGCTCTTATTTCACTCTACAAAAAAGGTTATTATAAAAATTTCTCAAACACTCTTAGATTCTGAGATATTCATTGAAAACTGACGCAGGAATGAAATCGACTTGAACCTGTTTTACCAATTCACTACTAAATTCTTCAAAATTCACTGAATAATTTTCTTAAACTCAATAGTAACTATTGTTCATAGTAATAGTGAGATAAAATGTACTCTTCAAAATTGTACCAAAGAGTGTTCATTAATGAGATAAAATTGTCTTTCTTTCACCAAAATTCTTTGTTCTGACGATTAGGGTTGATTTCGTTTTTCGTACTATTCTCTCTTCACTATTCCCCCACCCCCTATTTTTTTCATTTTTTACCCACTACTGTACATACTTTTTTTTATTCAGCAACCCCCCCGGAAGTTCACGGTTTAGTCGAGTGAGCGAGAACAATCAAGATGGGACAATGGATAACGAAGATTGGCGACAGTGGATTTTCCCTCTCCCTCTCTTAAGAGAGAGAGAGACTTGAAAGGGGTGAGGTTTGGACGAGGTAAGTTGAATGAAGAGATAGGGGCGTATACCCCTACTTTCACCCTTGGAATGACCCGCATCGAACGATCACAATCTATACGGATGATAAGAAGATTCACTGCGGCACCTTTGCCATAGCAATTTGCAAGCCAATCTACTCAGAACGAATTTTCTAGAAAATTTTATCATTTGAATTGCTCCAGGAAAATTTAATATCAAATCTAGAAAAAAAAAATTATTTATTTTCATCTTCACGTAATTATATTTTTACATTCAAAAAAAAAGTTTGAGATTTTCAAAAATTCTCAATTTGAATATACCGAAAAGCTCAAATTGAGCTTTTCGAATGTCTCAATTTAAGCTTTTCGAAAATCTCAACTTAAGATCGAAAAAATTTTTTTTTTAAATTCCTCTCAATTTTATCAATCAAGTATTTACCCAATTTTATACAATTAATTGTTAATTAAAATTTTTTATAATTAATCAAAAAAATCATAATTATAATAATTTTTAATGAAAAAAGTTGATCAACTAAAATTAAAAAAATAAGTGAATAACTGAAATTACTAAAAAATACCATAATATAATGTTAAGACTTTAATCCTTAAGAGAATACCAGCAACTTCCATATACGAGTAATAACGCCGAGAGCAGTAGCCAAGTAATTTTGCGGTGGCTGGTGGCTGGGCGAATGTGTTGTAGAGGTCGTACGATGAGGGAATGACACTGGGGATGAGCCTCTCCCTCCCCTACCACTAGCCAATGCTCGACAGTTTTGGTTGGTATAACTTTTGGTGCCGGTTGTACGCAATCAGCTGCTAATTGGCAAATGATTGGAGGCACCGATACCATCGTGTGCACCTCTAACAACCCCAACGATGCTATATCAAAACCCTTTACCTCTCCTTCTCTTTACTGTAAATGCCGAAAACGTATGCATACGTGGAACAGTGGAATCGACCGACTATATGGAGTGAAACTGCCAAAGTATCTCAACCAATTGTTCGATTATTATCAAACTAGAGCAGTCAACTAGCTTTCCGGTCTATTAAATTGTATTTTGGGTGGAAGTATAGCCCTGGGATAACACTCAAAACTTTGATATTATGTTGATAATTTCGTTAGTCAATGTTTTGTAGTTGTGAGTTTAGCCAATAATTTCATTATTATTAATTATATCTGTTATCAATAACTATATTTAACAATTTTTATTATAATTTTTGTTAATTTTATCAACATTATAATTTATAATAATGTTTTAATTCAGTAATAAATTTGTAAAAAGTCAGTTTTTTATGGATATTTTCAAATCTATAGGAGATATCAAAATTTTTGTAATAACTTTTTTTGTAGATCTTATTTTTTTCTACAAAAAAGGTTATTATAAAAATTTCTCCATCTCCCTTAGATTTCGAGATATTCATCGAAAACTGACGCAGGAATGAAATCGAATTGAATAGTTTTACAAATTCAGTACTGAATTGTTAAAATTAAATTGTCTAAATACTTCAATTACACGATTTCAGGTAATCCTAATTAATTCTACTTGTTATACAATAATTACACGCTAAATCGGGGTATATGATAAAGACAGTTCAAGCAAAATGTCAACCCTCTGTCAGAGATAATTTGAGTAGAACTTTGTGACACAGAGAGTCTTCCATTCCACCCAGTGGTGTGTTTCTGCTGCAGTCTGGACGGAGAGTGTCTCGTGAAATTTAATTGCTAGAGGCGGTCTAGACACTCGTAACCTCTCTTCTTATTTTTCCACCCTCTATATCCGTGAGCATCCTCTTAATAGCCTGGTTATTGAAGAAAGGCACTCGGTGAATTTATTGGAGTGTATTTATACTGTGCTTTGAGGCTTGTATCACTCTCGCTGACAGAATATTTGCATCTCAACTATCACTTTGTTGAAGACTTTTTTTTTTTTTTTTTAATGAGAGTACATCTCTCATTTCTCGGTGTATAAAGGAAAAATATTCCAACAATTTCAAAAGAATTTTTTTTTTTAATAACCCATTTTACCCCTCGTTGATTCTAATTGGATAATAATAATTTATTCAATTTTTTTGAGATATTTTTAAAAATACTGGGGCAAAGTGAGTCGTTTTTTTTATTGATGCTAATTAATTGTCTCATGTTTCAGGTTTGAGCCCAGATAAATTCCTCCAAGTAACACGAGTTTGTTGGATTTAATGATGATCCACCACGCGATGTGTTGAGGAAGAAGAAACAAATATTCAGCATCGAGGTGATAATAGTTGACACTGATGTAATACTTTCTCACCGATTGTACTTAAAACTTGAGGTAAAATTCTTGGTAACAAAGTACTTGTAATTTATAATTATTATCAAGATTGAGTATTGGAGTGATGTTGAGGTTTGAATATATTTTTAGATAAAATATTTTTTTTCTCTTTCAGAACTGTGAAAATTCGATTTGTCCATTTGACGTAATGGTGGGTAAAGCCACTGAGGCACCAGCTGAGGAGCAATTGAATGAGGATTATTTGGCAGTGGTCACAAATTGAATGAGTTGGAGTATCTGAAGCTGAAGAGTAGGAGAAAACAATTGAGTTTGAGTATGGCATATCAGATTTTATCCATCCAAATGCATTGTTTTTTTTATCCAATGTGATTTCAATAGCAAATTGGAAGGGTCACAATGGCATAAAATCGATAAGTTTGTACGATTAATAACATTTCTTCTTAATCAATATCCAGATTCTTATAAATTGTTACTGTGAATCGTTAATTTCAGAATTAATAATTCTCATAATGTCGATGTACAGAATAGTTTATTGGGTTTTTCTAATTATCAGAGTTTTTCTCAAGTTGAAAAAAGTTGGCAACTCTCGGTAGTTTGTCATTTATTCTCCCAAATTAACATTTCGGGGTGGATTAAAAGTCTTCTGTACTTGTGACTAAATTCTGAAGGCAATATATTTCTGCAGAAAATTCAATAAAATTTCATGTGGATAAATGCAGCTACGACAGACATTGTTACATCTTTTTTTTTTTTGCCATTTCATAGGGAATGGGTTACAGAGGGATGTAGAGAAAAGAGACATTTTTTTTTTGTCGCCTTTACTATCTCATGGCATTGTTGTACCATTGCCTGGGAAATCCGCGTGATTGGTACACTCGTTTCATTTTTTTTCTTTTTTTTTTTTTTTGGTTACCATAGGCGTCAAATTGTGTTTTTCATTTGTATGCTCAGGGGATGGGAGGGAGAGAAATTGTATGAATTTTACTAAAAAAAATTGTTTTGTATATTTAAAAAAATTCTATTCATTTCATGTGATGAATTTATTTCAGATATTTTCATTCAAATAAAAATAAATATCATCATCGAGTGGACAATAAAATCAAACTGTCGTCACTTATTTCGACTTTCCAGAACGACATACCCCGCCATTACGAGAGAAAACAATGTGAACAGAGAAGAGAATAAAACTAAAATGGGGAATAATGTCAATGGATATTGCAGAATATACGTAGAATACTGTAGATCGCGAGTTAATACCCAAAAAAAGTGTTATTTTCATTCTGAATATTCCAAATCTCTTGATTTACATATTTCTCATCTACAAATTTCATGCGCACAAAGGACATCTTATCTACCCTGAACATCAGAGGGATGTTAGTTGTCTATCGATACACTGCATTATGCATTGATGTTGGTCCTCTACCCCATTCGATATCGCGTGTTCCCAAGTGATTACAGGTTTACCAAATGTCTCGTGTGGTCTATAGGTACCGTAGCAGATTGTAATTACAGTGTATTTTTGTTGAGAACAAAAAGGACACACGGATGTGTTGCTGTTTCCCAATAGAAAATGGCTGACATAGTCATTCAGATAAGAATTAAAAGAAAAAAAAAATTCAATAGTTTAAAATTTAATTGTGTCATTTCTGTCCGTTGATTTTATTGCTTGAAAATAGTTAATGTCAATATCTGAAATAGCACGAAATATCGAACAACACGGACTCTTTATTTTTTTCTTCCCCCTCCCTATGATATATCGAATAAAAGCCAGAGTCGACCTCGTTTAACATTCCCCCACTCTATCAACTTTACTGTGAGTTTATTTGGTCGTGGTATTGGCGGTTCAATTACACTCGATCTAATTGACATGTTGCACTCCGAGTAGTCATGTTAATGGCATTTATATCGAATTAACACGGTACCAATAATTTTTTTTTTTTTTTTGCAGGTGTCACCCTGCCCTCTGTGCACATTGACGATATCTCATGGTCATCATCTAGACATTATCAAGAAAAATATGAAAAAATGATTAAATCATAAAATCCTCAATAAATTATTACAAAATGATGAATTAAAATTTGAAAAAAAAATTCTCTTTAAATATTTTCTCCATAAAGGATTCACTGTATCAAACTGGAACCCATTCTCCAGTATTCCCAGATGGAACCACCCTTTTGAATTCCCTATGGAATGCAATTGACCCAGCATTCGAGTAAACTGCTCACTGAGCCATTCAAAGTAACTTCCTGTTGAACCTCCCAAACCCATCAATCCCCCCACCCCCTTAAAAAAAACCCCCTCCCTCCTCCCTAGCATCCAATCTCGATCTGTGATCGTTGCGTATGGATTTAAATCCTCTCGAAACTCCAAAAAAAAAAAAAAAAAAAAATTAGTAGAACAAAAGGCCGAGTAATGCCCAACGGAAGAGGAGAGAGAGAGAGAGGAGTAGAAGCCAGCCTGTCGAATATATCCTGTGCTGCAAACGCGTTGGACCGTAGCCCTGTATGAAATGCTGGTATGGAACAGCCATTCGATATACCCCTCCACATGGCAGCCCGTTGGCAGTTGTATCGAGTTACGCGCTACTGGCTTGCTCCAACATACCCCCCCCCCCCCCCCCATTTCAAATCCTCTCTTTATTTTCATCCCCTTATTCTCTCCTCATACCGCAAACTAAAACCCGTAGGGATGTTTCTGGAGCTCCTGGAACATCTCAAACGTGTACAATCCTCAATTCTTGGTTTTAAAAAAAATTGTCACAGCAGACATTATCTTGGATAATGTGGGATTCAGATGGTAATTTACTTTGTATGATATTCACATTGGTTCTGCCTCCATTTTCCTTCAGGATAATGGGTAATACCCAGAGTCTTGATGTTCACCGTATTCTCATGGTTTTTATCACCTGACACTTGCCCATTGTAACCAATGAATGATTCTCCATTGTGTCAAGTTTTTTTTTTAACACAGTAAGTAATCGTTCTCCAACTGGTGCATCAGTTTTCATGACAGTAGTTGCTCCTGTACGTGATCCACGTGATTAATGAGTTTTGTCGGGTATTTAGGGTCATGGGAGGAGAAACTCGGGATTTTTAGGGGAGTTATTGGCAATGTAATGGCAAACTCCAATTAATACGTCTTTTTTTTTCCTGCTCTTCTAGTTCAACGTCTTCCTCTGGGCCTGGATAGATTGAAGAGAGATTTGTAGCACGTGATTTAAAACGGTATGAGGTTTCACGTACGATCTAATGAGATGACGGTAGAAATACCCGGTTGGAAATACCTTCTATACCCCAAGTAGCCCAGCAAATCTCGGGTAAATTCGATCTAGAGTTTGAGTGCAGTCCTAATGACCGTTGACTCATGGTTTTCAGGAAGATTGGATTTTACCAGTGGGTTTGGTTGAATTTTTTTTTTTTTAAATTGAATTTAAGTGATTTTTAAACATTTTTTATTATTCATTAAACATTTGTCTGATGATTTATCTATTTATGGAGGTAATCACTGGGGCAAAACGGATCACTCGTTAAATTCAATCTATTACATCAGGAGCACACATATGACGATTAAAGACAGTGAAAATGTAGTGAAAATATTGGATTTTTTCATTTTCATCTGACGATAGAAAATGAGAGAAAATTCTCAATGCTTTGACACTAATATTTCCCCACCCCCTGCCCTCGAAGAGTCGTAGAAAAAAGTTGAAGCTCTTGTAATTTCTCAAGATTTATAGATGCTCCCGTCTTCAGCTTTGTTTCATTTTGTCCATTCCCCTCTCCCCTCATTCTCATGATTTGTCAGGAGACGATGAAGAAAAAAAAAAAGGAGAAATGAAGAAAAACGTAATACGAGTGAGAAGAAGCAGAGAGGAATGAGGAAAAGAAATGGACGTGAGCACTGGGGTGAACGTACACATACAGCCAACAGTTGTGTCTCAACATTTACGGTTCAAGTATCACGGTTGGTCCGGTATGTCTACCGAAGCGTGACCCCGTGGCTCGTGTTTATCGCTTTACTTCCGTGACCTAATCGATCCTACCGCCCTCAGGTTCTTCGGTAGAAGGGTGGTACATGTACACATCAAAGCCCACTGGGGATTTTAAAACCGGATGTATTTTCTCAGTTGTATCGTTAATCACTGATCCTCTTCAATATTTTAAAATTTCGACAAAATTCAGAACTAAATTTGTAAAACTGTTCAAGTCGATTAAATCCTGGTGTCAATTTTTGATGAATATCTCGGAATCTGAGGAAGATGGAGAAATTTTTATAATAACCTTTTTTGTAGAATTAAATGAGAGCTACAAAAAAGGTAATTATAAAAATTTGTCCATCTCCCACAGATT
Organism: Coelinius sp. EB29; assembly: GCA_035578325.1. Classification (NCBI taxonomy): domain Eukaryota; kingdom Metazoa; phylum Arthropoda; class Insecta; order Hymenoptera; family Braconidae; genus Coelinius; species Coelinius sp. EB29. Next base: position 5,973,034 of record JAOZGT010000009.1, on the reverse strand, counting down.
CAAAGATATTCATTAAAAACTGAATTCTCCATTTTTAATTGTTGAAAAATATTTTAAAAATCTGAAAAAAAAAAAAATTAGAAAATCAAATTAAAAAACAATTAAATGGTCAATTTTAAAATCTACAGTGTAATTAGTAAATAACTGTAAAAGACACTTGAATGACCTTAAACGTTATCCCTCAATACGTGACTTAAAGATGAAGGAAAAATTTAAAATGAAAGATCTCAGCAATCAGTGAGACAAGTCACGAAATCCAAAGTGTTTGCTCGTTACCTTTTCTCCACCGTTCTTCAAAAAAGTATCAGATCAGAGTTCACAATTTTTTTCCCCCCTCAATCCCCTAGCAATTGATTTTTCGTATATTGTCGTTTTCTATTCCAAAAAAATTCTACCTATCCTGGAATCATAAATTGGATATCCCTCCCCCCAAAAAAATGGAAGAAAAATATTCAATAAAAATCCTGTCGTACCCAGAAATTGCGAATAAACTGGACTTTACCCATTGAATTACCATAAAATTGCATAAACATTTGACCGCATGTACACGATGTATAAGAGTCATAGATGGAGTCAGATATCACGATATATCCAATGAAAATGGAATTATTACTCAAAAACAATTTTCATAAATTTTTACACCATAATAACCCCATGATACCTGCATTAATCACCATGGTGATGGTTATATATCCCAGAGATAGGTGAATGTTTCAAACAGACTAGTCGATCTATATACTTGACATCTGACGAGAGCATATCCCGTGCAGCTGTCTGGTTTATCACTGGAATTATGCCTCTGCCTTGGTAACTCAAGCCTCACTGTAACGCACTTCCCCCCCCCCCCCCCCCTCACTCCATTTCAGATGCTAAATCCTCTGAACTGCGGTCAATTCTAACGGCATATACCTGACACGTTGGAGGAATGAACAGAAATGGAAGGGTGGCTTTCCTCGTATAGGCACCATTGCACACGGGCACCAACTCCCCCCCCCCCCCCTCGCACTGTGTATTTGGTCATTGTTCGGTAGCGTCCAACCAGGCATATTCCAAAACTACTGTGCCATTGCCAAGAGCCAAACTCGGGGGTTTTCGTATGAAGGGGGTAGGATTCACACAGTCAAATTTATGCGACACTACCCCATTTACTTTCTCTCTCTCTCTTCTTGCTTTGAATGTAGTCATGGCTTTCTCCATGACTTAGGGAGGATTTGCAAGTCTTAATACTTGTTTTCAATAAAAAATTTCAACGCCTATTGGAATATTTATAACAGTGGAAATAAGCCATGTGTGTGTGGAAAAAGGGAGAGGGGGGGGGGGGTTGGTCTAGTGACATTTGTAGATTAACTGGGATAAAATGTACTTTGATATACGTGCATTTTGCCTCATCTCGATCGATATGACTGCACTATTGATTTTTAAACTGGAGAGGGGAAAAAAATGATGAGAGGATAGCCGATTGATCTTCATGTCTCCATTGTAACGACAATGGGTAGGAAATATAGGCATTATATTTTCAAAAAAAAAATGTCATGATTTTTTTTTTTTTTTTTAAATTAAAACTATGAAAATGTCATTATGAATTGTGAGTAAAAATGATCCGTTTTGCCCCAGTAATTTAATAATTATGTGTTCACTCAGTGTTGATTACAGCTACTTCGCTTGATTAATCAATGTTGATGAACATTTCTCCAGAATTCTGGTTTACACTCCATTTGACCATTGCGTTTATGATCCCTTCCCTCCAACTCTAATGGAATATCTGACCCAAGCCCTGAGGCACATCACCTCTACCCTGTTAATCCACTCAGCGAGTTTACGATGTATTAAAAATGGATAGTATATACGTTTCAGCTAATTGAATAGTTCATTTCTGCGTGATCCATCTAATCAGCTATTAAATGAGCTCAATTGTACTATTTGAAAATCTACATTTCCAGTTGTTCAAAAAGTTGAGATACTATTTTCCCTAAAATCACCGATAAAGTATACACACAATTGATTCTAGACCCAGTAGCAACTACCGTTAGTTTTCAAATAGCCACAGGGTAAATCAGCACATACCCTTTTCCCCAGGGTACCGATATCTCATACCCCTCACTGACCATCAGTATACATACTCATGGTACCATGACCACTAAAACCATTTGCCCATATCCCTCTTCCCTTCCATGCACCCTAAAGCGTAATAATTGCTTGGAGAAACTGGAGATCCACAAATTGAAGAAAATGAGGAATGAGACTAAATCCACTTGACCATTTCCAACAATTTTCCACTGTACATATGACTGAAATCATCAGAGCCATTTTCATTCTCTTGGCCAGTTACATACCATGTGTGTGGTTCATTCCATCCAACAAAGACCTGACGTTTAATCGAATCTCGATGGCTTCAAGCTTTCCATTCACATACCACTAAAATCTCAACCTCTCATTGGATCCAATAGCCTCATAGACTCTATGCATTCATTTTATCATTCTTCGGTGGTAGTATTCAGTGCTATTGATATTGGTATTGGTATTGCGGAAAACCAAAAACCGATGATAACTCCATCAGAGATATTTACTCGTCAGTCAGGGCTGTTGTATTCTCATTTCAACTAGTTTCACCTAACAATTTTCCATGACTCTTAATTATTAAAATTGATTGCTATTACGTTATAAAAAAATTTCAAAATTCCGTTGCACAGATTTTTTAAACTACATGATCACAAAAATTCTCATCACGATTTCTTTAAAACTCAAAGCATTTTTCTCCCCTCGAAACAAACACTCGCAATTTTATTTTCCTAGTATACCCCTCCAGCATTATCATATTACACATCTGTGGTATAAAGGAAAATGTTCAGTAATTTCATAAGAAAAAAATTAAAATAAAAAAAATAAATGAGTGAATAAAAGTCGTGAGTACGTGGTAGGAATTAATTCAGTAAATGCGACTGGAGTACAATTTTATATTAAAAAAAAAAATTAATGATAAAGAATAAAATTAATAATAAAGAAATAATGAATATAAATAACTCACAATATCTTCAATCCTCGTGCATCCATTTTTTGCCATACACACAAGTGCCACAACAACTCCACCACCAAACATAAGTACCATAAATACAGCCAATCTCCATCCATGATCCCTCTGTGGTATTAGTCTCTTGGCTGATGGTAATCCAGCAACCTCAGTGCTTGAAATACCGATTCTCGTTGCTTTGCACAGAGTTGCTCTCAACCGTCTCGAGGCTTTTTCACACGCCATTTTAGTCGAGTTACTTCTCGCCATCGACTTTGCTCTAACATGAACGTGATCCATTTTCTCCACAATCCTCTCCTCCTTTCTAACTTGTTATTTCTTCCCAGAGGTACTTGCACCACTCACCGTCTCAATGATAACAGCATCAGCAAATCCCTCTAGAATCAAATCTGCATGCTGTATCCTCTGAAATAACAACTCCAAGGTACTCTATTGACAAAGTTAAAAAATCACTCTCACGATTGAATATTTCATCCTCTTTGACTCAAACATCTCGAGTATAATCCACATATAATGTACAAAGGAAAACCTCTATTTCCCCTGATTCTTGCTATTTGAATTCAACCCAATGGCTCTCAAAGTCGAGACAACTCCTTTAACATTATTCCTCCATTCTTCTGAAAATCCCTCGGGCCAAGTGGACAGTTTTCCAGGTATCTATCGTTACACTACCTCGCTCCAGGGCCAAATAGCCTGGTGATTTGAGCTAGAGGCTGGATGAAAGACTACCCCTTTTATCAATCCTATCTCCTTCTTGTTTCAACTGACATTGTCCTCAATTTTAGGTATACGAGGGATGAGGATTTTTCATAGTATCCAAGTGATATTTCACGACAGAAGCTCCTCCAGTTTTATTTACAAGCACTCTAGCATTGTACAGTAAATTTTTTTTTTTTTTTCCAAACGAGGTCGCGTGTGTGGCTGTATGGAAAAAAAATCGAGGGGGTGGGCCTCAGTTAATCGTACACTCGACTCGCACGATCGCCGTTCACCCGCACTTTACCCGCACATGCCTGACAGTTGGATATATATATTTTTTTCAACTCTACGGTCATTCGCCAGAATCGCCAGAGTCTATTGAGAGGGATTTTTTTTCATTTTCACTCTTTATTTTATTGTATTCTATACTTTTTAGTCTCTCCAGCACCAACTGTCGGTTGCCAAGCTGTGCTTGGGTACTGGAGATATATGTGCAAGTGAAAAGCGTGAAGGATTTTATGAGTTGGACACACCCAACGTTGCTCGATTCTTCGTGGTCGATCGGTGTCCCATTGAGGCACTCTGTTAAATCTGGACCATCGAGTTTTCAAGTTGAGAGAGAGAGGGGGGGTAAGCTGGGGGGATTAATCGAGGGGTGGGCTGGATGAAATAATAGGGGAGAGTTGAGCCGATGTGTTATTCATTGGGGTTTTTTTTCTTTCCTTCTGATAATGACAGTTATAATCTGGAACATAAAATTGGAAACAATGAATTAGTTATTTGCGCATGAGAGAATTTTTATTTTTTGTTAAATAATTTTATTTCTTGATGAGATAAAAATAATAATCATTTTTAAAATCGGGAGTTAAAAAAAACCACTGAAATGCGGGGAAAACTTTGCTCCACAAATTCTCCCCCAAGAGAGCATGGAAAATTATGAAACATATTTTCAAAAATTTGTTCATTTTTTTCTCACAGGATGAAACGAGATGAGAATGCCTGGAAGAGGATAAATAATTTTTTTTCATGTTTAAATACACGAGGTGATTGACACATCCTCGTGCCACCATCTTGCTTGGATTCCCCCTCCCTTCACTCCAAGATGGCGGCCCGAGGAGCTGTCAATCACCTCGTAAGTTTAAACATTAAAAAAAGTCATTTATCCTCTTCCAGGCATTCTCATCTCGTTTCATCCTGTGAGAAAAAAATGAACAAATTTTTTAAAATATGTCTCATAATTTTCCATGCTCTCTTGGGGGAGAATTTGTGGAGCAAAGTTTTCCCCGAATTTCAGTAGTTTTTAATTTGAGAATTTTTGTTTTTTTTTTTTTTTTCGGTGTGAAAATGAAAAATTTTGGCTCTGAGTCTGAGTGTAAAGAGGCATTATTTTTCCACCCTCTAATTTGACTGGTAAAATTTTTTTCACGTGTAACTAGGAAGATTAATGGTTGGAAAAAAATTTCTCTGTGAAAAATTCTGGACACCTTTAATGAATTGATGGGGGTACGTTGTTAATTTTTTTTCTATGATGTATGACTGGACGTAATAGCAAGACCGTATGGGATTGCATTAGGGGATGTAGTACAAAGGGAGTAGAGTGTGAGGATAAAAGAGCCGATAGTCCCGACCGAAGGTCCGTGGGGACGTTCATAATAGAAGATAACGCGTGACGTGTTACAGTGGATGATAAAACCTCGAGGACTCTAAGACTCGATCGTAAACCTACACTTGAGAGAAGATAAGTACAATTTTGAGGATCATTTTAATTATTTTATTGATAAATTTTTATTCGAAATATGAGTAAATAAAAAATTATCATAAATTTTATAATTTAATTTACATGTTTCTCTGATCAAAAGATACTCGATGCAATTTTTTTCCAGCATATCCAATTCAATTAAATCATTTGAAACATTTAATATAAAAATTCATAAAGTGTTTATTTCCCTCTCTGGAGTTGATACTCGATGAAGAGCACTCACGGGAGTTGATGAACAAACTTGTTTATTTTCATTTTTACATGATGAAAAAAAAAAAAAAAAATATATTCCAGTGAAAATTGTAATTTGACCGTAAAAACTTTTCAGACAAATTGGATAGAGTGAAGTGTATTTTATTAAAAATATTTATGATTTAATATTGAAAAAATTTTCACGTCTATGTACATATGAAATAAGAGGTTATGATATGATTCCATCTTCATTATTCACAGTGTCAGGGAGTTTCTGCTCAAAGGAGTAAACTTGCAAGTGGAAGTTGATAGTGCAGTTCATCTCGTATAACTCACCATAGGTACTTCTTGTATATTTCAAGGGATATATATACACAACTAGAGAGAGAGAAAGAGAGATAGAGAGAGTGAGAGTGCATATCTTATCGGATTGGACGTGGTGGTGTCTCCAAAAGTTTGTTTCCACACGTAATACCTCGTGGGTTATACTCTAGGACAGCTCAACGAGAGATAGAGATAACTATTCTCTCGACCTTTCACACTCACCTAACCCATGAATAAATATAACCCAGTGAATGGATACTGGGGGGTGGGAGTTCAAGCTGGTAAAGCAGACCGTTGAAAGTCGTTGGGCCAGTGATTTAGAGGTACTGATATGCTGATTTATTGACAACAGACACGTCAATTTATACTGGTGACATTTATCATTCTTGAGACAAGAGTTTGGTGTCAATATTATTTACATTTGTGTCAAATTTATTTATTTAATATATTTTAATATTTAATAAAATACAATAATTTATTATTAAATTAATTGTAAAATAATAATAAAAAAAAAAAAAAACTCTCAATCTTATAAAAAATTCTACTGTAAAATCAAAGTTTTGTCCCTTCATAAATATCAGAAATCCTCAACTTTATTTTTCCTTCTTAAACTCGACTAAAATAGGTTCTGAGCGACAAATAATCATGGGAGTGAAGCCAGTTGTCTCTACTGATCCGTTATCCATCATATGGTATATTGCAATCTAGTTTTTTCTCTATTTTTTTTTTTTTTTTATCGAAGAGTCCCTTTTAAACCGATTGCTCGTCGAGGCGACCAAGCGTGATCCTCACCCGACGGCCACACTGTCCTTCGTGATCGGTAACTCATCCTCCTCCCTTATTCGAACAAAACCCTGTCCTTCCAGCCGAGCCCAGTGGAGAATCCTCTTTTCCCTGAGTGTATCTCACTCCAAACGTCGGCATACGAATTCCGTTTCTCTGTCACACTCCACTGAGCGCGATAAATCCACTCGGTATAGAGCTCTCGCGATTCATTCGTTCCACCCAACTCCATTCACAATATAACGCACTCTCTCTTACTCTTACATTTCATGAAATTCACTCGTATTACATATATATTTGTACTCCAGTGCACTGAGTAAACTACAAATCTGAACGGACAGTTACATTATTTCACAAAATATAGTGAAATGTCAGGGGTGAGGGGGTGGGGGTAACTCTGGGTACGAAGGGTACATTATAAGATTTTATATTTTTGTATTTATCAAAATAAATTTCATAATTTTTCATTTTATTTAATTTGTGTCTGACCTAAGTACGATATTTACTACTTGATGGCATGGAAAAACCAATGAAATTGGTTGATAAAAATAGGAATTATAATGCATAATATGTTCAGATGAGATTCTGAAACTTGGTAACAACAAAATCATTCTCCATCCCCCTCCCCCTCTTTTCCAAAACAATTACTATGTGCATTACCCATTAATCTCAATTATACCCCTCTTTAACCAGTTTCTGACAGTTTGGAAAATTAACATTATAGTCAAGTTTCCAGGGTAATTCTCAAGGAGTTACGTCAAACCAATATTTCCTCCAAAAGTTTATTGGGTCTCTATTATAATGGTATTGACAGTAGTGTCACATGGTAATATGAGTTTATATCCAGCATGTGCAATTTTTTTAATTTTTTTCACACAATTTTTTTTTCTTTTTTTTTTTTTTATGAATCTCTCACCACTGTTTATTCTCCTCAGTCGATTAGCACTAGAGCCTCGCAATTATTGAATAAAAATTAATGCCATACCGATAGCTGGAGCTTGTGTATATATTGTGGATACCAGATATGCGCTTTACCCTTTGACGCTATCGCGTTGGTCAGTTATCGGTTCAGCTGGTCTTTTTTATTTAATCCCTTGCGTATCAATATAATTTTTTTTTTCACCCCATTCCCAGTGTTATATGTATTATAATCCCTTGTGAATTTTTTTTCCCCCATTCTGACCCTTTTTTTTTTTTTAGGGATTTCTCCACATGTTCTATTTGCATGGATTCCACATGACTTGGGTTAAGCCACGAGACTTGTTTTTCATGTAAATAAATGTGAATATATATGAGAATCACGTAGAGAGTTTGATTACATGTAGAGGAGAGGGTACAGACCCTGTATAAGCTGATCATACATTTTTTTTTTATTTTTTAATTATGAAGAAATATGCATGAAAATTTTAGGTTGAAGAATTTTGAATTTAGTACTGACAAACACGGAAACAGAATGTGAAGAAAAATAAATATACAGTATTTTTTTATTTATTTTTTGTTGGTGGCATGAATAACGTCAGTGTTTAACTCGTGAATATAAATTCTTGCTCGTCCTAGCGTGGTAGGTAACTGAATTTACCTTCTACTGGAGGTGGAAAAAAATATATTGGATGGAAAAAATGTTTAAATGATGAATGAGTACATGTTAGGGAGGTGTGTAATGTGGAAATTGGTGATGATCAATTTAAAAAATAAAAAAAAAAGTGATTGGAAAATTTTACGAGCTTTTGGCTGATTCATTCAACATCTCCAACTATCGTATATATACTAGACATTACTGAAAGCCATCGTGAGAGACTGCTGTGGCTTTAGTATGTTACATCTGAAAGGACTGCCTCATCGAATCTCCTTTGAAACTCTATCTTTTGGAACATTTTCACTATTTTCAATTTCTATTTCTTCTTCACTCTGCTCGTTCTACCCTTTTTTTTTTTATTCCTCACTGAATGGAGAAATTTATTCTCAATAGTACTATGGATGAATTCACAGCAAAATGCTTGCTTTTCAATATGTTGAAATTGATGAGATGCATTGAAAAGATTGAAGACGTATTATTGTCGTGATAAATCATCGTATGACCATTACTAAATAGTGTCAGTATGTTGTTGTATTGGAGAGACTCTATTGGTGTTCATTATTTCCGGTTGGAGTGCGCGGGAATTCCCGATCGCGTGTTATTCGTTGGCTCCATAACTGTCTGGCCTAGAGAGTGATATACAATTGGATTTTAACACAAAAAATTATATTCTCAATTTGAGAATAATTAAAAAAAAACAGAAAACTCATTTTTTCACATCTAAAAATTGAATTTTCTCGAAGACGAGTGATTTTAGAGAGAAATGTCAAAAGACATTTTTTATTACAAATTTTCTCAGCTACAAAAAAGGTCCTTTAATATTTTCCCGTAGAGCCATCAGTTATCGAGATAATCCTCTTTAAAAAATGATTAATCCTCAAAAATTAACTTGAAGCATAATTCTATAAAATTTTTCCCCTCGATATATAAATTCCACTGAAATATATGATTTTAATTCGAATAACATGTGTAAGAGTTGATTTATTCGAGTCTGATTTAATCAGTATTATTCATACCTCATTTTTTTCGATTTAATATATTCAGAATAATTTGTCTGTATGTCGATGCACCATTGAAATTAATATCCGTTGGCATAACAACCATTTATATCCCCCCCAGAATTCATGATTACCATTACTCCATTCGCATGAAAAAAAAAAAAGGAATGAGACACTTAACAGAACGCTCATCACATTTATCATTTTAATGAGGAATATGAATTATGAATAACAATTGAAATAATCCATTGTAATAACAATATTTGTACCGATTATCGGTTTGAGGATATGAATTCGACAGCATTACTGCCTTTATCCCCTCGATAACGTGAAAAATAACTCCAGTACATCGAAATATGCTTACTCTTAAAAAATTTAATTAAAAGTTGAATACTCTCGATAATGAGTAATTTTAGGAGAAAATGTCAAGAGACATTTTTTGTTGGATTTTTTTTGTACTATAAAAAAGGTCTCTTGACATTTTCCTCTAAATCCTCAATTTCCAAATATATATATTAAATAAAATTTTCTGCCCTCCGGCCAGAAAGCGTCAACTTCCTGGCCGCTGCGCTGAACGAAGTTTCCGCTTTCTGGCTACGTCGAGCAGAAAAATAGTATACACACCTTGGCCAGTAAATAAGAAAGCCTCAGATCACATGTTTGTCGACCTCGGCTTCGCCTCGACCGACAATTACATGTGATCTGAGACATTCCTTACTTTACTGGCCGAGGTATGTAATATACTATTAATTTTTTGTTTTTTCATATAGTTTTAAACTGAACTGTTGAATTGAGTCTTTGGATACGCCTGGTTATTTCCAGGAAAATTTTAATCGATAATTTAACGAGAACAACATGGCAACACTGTATTATAGGGTCCCTCAATAGGTATAAGAAAATTTAACATTCCAATGAGGATTATCACGGCAATACCCGATCACTGCCACGTCTCACTCGCACTCTCACACTGCCTCTCTCTCTTCACTAATCGGAACATTACCGAAGTATTTATTTCGGCCGAGAAACGACGCGAGCCACCCAAATCCCAAAATTCGCCAGTTTCATCGTGAGCGTTGATGCTGAGTGGACGTGTTTGGTTCGCTCGGCATCATGTACATATTTAATATGTAATTTATTTACTTTATTAACGCTCAAAAATATCGACAAACTCCTGAACAATTAAAGTTCAGTATTTCCAATAAATAAAAAAAAAAAAAAATTTGGATTTTGTTGACTTTTGATGACTTTTTGAAGCCGAATTTTTCTGGTAAGATATTCATTATCATTTTACGACATTTTTATTAATTATAATAATTTAATAATTTTAATATTGATGTAATTTTTTATTGTTTCATTCATTTTTCTAGGAATTATGGGATGAAGCGAGTAAATATCCTCTCCATGGCACCCTCAGAGATGCCCACAATCGTATTTATTCAGTGTCAAGATGCATTATTGAGAGGAGATTGATTGAGAAATATTTTGCTGATAATATAGTGATCCCATCAATGGCAAGGAACTTACTGGTGAGCAATTACTCAATTTTATTTAAAAAAAAAATCTGTCTGTGTAGTTTTCCGTGAATATTTTAGGAGTGGACGGAGATATCGAAATTTTCAAGAGGACCTTTTTTGTACCTCTTGAGATTCTCTACAAAAAAGGTCTTCACAAAAAATCATTTATTTATTCTTCTATTCATTTAAGGTACTTCTTCAGTAAGTAAATGGGAATCGAAGACAATCCGCTAGAGACCTGAAATTTCGAGTATATATCCGGCAAGCCACTAGAAATATCTCGCCGAAGTCCCAAAACGATGGATTAGATAGATTCTTGAAAAAAAAATATTGAAGATATGTCATTTGTACCAGGGTCTTATGAGACGCGGTATTCAAAAATTATTTAAAAATAATCGGAAATCCGCTAAAAATCGAAATACCTGCTCAATCACTCCGTGAAACATTTAAGAATTTTTATCAATCATTTTTTACACATGTTACTACACCAATCCTGAGATATTATTAAAAATCTATCGATTGTCAGGAATTTCCGGCAAAATGGCGGTCAAAAGTGGCAACGGTGAGAGGAGGTTAGAGCGTTCGGATTGTCGCTCCCGCCGAAATACATGAAGGCGCATACTGTAGATTCTACAGTGTAGTATAGGGACTCACTAAAGAGAAAAGTGCACCAACTCCGTCGGACGAAAATGCGGTGTCGCCAAATATATTCGGAAAATTTTAATACATAAAGAAATTCATATAAATAATTTTTGAGGTTGAAAATCGTTTCGGATTCATTTATTCAACGTTTGAAACTAAAAGTGAGCAAATCAGATTGATTTCTATCCATAAATCAACTGTTTTTTATTTAATGTATATTTTTTTCAAAGTTGTCGCGAGCTGTCGGATCCTTTGATGTTTACCCCCACTCTATTTTCCCCCACCAATACTGCGGAAGTACCTTAAGAATGAAATTACCGAGCGCTAAATTTTTGTTTGTAATGAATAATTTAGAAAACAAAATTAATTTGTGAATTTTTCTTTGGTGGGCTTTTTTTTTTATATCAAGCATGCAATTTTATTGATTATTATCGCGGATTATCTCTCTCTCTCTCTTTCTCTCTCTCTCATAACTCAATATATGTGAAATTCATTATTTTATTTTCATTCATTTCAGACAACTCGACACTCAACTTTCACCACCACTACAACAACATCAACACCGGACTCCCCCTCCCCCCCTCACCACTTTAAAATCACCGAACAATTTTTTTTTTTTGTGTAATCAGCCAATCATGCGTATGAGGATATTTTAAATTGGCCACAATTATAAGATATCTGGAACGATGGTGTACGCTGGTTACACAATTTTTTTTTTCACAACAAGTGCGTAGAGCGATTGCACCTACGCCACAACCCTATGGAGTTAGTCCAATGTGATACCTAGGCTTACCCCGAAGGCAGCAGAGGATATCCCGCGAGCAAGTATCACTTAATACCTAAGCTGACCCCCAATGGTGAAACTAGTGAGATACTAACTAGTATAAAAAGTCTTGTTTCAGGGGGCAGAACAGGTGGGAACAAATCGTAAAAACCCGAAAGGGTATACGGAAGGAAAACATACATACCTAAGCTTACCCCGAAGGCAAAGTGATACAGTACAGTACTAACCATTGGGAAATAGAGTAAACTTTAGTTTACCGAGATCGCATCAGTAATAAGTCCATGAGTCTTCAAGAAACATAACTTGTACACAAACATGTATCAAAAGTTGCTTCTGGTGGTAAAAAATGATGTAATAAATTTTACAACTGTTGGAATGAAAAAAAAAAACGAGTGAAAGAATTGTGTAAAAAGTATTCCAGATAAAGAATAAAGAAAAAAAAAAATTTGTCAACCATTGTTATCACTCATCGACATGACAATCATATTCTGAATGAACAAATGAAATCCCTCGTTATCCCGATATTTGATCCATGATGATATTTTTGAATGGCTCTACAGCCCCCAAATATCCAATAATTTTTCGCCCCTCTCCACTGATTTCATTCGCATGTCAATGACAGACACATTGAAGCATTGATTGTATATTCACTTAAAAAAAAAAATTGTGGAAAATATCCAGAGGTATTGAAAAAAAAATGAAAAAAACCCCAAACATTTGTCAATGATTCATTGAAACCGTCGAGTTCACTCGTGACAGGTACGTGCAAACATATTATCCACCCGAGGCGTGTTCTGACAGATGGTTGAATCAAGCACTACTTGACTCGTTTCAGTCAAGAGCTCATCAAACTGTTTCAATTTAACTGTCAGAGAGGACTGACACAGTGACATGAAAGAATAAAAATAAATGAAACTGTCCATTGTTATTGTTTGGCTCTTTGACTGACAGTAATACCATCGAGATGAGAGGATAAATTGGGTAAAATAATGTACCTGTTTGTAGGTCTTCTCCAGATGACAAGAGTGCTTGGAGATTAATGCGAATATTTCCCAGGAGATTCCCGATGATGAAGAATTTTGGTGAATACCTGCACTTGTCTACAAGGACAAATATCGTATTATTTGAATTAATGTCACCCTCGTGTTCACGAAAAACAGACGTCAATCTGTCTTTTATCTAATACGTGCAGATCAGCGTCGCGGCGCTCACTGCAGAGGCGTTACGACGCGCCCGCTCCCTTATACCATCCGTGTTTCGCCCGTTCTACCCCCGCCCGTACTGTATGATGCCAGTACAGTTGCCCGAGCGTTTGCAACCCCCACCTCCCCCGGTGGTATTCACGCAGGCGTCCTTTTGCGAATACTACCACCAGGATCCGGTGACGGAATCAAGAGAGATGCAAAGTGATGGTTTGGTATCCCGTTGAATTCAACACAGTGAGCATTTGCACTGGGCCACGGATAAAACTACTACGATGCCCGCTTTAGTCAACTTTACCATGGCAAATTCAACTTTTAGTCGAGTTTAGTAAAGGATGGAAATGAGGCGCCTGAGGATTATCCAAACAGATTTCTTATTACTTTTCGTACATATTGGGGATTAGGTTTTGGAATAATTATCTCTGTATAAATTTCTTTATCTTTCATTACTCAATGCATTATCCTCTACTTCACCAGTTTATCAGGCTTGTGCTACTGTGCAGACACCCTGAAACTGACCTGATATGTGACTCTCTAGACTCAATTGTAATCAAGTCACTATAGAAATGGTTAGATCCCTTGTATAACATATTATATTTTCCTTATGTTTGTTAATATCTTGGAGCTGTAAATAAAATAAATTAATTTGACAGCCTGATAAAGTATACTTATTTATCGTTTCAAAAGATCTACCTTGAATTTCAATAATTGTCAGCAGTAGTTTAATACCCCTGACGCTTCTCTACATGTCACCATGATAAATACGTCGGTGTTTTCCCCCTAAGAGACTCACAACTCGTGTCACGTCAGAGGCAGTATCAACCTGGATATTTGTAACGTGAATTCATATGCCCAACTGTCTGTCAACTGTTGGAACAATTTTCATCATCAATTTGTGATGTTTTATTGCAAACTGTTTTTCGATTATAGAATGTCAACGAGTTATTGTAATTAATGAATTGATTAATCCATTGGTACTGCTGTGAATACGATTGTAAATGGTAATTAATTAATTTGTTTATTGAAATACAATTAGAGATATAAAAATTTTAACAATAACGAGATGACTTGATAAAAACTGATGTTTATCTATTTTTTTATCTAATAAAAAAATGAGTTAATTTGATATTTACATACAAAACAATCTCTTGTATTTTTTTTTACACTTCACTCTTTACTCAATTCACTTTTTCCACCATTTTCTCCCAAGTTCATGAGGTTTCAACTCTCCACAGAGTCAAATGAATCATAAACTCTCATATAAGGCACTTTGGGGCAAAAAAATTAAATAGAAATAATCGTGTATCCTCAATAATCTCAGTATACTTCGATTGGCCATTCAGTTGGTGGACTTGTCCATTGAACTGTCTTACCATGAATGAGTAGCCAGTCTACACTATTGAGTGATCTTCGAGTAGCGTCTCACCAAAATGGGTCACAACGTAATCGTGATAGTACACCATGATGCACAGTGGTTGACCAATTATCAAGCTCGACCAGACAACTATATTGCCCCAACGTGCACCAAAGTGACGCTCAACGTATCTGCTAATAGCTGATAACGGTATCTGTAGATTAACGAGTGGTATCATTAATATTTTTCCCTCAAGTGCAAAATAAATAAATACAAGACAAGTTTAGTTTACATTTTTTTCAAATATCTCTGAATCTAATCAGGATATCAAAATTTTCATAAGAGCCTTTTTTGTAGAGAAAAGAGAGAGCTCAAAAAAAGATTCCCATGATAATTCCACCATCTTCCTCAGATTTAGAGATATCCATCAAAAATTAAATTTGAATTGGAAGTAAACTCACCTGTCCCATCATTCCCAAAAATGCCCATATTTTAAAAGTCTTCAATGGCACACTGACAAGATACTCATGGAAGAATGCACTGATAAAGAAGACTGTTATACTGGCCGTGGACTTTCCATACCCCATCTCGACTATTGGAATGTACAAATGCCTGCAAAGAAATTTCATTCGTCTATCAAAAAATAAATAAATAAATAAATAAAAAATAACATTAAACAGGTGCCGAGGGTCGTTACCAATCTTATTAACAATTTCACCAGTACAACTGAGAAAAGAGTACGAGTGATATTGAAAAGAGCAAATGATATTTACTTCACTATTGCAAAAATTCTTCTTCACTCTACTATGGAGACTTGGCAGAATCTCAGGCGTCATAGTACTATTGTGAGGTCTCGGAGGTATAAACAGCTTTAAGTGTGGCAATGTGATGCGTATCGTATTTTCCCATTACAAAACCCCCTTTTCCTAGAAAATCCCCCTCCCGATCTACTTCTTTTACCCCACCCTCAACAGAGAATCGCCTTTGGAGTTTGCTCAACCCTCCATCTTTCTTTCCCACTTTCATCCCACTCCACCTTTCCCTAGTCGCCTCTCGGCTGTGCATGGACCCGTGCCAGTTGCAGGCTGAGATTCTCCAGGCCGAGTGATAAAAGATGGGTGGAATAAGAGGGGGGTGGGACTGAGTGTGAAAGACGGTCGTTGAATTTTCCTTTATGAAAATTCGTTGTAGAGCACATGAAAAACATAATTCTCAATAGGAATGCTGGGATTTTTTTCAGTTTTTAATAATTCTGGAGAAAAGAGTTGAGTATTTATTCTATTTGAGGTGATTAATGAGATATTTATGACTAATTATCATATTACAATGAGATACTGTCTAATTTTGATACTTAGACATGCTGATTATTATCCCAGGAATCAATTAGTGATAATTTGGTGAGATGGAGAAATTGGAACAATTCGTCTGTTAGATGTCATGAAATTATGATCAGGTTTGAATATGAATATTCAATAGTCGTATTGAATATGCCATTGACGTCAGGAGTGTCAACGATATACCTCTGGAGTTCTCAATTAGGTGATGTCTTTCTTACTGAAATATTTAGTGGATATTTCGAGTCGATTTGGAAGTAGAGACTGCCAGTTATAGTCTGACAGTCAATGATATTGTGACCGAGTTAAGGTCAGACTTGTCTTTATCAATTATGCAAGGAAAATAATAAAGTTGATTTATACATGCACGTGAGTTTGAAAGAAGCAATTAATTAAGGTCCATTGATTACTCGAAATGTCGTTAGAGAGGTCCATGAAATCTTCATCAGTTTTTATCTGATGAGTTGATATGAATTACGGAGATAAAAGAAATAGTGATCCTATAAAAGGATTTCGTGGTTGAAAAAAAAAATAATAATAATTAAGTAGATGCAAGTGAATCCACAATGAGAATGAGATAAATTGGATGGAGAGAACTTGTGCATTCCATCAAGTAGTAAGTTTACCTCACAGCCCATCTGTGAACTGGCATATTCCAGGTTCTCCAGAACGTGTCAATGTTATTAGCATTCCACCAGTCACAATAGAAATTCCTGTCAGCAAAGTGCAGCAATTCTCCCATTAAATTGAGGGATGAGTGGAAGGACAGGTAGAAGAAGCACAGCCACATCAAGTGATTTGGTATCTGGAACAGTATTTAAATAGTTTAATTCAACAAATTGAAAATAATAATTTCAATCAATTTTTTTTTTTCCTAAAATATTACTCAACTCCCTTGATGAATCATCTCAACAAACTACCAAAGAACTCTAGATTAAGAACACTTTTTTATAAATTCCCATAGCAGTCTCGAGTGACCCATTTGACCTCGGCAATATTCCTGGGTGTGGTCTGCAATTCCAAGTTGAATCCTTTGATCCCCTCGTGAGTAATAAAAGTAAAAAAAAAAAGAAGCGAAGGACGGAAAAAAAGACAGTTGAGAGATCGAAGGAGAGTTACCGAAAAAAAAAAAAAAAAACATTGACGAGCAAGTTTCGTCTCAACAATTCTTCGCGTTCCAGTATTTCCAAGATATTTGGTTTATATATGAGTAGAAATGCCTTCCACTACTTTTCTCCAGTGGATCACAGTCCACCCGTTAGAACCATCAAAGA
Organism: Coelinius sp. EB29; assembly: GCA_035578325.1. Taxonomy (NCBI): domain Eukaryota; kingdom Metazoa; phylum Arthropoda; class Insecta; order Hymenoptera; family Braconidae; genus Coelinius; species Coelinius sp. EB29. The sequence continues at coordinate 5,955,571 of JAOZGT010000009.1, read as the reverse complement.
TTCCTGGGCTTTTTCAGCATTCCAGACCCTCATCTCCTCCCGTGTACTATCCTCAATAATGCTGCTGGACACAAAGGTACAGTCAAGTCTTCAGTTCCGCCGTTGGGCATTTTCAGCAGTATTCACCACCACGTTTACCACTTCTAAACACCACCAACCCCCTTTTTTCATCCGACTTTTTTCCCTTCCACATCTGTTACGCTTCAACTAGCATTGAGAAACTTTCTCACAGACGTTTTAATTTCCTCTTCCTAGCCACTGCTTCTTCACATCCACCTTCAACTTGTAGAAATCTAGCAAAAGACGATCATGGAGGATACACCACTGAGTTGTTCATGACGTGTCACAAACTGCTACAAAAGAATCGACGGCCAAGTCACGCCAACGATGCTCATCCTTTCCACTGAGAATTTCAAGAGTTTCACAAACTGCTCTAGGCAGTTGTTCATTTTCTTTAATTTCTCTTTTTCTGATGATTCAAACATTTCACAGGTATTCTTTATGACAACTCGATCCCAACCACCCCAACATCTTCAAGACAATTTTTAATGTAAACAAAGTATTGATGTATACAAGTAAAACGTAAACATGCAGAGAGATGATGATATCTTTTCCCAGCAATTTCGCGCAGGATTTAACGACACATGCTCAGCGTGACGGTTTACGCTTTTGCAAACTCATACATCGTGATCATGCAATATTCACAAATCCGATATACCCCTTCGACATTACAGATGCAATCTACCCTTGGATACCATGGATCCGTATTAATGGGTTTCAACGTACATGGAATTCATAAAATTTTATTCGTTTCCTCTCTTTCCATTTTTTTTTTCACCCCCATCTGAATATTAAATATTAAATTTTGATGGTGTGCTTATGGTACTCTTTTATTACCATCCTATTTTCATTTAACATTGAAAAAAATTTCTCTTTAATTGAGGATAATATTTTTGATGCAAGAATAAAAAATCTTAAACCATATTCTCAAGTTTTGTACCGTGAAGTAAGACGAATAAATTTGTTATATACTTACAGCAAGTTTTAGAAGTCTCTCAGCAGCTTTAGCGACATCCATATTCTGTAACATAAAGGTATAATAAGGATAAAATGTTTACAATATTCCAAGTTAATTCTAGTTCAAGTTTTAAAGTAAAATAATGATAATAAATGACTAGCAAGTGTACTCAATGAAGAGGTATGAGGGCTTGAATTCAAGGGAAATATGAACACGAGTGAAGACAAGGATGGGTTATTGCAAAACAAATGGTTGTGATGTACCTGTAGCAAAAACACTCGGGCATTAACTTGGCAAGATGGAAGTTGGTAATTGGAAACAGTGTGCTTCTCAACTCAATATACAACCAGTGTCACGCCAATTGCAACGGTGTTGAATTGGTTTTTTTTTTTTTAACACAAGCACATAACAGTGGTATGTAGCCAGAGTATATCGTTCAACTGTTGTACATGAATAATCAAGGCTCAACATGCATATTTGTTTTTTCTTTACACTCTGGTATATTCCACACTTGCACTTTTATTTTATGTATAGGAAATGAAAGAGAAAATGCAATTATTCTAGCTATAATTTCTCATGATCAATTCATTTCAACAATCACTCAATTGATGATCATAATAGCAACATTATTTTCGTTCAATGAGACATGATTGAATAAATCACTGAATTATTCAAGATGGACTTGGATATAAGATAACACCACGGGATAAATGGATCCTCCCAAACACTACATTTCCCAACGAACTAATCGCTCGATTCAGTGCTGGGCTTTTTCCTGTTCGCTCGTCGCTACTAAGAAAATCCTAGTTAGTTTCATTTCCTCAGCTTAGTAATATGCTTAAATTCAGCGGGTAATCTCATCTACTCTGAGGTCGTCAATTAAGAATTATATTTTTTGTTTTATAATATAGAAGAATTAATATAATTAATTTATTATGTGCCATTATCAGTTATGAACGTTTGTGTCAAAACATACAATTTTCTGATGATATTATCATGTGAGCTATAATTTTATTATAGCTCAGGGACTCGACTCTGTATGAGAGAATTCATGAGTTATTGTAGCAACCAATTGTGCTGTATTCGTTGATTCAAAAGAATACCCATCAGACCATGATTTTCGTCTCGTCGAGCGCCGTTTTCACCAGGATGAACCAGAGGTCATATACTGCATTGTAATCCGACGCTTGTCAGCGCCATTTTCCGTTGGAATTAAGGTCATACCTTCAATGTACATAGCCCCCCCTCTTTTCGTTTTTTGTCTGAAACTTTTGTCTCTCATTTTTCAAAGTTTTCAACATGATACTCCATGTTGCCTTTGATATCTTTTTTTTATCCACGTTTTTCACACGAAATCTCCCATTATCATTATTATGAAAGATGAAAAATCGAGGGGAGTGAATCAAAGAGAGACACACGGCAAAACTAGTATATCTTCAATGAAAATGTTGCCAATAATACGGGATATATGATCGTAAAGATACAGAGGTTTTGATAAAAAAAAAAAAAGAAGAAATCTGAAGGGAAAAAAGGGGAAAAAATTTAACCATAAGTTCAGAGCGCAACAGTGTAAAACACAGTATCTTGTGGGATCTGTGAGTCTCCAGGGATATTAATATTCTTGACTGGATAAAATTGTTTTGTGTAACCGTGGTCGCGGTAAAACTACAAGAGAGAGAAAATCCACAAACTCACACACAATATAGTGAAATACTTGTGGTCCTTGAGATCGTGTATATACAGGGAAAACACTGGCTTTTGCCCTCTTCTCCTTTTTTTACAACCATTCTCCCTCACTCCCTATGACCCCAAACTCCCTGACGCGCGTGTTTCACTGGGTACACAGGTGTACAGCCAACGGTAACACGAAATATCCTTGTGGATTCCATCCGTTGAGCCATAATGCCACCGCGCATGGAATATCTCTGGCTTTCTGGAAAACCGACAAAAATTCGTTTCAAAGTGCCCCCTCACGTGACTGAGCAAACAAATATTCCTTAGCTACACGTATATTTTTTTCATAAAAAAGAAAGTGAATGTAGTTTTTGCCTAGTTTTTCCTTAATTTGGGAAAAATTTGTCTGTGAAGGGGTAAACTGTTTTACTAATTTCATGGTTTTCTTGTGAGCAAATGATTTTATGAGGAAATTTCAAAAGAATATTTTTGTCAGCCATTCTCCAGTCAAAATGGCCAATTTTGACATTTTCTCTGGATGATAACCAAAATGAAGAGATGAACTCTTCATTGACATTAATCCATCAAATTGTCAAACACATTAAGAATTCTCTATGAATATACTCCTGTATTATCAATCTCCCCCCCCCCCCCCCTCCTCCTTTTTTTCGCCATCTTGACAAAATTGTGGAAAAAAAATCAATCACCTATTATTACTGCCAGAAGAGACTCAATCATAAGGGGTTTTGTCATTCAGCCGACAAACTTGAAGAGCCCTCAAGATCCCCAGTGAGTATAAAAAAGAAGTTTGTGATGCGATGGGCTATAGCTAAAGTAGGTATAGATGGATGGAGTTGAACGTTCTGGGGGGGGGGGGGGGTTATAGTTCGATCGAAGTTGGTGTTTGTATCGTAGATGGCTACGGGTTGTCTATATATATATAGCATCTCGAAAAAGCCACAAAGGGTTATAATAAGCCGGACGACGTTGAAAGGTGGAGAGGTCTCGTTCATCGTTGCTGAGATTCTTGAGACGGGGGTATTCCAAGTCTCTCATCGAAATCACCCTCATCCTCGTGGGCTTTCATCACTCTTTCTCCTCTTATTTCCACCGTTCTCCTGCCTCTTTTTTTTTCGTCGAAAGCTCTTAAATATAACTTGAAAAAAAAAAAAACAGGTTGTGAAGATGAGAAGCAGAAGACAATGCATGCGAAATTTTCAGCAGCAATTTTCAAGTTGTTCATCCAAACTTTCTGATGTTTGAATTTTCCTTCAGAGGTAAATTTAACCCCCCCTCCCCCTCCCCTTATCCACCGAGTTTCCATGTTTCTATTGAGCCTCTGAAAATATTCATGACTTTACTAGAGCGCCACGAAGGAAGCATCTCATTTTCTTTCTATTCTCTCTTTTTCTCCTTGATCCTCTATTCTTCCGATGGTCTTACAACAGGAAATGGAAAACGAGACTTTGGACTGACGAGATTAGCGAACAACTCAACTTCCACTTGGTACGTTGGCCTGGCTAGGTAGAGCTCGAGTTTGAGGGTTGAGCCGACAAATGGAATATAAATAAAATTAAAATGTACCTAAGGTATATGCATCAGTGAGAAAATACTCGAAAGGCTTTTTGGTTGGATAAAGTGAGCTTTGTTCATTATCAGAATGGGAGTTGTTATTAGAAGGAATGGTGTAATATTAATAAGAGAATAATTTTGACTGGTGTATATTACAGTTTCCAGCTGGAAATAGTACTTAATTCAAGCTCATCATTAACTATTCTCAGGGTATGAATAATGAAACCTCATACAATGTATCTGCTATAAATAACCAACGTAACTGGAGTTGTATGAATGTGAACAATGCTTATGCTGGGCATTGTTGAGTTAATGCAACATGTCGGATGCTTTGAAATTGAAGATAAGTGGGGGGGGGGTAGGAATGATGCGTTGAGAAGTCAGGGGGCGAGAAAACTAACAAAGTGGGTGGGAAATAAACAAGAAAAGTGTCCATAAAGCTTCCAAGGATGACTGCAACTTCTTCTTATGAAGACTTTTTTATCCCGTCGATTCCTCCTTTTTTTTCCAGTTCCAACGACAAAGGAGAGAGGGATTATCGGTATCGTTGGAGAGGTGGTGAATCGATGCGATATTTCATCCATTTTGCAATCCAGCCCCAGGGGTATAGCCTTTCTATCACCAGTTTACAGAGTCTCGAGTTTATTGTCGTGCACCGTAAAAGTGAACTGCTAATATTAAAAAGAAGTTGAGATGAATGAATTTTTCCTGGGGGGAGGTATACTCTGGTGATTTTAGTAACGAGAGTAAGGATGACAAAATTGAACGTAATCGTCATCTAAAAATGTCAGGAACAGGTGAACACAAATCGATTTTCACCTGAAGAGTAAAAAGTCTCATCTACAGCTTGTGTAACATGAGAGATTTGATGACATCAGATCTCTCCAAGCATGAGGTTAAAAGTACCAGTGGCGATGGCTCGATTAGCACGTTCTCGCGTTCACCCACAAGTAAAGCCTGTTACAAGCCACAAAACTTTGGCTCAGGATTTTCGGATGAATTGTGGTTTGGAAGTTGTCAGGCTAAGCCCTTCCCACAGTCGACTTTGTATAACCTATTTTGAATACATATACACGAGGAGTAGCAGACGTGCGAAAGGTTGGTTGAACACAGTTTGAAATACGTGTACTAGATGGTCTATCAGGTACATAATACGTGAGGGTCTTGTAGATGTACTTGTCCATGGAATTTATGCACAGTGTAGCGTTGTAGATGCAGAGAGGTTTTAGTTAATGATACCGGACTTTATCCCAGTATTTCAAGATTTTAGTCATGTGTTGAAAAGTTGATGGATCCATTTCATTAATGTACATTCAACATTTCATAATTATCCAACGAATATACCAAAAGTTTGATCAAGTTTCTAATTATCCTAGATACTAAATTCTCAATATTCAACTCACCGTGAACGGTATCAGTGAATTTTTCACCGATGGAATCATCCACTGCTGACAAAGTGACATCACCACCTGCCATCCAACGAATACCTCGAAAATTCGTTTTATCAAGAATCTGAAATCACAGGAGATAAATTGTTAGCTGTTGTTAGACAATAAATAATGGAAAAAATCAGACAAGTGGAGGATTATACACTTGGAGTTAAATCGTGTATCTTCGTATTTTCTGGCCAGTCGGACACACACAGAACTGGTTAAAACAGGTCGAATGTGCAATGAGAAATACATCACCTCGTGAGTATAACTGTCGAGAGTTTGTTGCCTCCCACTTGGTCTTGCAACAATGCCATCCACTCGAATCTAATTCAACGAGTGCCTTTTCACATTGAGTACCTTTACAATGCGTCGTGTCTACTCTTCTGGCTTTCATTCAGAGGTAAAAGAATGAAGCAAAAAATAAAATAAATGTAAAGAAGGGAGGGGGGGGGGGGGGAATGACAAAAAAAAGGCAAGAAAAATGAGAATGAAGAAAGTGAAAAGACTTCTGTGTAATGCAGACAAGAGAAAAGTAACGCAAGAGACTTGTAGATGAGCAAGAAATGGGATAGAGCAAGGATCTGGTGCTCATTTACGGAACTAAAACTTTACAGAACAGTTTTGCTCCTTCTTCTCCTCCTCCCCCCCCCCCCCCCAAAACCCTTCTTTTTTCTTTCTCCTCTTCTTTACTAGTTTTAGATAGAATAAACGTGTATGCCCTGTTCAATGAACGTAGATAAATTCAATTGAACTGACCTTTTACCAATCGTCTGATGGATGGATACGAAACTTTATAGCACAGGAATACATACAAAGTTTCTTTAAAAAATATTGTTACCTTTTTCGTATTCTCTGAGTGCGTGGAAAGTTGAGCTCGTAGCAGAGTGTTGGTGCAAGTATGTAGTAAAATAAATCACCAATGTAAAGATTGTCTGGATACTGGACTAGATTTGATCCATCACCATCTTGCCAGACTTCATCTGATTCGTTGGTGCTTTGATGAATCCCAGTGGCTGTAATTGAGTATGAAATATTCAGGTGATAATCCAATTACGGTAGGACCATGAATTCATTTATTAATTATACTAAATTTACGTGAATCTTTGCATGTTAATACCGACAGAAACAAAAATCTTGTCTTACTGATAGAATTTCTTCAATTATCCAAATCCCGATGGATAATCCAATTTGGAATTCAAATAAGGCGGCAAGATTGGTGGAGGGGGTGGAGGAAGGGAATGTTGAAGCGGATGGCGTACTCCTAACAGGTCAAATTGGAAAAATTTATCCGTACCATCTTCTTTCCCTCTTGTACAATATCCTGAACGTATTGAGAACTTTCACTCTCCCTGAATATCGCACCAAACCATCAGATACTGAAGGATTACCAACAACTACGCGCCACGGATGCCTTGTCGATGTCTTGCAATGCTTTATCCCCCGTTCTACCACCACTTTGACGCCTTCAGATTCCTCAACTCATTCCTCCTCGATTCTACCTCCTTTTACGTGCCAACGACGTAACGAGCGCTAGGCATCCGGCTCAAATGAAATTCCAGAACGTTTTTCTTTGCTGGCTTGTCTGTGAGCAATGCAAGAGAGAGAATCTTTTGCATTTTTCTTTATCCGTATTATCAGATTCTTCTTATCTATCTACATTTAAATGACATCTGCTTCATCAGCGAGTTAATACTGTATTATTAAATCAGTATACTGAATATTTTTTGTGATAATCAGAATATATAATTTTTCTCTGTATACGGAAGGATAAATTTGAAAAAAAAAAAAAAAAATTATTCGAATGAGACGAGTAATCGTGCTAAATGCTACATGTTTCAACCCGAGTTATTGCGTGTTGTCAACTCATTTCAATTCTATGGGTTCCAGAGAATATTATTCCGAACTCAATTCCCCGTAAATGTCGATCGTTATGATGTTGGACTGTTGCGTGTTGTTAAAAGTCCGTCAGACGATACTGGTAATTTTTTCCAATGGCCAATTTCTCTTTGTTTCCATGAAACTTAAATTGAAGAGAGCGAGAGAAAAGAAAAATATTGAAGTAATGATTTTTCACTGGTGTTATCCGCTTGAAACTTTGCCCTTTCCGACTACATCAAAGATATTGCACAAATACCTTTCTTCGCTTTTATTAAGCAGAGTATATCGGCCTCTTTACCTTGTGGATATAAATTACATTTTTTTTTTTTCTTCATCCTCTCGTTCTCTTTCAATCACGCCTCCAGGGGTAGAGGGAAAATACTAGGATGGGCACTGTAATTCCAACGTTGTACCTTGAGGATTCCTCGGGATGCCCCAGACCACCAGCAACTATTCTACCTCCTCTGGTTCATATATCTCGAAGGTCGCCAACTGAGAAATGGGGGTGTGGTGAAAGTGGAGAAAAGCACGTAGCCCACAATGTATGGCCATTAAAAGAGCCCGGGCCAAATGTAAGAGGAATCTCGAAAATTAACTCTACTACCTTTTGGTAGTAGAGTGCGAACGTCGTTGGTTTCTTTACGTTGAACGAGAGTTGGCAATTTTAGGTTGAACAATTGCTGGTGGCCCTTAAATTGCTTAAATGCCAGAGACACACCCATTGAAATCCACATGTATCCCCAACTAATTCCCCTGGTCTTAGCATCCCATCTGATAGCTTTTGTTCTATTTTCACGAAAATCTAGCTTTATCTCGTCAGTAGATTGATTACATAATTGAAAATTTAATAATCCTATACTTTACCAATATGGCGGTTAATGACTCATAGATTATTGTTACTGGAGTCAATTAAATTTTCCAATTTACCGTAATTGCATACATACAATCATCATTTTAAATTGGTGATTAAAATAGAATCAATGAATTCATAATTCCACTCTAAATTTTCTCATAAATGAGCAATTTTAGAGAAAAATGTCAAAAGACATTTTTTCTTGCTTACGAAATTTTCAAGAAAACATGTCTCTTGATATTTTTCTCTAAAATCACTCATTACCGATATAATTTAATATTCAATATGTGCAAAATCTAATTGACTTACCTTGCAGATTATTGTATGACAGCGATTGTCTGCGCATTCGGCTCTGTGCAACTGACTTCTTAGCACTTGTACGGCACCACATATTGACTTGGACGTATGACCACAATTTCAGAAATAAGATGGCATAGAGCATGCAGACGTACATGGATCCAACTGTAAACAAATGAAGAAAAAAAAAAACATGAATATTCTGTTCATTCACTCATAAATATTTCTATTACTTATGAATAATAATAACAATAGAAAAAAAAACATAGTCGAAGAGATTGAATCATAACATCGAGAGCATCCCATTGTGATTCGCCAGTACAAGCAATTTCAAGTACAATCGTAAAGAAAAATACTGATATCTTATCATCATCATTTTGTTATTTTTCTCCCCCTCGGTTGTCTGAAGAGCATTCACACTACAGCAAAGTTGTATCCCGACAGTCGAATAATTCTATTTTCTTCTCTCTACAGTATATTCCCATCCACGTATTCTCACTCAGTGAGTCCCTTTGTCGTATACTTGATTATCCCATGGGAAATTCACAAGAATAAATTTTATTGTGCCAAGCTTTTCCAGTACTCTCAAAGCTTTATCACAGGACATGTTGGTTTATATCACTGGACCTTGAGATGTCCTCGATATATATAATTATTCCAGTTGTCATATGAATGAGCCTTTATCATTCATTTCTCATCTAAAAATAAAATAATGATGAATAAAACATGTGTATTTGACAAAATTTTCTCAATATTCCATCATCCTCTGTATTATCAGAAAAATATCTCACTATCTCTGTAAATTGTCACATTGAATTGTCCTGTGTATGATTGCAACTCCAACAAATTCTCTCCAGTTTTCTTGGAAATAAGTTTTTCCCCCATTTTTCCTCTTCATTCTCTCTTCAGTGTATTGATCGATTCTACTTTTACCTCTCAATATTTCAATAAAATATACCATTATTGATGATAAAGGTAGTATCCATGAATTCTTCATTAATTCAATATATTAGACAACTGATGAATAGAGTTAAAACGATAAAAGTTGAAATTTAATATCACTAAATCGAATCACTCGACTTGGAAATGCCAACAGATATCGAGTTTCTTGGTTGAAAAATGATCCTGAGGTAGCACGTATAGGATAGATGTTACATATAATAAGGTACATGATGGAATTTTTTTTTTTTTTATCTGATATGTCATGTGCACATGCCGTTGACGTGACACCATACCAATAATTCCACCTGCTGACTTTGTACAAGAAGTCGGTATTAATTTCAATATCTGAATACGTAATTGTCAATTTAATTGCAAATTTGAATGTTCAGTGAGAGGAGAAAAAATGCCAGATGTATGGTTAATGGTTTTGACAATTTATTTGTCCAACTGACTAAAAACCTTTCTATTTATTATGTCAGAATACCCACAGGGATTTATACTCTGTCATGATACATACCGTAGCAGTAATTCGCTACTTACGTTCCACGAAATCGTTGTGCAGTGGTACTATATAGGGTGAATTTCAACAAGAAAATGTCTGGCACTGTATCCAACTGGCAAGCAAGCATAATCACCGAGGCGAGTTATCCTGCGTAAAGTTGTATTTTGGCAGACGCAGTGCATTTTATTTTCAGATTAAACCCATCTTCATAATGCTTTCTATCAGTGTCAATGGAGAGAGAAGAGCAGGAACCCTTTTGTACTGGATTTTACAAGGTGAATAATTCATTCTGGGGCAAAATGGGTCATTTTTTTGGGTTTAAATGAGATTTTCTTCTTTTTTTTAAATTCAAGTCGAATTTATGAATTATTGAAATAGGTTGAAAAATACAATTTTTCCACTCAAAATACCCTGTACACCAGCATACTCAGGATTCTCCAAGTAACCAAGAACAATTTCCTCCTCTTGAATGCACCTACAATCCACGAGTATTCCCAAAGTTCTTGGGTTAACCAAAATACTCATGAAATCCTAATAATCTCTAGCCCAGACACTCGACTATTCCAAATTGATTCAAGTACGTCTGTTGAATAGTATAAGATGACAACTACCAAACAATTCAGTACTGAAGTACGAAATAAATCAAGGATACAAGCCACTACCCTAAACTGAATATAAAACCATCAATTAGGCAATTGAGTGAGAATGAATTTAATTTAATTTAAAAAAGTTTGAGATGTTATGATGAAAAGTGAGGTACTGAGTGAATTATTTTAGCATCAATTAGCACAATGTCGGTTGGATGAAAATTAAGGTGAAGTGAAAATTTACATTTATAATTTGGTACAGCTGTACTTTAGCCACCCCCATCGTACATGTTGTCGGGGTGAAGAGTAATATAATCTACAGTAGTATTCAGAGGTTCTCCAACCTTCCACCAAGACTATATACTCAATTCCAAGAAGCCAAAGCCCAGAAGCTTTTGCTTGGAACATTGGCATTCACCTAACCAATTTTCTCATCCTAATTTCCGACGGATTATCCAGTGTAAACGGGCCAGAGGCGTAGCCCAGTGGTACAACGAGCTAGTTAACCTAACTGTGTGAGCTGGCTAGAATCCAGGCTCGTTGCATATGTAAATATACATTCTTATCCACGAGAAAGGTAGGATTTTGTGTATGTGATGTCTGTGTTTCAGGTGTCTAGGATTCATACAGACTTGATTGTGTGAGAGTAACCAGCCAACCTGAATTTTAGACCCTATAACCTTGCTGCCTACGTATTATCCAACATCTACTTAGAACTCTCAAGACCCCTCCCACCTACTCGTGACTTTCGTTGGTGGAATTTCACGGTACGTCGAGCCCCTTCTCGTTTAACGTTTCTTCGGTGCTGGGATTTCCTTTTTTTTCTCAGTTGCACTGTTTTCATCGTTGCTGAGACTACTTTTATGATTTTATAGTCTTTTTTTTTTTTTTAGTTATTTTGGAGCTGCTCTGAAATAATAAGTTGAGTGGGAATTTAATCTGCTGATGGTGATTTAATTATTTACAAGAGAAAATAATTATACGAATTTTAATTTTTGTCCAAAAGTTGTCAAGACATATGTAGAGTTGGTGAGACTCTCTTGATTCAAAGAACATTCTTTTTCCTCTGGTGCACTTGCCAATTTACTTCCGGATCATGCAGAAAAAAGAAGATATCAAAACTACGGTCTAAGTAAGTAGGTGTGCTCTTGAGTGCAGACGTGAGTCGTTTCGCATGTCAGGAAAAGGCCGACATGGGGGTTGTGAAGAAGGGTAAAGAGCATGGTGAAGACTCTGAGGACTGAGGAGGGGTATGCACTCGAAAAAGATACTCAAAGACTTTTCAACTTTTAGGCGCTTGTTCCGTGCCAAAACTAAACTTTTCACCTCCAACAAATCGTGTTTCTTTACACTTTCTTCTTCTCCTTTTCTTTCTACATATTTTTTTTTTTTTAATAAAATACATATCCAAATGGAATCTAGAGAATGTTAATACCACTCCCATTACCATCTCCCTAATTCGATTCAACATTTACCCCGATGATTTGTCTGTATGCGTGACAAAAGCAGAAACTGAACATATCCAACGGATATGCCACAAGGCACACCCCAAGTAATTGGATTTGCATGTAAACTCAGGGATGACATATTCTCAACGAATGCGAATTGCGAACGAATAGAGAGAGGTGGAGGAGAAGCGGACGACATGAAAATGATGCTGGGGGTATAACGTTTCACGTTGGGATGCTCTTCAAGTTATATGGAGAATGCCAGGCTGAATGACCACCTGACAACACTATCAGCAAAATGTTCCCTGGGGATTACCACAATCCACTGTTTCTAGTTTTATTGAAATATATTATGATGATGAAATGATAATGCACAGATGCATTCTAAAGATTGAGTGAATATTTTTATTCTATCAAAAGAAATTTAATCAATTTAGCAAACATAATTCCTAAATAATGATTATAAAATACTAAATTATAAACTTCATCTTATCACTCAATGACTAGAATGACAAAGTGACTGTACTACCTTTTAATAAAGATTTTATTACTCACTCAGACTGAAACCGGATTCCTTGACGTGTATGACCACCATTGGTATGAGCACCATGACTATGAGGTTGACAACGTGAAATGCCATTCCTGGGCCATGTGCTATAATACCCTGTAAAAGTAAATTCCTTGAATATCATATATCAAAAGAATCTCTTCACACTGGAGAAAAAAGAAAATCTACTTTAGCCCCTTTTTCCCTGAGTTTTCCATATTCAATTGAAGATTCTACAACTGGAGATTTATCATCTCATTAGATACACAATTTCCTCAAATCCCTCTTTCACTCAACAATATTCAAATCAAGAAATTCCATCGGATCTTCACATCTGAGAAATGCAGTTGGTTCAGTCAAATGACATAATCCAATATTTACAACGACCTTCACAATCTACATCCACCCAAAACAGAGAGGTAGATAACACGAATTGTTGGCAGCCTCCAGCTAATTGCATAGTTGAAATATTCATGTGTATTCCCATTTGCAGTGGCTAATAGTAGTCCAGCAAATCAGAGATATTGATCAAGAATCTTGAAGGATTCAGTGATTTATTACCAAGAGAAGAATAGAACGTTAATTTCCACTCCAGTTATGCATCCGAATGAACTTTGTGAAATTATAGTACAATAATGTACATATACAACTGAAATATTATGAATAATTTCACATTCACATATAAAAATAACACTGAGTAATCTTCACTGAGACCACTCGGTATATATACTATCCGAATGAATCAACGTAATATAATCCAGTTAGTTAATTCCAATCTCTGGACCGTACGAAAATTTCCACCTAGCTACTGCAATTTTTTCTTCTTTTTTTTAAATCCTTCCTACATTTTCAGAATATTTTTCATGGGATTAGCACGATTCTCACGTTTCTAAATGTGTCAGAGTGTTAAAATTATTATTCCATTTTAACTAAATCTCACTAATTGATTAATCTAGTATAATTACAAATATAATAATCCTAGAATTTTTATTTTATGCTATTGGAGATTAGACTGAGTGTACATACATCTCCAGAAACATGCGTGTGTACGAGTCATAGGGGGTCCTCTCGTGTAATGCTCTTTACAAGTTGTGCACGAATTTCACGAGAGTAAGCAATAAGTGGCATACTCGAGTTCTGCGAGTCAATCGTACTTAAATCAAGTGCGCACTTGAATTCACACCATTTCAGCAGTAACTGGAGAAGAACCCTTAGATTAATCTATAAATTTTGCATGAGTTGATCTACCTTTGATGCTAGTTTTATTTTATTATTAGAGTCGTATATGAAGGTTAATGAGAGTTCGTAGGGGGTTGAATATAGAAGTCAGTGAGGGTGAATTGTCTGAGGATGATACTCAACTGCTGGAACACTTGTATAAATGTCTTTTCACTACTTCAAATACATTTTAACTCAAAACTATTTGCCAAGATTTCTCTCAGCTGCATTCATGCCCAATTAGACAGGTATATAAAATACAAGGATGAAATCACGATATCGTGCAACATTGACCATCTGATATACAACTTCCCCCCCCCCCCCCTTTCACTAAAACATTTTCCACCACAGCAATATTTTTTTGTGTGAGAAGTTGTATCAAGCAATATCGGAAAATGCAGCACTGGTAAAACTCGAATCCCAACAGCGACAGTTTGACTCCAACGATTCTATGATTTTTCCAGTATCATTGTTTACTCGATGGAGAAATAAATGAAAGGTATTTGTTAGAGTAGATTTTTCCAGTCATGAAAAGAGAATCACTTGGTAAATGTTTAACTGTACAATCGGTTATTTACCAATGAAAGCCCTTTTTCGATGAGTAGACAGAGAAGTACTGGAACCGCAGAATCTGAAAAAAAAAAAAAAAATTAAATATCAGAATTTTGATTACAACTCCAATGAACACTCAGTGCTCATCCAATCATGATAAATTAAATCATTAACAATGTTAAATTGCTTTGTGGATTTGTAATGAGCCATTACCACACCACAAACACTGAGTTAAGTAGATTATGTTATTCCAAAGTACCAAAGAAGATTGGTTATACAGTCGACTAAGCGGATACCGTTGGTAATTGGCGAAGTCCTCCAACCCTCGTGAGCAGAAAACCCTACAGAATTTATCAAGTCTCATGGGGTAGGTGGGAGGGAGAAGAATTAAAAAAAAAAAATTATTTGAAAAGTAGAACGGGCTTGTAACCAAGGGATGCGTAATTAACCGGTCTCCCCCCCCCCCCCTCCTCCCCTGAACTCACTTGTACTCAAACCGCGATGTGGCTACCCTTCACAATTAAAAGACTCCTACAATAAGCTATAAACACTTTTTACAAAGCTACTCACATCAAGGAAAAAAGTATCTCCAATCAATCAAATAAAACCTAGAATTACACAATTTTTTTAATTTTATTTTTTCTCAAATTAATTTTTCATGTCGGAGAGATAAAAATAAAAATTGAGAGATAAATGATAGAATTAATTTTCACGATATTTTTAAAGGTACTGGGGCAAAATGGGTGGTTGAAAAATTAAATTAGGATGATGGGGTATAAATTTTGTAAACATATCCTGGTGTATCGAGTTACTGCATAGGCTGCTGTGTGGACTGTATAGCAACGAAATTGATCATGGAATGAGGAGTTGGTAGAGGGGGGGAGGGTGATTTCCGTTCGATACCCGTAATAAATGCTTGGCAATGCGATTTACAGCCCAAGTGCCGGCTGTTGGCCGCTTCACGGAAGGCACTTCTCCCTCTTCTCTCTCTCTCTCTCTCTCTCTCTCTCTTCACGCAAACGTGGGAGGCTCTTCCTCCGGTGCAATCACGCTCTTAATTCGATTAGTCACCCCCCCCCCTCCTCTTCTGTACCCCTCGTACATACCCACTCCACTGGCTCTCCTCGGATTAAGTAATTTATACACGACAACACCCACTTCTGTTCCTCCGTTTTCGTATGTAACTAACAGCATGTTTACACCCAACTCAGGGCATGAAATGTTTCCAATAAACGAGAGTAAGATACTGGATCTTTAATTAATAATTAGATGAGGAATTGGTAAAACGGTTCAAGTCGATTTTATTCTCTCAATCATTTTTAATGGATATCTTTGAATTTACGGGAGATGGAGAAATTTTTATGAGAACCTTTTTTTTAGCTCTCATTTTTCTCTAGAAAAAAGGTATCAATAAAGATTTCGCTATCTCTCTTAGATTCCAAGATATTCATCAAAAACTGATGCCAGAATGAAATCGACAAATTCACTGCTGATTTTATATAAGGAAATAATTTTTTTCATCAAATAAAAATTTTCTACAGCACAACGTATCCACCAATTTTAACGAGTTTAATATCCCTCCCCCCCCCCCCCCCTATTTCAGTGAATCGGCGTCTCGTTGCAAAATCGTGCTGACAGCCATAAAGTTAAGGCTGATGGCAGCCAAGAGGAAGAAATAAATTTTCTTGAGCCAACACGATGGGTTATAAGGGTGGCAGTGCAACCATCCATGAAGGAAGATCACCCATTCATGTTGCTAATGTTTATTTTCTCTCCTCGGAATTTAAAATTTTACGAGAAACTGAAAAAAAAAAAAAATTCACATAACTATAACCATCAGCTATATTTTTATACCAGAGGTACCATTTGAAAGGGGTGAAATTGGTTTTATTTATCCAGTTCAGAGTATAAAATTTTTGAATAGGAAATGAACGAAATCGTTTGACGTTTTGTGGCTTAACGAGTTGAATAGAGTGCAAAATCGGTTGGTGAAAAGAGCCAGGGGATAGGACTGAAAGTGAAATGATCAAGATGAAAATTTGTTGAACGAGAAGAGTGGAGAAGTTTCTATAACTGACAATGGGCCACAACAGAGTGAAAAACGTTTTACCAATATAAAATGATGACTAACTCTTTCCTCCTGTCTCTCTATCTCCATTGCCATTCATTCTAGCAGCTCCTCTACCCAACAAACCCATCACACTGTTACCAACTAAATGTGTACCAAAATGTTCATGTCGTAAAGTCCGGAAATTAACGTCAAGAGGTGGGAAAACCATTTCACTTTACACTGAGTTATCCTCCAGTCGCAAGTAGATAAGGTACGTATACAGTCAGCCTAACAATGAAAATAATTTAATAGTTGATTTACGATTAATTTAATCATGATTTGAATATACGAGAAAAATAAAATTTTATCAAATTTACCAATTTACCTCTCTTTACCCACTTCCACTACTCGTCATTCCAATATTCCTTGAAACTCACAATCCACAATTTTCGTATACCAAGAGATGTTCGCATTTGGAGGTAAAATTCAAAGAAAATACCACCAAGAAAAATAAAAAGTAAATGGAAACCTATAGAGGAATGTATACACATTCTTTTCTACTCTGAAACATCTCTTCCAAACCGACGTGCGACAAGTATTATTGGAATTTTTTTTCAACTGAGAAAAAGCTCTACAAGAAACAGACGTACATTCCTCGATCTTCAAGTTGTATCTTCAAGGAGGTAAAAATTGAAATTTTCACATTTTCGTTTATTCACGATTAGGAATTACCCAGATGTATGAATTCTCTTTTATCCTCTCTAACAGAGACCACCCGTTTTGCCCCAGTGATCTTTAAAATACCCTAAAAACTTTTTTTTTTCTCTTCAATTATTGATAAAATTCTCTTTTCCTCTCATGACGCCACGTAAAATTATTTGATAGTTCTGTATTCATGATCTAAATTGCAATTTCCTTTCATTCGATGGCATTTGCGAACGCTAAATAAACGAATAATGTTTAATTGATATCATTTGACATTTCACTTGATGAAATGTCAGTTGAAAGAGTCATTTATACCTTCAAAACAGCAGGATCAATAGGTAATTGAAAAAACAAATTATTATTAAAAATAAACTCACATGCAATGAGAATGATGGATGGATACTCCTCACCGCCATCGTTCCTGCCACTTAAAAATGAAAACCACTCCCTTGGATCAACTCTCACTCCATATCTGCAAATAACGAAGAGAATATTAAAGTTGATTAATACTGAACATAATGTGAAAATCACTAGTAAAATACAGAGGTAAAATTCAATTCATATTAAATCAGATGAATATCACGGTTGAGGTTATTTTCATGTGGGGAGCAATTTAAATCTCTTTTCTCCCCCCCCCCCCCCCCCGAAAACTAATATTTATTCAATTTAATTGAAGGTATGAGCCCCAGGCGTACCGTTTCACAAACTTTCCAAGACACTAGTAACAGCTATGGAGGAAACTTTAACTATTCCTTATTATATATGTATCTACTAAACAGAATACCCAACGATTTGCATTTAAAACGATTTAACATATCTATTGAAGATGGAAGTATTCACTTGGAGAAATCTATTCTGTGTTAAAGTGAAGTTTAAATAGTTTTATTCAAAAGAAATCTCAAGAGAACTAAAGATTTTCGATTTTTTTTTCAAGTTTTTATTTACAAAATAATTAAATTAAATGGGAGAAGAAAAATTGTAAATTAAAAAATTCAATCACATGTTCTTGATGAATATGAATGACTCGAGAAACTAAATTCAACTTATGATTAATGAAGTCCTGTTGAAAGCCGCTATAGACGATTAATTATTATGATAATCATACCCAAAAAACATAATCTACCATTTTTATTTTTAATCACCAAAAAATATGAATTATTAATCATACATTTGCTCTGTTAAATTACCAATTTCTGGATTATTTGATATTCAATACGAGCAATCAGTATTGAGAGATGAGAATTTTTAATATCCCAGTGGCACGTCAAAATGAATATCCTGGGAGGGGATAAAAAATAGTAGAATTGTGCTCACTTCATTTTCCATATTTTTCTTTATCCAATTGGACTTTATTTTAATCAGAAAATACCAAACGACCCATTGAACTGTAATGCCAATAATTTCAGTGACATCACCTGGTGAAATAAGAGCAAAAGAGAGATGGAAAAAAAAAGATTCCATTATTTTATTTCCCCTGCCAAAAGCAATTATGGGAAGTTGATATAGATCGAGACTCTCTTCGTTCTCCACGTCCATTCCCAGTGGAAATTGATGTAATCAAGAGCCCTTCATATCGATGGAGATCAAACAGTATCAAATCATAAATGTGGAGAATGAAAGAATGAGAGAAACTAGAGGAGGAACGAAAAAAATATCATGAATGAGTGATATATTGCCCTGGGCCTCAGAATTTTATGACTAACTTTATGGAATAACTAGGGCATCATGCGCGCTAATGCGCGCGACGACCTTCCAGTAAGCGCTGTAGCACACAATAATTAACATTTCATTTCTTAACATTTCGAATGTGAAAGCTTGTTATATTTTTGTATTTACTGCCTGATTACTCCGACCTCACAAGGAACACTGCAAGATAGTTAAAATAGATAATTTTTCGAAATTGGCCATTTTGATTAAAGAATAGTTCACCCCAAATTTCGACCCACCCAAAATTTTGGCTTTTCGATTCTTTCTCGTTTGATATCTTCAAAATAGCTGCCCGGCTACTCAGAACTCGCGAGAAAAAATGAAAAATCGTTAAATTAGAGAAAATGTCAAAATTGACCATTTTGACTGAAGAATGGCTGACCCCTGAAACCGGCCCATCAAAAATTTTGTCTTTTCGATTCTTTCTCGTTTGATATCTCTAAAATAGCTGCCCGGCTGCTCAGAACTCGCGAGAAAAAATGAAAAATCGTTAAATTAGAGAAAATGTCAAAATTGACCATTTTGACTGAAGAATGGCTGACCCCTGAAACCGGTCCACCCAAAATTTTGGCTTTCCGATTCTTTCTCGTTTGATATCTCTATAATAGCTGCCCGGCTACTCAGAACTCGCGAGAAAAAATGAAAAATCGTTAAATTAGAGAAAATGTCAAAATTGGTCATTTTGACTGAAGAATGGCTGACCCCTGAAACCGGCCCATCAAAAATTTTGTCTTTTCGATTCTTTCTCGTTTGATATCTCTATAATAGCTGCCCGGCTACTCAGAACTCGCGAGAAAAAATGAAAAATCGTTAAATTAGAGAAAATGTCAAAATTGACCATTTTGACTGAAGAATGGCTGACCCCTGAAACCGGCCCATCAAAAATTTTGTCTTTTCGATTCTTTCTCGTTTGATATCTCTAAAATAGCTGCCCGGCTGCTCAGAACTCGCGAGAAAAAATGAAAAATCGTTAAATTAGAGAAAATGTCAAAATTGACCATTTTGACTGAAGAATGGCTGACCCCTGAAACCGGCCCATCAAAAATTTTGTCTTTTCGATTCTTTCTCGTTTGATATCTCTAAAATAGCTGCCCGGCTGCTCAGAACTCGCAAGAAAAAATGAAAAATCGTTAAATTAGAGAAAATGTCAAAATTGACCATTTTGACTGAAGAATGGCTAACCCCTGAAACCGGCCCACCCAAAATTTTGTCTTTTCGATTCTCTCTCGTTTGATATCTTCAAAATAGCTGCCCGGCTACTCAGAACTCGCGAGAAAAAATGAAAAATCGTTAAATTAGAGAAAATGTCAAAATTGACCATTTTGACTGAAGAATGGCTAACCCCTGAAACCGGCCCACCCAAAATTTTGTCTTTTCGATTCTCTCTCGTTTGATATCTTCAAAATAGCTGCCCGGCTGCTCAGAACTCGCAAGAAAAAATGAAAAATCGTTAAATTAGAGAAAATGTCAAAATTGACCATTTTGACTGAAGAATGGCTAACCCCTGAAACCGGCCCACCCAAAATTTTGTCTTTTCGATTCTCTCTCGTTTGATATCTTCAAAATAGCTGCCCGGCTGCTCAGAACTCGCAAGAAAAAATGAAAAATCGTTAAATTAGAGAAAATGTCAAAATTGACCATTTT
Organism: Coelinius sp. EB29; assembly: GCA_035578325.1. Lineage (NCBI taxonomy): Eukaryota > Metazoa > Arthropoda > Insecta > Hymenoptera > Braconidae > Coelinius > Coelinius sp. EB29. Next base: position 5,934,944 of record JAOZGT010000009.1, on the reverse strand, counting down.
GACTGAAGAATGGCTAACCCCTGAAACCGGCCCACCCAAAATTTTGTCTTTTCGATTCTCTCTCGTTTGATATCTTCAAAATAGCTGCCCGGCTACTCAGAACTCGCGAGAAAAAATGAAAAATCGTTAAATTAGAGGAAATGTCAAAATTGACCATTTTGACTGAAGAATGGCTAACCCCTGAAACCGGCCCACCCAAAATTTTGTCTTTTCGATTCTCTCTCGTTTGATATCTTCAAAATAGCTGCCCGGCTACTCAGAACTCGCGAGAAAAAATGAAAAATCGTTAAATTAGAGAAAATGTCAAAATTGACCATTTTGACTGAAGAATGGCTGACCCCTGAAACCGGCCCATCAAAAATTTTGTCTTTTCGATTCTTTCTCGTTTGATATCTCTAAAATAGCTGCCCGGCTGCTCAGAACTCGCGAGAAAAAATGAAAAATCGTTAAATTAGAGAAAATGTCAAAATTGACCATTTTGACTGAAGAATGGCTAACCCCTGAAACCGGCCCACCCAAAATTTTGTCTTTTCGATTCTCTCTCGTTTGATATCTCTAAAATAGCTGCCCGGCTGCTCAGAACTCGCGAGAAAAAATGAAAAATCGTTAAATTAGAGAAAATGTCAAAATTGACCATTTTGACTGAAGAATGGCTAACCCCTGAAACCGGCCCACCCAAAATTTTGTCTTTTCGATTCTCTCTCGTTTGATATCTTCAAAATAGCTGCCCGGCTACTCAGAACTCGCGAGAAAAAATGAAAAATCGTTAAATTAGAGAAAATGTCAAAATTGACCATTTTGACTGAAGAATGGCTGACCCCTAAAACCGGCCCATCAAAAATTTTGTCTTTTCGATTCTTTCTCGTTTGATATCTCTATAATAGCTGCCCGGCTACTCAGAACTCGCGAAAAAAAATGAAAAATCGTTAAATTAGAGAAAATGTCAAAATTGACCATTTGACTGAAGAATGGCTGACCCCTGAAACCGGCCCATCAAAAATTTTGTCTTTTCGATTCTTTCTCGTTTGATATCTCTATAATAGCTGCCCGGCTACTCAGAACTCGCGAGAAAAAATGAAAAATCGTTAAATTAGAGAAAATGTCAAAATTGACCATTTGACTGAAGAATGGCTGACCCCTGAAACCGGCCCATCAAAAATTTTGTCTTTTCGATTCTTTCTCGTTTGATATCTCTATAATAGCTGCCCGGCTACTCAGAACTCGCGAGAAAAAATGAAAAATCGTTAAATTAGAGAAAATGTCAAAATTGGTCATTTTGACTGAAGAATGGCTGACCCCTGAAACCGGCCCATCAAAAATTTTGTCTTTTCGATTCTTTCTCGTTTGATATCTCTATAATAGCTGCCCGGCTACTCAGAACTCGCGAGAAAAAATGAAAAATCGTTAAATTAGAGAAAATGTCAAAATTGGTCATTTTGACTGAAGAATGGCTGACCCCTGAAACCGGCCCATCAAAAATTTTGTCTTTTCGATTCTTTCTCGTTTGATATCTCTATAATAGCTGCCCGGCTACTCAGAACTCGCGAGAAAAAATGAAAAATCGTTAAATTAGAGAAAATGTCAAAATTGACCATTTTGACTGAAGAATGGCTGACCCCTGAAACCGGCCCATCAAAAATTTTGTCTTTTCGATTCTTTCTCGTTTGATATCTCTAAAATAGCTGCCCGGCTGCTCAGAACTCGCGAGAAAAAATGAAAAATCGTTAAATTAGAGAAAATGTCAAAATTGACCATTTTGACTGAAGAATGGCTAACCCCTGAAACCGGCCCACCCAAAATTTTGTCTTTTCGATTCTCTCTCGTTTGATATCTTCAAAATAGCTGCCCGGCTACTCAGAACTCGCGAGAAAAAATGAAAAATCGTTAAATTAGAGAAAATGTCAAAATTGACCATTTTGACTGAAGAATGGCTGACCCCTAAAACCGGCCCATCAAAAATTTTGTTTTTCGATTCTTTCTCGTTTGATATCTCTAAAATAGCTGCCCGGCTGCTCAGAACTCGCGAGAAAAAATGAAAAATCGTTAAATTAGAGAAAATGTCAAAATTGACCATTTTGACTGAAGAATGGCTGACCCCTGAAACCGGCCCATCAAAAATTTTGTCTTTTCGATTCTTTCTCGTTTGATATCTCTAAAATAGCTGCCCGGCTGCTCAGAACTCGCGAGAAAAAATGAAAAATCGTTAAATTAGAGAAAATGTCAAAATTGACCATTTTGACTGAAGAATGGCTGACCCCTGAAACCGGCCCATCAAAAATTTTGTCTTTTCGATTCTTTCTCGTTTGATATCTCTAAAATAGCTGCCCGGCTGCTCAGAACTCGCAAGAAAAAATGAAAAATCGTTAAATTAGAGAAAATGTCAAAATTGACCATTTTGACTGAAGAATGGCTAACCCCTGAAACCGGCCCACCCAAAATTTTGTCTTTTCGATTCTCTCTCGTTTGATATCTTCAAAATAGCTGCCCGGCTACTCAGAACTCGCGAGAAAAAATGAAAAATCGTTAAATTAGAGAAAATGTCAAAATTGACCATTTTGACTGAAGAATGGCTAACCCCTGAAACCGGCCCACCCAAAATTTTGTCTTTTCGATTCTCTCTCGTTTGATATCTTCAAAATAGCTGCCCGGCTGCTCAGAACTCGCAAGAAAAAATGAAAAATCGTTAAATTAGAGAAAATGTCAAAATTGACCATTTTGACTGAAGAATGGCTAACCCCTGAAACCGGCCCACCCAAAATTTTGTCTTTTCGATTCTCTCTCGTTTGATATCTTCAAAATAGCTGCCCGGCTGCTCAGAACTCGCAAGAAAAAATGAAAAATCGTTAAATTAGAGAAAATGTCAAAATTGACCATTTTGACTGAAGAATGGCTAACCCCTGAAACCGGCCCACCCAAAATTTTGTCTTTTCGATTCTCTCTCGTTTGATATCTTCAAAATAGCTGCCCGGCTACTCAGAACTCGCGAGAAAAAATGAAAAATCGTTAAATTAGAGAAAATGTCAAAATTGACCATTTTGACTGAAGAATGGCTAACCCCTGAAACCGGCCCACCCAAAATTTTGTCTTTTCGATTCTCTCTCGTTTGATATCTTCAAAATAGCTGCCCGGCTACTCAGAACTCGCGAGAAAAAATGAAAAATCGTTAAATTAGAGAAAATGTCAAAATTGACCATTTTGACTGAAGAATGGCTGACCCCTGAAACCGGCCCATCAAAAATTTTGTCTTTTCGATTCTTTCTCGTTTGATATCTCTAAAATAGCTGCCCGGCTGCTCAGAACTCGCGAGAAAAAATGAAAAATCGTTAAATTAGAGAAAATGTCAAAATTGACCATTTTGACTGAAGAATGGCTAACCCCTGAAACCGGCCCACCCAAAATTTTGTCTTTTCGATTCTCTCTCGTTTGATATCTCTAAAATAGCTGCCCGGCTGCTCAGAACTCGCGAGAAAAAATGAAAAATCGTTAAATTAGAGAAAATGTCAAAATTGACCATTTTGACTGAAGAATGGCTAACCCCTGAAACCGGCCCACCCAAAATTTTGTCTTTTCGATTCTCTCTCGTTTGATATCTTCAAAATAGCTGCCCGGCTACTCAGAACTCGCGAGAAAAAATGAAAAATCGTTAAATTAGAGAAAATGTCAAAATTGACCATTTTGACTGAAGAATGGCTGACCCCTAAAACCGGCCCATCAAAAATTTTGTCTTTTCGATTCTTTCTCGTTTGATATCTCTATAATAGCTGCCCGGCTACTCAGAACTCGCGAAAAAAAATGAAAAATCGTTAAATTAGAGAAAATGTCAAAATTGACCATTTGACTGAAGAATGGCTGACCCCTGAAACCGGCCCATCAAAAATTTTGTCTTTTCGATTCTTTCTCGTTTGATATCTCTATAATAGCTGCCCGGCTACTCAGAACTCGCGAGAAAAAATGAAAAATCGTTAAATTAGAGAAAATGTCAAAATTGACCATTTGACTGAAGAATGGCTGACCCCTGAAACCGGCCCATCAAAAATTTTGTCTTTTCGATTCTTTCTCGTTTGATATCTCTATAATAGCTGCCCGGCTACTCAGAACTCGCGAGAAAAAATGAAAAATCGTTAAATTAGAGAAAATGTCAAAATTGGTCATTTTGACTGAAGAATGGCTGACCCCTGAAACCGGCCCATCAAAAATTTTGTCTTTTCGATTCTTTCTCGTTTGATATCTCTATAATAGCTGCCCGGCTACTCAGAACTCGCGAGAAAAAATGAAAAATCGTTAAATTAGAGAAAATGTCAAAATTGGTCATTTTGACTGAAGAATGGCTGACCCCTGAAACCGGCCCATCAAAAATTTTGTCTTTTCGATTCTTTCTCGTTTGATATCTCTATAATAGCTGCCCGGCTACTCAGAACTCGCGAGAAAAAATGAAAAATCGTTAAATTAGAGAAAATGTCAAAATTGACCATTTTGACTGAAGAATGGCTGACCCCTGAAACCGGCCCATCAAAAATTTTGTCTTTTCGATTCTTTCTCGTTTGATATCTCTAAAATAGCTGCCCGGCTGCTCAGAACTCGCGAGAAAAAATGAAAAATCGTTAAATTAGAGAAAATGTCAAAATTGACCATTTTGACTGAAGAATGGCTAACCCCTGAAACCGGCCCACCCAAAATTTTGTCTTTTCGATTCTCTCTCGTTTGATATCTTCAAAATAGCTGCCCGGCTACTCAGAACTCGCGAGAAAAAATGAAAAATCGTTAAATTAGAGAAAATGTCAAAATTGACCATTTTGACTGAAGAATGGCTAACCCCTGAAACCGGCCCACCCAAAATTTTGTCTTTTCGATTCTCTCTCGTTTGATATCTTCAAAATAGCTGCCCGGCTACTCAGAACTCGCGAGAAAAAATGAAAAATCGTTAAATTAGAGAAAATGTCAAAATTGACCATTTTGACTGAAGAATGGCTGACCCCTAAAACCGGCCCATCAAAAATTTTGTTTTTTCGATTCTTTCTCGTTTGATATCTCTATAATAGCTGCCCGGCTACTCAGAACTCGCGAAAAAAAATGAAAAATCGTTAAATTAGAGAAAATGTCAAAATTGACCATTTGACTGAAGAATGGCTGACCCCTGAAACCGGCCAATCAAAAATTTTGTCTTTTCGATTCTTTCTCGTTTGATATCTCTATAATAGCTGCCCGGCTACTCAGAACTCGCGAAAAAAAATGAAAAATCGTTAAATTAGAGAAAATGTCAAAATTGACCATTTGACTGAAGAATGGCTGACCCCTGAAACCGGCCCATCAAAAATTTTGTCTTTTCGATTCTTTCTCGTTTGATATCTCTATAATAGCTGCCCGGCTACTCAGAACTCGCGAGAAAAAATGAAAAATCGTTAAATTAGAGAAAATGTCAAAATTGGTCATTTTGACTGAAGAATGGCTGACCCCTGAAACCGGCCCATCAAAAATTTTGTCTTTTCGATTCTTTCTCGTTTGATATCTCTATAATAGCTGCCCGGCTACTCAGAACTCGCGAGAAAAAATGAAAAATCGTTAAATTAGAGAAAATGTCAAAATTGACCATTTTGACTGAAGAATGGCTGACCCCTGAAACCGGCCCATCAAAAATTTTGTCTTTTCGATTCTTTCTCGTTTGATATCTCTAAAATAGCTGCCCGGCTGCTCAGAACTCGCGAGAAAAAATGAAAAATCGTTAAATTAGAGAAAATGTCAAAATTGACCATTTTGACTGAAGAATGGCTGACCCCTGAAACCGGCCCACCCAAAATTTTGTCTTTTCGATTCTCTCTCGTTTGATATCTTCAAAATAGCTGCCCGGCTACTCAGAACTCGCGAGAAAAAATGAAAAATCGTTAAATTAGAGAAAATGTCAAAATTGACCATTTTGACTGAAGAATGGCTGACCCCTGAAACCGGCCCACCCAAAATTTTGTCTTTTCGATTCTCTCTCGTTTGATATCTTCAAAATAGCTGCCCGGCTACTCAGAACTCGCGAAAAAAAATGAAAAATCGTTAAATTAGAGAAAATGTCAAAATTGACCATTTGACTGAAGAATGGCTGACCCCTGAAACCGGCCCATCAAAAATTTTGTCTTTTCGATTCTTTCTCGTTTGATATCTCTATAATAGCTGCCCGGCTACTCAGAACTCGCGAGAAAAAATGAAAAATCGTTAAATTAGAGAAAATGTCAAAATTGACCATTTTGACTGAAGAATGGCTAACCCCTGAAACCGGCCCACCCAAAATTTTGTCTTTTCGATTCTCTCTCGTTTGATATCTTCAAAATAGCTGCCCGGCTACTCAGAACTCGCGAGAAAAAATGAAAAATCGTTAAATTAGAGAAAATGTCAAAATTGACCATTTTGACTGAAGAATGGCTGACCCCTGAAACCGGCCCATCAAAAATTTTGTCTTTTCGATTCTTTCTCGTTTGATATCTCTAAAATAGCTGCCCGGCTGCTCAGAACTCGCGAGAAAAGATGAAAAATCGTTAAATTAGAGAAAATGTCAAAATTGACCATTTTGACTGAAGAATGGCTGACCCCTGAAACCGGCCCATCAAAAATTTTGTCTTTTCGATTCTTTCTCGTTTGATATCTCTAAAATAGCTGCCCGGCTGCTCAGAACTCGCGAGAAAAAATGAAAAATCGTTAAATTAGAGAAAATGTCAAAATTGGTCATTTTGACTGAAGAATGGCTGACCCCTGAAACCGGCCCATCAAAAATTTTGTCTTTTCGATTCTTTCTCGTTTGATATCTCTATAATAGCTGCCCGGCTACTCAGAACTCGCGAGAAAAAATGAAAAATCGTTAAATTAGAGAAAATGTCAAAATTGACCATTTTGACTGAAGAATGGCTGACCCCTGAAACCGGCCCATCAAAAATTTTGTCTTTTCGATTCTTTCTCGTTTGATATCTCTAAAATAGCTGCCCGGCTGCTCAGAACTCGCGAGAAAAAATGAAAAATCGTTAAATTAGAGAAAATGTCAAAATTGACCATTTTGACTGAAGAATGGCTAACCCCTGAAACTGGCCCACCCAAAATTTTGTCTTTTCGATTCTCTCTCGTTTGATATCTTCAAAATAGCTGCCCGGCTACTCAGAACTCGCGAGAAAAAATGAAAAATCGTTAAATTAGAGAAAATGTCAAAATTGACCATTTTGACTGAAGAATGGCTGACCCCTGAAACCGGCCCACCCAAAATTTTGTCTTTTCGATTCTTTCTCGTTTGATATCTCTAAAATAGCTGCCCGGCTGCTCAGAACTCGCGAGAAAAAATGAAAAATCGTTAAATTAGAGAAAATGTCAAAATTGACCATTTTGACTGAAGAATGGCTGACCCCTGAAACCGGCCCATCAAAAATTTTGTCTTTTCGATTCTTTCTCGTTTGATATCTCTAAAATAGCTGCCCGGCTACTCAGAACTCGCGAGAAAAAATGAAAAATCGTTAAATTAGAGAAAATGTCAAAATTGACCATTTTGACTGAAGAATGGCTGACCCCTAAAACCGGCCCATCAAAAATTTTGTCTTTTCGATTCTTTCTCGTTTGATATCTCTATAATAGCTGCCCGGCTACTCAGAACTCGCGAAAAAAAATGAAAAATCGTTAAATTAGAGAAAATGTCAAAATTGACCATTTGACTGAAGAATGGCTGACCCCTGAAACCGGCCCATCAAAAATTTTGTCTTTTCGATTCTTTCTCGTTTGATATCTCTATAATAGCTGCCCGGCTACTCAGAACTCGCGAGAAAAAATGAAAAATCGTTAAATTAGAGAAAATGTCAAAATTGGTCATTTTGACTGAAGAATGGCAGACCCCTGAAACCGGTCCACCCAAAATTTTGGCTTTCCGATTCTTTCTCGTTTGATATCTCTATAGTAGCTGCCCGGCTACTCAGAACTCGCGAGAAAAAATGAAAAATCGTTAAATTAGAGAAAATGTCAAAATTGGTCATTTTGACTGAAGAATGGCTGACCCCTGAAACCGGTCCACCCAAAATTTTGGCTTTCCGATTCTTTCTCGTTTGATATCTTCAAAATAGCTGCCCGGCTACTCAGAACTCGCGAGAAAAACTGGAAAATAGGAAATTGTAAAGAAAAAAACGGTTATAACTACACATGAATAACAAAAAAAAAAAACAAAAACTACACATGAACTGCGCGCAATTCCATACAAACGAAACGATAACATTCTCGTAGTCATGGAAATCATTAATTGATCCATTGATCCATCAACCAATCAGAACGTGAATAAAAAGTTAACAATCAAGACAATGTTTCATTGTCAATCAACTTTATGATAAAGGACTATTAGGGCATCAATAAGGCTGAAGCTAGCCGTCAGCCGTTCAGCCGCCACTGAGTTGTTTTTGGCAGGGACTGTAGGCTCTGGCGGCTATGTGCATTTGAACTACGGTTGACGAAAAAAATCATTAAAAATTCTTTAACATTAGCGCTATTGCAAATTTTCAATTGCAAAATATTCGAGGGGGTCCCCTGAGTAAAATGAAAAAAAAAATTATTAAAAAACAATTTCCTAGGTGGTCAAAGAGGGGCATGTAGGAGGATATTTAAAGTTTCCTCCCGATGATTAATGGAAAAAAATTTAGAAAAAATACTTTCCGGGGGCGCTATCGCAAATTTCCAATTGCGAAATATTCAGGGGGGTCCCCTGAGTAAAATGAAAAAAAAAAATTATTAAAAAACAATTTCCTGGAGAATGGCTCACCCCTGGTACCGGCCAATCCAAAATTTTGCAATTTCGATTCTTTCTTCGTTTTCGATTCTTTCTCAGAATTCGCGAGAATCATTGGAAAAGGATCAAATTAGAAAAAATTTCAAAATTAACTATTTTAACTGTAGATCCAACTTCTTGTAGTGTAATCATGGAAATCATTAATTGAATCAAGACAATATTTCATTGTCAATCAACTAAATGATAAAGGATAAACACTATCAGATTATTAATACTCACTTGATAAAATTCTCTAGAAGCAGTCGAAAACCTCCAAGTCCCAGTAATAAAAATCCCCAATTAATGAATCCAGTGAAATTGTTGAAACCGGAACTCCAGGAGAATAAACTGTCTCGTGGTTTGTGACATCTGTAATTGATGATAAATTGAAATTAAAATAAATAAAAAATAAATAAATATCAAGAAAATCATCAGAGAAATTTTTTAGCACTCAAGTTTGTCATCTTCTCTACTAAGAATCCCTCAATAAACTTTTTATGTCCTCCTCGTGTTACAAAATCCCTGACAACTCTCGAGTAATCGCCTTACGCCAGTAAGAAAGACCCATCATCGTGTGTTCCAACGAGGTACACAGATGAAAAATTCATTTTAAACTCATTGAAGATAAAATTCTCAATTGCATATCCTACAATTCTCATTAAATTCTTTCTTGTACCATGCAAATATGTAGAATATACAATGCAAACCAGTTTTTCCCATGCACAAAGTATTTTTATAGAGAAAAAAAAAAAGAAAAAAATTGTAAAAAAATAACACGACAGAGAATTATTAGGTGCTGATGGAAATATCGATCTAGATTCAGATTACTCGAGGCTTTTTCATCGTCTATGATATTGCTGTGGAACTGTGTGATAACACAGGAAAAATGTACTAGCAATTTTTTTTATGAAGAGTAAAGGAGACACGTCTGATGAGTTTTAAATTATGTGAAAATGTTTTTTTTTTTTAAATTATATTCTATTCATTATTTTAATATTATATAAACACTTCCGTTGAATACAAGTGATATATTAATAAAATATTATCTCAATGACTATCGGATATTTTATTTTAATAATGACATTAAAAATTTTATAATAATAAATTTTTTAATAAAATTCAAATGAATGAAATTTTGAATTTTAATTTAGAGAATTTCATATGAATAAATCACTATGACCTGAAATTAAATTTTCCATACGAGATGAGAATCAAGCAAGAGAAGCAAATATAATGAATTCTCCTGTTTTCGTAATTTCAAAATTTTCCACCATTTAGTCACTATTTCAACAGTTGGAAAACAACGAGTGTTTGACAAACATCAAAAGCAGAGTAAATAGGATATTCGGATTCATTTGAAATGAAGGGAAAAAAAAAAATTGTAGAGATGTCGTTGAACAAAAGAGGACCAAGGAGATTGAAAAAAAAAGAAAAGGAAACTGGCGGGAGTAGAGAGCATTCATGAATATACTCAGATGTACCTCTCAAGGAAAGTATACAGGAATGGTACTCGTGTATGTTTGCAAGTCATTATCATTTTCCGTGGGTACTCAAGATTCTCATTCCTCCTTTCATTTCCCTAATAATGTCTCACATTTACCAACATTTTTCTTCGTGATAAAATCTTTTTTTCTTTATAAAACTCTTTAATTTATTTTAAAAAATGTCAACTCTTATTTTTCATAAAAATATTGTAAATCTAATTTCTTCAAAAACCCATTAAAATTGAATAAACTAGAATTTCTTTGAGATAACATGAAAAAAGAAAAAAAAAAAGTTTATTATCACGTATAGAAGTTCAATGAAACTCGAGAGTGGAAAAGGCAATGAGAATACCGAAGCAACTCAAAGTTTTATCATCGGTTCAAGTTAGTTTATGTCTTTGTGTGTGTGTGTAAATCGTCATAAAAAGTCAACAGGGGTAATCAGGGATTGAAGAAAACTCTTCATCTTCCCTTGAGAATTTTCTTCATTGGCTGGAGATTTTTTATTTTCTCAGGATAATCGCCTTGTGAAACCTCGAGAAAATAGAAAGATTGGAGAAAAAGAAAAAAAAAACAATTTAAAGCTTATAACTATATATTTTTTCTTCTTCTAAAATTTATATTGGAATGAAGATAGAGAAGTAAAGTTTAGGAAGCACGTCGAGAAAGACGATGAGGGTAGACACACAGTGAATTTCTACTGGATTGTGGGAGAAGTTCTGAGTAGCCTACGTAATTACGATTGTTGACTCCAGCTTGTTGGAGAGAAACTTTTGGCCTATGGTGCATGTATACACCACCCCATTATGCTACTTTTGGTATTCTGATAGTGAGATAATTAGTATTTCAACAGATAATAGTTGTAAAAATATGGATTAACAATATTCATTTAAAAAAAAAAAATATTTTTTATCACTATTTCACATTTATCTCGATAATGAGTAATTCTAGATAAAAATATCAAGAGACATTTTTTATAGAGTTTTAAATTTCCCATAAAAAGTGTCTCCTGACATTTTCTTCTAAAATCACTCGTTATAGAGATAAATCTCACTTACACCAACATGTGTTGAATCAACTCGTTCTGTCACGTTTTAGCACTTACCAACCAAAACGATTCAATGATTATCGCATTCCATTGAATTCAACATAAAATAAATTCAATCAACGACCTCCATAAAACGTAAGACCCTCTCTAAATGTATAAAGAATAGATTTAATGTCCGCATTATCCTGAAATATTATTTTTTTAAAAAATTCAATAAAAAAAAAAAAGAATTTACATTAAAATGTAAATTTAAAAATTCTGATATTCTATTGGTAATTTGTATACCAAGCATGTGTATGTTAAATGAATTATCACCGAGAGGGATATTCCCATTGAGAGTTTTAGGTGAATAGAGAAGCCACGTCAAGTATGATTTGGGAGCCTCGACAATTGCATTCAACTTGATTTGCATAAGGGGTGGACTACGTCAGCCCCCCCCCCCCTCCCGCCCCTCTCTCATCGTTCGTGTTACCATTTGGGAGAGAGAATAGTTCAGCCCGATCTCGAGTATTTGGATGGTTAATTAAGAATCGTCGAGGATGGAAACTACCTCGTGGAGAGGATTCCACGTGTGCGGTTAACAGTGTGCGGTTTTGGCTCACATCCAAGCCAAACGCATCGTAAATCGTATTTCATCACTGATTGCCAAACAATCGATGAATATTCACGTAGAAAAATTAACTTTGTGAACAAAAAAAAAAAAAAATATTCTCGTCATTCTTCATTTTTTTCATCTCGAAATGAAATATCTGGAGAGGGAAAAAGCTGATTGTTGGAGAGGGAGAGAGAGAGAGAGGAGTGAATTAACAATAAGGGACAGAGTTGAGTGGTTCTGTACCTAGCATGGACAGACGCATGCGTACTTTGGACCGGCTAATGTGTAGCCATGTGAGACCTCAAACACACTCCGATCGACGCCTAACTTTCGATTAAAACAGGATACGTGACTTGTAGAATTGAAATAAAATTAATAATGTCAAAATAAATAAATAATTAGATTTTTTGTTAATTCGGGAAATTTTATACAGCATTTTTGGTCATTTGTGTTGATAAGTGTTGAGTGAAAATGTTCAATAATTGTTAATAACTATTTTTTATAAATTTTTAAACAATATTAATTTAATTTCAACACTCACGGTCTATCTGGTTGTGACCTCCTCACCATGTAATCAGCCCTCTGTATTTCTTCAGCCCTCGTGACACTTTTAGTACGTCTTAACCTAACTTTCGACTCTTGCTCGTGCTCCGGCATTGTTTCAACACTTTATTACACTGTTTTTACTATAAAATTTATATCCACTCACTCTAGTTGATTACTTGTAACCTATCACCCAATGAAACACTGTAAAAAAGATAATTATACAACAAAAAAAAAAAATCACCGGATATATTCCCGTTGGCGTTAAACTCCGATATCAACCGAGTGCTGACGAAATTTGTTGCGCGTTATATCATCGTGTACGAGTGAGAGAAAAAACCTAATAATTCCATATAAAGACGTGTCTGCACACAAACTGAAATTACCACTTTCCAACAATATCCAAAATTCATGACATGATTCACCTCTCCCACGTATTTCAGAATAAACTAATTACCAATTATGAACTTTGCCTCCTCGAGAGCATTTAAATTAAAAAAATAAAAAATAAATTATATAATAATCACTGCAACTGACATGAGTACATTTCCCTTTTATAAAATCACTGATAATGGCTTCATAAAGAGTAAAAAATAAATTGAACAATTTAATCAACTTTACCAATATCCACAAAACTCTAAACAACTGATATAAATGGACTTTTTACTCTTGAAAACTTGATGAAGAGATCATTAACGTCAATTGAAATTGATTATATTTCTTATCCCCCCCCCCCCCCTCCCTACCCTTGTGTTGATAAAAAGAGTAGAGGTATAAAAAATAGATTACCCAGGTTGAAAAGTTTGATAGCAAGATTCGATGCGGTAAGTTGAGAAACTTTGATTCACTTGGAACTAGAACATTTAAAGGGGGTGGGGAGGGGTAGAGGGGAAAGATTCACTTGGAGGTTGGCTACTTTTCTACGAGTAAACTAGTCGACCTTACTCACTGTAAACATCCGAGAATGGTGGAATGAGGGAGGTGGATAGAGTTCTGGATCTCATCTTCTACGCGTAAGTGAATTTTACTTGGTGAGTTTGGAACGTTTAACCACTATCCCGAAACGCTGTGATAGGCTACTTTCATCGGGATTTACCGGACACTTGAAGAGAAGTTTCACTTTGGGTAAAAGCTGTTTGAAAAACAATTTAATTTTTTTTTTTTTTAACGTCAAAGTGAATTCAGGGGTGACTATTTGAGAATTCGATATTCATCCTTTGGAAAAGGGTTCAATGAACTGAAAATATAAATATTTGTGATTATTATTAATATTAAGTTTAAAATAGGAATTTGAATTTAAGAGATTAGTGTGAAGAAATATAAAAAGCTCAACTGAAAGATATCTCTGAAGCCATTCTATCATTTTTGAATGTAGAATTTCTCCCCTTCTGCAACGTTATAATTCATACTCCCTTTGTATCAACGGGCAAAAGGGGCGCTCAGGCGGCGATAAGTGATAACAATCCTTTTTTTTTTTTTTTTTTTTTTTTTCATCACCGCCAACCAGAAATATATGGCTGTAAAGATGCAAGATTAGAATTTTACAGTTGATTCTGTTGACACTGATATAAAGTTGAAATGGATTTTTTTTTACGATCAATTTTTTTTTTTTTTTACGATGATAAATAAAATGAGGAAATTGATTTAATCAATTTTGATGGATAATAGAGGTGAGAGTGTCTCAGATACGTTGAATTTGTTCTTTGAAAGGTGCATCGATGTTTGAGAAAGCCCTTGAGGGTTAACGGAGCGCTAACTGGGGGAAGAGGAGAGAGAGATAGAGTGATGGCTGAGCCTGTCTCACCCCTAGCATCGTAAGCCGAGACTAAGAGGCTATTAGTTAGCTCAGGGTTGCTTGGACTAACACCACCCTGTACCTGACATCAACGATAGTGACTATCCCTTTTGCCAAGTACCAAGATCTTGTCTACCTGTTCAACATAATGTCCTTACAGACTTGTTGGCTTTGTAGATTAAAATATAGAGTTGAGAGATAAAATTTATAAAGAAGATATTTCATAATTTTATATCTAATTAATGTAAAATGATTAATAATAACCGAGTGATAATATTTTTTTCTTAATTAAAATAAATATAAAATTTAACAATTGAGTATTAATTAATAATAAGAAATTTTATAATCACTAATGACACCTTAATTTTCTCTTATACATAAACTTAATATTAAGTTTGCGCAGTACAGCTCTGTTAGTTTAAAACTTAGTCGAATAAATCTTATGTACGAGATGCTGACATTCACACCCACCCACCTAGTGACGAGTAGAATAACATTCAAACTCGATTAGTAGTCTGAGCACGTACGTTATTAGCCATTCTCGTGAGTGAGTCTTGGGGTGGGGGAGGGCTTGGTGAGGTTCTAGGTGGGGTAAAGCTGTTGGATTTTACACGTATATCCATCATGATATATATCCGATGAAAATCAAACTTCAGAGTGGAGAAACTGACGTTGAAATGACCTGATGAATGCTTTGTTTTATTCATTGAAAATGATGATTTTCATATAGAATAAATGTACAACTGCTGAAACTATAAATTCAATTTGATGGAAATGAGAGTGAAAGTAAGTTGTGACTATCATTTGACTGGATAAAATTGAATTCATCACAGATGTTTATTATTCTATTTTATCACTTTTCACAGTGTAAAATCCCTTAGTTTAAATATTCATATATTTTACAGTCTCTGTGCAAAATTCAACCCTGAAAAAGCTATAAAACTGGAAGATTAAATGTCTTGAGGTGTTAAAAATGGTTGTGAAGGTGGTAAGGGTGTGCAATGGTGGGCTTTCAGGTAATAGGTGATCGTAAAACCACAAAATGACACTAACACACGTGAGTCACAATGTTAAATTACTGTTGGCAGCCTGGTGGATGGTCTGTGGATAGAGAACTGTAAGATACGTATCCACGTACATTTACAATGGATTCGGTCTGTATTTTTACGACTGTCGTACGATTTCATTTGGAATTTAATACAATGGAAAAAAAAAAAAAAACGTAATTTTTCCCTTCGCATTTCTCTTATTTAATTTCATAATTTTCAAGACGAGATGAGAGAGTGGAGAGATGAAAAAAAAAAATGGCAAAAATATAAAGTGGAATACGACAGAAATGACAATTTCTTGACCACAAAAAACTATTCCCCCTGGGGCTCATATAAAGCTACTGCCTTTTATGGTCACATTCCCATGTGTTAACCATGAGCCGATCCTTGACAAGGGTCTCAAATCGAACGTGATTCGTTGCTGTGGCAATGGCCGAGAGACAGAAAATAAAGGAAGTGAGGTGTCCCTCAGCTTTTTTACCTTCAAAACCAAAAAGAAAAATACTCTTCTCTTTATTTTACGATGGCAAACGTCCAAAGGCGACTCATCGCTTGGCCTTCGAGCCCCGAGGAATTTCAAAGTTCACCCCTTTTTAAAGGATCAAAGCACGTTTCTCTGAATCACATCAATATTCCACACGTGAAAAAAAAAATCCCTCTTTCTCACACAAATTCAAGAATTTGATATTAAAATGAAGAAAAAAAAAATTTCCAATTATCACTGATTGATGTACTCAAGATTAAATAAAAATAAAGTCTGATGGTAAAGTTTTTTTCTTCACTGATGGATTTGTCGTTGAAAGTTAAAGAAGAAAGAGAGAGAGAGAGAGAGAGAGGAATGAAGGATATGGTATACCCCACGTTCTAGAGCGCGAGTTAATTCGATTTACTGGAAAACTTGTTATTGACGAATTCTCCACAGAGATAGAATTCTCTTTGATCCAAGTCACACGGTGAATTCTGAACATCTGAGCAATTGGAAGAGGTTGATAGGGTGGGAGGTGGAGGGGGAATGAATGAAATAGAAGGAACGTTAAAGTGAAGTAGATACTAGAGCCAGAATAGTAAATCGCTGAGGAGATAAAGAAAATTGGGAAATTCATGTCAACTTATAACCAAATCCCAATTAATTAAACAGTGTATACATGTGAACAGTAGAGGGGGGGTCAATATTTGCAGATGGTTCGATTACAGTGGCCATACAAAGTACTAATCAATTATCTCTGATATTGAGAGACAAGATTTGATAACAAATTTACACAAAACTCCCCTGTCAATGTTCTAAAATCATCACAATAATGTTAATTAAGGTTTTTAATTAAATAAATATTTCCAGACATTTTGATTTTCCTGTGCGATAATCTCTCAGTAATTGAACTCTAGTTTTATTACAATTTTTACCTACATAAATTATTACAATTATCAACGATTAATTAATATTCAATAGATTATTATTTAACGGGAGAAATATCCTCCATTGATTTTACAGTTATGAAAATATCCTCGTTATTAATATTTTGTTTTATCGGTGAATGAAACTTTGTTTTTTTACATCGATACAATTTTACCATTGGATTTTAATGGCTTTGTAAAAAATAAAACAAAAGTAACTTACCTCAGTGGTTATTCTGCCAATCTATATGCAACAATCGAGGCTATTATCTACTCAATAATTTTTTTTTTTAAGAACTGAATAAATTTTTTGAATAAAAAAGAAAAAAATCTAGATTTAATATTTTCAGGTTTAATTTTATAATTCAAAATTCTCTACTTCGAGTGATGAAAATACGACGGAATTGTAATTAGCTATTTCAAATTAATAACTTGAAAATGTTGGTCAATTTTCTTGCAATGAATTTGAAATATCATATCAACTTTCACTGGTAAACTCGTGACATTGATTGACGTTGTTAATTGAAAAGATTAAAACTAGATCGAAATCTTAGCTATAATTTTGGCATTGATTGAGGTGATGAGGGTGCTGTAAATGTTTGTATCTCATCCAGTGATATTTTAGCTGCTTGCTGAAGATCATCCATACTCTTTCTTGTTTTTGTTGATATATCATCAAACTGACGGCGTGTTTGAGTTAAAAGCTCATCAGTTGATTTTACTGCACTATTTGCTAGACCTTTCACTTCAGTATCGAGTTTTATCACCCATTCCACAGCTTGTCGTCCCTATTATTCAAAAAAATAAAATAAAAATAAAACAATATTATAACTCGATGATAAAGGAAAAATTTTCAAATGAAAATATTCACTCACCATTCCAGCATTAAATGAAATTCTCTTGGTTAATAATTCCTCCATGTATGACGTCAGAGGAACACCCTGAACCGTCACAATTGCCTCTTGCTTGAGAAGTGTCTTGTCCTTGTCATCTGGATGGGGTACATACTTGAGGGTCTCGTCAACAGCTATGTAGTTACAAAATGTCAACTGCAACAGAATCATATAAACAAGAATGAATGAGAGAATTTAGAAATATAATTTTTGCCTCAATTTAACCCAGTGTTCTATAATCCATCAGTGAATCATTAAAAATGAGTATTCTCTTTTTTTACTCGTTCATAAAAAAAAAAAAAACTCTCGTGACCGGTCAGCAAATGTTTGACTTATTCACAGTTCAGTGGAATGATCAATAGTAGCTTTCCCCTGTGTTGGGTTTTTGGTTTGTATATCAAACAGAGTTTGGGGTATCACGCAAGGCTCTTCAACTGTCTTGTTAGTGCCAGATGAAAGAGTGACTCGTTGTTCTAATTTGTTAATACGAGAGATAATGTCACTTTGGGGCATTTAACATTGTTCAATTTTAGAATTATTGACGTGTTATCCCAGATTTGGAATATCCATGAATAGGATTGAGGGGATAATTGACAATAATTGAATGTGACAGTTTTTAAAATAAAATGATTTTCTTAAAAAAAATGATATTTCAATAGAATAATCATGTGAACAATTACTCCAATGGAATATTCAAAACTAAATTTATACATGAAATAATACAGAATTTCTCAAATTGTATTAATTCTCCACAACAAAAGGACATTTCCAATAAACAGTAGTTTATTTCTGGAATGAATGTAGAGTGTAGAGCGTATAATGCACGTTTGTACTCAAGACATTCAGGTGATAGGTATTTTCAACGGAGCTTTACCAATGGTATTATTACGTGCACACATTTCTATGAGAGATTACGAGTTGTAGGGTGAGAGGGTGGGGAAGGGGAGAGAGAAAGAGAGAGAGAGACCAATGGCAATAGTGCAATACGTTTCGCGGGAAAATTAAAGCCCGCAGGCATTGTTGCCCAGGAAAGCGTGTAGGATGCGGCGTGCCGGTGAGTACCCCACAACGACGCCATATTAGCAATCAGTGAAGCCAACTGTGTTACTCCCCCTCCTCTCTTTCTTCTATCCCACTTACTTCACCCGCTTTTATCCTCTCTGCATTTCCACTCTCACATTTTCATCCTCGAGTACTTTTCTTCGATTTTGGGTGTTTTGTTAAAAAATTGTTGAACAATTAATTTATTTATTTACTTTTATTTTATAACAAAAAGAAGAGAAAAAAAATTTATTAATCGATCCAATGAGGAAAAATACGTATTATTAAAAGGAGAAAATTAATATAATTTTATTAGTAATTGAATTAATATTCTTAAAAAAATGGATAGTCTCTTTATACCTATTTTTATGGAGAAAATAATGGAGGTAATAATTCTACATGATGTATTCAACCAATGAAATTTTTCTTTCTACTGTAAAATACGATATCTTTCCTCTTATCTAACAAAAGCAAGAGATACGATATTATTCAGCGTTGAGATTTTCCTTTTTCATGGACATTAACCCAGCCCCTTTGGAGGTGTTATTCCAGGAGTAACGACATCCATAAGACTATCTCTATCGTCTTACTACTCTTTCTTCGATAATTATCGTTTCTGGTTCTCGCCTCTTGCCTTTGGATACCTCTGGGGGCATCTCTCTATGCATTTTACCCCCTGTTGGACTGCCAATGTGTGTACAGGGGTTATATGGAGATGTGTTTAACAACATGTATGGGGCGGTGGAGCTTGAATAAAGAGGGTAAACCGAGGATACTTTAATTACCATCTCAGCAGTCGTCGCAGTCTTAACGAGGCAAAGTTACACGAGCATCGTGGGCCCATTTGACACCACAATATGATACCCTCGGGGGATATTCAAAGAAAGAAATTGTTTCAATGAGAATATTTTAACAACTTTTTTTAAAAAATTAATTTCCAAAAAAAAAAAAAAAAAATTCCTGTAATATTTTAAAAAAATACTGGGACAAAACGGGTGAAAAAAAAATTTATACTCATTAAAATATGATTCAATTAATCATCCATAGAAATTCATAAATCATTCAATCCTGTACTCAATACATTTCCTAAAATAATTATTCCACATATAACAATTTGGATATTAATCTCTCACACATATCCACCACCACTCTGCAGTACCATTTCAAACCCAGCTAATTACACTTCTGCCAATTAACTACCGCGGTTTAACCGACGTTCAATTATCCTGCGCCCATATAGTTTTCCAGCCCATAACTGTCAGCCGCTTTCGTAGTTGCGAGAGGGAGGGAGAAAAGGGTAGATTTGATATCAGTGGATAGCCTCGAGTATTGTTTTATTCTCATCAGCTATAAATATTCCGATAATTTTTCACAATGGATTAAAAGACGGCCCCTCGTTTCCAGGGTTCATTATTATATCTCATTGATTCTCTCTCACATATTTTCATTTAAAAAAAATAAAATAATCCTCTGAACAATTGGAATTAAATCCTTAAAAAATAATTGAAGCAATAAAATCAACTACTTTTCTATTATTTCCCCTTCTAACCCTATATTTATTTACCTCATCATCCCCTCTGTAGCTGCATTGCGACGTTAGCGACACGGTACCTGCATCGGTTAATTGAAAATTTTTCTCATCGTCAGAGTGGTGAGCAACACCCGCACCCCATTCTCCCCCCCCCCCCCCCCCCCAGTGTTTGCCAATTCAAACGCTGGATACACTGGACCCCTCCACCCCATGATGCCTATCACTATGCTTTCGACACTCGTATTCCAAGCGTTTGCTTTTAATTTAACGGACTGCGAGTTTATAGTGTATACACAGAAGAATCTCAAACACAAGGAAAATGAGAAAAATGATTGAATAACAAATTTTATTGATTACTCTATTATCAAAGGTAAATTCTCAATAATTTGGACAATATTGAAACAATTGTTCTTGCTAAGAGGATAACAACCTACTCCAGTGTTTATTGAAGAGCACGTGAGGATTGGATTGGACGATGCATACGATTTAGGGTGGGATTCACGTGGGTTCATTCAACCACCGCAAACCACTCAGCACTAACTGCTTTCCCTTACGCACAAATGTGGGAGAGTTTGAGGGCTTTTCAAGTGGACAACAGTAGATGGAATAGTTGATTCGAGGCATTACCAGCCATGTCCACTAAAATAGTATTATTATAAGATTCTGAGGACTAGATATATTTTTCCAATGAAAAAAAAAAAAACACAATGTGATCAATCGAATTGTGTCAAAAAAAAAAATCGAGAAAACGTGAAATAGGTTTTTCCCATTTTTCATTAAACTGAGACAGCTCGGCCTCTGCATTTCAATCTACCATAGGAAAATATTACAAAAAAAAAAAAAAAAAAAAAAAAATGGAAAAATGGTACAAAAAGCAATCGAGTTTCATTCTATTTTTTTTTTTATTCTTTCTCTTTTGGACAATTTTTTTTTTCCAACACGGATATCCCAGCCACGAGGTGTGGTTTTTCCTCGTGTTACCCAATTTGTTGTTTTTATGATTTAGCAAAGTCTAGATAATAATTCAGTCTAGTTTTGCCTGGGCATGAGAGAGAGAGAGAGGGATTGGCCGAAAGCGTCTGTGTGCAGTCACCCAGGCAACAGTGGCTTGTCTGTATATACGAGTGGGTTTGTACCCTCAGCTCTCCATCAAGCCTGGGTCCCCAGGGGGTCGACGTTCAGCCACTATAACGTTTACCTATATCTATCACATGGCCCCCAAATGTATAGCCGATGCAGCGCATCTCCATTATTAATTTTCATTTGTAGAAAAAAAATAAAAAGAAAAATTCCATTTCCCCGTAAAAGCACTCACAACACCCAGAGGACAAAAAACAGATACGATTACCCTGAATTATTGAAAAAAAGACAATTTTTTTGTTTTTAACAAAAAAAAAAAAAAATATGGTCGAAACAAGAGCTTTCGATATTTTCGATTACCTTTAATATTTAAAAAAAAAAAAAAAAGTCACGTGACAGTAATTCTCACGTTTTATTTCCAATCCCCAAAAGTGTCGTAAAGCCGCGATAAAATTTTTACTTCCATCCACTCTTTGACAATTTTTGTTCACAAACCGGAAACAGAAAAAAAAAAAAAAATAATAATGAAAAACAATTTATCCGTGACGATGTGATCAAACGTGTGAATAGGTGATTCTGGTCATTCGCACGCTTTTTCCACCAAATAAAAAGGATGAAAGGGGGGGAAAAAAAAGAGGGGATAAATATTACTGGGGCCTACGTTTTCCATTGAAAACGGTGGATGCATCCGGTGTTATGTGCAAAAGCCGATTGTGTATACAATGGTGAGGATCGTACAATTTTAAGGTAAAGTTGGAGAGGGGAGAGAGAGTAAATTGCTAAGAGATATTTGCCTCCGGGGATTGGGGAAAGCGATGGTGTGGGCAACGACCCGAGGCTGGACCCAGGGCTTATGTAGAATACATCGGAAACGCGAGAGGCCGCGGAAGGAAGCACGAGGCGCACGCGCTCATGGATAAAACAGGTCCAAAACCTCGTCTACATTCTCTCCCCCTCCCCCCGTTTCCCTCATCCTCATCTAGCTTTTAGCCCTCTGACATGACCCCTGGGAATCGTTCAATTTTAGATTAAGCCACAGGATGTAGAGAAGGTCGCGGAATTGCCCGCGAGATCTTTTACCAAGGGGCCTTGTGGAAAACCATACACATATTCCAGGATCGTTTGGCTTGTCAGAAAGGCTGTAACACATATATCCCTCTGGCGACTCGTTTCGTTTTATATGACCCCCACTGGCATTTTCCCTTGTAAATGTGTGCCACAACAAAAGGATTTTCGAGTGTTACTGCATTGTTGAATTACATGCTGGGAGGTTTATTTTTGTGGTAATATAGTTAACAGCAAAAATATTATTTCAAATAACAACGTAATCAGTGATTTTAGGGGAAAATGTCGAGAGACATTTTTTATCAAAAATTTTATAATCTACAAAAAAGGTCTCTTGACATTTTTTCCTGGAACTACTTGTTTTCGAAATAATCCCATAATTATTATTTAACTAATTTGAATATCCTCAATTTTAACAAAAAATATTGTTATTAGAAATTTATTCAACTCCATAAAAGATGTAAAAAATGAGGATAAAAATAACAGCTATGAAATCACATCCAGTGAATCGAAAACACAACCCTATACAGCCACTGTCGATAAATGGCAAAGATCTACCCATAACGGCTTTTCCCAGTGGTTCGAATAACTTTTCTCTGCGCTTCTTTTTTCCTCCCACGTACAATTTTTATCCTTTATTTTTCCATTTCTCCCCGAAGCACCTGAGGATCGTCCATCATTGTCCTTAATGCATCGAGCATCTTCCTTCAGCATCAACGTCGTTTACTTCTTCCTTCAGATTCTTCAACAATACGTCTTGTAGTTACCTCCAGCTATGATGTGTCTAGCCCATATATTCTCCCACCTTTTTCTCCATATTCTAATGGTGAAACTGGTTTGTACCGAGGCATCATGGATAATGGACGCATCAATAACCCATCACCTAGATTCTCCTTGAGACGTGAGATGATTCTGATCATACGGTATTTTAAATCGAATAAAGAGAAAATTTATGATTAATGCGAGAAACACTGAAGAAATTCTATATCAGCTGGTTTATCTGAACAAATCAGTGCAGATGGAGGTAGAAAAAAAAAAACAGGATTCACCAGGTGCAGTAAAAAATAATAATTGAATTTCATAACACAACCTAGAACCCAAAAGAAACGTCAACCTACGTTTTTTCCATTTTCCCCAGTATCTCAATTTTTTTTTTAATACATCTTTTATTTTCTCCACCTGTATGACTGCAGTGTACCATAAAAAAAAAATATATGTCCAAGTGTTAGGGTAGCGCCAGAGGTACACCACTGAATCCAGGATTTAGATAAATCGTACGATCTGGGTTTTGTACGTGCACGTCATTCCAAGAACGCAGAGACGACAGGTAATTTTTCTGCTACCCACCGAAGACTCTAGTACTGCAGTTGCAATTTCGCACGCTTATTTGTAAAAAAAAAAATGAGGTGGAATAGGCAAGAGAGAGAAGAAATCCTGAGACGAAACTAATTCCGAGTCTAGATAAAATTCCATTTGTCGTTGTGTCAAAAAATAAACTCAAAGAGAGATGATGAGAAAAGAAATGAAAATAAACTAAAACTGTAAAATGTCAACGTGAATAATACACTTGAATTGTTACATTGACGTACAATTTTGGTTTGACGAAAATTACAAACTGTCTACCATCACGTGATATTGTGTTATAGAAACTGTTTTAGTATCACGTGAATATGTGTTTGATAATCGATTTTAGTGGTGCAATAGTTTTGCCCTTCTCCTCCCCCCAGGTTATGAGATACCGAGGCCACCACAACGCTGATCGAGAGACGATGCTCGTTTGATATCCCGTTGGCAAGCGGATCACGAGCTTCATAATCCCAAACGCGATTCGAGATGAAAATAGGTACCTTTGAGAGATAGATGGTGAGGAGTAAAGCGTGGTAGAGTGGGTAAAATGTTGAGAGGTTTACCTGCAATTTAGCTTTACACAGATAGTGGATGAATGGTCAGAGGCAACTTGACCTATGTCGTTGGGAGTCAATAGAAAATTTAATAATCTCTTATCGTCACTCATGCATCTCCCAGTACTCATAACGCTTTTCAATCCTTTGATTGAAATTCTTGTGGTGCAGAAAATTATGATGTAATGTTAATGTAATGCAACAAATGTCAAACTCCACTCGACTGAGATTACTCAGGGAAAAGAGAAAAAAAAAAAAAAAAATGACTAAACTGTAATTTCTTCAGAAACTCATTTCACTGTGCAAAGTCTCCCAATTGAATATTCCTCAAACGTAGAAACTTGTGGAGCTGATGGAATTATTCTCTAAGAGAACTCCTCAAAATTCATTAGTCAATAGAAATCAAATTACTCACATTTCTCGTTTTTAAGACCATCTCTTTATTGGCTGGATTAACTTCGCTCCTCTCACTCGCATAACACTCCTTAGCGTGCCCGATTAGCTGAAATAAGTGGAACAATTCAATTATAAAATGCTATTATGAGAATTGTTGGAAAGTTAGCGTTGAGAATCTTAAAGTTTTAATGCATCATTGGTTCTAAAAACGAGGGTAAATGTGCCCTTATTTTGAAATTGGAAAACCGGATTTGTCGGGGGTGACAAATGGTAGGGAGTGAGTGAAAATTCTCTGGACGTAACTACCATGTAAATTCCAGAATTAGCATGAGTAATTGTGGAATACTTGTTCTGCACCCGCGAACACAACCCCCCCCCCCTGCCTTTATCCGTGAAAGACGCTAATTGAGGAGCCACTCAAAGACCCGCTGAATTATTGTTCTACCGTTTAATTATGTATATTTTAATTACAAGCCTCCAAACGGATCAACGTCAAATGGTTAATTAAAGCCCACTCTGGCTCCACCCATTTCTCTTTTTTTGCCCTGTGGTTACCACACTCGGACCACACAGTTCATTTAAAAAAAAAAATCCAATTAATTCCAACCCCTCAATTTTTGAATTTCTCATGCTCTCATTGTAATCCTTGAATGAAAAAAAATTTACTAGTGAAGTGGAACATAATGACCATTACACTTTGTTCTACAACGATGGTAAAAATTTCGTTAAAAAAAAACTTTGTAATTAGTTCGGTGAAAAATTTCCCTTTTTTTCACCCTGGCTACTTGAAAAGTTTCTGATTAAACAAAGGGGTGGTTTTTTTTAATAGCAGAGGGAGAAAAAAAAAAAAAGATGATGGCTAGGACTTGGAAAAGGGGAATGAAAGGATCTTTTGAATCAACTGAAAAGAGTAGAAAAAAAAATATGATTAAAACAGTGGAAGAATTCAAGTTTTTTCCTGCTCGAGTGAAAAACCTTAATGTTTTTCCTACTTTTAGCAATGTTTTCTTTTACCAACATGTGGTAATACCCCAGAGTCTTTTCGTGCTACCTCTTACAAGTTGCTGCATTCCTGTATCGCAACTTCTTTGATTCCCTATTTTTTTTTTTCCTCCTTTATTTTGAATTGAAACGAGTAAGAGGCTTTTCGCTGATGAATAATGAGGGTCGAAATTAGGGTCTCAAATCTTTTGGAACAATATCAGGGAAAATGCAAATGAATGATTATGTTCTGTTACCAAAGCCTCACCCCTTTTTCTTTACTTCAATTTTTTTTCTCAACCATCATTTTTAAAGAACAATATATTCAAACTACAATTTTATAAATTTTTTCCTTCTTCTGTATTCCAAAGTTAGCCTTGGAAAGTCGCCAACCAGGCGCTCATTATGAAAGTTCATGTAGCCGATGCTGTTTTGTAATTTCCCTGGCGTATCTCACAGCTTTCACGCCCACCCATCTCCTTCATTCATCCCTCTCTACAACCCTCCACCCCCCTCGAAGCCCTTCTATATTCAACTACGTTTCTTGTCCCGTGAGACTTTACCGAAACTTTCGAATATCCGGCTCTGGGCCATCGTCCTAACTCTCTTACTAATTCAAGCTTCCCTTTTTTTTTTTTTGTTTATGAAAAACTTTTTTCAGCAAAAACCCAACTACGGGTATTGTACGTAAAATATGTACGACGAGTTTGGTATTCTCTCGGATTAAAAACATGTTAAGACGTGGGAGAGAGAATTTCTAATGAAACATTTACTAATTAACTTTTCTTTGGCAAAGTTGCAGAATTTTATGCATTATACAGAAGAAAAATGTCGATAAATTTGAGTGAATGTGGAATAAATAAAAAAAAAAACGTTTGAGATTGGAATAACTACGTCACAGACTTGACCTTCTCAAATCCACGTGACGTCAGTGGGAGGTAGTTCAATGGAGCTAAAGTCTAACCTAACGTGGCAATTTTTATCTGTATAAATTAATTTTTCAACTGATATCAAACACGTGAGATATTCAATCAGCTGCCATTCTCATTAATTTTAATTTTATCAATTTACTCAGTCATTCGATTGTACTTAAAAATAAAGCGACTTTGCTCATGTACTCAACGCAATATAATTCATTAATCATGAACAAATGATTTGTATACAGTACAGTGGACACGTGCCAATGCTCGTAAAGTACAGGGCAAAGTCTTATATAAGTTCTTGCAAAAGACGAATGAATCTGTCAATTGTGGGTGATTAGATTTAATGATTAACGTGGAATAGCTCCATAAACTTGTAGGTTTCGATAGCTTAATAAAAGAAAAAAAAAAAAAGATTAACGTATTTTCTAGTTGATATAACATTACTCAAGCCATCAATATCAATTTCACTCACTGCTTGGGCCCAATTTGGAAATTTAAATTCACTGACGACAAGCCTATGAGTATGGAGAACTCCATTCACAACTTTTCTATCAATGATATCAGTCCCCAGTACAGCTGTATTCATGGGATTGGGATATTTTCGAAGTGCAGCCTGTGCAACTGTCTCCCATGGATGACTAGAACCAAAATAATCATTTAACATTAAATTTTAATTGTACAAAAGAACTTTCGAGGTTATGAAGTCTCTGATTTTCTCATAAAACATAATACTCACTTGAATACATGCTCATACGTCCAGATCTTCATGATTATTATTCAGTGAACGTTGTCGTTGAACTCACTGAATTAAACTGCAATTTAAATTGACAATTTCCGAGATATTAATCCCTCAAAACAGGGCACACTGGCTCTCTGTACGTCAGGTCGTTGAGAGAAAGGCTGATGTAAGAGACCCCGTGTGATAAATTATCTTTGGTAAGAAGTACTAGGTTAAAATCCCTCTTTGGAGTATTGCAGCAACTGTGATGATATGACGATCGGTAAAGTAGAGTTGGAAATACCATCAAATACCCACAAATACACCTGCACACCCAATAAACACTAAACATCCATTCTCCTTCCCCCATGGCAAGTGTTAAAAAACACTGACACGTACATAAAGACTGTGAAAGAACCGAGTGATTAGTCAGAAGGTTATTTAGTGATGGTAGTGACACCGGAATTGTCTGTGACGAGGAGCGTGTCATGAAATGATTGAGAATACCATCGACATTACAACATCATTAACTCGAATTCAATCAAATTAATTTTATTCCAAAGATAATAATAATGAGAGATTATTTTAAACATAATGTGTGCCTGAGTTAGTTACCATGGGCTCCAGATTGAGGTGATATTTTGCAATCATATGTTTGAATAATAACATTTGCTTTCTCTCAACAAATTCCATTATTATTTTTTTTTTAATTTTTCCATCGAGAGGCGTTTGTGGGATTTTATTACTCAGCTTAGGATCGGGTTTTATTCTCGGAATAGCACGTTTATCTTGTTCATTATCTGACGTGCGTCTCACCTCTGTTTGCTTTTTTGTGATTGTGTGGGGGGGACATGGGAATGACAGTGAGTCAAACATTTTTTTTTTATTATCTTGATTCTATGTTCATTGGTTTAGGGAGAATGTCAAGCATCTGTTCGAGTGCTTCTGCGAGGTGGCTGCACCGGTGGGTGAGAAGGCAGCATGGATTTTACAGAGGTATCCTGATTCTTTTGGGGATCAGGAGCTACTCAAGTCTGTACCAAAATTCGCGTATCCTTGTGAATTTGAGAAGTATGTCAAGGATTTATGGGTTTATATTAAAAACTAGTGATTTTTAGAGGAAATATCAAGAGACATTTTTTCTAGATAATTAAATTTCCTACAAATAATGTCCTTTGACATTTTTTCCTAGAATCACTCAGTCTCGAGATAATTCAATATTTAACAAGACTCAAAAAATTTTTTTTCTTCATCTCACTGAATTATTCATAAAACCCAATGTTTACAGTTCAATGGTCCAGCACTTCTCCTTCGTACTAACAAGTATCGACTCAAAATGGACCTTTGGATTCTGCAGGCATGATCCCAAGACAGAAACAGCACTTGTGCTGTTGAGTTCATTGCCCTGGCACGAAATGTTCTATAAATTATTGAATAACATTGCGACATTGACATCGAGCACAAATAGTGGAGAACTCTGGAAATTTCTCGGTGATGTTTATGCAAGTAATGTACCAATGCCAGGTACATCAGTTACAATAGCTCTGCCTGATCCAAATGTTACCTATGTCTGCCAAAGCCCGAGGCAATTTCAATTGCCAAGTATACCAGAGAATCGTAATTTAACCGAGTACTACAGTGCTGTTGATGCACACAATATGATGATTATATTTGCATCAATGCTGTATGAGAGAAGAATAATATTCACGTCAAAAAAATTATCGAGACTGAGTGCTTGTGTACAGGCCTGCAATGCATTGATATATCCAATGATTTGGCAGCATATTTATATACCAGTTTTACCACTGGCACTAATGGATTATCTATTAGCACCCATGCCATTCTTGATTGGTGTGCCTACTCCAATTCTTCAGGTAGTTAATTGGTTTTAGTTGAAGAATTAAAAGTGTCGAACTAGAGATTTTTTATTAATTATGAAATTATCTCTGAAACCAGTGATTTAAGGAGTAAATGTCAGGAGATCTTTTTTGTAGCTAATTAAATTTTCTACAAAACATGTCTCTTTACATTTCCTCCTAGAATTGATCATTTTCGAGATAATTCAAAATTAATTAACAAAAAAAAAAAAAAAAATCAATTTTCATCGATCGAGGAAAATTAATATTAAATTCTGTTCTTGATTACAGAGAGTTCAAAAGCCGGATTTAGGGGATGTAGTTATTCTAGATGCTGACAGTAATTCTATTGAATCACCATTTCAGGATCTAGAGTCCTTACCTCAGGATGTGGTAAGAAAATCAATAATTAATTTAGTAATTGAGTTAATGAATTCAACTTGAAAATTAATTTGTTCTTTGGAATATCGTTTGATTTATTAGATAACGAATTTGAGAAAAGCATTGCGTAATAGGCCAGCACTTCTGGGTGATGGTGTCTCAAGAGCATTTTTACGTGCCTTGGTACAACTAACAGCTGGTTACAGAGAAGCGCTGACACTACAACAGGGTGAACGTATTACCTTTGATGAAAATGCATTTGTCGAGAGCAGGCCATACTCCATGCAGCCGTTCCTCAGGAAAATGCTCGAGTTACAAATTTTTCAGCAAGTGAGACAATTTTTCAAAATAATTACTCTGAATAAATTAAATTAAAAAAATTGTAAAATCAAAATTACAAAACTAAATAAATCAACTTGTAGATTTTTGTAAATATCTCTGAATCTAATGGAGATACAAAATTTTTCATGGAGACCTTTTTTTTAAAGAAAAATGAGATCTACAAAGAAGGTATTGATGAAAAATTTTCTATCTCCATCAGATTCAGAGATATTCATTAAAGAATAAAGTCTGATTTAGTTTTACAACTCAATTACCGATTCATCAACTCTGTTAATTAATTATCAATTATTCATTCATCGTGTTAATTAATTTATATAATCAGTTTATAGAGGAGAGACTGCACATGCTCAATTCAGGTCTCGGTTTCTCCGATGAATTTGAAATGGAGGCGTGTAATTATTCCGACAAATCGAGTAGTAAATTGATGCAGCAGTATCGTGAATGGAAGTATGCAATGAGAAAAGAGGGTTCGGCATTTTTTCGGAGTGTCAAGGACAAAGCAAATCCAGCTGTTAAATATGCTGTTAAATCAGTTAAAGATAGGGGTAAAGATATGAAGACTGTCTACAAGGGAATCAAGTGGAAAGGTATAATCATTGTATCTGGATCAATTGTATGGTTACAATGAATGATTACGTAATACGTTGATTTTATAATTTTTAGGTCGCTCGAGGGGAAGTGAAAATAGCATGCGCTTCCATCAGCCACGATCTGCACCAAGCTCACCTACATTGGATAGAAGAACGCCAAGTGGTTTTACAGCTACAACGAGCTACAGAAAAGAACTTAGACTGCGTAATAGTAATGTTCCTGATGCTAGGTAATTTATTCATAATTTTTTTTACCATAAAAACCTCATTTTATGATTTTTTTCCATCATTCTATCAATTTTTAAATTTTTATTTCTCTTCAATTTTCAACTTTCTAAACGAATTTCTTGAATTTAAATATTACTTTCAATTTTGTTAGTAGAAAACAATACTCACCACTGAGTCCAGGCTCCCCAGAAGAGCCAGACTCCCCACCAGAGCGCCTGAACATTGACCTAATGAACGAATTACAAGATGTAATTTTTCCAAATACTCCACCAGTCGACAGAACCGTAAGTACAGCCTCATCCATCTCCACAGATTATCATCACCCCTTAATTATTTAAATCATCTCAATGGCTTTCTTTATCGTGCAAGGTTTACCTGGTACATGCAACACCTTTTGTTAATTATTTAATTCTGTTTTGGTCTTTTTTTTTCCATTAATTAGTGAAGCATTGAGTGTTTTTTGTTGTTTTGTCGATGAAAAAAAAAACGTTTCAGTTAAAACCAGTGCGCAGTTTAGACAGCTTGAGACCTGCATGGAGCGGGCGCTTGCGGCACGGCTCACCCTCATCCATTCCCACGAGTGATGCTACCCAATGTTCAAAAAATCCTCCAAAATACATGATTCCTCCATGTCAAACGATACCATCTAAACTAGCCAAAAAGAGTGTTGAGAAAATTTTAAAAAATCCTAAATCAGTTGATAAATCATCCAAAGTCAATTCATCAGCTGCTAATGAGTATGTTAATCCTATAACAGTCACAAATCCATTCATTAATGGGTCAACAGCACCCAGTAATCCATTCAGAGAGGATATATTTCAAGTTGATGAAGAAACTAAAGTAACGAATGATCCGTTTGACACGAGTCAAGTCCATTTACCTACACTCCTACCAAATACATCAATCAATGTACTAAATGTTTCCACGAGTGGCAACACTCATCCCTCGTTAAACCCCGACCTCTGCTCAACTAAAGTTAAGGTAATTCACACGCCTTTGTTTATTATTTTACACGAGAGTTAATTTCATTAATTGCACCAATTGATTATTTATACGAATTTATGTGAATATCTCGAGAACTAGTGGGTCTAGAGGAAAATGTCAGAAGACCTTTTTTGTGGGGAATTTAATTTTTCACAAAAAAGGTCTCTTGACATTTTTTGATAATATTTGTACTTTTCCAGATATTCGCAGAATAATCTGATAGTTTCACAATAATTGATGATTCAATTCTAATTTAGGGAACATCAGAAGATTTAATTCGACTAGACTCAACAAACAGTGATGACGACTTTGATCCCCTCCTCTCAAAGTCCTTCATGGATCCTAAGAAAATGACCCAGTCACTGCACATACCCCAAATGGGGGAGGGACTGAGTAATCCCCTTTATCCATATTTTTTACCAAAAAATAAAAGTAACGATTGCAGTCATGGCAACAACTCAAATGAAAAACTTGGTGACTTTGATCTTCTACAAGAGTATGGACTGGACTTTAACAAATTCAGTCTCACTAATGGAGCATCATCTACGAGAAAAACAACCACTTGCAGTCAGGATAATGAGCCCAGCGAGAATATCGATGATGTCTTCAGTACATCATTCACAACATCGTCAACAAAATCGCAGAAAAATTGGACGAAATTTGATTAAAATTTATCAAATTTCCACTGTCTCACTTCCGCTGACATATCATAATTTGTAAATAGAAAAAAAATGGTTGATTCAATTATTTAATTAATTATAAAAAAAAAGAAATTATACGAAATGAACGAATAGGTGATAATTATCAATTGTTGAGCAAACGAACAATTAACGTTGATTTATTGTTTTAAATTTGCCTCAATTTTTTTTTTTTTTAATGTAAATATTTTTTATAGTTAAATGAAATTGTTTGTTACTGAAGATTTTTTCGCCCCCCCCCCCCCCCAAGTTTTAAAGAGCCAATTAAAACTTAGTGATTAAATTAATTCAATTTAGCTAATACGTTGATCTGTACATTTTAAAAAATATATACATATTATTGATGATTTATTGGCATGTGCCAATTGTGGGCATATTTTACACTGAACCAACGACAAAGATTATTTTACAATTATTCAACGAGACCAGTGCAATTAATGATTGCTGAATTCAATTAAATTTACAAAAATAGAAAGTATTAATCGTAAAACAATTAATGGCAAGTGATAAAATATTGAATACTCGAATTTATCAAAGTTTTTTTTAATTTTTATCGAGGGTAATTGTACCCTGTGACAAGCTATTATCTTCCGATGATCAAATTCAGTGATGAATTGACATATTTATAATTTTAAAATAAGTTTTTGATGAATATCTCTGAATCTAATGAAAATAGCAAAATTTTCATACAGACCTTTTTCATAGCTCTGTATTTTCTCTACAACAAAGGTCTCCATGAAAATTTCTCCATCTCCATTGGCTGCAGAGATATTCCCCAAACAAGACTAAACAAAAATGACAACTTTTCACTACTGGCTCATAAAACCGATTCTCCCTCTTTTCTAAGCAATAAATACCATAAACATACATTGTATACCATTTACCGACAATATCTTTTATAATAGCAAAAAAAAAAACGCAAAACAACCAAAAGGGTTTAACCCGAATTAGCACAAGAATAAAAAATGAGAAAAATTTTATTTATCTCGTATTCATTAATTATTAATTCTACTCAATCCTCATACCCAAATTTGAATTGTATAAATATAATGGGAGCTACCAAAGTTTACAGAACCGGTTGCCATGGATACTGCGCACTATGGCCGTTGTTCAACAGTTCACCAGTGGCTTTCGTGAAGAGAAGATCGTATAAACAAACTCTCAAGTTTCATTTTTCTATCATATAAATTCTAAACAATAACAAATTTATCTCCCCATAATCAAACATCTTCATAATTCCGGATAAACATCATACTCAGGTGAATTTACTATTAAAATAATCGAAATTTATAATTTATTAATTACCTGAAGAATTTAATAAAAACGAAGAAATATCTCGATTACTTCACAATTAATGATATTTAAATAATATATCAACATTTATTATTGCCCCCACGTGTCTTAAAATCTCTTCCCTGCAGTATTGAACACCTTGATACCCTCAAGTAGTAAGAAAATCCATATTCTTGCGTGTCGTATCTACAAAAGATGGATCGGCACGTAAGAAAATGCTAATTTACGAAATACTGTAAATCCAGTGTCCCAGTTACTATCAGAGGTCTTTGGGCATCGTAGATTGGGTGATTTTGGTCATAACTATTGTGGGGAGTTTCTGAACAACCAAAAGTGTATCTGAGGAAGTTGTTTGATCGATAAACAATATCTCGAGTGTTACTATTCTCGATTTTAATGGCTTATTGACTATTTATATCTTTATTATCTCAAAAAATACTATTATTATTTACTGAACGTCCTTGACTCGCGTTCACTGACCACTAATCAATGAACATATAATATTTAAGTGTCACGACCTGGTTTACCTCAAATAATTATGCGTCTGACTGATGCGTATAGTTAAACTACTAATGTTTGGTTTCGTAGAATATCAACGACATCGAATAATGTTCAAATCCCTCCGTTCGGTTGTGTCTATAGCACTGTTTAATGTTTTATTGAGGTGGTAAAGTGGTGATAGTGGAAGGGATTTTTTAAATATTCACAAGCTTTAACTTCTCTTACCATTTCCCTGACCTCATTAACGGGTAAATAATATTTTTTATTTTTTTTTTTGAGAAGTGGAACGCTAATTGCTACGATTTTTGTACTGGATTATTTTAATAATTAATTGCAGTAACATGAGGGGTTTATCGAGGAGAAAAGCACGAGTGCGATCCTAGGTTTTCCATGGAAATTGATAAATTAAAATGAATCGGTACATCACGCTCAATCAGTTGGGCGATGGGACATTTGGCTCAGTTGTCCTTGGACAGAGGGTCGACACTGGGGAAAAAGTCGCCATCAAGAGGATGAAGAGGAAGTATTATTCGTGGGAAGAAGCCATGAATCTTCGAGAAGTTAAGGTATTTTTCGTTTTGGAGTTTTTTTTTTTTAATAGATTTTTCGTGATAAATTTATGAGATTTTCTGTTGGACAGTCCTTGAAGAAATTGAGTCACGCAAATGTTGTGAAGCTAAAAGAGGTCATTAGGGAGAATGACGTACTGTATTTTGTTTTTGAGTATATGAAAGAGAATTTGTATCAATTGATGAAGGATAGGTGAGTTGATAATACAATGATTATATTTTTAATTGAATTATCTCTGAAACTAGTAGTTTTAGGAAAAAATGTCAAAAGACTTTTTTGTAGCTGAGAAAATTCCCTACATAAAAGGTTTTATGACATTTTCTTTTTAGACCACTCATTCTTGAGATAATGGATAATCAATAAAACGAATTTCAATTCTCTCAATTAAATAATCATATTTTTATAGAGATAAATTATTTCCTGAGCCAGTAGTAAGGAACATGGTGTACCAAATACTACAGGGCTTGGCATTTATGCACAAACATGGTTTCTTCCATCGAGATATGAAGCCAGAGAATCTTCTCTGTATGGGACCTGAGTTGATTAAAATTGCTGATTTTGGATTAGCAAGAGAGATACGTTCGAGACCCCCTTACACCGATTACGTATCCACCAGATGGTAATTGTCTCATTTTACCCCACCCCCTGCACCCTCAATAATGTAAATAAATCCCTAAATTCAGGTACAGAGCACCAGAAGTCTTGCTCCACTCAACAACATACAACAGTCCCATTGACATTTGGGCTGTTGGTTGTATAATGGCTGAATTGTACACATTCAGGCCATTATTTCCTGGTAAAAGTGAGATCGACGAGATCTTCAAGATTTGTGCTGTAATAGGAACACCTGACAAGGACGATTGGCCCGAGGGCTATCAATTAGCTTCAGCAATGAATTTTAAATTTCCAATTTTACCTAGAACACCATTAAAAGACCTCATACCAAATGCCAGTCAAGAAGCCATTGTTCTCATGGAGGAAATGATGGAATGGAATCCTATCAAGAGACCCACTGCCCAACAGGCACTCAGGTATCCTTACTTCGAGGTGAATAATGCCACGAGAGTCGTCAGTGGACGAAAATTGGGGAATACTCAGAGGGAGATGGCGATTAATAAAGTTAATTTTCCACCACCTGGATCAACGTTCAATCAAGATGTTAATAGGAATATTATGGAATCCAGGGCATTGGAAAAAATTTCAGTGGTTGTTCAACCTATTTTACCACTGCTGAATCATAATAATAGGAAGAGGGAGAGTTTGCAGAGTTGGGAGGATGAGGAATATGTTAATTCGTTAGGGTAATTGGAAATTTCTATTCAATTATCTCAATAATGAGTGATTTTAGAAGAAAATTACAAGAGACATGTTTTTTGGAGAATTTAATTTTCTACAAAAAAAGTCTTTTAACATTTTTACGTAACATCTCTCATTATCGAGATAAATGCGAAATTAGGAATTTAGAGGTGAATTAATTTGTTTTTTTTCCTCGTAGAAATAAATTACTTTCTGATAATACAAGTGCTAAACTTGTATCAGATCGTGTCTACAAAGAGAATCGAGCGGGTTGGAATGAGGATTATGGGGTAGAAAATCAGAAGCAATTGAATGCCAGTTGGGTAACACCAGCCTGGAGTGAAGCTGTGCCTTCCAGAAATTGGAATAACCCTCAGACGAATTCTAAAAATACGAGAAAAGTATCGGCGAAGCAGCATTATCTCAGTGTCGCTCGGTACGTCGCTGGCCAGAGCACAAACTTGTCCTCCAGGTATCAATTGTATCATGCATGTGTCACTTATCAACATCCCGAGACTTCATATCAATTTTTATTCATAATTTCTGACCAAATGAGAATTTTTAGATTTTCAAAATTTTTCATTTTGATTTTCCATGGAAATAAGTTGAAAATTTCCATTTTTAGGAATGGGGAGGGGGATTTGGGTCGCTCGAGAGTAGTTTTGAATGGCCTGGAGGCTCAACCGACTCCAGAGAAGATGACAGAGGCTCCAGACTCATTCTGGGGACAACGAGACAGTATTGATAGCCAAACGACACTCCACTACCTCGCTAGAAACCGATATATTGCTGAGCAGAATGGACGAATGCCTTATCCAAGTGTTTATGGTACTCAAGCCATCAGTAAGTACCTTTTCCCCATAAAAAAACCCTCATTTCACTTCTTCACTACTGAATAATTCAATCGTGAAGTTGAGAAACAAAAAAAAATCAACTCAATTTTCAATTATTGATAAATATCTCTGAATCTAGAGAAGATAGAGAAATTTCTATAAATACCTTTTCTGTAGATCTAACTTTACTCTACAAAAAAGATATCTATCAAAATTTCTCCATCTCCTTTGGATTTCGAAATATTTACCAAAAACGAATGTTCTAAATTGAAAAAACCTCAAATAATGAAATATTTCAATTTTTTCTCTATTCAGAAGCACCAAACAAATCAATTATTCAGCCAAATTTATTTGGAAGTGTCTTAACGTCACGACCCAGTGGTGGAGTCCATGGTAGGACAGACTGGGCGGCCAAGTACCTCAAATAATCCTTCCCCTCGTCGGCAGGAAGGTCCGACTGTGATAAAATTCAATAAAAAACCTGATTAAATCCCTCTCCAATTCCCAAAAACCTCGATAAATGAATTAACCAGAACGATAGATTCTTCAGAAGAAGAGAAAAAGTGAATGAATGAATGGAATCATCTTAGATTTATTTTATTTGTACATACCGATAAATCTGTCAATTCCTCAGACTATCGATAAACAATACCCATTTCACAAAACTTAGGACGTTATTAACAAGTACAATTGTAATTGTAATTACCAACAGAACATGTAATTCACTCTCTTAAAATTAATTAATTAAATTATTCTTTTACGTGATTTTCATTTTTTATTTAATATTTTTTGATTCATCTCCATTTGTCTGATTTAATTTTTATACATACAATAATAATTATTTACCCATTTTAAACGTGTAATTTTTCATTACGAATATTAATAACTCGCAATAACGATTTAGTTAATAATTTATTTGTCCTCATTGAACATTCCCTCCCCAAAAATTTCGATTTTTCTAAAATTCTCACATTTGTGTCTTATCGAATCAATGAATATTTACTTTAGTGAGTCTTGATTATTATTATTGTTTTATTTATCATTTAAAAAAATAATATTTCCCAGAGTTGGCTATATTCCACTCTAATCACGACATAACTTAGGGAAACATATCAAATTCGACGGATGATAAAAATTTCTGAGGAAGATACAAGTGGAAAAAACACAATAATTAACATTTCCATTAAAATCTTTCGAGTATCGAAAAGATATGCATTGTAATTTAATTACGGAAAATCCATCAAAAACCCTGGATATGTGTTTTTGTACTGGAAGTAATGAATGGAACAAAAAAAAAAAAACAAAAAACCACTAGTCGATTTCGTAATTTTAGAAAAGTCCATTTATCTCAATAATGATCAGATTTAGAAGAAAATATAAAGAAACCTTTTTTCTAGGAAATTTCATCGGCTACAAAAAATGTCTTTTGACATTTTTCTCTAAAACCACTCATTCTCGAGATAACTGCGCATTTCAAAAAATTGTCTAAATTTATGACGTTTTATCACTCCACAACTTAAAAAAACCCACGAAAAATTTAAAAACCTACTAATTCCAAAAGAAAACTACTGAACTTAATGCTGAAGGATAGCATTGCTGATGGTAGAGGATGCATTAGACATTACCACAGGTATCACTGTGGTAGAATTAAAGGCAACAGTCTCGAGTAAATTTACCGTTGTATTAGCAACAACAGATGTAGTAAAAATTGTCGTTAATGCAGTAGTTGCAGTGCTCCTCAAACTAGGAATTTTCGTTAATTTTTTAACAGTTGCTTGAGTGGTATTTGCAATAATTGTCATGCCCATGGTGGTAAAATTACCAATGAGAGTTGTTGCTGTTGTTGTTGGTGCCTTTGGACAGAGCTGTTTGGTGGTCATGGGTTGGCCAAGAAATGCATCCAAAACATAAGCAAGAAGAGATCCAAGAGTGAGTCCAGTTGTATAAGACAACGTCATAATGTTCCCAGTGAGTTCCCTGTGCTCTTCAGGTACTTTGCTGGGTGCCTGAATCATGGGAACACTTCCCACGATGCCATTAGTAAGCCCAAGAAGCCAAGAAAAGAGCAATGGATAGCCCTCACCAGAGAGAATGGGATTCTGCCTCGGTATTGCACACAGAAGGAACAAGGGAATAAGAATGATCCTTGCCACTGAGAAATAAAGCAGTTGACTTCGTGTCCACTCGTAGGGTATTGAAGCCAACATTTTTCCAAGTAGATCAGCACCATTGAATGCCGCCATGAGGATCACCGGCATCCAGGATTCAAATTTACAGGAAATTATTTCAGAAACTATTCCTGGATAGAGACTCAGGGTGACGAAATATGCTATGCCGATACTTCCCATGTAGGGGAATATTAGTTTTGCTACTTCGAGTCTTGCTAACAGTCCTCCTGTATTAATTACAATTGGATTAAATTAATTTGAAGGGCTCGAAGAAGTGAAAAATAAAGAAAAATCTTACGTTTTATTCCAGACCAGGGTTTGCTACTCTGGCCCCCATAAGTCCCCTTCATCACCACGACATCTTCCACCTTGTAAGTGGGTCCAACACTTCCTGGAGGATTTCCAGATGGTGCATTGGGCTCGTAAACAGGATTACTGAACGAAAATGCTGAATATTGAGCCCCACTGGCATCTCCAGTCGTGGCATCTGTCCCCAAAGGACTTGTCTGGAGTTTAAGCACTCCGTATTGACCTTTGGAGGGGTCTCCAACCTGGTCCAGTGGGTCCATCTTCCAGAGAAACATCAAAAAGCATCACGAAGTGAAGAAAATATTGTTTAAATATTTTTAAAAAATTCTACTTACTAGTCCTACGTCTTCAGTGGGCTCCAGGGTTATTTTATTTCTCTCCTGGCAGAGATTTACGTAAAACTGGACAAACTCAGTTTTTCGTAGGATTCTATGGAGCACTGAGCACAGACATATCGTCATAATGGACACGGCAAAGAACATTGATGTGTTTCCACGCTCATCATCTACTAGAGACTTTGTTATTATCCGATTCATTGAAACCCAAAAACCAGCAGCACCTTGAATCAATAATACATATAATAAATAATTAATCATCAGTTATTAATTATCAATATCTTACTCTCTCCAGTCATTACAGCTTGTGTATATCGACTTGGTAGCATAGAAGTATATCCATAAAAGCTCGATTGTTGCACTAAAAATGAAAATGAAAATTAATCAATTGTCTCCGTCAAGATAAAGGACTAGAGAATTATAAAAAAAACCATTGAAAATATAAATTTACCTGTACATCCAACTGATACAACAGCAACAGCAACAAGATTAATAGTATACGATGAAGTAACTCCAAAAAACTCCCACCAGATCTCCGAGATAAGCACAAAATTTAGTGTAACAACTGACACCAAATAACCGAATGTAATTCTTGTATTTAGAGAAACTGTCTCAACTAGTATATTATTAGCACAAACAGCAAAGAATGCCATTGTTATGTAGACAACTGACATGTCAAAGACAATTGTTGTGCCTGGATAGCGAGTTTGGAAGTAATCAACAGCGCTGATAAAGCTAGAAATATCGAGTATTTCAAATCAGTTGTGAATCAAAATTAATTACATTAAAATGATCAATTAGAAGTAAATACGTACCTGTTATAAGGTAGGAGAAATCCAACACCGGCAAGTACAAGTGAAAGATAAATAAAGCCACATCGATCAACTGGAGGGGTGAGATGATTGAGTCCATTGTTGAACTTGAACTCATTCATACCCCTTGCCTTTCCCAGTTGAACGTAACCCCGGCTAAGGTTTTCATCCATTTTCCCTTGATTTGTCCTCAACGTTGCACTTATCAAAAGAAGAGACACAAATGTCTTCAGGGCTTCATTGTATCCCTAAAAATCCTCTTTGCACTTGGTGATTAACTGATGATGAAGGGAAGAAGAGGTGAAGAAGCACTGTCTCGGTGCTGGAGCACCAAATTGCGATCTTTTTCACTCGTTGAAATGCTATTTTTTTGTTACTTGTACTCTCGAAGGCCCTATCAAATGGCCCGAGCTTTTCAAGTATAGCGGTATTGATTTCGGTGCAAGCGTTCGGCAGTTGTCGGGTGATGTCGACGATTCTCGGATACATTACCCGGGGAGGGGGGGCTGTGTAAGGGGGCGGCATCTCCCCTTATTTCAGAGGAGCAGAAAAGTAGCCAATGAGAACTCAACGAGCGTCGCGTTGAGTTCTGCGCGCAAAAGCATATTTAAATTGTGCTGGAGGAAGATAATAGAGAAGAAAGTATCAGAATTTTTTCAATTGTCGAGAGGAGTGAAACCCTCGAATTCTTTCGTGTTTGATATCTTAATAATAGCTGCCCGGCTACTCAGAACTCGCGAGAAAAATTGAAAAATCGTTAAATTAGAGAAAATGTCAAAAATGGCCATTTTGACTAAAGAATGGCTGACCCCTGAAACCGGCCAATCCAAAATTCTGTCTTTTCGATTCTTTCGAGGTGAAACCTCGACTTAAAATGCCCTCCTCGGGCTGTTGCTTCACAAATACTATCAGTACCATCCTCACAAACTATTCAGAATGTTAGAAAGGAATCTGTCGGTGGGTTCAAAAAATATGGAACACGACGTCGTACCCAAAAATCTGTATTTTTTCCAATTTTCGAGGCCATTAAACATCAAATAATAATAATATGGAAGTGTCTATTCACACGGCTCACGGTAATTTTTACCGTGGATATGTCAGAGTGTTTACCGTGCATATACGGCTCGAAAGAGTAACTTTAAGTCTCTAGTGATTTCCTTTAAACTCTAGTAATTTTTACCGTGAATATACGGAATTTCCTTGCTGCATCTTTGGTTAGTTTTACCGTGGATTCACT
This sequence comes from Coelinius sp. EB29, assembly GCA_035578325.1. Taxonomy (NCBI): domain Eukaryota; kingdom Metazoa; phylum Arthropoda; class Insecta; order Hymenoptera; family Braconidae; genus Coelinius; species Coelinius sp. EB29. Next base: position 5,893,309 of record JAOZGT010000009.1, on the reverse strand, counting down.
CTGAATCCACAGTAATTTCTTTCAGTCTAATTAAAGAGATTGGAGAAGAATTCTACTGTGGATATGTGATTTTTACACTTCTGGACTTTATTGAAAAGCCCACTTTTGACATAGCTCGGAAAGTTTTTTTTAGCTGAAAATTTAGGAGTTTTTTCTCCAGGACTCCCCGATAAACCTGCAATCGAGAAATTAAATCAATAAACCTTTTTACATATCGAAAAAAAATATCAAAGTCGGAACCTCCAATTTCTCGAGTCGGGTAATTTGGCCAATTTTGCCTTCTAACACTCTCCCTCACTTTTGGCATAGTAGGACACGTTTTTTTTTGCTGTCGATTTAGAAGAATTTTCTCTAGGATCCCCCGATGAACCTCCAATCGAGAAATTGAATCAATAAACTTTTTGAAATATCGAAAAAACATATCAAAGTCGGAAACTCAAATTTCGTGAACTAAGCCGTTTGGGTTATTTTACCATTTTGTTCCAACGTCAGTAACTAAAAAAAAATGACAGGTGGCTGTATCGTCGATACAGCCGTTGAATTTAACGTGGATACGTCTCACGTTCAGAGAGATATGAGAAGTAGAACATGTTGCATACAATGGTTACTGTTTTAATGTCACTTTATTAAGTATTGGTCGGTGATAAGAAAAGTATGATACAATAACGAAATATTGACATCAATATTTCAAGCAAAAGGCAGGTCCAAATGAGTATTCCCTAATGTCGTCGGGTGAGTCTGACATCAAGTTGAATTAAATTCAGTTTCCATAAATTTGACAAGTTTTATAATGAAACGAAAACCAACGTATTTGTGTGAACGATTAACTTTGTCTGTATGTTATTTCGCAGTTATCCGTCGATAAGTTATCAATGTGACATGATAAGTTTTCGAAAGAGTAAAATGTTTCCCGGTAGATGGCGCTGGGGCATAAATACTACTTACATCATTTCACAAAATCGCCCCCCATCCCCATAAAGTTCAAAACGAAACTATAGACGTATCCACGTCAATAAACATATATTTAATGGATTATCCGGAAAATCCCAGTCGAGTAGAATATAATATCATAATTACATTTGAAAATTATCAATGATTTTTATGATGTGTTTTGAAAACTACTGATGGATTAAATTCTTACCGATTGATGTCACCTCATTTGTATGTGGACATCTATTTCCGTCTCAGAATTGACGAGTGATAAATCCTATCGCCTCAATTAACACCGTACAATTCAAACTTTTCTGCCAGTGGAATTGAAATACTGGGGATGTGAGAAAAATTATGCACTATTTATCGCGTTCAAAAAGGATAGTCTCATAGGCCTCAACGTCGAAGGATGCCCACTGTTTAATAGTAGCACAAAACTGACAAAGTTAGGGTAATTAGACAAAGTTCTAATTACCCTAAAACGTAAGGGTGAATGGATATCATAGAAGTGCTGATCCTTCAAACTCTCATCAGTATCAGTTGATCTCCTTCATCAAGATGAGGATAATAAGCTTATTGCTCTCGGCCACGAGGACGGTAAATTGAGAATTTATAATATCGCAGCCACATCTCTATAGTGCTTGAAACAGATGCACACAAGGCTAGGATCAAGTGTATACAGTGTAGGGATAATTACATTGTTTCAGCATCTAGTTCTGGTGAAATAAGACTCTGGAAATTTGTTAAAAGTAGTTTGATAAAATTAGGAAGGGCTAATTGTGATGCCAGGATCACTTGTATGATTTTGATATGAATATTCTTTTCAATGTTGCTCTTAAGAAAGAATTAATTTATTTTCCCAAGGAATACATCGAATCCAAAATTCATAATTTTTTTACATAATTTTTTTTTATTCTCCTGATTCTTTTATTTTTATTAGAATTTCATCTCATCTTTCCCAATTTTATTTATTTATTTATTTATTTAATATATTTATGTATGTAAGTCCAACAGCCGAAGCCAATAACAGGACATAGAATGTTAAGATATAAGGTATACATAATAAAGATAATGATAGTAATATAGTGAACATTCCAATAGTGAGATTTACTAAATTACACACTTGCGTGATGGATTCATGGGGCTGCCAATAGGACAATTCCACGCCTTAGAGAACTCCTTATTATTGGACAAAGTTCCACTGACCCTAACACGGTAGGGTGAATGGGTATCATGGAGGTGCTGTTCCTGCAAACGCTCATTGGTATACATTCCACACCAGGTTTGAGCAAAACCAAGGAAAAACAATTGATCTTGAGTGTAATCAGATAAATTATGCAACACCTGTTTCTTCAAACCCTTCGACTTGAGCTTCTGATAAGCCCTGTAAGCCACACGTATTCCGATATTATCCGCAAGGTTCTCTTTCAGTGTTCTAACTCCATCAACCTGGAGTAAATTAACGAGTTATTAGCATCTATTTGAAATTAGTGAAGTACCTCGACACGTTTGGAGAAGGACAATATGCTCACCTTGATATTTTTGCCCAGTTCCGGCTGATGATAACTACTATAGTGTTTGATGATACATTCAAACGTCTCACGAGCCTTCTTCTCGGGAGAATTCCACCAATTAACATTCTTACTATTCTCGTCATATCGAAGTCCTAAGAATTTACCCCGAGTATCGAAGCCATGGACCATCTTGTGTGCCATCAGCATGCCCAATACTCCATAATTTAGCGATCTGTATGGATTATCAATGAATTTATTCACCAGTCGCCTTATTCATTAGTTCAGTAACCGATTGGTAAGCCATATAATGGACAATAGTCGACACGTTTGTTAAAATAGTTTGTTACAACTTAAAACTACTCGTTCAGTGTATGCAAACCAAACATCGATGTTATCAAAAGAAGATTCTAATTCATGCTCGGATATTTTCATTCAATACCCATCCGAGTTTAGATCTGAGCGCTTTCAATTTTTATCCGACTTATGCGTCTGTCAGTGTGTTTATGCAAAGGGGTGGCAGTCATTATGACCACATAGGACATCTACTCTCATCATCCACTTCATACGCGTGATTCATATGTGACAGTCAATAAAATCACTCAGATTTCCAATATAATCAATATTTGATGAGATGTAAAATAAATGTCTGTTTTATCACCCTTAATTACTTCACAACTAAGTTATTTAAGAGATATTTATACTCACTCGATGCCGTTACTATAGAATGGATGTTGTAAAAAAGTCTCTGGTATTACTAGAAGAATCATTGTTGAATATAATTGAGCGTCTCAAAAGTACAGAGAATGGAGATGAGAAAGACAGTGAGCACTTACTGATAGAGTTCGACTCTGAAGAGCACATCAGCGACCAGTAGTTCTCAAATTGCAACGAGTCGTTTCCGCGTGATTTTCCTCCCAAACGGTTTAATTTCCACTTTACATCCACGTCAGTCAGTCTTAGGAAGGTCTCGTTTTTTTTACCAGGGATAACTTCAGCTTCCTCATAGAATTTATCCAATTTTTCATGGTCAGTAATCCACTCAGGATATCCCACGATTAATTTCATTGCGTTTAATTTTTTGCGTAATTCCGCACGTAACCCTGCGTCCAACCATTGTAATTCTGACAGAATCTCATCGAATGCTTCTTTCAATGCGGGAAACATCTTCTTCACCTTTGGAATGTTATAATAGTGATAATTATTCTATTTCATTAGTAGTATCAATTGAGTAATGAAGGTTCAGTGTGATAGAATCAGAACCTTCACGGAGAAAAAAATCTCTCAAAAATTAGGATTCTTTCTCACCAACGCATGGACATAACATGGAGGACCAAAAAAAAATAGAGGGAGACACTGAAAAAGTAGTATCCCGTTCTGAAAAATTCGTATGTGGCTCACTAATTTTTGGGAGTCATCCACTACTTTTTCATGCGTTTCCCGTAATTTCTCATGTAACTCTTCCAAAAAACTGGATGGACAAAATTCTATTTTCTTATTAACAAAAAACACTATGTTTAAGGAATGTTCTTTTTACTTCTCGATGATTTTGTTCATCCTCGTCGGTTCTCAATGGATGATGACTATATTTCTTCGTGTAAACATCAGCTAAAACCAGTTTGAAGTGGGAATTAGCGAGGTTAACGCACGTCTCCGCTCTCAGATTGTCTAACTCCACACTCGATTGCCATTTCACGTTCAATTTCCATTGCAACTCCGAGCATTTTCCAAAGATTTTGGGTGCAACTGTGGAGTAAACACTCCACCAGATGAATCGAGCTAAAACGTTAACAAATTTCTGAGAATTTTCGTTAATTGCTCATTAATCTCGAAAACGAGTGTTACTAGCGAGAAATATCACAAAGAATTCTTTATAGCGCTGATTGAATTTCCGACGAAAAATGTCAATTAGCTTCTCTTCGTGAAATCACTCGTTATCAAGATGATTCAATATTTGTCAAGATGAGAGGAATTGACTGTTCTGTCCGATTCTGTGATGTGTCACCACTTCATTAGTCATTTGTGAATTAAAATAATCATTTATAGCAATTACCAATGGTAAAACGAGGCGTAGTGCTCAACAATGGACGCAGCTTCTGCAAATACTCCATATGCTTAACGGAAACTCTGCGTACATGAGTTTTCAAAACAACGCTAGTGTTTTCAAAAACAGCCTCGAGATACTCTGCCCAGTTCCACTTGAATTATCAAAATCAATCATATAAAATACGGCTAAAAAATCCTTGAGGCTAATAGAGGATGATGATATCTCATAAACAAATCTGAGGACTTTTAATTTTTACTTACTCTCAAAGCAGATGCTTCAGTCAATGTCGGAAGTTCACTGACATCCACTAATGAAGCATCCACGCTCTTTTCCGGCCCGACCATTATCTATTAACATTCACAGTGTAATCATTTTCTAATTCAACAGGAGATAATCATTTCATACAATTCCAATCATTCATTACCTTAGCTATTTTAGTACTGAAATTGAGAATCTCATCAGCAAATGATGCACTATCTTCACTAGTTACACCAGCCAATTCCACCATTTTTTTGATGTAAAGTTTGTACTCCATCAGCTTGGATTTAAATCTCTTGGGATCGCTGAGATAGCGCTCACTGAAGCCCGGCGAAATTTGCTGTATCTAATTAGCATTATGATAATTAGATTTTTTCAAAGATTGATCTTATGGAGATATCGCAGAATAATGGATCCAAATGGAGCTCTTACCTCCACACAGGATTTATTCAGGTCAGAATCACAGTCAGTTATCGAGAACTTGACGAAAAGATTCACATCCAAATATCTCACAGCTATTCCCGCTATTTTTGATAAATCGAGGTTGATTTCAGTGTCAATTTTTGGGTTATTAAACAATAGAAGATCTCTGGATAATCCGAGTTCCGAGAACATCTCGAATATTGGTGTTAATTCCAATTCTTCATCATCGCTTTCTGTGAAACGAGTGTAAGATTAATACAAAATAGGTTTGTTCAGTCCACTTAAAGACATCAGATAAAGTGAAATTTGGGGCCATTTTTAATTACCAGTGTCCATACACATCTTGTACAATGCCTTTGCCAGTTTGAGAGGACGTAAATCATTATCTTCTTCAGGCTGCACGAGCAGTAATCTGAGATCCCGTAGGTATTCCTGTCTGAGAATCTCAAATTGACTCCACTCTCCTTTACTCGGGGATATCCGATATCTCCAAAACACCCGAGAGCAGGTAAAGTTATAAAAATCTTGGCAAGGAGTTACAGTCTTGTCCATTCCTTGAATGATCCTTTTTTCTGAGGAAATGATAACATCAATTCAGTGGAATTTTTTTTCATTGGGCAGATATTTTGGAACCACGTCATGTCAGCAGGAAATATCCTATTCTCTCTTAGAATTGCTCATTATCGCGATACATGCTGTAACTAGTTTCTGCCATGTTTTCAAGACTACTCGGGCAAAAAAGGTCGCCTTTGTTTAGATCCAACATGAAATTCTCCTATCGTTCGAATAACCCCCATCACAGCCGTCAATTACCTCAGGTTTTTAAGGAAATTCTCCCGATGGATCATCAGAATCATTTAAAAAATCATTAAACAATAATTTTATGATATATACCTGCTTTACTACAGTCATCAGTTTGGCATATTTCTCCATCATTACTCCACGGTTTGAAAATCATCATCTGCCGAGGAACTGCCGTCACAGGGGCAATCACAAGCACCACCAACATTCCAACAAGAACCACCAGTCGCCTCCCTTTGGACCATTTTTTATCACCACATTCCCGGACAAATCTGAAAAGAGTATCAAGACAATAATAAAAAAATCTGAAGCCACCGAGTTCAAAAACAATATATTCTGTTGCAAACTAACCGACTGGAGTTATTCCGCTCCATAATTGTCGAATTTCTATCGTTCTCTGGATCGTTTACCTGTCAATTTTGCCCGCATGAATTGAAATATTAATACGTTACATAATCCTCCCTAATCTATAATCTAAAAGAATCTTCAAGGTGAATAAATCTCAGTGCATGTGTGATTTAAGGAGAAGACCTGAAATTTGAAAATTGCAGGGACTTGTGTCTATCACGCTGATGACTTTATTACAGATGTTTCATACTAAAAAGAAGGAAAATTCTAGTATTTATTTTTTTTCATTGACGAAGCTCTGTGGAGGAATAAAATCTTGGCGATCCTCCCATATACATCATATAGGTATTATTGAAAAAATGAACTTTTTAAAAAAAAATATAGACTTTTTCTTTCTAGAATTGTTAGAAGCTACTACGTATGAATCAAATTCAAGTCCACCCATTGAAAATGCTATCATGAGAGGTATTTTATAGTATATTTCTAACCTAGGGAGGTGAAATAAGGGATCCCTGCCCACGTGCAGAATTATCAGCCGAGCCGAAGGCGAGGTTGATAAGCACGTGGGTAGGGATCCTTTATTTTACATTCCGTGGTTAGAACCGAATTTTTCGCCCGCCGGGGCGAAAAATATTTTATCCCTCTAGGGCTTTATCTCGCCAATTAAGGAAAATAAAAACTGGGTTTTCTCCTTATTTGTTGAGTCTAAAAAATAAGTAGTCGGCATGATAGATACAAGCCCTTGCAATTTTTAAACTTACGACTTACCCTGTACCTCACGATGACGCGTAGACAATACCGGTGATAGAAATGTACAAGAAAGTCACAACAAGAGAATATATACCCTGGTGCATTCAACGAAAGTGAACCACTGGGTTTAAAAAAAAGAAAGGGAAAACCCCGAAATAGATAAAAGTCCATTAGAACATAATTAAGATGCATTTTTTTGGAAATCCCATTCTGTTCCAACGTCAGTAATTAAAAATAAACATACATGTAATAGATTATCCGGAAAATCCCAGTCGAGTAGAATATGATATAATTACATTCGAAAATCATCAAAGATTTCTACAACGTATTTTGAAGACTAGTGATTGATTAAATTTTTACCGATTGATGTCACCTCATTTTTGTGTGGACACCTATTTCCGTCTCAGAGTTATCGAGTGGTAAATTCTACTCCCTCAATTCACACCGTATAATGCACTATTTATGGGCCTCAACGTCGAAGGATGCCAACGTGTTAAATAGTACGAAACTGAAGGGTTGATTGAGTGACCCCATGACTTCAGAAAGAAGTGTTCTGCACATGATCAACTCTTATTATCTCAATGATTTCTTAAAAAATTGATTTCAATGATTTCAAGCCTCGCAAGACATGATTTCACGACTGCAATGAACTTCGAATGATTACGTCAATTTGAAAATGAATATTTGATATCGATAAACAATGGAGCTAAATGGGAATTTTACCATCATACGATTTTTAGCAAAAAATCTCTAGTGAAAAAAAAAGAGACGAGAGTTTATATAGCGTTCCACATCTTGTGAGGTCACAGGATATTGTTGGATAGGATTTTTTTGGAGTAGGCAGGAGGGATAATCACTGAATTAACAATAATAAATGTTAAATCTGACTCGATTTATTTTCTCGATTTTACAAGTTTCTTGAACAATTTTAATAATTTTTTTTTTCATCTCGTTTTAATGAAAAACAAAACGAGATAATTTCGAAAAAGAAGGAAATTGGAATGAGCTCTTAATTATGATTACTTAATGCATTAATCAATTAAGTACAATTGCCCCTTAAACACTGACGTATTCCGGTCGTCCAGGGGCTGAGTACCTCCTCAAATATCCAGCAAAAAGCTGCCTCGCTTGGTTGAGCACACGAACAACATTGTGACGTCTGACCATTTTATCAAAGTGCATTGCCATTTCGTTGTAGTCCATTTGATTGCGCATGATAAAATCTCGATGCTGTAATAATAATGTTATGCACAGGAACATGAGGAATGGATTGCCACCACCGAATTCAGAGGGTGGAGGAAGAGCTGAAGCATCTCCAGGAACAAAATGATCATCGTTTATACCAGCTGGTATTAATGCAGTTAATTCAGTTGCTTCTTCACACTGCTCTTGAATCACTTGTCCCGAGGGTTTGACAACTGAGAATTCAGTTGTACTTTGACGCCAACTGTCGCCTTCACTGTCGGAAGCTGATATCGATCTAAACACAAATCAATCGATTAATTATTCATTTTCAATTCTGTAAATTTGGAAATATCTCTGAAACTAGTGGGTTTAGAAAAAAATGTCAAGAGGTCTTTTCTATAAATGACAAAATTACTTGTAAAAAAGGTCTTCATCTCTCAAAATCCTTCAGTTTTAAAGATATCGCAACTTGACTCATAGATTTTTAATTACAATACAACAATATAAATCAACCAATCACCTGGCAGTACGTTTGAGTAATCTAATGGGCGTAATCGACTTGACTCCATTCTGATCCTCAAAAATTTCCCCATCAAACTCCAAATCCGCAGCTTCATCGGGTGTCGTTGCACTCCCCAGATTCTTCTTGAGATCCATCGAGTGCAGCGGATTCTCCCAAATAAAAACATCAGCTGCAGGGCTCCCTCCGACCTCAGGCTCTCCTTCGATCACATCCAGGCTCACATCCCTCTTCAGACTATCACTGGGATTACTTCCCGACGACGAGGGGCCAAAAACCTGTCGATCCAGTGACTCCACTTCTAATCTTCTTTCCCTCGTCATCGACGTCGTCATGGGAAAGAAATCCTGATCAGTGGCATCATCAGGTGATCCATTCTCATCCCTTATAACCCTAATAACACCACTCTCACTAGCTGCCCTCCTCAACTCCCTCTCATCCCCCACTGGAGTAACTTTACTTCTATTTAAACTCGTAAAATTGAGAAATTCATTCAAATTCTTTACAACTCTTGCACACTTTTTCTCCTGCTTCTCACTTTTCTCACTCTTTTCATTCCCATCCTCAACCTCATCAATCCTCACCTGTTCCTTACCCTCAACATCCCCCGAATTTTTGTGATTCTTCACTAAAGTATTATTCAAATTATGTCCACTCCCATGTGCAATACTAGCAGAGGAGCTCTGTCTCCTGATGGCACAAACCTTAGTGTACGCATTCTCCCGAAGATGTTTAATGTGTGGTGAGACTGGTGGTGAAGGTGGTGGAAATGGCACTTCAGCAAGACTGAGTTCTCCCTTTGGTGGAGCAGCTGGCAGTGCTGCCCAGAGTACCTCCAACATCCTCAGTGCATCCTCGAGTGCAAATTCACGTTTCATTTCGAGTAAAAGCCATCTGTAGCAAAACAACAAGTCGTCTGCTTGATGGCTCTTCAAGTATGCGTAGAAATCAGGGTCATAGTGCTGAAGGCCTTCGGCCAAATGAGTAAACTTGGTGGTCATTGCGATGCCATCCAGCATGAAATTGTCCTTGAGACGACTCATTAATGCACATAAACATATGTAAGCCTGCGCCTCGTCTCTCATAGTTATCAATAATGGTGAGGCTAGATCACTCATACCTTGACAGTAGGATACACTTGGGTGATTAAGGGCGTATGTTGTCAATATGTTGAAGAGACTTGCTGTGTTCTGATTGTCGTCAGAGCCAGCGTAGAATTTGTGATGTCTGTCGGTTCTCAAGACATCTTTTCTCACCATAGATGTTACATAACTCAAGTCACCAATGTTCTGGCCCTTCTGGACCAGTCCCCTCCATTTTTCTCGAAGACTCTGGTACTCTTGAGCCTTTCGTTTCATGTAGTCCATCCTCTCTCTCCCTGACATACCGTCAGGATAGACATTTAGGATATGTTTCCACACGACTTTTCGTAAACTTGGCTCTATTCCACCAAAGTAAATCACAGCTCTGAGGTCTTTGGAGTGAATTACCTGGCCAATTGGATCCAGGAATCTCCGGAATTCTGCGTCAGTCAGGGGAGGACGAGGTGGAGGCTGGCCTGGAGATATTGAGGAATGATTGAGGAAAGTGTGCTGGGAATCTTCACTGAGATTTCCTAAGGCTCTTTGGACCAAGTTTAGAGTTTTCTCCATTTTGTTCATCAGGAGGCCTGGAAGTTTAGGAGTTTTGTAGGGAAATCCAGCCTCTTGTTGACGCGTTGAGACTTCTTGGGTTGATTGTTGCTCTTCCCAGTCACAGTCACAGTCTCCGGATTCGCCGAAGGGCTTTAGGTTCACTTGGAGGTACAGGTATGGCTCTGATGCACTGTAAAACGGGATAATTGTAATTTAGAAGGTGAGTGGTGAAATGTAAAAGACCATCTAAAAAAATTTAATCATTTATTTGAGATTAAATAAATATTTAGCTAGAAAAAAAGTCTTTGATATTTTTTCTTAGAATCATCCGTTTTTAAAATTAATGAAAAATCAATAACTGAATCGAAAATTGAGATTTACCTTATAAAGGCAGCATCCAGATCCCAGTCTGACAGTAAAAAAAGATAAGTCTCTGATCCATAGTCATCTATAGCTCTGTATGACACTGTAAACTCCCTGAAATCATAGTATTTAATGAATTTGTGGTTCAATTGATGAAAGAGAAGAAAAATTCTGTGTTTACCCTCTGATATCAAATGCCTTGATCAAGATACTCTGGAGTACTTCAATAGAAGTTATCTGTGGATCTACACTAAATTTCCTGTATTCCGGCTGGTGCCTGGTTTCGCATTTCTGTAAAATCGATAGCGAAAGACCGTAAAATGAAAAATGCAGGTGCTAATGTAAGAACAAATGGGTTTTAGCTCGATATCTCAGAAGCTAGAGGAGATGGCGAAATTTTGATAAGGACTATTTTTGTAGAACGGATTGAGAGCTACAAAAAAGGTCTCTACAAAAATATTGCTACCTCCCTCATATTCCGAGTTATTCATTAAAAATTGATTGCTTATAACTAAAAAATTAAAGTTGATGTTTCATATCCTTTGTACCTTCACTTTTACACGCACTGCCTCCCTGGAGGAGCCGAATATCTCCGTCATCTTGGTTAATTTATTTCCACAGAGCATAGAATTATCACCAATACTATTTATCCCTCATGCAAATCATGAAATTGATAAAATAACAAAAAGCCCAGTGCCAGGGCTCTGGGATTCTCGTCATCGCAGTCTTTCTCACTTGAGCATTAACTAAAACACCTGGAGGTGCTCCAAAACAGCAAAAATTTTCAATTCTATGCAATTATACAACTCAAAAGGCGGGAGTCTTCACTGATGCAGAGGTTAACCCCCAGACGACAGATGATTTTCTCAATAATTTTAACTAAAAACCCTTGAATTAAACATAAATAAAGTTGTCTCATTGGAATTGCATTAGCTGGAGCATTAATACACAATATTCGGCAGATATCGACATGAAATTTATATCACAGCTGGACACTATTGATTTTCATCACACTCTCTCACTTTACTGAATTTTCTTCAACATTATCATCAGTATCAACTCAAGATCAGTACATTCTGGTATCAATGATACCAAAATATTATCTCTCTTTAATTTCCTTTGACACCACTGTTACTCTCCCGTAACAGCTAATGAATTTATTGAAGTTGTATCAACACACAATTTTCGTCTGCACTATTTTAAATCCATTCATGGTAAATGAACTCTCATGGGAGTTTAACGATTATCTGCAGTCGATAAAATTCCTTTCCTAAAGAAATTTCGTGATAAAGTATCGACTAGAGTCAAAAAGCGCTAGTTATTCAAATCTCGAATACAGAACACAAACAAAATTATGATGTTTTAATCATGTTTATTACATAAATTCCCAATCTATCTTCATGTTTGTTGAACAGAGTCTTTATCAACTTCATTAATGATTCATTCGTTACACAAAGACCTCTAAAATTTCGGTGATAAATGAAAGAAAATAGAATAGAAAGAGTAGAATGGCGTCATCGATCAATGTATTCGACTAATTCATATGTGAGAGTGTGTGGTGGATACGTGCTCAGGGTCGTGGGGTTTCGGGAGAGGAGTTAAAAGTTTCTCGACTCATTAGATACTGATCTATAGTTCATCAGAGTGCTTGGGGCTACGGTCCAAGCGACACGAGATTACAATATTTCAATTATTTTTCTTTTAATCTATTCTCTTGGGAAGACATGTGAATATTTGAATATTTAAAAAATGTTTGCCAGTGTTGTTTATTTGTGTTTATTTTCATCAACTCTGACTGTTAGTGCACTTCTCCAGGAACTCGAGGGCTCCGGCATCAGGAATATTGGGAAATGTTGTGGTAGAGGAGAGATTATTTCAGTTGGAAAAAATTTCAGTTGTGTTTATCATGAAATTTCTACTGAACTTCATAATATTGTAACAACTGGAGACAATTGGGTACATCTGGACGATTGTCCTGACTCTGGAGAAGTGTCTATGAGCAAGCTGAGTGATATTATTGATGGTGATATTGAGAGGATCAGTGCAACCTCAGCTTGTCTAGATTTATTCGATGGGGAGGAGAAACTTGGGATCATTCCAATAATTGTTCACTGCAAGAAGAATTCTAATAATGTTCAGAGTCTTCGGATACCGGAAATGGCACGATTTAGAATCTGCTGTCCACGCGGTCTCATTTACGATACTGAGGCCCACGATTGTGTCCCTAAGAAATTGATTGATTCATTGGATATTGCAGATTTTATATTCAATATTGCTAGTGAAAAATCTTCCATCGAATTTTCGAGTTTTGTGCGCGGCCCACCTCAGTGCAAACATGCGATAGTGGATTATGTCATCGATAGAAGGGATCTTATGGTTCTTTCGAACGGGACTTTACAGGTAAATATAGATTATTCAGTGAGGATTCCTAGAATTTTTTTTTTTTATGATAAACGGCTAACAACCGGCATTTTACGATTCTCTGGTGGTGGTGGGGGGGAGACGTGATTGACTGGATGATCAGTTAAATTCGATATTTTCGATGATTGTCAATTTATTTTGAAAGCAAATGATTGTGAAGGAAAATATAAAAAATCGATATGATGGCTTCATTAGGTGAATTAAGGTTCAACCTATTTTTCCATGTTTATTTTGTTACACCTCTGTTTATCCATTTTTTTTTTTCTCACTCTCCCCCCCATCTTTCCCCTTTTCTCGTTAAATTTTTTATGACGCCACTTCTATTCGACCGCTGAGAGTTTTCCAGCCATTTCTTTCTCCTTCTCCACTATTTATATTCCAGGTTTCAATTTCATCTGGTGATGACACGAGTGTACTTCTGACTGAGGAGAATTCATGCCTCGATGGATTTACTTCATCGGACCTCATCCTGAGATTATGCACTGGTGGAGAATATTGTCGTAGCAATGCTTGTGTGAGAAAGTGTTGTCGTGAGGGTCAAGCGAGAATCTTTGGTGGCTGTCAAACGATATCACAAGGGAGTATGCCGTCGGGTGAATTTCATCGGGAACTGGAGGACTTCACTCGAGCAAAGTCCAATGAGACCGACTGGAAACCACTGGACATCACCAGTTTGTTATTTTATTATTCAAATAATTCACACTGATAAAAAATAAACAGTCAAATCAAATTGACAAGATTTATTAATCACATAATTACCTGTATAACTATTCATCAATTATTGTTCAAGAGTACGGATTATTAATTGGCGAACCAACGTGTGAATATGGTAAATATCCAGTAATGTCCGATGAAATACCAGTTATTGATTCATATGGACACATTCACATTCACCTACCCGAGCATGAAAGATACAGACATGACGAGTATTGCATGGAGATATTCCTCAATGTAACTGGCTACGATGATGGATTTTATCCAGCCGTATGTTTCCCTCTACCCGAGCCACCAGAAACAAACAAATGGAGGTATTAATTACAAATATTATCCAACAACATCATTCATCAATAATCAATAAACTCTGAGCTTACCCTCAATTATTATTTCTCCCATCCATCCAGATTTGGTATCAATGCAGCTCTGGAATTAACGAGCTGTATGTTTCTACTGATAACATTTCTCGTTTACGTCTTTCTACCACGACTCCAGAATCTTCATGGTAAAACATTAATGTGCCACGTTGCAAGTTTATTTGTGGCATACGCTTGTCTGGCTACAGTAGCACTGGTTGAACCACCCGATCTGTCGGCCGATACATCAAGAGAGAATAACGACAATAATGAAACTTTATCTAGAGACGGTTGCAAATTTCTTGGGTATACGATGCTCTTCAGTTTTCTCGCTGCATTCTCCTGGCTCAATGTCATGTGTTTTGACATTTGGTGGACATTTGGGTAATCGATTCATTTATTATTATCACAATTTTTCATGAATATCTTTCGATCTGAGGGAGATGGTGAAATATTTATAACAACATTTTTTGTAGATCTTACTTTGATCTACAAAAAAGGTACTGACAAAAATTTTACTATCTCTTTTAGTTTCCAGGATATTCATAAAAAAAAAAACTTGTCTGAATTGTGCCAATTAACAAAAAAAGTTAATTAAACTCAAGAATCTGAAGGAGATGGAAAAATCTTGATGAGAAATTATTGATTTACCCCGTTTCACCACTTTATGTAATACATTCTCTCCTCCCATTCATCCCCCAAAATTCCAATGAAATGTACTCCCTTTGATATGCTTTCAAACACACAACCATATTTTGGTGGGATTTGGGTCGTTGTTGGCTACAAGAGGAACTTAAACTTTTGTGACAGTCCTCTGAAGAGGCTCAGACTTGAGACAAGATATGGCTCTGCAGGGGGCATATATGTCCACGTAACCAACTCACCTCAAACCACTTTGGTCAGGCTAGCAAAGCCTCTCCCCTTGCCACCCTTGATAAGGTGGTGTACAAGCACCAAACCAAGTTGTCGATAAAAAGCCAACATACTATACAGTATAATGTCCATTGTTTTAAACTTGCACTGTAGCTCATGTTTTTTTTTCTACCCTCTCTTCATTCTTTCAACACTCGTCTATCTTTAGATATCCCCCCCTACCCCTACATTATTCCTTCACACATTTTTCCCTCCAGGAAAAGGTGAAACAAGGAACAATGTGTTCCACCGACGAAGTACCAGCCTGGCAATGTTGTTTATATACTCAACACGCGCCGTTTTCTAAAATAGAATCCAACGAATGTATACAAAATGTTGAAAATTCCCTCCTGAGATATTTGAGGAATGTTAGTGTTGGATCGTTGAATTGATGCACATTTTGATAATTATCCATGATATTATTATTTCAGCGGTAGTGGAGGCTACGGGGGCAGAAGAAGTGGACAGAGAAAACGTTTTTTTATTTATTCTCTTTATGCCTGGGGCTTGGCATTCATTCTACCCTGTTTTGCTATTGCTGCTGATTACACAAGTATCATTCCAAAACAACTACGACCAAATATAGGGGCTGAATCATGCTGGTTTTGGCGTAAGAGTTTTTTCCTTCAATCATTGATTGATAAAATGAATGAATAAAAATTTTACATTTTCAGATGAATCCAGTGGTGTGGTGATTTTCTTCATAGCACCAATTACAATTCAACTGGTGGCCAATGTTGTTTTTTTCATTCTCACATCACTCCACTGTAGTCGCGTTAAAGCTGAGATAACGAGGGTCATGGGGCGAGCAGAAGACCCCAAGAGTCGTCGCTTTCATTCCGACAGATCAAAGTGAGTCTCCCCCCCCCCCTTAATAATTTCCAGAATTTTAATGATTAATGTCAATTAACATTTCAGATTAATTCTCAATATTAAATTATTCATCGTAATGGGAATATCATGGATAATGGAGATAATATCAGCATCTTTGAATCATTATACAACTGATTTTAATTGGAAAGCTGAATTTTTTTATGCAGCAGATGCCTTAAACTGTCTTCAGGGTCTTCTTATTTTCATTCTGTTTGTTTTAAAGACTAAAGTGTATTATGCACTCAAACACAGATTGCAGAAGGATAATTCTAATGGACCAGGAAGATTGAATACAACACTGCAGGATCCTTTTAGAACGCAAAAGACTGCCAGTTGTAGTACTCTTACTTCCATGTTTGCAGTGAATAATACAACATAATCAATTATTTTTGTACATACCTATTTTTCAATTGAATAGAATAAGATGATTTTCTTTAATAAAATGAAATATCAATAATGTTTTCCTGGATTTTTATTTGAACAGGAGAGGGAATGGAAATCATGAATGAATAAAAACAACGTTTAACACCTAGAACTATCTAATTATTTTTCCCAGAGGAAAGAAAAAGAGAATAATAATGAATAATTAATACAATATTTATCTACACTTGTGATTGAATGTTAATATATACATATTGGCTGTTCAATGATGAAAAGAAAAATATGATTAAATAAATTCGGAGAAGATTAATGAGAAAATGATAGAGAACCTCATGGTTTACTATCAGCACTCTCCTCAAGGTATGGATCTTCGTTGATAATAGAAATGTCCCTGATGGAGGGTTTCCGGGATCTCCATCCTTCCTGTGGCACAATGAGCTCGGTAGTTTTGGTGAGTAATCTTGGCCCAGTGAGTGAAATAATGATAGCTCCAGTTGGTGCTGTCAGGATAATCGATAAGACACAAAGTGTCAGAGTTGTCTCGGCGTATCTTACAGCATCATTGTCACTTCTGTTTATCTCATCGAGAGTTACTGGACCCAGTGCAGCTTGTACAGTAGCTTTAGCCATGCATGCCAAGGCAATAAATACTTTCTCCTTGAGATTAAATCGTGAGCCAACACCAACGATAATTGTCGCTAAAATCCTCAAGACAATACCAACGACTAAACAGCCCATGCACAGATATACTGTATTACTATCCAACTCATCAATCTTAATCTGTGTGCCAGTTACAGTGAATAATATTGGCTCAAAGATCATCCAAAATATCTCGAATGATATTGTCACTGGATTCTGCAATCAATTTTAATTAATTAATTGATATTTATTGTTATGCTTTATCATTAGAACTTTACGATGATAATATCAACCACATAATTAATCCATTCAAACTGGTATAAACTAATATGTCCCATGTACAGCACGTCCAATCATCATTATTCGTATGTCCTTCGGAACAAGTCGCCGTGAAAATCGACTAGTTCCGCTCTCGGCTAAACTGTCGAGAATCACAATTCAAGAGCGGTATGGCTTTGTTTGAGAGGAGGGGGGAGACAAGTAGGGCAGTGTTAAGAATTTTTAGAATTTTTGGAAATGATATAGAATTATTCATTTTCTGGGAATTGTAATAATTTTGGAGAGAATAGATTTACGCGTAAACTTGCTCTTTAAATTTATCATGAAAATTTCATGCGTCAATTGTTCACTCTTTCTCAGAATTATGATAAATCCCATATGATTTCTACGAGGGTAAATACAACGGCCGCCAATTAATTTTCGCAGAGAGTAAGATCGATGTTGACGCGCATTAATGAGAACTCAATTCGTTTCTTAATTGCCAACTCTGTTAGTGGATTGAATTCAATTAAAAATATTCTGATTGCACTAGTCTCAAATCAACCTGGAGTATTTTAACGAAGCTCCTGTGTACTTACATCATCAATGCTCCATCCCTCCTGTTGCCAGAAGTAACAGCTGACGAAGGCAGCCGCAACTACTGCCAGTGGGCCAGCTCCACCGAGTTCAATGGCTTCACTGCCAAATACTGCGAGTAAACCTCCACCAAGGAGCATCAGTACTCTGAGAGGCACCATAAATGGCTAAAAATAGTATCAAAATATTGAAATTCACAAATTGAATCGAGAGTAGTTGAGTTTTTGGTAAATATCTCTGAATCTAAAGGAGATAGCAAAATTTTTATAATAACATTTTTTATAGATCTCATTCTGCTCTACAAAAAATGTCTTAACAAAAATTTCACTATTCCTCTTAGATTCCCAGATATCCCTTAAAAACCGATAACTCACGTCTCCCTTCTCCGGCACATATTTAGCTAAACACCCCCAGAGAACTCCAAACCCCAAGCCCCCAATGATTGCCAGTGGTCCCTGGAGTATCTGATACCACAGAGCATCTCTCGAAAACATGACACTCTTAATAATCCCGAAAATAGCCACCGAAGCTGCATCATCGATTCCAGATATTCCAATAATCAGTGTTGGAATTCCCTACAATGTGACAAAAAAAAACCCCATTGTTTTAATTTTAAAAAATTCCGCAAAACGTCATTCACCAGTTATATCCTGTATACCTTAGCCACCCCATACCCTTTGCCCCTAAGTCTAAAGAGACAGGGTACGATAACAGCTGGCGATACAGCAGCAACAATGCTTGCAATGAGCAAACTCCATATCCAAGGTAAATCCAGGAGATATTTACTCATAACAGCAATAACACCCGCCTCCACAAGCCACGGAACTAGACCAATTTTTGGCATTGTTATCCTCTGTCTCTTGACAGCACTTGGATCAAGATCCAAACCAGCTCGTGTCAGTATAATTACCAGTGCAATCTTCCTACATGAAAAAAATTTAGATGAGATAAAAAAAATTACCAAAAATATAATTAATGATAATTGATAAATTGTCAATTTTCATAATGTAAAAAAAAAAAAAGAGAAAGAGATAAATGAAAAAGATACCTCGTGACTTGTCAACATATTTATTCAAATGACAATCAATTATCGATGCCCGACGCGCTAAGAAAAATGTCTACATGTATACAAACTCTGTTAAACGAGTCACGGGTTCTACACCCGGTCAAATACACATGTGTTTTATTTTATTTGCTCCCCCCCCCCTCTAACACTGATCAATTAACACTCCACCAACTTGTTGTCACACTTTTCTCAAGTCACATGAGAAAGGAGTCACGAGGCTACAGACTCGTCAAAAATAATAATTTATGGTCCCCAGTAGATTTACTGGAATTATCTTCATTGATGTTTTTTTCGTTGAGTTTAGTCGTAATCGTTTAAACTTGATTAACAAATATTCAGATGGCTGATATTGATAAAACTTGTTATTAATGGTTTTCATCGGATTCTTGAGAAGAAGACAGTGATATGATGGGATTTTTGAATCGAACATTTTTTTTTTTCTCCAGTGTTAAAGACAAATGTGTAATGTACATATGCACATGGTAACGTTTGTCGAGTACATGGGCATTGGCCACTGGATTGCATCATATTCAAGCTCATTATCACTTGTGTAACGCGTTTTATGGAGGAAAATATAATGTTTTTTTTTTTTATGATCATCCGGATGTAGTTCATCACATGAAATGAACTGAAGATGTTTCTAGTTGAGATGCTAATCACGAAAAAAAAGCTTTGAATACATGACAAGACTTCTTGACAGAGTATAAACACTGAATCAGGTCCCCAGTGTATATTGAGCAATTTTCACGGGTTATACGCTAATGAGTCACGCGATTTATTTATCATCTTTCTCTGATATTCAACAAAATTTTGGGTTTCGAATGCACTTGAGAGACTATTGTTTATTTGTTACATTTGATATCTGTTATTCACAGTAAAAGAATGTAATCCTTGAGAAAAAAAAACGTAAATAATTGATACTGGTTATCTTCCAAGAGTTTTTACGATATCTGTCACATGAGGAATTTTAACAGGTGTGAAAAGTTGATACTGGGTCAGGAAAATAGGATAAATATTGGACACTGTGTGACAATTGAGAGAAATACGTGACTTATGTGTGACGTTTTGCTTGTTATGCGTAGTGTCAATCGACCTTAAAAAACATAGACAGGGCCTCACTCGCAAAACGTGTCGACCTCTCAGTTTGATTCAATGATCTTTCTTATGATTTGTTTTCTTTTTTTTTTTTTTTCGTCATAATTTCAATTATTTTACTCTGTCGGTTGAATTAAATTCTCTTTGTTTTATTTTTTTGAAATGATCAGTTTCTGTGAATCATTCATCATCTCCAGGAAGATTTTAATTGTATTTTTTTTTATTTCCAAGTCCAACTTACCGGAGATGTGCAACAGTATGACCATATCTTCCCTCAATATGCACAAGTCCAACATTCTGCATTATTATACCAGTGCACAGCATACCAATGAGAGCCGGTAGAGTTGTAAGTGAGAATAAATATCCGGCAAAATGTCCTGCCAATGCTAAACAAGCTAAACTAAATAGTGGACCACCTGGTGCTGCATCATCACCAATAATTGAGTACATTATGCCCCATGTCATTATACCAAGGAGAAATAGACACAGTATTCTAGCAAATTTTCTGTATGTTGGACAGAATGGACGTGGACAAGCACGTCGCCAGCCTGGTGGCTCCCAGGATGGTGTATCATCGGAGCCATGACAACGTGCACAAAATAGGTACAACCATGAGCTAAAATTTATAAAAATAATATGGGCTAATCATTGATTTATCTCTGAAATGATTGATTTTAAAAGAAAATGACAAAAAACCTTTTTTATAGTTCATAAAATATCCAACAAAATATGTCTCTTGACATTTTCCTCTAAAATTACCCATTATCAATATAAATCAATGTACAAGAAAATGTAAAAAAAATGATTACTCTGTTATCTCTCCCAACATTACATTTTACCACTCAACTAATTGAAAAAAAGTAATTATTTCCATACAAAAGATAATAATTTACAAATGTCCATCGATTAATCCTACCTTTTCAATTCCTCTGTGTACTCTATTTTATCACGTATCGAGCTGGACAAACTCATAGCTGATTTTTTTCTACTCTGACCATTGACCCGTCCATTTTCAAGATCAAATTTAAATTGTGGTATATTCTCAACACTCTCTCCATTACTATGATGAAGTATAGATTTTCTTCTAGCACTATCTGAATCATTCTGTGATATTGCACTAATACGACGATTATGCTCAAATACTGGATTATCAATACCAACAACCTGATCGCTTATTGACACCCTTCTGCTCCTAGTTGTCTCCTCATGAGGTCGCAATCCCCTGACATTGTGATCATTCACCGTTGGATCCATATTATCACCAAATAATTATTCCCTCGTTATCACTACTGTTGACCAGTCACTGAGGATCACCTCACAATCAGTGCGTAGAAAACTCAAAGATATCAGAGACAGTCTCCCAACACCCCTCTTCTTTTTTCACCTCTTCACCAGCTCCGATAATCACAGTGTCCAATAGCTGTTACGACAATCCTACGCTACTTCTCCATTGGCCCATTTTACAAATACAGGGATTAATCGTTTTGAATTAAACGTTTTATTGTCTCATCTCCCCTATCCTCAGTCAATTTCTTCAATTCTTAATGTTTAATAAAATGACCAAGTACTTGAATTTAGTACCAACATGTCAATGACTGATTTATCTGATGTAACAAACTGTTGTGACAATTATCATTGAACACCGTTCGACTGACACGACTCAAAACTTTCGTAGCATTGTTGGAGTGGGGAGCAATGGCTTCTGTTGATGTTTATCATGAGTATTGTCGTGTCGAGTTGTGTTGAATTCTTTGTAAACACGAGGAAAAAAGGTAAAAAAAAAAATTATTGGAGAATGGAGATTCAAATGAGAGCAAATTGTCACCGGAAATGGGCAATACCGGACAATCACTGGGATTTTACTTTTTTCATTGTGGCCACTCCTGCAATGTCCTGTACTATATTTTTTTTTTTCCTTCTTTTCTTCTTGCAAAATGGCACGTTGCACCCAGATCATTCGCGACCTACTGCTGGCAATGTTCATGGTTGAATCTGCACACAGCTTCTCTCTCAATTAATCCTTATTATTGTGTATATGTGGGGATGTATATGAATGTCAAGTCGAGCGATGGAGCGGGATAATTCGCAGGAAGAAGTGACTAGAATTTAAGTTTAAGATGGAAGGGAGAGACTGTGATTCTTTGGAGGATACGCGTGTGGAATTTGTTAAGAGTTTTATCCCGATTTGGAATTGAGGGGGGGGGGGGAGGGAGGGGAGGAATTGACGTGAATTTAATGGTTACTGGGTTTAGCTGAAATTGTAGAAAATTGAGGATAACTGACGGTTGTGTGAATGCGCGTTGGCTTTCTTCCGAGACGTTGATTTATTTTGAATTATTAAATCTTGTTATTAGGTCTGGTATTTTTATGATATCATATCTCAGATATTTTTACTATGATTTTTTTTTTTTTAATCGCTGTTTTGATCATCATTTTTATTGCATAATCCAGGGGATATTCCAGTTGGAAAAATTTTGATTGATTATTATCGAGTGAATCGATTATCAAATAGATTTGTATTTTTTACTAGAATTTTTTTTTTTTTAAACTGTATTTCCTCCCACTTTCGCTCTGCCATCGGTGATAAGAAGTTGTATGGGCATATTATGCTCAAGGTGAAAGCGTATGTTTGTATTAAAATTTTGTACTGCGAGGTAAAATTATCATGTATGCAATGGTCGTATCCCTCGTGACAGTGAGGAATAAGGGGACATGGAAAGTTTCAAGTTTTTCTTATTCATTTTGTAATTTAGAACAATAGGGTTTAATTGAATTTTATTCATTGTCAGTATTACGTGAAAGGGGTAACGTCTATATGATCTCAAAATGTCACCTCGGTATTTTCAATTGAATCGTCTTAAGACAATTTTGTGAAGGAATATTGCAACATTGCGACGGCTTTTCAAGACTTGTGTCACATATCGGATATATGCCTTCAACAATTCTTTGCTATTTTTTTTTTTCTTCTCCAGGCAGTATCTACTATTTTCAATAAACTCAGCATCTATCATGTCACCCAGGATACATTGATTTTAAAATCTCAGGAATGTGTCAATAAAAACTATGAAGGATTTCCTTGTACGTATAAATGTATAAGAAGTTGTTATCACTGATTGATACGACTGTTGGCGTATTGCGTTATATCGTCAAACTGGTCTCGTCCAATTTTGTTCATATTTTTGTCTAAATTATTTTGAATTAATAATTCCGTCATGCAAAGAGTGAAAATTATGCCAATTGATTCAGTGGCGCAGTGGTAAAACAAATTGAGTTAATTAAGTTTATGACATTTTGATGATTATCTTCGAGTGTAAGGGAGATAGTGGAATTTTTATGAGAACCTTTTTTGTAGGGCAGAAAGAGAGCTACAAAAAAGGTCATTACAAAAATTCCGCCATCTCCATTCAATTCACAGATATTCATAAAAAAGTGATATCAAAGTTACATCGACTCACCCAGTATTATGACTTCACTCCTGAATTTTAATAAAAATACAGTAACCGAGCCGGACATGTCTCCCTCTCTCCTCAACTGTATCAAGGCCCTCAGAAGTGTGCTGCATCGTGGTCCGGGATTGTGCCAGCACACTCGACAACTATTGAAGCATCTAATTCACTTTGTCAGCTAGAAAATTTCAAACTTGGCTCCTTCGAATGGCAAGCGCGTTCGTCCCCTCGAGACACTTAAACATAATCCCAGCACGATATTTTTTCTTTCTTCTTCATTTTTCCCCTTCTATCAGCTCCACTCTGATGGAGTAAAAATATTTCTACAAAAGATTCACAGAGATGGAAGAGAAGATGATAAAAAAAAAAAAAAATATATTAGAAGCGGAGTTCAGTGATTTACACTTTGATGTGCAAATGCTCCAATTAATTTATTTCAATCAAATGCCAACATTTGAAACATTGATAAACTTTTACTTTTCCTTCCTTGTCGTTTTCAATTAATTTAATCCAGTGTTAAATTATTTTACCTGATTACTCACTCTCATACTCTCACTCATCTAAATAACATTTTGTCAATTTTGGATGCATTACATTAATCTCGATGGCAATTTGAATATTATATATTTCTTCAATTCTATTCAAGCTAAAATTAATGGTAATGTTTTTACGAATGGCCCCTCAATCGGGTATTTAGATAATTTTCTCAATTATTCATTTTAATTTAATCCTTTGATCTTTAGTTACTCATTAATTATATCCTTTATACTTCTTTCTCCTCTCTCTTTATTAATACTTTATTATCAATAATTATATTTACTCTCAATAGTGGTTTGTTTTTTTCTTTATTCATTAAGTTAATTAGTATCTTTCACGTATGCAAAACGAGGGGATTACTTTGATCATATTACCAATTCATTCACACAAATAATCAATCACTCGTACCTACAATTTTTCGATGCATTGTGCGTTCGCTTATATAGTAATGCGTCACTCTGAAATATTAAATGTTTTTTTTAAATTTAATAATTCTTCACTCATTTCATTTGTCACTGGATACAACACGATCAACGTAAATATTTCAAATTCATATATAAATCCATTAGATTTAATGGAACAAAAAAAAAAATTCAATATCTATTCATTCAAATTTAACTGGGGGGAATTATTAATAAATTCATTAGTTAATATTTAATTCAATCCCAATTCCATTGTCTCTCAATAATTCCACTTGGCTTCTGAGATCAAACATATACAGCTATTTACCTGAGCTGATGAACACAAATTAACGTAAATGAAAATAAAAATGAATGAAACAATAAAAATGTGTTCTTGTTATTAATTTCATCTGTGTAAAATTGTTTATCAAATCCCCTCACAATAATTTTCATAAAATTTGTTTTTCTTCTTTTATACCGATATCTCCTGTATCTGCACACGTTTTTTGGCACTTCCGGGTGTTCCAGGCTGTCGTAATATACCCGGACAAATAACGGGTGCTGGTACTTTTGGGGGAGGTGGTGGTTCAGGTAGAAATTCATCCTCATAGTCATCATCGACAGATGGAATGCCAGGATCATGTGCCTCGAGTTCATTGTCCCTTGATGCAACATCAACACATGGTGATGGTGTTCTGCTGCGTTTACCAGGGCTCTTGGTCACGTACGAGGGTGGATCGAGGGACATTCGTTTGCCACCTGGTGGTGGTGAGCACTGAAACTCTTGGAGCTGTAGCTCCAGCTCCTGGGCAAGTTTGTGCTTGTGAGGAGGACTTGAGGTGATTGAATCGGTCATGATGAAGGAGGATAGACGGGAGAGTTTGCCACCAGATTGGATAGAGTGATCACCAGAGCAACCAGCCTCCAGGAGTTGCTCCTTCTTCTTGTGATCAAGGTAACTCTTCATGGAGGAGGAAGAATTGGAGGCTGAGGTTGTGCCTGCAGCTACAGCAGCAGCAGCAGTTGCAGCAGCAGAAGCTGCTGCTGCTGCTGCATTTCTGTCTCTCTGATGGTATATACCAGCGAATATGAGAATATTCAGGAGAAGGAGAAATATGCCAACGGCAATGGTAACAGTTAGGGCAGTTGTATAGCTCTGATAATGATTTGATGCAAATTTACGGAGTAGATTATTCGGCCCCGGTGACAATTTTGGTTGGGGCTGTTGAGTTGAATAAGCGGTTGGATAAGTTGATGGTGTGCTCAAGGGTAGAGATGATAAATTTGTCGTGCATTCAGTTGTCACTGGTGTGATGGATTTTGGGGATGACATTGAGGCTTCAGTGGGCATTGGAGCAGTTAGGGGTGGAGCGGGAAGGGGTAGTGCCATAGTCTGTTGTCTAACTGCACCCTCGTACAAACGGGGATTGTCAGCTAGATGATGATGGCGCATACTGATCTCGTAGCCTGGACGATGAAGCTGAGGCAGTAAATTTAACCAGAGTGCCATTTTATGACCACGATAATGGGAACGCATCTCTGGTGATTTACTTGCTTCGAGGTATAGTTGGTTTATTGAGTCGTATGAATCCCAGAAGGGGGTGCTCTTGGAGAAGGTGTCGGTGTGGCCCTCGTTTGGATCACTGGAGACAAATTGAGAGACATTTGACCGAGAATTTAGTCATTTTTTCAGTATTTAATTCAAGTTGATGTTGTCATGCAAAAAAATAAGACTGATTTTTTTTTTTCAACAATCCATGAAAAATCCACGACATCTAGGGATCCGGTGTTTTTCAAAGTTCTGATTTAATGGAAGGGTTTATGTTACTTTTGTAACAAGAAATTTATTCTACACTTTTTATTCTCAGTTTTACGTTTCCTATTTTGCATAAGTAGATAAAGTTTCTGTATAACTGTAGAACATTTGCTTCAATGTTTTCTGTACAGTAATATAAGAATTTAGGGGTAATTTTACAATTTCGAAGAAGAAAATTAACAACTTACCCTCGACGAACAAAATTTGAAAGATATCGAACAAGCATCCTCGACAAATTCTCGTCCTCAATTGTATAATTATCAAGATAATTATACCGATTAGGCTCATTTCTGAGTAATGGAATTCCAAGGAGATAGGGAAGCTCTTCGCCACGCTGGCTGGCTCGTTCACCAGGCTGAAAGTGAAGAAAAAATCCACGCCCACCAGCGGTTGAGTGGAGTGATGCTAATTTTAGAAGTGGTGCTGCAACTTGACCATCACCAAGAAGCGATAGGAGACCCTCGCGTATTGCACCAGGACTCTGCTCACTGCGCTCCCAATCGGTGTACTCATTTCTCAGGGTTGAGTATATCTCGTTGAGGTGATAGCGATAGGTATTGCGTACAAATGTGCGAAGGATTCTGTCTCTTCGGCTTTCGTTCAGTCCATTCTACCAAGAAATAATTCCATTAAATTGTAAAAATCTGAGAGAGATAGTGTGAAATTTCGTTGGAGATATTTCGTCATCTCGCTTGAATTACAAAAATATTGAATTAACAAAAGAAATACAAACTTTCATATCATCCTCGCTCAAATCCAGCCAAGCCTCGTTGGACGTCAGCCCAACAAGTAAATCACGATCCCCAAGTGTAGCAAATTCTCCCCCAGGACCGGGTAATAAGGGTAAAACTCCAGCAGATGAGGCAGTGGGTTGGGCAGTCTGCAATAATTCTCTCTCAATTCTCCTCCATAAAAATATCTATCAAAAATCCTCAAATATAATAAATTACCTGTGCAATGGCAAGAGGTAGCAGTGCCCCATCCGCAAAAGGTGCAAAACCCGATGTAAATCTAGGTGTATCAAGTTTTACAGCTAAAAGTTCCTCAACACTTCTCATTCTCAAACAACTGGCAATATCATCAGCCTCAACATCTCCATTACATCCAGTTTGTTCAACAACGCGTTTTTTAATACCCAGTGGATCACGTTGAATAGCCCAGGGTGATAGTGCAGAGCCTCCCAAGAGGACAACACGTTCGACAAGTTCTTTGGCCATTGGTGAGACAGTCAAAAAGTTTGCCAACGCTGCACCAGTACCATGACCAAGGACACTTAAACGCTCTGGATCACCGCCAAAAGCTCCAACATTTTCCCTGAGCCAGTGTAGGCCAGCTACAAGATCCATAAGCCCGTAATTACCCTGGGCACTACCTTTGGAGCTTGTTTTGAGAAAACCTGATGTATTAAAAAATAATAATAATTACTACATTTCATTAAATTTAAAATTATCTCGATAATTATTGATTTTAGGGAGAAATGTCAAGTAATCTTTCTTGTAGAAAATTTGTTAATCTATTGTCTTTGTCTCTTAAAATGACTAATTACCGAGATAATTCAATGTTTCATCATTTTCCTACTGTCATTTTACCTAGCACACCTAGACGAAAATTAATAGATACTACGATGAGACGGCCATGTGCGGCAAGGGCAGTGCCATCCAATGAATTTCCTGTTCCCCACGTGTATGAATCGCCGTGGATGAGGAGTAGTGCTGGCAGCAATTCTGTGCCACTGCCTGCAATGATAGGAGAGAAGAAGAAGAAAAAGGGAGAAGAAAGAAAGAAGAAAAAAAAAAAAAAAAACCAGAACGGAAGTTCTTAGTGGCAGAGCAGCATTTCCCCCCACTGTGTACACGTATTCTTCATTTATTTTACAGTTTGATCGTTGCTCTAAATGAGAACGGTTATTGCGAATGAGTTTAACTGGGTGTAGGAGGGTTCAGTTGAGTGGGTGGAAGGGGGGTGGGGGGGTTGAAGAGGTGGAAATAGACAGGGACAGGACCATGATACGTCCACCTGTTGCGAATATGGATCCTGACGGCTCTCGTGGCATATCCGGCCAAGGGTTTGACCGTCAAGATGCGGTGGTGTGTGTGAGAGAGAGGGAGAGAGAGGGTATAATGTAATTTAGCCCCACCGCACAGTCAAAAAGTTTTTAAGTATTTAAGTTGTTGTCCTCCAAGTGTCTTTGTCCCAGGTATTAACGTATCTGTCTGACGTAATTTAATTATCTCCATGGATTTCAAATTGAATTTTAACTCTTGCCTCTTATCCTCAACATCTTTATTGAGGTAACAAATTGTTGAAATAAACCTGAACATTTGAAAAAATTTTTATCAATAAAAAGTGTGATTTTAATTTTCCATTTGCGTGGTTGAGGTGAAAGAAAAAAAAAAAGAAAATTTATGATGCGATGCTGAAGTATATACACGAGACCACCTCACTCCCGCGGTGCTTGCAGGTTCTATATCGGAGAATCGAAACGACTACAATGCACTACGGAATTGAAGTGGCAACGCGTCATGAGATAGTGGTTTGGCCATTGCTGTTTGTATCGAGATTGCTATTGTCACTGTTTGTTGAATAAATTTATACATATATATTCTCCATAGTTTTGTATATACGGCCTTTTCAGAGCTATATACAGTTGGCTGGACCCAGTGAAGAGGCGAAATTCCTTGTGATTTCTCCTTTCGTCGCTCGATATCATTTCATCCGGGTATGCTATGAACCGAAAATAGAAAATAGGGAATGGGAGAGCTCAGGAAGGGGAATTATAAAGGAGGGAGAGAAAACTGAGGGTGGTTTAATACCCAGGATATAACGGCAGTCAGCCGTTATTCAAACTCTTCTCTCAATGCACCATATTTATGTGCTTTTTCACAGAGAAGTACTTATTGCTGAATATTTTACTAGCTATAACAAATTTATCAATTTAGTTGTTAAATATTTAATCAAAATTGTCAAAGTTTCCGTTTCAATTGTTAAAGTCAGTAATACAAGTTTTTCTCTCTCTCCCCCCCCCCCCCCCCCCAAACGCCAACCACACTTTAAATTAAACTTTTTACTTCATCTCTGTAATATTTTATATTCTGAAATCAGACACAGAGATAATTCTGTTGTTGAAGACAATTTCTCTTATTTTGAAATATATTTATGATGTTTTAAAACTATAGATCAAGCCCCATACAGCCATAGATAATGAAAAAAAAAACAAAAAAAACTCACTGTGTGATGTCCGTGGCACGTATAGATTGAGATAAAGGCAGTCCTCGCTCTGATTAACGAGCATCGGTGCAATTCTATCGATGTAATCACGTCTACGTCTTGATAAACTTGGATCACTTGATCCTGGTATCTTCTGCGGGCACGCGGGTGGCATTGTATCAGCAAGTCTAGTGCCCCGCCACTGGGTTGGTGTGACTGGTGGCATGTATCGTAATGCACCAAGTGGTGGTGTTGCGTACGGTACACCGAGGTATGCCTCAACCCCTTCAACAAGGGCTGAACGTGCAACAATGCCACGCAACGTGCCATATCTCGTTTTAACCTGTCTTGTACTGTATTTAAGCTGTTGAAGCTGCTGCTGCTGTTGCTGGTGATGGTGTTGTTGATAATAAAGTGATTGTGATGATGTATCATGTACCTGGCAATTTGTAATTTGTGCAGTACTGACAATAGACAGACAAATAATGAGTAATTTATAAAAATGATAAATTTTAGTTGGGACGCTGGACCGGTTCCATGGTATCTTGTACCACCCGATAGCAATCGTCCAGGAGGGGCGCGTCCGCATCGCGTCACGCCGCCGCGGGCCGCCCCCCCGGAGCACCGCATCTGTAATAGTCTTTCCCTCTTTCTTTATCCTCCTCTATCACTGATATCTCTACCTCCAATACCTCAATCCTCTCATCAACTTTGCTTATTTTATTATTATCTATCTCGTTTATCCAACCAATTATTTCAACAATATTTCCCCTCTTATTTCCACAGTAGCAATTCACTATGTCAATTACAAATCCACCAATAATTCTGTCAAATTGACAGCAATTTTTCCACCTCAATTTCATTAATTTCAAAAAATTTGAATTCCTCAGCACTGCCAATGACTGAAAAATTGGCCTATCCACCAGGCACGTTGATGACGTTGATGAAGATACCAATAGCCAGCACAGTTCCATCATCTGGCAGAGTATACCAGTATTACAAATTGTTCATTTGTCGTCAACAACGATATCAAATTATTTACCACCATAATCACTCAAATCCCAATCAACTTATCCCCCTGATTCTCTCAAACATTTGGCTATCCACTGGATACCAATGATAATCACAGATATTCCCTTCACATTATACAACCAGTTCTCCATTCATTCCTAGATCCAAGTGGACGGTTATTGTATATCGTATGGCCAACACGTTACATTCTCCCATCATGATCCCTCGATGACCATCTATCAAGGTTTCAACGTCGACTAATGTACCGTGTCTCACCTACCAATTGCTTATATACCTTCAGCACGCATATTTGTCTCGCGCATATTCACCTCCCCCCCCCCCCTTGTCCCTTTGATACATTCATTTCTCTCTGCCACCCATTCCACCCCTCTGTACACAATATCCCCCTCCCCTCCACCCCCCGTTTGACACCCCCCTCCAGTCCCTCAATTCTACTACCCCCCTCCCCACCCCCTTTAGTCCCCTCTATATACCCCTCTTTTTCACTCTTCCTCGTTATACATATGACTCTCCTCCCCCCACCCCCCACCCCCCACCAACCGTATATAAAAGCGCTTTTGGGCCGAACCGTCTCCCAGGCACCGCAGGACACAACTGCCGCGCAAAATTCACTCTAGCGCGCTCCTCAGTACCTCCGGGTAACACTGTATATACACCAACCCCCAGGAGCTAAATGTATGTACGTGTGTACGCCGAGGATATCGACGTGGTGCGCCGACGCCGAAGCCGGGGCTTTTTGCCCAAACACAACTACCAACACTGTCACATCTATCCATCCACATGTACAACTGAAAGCTCTGTGAGAGAGACAACCACCCCCCCCCCCCCCCATCCTCTCCCCCCGCCCCATCGATCGATACCAACACGGCAACCCTCGCCAATCCCGGTCATCGCCGCTCTCTTCCATCTCCTCGTATTTCTACTAAGCATCCTCCACTTCGTACGCTTTAGTCCTTCACCCATCACTTCCTTGTAGGACCATACAATCGCCTCTCCTACCTTCAAGTCATCCTCTCTCCTCAACCCCTCCCCTAATTCTCACCCTCCAGCGTTATCACGACTTTTTCATTCCAATCGTCCAGAAGACTAGGAAGAAAAAAATTGCCCACCTTTCGCTTCAACCCTCTATCATCATCTTTTTTTTTTTTTTTAACTATTCATGTTTTTTAAGAAACAAAGGAGTAGGTTCTTAAATTCTGGCCTACGTTTCCGAGCAATCTGTGGCACTCTGCCAGAAATCCCACCAACCATACAGCTTCTTCCTTTTCATATGCACAATATTTTAGCCCCTTCTACCTTTTTTTTAGTTATTTTTGTAAACCTGGGTATTGAAAAGTTTTGATTGATCGTATATTGGATATATTCTTCATTGTAAAGAGTGAAACAGTTTAATTGGGAGAATGAGGATATTTTGTCGTTAAAAATATTCATTAAAAATACTCATTCTTGATTCAACAACAAGAGAAATTGGTTTTTTTTTTAAATTTAAAAAGAATCACCATTTCGAGAAAAAAAAACATATTCAACATTTCAGAATTTATTCTCCTCTCTGGTGTCTTCATTCAGTGGAGATTCTTTTGAATGTCAAAAAGAGGCAGAAGGGGTTGCAGATGATGAAAGAGAGGGTGATAAAAAAAAAAAAAGGGTCTTGATCGATTGAACCCACTGTCACATTACATCATTCACATACCACAGAGATGAAGCATTGGGACAAATATTTACGCCACCTAGAGGGCTGAAGAGATTAGCAGGTTCTAGATTTTTTTAAGGCACGTGCACGCAGAGGGTCCATCCCCCTCTCCCTGAAGAATTTTCCACCCTCCATTTTGAAAGGCAATCCAAACTAAACTGTCCACTCAGCTGTCCCTAATTCGTCTCATTATAGATTGGTTATTTGGTTAGTTAAGTTTGTAAATTCTAAAGTGAGTTTTGAGTACAGAGGAATTTAGTTTGTCTCCAACAGTGGCTGTGTTGAAAAAAAATTTCGATAAATTACACAATGAAATTTAATAATCTACTTCTGTTATTTGTATTGACATTGAATTGTGATAGAGTGGAGTTAAAAATTATACCCTCTAGGGTATACAAAAGCCTGTTGGATTGGCTGGAGTATTCCCATCAATTGTACCACAATTATCCAGAGGAGTTGGACGTGGGTATGTGTATAGTTAAAAAATTCTGGAAAATAATAAAATACATTGAATATCCCCATAATTCTCAAGTGATAGTAAAACTAGTCTCACTGCAACGTAGTCCAGATCCTACCAAAGGATCATTGAAAAACTCAACTGAAAAATCTATAAACTCTAGTGAGCCATCAAAATTAGCATCGTTAGTTGGTGGCACGAGCAGTGAATTTACGACAATTGGAGGTGCAGGTGTCGGTAGAAAAAATGACTTGACTATCAGAGGAATGGATGAGGCTAGCCTGGAGTTATTACTGCTTGATAGGATAAAGGACAATTTAATCATCGATGGACTCATTAAACTCCTTCGTATTCTGGTCAATGTCATTCAATCTATCGTAACACTGGCTAAATCCTCAATTATTATATCCTGCACTTGGGATTATACTTACAGGAAAGCTATTCGCTGGATTTATTAAACTTGTACTTGATTAAATACTTTTCTTTATATGATAATCACTGTTTTAAAATAAATTCAAATCTGGAACAAGTTAAATGACAATAAATAGGTGCATTCAACTGATAAATTTTTCAAATCACAGCCACCTGTTGCATCCCTGGAAAATCGGCTGGGATCAACATGAAATAACTCTAAAGCTTCTATCCATGCTGTACGTGCTGGGCCGATTGAAATGACTTTTCTGTCATTCTCCAAATATTTTTCATTTACAATTTGTTGAATCTCGAGGAATGAGGTACATTGATAAAAAAATATCCAACAACAGAGAAGAAAATAGACCATCTTTCACAGAGTTAAATCCCCTAGACGATGTTTACACAACCCCATAAATCATTCAGAATGCTTCAGAGATGTTGAACACTGCAACTGAAAATGCATGGATCAAGGAGGAAAATACTCTGGAGGAAGATAAGTTGTGTTGAGGAAGAAAAACATAAACGTACCTCTTTCATCCCTCCTGTATTCACGGGTGAATGAAAAAAAAAAAAAAAAAAAGACTTATTAATTCATTATGAGTGCAATTATGTCTTCCTCAGTTGATGGCTGAGGCTTTTTTGTTGAGTGAAAATGAATCGTTGAAAGGTTTTTCAGGTTTTTCCATTAAAAAAAACCAGTGGAGAAGACTGAGAAACAGTTTGTGGGGGATATAGTAATAAATATTTAAGAGTCAATTGCACGTGGTTAATGAGAAAGTCTTGTTCAGTTTGATGATGATAAAGAAAACCCATTTCTGGGGACACAGAGAGTCATACCCCATTTTTGTTCATCATCAACTCCTCCTTTTGTGGGAGAATCCATTCACCAGTATGTTTGGATTTTTTTCTGGGTGGGGGAAGAAAGGAGGAAGTT
Organism: Coelinius sp. EB29; assembly: GCA_035578325.1. Classification (NCBI taxonomy): domain Eukaryota; kingdom Metazoa; phylum Arthropoda; class Insecta; order Hymenoptera; family Braconidae; genus Coelinius; species Coelinius sp. EB29. Next base: position 5,859,293 of record JAOZGT010000009.1, on the reverse strand, counting down.
GTACGCGTGAAAGACGGTATCTCTTGGTCTTTGGTTGAAAGTTTTCCCATTTTCGTTGGGTTATATTCTTTGAGGAAACTTGGTGCAGTAGTATTTTGTACTAAAAATACATTTAATCATTATTCAGGAAACTTGGCGCAAAGGGAAAACAGTTTGTTAATTACTAATATCAATGAGTCTCTAGGCATTTAATCATATTTTTTTGTAGATGATAAAATTCTTTTACACTAAAATTCAATTTACGATGGGGAAAATGGACTTGAATGAGTTTTAAAAACTCGTGAATATCGGAGAGAGTGAAAATTTGGTAATTAAAAGTAAATGATGGGTTATTACAATAGAAATATTTGAAAAAGTTGAGAGGGTAATTCACCTGTTGAATGCTGTATTGAATAATGAAATCGATTCCACTCTGTTGAGTTTTTTTTTTTCATAATTTAAGAACAATATTGTTGGCATTAAAAACAAAGGGGATTTGTGGATAACATGAGAGGTTTTTTTATGCTTCAATAAAAATAACTCTGGTGTATTTGATTTTATCATTTTATTATCAAAAAGTGGCTTTTGTAAAAATATCACTGACAATTTTTTAAGAGCAGAATTTAGGAATAAAACGTAATGAATGGTAATCATTAGAATATTTTACGAATTTTGTACGAAATAATACAAATTTTATTTCTATAAAAAAATGGCAACAATTTGTAATTAACAATAAAATGTATTACTTAGTAGTTATCCAAGAGGAATCAATAACCGAAAGATTTCTCAAGTAGAAACGTCCTGTTGCAACAACCTCTGTAAAAAGCACAAGCTGTGGCCTCAGTGTATGCAAAGTTGAGGATGGATGAATGGAAACTGGTTGTCTGGTGCTCAACTGAAAAACGATCAATAAATGTATATTCATGAGGCTAAAAAAACCATATCAATCAAATTCACATTATTGCATCAATTTTATTTAAAATATTAACCGTTAGATAAGTGTTGTCACGTTGTAATTCAGCCAAATTATCTGTGAGGCCCTCGAGTAATGATTTTCTTAATGACTCAGTATCACCACCACAGCTTGCTCTCTCCAAATTAGCCCTCTCGGCTAATCCAGCAAGTTGTTTACGAACATCAACGGCGTACTCTAAATTTCTGTGGTGTAAAAAATTGTCGTGACACCAGACCTTCTTCTGTCCTGCATTAATGTAGCTCCGATAAACGTTTAGAAGGGTCACGTGATCACCCTCGGTTGAAGCAAATCTGTTGACAATTTTGTGTATAAAATAAAAATTATTGAATTGTAAATCAGAATAGAAAGTGTAAATTTATTTTTTAATTTTTTTTCCCCCCATTTTAATGACAAAATAACAATTTGCAGAGATAAATCACTGGTAAATCCTCAACTATCCATCATTTTTCAATTACCTAGCCCTTGCAGCGTGCGCCTGTTCGCGTTTAGCCGGTGGCTCTGTGAACACAGACTCTCCAGAAAGTAAAGCAATAACGGTTAAAGCATCTTCAAGGCACTTGTGCTCAACTGATGCAAGAAGAACTTTGGTGAAACGAGGATCAAGTGGAAATAACGACATAGTTTTTCCCAGGCTTGTGAGTTGTGGTGGTAAGCCCTTGACAGCTCCCAATTTTTCCAGAGATCCAATAGCAACATCTAGAGCCTCTTTGGGTGGTTTATCCATGAAATCAAATGTCGTAATATCCACTCCAATGGCCAATAGCTGTAGTGCAATACCAGCTAACGAACATCTTTGAATTTCGGGTACAGGCATTTCTTTCATACTTTCAAAATCATTATTCGTATATGTACGATAGCATTTACCAGGGCACTCGCGTCCTGCTCTTCCAGTTCTCTGCCATGCTTGAGCTCGAGATATTTTTTCAACTTTCAATACATCAAGACCTGTTGTTGAATGATGAGTTCTAACTTTAACAACTCCAGTATCAATAACGTGTTTAATACCACCAATTGTCACTGATGTCTCAGCTACATTGGTAGATAGTACTAGTTTTCGCATTCCTGGAGGCGAGGGCTTGAATGCCTCCAATTGTTGATGAGTTGGTAGAGCTGAGTACAATGGAAAGACTTTGAGGGGTGGATATGCTTGACTAGTCTTCTCTAATTGTTTAGCCACTTGTCTTGCTGTCATCACAGCAGCCTCAATCTCCTCCTGGCCAGTGAGAAACACCAGTATATCCTCATTTGCTGGACTTTCACGATGAATTTTGAAGGCTGTTACCAAGGAGGCAAATGTATAGTCATCCTGATACCTAGATGTGTGATAAATATTTACTGGATATTGTCTACCCTCGAGATATATCACTGGAGCTTGAAAATATTTTTTGAATTTATCAGCGTCCATTGTTGCTGACATTATGAGCAATTTAAGTGGTGCCTGACCCTTCAGCTTACGAAGATTTTGGGCTCTACGTGCAACACCAAGGAGTACATCTGTCTGGACTGAACGCTCGTGCGCCTCGTCCAAAATTATTATCGAATAGTCTGAGAGAATTTCATCCCTCATAGCTTCACGAACCATCATACCGTCTGTCAGGTACTTTATACGTGTGTCTGGGGTACTCATGTCCTCGAAACGAACGCAGTAGCCCACTTGTTTGCCTAATTGGACCCCTTGTTCTTGGGCCACTCGACGAGCAATACTCACTGCTGCTACACGACGTGGCTGGGTAACTCCTATGCAACCACAGCCACCAGATATTACTGATGTTAACAGAAGTTGGGGTATCTGGGTTGTTTTTCCACTACCCGTTTCCCCAATTATTATTAAACTCTCGTTTTTACGAATTTCTTCCAGTAATCTGTAACATTGCAATAGATTTTTCCATTATATCTGGCAATCTAAGAGAGATGGAAAAATTTTTGTGAGTACCTTTTTTGTAGCTCTCATTCCGCTCTACAAAAAAAGTTGTCATTAAAATTTCGCTATCTCTCTTAGTTTCAGAGATATTCAATAAAATCAAAAGTGAAGTGATTACAGGGAACAAGATAATTTCATTTTAGAGCAAATAAGTTTTTTCTAAATATCTCGGAATTCAATGGAGATGGAAAAATTTTTGTAGAGACCTTTTTTGTAGCTCTCACTCTGCTCTTTTAAAAAAGTCCTCAAGAAAATTTGCCTATCTCCCTTAGTTTCAATGATATTCATCAAAAACTCGCCCTCAAATCGAGTTGACTCATCTCATTCCACTATTTTATCACTGATTCAGCAAATTGTGTTTGTTACCATAACAATAAATAATTTCATATTAATATTGAATTACCTTCAATTGTTAATCAATTGTTAATCAAGAGTTTCGCGGTGATATTAAAACCCATAACGCCATCTCGTGTCAATCCCCATGTACTGCACATGCAAGAGAGTAACCTTGTGTTTTTACCCCGAAAAAATAATTATTTGTTTAATATAAAATAATAAAAAATGTCTACCTCTTTCGATGTTTATAAACAGGCAATGATCTCCTCTGCTGTTGAATACTAACACTGGATTTATGAGAGCTATTATTGTCATTGTGTTGAGCCTCTGACACCTCGTGTTTTCCAATTTTGTTGGACGGTCCCTCATTGTAAAAATTCACTGTATTCGGACGTTTTGGGGTGAGTTTTGAGAAACTAGAGCTACCCATAACATTGTACTTGGAGTCTGTACTGTCGTGCACCCCCATGATCACTTATTTCAATCTTCAATAACCTCTAATAAATAGATTAAATGTTACTATCATCACAGAACAATCACTCACTCATTCAGTACAATCTGAACCATTCTCACAATGTGTACAGTAGAAACACACGTGTTGAACAGACTGTGCACAGCTGTTCTCCCCCTCATCCCCCTCTCTCACTCGATCAATCCCTCTGACGTCATTGTTTCTGCTCATCGAGTATCAAATCCACATAAAATCACAGTTTCACATTCAATTCAGCAGAAATTTATAGATAACTGATGGATTTATCGTAGAGAAAAGACCAGAATACTGTATTTGTTCAATGAAATATTTTATTATAAAACCGGGATTACAATATAATTTGCACTTTTGAAAATTTTCACAATTATTTACTTAGTCTAGATTCATTACATTTTTTATTTATAAAATGCATATAGTCAATTTAGGGGACATGTAGTTTTTACAAAATATCTCAGAATCTAGGAAAGATATTGAAATTTTGATAGAGATCTTTTTTGTAGCTCTCATTCTGCTCTACAAAAAAGGTCCTCATCAAAATTTTATTATCTCTCTTGGATTCCAAGATATTCATCAAAATGGTAAAGTTGTGGTGATCCCTTTTTTTCACCACTTTTTCATTGAATTCAATAACTTATTATTATTTAATATTATTCTTCGATAATTATTGTGCGTCACTGTTCATTGAACATGGGATTTATCGTAAAATTTAATATATTTATTCTCTATTATGAAAATGTCTCTGTTAATAAATTTATTGTAGATATATTATGCTCTTAAATTAAAGCTAATTCTATCAATGTATCACAGATAAATTATGCCATGCTGCGACAGGAATGGGAAGACACAGTGAGCAATATCGATTATCATCCGATACACGTGATATTAATGGATTATTTAATCTAATGGAGCCTAAATAATTACCGGTCATCGTAGTGCTCGGTACGCAGTGGCTTTAGTCGGCCCTGGGAGCTAAACAAAATAAAAATGATAACATAAAAAATTATTTATACTCGTTGATCATGTAAATTCTCTTGTTCATCTAGAAATTGTTATTTTTTTTAACACTAGATAATTTTATAAATCAAATTACCGTCGCTCCAATTCGAGATAGATAGCGATTTCGTATACTTATGTCTGACTGGGGCTGTAATAGGTCATCGACAGATAAATCCGATGTTGATTCATTTGATAATAATTTTTCACGCTCTAGTCTGTCCATCGTTGGTCGACTAGCATTGTAGATTTCTCGTTGTTTTGGTGTCATGTTTAGATAGCCTCCAGTTTTTGATGAATCTTTTACCCATATTATTACACTTGTAATAAGAGATACTGTAAATAACAAAAACCGTATATTTAATTGGATCTATCTAATCCCAAACAGTGAATTTAGAGAAAAATGACAAAAAATCTTTTTTGTAGCTTATGAAATTTCCTACAAATAATGTCTTATCGTAAATATCTCTATACCCATCGGCTTATTAGATATATTAGATTGAAGAGGAATAAAACAATGAATACTTACCCCAGAGCCAACCGAGGAAAAACATCTCCAGCATGAGATATCCACCTCTATCAACAATCATACCAGTGAGAATCGATACAACAGCAAGTCCAAAGTTCTGTACAGCCTGAGCAATACCATAAGCAGTGCCCAATTGATACTCAGGAATGACGAGAGCAATAAGGGGCCAAAGACTGCTAGCCAGCATTGAATAAGAGAGTCCCATGGTAACCACACAAAAATAAGGATTAACGTATGTAAATGCCAGCAATCCATGAGCAACAATAGTTCCAATTATGCTGATAAACACCCACAATACATTTTTCCCTAGTCTATCTACAGCATATCCAAAAATAGGTGATGCAATAGCTGATATTGCATAGATTATTGAATTTACAGTATTGGCTGATGTTGCATCAAATTCATATTTTCTCATGAAAAAAACTCTGCAATTAAAATGAGTTATTAGTATTTATAATTGGTAAAATATTTTGAGGGATCGATAATACGTACTTTCCAAGTGCGATGAAGGGAAAGATAGCAACGTAGTAGGCAATACAGATAATGGCAATCAACCAAAAGACACTATTGAAATATTTGACATCTGTCAATCTTATCACCTCTTTCTCTTCACCGTGACCTCGACGGAGTAAAGTCTCTGTGTGTCTGTCCATTAAACCGAGCAGTAGAGCACAAATCATCGAGAAGACACAGGTAAGTGACGCCAGAAAGAGAACAGCACCAATACACTGGGGACCTGAGTAGGTTTTTTTTACGTAATCGTAAACATGACCCATCACTAGAAAATTCACTGCTGATCCTACTCGTGCAAAGGACAATTGTAGGCCAAATACCATGTTCAATTCTTTTCCCTTGAACCAGAGGACTGCATAACTGTTTTGAGCTACTGCGAGAGATTCTGCCCCAATTCTATAAAACGAGGTGAGTAAATTTTAATTTTTCCATAATATCTGACCTTTTTTGTAGAGCATATTCAGATGTACAAAAAGGGTCATTATGAAAATTTTGTTATTTTGGAGCAAAATGATTTTTTCACATTTTTAAAAAATGTGATTATCTCGATAATGAGTGATTATAGAAGAAAAAGTCAAAAGACATTTTTTGAAGTTTATAAAATTTCCTACAAAAAAGATATTCTGATATTTTCTTCTCAAGTCTCTCGTTTTCAAGATAATAGCAAGAATAGTGTTGATAAAATTATATTTTTACCCAAAAATCAATCGCCCAAGCATCATCGTCCAGAAACTATTGAAAATAGCTCCAGTGGCAAATAGGAGCTGTCCAGCAAGAGCCAGTCCCATGTATATAATGGTCCCAAGACGAATGCCAAAAACACTGTCCAATAAAAATCCCCCAATGAAGCAGAATACGAGATTTGGCCATGAATAGATTGAGTAAAGAAGTACAAATTGACTAGTTGACATGCCCAAATCATTTTTGAAATTATCCTGGAGTGCAGCAGGATTGTCATAGCAGAAATAAGAGCCAAAGCCTAGTAGACACATGAGTGCCAGTCCAAGAAATCTCCATGGTTTGCCCTTTGGATAACAGCATCCATTGTTTGCCAAGTCTTCGTAACTTGATGCACTCTGGCTTGTATCTGGTGTTTCTATTATGCCACCCTCCATAACGCCCCCCCACCCTTGTCCTCACTTTTTTTTTTCACTTGTGGCTTCCTCCACTGATTGTTCTTTGTTATCTGTCAACAGCATGCATGACACGTTCGTTGACAATGAATTATTATTATGTTTGTTGATGTTTAATTACTGTGTTTTTTTAATATAATTTTTTGATTATCGTTTCGTCACCGTTTTGGAATATTTTTTTTTTAACTAAAATTTGATTGTTTATGACGTATTTTCACTGTTCACTAATTATTCTTCAAGTTCTAATGAATTTTTCGGGGATAGAGAGAATTTTTAGAGACTGACATGCACTAACGAGTGAATGAAAACTGGGACAAAGCAGTAAAACTGATGATTTTTACTCCAATTCCCGTACGTCACTGTCACGGAATAGATCACAAACTCAACTTTGATATCTGGTGATTCATTCGTCACTATTCAGACAGCCAGCCAAATGTACTTTTTTTTATTATTCTGTGGCATTCAATATGGTATGTATTATGTTTATTGTACTGGTAGACCAGCTGCTGACATAGTATTGGAGTTTTTTAAGTAAATTATAGGGGCAATACTGTTGGAATTTTTGTAGGGTGAGTGGGTTGGTAGGGTAGGAATCAAGTGATGATATTTATGGGCAGAAGGTACACTCTGTGGTCTCTATTATATCAACGTCACGTGGTCATATCCATCAGCCAATGAAATTAATTTTTAAATTTTAAAAAATTAAATTTATTAAATTTTCTTTTCATGCATTAAAAATAATGAAATGATGTTAATAAAAAATTGAAAGGTAAAAAATCACATGTAAATTTGTCTCGGCATGTTTAATTTAAAATATATAAACTGTACATTTATTCAATATTCTTATAAATTTTTATACTTTGTTTATCATGTAGTTTCTTAACTTTATAATTAAAAAAATGAGCATGATAAATTAAACAATTTACCACAAGTGTATTTTTGATAAAACATTTGAAACTTGAGCCGCGACAAGAGATTCCAATTTATAAATTTTACCCTCACGTAAAGAGGGAAAAAATTTACACAACATTTTGAAAAAATTACACAGCTGAGAATTAATTGTGTCAATTATCCCTCAAATTTTTCTTCTTCACTATCTCATTGTCTATGCGATACCCTATTCAGTCCAATAATGCGACGTTGCAAAAACGTAATGATTTTATCTCAAAAAAAAAAAAAAAAAAAAAAAAAAACAATTCATTTAAACTAAGTAAAGTTGCAAATGCTCGTTCAATTAAACAAAACAATTGATAATAGTAATTAAAAAAGAAAAAAAAATATGAAATTACTTTGGAAGACAAATAAAAACATAAACATATAAGAAACTGGCGTCATTTCTTTTCTTACAATAGTCATTAAACATTATGCCTTCATTAGTTTCTTTCTTTTAATCATTGCATACCCTTGGAATTACGTATTACTTAATTTGTTCTCTCTGCTCTGTTTTTTCTTTTATCCTTAAAAACAAAAAAAAAAAAACATTATCCAAAGGAATTTCCAGAATAATGTCCAGAATACACTTCATCGACATGGGACGAAGAATCAGTACGAAATGGTTTTTTTTTTTTATAATCAATAAAAAATCCTCGTTCCGCAGTGCTACCTATTCACAATCAGTGAATAACAAATACATTCCCATTGAAATACAAAATACAAAATACAAAATTCCATTCACAATACACTGTCCAATCTGTACATCCTCTTCACATAAATAATCCCCACAATACTCAATGTTATTTTTTCACTTTGCCACCACGTGTACACGGTATTATTACAACTCTTTAATACTGCAATACTCGATCATTTATCTCTCTCTTCCTCCCTCCCCACACACATGCATTCACAAAGTTTTGAGATCGAATGCACATTAATCTAGGTCCTGTTCATAAAGAGCCTAATAGAGGGGTAAATTTCAGCTACCCTGGTAAGGCATTTGATCAGGAAGTGGTGATGAGTGATTCTGATGTGGACTCTGATGGAAATGTGGATTTGTACCGTCTTGGGACATTTCATTGACCACTGGCTCCTCGTATTTTCCACGTTTGAAACGACCGTACAGGGATGAGTACGGTAAATTGTAATGTATTGCTGCTTGATTGATGCTCATATGACCCAGTCTGTAGATGGAAAAAAGATAATTTTAATCATCAATGCTCTAATGTCATTAACTCAAATTTTAATCTGGAATGGAAGTTTTTCGTAAATATCTTTGAATTTGAGGGAGATGAGGGAATTTTCATATAGACCTTTTTTACAGAGTAGAATGAGATCTACAAAAAAGGTATCTATGAAAATTTTGTCATCTTTCTTAAATTACGAGATATTTTTTGTAAAACTGAGCAGTAAATTGTGAGGAAGAGAAAAATAGAATGAAAAATCTAACCGAACAGCCTCCAGTGCCTCAGTCATAGCGTCTTCGCTCCAGGGAGTTGGATTGCTTCTACTCAATTCAATACCCTCCCGCTTACATCTACCATAGAGTGTTCCCGTGGGTATGCCAAACTCGGTAGATGCTCTCTGTACTGATGTCTGGCCAGATCTGATAGCCTCCAGTGCTCTGTCAAGATCCGCTGGCGACCAGGTCGTTGGACTTGCATTGAATGGAGCTGCCAATCGTATACCCTCCCTTCTGGCTATTTTGTACAATGTACTGGACGGTATTCCAAATGCTTTTGATGCTTTATTTGCTGATATCGTGCCTGTTCTGAGTGCCTCAAGGGCATTATTCAGACTCTCGTCACTCCATGATTTTGTTGGCCCATCTTTTTTTGGTGTATCTATACCCAGTCTGTGGGCCCTCTGCCATAACGTCGTTGATGGAATTCCAAATGTCGCTGGAGAGAATAAAAAAAAAAAAAAAAACAATTTGCCAATCTAAATCCAGTGCAAATAATTTAGCTGAGATATTGAGCGAAACTTTTTGTCAACTTTTTATTCGGTTTGGTTTTTCGAGAAAATTGAGAAAAATGAATTTTTTTTTTTAAATTTTCAAAATTTTGACATCTTTTATTGGCTGATCAAACATTGAAAAACGATAATGTTCTAATTTATTTGTGATACTCACCAGAAGCTTTCGTTAAACTCATGTCATGATTTCTGAGTGCCTCAAGTGCAGCATCCATATCCTCCTGTGTCCAAGACTTTGATGTACCATGATAATGACCAGAGCCCCCTGAATGCCCCCTAGAATTATTTTCCCCCGAGTCCGAGTGTACAGAACTCCCTGATGGCATTAAACCCAAAAGCTCGGGTGTTATCATCATCATATTGTCACTCTCAGCACCATGCTTTGAACTGACACTGGCACGATCCGACATATGGCTGTCAATGTCAATTGTATCTGACGAATCCATCGTATGAAGGGTTTCAAACTTTATCTTAACACTGTCACAGTTTTGTATATCTGCAATGTAAACATTTGAATGTGTTATGTCAACAATTGTGATACATTTGTCCAGTGGAACAGATGAGTCTGCGTGGGTATACGACAAACACTGGACAAATCGAGAGTAGTTGAGCTCTATTAATCTATCTCTCAATTATCAGTTTATCAGTGGATTTTTTTAGAGTTGCGTGAGGGTAAATAAAATTTTTAATGGGGGATAACGAAGTAGTTATAATTAGGCTAAACGTCAAGTTTAAAGATGTTGAGATAAAGTTATTAATGAGGATTCACGAGTAATCAATATCTGGAAAATTGATTTTTTTTTTTTACCTGTCACATGGTCAGAGTCTCGCAAATGAGTGACTGTTGTGCCTACAAGTGTAGCACTTGGTGGTGTTGGTTGTGTTTCAGGGGGTAAATCAACATCCCCTGGATCAGGATGATGACCATAATGTCCTAATCCTGTGTGACAAAACATATCACCTATTTATTCAAAGTGAAAATTGTCTGTTCCAGATGTTCAATTTATGTCGTTAATCGCCCCACACCGAAATACAAGTACAAATACGTTATTCTTTCATTTATTCATACATATTTATTATTTCAATGTCTCAAAGTATTTTATATCTTCAATCGATTATTGATAACTAAAGTGTCCAGATATTCAGGTGTGGGGCGAAATTCTCGGCTCACAGATTGGCTTACCGTTATTGTTGTTTGTTCCGTTACCGTTGTTGATGTCTCGTTGGCAGGATTCCAGGACTACTGCCTCAACACCACACTCCTCATCCTCCGTCGTTGTCTGCCAGTCACCTCGGTGATTCTACAAACCAACATCCGGTACAAATTTAACTTGTGCTTGTGTGGGTATGAGATTACGCGTATTGCGCGCCAATATCATTAATCATTCATTTTATTTGTATCAATAAATTGAGTTTTGAAGAGGTGAAACATGTCAATTTTACTTGATCAATTTTTTTAATCAATATTAATTAAATAATAAAAAATCCTCACCTCCTTATTGTTTTCCCTCCTAAATCCAAAATCAGTTCCCCCACATTCACCCTCGTTATCCTCGTCTTTGTACTTGTCGTAGTGCCTAGAATCTGTACTCCCTGTTATCGCCTCAAACGATGTTCTTGCTCTCTTGTACTTTGGATGATGTCTCTTCAATTTAGTATAATTCAATCTTGGTGTACCGGGCTCCCGTGGTGGTGAACTGAGGCTCACTGATGCCGATCCCTCTTTACTCTCAGGCACCTCACAGAGGCCCTTGATCTTCAATTGATCAGCCGTTTTTAGTAGAGACTGGGGGAGGGAGAAAATCAAATCAGCATAAAGAATCATCATTTTTTTTTATTTTCTACATTCGACAAAGAGCATTTGTCACCCCTTTCATTTTATTTCCCTCCCTCAAAGAACTCCGAAAACCGTGAAAAAGGAAAAAAAAAAAAATCGCAGAGGGATGTATTTTTTCCTCCCTTGTGCAGAAGCTGGCCAGCTCTGTTCTTTAATCAACCCAGGGGGGGGGGGGGAGGCGATTACGCGGCCTAGCGAAGAGAGGTGAAATAAGGGGGGGGGGGGGGGATACGACAGGGGTTGATGACGTGGTGTGAGAGGGCTGGCACACACGGGCCTCGACAGTGACGTTGGTAGGAGGGGGGTGTCGCAGCGAACAACGGAGAAGGCAAAAACGCCCGCAGGAAGAATGGGGTGGGAGGTGGAGTTGTCGCGACCCCAGGGCCGTATCGACTACCCCTTTAGCCTGTTCCTACCTTTTCCCCAATTCCCCCCCCCCTTCCTCATCGCAATTATTATGCCTACGAATATGGCCTCGACGACGACTACTCCCCCCCCCCTCCCCCCAAAAATTTCTCTTTCGTAATCCACTGGATTTTTATCCTCTCATTTTCATCATTTATTATCTCCATGGTAGCCATTATCAATCAAATGAGCTAATAATGAGAAAAATTTGCAAAGAGATAATAATTAATTAGTGTCCAGATAGAAACAGAGTGATGGAAATTCAAAGAGATTTGTAAAGAGTGGATATATGAGGGGGGGTGGGTTAGTTTGTGGATTGGGAGGATTGGACGAAATGAATGCAGACGATAGACGGGTAGATCCAGTGCGCAAGAGGATGAGAGTCTGTTGGAATGAGAAAGAAAGGATAATATCTATATGTAGTGTATAGACTGTGGGATAGATAGAGAGGAGGCGACCAGACGAGTGAGCCGACCGGTGGGGGGAGGAGGGGGGGGGGGGAGAACTCACCGCCAGAATCCCAACCTCACCAATCAATACTTAGGGTTCAAGGGCATCGCCCTAACAATTATAAATGCAGACTGATGTATTGACAATCAATTTTTTTTTTTTTTTTTTTAAATAAAAAAATGAAATTTTTCTTATTTAATTCGTCTTGAGTAAATTTTGGGTATTGATGATGGGAAGGATAACGAAGGATATTAAGAAATGTTCATGTTCCTTTCTGTTAAAATTGCAGTGAAGTGGATGGAAAAGGATGGGATCAAAAATAGGAAGATGGCACAAATGGACAAGTCCAACAGGTGTAGATTCCCCGTGAAAAGACGGAGAGAGAGAGAGAGAGAGTGAGTGGATAGGAAGGTCGTTTCCGTGGAGGGGGGGGGGGGGGGGGTTGGAGATGTGGGAAGATGGTGGTTATTGCCCGAAGGAAACGACTCCTCTCTCTCTCTCTTTTTTTTATTATCCTTACGAGAGAAATACTTGGAATACTCGGTACACATACCAGTATTCATTGAAAAGAGGATAGAGCAACTGTGGAGTACTTGAGTATTACGAATACGGCGTTATAACGGAGTTGATAATGTAACGGGGTAAGAGAGAGAGAGAGAGAGAGAGAGATACGAGACGTCTCCTTCGTTTTCTCTACCACTTTCTTTTACCTACTATCCTTCGTACAATCCCACGTACGGGATTTCCTTTTACTGAATGAAAAAGACCACGTGTTACAACGATACCTCAGTGGTGGGGGGGGGGGGGAATAGAAAAATATAAACGATAGAAAATACGTTGAGGGCTGAGTATTCAATGTTTAGCGAGTATTCAAAGAGTTGATAATTCTCAAGATGATGTACAAAGGAATTGGCAAGTGTCCAGGGTTCAAATACTTCTCATGTATTACTTGGTACTCAGGGTGTACAAACTCGTGTGATAGTCCAACGTGCAAGAATGTTTACGAATGTGAAGCAGAGAGGGTTGATAATGCGAGAGAGAGAGAGAGTAAACCTGAGGCACTTGAGACATATCCACGAGGTGATAGTCACAATTATAACATGTAGCCAACCATTCTGTACAATTTTGCTAATGATTAATTCCCTCATTATATTCCCTCGTCAATCCAGACTGTTTCACTCACCTGATTTCACTCAGACGGACTTGGAGACGCCGTGGAGACATTCACAGATGAAATAAAAAAAAATAAAAACTGGAGGGGGGGGGGGAGGGAGAGACCAGAGACGGTGGACAGCGAGGAGCACGAGGGGCCACTGGGGGAGGGAAAATCCAGTTAAGAATAGTATGAAGAGAGAGTGGAGGCAAACAAAATAGGCGTCAAGACGCTCACCTCCTCGAGTTCACACACGTGCGTAAGAGCCCTCGGTTCACCGAGCCACCGCAACAATTATTTTTGAAAAAAATGAAAAAAAAATCCCCAAAAAATTAACAACTAAAAACACATTAATACACACTTAAGCACAAGGAACACCGGAGATTTTGTACTCATGAGGGAGAGGGAAGGGGGGAGGGAATAAAATTGAGGGGATAATTTTTTTATATAAATGTTAAATAAAACTTTTGGACATAATAATTGTTGGCGGGACCCGGGTCACCTCCGTGGCGAAGCCCAACGAAAGTGAAATGGCATTCGGGAGGCTCTCAAATTGTAGGGATCGGGCTGAGGACGCCGAGGCAGGCTAAAGAGAGAAAGAGGGAGGGAGGGGGGGGGGGGGAGGGGAGGCGGTGACGATAGCGTTGGTGGCGGCACCAGCAACGGACAAGCGAGTACACCAAGAGGGAATGAGAGGGGAGGGAGAGGGAGGAGGTAAAGAGGGATTCACCGAGATGCCGGGAAATTTGCCGACGTTAACCCAACGAGGATGGAATAAGACTGAGAGAGAGATGAGGATTAAAACGAATACACGCGCATTTGAGTTTGTGGTGAGTATTGTGCGTGGTTAAATCTGGGAGAGAGAGAGAGAGATGAAGAATGAGATGTAGAAAACCTGAATATTCGAATAAGCTGAAAGGGAGAGAGAGAGAGTGAGAGGATTTTTGAATGTGTATAAGAACACACAAAATTCGTTGAGTATTGGTATTGTGCGTTGAAATACATAGGAGGAGGACAGAGGAATAGAGTGAGAAATATTGGTGGTGGCTATGTCGCCCCTATTGGTGGACGAGTCACGGCCAATGAGGAGGATGAAGTGAGTGAGATGGATGAGAATTGTGAGGCGGGAGACGAGGAGGGGGGAAGGAGGGAATATGCGATGGAATGAGTCGGTTGGGGAGAGCCCCAGAGGCCTCAAACCCTGAGCCGAAAGGTATGCGGCTGACAGAGAGGATCGATCTATTGGAACGTGGATAATCTCGAGAAGGGGGGTGATGAAGGGGAAGGGGGAGTGATCCCCTACCACTGTTGTTTGGTATCCGTCTGCACGGATCTTTGGCTTCGATATATACAGCATGGGGGGGGGGGGGGGCAGCTCTTTGCTGCTGCAATTTTTTCATTTTTCTTCAATTTTTATTAAAAAAAAAAAAAACTCATGAACAATAATCACAAATTTCTCTGTCAAAAAATAATTAATTAACAATTTTTTTTATTTTATTTTTTCACTCCAAGGTGAATTCAACTTTGAGGTGAAAAAAAAAAAAAAAATTACAGGAGTAATTAAAAATTGGGGTAAAGAGAAATAATGAATAAATTTGCAGACTCAAGTTTCGGGCGCGGCCAGTGAGAGTTGAAGGGACTTGGGAAAAATGAATATGAGGAATGGTTGTGCATAGCTGAATTTGGTGGAGCACAAAAGCATGCAGTATGAGACGTCTAAAGTGTCTAAAGCCAACGAGAGAGAGAGAGAGAGAGAGAGAGAGATGTAATAACCCCGGGTTGGGTATCCGTTGGACAGAGATGAGAAACAAAGATTTTAAAGTGGGCAAAGAGAGAGAGAGAGAGTGAATTTGAGGATTCAGTAGGAAAGAGAGAGACAGTGGTGGTGAGGGTGGGAGGGAGAGGGCAGGAAAGAGGCAGTCGTGACTGCAGAGTTTGCGCGGACAAAGGGAATCTGCGGCTCCAGTCGTCTCCTCTACGCACACATATAGCCCCACCGATGCGCTTTGCAGAATCCGCGTGGTACAGTCGCAAATGAAAGTTTATAAATTAGCCAAATCAGCCGAGAGTACCCAATTGTTGCAAATTAAGAAAATTCTTGGATTGCCATGTGATCCCATCAATTGAGCACAATCAATCAAAAATCAATTTTTCCAATTTAAAGAATCGAGGAGGGTAAAAAAAAAAAAAAACGGCCAGACGAGAGACGATAAATGGAGTACAGTCTGAATGGAAAATAACTAAATTATAATATCACCCTGTTTTTTGGGTTGAGAGTGAGGGAAAAGGAAGAAAAAAAAAAGAAAAGAAAGCTCAGCAAGCGAATAGAACGAGACGTCTCGTGTAGCTAAGGAGAGTTCAAGGTCTCGAGGAACGGTATCCTCTGTGTGCGCTTTGCGTCTATCTTTCATCGACCCCTTTCACCCTCCACTCCCTCTCTCTCTCTCTCTCTCTTTGGCACTGTTGCAGGCTTTTATCGCTCTGCCGTACTTGAAGTACATACACAGTGTTCATGTAGGAGTTCCTGGTCAGGTGTGTCCGAGTTTCTCCCAAGGAAAGGATTCAGAACGGGGTCATCAAGAGAGCATTATCCTCATTCTAGTTTTTTGTCTCTTTTCCCTCCTCATGTACTCATCTTAGCGTTGTTTTGACCGTTATTCTACTCATCGTATGAAATCATCACGTGGACATTGAGCTCTTCTCTCTTTAACCTTCCCCTTTTTATTTATCTCGTCACCCTCAATGCGTTGTCAATGGAATTCATGATGAAGAGAGGCAGGAGATACAAAAAAAAAAAAAAAAAAAAAGAGTGGAGAAATGTAACCAGTTGGGTTATCGAGCGTGACAAGTTAAGAAGGAGGTCATTCGTGGATCCTTCGTTGGTTTCTCTCCTTTGCCTTTCGCTTCCTCAAATCCTTACCACTCGTTTTACTAATCATCACAACCTCATTCGCCATTATTATTTTTTTCATTGTTTATTCACATGAAGTACAAATAATCAATGGAGAAATCGAGGGAAAAGAGATAAAGTGTTGGACAATTTTATGGGCAACACAGTGAGAACCTTTTTTACCTATATACTCTGCACTGTGCTTTCAAGGTCAAGCGATGGGAATTGTGTGAAATTATTGAAATGAAAGTTCTCAGCTCTCTTTTACTCTCCAATTGTGGATAATTGATACTGGAATTCAATCCCAGGGGAATTATTCTTCATCAATTTATTGAAAGAGTCTACCAGAATTATTTATCCATTTATTTTAACATGATTTTCGTGAAGAAACAGACAGTTGGGATATACAAACCTAATGCACCACAATTCCACCACGATACCCAGGAGCATTGCGTGCCAGCACGTTGCGCCCGGCTGAACCGAGGGACAAAACCAAAAGAGGAGGAAAAAATGAAACATCGCTATCAATTATATTTGAATGTTGTCCTCCACTGCATTCATATTTTTCCATCTGCATTTGTCATCGGGTAAAAAACATTTTTTTTCATTGTTTCTCATAATAGAATTTTCTTTGTAATAAAGGGGTAGATGTGCAAATATTCAATCGACAAGACAAACTAGAGAGGAAAGAGTGGAGGGGAGAATTTTCTCGAGGTGTGGGAAAATGAAGAAACAATTGAATTGTGGAGTGATAAAACGTAACAAGTAAATTATTCACATAATTTTAAATATTAAATTATCTCGTTAATGAAGAATTTTAGAAGAAAATGTCAAGAGACTTTTTTTATTCAAAATTTTGTGAACTATAAAAAAGATCTCCTGACATTTTTCTTCAAATTTACTCTCTGTGGAGATAATTACATAATTAACAAGAGAGAATTTTTTCTACTGATTCGTTTAATCATGAGATTTTTATTTTTAGTCTAATGAATTGTTATAATATTTGGGATTTTGCGAAAAAAAAAAAAAAGAAAAAACGAGGGAGTGCAGAGAGTCGGAATTGAGAGCCCCTGGGAGCCTAGCCAAGCACTGCCAGAGAGTAGCCTGATTGCCGAACAATGCGTCCTAACGAGATGGGGGTCGAAGACTGTCCTTTTATTGATTTCAACCGGTACCGAGGGATATAGGCGCGAGAGTCACTAGACGGCTTCGCAAGCGGCCATTCAAAATCCCTCCAATAATCACACCTATTTCTCACTGAAGAATATTTGCAAACAACTCAATCATTAGCATGTTCTCTCCGATGCAAGTCAATTCTAAGAAGAGACAGTGGAAAATCGTGGATATGTGGATTTTAGATGGAGAGACTGATCAATCTGTCAAATGAAAATGTTGAGTTGAACAGTGAAAACTTATTGACATCGGTCATTCGCCGCGCACTTCCATATATATAGTAATTTTTTTTTTTTTTTAATAATGGATGGTGCATGTCTAACCTCTTGTTCCCCTCAAACAAATCCAGTGGTAGTTGGCTCTCGTCTCGCCGGTGATTTTCCACTGTAAAAATATTATGATGGGAAGTTGTTTCACTCTCACTGATGACTACTGAATGCCGGGGGCAACAAAATAACCGATTTACAGATTGTCTAAGAGATAATTTCACTGTGGGAGAGCACCGGATTACCTATTTACGAGGTAAAACTGAGGACCGGGCATTCGGTGGATAAAGACGGAGGAGTCACAACAATTGGGGATAATGGTGGAGGCGGACTCTGGTGGATCTCTTCAGCAGTGTTGAAATGTGGAAGATTCGGACAATTTGTAAAAACTTCTTTATCGACGACAATCATTCTAGGAACGAGGGGGTAAAACTAGGTGAGTCTTTTCAATTTGGAATTTAGTTTTTCGGGGATATCTGTTAAATTAATGGAGATGACAAAATTTTGATGATTACCTTTTTTGTAGCTCTTGTTTTTTTCTATAAAAAAGGTCTCTATAAAAATTTCTTCATCTCTCATCAGTTCCGAGATATTTGTTGAAGAATAATTAATTTGAAGGAGAAAATTCATCACAACTGTTGAGAATGATAATAATTTTAGAGAAAAATCGATTGATTGAATTGCAATCAATAGAGAACGAAGTGATCTGAAAAATATGGTTGATGGTAAAACAAATCCCCATGTTTACCGACTCCTCACGAAGTAACCCATCGACAAGTGGGAATCCCCCCTGTAACTAAAAACCTCCTGCAATAATGATCTTACAAGTGATATCGAGCATCAGAGGCGAGAGCGTGACGGCCTCAGGCGCGGGGAGAAAAAAAAAATGAAAGAATATCCGTTGGCTTGAGCTAGATTTCTCTCACCTGCAGTTCCGCCTGGGACACATCGATTTCGCCCTTGTAGACAAATTCAATGATAAACTTGAGATCATTGAAACAGACGTCCTGTGGCATTATGATGGTTGGATGTTTGCAGGGATTAGATAGTAATAATTTCTTGAAGTACGAGCTGCAGGCCGAGAGTACCACCTGCGAATAAAAAAAAAAAATACTAAAGTTAGAAATTTCCATTCAATTGTCTAAAGATTGTGTTAAATTGCGTCATTCATTGCATCTACACACGCGATAAGAGAGACCAGGATGAGAAAAAAAACAATCGAGATATCTCGAGATTGTTGATCACGGCAATAATTCAATTTTTCCCCTAGATTTTTCATGATCCATCACAGCTGGATGATTATTTAATTAATTAAATCCAGCCTACCTTGTGCGCCTTTAGCGAGGCCTCGTTGCACGCCAGTGTGACGTCGACGAAGGCTTCGGTTTGAAGAAGTTGGTGAAATACAGATGTCATGTTCGACTGGTAGTTGTTCCACCGCAGGCAGTAATGCTGCCCGGCCATCCCTCCGCTGTTTAACACAACAATATCATCATAATCATAAATAAATCATCAATGACGTTATTACAATTGAATACCTGTAGTGAGTGCCCCAGTAGCGGGGGAATGCTGTCATAATTTATGATAAAATCGAATTGAAGAATATTGCGGATAGAAATGTGAGGAGGATCCAAGGACTAATATCCTTGGAGGAAGGCTGATAAGGTAGGGAATACCGGTGGAAAGCTACCAGGAATCGATTATCCAGGTTATTCCACTTCCCAGCCACCACTTTAACATTCCCCTTCTCACTCTCTCTCTCTCTCATTCAACTTGAAAGGAAACACAAGACACGTACACACTGTATCTCAGAAGAATTAAAAAGAAAAATCACATTCCCATTTACAATAACACTCGATCAAAATATTCGTATTTATTTTGGGCGTTGGTCTTGAATACGACAATTTCACCTGTTCTCTGAGCTGTTCTTTATCTTTCTCTATCTATGCGACTCTTTATACCGGCTATTTGCGTTATCTGTCCGTAGACACACGGACTTTTATCAGGTGCTTAGACGCCACGACGATAACGGACAGTCTAAGTCTACTTTTTGCTTCTTCCTCTGCAGTTTCTCCTTCTCATTGTCAATCTCTCTCTCCATCCTTTTTTTCCCCTCCCGGATGGTAATTTTTTTCCTCTTTCCTCTTATTCTTGACGTAACTCGTTTTTTTTCTTATTTCCCACCTTTTGTATAACCGTCTATCGCAGTCTCAGAATGTCTCAATTATTCATTGCCAGGAGGAATTGGATCAATGACGTTTCAAACGATGTAACGATATTTTTTGTGATTTCTTTATTTATTCAAGTGTCTCGTCGTTTTATTTATTTTTTTCTTCTTCTTCTCTATTTGTATAAATGTCTGGTATACCTTGAAATTGGGTTAACCGTATACCATCGTCTTTATAACGAGAGCGAGAAGTCTAACGACATCTCTCGACCTGTTATACTTTATCCATATCTTGGTGGTGTTTCTCGTTTTCATTTATTTAAATCATGAGTTTAAAATGGAATTTTGTAGAGTCTAGTTTTATCGATTTAACCGAGCTGTTGTAGAATTCTCAATTGTATTTCAATTTTGCCAATTTGCTACCTCCAGAGAGAAATGACACATTAAAGATACATGAGAAAATGTCTCTCTTGATACTAAAATTACCACAATTTATTTCACATAAATACTAATTTTGATTTATCAATTCAACCAGTCTCCTTTGTCTCTGAGTAAAGAAGAGAAAATAAGAAATATGTCCCGAAGATGGATGTTGAAGGGGGATGAAAATCGAATACGCCGTTATAAGGGTTTTTCCATTGGACCAGTTCGACCCAAGAGGGGGAAAAAAAAAAAACGAATCATCCTCTCTCTTCCTCTTTCTCCCCTTCAACCTTTTACCTCTACCCCACTCACACCACCTTTTTCCCTTTTTCCGTTCACTTTCCAAGATCCGTCTCAATTTTTCTTCACGTCCCCCTTTATCTCTCCTCTCCCCTCCTTCTTTTCCAATTTCCCCATCTCTCACTCTTCTTACACGATAGTACCCATGTACCCAGAGAGATAGTATATGAATAGAGGAGATAGAAAACATTTTCTCTCTTATACTTTTCGTTATTTCCACATGTCTCCTTTCTGGCTCTCCTCTCCACAAAACCGTTGACGAGAGAAAAATAAAATGAGAGGGTCTCTCTACGTTTGTATACATAAACACACACTCATACTGACCACGTATAAATACACATTTCCATTTACTCTTTCGGCGTTCCTTTCCCATCATCACACATATACACATACAAATACGTTATTTTCTCGTGGCCCCCTTTTTCTCCATCATGGCCTCCTCTCTTTTCACTTCTTATATCCATCGCCCGGAGGGAGGGGAAAGGAAGAGAGATAGATTCTTTCTCTCTTTTCTCTTTCTCTTCCTTCCCACCCCTCCACCCCTCTGACCCCCATCACTTCTTTATATCCTTAGCTCTTCTTCTTTCTCCATTACCAACTCTTGCAAAACTCCTTCATCCTCCCCCTTTTTCTCTCTATATATTTCTCATTTTTAATACTCTTTTTATACCTCTTTTCGCCTGTCTTTTTCCCCTTTTATTTCTTCACTCGTACAGTGGAAGTTTCTGAGGCCACGGGGCTTTACCTCCTTTCATCCTCTCTCTTTTCTTTCCCCCTATCATCCTTAAACCCCCCCCCCCCCCTCCCACCACACTCCGTCTACCCTTTTCGCCATTTCTTTCACCCGTCTCTCCTCAACTTACTCAACTACCACCGACTTTTACGTTTTTCCAACGCTATCGACGTTCCTCAGTATTTCACCTCTGTCTTTCTCATTCTCAGCTTTTCCCTTTTTTTTTTTTTCACAAAAAGGAGGATAGTAACTACGAGCTTAGTGCTTTTCTCTGGTGGTCTACGGTGATAGAGAGAAAGACTAAAATGTTTTTTTAGTGAATTTTTTCTTTTTTTTTCTTTTAATATCGTTTTTTTAATATTTAATCACATTCATCAAGATTTTAACAGGTGGAAAGGGTGGAGACGTAAGGGAACATTGGAAAACTTCAATTTAATTTCAATTAACCACGAATTCTCTTCACCACATAAACTAAATATTCCCATCACCATTTACCCAACATACCGCAGTTAGAAATAATACTTTCTACACGAGTGACAAACCATTCCCTCTCCCACTCTCGGTACATTTATCACAACAGCAAAACTCGATACGGGTATCGCACAACTTTCATCAAGTATTTTTTACGCAAAATGACAGAGTATTTTTGAATCTCTCGCATTTGCGAATGAAACGAGGGAAAAATAATGAATAAAAGAGGGGGGGGGGGGGGGGAAAGGAAAGCGATATGAATGAGAAGCAAAGTGGCCAAGTAAGTCCTAATTTCCGTCCTCAAATACCGCCACAGAGTTAATAATATACCGTAAGGTATAACAGTACCGCAACGCATTCTCTGCCCTTGGTTTTCTCTGGATCTCTTCCGTCTTCTTTTGATAAAAAAAAAAAACCCCCGAACAAACACTCAACAACATCAAAGAGTTTCTCCTCGCGTCACGTGTACAACAACATTCTCTCCATCTTTGTTTAATGCCTCTCACCTGTTCTCCTTCGCATATTATTCACCACCTCCTTTACAAAATAAAGAGGAAGGATAAGAATTTCTAATAAAATATTTAAATTGCCACGTGATACCATGGCAGTTTCCTTCTTTTTTTTTTTCTTCTTGATGAAAAAGAACAAAAACAATAAATGAATGAGGCCAACGGATATGGTCGAAGGGTTGATGTAGCTGGCATTTCTGAGCAAAGGGAGAATATTGTATATCCGTAAGGTGGAAGGGGGTGAAGAGATATATAATGCGCAGTAGAGGCTCTCTGTGAGGGTGACGTGATGCTTGGGATTCAAGGTCGCGCATGGTAAGGCACAGTATGGAGGAAAAGAGATGGATACTATATTGCGGATGGTACGAGGGTGTGCAACAAGGTAATTTTTTTTTTTTTTTTCGCCTTTGTTCGAATCCCCTTCGCCATGGGGTTGGAGTTGCAGTGGGTTACTGGAGTTATCACGATGGACATGAATAAATTAATCAGAGTGAGTAGAGTATTTAATTCAGAATGCGAGGATAAAGGAGAGAAATTTTTTATTTGAATTAAAAATGTAAAAATTTGAGATTTTTTTTTTTTTTCTCTATTCTTAAGAATTTCTGTTGTAGATAAGAAAGGAGAATTTTCATCCTTGTGAAAGGATGTAGAGGAAACGAGGGAAACCTATGTGTATGTGTGTGTAGAATGGATTGGCAGGGTATGAGAGAAGAAAAGGGGTGGAAATGGATTTCTCTCACGAGAGCTTCCCTCGCTTTTCTCGTCTCCACGAACAAGTCGGTACAGCTCCAGTGGATAAAAGGGGTGGATAAGGGGGAGTGGAACAACGAAAGGGGAGAGAAAATGCAGAGATGTATACAAGGGAATAAGGGAGAGAAGAGTGTGCGGGTGGATAAGAGGAGAATTCTCTTTGTGAAAAGTGGACTGTACGTGGGTAGTAGACGAAGGGATGAAAGTATAGGATGAAAAGCTGGGGGGGGGGGGCAGATGGCCGTTATACGGACAATGAGAAACTCGAGAGATAAGGGGGAATGCGCGAGAGTACGGTCGAAGGATGAAAATAACAAAAAAAAAAAAAAAAAAAAGGTTAAGGGAGAGATGAAACAAAACCAAAAAAAAATTGTGAAGAAAAAGAAATTGAAAATTTTGTTTGAAATCTCTTCTTTTTTTGTTGTCTTGCCTGGAATTGTGGGGGGGAGGAGAAAATATCAGTGTTGAACGGGTTTCCCTTGGCTTTTTTTTCTTTCATTTTTTCGACACTCTTCTTCGTTTCAGATATATACCAGGATGTGGGTGGCGGGTGAAAGGCTAGAGGAAAGAGGAGGAGGTGGAGGAGGGCTTTGCCAAGAGAGAACTGTACTATACCCATATTAGACGCTCTATGAGCAGAAAGTAGATGGTAGAGATAGAAGGATCAAGGATGAAATGAGAGTTAAAAAGTTGTCTTGAAGGATGAGAATAACAAACGAGAGGAAAAAGAAAAAAAGAAAAAACTAAATGACGAAATAAAGCCAACGAGTGGAGTGAGTAAAACAATTTTTGCTTTGTTCCTTTTATCAGAGAGTCTTATCCTTCAGAGAGATGAAGGAACCGGAGGGACATCCGGATGAATAACGGTAGATGAGTACCACTATTGCACGTGAGTAGTAGGGGCGAGGGGTGAGGGGGGGGGGGAGAAGGAAAAAAATGAGAGAGGAGGAGTGGTGATAAAAATGTACGAGAAGGTAGAGGGGGAGGGAAATCGAGGAAAAGAAACAACAGTCCAAGTGTACAGGGAGTTGTGAGGGGGGCAAGAGGGGACAAAAGAGAAAATGACAAAGACAAGAAAGGCGAATGGAGCTAGAGAGAGAGTGCGATACGTAAAATAAAAAAAAATTTTCACAACATATTGTGTCTCCTTTATTTTCCTCAATCAATTATTCCATTTTCCCATGAATTATTAATCCTCTTTTATGAACAAATAGAGATGGAAGAGAAAAAAAATCGTAGATATACGCTTGGGAATTGAAGTTTCACGAGAGGCGTATAGAGGCAGTGAGCGAGGTGAGCGAGCAAGGCCAAGCGAGAAGGAACAGTAAAATTGTGGAGAATGTGTACGTCGAGGGGGGGACGGCAGCGGTACTGGCCTAGATTCAAGTCAAGACCTGCTTTCTAGGCAGCATTTCTCTTTATCACCACAAGAGAACGCAGGCGGTATTGCAAAGGGGGAAAGAGGAGAGGTCTGTGTGAATTCCCAATGGAAAATGTATATATATATGCAAGAATTTAAAAGAAAATTCATGGGACCTCAATATCTACATTCACTAAAAAATAAAGCTGGAGTAGGTGAGAGAAACGGGTGGTTAGATTTTTCCAAGTTTATGCGTCAATTTTTGCAGCATTTCTAGGAATTATCAGATGAGCTGAAAAAAGGATGATTTTAATTTTTTTGAAAATTTCACATTTTTATTTTTTATAGAGGATTATTATAATTTTTTTTTTTTTTAAATTTGTGATATTTTTTTTGAAATGGGAGAATGTCGAGCGATGATTGTGCAGAGACAGCAGTGATAATGAGGCAGATTGGAGTGGCGATAAGCGAAGGGTGAGCGAGTGATTGCCTCGGTATGTAAATAGCAAAGTGATGTAATATCACTGTAAAAAGCAATTGAGCGATAATCAGAGAGTGACAATTGAGCTTTAAAATTATTTCATTTTGGTTAGTGCCAACACCTGATGATAAAAATCAGTATATTATCCAGAAGACGACCTTTGAATGATCCTAATGACCTATCAACACCTGATAAAAACACTCATTAACAACTCAACTAATTAAATAAATCACTAATTTGAATCTCGCGCGTCACCCGGTACCTCGTGTCCCCTTGTGGCATTAAATACCAAAACAAATCCACGTTCTCTACTCCATTCGTATAAGAGCTGTCAGAGTCGCGTTGACCAGTTAAATTGCGCGCCAATTCGAGGTTATAATTGTTGATTCGTACGATATATTTTTTATTAATAATAAAGATAAAAAAACAATTGACAAGTATGAATCATTGAATTTATTTTCATACCTTACCATGACCCCGGTGAACAATCAGCTCGATTGAATATCGTGAATAATTTGATTTTATTTCAAATCATTTGTATGCCCAAATTGAGGCACCAATTGACTCTTTGAATTTTAATAATAGAAACAAAATCCAAGGAAATCCAGATAATCTAGTGACACTTATTAAATAACAATCTCTTGACAATTTTCACTGTGTAAATAGTTTATTTCACTAATTGTCAACTGTCATTCATGTGTAAATAATAAATACACTTGTGACAGCTGTAATTTGGCAATTAAAATCACTACAGTAGTGTCAAATTACAGAAAGAATAGTCACAGAAAATTGATGATTGATGAAAAATAAATATTCTTTTATTAGTAAAGATTGATAATATAACGCACACGCGACGTACTCGCTCGTCGTGTATTGTGGGTTTGCGCGCTGTGAGTTGCCACTATTCTGTCCTGTATGATTTTTGTACGGATTTTGGCGGTGGTATACCGTCGCAGCGCAGCCGAACGGTGGCGCGAAGCGATTAAGCGATTTTGTTGTGGACCTC
Source organism: Coelinius sp. EB29 (assembly GCA_035578325.1). NCBI lineage: Eukaryota > Metazoa > Arthropoda > Insecta > Hymenoptera > Braconidae > Coelinius > Coelinius sp. EB29. Next base: position 5,833,142 of record JAOZGT010000009.1, on the reverse strand, counting down.
GATTCCTCTTCCTCTGGTGGGGGAGGGGACCTTTCTCTCTCTTCCCGGCTTTCCACTTCTACCGCGCGCTCCTTTCGCCTCTCCCGCGGGTTGCGCAGGCCATCGAGAATTCGTGGTGTTGATGGTGAACGGAAACCAACGCCTTCTCCCACTTTAACGTTGAATCATCGTTAGCCAATCGTGTGCATGGACTACTTGTTGACGGAGATGAGATACTCAGGGGCTTGGGCGAATATTTCTTCCCCAATTCATCATCCACAACCCAATTATTCAATTTTTTTCTCATTTTTCAGCAGAAAAAAAAAAAGTTTGTTCTTCGATTTTCATTCAATTGATTTATTTTTCAATATTAATTACTTTCAGATGAATAATGGGGAAATATTTTAGTCATCAGGGGGTATGAAGGGGTACTTGAGTCACTAGTGACAGTCCTGAGCCGTCTTCACTCGTTTTATCCCCACTACTTGAAATAATATGCGCAGTAACGAGTTTAGGGTACAACTGCGCCGCGTCTACCCACTCGAAGGCTTCCCAAAATTCCGTTCTACCCTTCGGCTGGCACTTCGGCATTCACTGTCGATCGTTACGCTGTTGAGACTGCACCAGCCATTGTGTAAAAAGAATCCACGACGCTCGGTTAGTGCACGCTGAGGACCGGACTTTCCACCGGACACGTAGTTTTTCCTTTAAGAAATTTTCCTCTTGTGATATTAAGACTGTGCCAACATTAGGTGAGTTATTAATTATTTATATTTATTTTATTATTGGAAATTTAAAGCCTCGTTGAACGTGCATTTGAATATTAATTTTTCGGGTATTGATACCGTTGTGATTCATGGCGTCCCTTCTAGTTCAACTTTTCCGATTGACCGTTATTAGAGGAAAAATCAATTTTATCAAGATGAATTATTAATTTTTACGTTTATTATTATTATTTCATTACGTTTACAGTTTTTTTTAAGTGAAATATTCGGAGATACGGAGTTTTGGGAAAAGCCTTTCCCCGCGTTTTTGCCAAAAAAAAAAAATTTTTCGCCATTTTGTACTCTCGAGGCCACATTGTCCGCCATTACTGTACGCTCATAGTCGTTACGGGTACTATGCAAATTCTAATAATGAAATTTACCAATGTGTAATCATTTTTTTGTTGTGGTAGTGAGACTTATTTTTTTTTTTCCTATTGTGCCCGGTGTTTTCGCATTCATCACACGTATCTGTTGCTGGAATTTTACTGTTTCAATTGATTGAAATTTAATGACGATTTATTTCGTTTCTCAGTCTTTCCACGAAGAGTGGATTATTCTCTAGATTTATTCTTCTCAGAATATCGTTAGCCTTTTCAATTTTTTTTTCTTTTCCCAGAATTAGTTGAAGACTGAATAATATTTTCATTTCAATGGATATTAAAGAAAAAAAATGTAAAAAATTAAATTTTGAGAATTTTTTTTTTTTTAAATTCGTTGAATTATTATAATGAGATTAGATTATTTGGTTACCTCAGAATTACAAATTTTTCCTCATAATTAGCATAAAGAGAGCTAGGGGGGTGGTTAGGGGGGGGAGGGGATGAGTAAACTCGTGCCCGAGTTCAAGCAGCAACCGTCGCGCTGTCGTCGTTTTACCGGCGTTGCCACGGCTTTTTTATTCTCCTTGGAAGGAGGGTGGTGGGGCGAATAGGAGCAGCGTTCAACGTACGTTAAGCCATTGTCGTGAAGGGCAGCGCTGAAAGAGCACATACGTCGAGTTGGAAGCTTTCCCCCCTATAGGGTGTTGTTTCTAGTTTTAGCGTCTACCTCGCTTGTGATATTAGGACTTTTTTATACTTGAGAAATTGGTGAGTGATTGAATAAATAATTATTGGTAAAATTAACCTCTAAAAGTGCGTGTGAAGAACGTAAAAAAAAAATCGTCCGTGGGAATTATATAGACTCGGGAAAGCGTCATTTTTCCTCCCCGCGCGTCACCCAATGCTTTATTACTCCATCCATAAATTTTATGGTCAAGTTACGTTTGAAATTTCTCCATAAATAGTCATAACGTGGCTTTACCAGTAAAACCAATTAAATTCATTAATTATTTTATCCTAAAATCAATAAATTAACTTGAAATTTTCATTCGAGTTTTAGCCATTTTGTACAGGCACGACCCTGTTGTCGGCCATATTGGGTGCCCCCGTTGCCACTTATTCCAGGGGATTTGTGGGAAAAAGAGGGGAAACGAAGTGGGTGAAACGAAATGGGGGGGGGGGGGGGAAACGCGCTGAGTACACAAAACCCGAGCCCCCTCTCCCCCTCCCGAGTAACGAGAGGTGCGCGCGCTTGTTTTGTTCTCGTTCCCCTATTTCTCATTCTTTTTCCCAGCCACAAATTTTCTCAGCTACGTGCTCAATACCATGTAATCCCACGTTTCACATCTTCAGGTTTGCATTATAAATTAAGGGGGGGAAAAAAAAGTATTCTCTCGATATTATAATTATGTTTTCGTTAAGTGCTTTGTTGTTTTTTTTTTTTTTTACCTCCATGACGCAATAGACTGTCGTGAGATGATAATATAAATAGATTATGCAATCGGTCAACAATTGAGCGTTCAATGCGCTATCACTAGAGTATACATATACATAATGGTAACCATCAACCCCCTCAATCGATTATCATCGCGTTTGCGCGTTCACCCACCAGGTGAATTGATTTAGCTTATCAGCCTCTCCCTTGTGTCAAATATAAATCACGTTGACCCATTTAGATTACGTGTTTTTTTTTTTCATTCAAAATCCGGACCTTCGACAAAAATGTGGTTCAACCGACGGGGGGGGGGGGGGGGGCAAAAAAAATTTGGTGCTCCAGGGCACCAGACGTTTCCAACGTCCCTGAGAAAGCCTCAGGGCTCGTGATACCTCATGCCTTATTCCTGAATAACATGCCCCGTGAAATTCGTTTTTCATTTCTTTCTTTTTTTTTTTTTTCTATTCTTTCCGGTCTCTAATGCGCATATATCGATGCGCAGATGTCGCTCGAAGTTTCTATTGTGCGCATGCGCAGTGCTTGCGCGTCGTCCTCCCGCATCATCCCCACCATTCTCAGTTTTTCGTTACCGTTAGGTAGGACACGCACAAAGGAAAAGGCCAGACCATCCGGACGCGCTTGCATCATACAGCCATTTTGGAAGCTTGGGTCGCGTCGTTAGAGCTTTTAACTTGTCCGCCCCCCCCGTGAAACATTAATTTTTCATCATTTGTGTCTTCGGGATTAATTAAATTATTTATAAATACAAATGCAAACGTTCACGATATCGAGGTAGCATTGAGACGTGATTATTAATCAACGTATTATCCAAATATTGGATTTTTCATCAACAGAAACGAGGGAAAGAATTGAAATATGGAGGACGATCAGCAGTTCTGCCTAAGGTGGAACAATCACCAGAGCACGCTCATTCAAAACTTTGACACACTCCTTGAGAGCGGTACATTGGTTGACTGCACCTTGGCGGCGGAGGGGAAGTACCTAAAGGCTCACAAAGTGGTCCTCTCCGCGTGCAGTCCATACTTTGAGGTGAGTTTTATTTATTCCATTAATTTTTTTATTCCATTTCCTCGTGATAAAGTTAGAGTCAATTCAGTCAGTTTTCAAAGTCTTAAAAAATCATTCAATGAAAGAGCGAAAAAAAAGAAAAAATCAATCTCAGAGAGTTGAGAAAAGGTGAAAGGTGTAGTTTATAACGTATTCAGCCTCTTTGTCTTGTTGGCACAGCCAGGAGTTAGATCAATACCAAATAGAGAGAATGAGAGAGATAAATGTATAGGTAGATGTTGGAAACAAGATGGCGGATGATATTCGAGAGAGGCATAGAATTCATGGCTGGGCGCAGATGAGGAGAAATACCGGGGGGTACGACTAGAGGCGGGGGGGGGGGAGAGGGGGCAAAACCCAAATCCCCTCCTGGTTTCTCTCCTGATCAATACAGGGAAAGCAAGATGGCCGATTTCCAGGGCACCACTCACCCTGGGATGGCATATTAAACTTTGCAAAGTCCTGTTCAGGGATGGGGGTGGGGGGTGGGGGGGGTGCTACGTACCATGAGTGCTCTCTGAGATTTTCCAGACTGTACAACAAGCAAAGGAGACTAATTGGTTATTATCATTATTATTATTATTATCAATAGGGCCTACTCAGCGAGCACTATGACAAACATCCAGTCTTCATCCTCAAAGACGTCAAATTTAAAGAGCTTAAGGCCATGATGGACTACATGTACAGGGGAGAAGTTAATATATCCCAAGACCAATTGGCAGCACTACTAAAAGCAGCCGAGTCCCTACAAATAAAGGGCCTCTCAGAAAGTAAGACTGGCGGTACCAACAACTGCAGTAGCAGCAGCAGCACCAAAACAGATTCAAGACAACAAAAAACAACACAACCACCTGTATTGTCAGACATTCCACATGCGTCTTCCGGTCTAACAATTGAGAAGAACAGCAAAGTTCCTAGACAGAGTGTGGCACATGTATCAGTTGCCGATGTACCAGAAGACTCGGCCAGTCCACAATTACCCAAAGGTGTTTCCTCCAGGTAATAATCATCATTCAGAAATTTTTATATTTAATCCAACATTTTTTCTTAATTATCCGTTTATCTTGATAATGAGGAATTTTAGAAGGAAAAATCAAGAGATATTTTTTGTGGAGAATTTTTTCAGCTGTAAAAATGATCTCTCAACATTTTCCTCTAAAATTTATCATTACAGAGATAATTCAATTTTTAACGAAATGAAAAAAAAAATTTATTTGTCCAATTCTGTAGTTAATTGTTTTATTTTCTTTCTGTAATTACCAGGGAAGGCTCCCAAAGTCCTGTACCAAGAAAGAGAAAGAGAATGAGAAGAAGAAGTGTGGGCGATGATAATTCAATGGATAATCACGAGGCATCAAATTCAAGTGATATGCCACAACAAATGGGTATCACGTCACTCGGTATTACGTCTGTTGGTGATGACAAATCACACTCAGATCCTGGTGATAGCGTTAACAAGTCAGCACTCATGACACATCTTACAAAACCTACTGACGATTTACACCAGGTAAATGCGCAATTAAATTACAATTTTCTATAATTTCCAACGTCTAATAGAAATTAGCAGTAATTGGCTCTCTTCTTTCGCTCGTTGGTAGATCAACTCTCGTGTTATATCCTACTGTCTCTATGAATTCTATCATGTTTCAGTGTGGAAAGACACGAGACAGTCTCAAAAAAACTGTATAAATAAAGAATTTATTTGATCAATGATGAATTTATCTTTACAGATCTCTTTGGAAAAGGCTGAACCCACTGATAACCTGATTGAGCCAAAGTCCGAGTACCTGGAGGACCCTGAAGAGAGTGTTGAAGACTTGACACTTGATGATGACATGAATGACCTCAATGAAATGGAACAAGATAACAACAGAGCTGGACCCTCGTCGCACGATCCAAGTCAACATCCTGGTGAGTTTTCATTTTTCTTTAAATCATCATTTTTCCCAATAGTAATCGATTAAATTTGCGTTATTCAATAACAAATACGATAATGTTGGCAAATTAATAAAATCTAGAATAATTTGCAGTTTATTTTCATTCAAGAAATCATTGAGGGATGAATCAAGCCTCCAACTAAATAACCAAACAGTATTAATGTTATTTATTTGTCTAATTTTATCTAAAAAATTTCTCAACGTCCAATGGAATTTAGCACTCATCATTCTCTCTTCTTTCGCTCGTTGATAGATTAAAATATACGTGTTATTATCCTGCTGTCTCAATCGAAATTCCATTCAGTGTGGAAAGACACGAGGCAAATGTTTAAAGAATTTTCTGAGAGAAATTAAAATAATGAAAATTGTCATGTTCTCTTTTCTGCGACGCAGATGACCGATTGATTTGCCAACGTTATGTAATTGTAACACGTTATGGAAATACTCTGAATATATTGAATAAATGTCTTTCCATTGAACTAAAATATAAGACAGTTTTTAATATTTCGTTGGTTTCCATTTTTTTTTTCTCTCTCTCTTCAAAAACCAACTAAATTCATGAGGGAAATATTTTTACTCATCCTGTGCTTGGCCTTTTTTTTTTCTTCTTTCTCTCTTGGGGAAAACTAACAGGTCTCGCTGCGTGGCACGTAACGGGTGATCGAAGTAATGCGGGTGGCGTCGTGGGAGCGGTAGCTGGAGCCCCTGGGACTAATGACGAAGTTTTCCTCGCAGCCCAGGAGGCCGCCCAGGCCCATCGCGACTCTCAAGGTAGGCTCATCCTCATCATTTAACAGTTGCCGGCGTAAACCGTAACAATAGGCACTTGCAATTGGCTATAAAAGTTTGTTTTTTTTCCTTTCCTTTTTTATCGATTTTAAATTAAATTTTTCATTTTTCAATTTTTCTAAAATGTCAAATTTCATCATTTTATTGTTTAGAAATTTATAAAAGTGCTTACATAAATGAGTAAACGTTGAAAATTTTTGGAAATGATTTAATAATAAAATTTAATTATCAAACTCATTTACTAAGCATTTCGGTTATGAAAAAATTTAATAAAAAAATCCACAAGTAATTCCATCAATAAATGATTGGATACAGGATGATAAAAGTGCTTATTGCGCAGGGATGCTAGGCTTTTTCATAATTTCACTGTCTGGCAACGTGGCACAACCGTGATCTCGGTGTGTTCAAGCGTGGCACGGTCTCTGAAAGAGCAGTATATCTCATCAATTATCGTTTCTTTCGTTTTACTCTTGCCCCGAATTGATTTTTCTTTATCATTTCCCACCTAGGGCACGTAATCAATGTTTCCCCCCCCCCCCCCCCCCCCTATACCAATTATCAATTGAACCACTCAAAATTATTTATTCTCATTCATTAAAACCACAACAACGTGATGCAAGGCCGAGGTAGAATAAACATTCATTTCCTAATTATTACAACTGATGAAAAATTCCTCATCGGTCTTTCAATACGTTGTCAAAACCTCTCTCTCCTCATTCAACGAATCGCCCCAGTACTCAGCAAAGCTCTTGAAACCACCCCCCCCCCCCCCCCCCGGGTCTGTTACCATGTGAATAAAAAAACGAAATAAATTCCGCTCATGTTGAAGAGAAGAAAGATATAAAAAAAAAATCCCATTTTCCCCGGATGCCTGTCAAGAATCGTTTCTTTGGAAGGCAAGTAAAAAAAAAAAATAAAAAGATTGAAACGGTCAGAAATGAAGAGAGACTAATGAACTAGAGAGAGAGTTAGTGTGACGTGAGGGAAGAGGGGAGAGGAGCTATTTGGTCGAGACGCTCCCACGAAAAGTCGCTGGCCTTGGGCTCTATAAAGCCAGCTTAGGCCCCTCATCGCTTGTATATTCGGGTTTCGTGTGCGTGTCAGGGGGTGGGAGAGGGGACACCTCACATATACTTACAAAATATTCTTTTTAAATTTTTTTTTTTTTTTTTTTATTAACTAAAGAGTAGAGAGCTAAAACGGTCTCATAATGAGTATCCGAGAGAATAGGTAGAGCGTGAGAAGGAAAAGAAATTCATACTATTTTCAATAGAATTGCCAATGAATGAGCGAGATAGAAAGCCAATTCCGATGACCTAGATTCACTGCTGCCCAGGCCGATGAACCTTGCTGATTCCAACGGTTGCGCAATTGTTATTGGCTCGAGTTATCAAGACCACTTGGTATCGTGTATATATTTGAGGAAACAAGATTGAGGAAAAAGAAGAAATGGACGAAAATAAATTTTTAGTGAGGAATTTTTTTTTTTTTGCAGAGACACATGATAAAATATTACAAAGCCCAATGGCATCTGCCGAGCGACTTACAGCTGTCGGTGGCAGATGCCATTGGAGTAGAATTTTCAGGGCTCGATGGAAAACGTAACTAATTTTTTTTTTTTCGTTTTTTCTGATTTGTCAAACATTTTGAGACTCTATCGTTGTTGTAGATGATAATGATGGCCCAGCGGGGCTGTCCAACGTGGGACGTACTCAAGGTAATTACGGAGAGAGAGGGAACGATCTCTGTCAATGCTAGCGATGCCATAAATAATTTATCTGTCAATTTTTTGCAATTGATTTTTCTTCTCATTTGGCAAGTTGATACTTTCTAAATAGTTACTGCTCTCAATCGTAGATAATTGCAGATGATCTGTTTAATTTTTATATTTATTATCCGAAAATTGAGGATTATTGATTAATAATTATTATTTTTTGAACAAATTCAGTTCAATATATCGCACGCATTGATGGCAATGGTCGTTTAATTACCACCCTCAGAGACTTGTTACCTTGAATCAAATATTTCTGATAATAATAATAATCCCGGGGATTAAGATTAATTGAATAAGACATTATGATAACACTTCGTCTTCTCAGTCGCCCTCAATTATTTTTAATAAAATTTTAATTTAATAATTATTTTCTACAATTTTTTTTTTTCTTTTTTTTAAATTCAATTCAATTTACAACCGATGTTGCGCCACGTTGTTGACAGTGTGTAGAAAATTGAAAATTTATCAATTTACGTGTTGTGTGAGAGTGATTCAATGAAAAAGGGGGATGTTTGATAATTTTATCGTATGGAAAAGTGTCTCCATTGTCGATGAAAAATTATTAGCCATCGTCCTCGTTCATTGTTTATCGCAATTTTATCCCCCAAAAATTAATTATCCCAGAAAGAAACAAGAAACCACCTCTCGTAGTCGTGTTCGTGTTTATTATTTTGTTTCCTATTGGTAGTTTATTTATCATACGTAGTAGAGAAATTTAAATTTAATACTTTCTGAATAAATCGTGCTATAACACGATCAATATCATTATATATGTATTCACACGATAAAGAACGGCACGCTCAATTATTATCACTCATGACTATTATATTTACTCAAAAAAATATTCAATTTTAGATTGATAATGGTACGACCGATCCTCTCTTGAATTATCACAAAATACGAGGGGGAAAAAAAAAAATGCTCAGTTTTTATTTTCAGTTTTCCCATTAGCACGTGGGGAAGACAAAAACACTTTCACTTTAACATTTACACATGCATTACCTGTTGTTTTTTTTTTCCTCAAATTTTCATGTTTAACTTTGAAATTTGCCTCAATCATCCAAAGAGTCAATCGCTCGTACGTAATTCAATAAAAATGAATATTAAATTGATATGCGTGACGTACAACAAAGTGTGAATCATATTTTTAACTTTTTCAAAATTGCCAAATCAGATATCGATCCACTACGTTGTGTCATTTTATTTTTTTTTATTTATTTTTTTTTCGTAATTCGTCTTGCATGCCACGCTTCCTTCGGTAGTGTAATTTTTTTTTTTTTTTTTTTTAATTCTTAACTCATCCTCAAGCGTACGCGTGCACTACTCACGAAATAATTTATTATTCCAATTCAATTGAAATAATTTTGTGACTGAATTTCAGAGTTTTCGTGAGTTGTTTACACGCCTGCGCTAAAAGATATATTATAAAACATGAATATATATATATATATATTTTTTTTCACTAACCCACGTGTACATAACTCGCTTCTTTGTTCGTAACGCATATACATCAAATGTTTGATTAACTCGATTCACTTTATTATATACCTGATTTATATATAAATTGCATATGTTTTATCACATATGTACATTGAATGGGAGCAAAAACAATTCACATAATTTATGACCTTTAATTATGGTACATTATGTCACAATTCTATGATTAATGGACGAAAAAAAAAGAAAAAAGAAAGATAAACATTCTTCAACCTAAATAATTTTAATGATAATAACATTGTAACTGTTATCATCATTCATACTGTCACTCTTGTGTATTCATGCCATATTCATGTTTGTTATATTGTCAATGTACCTGTATTTTTTTTTTTTTCATATCCCAAGTGTTTAGGATTTTGAAAGAAGAATTTATGAATGAAGAAAAATGGAGATATTACACTCGAGGGCTATAAAGCGATCGAGACATTTTCTCGTGTCGTTTTTTTTTTTGGCTTTGAGTGGTTCAAGAGAAGATGGAGATCAGAAGAGAGAAGAGAGAAGATTGAACATGTTGAACCGAATTGCCTTTTGCATTTGGGGATACGTTGAATTTTTATCGTGATTTTTCAACATTGGTTGTATGAAATTTTTTTGTTTGCCTTTTGCAAGCAGAGTTTTTTTTGTACAACCGTTGTGTTCACATCAGTCATCATTAGATCATCAGGTAATTGGTAAAATGGTAAAAAGGTATACAGGTGATTTTTTTTTTTTTTAAATTATTTATACATTATTTTATGATGATTTTTTATATACATCGATTGGATATTTATCCATGGTTATTGATTAATTACTGATTACATTGTTTATAAATTACAAATTGAGAAATTAATTTCACTTTGAGATTATTGTAATACATTTATTGGTAATACGAATGTATTCATTGACTCATTGTTGAAATATTACTCCACTTTGTTAATTTCATTATTTCCAAGGAAATTTATACAATTGTGCTAACTCGTGATATAATTTTTTACCTTTTAAGCAATTTTTGGATGAGTGTGTGTGTGAAAGAGGTACGATTGTACTCTCTTGTGTGCTGATTTTGAGAAACTGCAATTGTTATTTTTTTTTATATATATATTTATGCTGAGAATGTCATTGTCAACACGTGTGAGGTTTCACCTCTCGAGGTCTATTCATTCAACATGCTATTTTTGTACGTTTTTTTGTCAATGGTTTCGAATATTTTACAGGTCACTCGTCGTCGAGATTCTCCATTTATTTCCATGTGAACTTGTGAGAGAGATGACTGCTGCATTTTTTGCGCAAATCTTTCTTTTCAAGAACTCTTGGTTAAATAAGAGAGTAGTTTTAATAATTTTTTTTGTTTATTCATTATTTAACAGGAAAGTGTTTCTTTTGGATTTTTATCCCAAGAATAATGAAGAAGATTGAAGAAGAGGAAGTTGAACGGTTTTTCCAGTCATTCAAGTGTTTGAGGATCTCATTTTTCATTTATTCGCGTCTCTTGGATACTCTACGTTGAATCACCTCTGGAATTACATTTTTTTTATTCTTGGGGATGTTTTAATGTAGAGTTGAGGGGGAAAGTGAGATGTTCATATGCATTAATGGGTGGGAAAATTAATTGTCATCTGAATCTCGTGGGAGGGGAAGACTATACTTTTTTTAGCCTTCTCTGAACTCGAGATTCTTCGTCTACACTGCAGTTTTTCCTCTTTGGACTTGATTGGGTAATGTATTGGTAAAATGGTAACGGTAATGATTTTTCTTGTTGATTATTTATTGTTAAAATAATCTTGTTTAGGATAAAAATTTATTTATCAACTTGTTTTTTTTTTTTTAAATTTATGCAATATTTATTGGTATTGAACTATTGTGCGCAAATATGTGATTTATTCTTTTACGTAATAATGAAAATTCTTTACAGATTTTTTAAAAATAAAATTATCCTCAATTATCTGATGTCAAAGTTTAGTGGCACATTGAATACTATTTTATTCAATATTTGCTAAAATTTTGTACATGAGTATAATTGAATAACCAATTTATCGACAATAGATTGATAATAATGATTCTTTACAGATTATCCTCAATTCTCTAATGTCAAAGTTTAGTGGCACATTGAATACTATTTTATTCAATGTTTATTAGAATTTTGTACATGAGTTGAATCGAGAAAAGGATCTCTCACAACAGATTTTTTTTTTTGCAATTTTCGAAATTTGTTTTTTTTTTTTTTCAGTGAAATCGTGAAAAGATTGACCTATTCAATGTTTATGTACTTTTATATTTCAGCCCATTATTATAAATTATCCAACTTGGATAATCAATTGACATTTTTATGAATAACTTATTCTTCCAGCAGGTGTTAAAATTGAGTCGAACAATGGACATTAACAAATTTCCATTACTTTGTTAATTGAGTTTGACTCGATCAAATGAAGATTATTTCCATTTGGTGAACAAAAAAAAAAAATCGACAAAAAAAAGTAATTAAAAAGGTAATTCATAAAGTCGTAAGTATTATTCTCTTGTGCGTTGTATCGGCGCACAAGAAGTCTTTCATTATAATGATAATAGAAATTTATATATATTGAAACTGTACCTCCTCATAATACATGTTCCCACAGTATAAATCCAACTTCCTTTCCCCTCCCCCCCCCTTTTCTCCCAATAATAGTCCCTGGGCATTTTTAAAAGTAAGAAAAAATAATAATTTTGTGTATTCCAATTGTCAAGATTTACCTTTTTCAGCTTTCTCAACATAAAATAATAAATAACTCGTTGTATACCCCGAGTAAATGTGAGTGTAAATGCCTGAGGTTATATTACATATATCTCCAATAATTGGATACAATGATGGATCGATTGAAAATGTCTAATAAATTTTTTATCGTTATTTTCTCATGGCCAGAGCAATGAGCGATTATGAAAATTTATTCAACATTTCCCTCGACTCAATCATCAATCCCCACGAATTATTGTACAACTCTATTTTCGTAGTACATGGGAAATTAATTTTTCCTCGTGTACCTGGAAAATTGAGATTTCTATTTGAAGTTTGTTGAGAATGCCTTGTGACTGATGAAACTGGAATTTCCCCCTTTGATGTTGCTTTCTTCTGGCACATGACGTCTGATACTTGAAAGAGGCCTGAGCAAACGAGATTTCATCGAGATATCCTGATGACACAATCAACGATTATCTATGGAGGATCCAGTTGTCCATAATTATCGTTACAACTGAGAACTCTACATCACGTCAAATGTAATGTACAATTTTTATTTATTTATTTATTATTTCCGTATTATTATTTTTTCCAAACGTTTTTTTTTTTTTCGTGATGTAGAGTTCTCAATCGATTGCTTTTGATAAATTCATTCCCTCCAGGAATTTAATAACAAAAATTTTGCTGCTTTTTATTCACACTCACTTTTCGTAGTTGTATGAGACTTTGCGCAAAGTGAAGTGTATGTTCTAATGCAGCTAAATTATTATTAAATTCATTATAAATTCCCTCAGAATAATTCAATTGAATAAGAACTTATCCCTGTTTAAAATTCATTTTTTTAAAGCCAATTTTTTTTTTCTTCCTAAACAATGACGCTTATAAAACCGTGAGCTTAGAAATGATTCAAATCACACTAACGATGTAATAAATTGAGGTATTTTCTTGTCTCGTAAAACCACACAATGTCAGTGAAAAATTCCATTTACCAGAAGTAATAAAATAGAGTTAACCAGACATGCGTTGCAGTGCTGTCCATCAATTTATTATTATTTTTTTTTAATATTACGGCACAATTTATTCGTGATTCGCTAGTGGGGCGGGGGTGTGTAATAGAAAAATTGATGAAATGTATTCCATGTAATTGATGTTAAATAAATACAACCAATGATAATTTTATAAAAGAAAAAAAAAACAAATATGTGCTATTCACTTGCGAACCGCAGAATAAATCTCCAATTACCCTCTGTGTCAATTCCCACAAAGTATTCGAGTCATTGGATAAAGTAACATTCGAGTTGATTGATTTAAAAAAAAAAAAAGAAAAATGAAAAAGAGAAATTTTGAAGTAGTGTAGAAAAAAAATATCACACCCAGTTGCCTTTTTACAGCCTCACATGTGTGGGAAATGCCAAATCTGGCATGCAATCGTTGCGGTAGGATTTACAAAAGATACAGCTCACTACGACGTCACCAGAGGGTTGAATGTGGCAAGGAGCCAACAATTAAGTGTACCATGTGTCCATACAAAGTTTTTTACACATCAACAATGACTTTGCATATGATCAACGTACATGGATACAAAGTTAGCAAATAAATGAATCTCAGTATCGTGCAGTTCTGAATGATAAATTGAAAAATTAATTAATTGAAAAAAAAAAAAGAGAAACAGATGATTTTTTCATTCGTTAAAATTGATTAAATTAATTATAAAAATCATTTAGAAAATAATTCAGAGCTGCATGCAATCAATAATTTATCCATTCGTTTCAACTCTGTAATTACCTCATCGCCTGGATAAATTCGACACCATGACCTTCACATTGACTGAAAATTGATGGATAAAAAGAAAGAAATGATTTAATAAAAACAACAAGAGTCAAACAAATAAAATCGCTTTCATTCTTTATCAAACATTTCCCCCCCCCCCCCCCCTCAGCTTTTCAGGTAATCATCGCTTCTAACACTGGGCAAATCATCGACTGGAGGTTGTTGCGCATTATTATTAATTTGCTAGATTGATTCAATTGATCATCAGAAATACTAACGCAACGGATAACGGCATTCAAGGACAACCCTCCACCTGCCAAGATCCTCACTATCTCATCAATGTTAAAATTGAAAGAAAAAAAAAAAAGTTCTCTGTTTATTTTCTAGCACGATAATTTATTTATTGATCACTGATCTTTGCCGATGGAAGTCGTGTGGATGGCGCAACTCGGGCTTTTCTGTTGGTATTTATTCGTTTAATTGAGGGGAAAATAAATGATTATTGCGGGTGAAATAATTGGGGAGTTTTTTTTTTTAAATTTATTATTGAGAAAAAATTGGATAGTTTTGATACATTAGTTGGAATTTGCCTCGGGATGATTTGTTACTGGTGGATGCTTCCAGCTGGCGGTACCAGAGATGCTGCCAACAATTTTCATCCAATGGCTGATTATCGAAGGCTCGTTTGTCCGAGTTGCGGCAAAAGTTACAAATATCGTGGTGGCTTGATACGACACATCAGTGAGTGTCTTGCTGAGGATAGTAATGTGGCAACAGGATCAGTACGCAATCAACTCACAGTCAAGGACGTACGAGTCCTTTATAAATTTTGGAAATGATTGAATCATTTTATCTTATTTTTCACTCATGGACTCGAAGATTAAATTCATTGAAAGGTGGGTTGTTGCATTTTTCCATGGAGTTTTTTTTTTTTTTTTTTTTTTTTTTTTGTAAAAAAAAAGAAGAAATTAGAATCTCTCTACTCATTTGTTGGAGAATAATGAGATGAATAAAAGTAAAATAAATTCCAATTATTCAATGAGTCATTTTTAATGATATAAAACCACTGTGTGACTGAGGGAAGAGTGAATGGAATCTGAGATGATAAATTGACATACAAGGAGGTATCTTTTACGTTGGAACTTGAAATTTTCATAATTTGGGACAGCATGTGAATAACAGCCTGGATCATTTGGGACTTTGCACAAATATGAATTTCATACAACTCGATATAAAAATCAAATATATTGATATAAAAAAAAAGTGCAGAGTCCTTTGAAAAAAAATCTTTAAAGCTTCAATGGAATAACACAAATAAGGGAGAGAATCGTTGTAATGAGGATAAATGATTAATTTGGGTTTTAATTTTAATTGGGCTTTTTTAATTAGCTTTTTCGTGGGTTTAGTGTGATAATTGAACGCGTGCTTTCGACACTTGTCAGACAAAGATAAATCATCAGAAGTTGAATAAAAATTGACCTCGCGATAACTCATTGTGTAAAAGATTCCTCCCTGTATGATTACAGCGAGTCCCGGTGTGATGGAGGTCGTTGGTTCACCCGGTGAGCTGCGTTTTAGATGTGTCATGTGTGGACGTGGCTATCGTTCACGTTCCTCCCTCACTCGTCACTCAAGATACGAGTGCGGTGGGCTTGGATCACGCTACACCTTCACCTGTACCCTCTGCGGCAAATACTTTTGTCGTCCGGATCATCTCAAGCAGCATATTCTCAACATTCACGGTGGCACTGTGACTAAATAGCTCTTTAATCTCCAAAGATGGTTTACCAATTGAATTTAATGAGAAATTGATTGAATGATTCAGTGATTAAGGATAAACCAATTTTTATTGATGAGTTTTTTTTTGAGAATATCTCGATATCTGAGAGAGATATCGAAATTTTTGTAGATAACTTTTTTTTAGAGCAGAATAAGATCTACAAAAAAGATTCTCATGAAAAAAATTGTATCTCCCTTGATTACAAAGATATTCATTAAAAACTCATTCAGAAATCAAGTTTTACTACTACTCTACCAAATCAATCAATTATTTCTTAAATAATTGACAATTCTCAAAACCAAAGTGATTCTTTTAATGTAAAGAAATTTTTAAGACGAAAATAACTGCCAAAAGAAGATGCCAAATATCGATATAACGTAATATTTGATAGATAATATTTAACTGAATTGTTGACTAGTTCTCGAGAGTTTGAATAAAACTAGATAAATATTTTAATACTTCAGGGGATTTTTTTTTAATTACGCCATAATATATTTATTTGGGTTATTTTTACAAAAATATTATAATTAAATTTTCAATTAAAATTCTGATCAACTGTGTACCATAACTTTTCTACTGTGATTTTTTTTTCTAAACTGAATTTATGGGAACTGAATAAATCTATTGAATTTAAAATCTCACTCATTCTTCACCCCCCCCCCCCCCCCTTCCTTCAAGTAAATTTCAGGGACTGTGTCTCAGGGAAATAAAAATAAATGAGATTCTCACTCTACTCCAACATTTCTCCTCTTTCCAGAATCTTTAAATCTCTATAAAAAAAAAAAAAAAAATAACTAAATCATCTCTCCACAATTTCTCCTGAAATTCTCCTCGAATAAATGTAAAAAAATACAAAGACAAAAATTATAAAATAAATAAATTAGAAAAATTAGAAATTGTCATTAATTAGTTATCACAATTACGTTGCATTATATTCGTTGGCCTGCTTATCCTAGAGAACAATTCCCACAGAAGAATCTACCTGACGATCAACTTCTCTTTGAATTCCAGATTACAATATTTCAATAAATCAGTGCTGGTCGCGTCAAGAAAGAAGAACACGATATCGTCGTGGACATCATCCCTGTCCCCGTTGTGGTCGTAATTATACAGCAGCTAACAACATGTCACGACACCTGAAGTATGAGTGTGGAAAAGAGCCACGATTCAAATGTCCCTACTGTGGATCAAGATCAAAACAGCGTACTAACACCTACAGACACATACGCCTACGTCACCCTGGCTTGCGTGTTTATTTTGTAGAAGTGTGAAAAAAAAAAAAAAAAATCAAATTATCTGTATTAAATTGAATTAATAAGAAAACAATCAAGTTTCTTAATTTCATCATTATCAAAAGGTTTTTTTACCTTAACTAGCAAATATTAATTTTCTCGTTTTCTACATTATGCTTTCAGACCCATTGGCGCCAGGCTGGAATTGCCTGAATTGTGGTAAATCTTATAAACATCGGAGATGCTTATGGAGACATCAGAAATTCAGTTGCGGTAAAATGAAAAGATTTCAGTGTTATTATTGTCCATATGTAACACATGTTAAATGTAATACATATTCCCATATCAGACGATCTCACAGTGGACTTGAAGTTCGTTGTATTGATCTAGGAGCTAATGGGATATAATTTTAATAAAATATATTATAAACTGACACTTGTTTATTCATTATTTTAATTAATTATTTTATAAATAATAAATATTAGTAAAGATAAATCATAATGTACCATAATAATTTTATCAATAAAATTTCCGTGATTAGTCAATATTTTTTTTATTTTTTTCATAAATTCCAGACTATTTTACATTCAAATATCTCCTGGATTTTTTTTTATCTATTTTACAGATCCACTGTCCAAGGATACAGCAAGGAATTACGTATGTATGTACTGCAAAAAAGCTTACAAAAAATCTCACAGGCTCAGGAAACACATGAGATCAACGTGCTATTGGAATCCAGCATCACTTGTCTACAATAAATCAAAACCATTTCCCTGTATTCAGTGTTCAGCAAGTTTCAAGCATCCGTCAATGTTAAGAGGTCATATTAATATCGATTGTGGACGAATACACAGATGCTACACGTGTTTTGCTACTTTCAATAATTTGAATAGGCTCCAGAAACACAAGATGAAATGTGATGGATAATTTGAGTAATAAATTATTTAATAATAATTTGATAGTTTTTTAAAAAATTATTTTATGTTTGCGCATGATATTTAATATCTCTTTGTACTGATTAAAATTATTAAAAATATTATTGTTGATTTTGAATGAATATATTCACATTATTTGTTGCAGCAGTACAACGATGGCTATCCTGTAACTATTGCCCGAAAGCATTTGCAGATGTTGGTATATTGTCAGATCACGAGGTGAAATTTTGTTTGAAGAATCCAAAGTCATTGGCTGCTAATAAAAAATCAGGCAATAATTACATATGTCGCAGGTGTGGTGCTAGTTATAACAGGCTCAATAATCTAAAAGGACATATTCGTGATGATTGTGGTAGAGTGCATATGTGTGAGGGTTGTGGTACAATATTTAAACAGAGAAGTGGATTGTGTCATCATAAAAAACGTTGCAAACACTTGATGACAATGTGAATAACTGAATTTTTGTATTGAAGTAAATAAAATTTGTATATCACTCATTTTTAATCATCAACCAATTTTAATTTATTTGAAATTAATTATTCTAACAATTTAATTGATGTTTATTGTAATGAAGAGCTCAGAGTGGGAATTAATTAGTGATTGTTGATTATGTTTCAGGAATTTTCAGGAGAAAAGGATATGACGATACTTCCAATCGTCCAGATATTGGATTTTTGGATGTTGTAGATCTTTTGAGAATGGAACAACAACAACAACCACCAAAATCCTACATATGTACACGTTGTGGTGCAGGCTTTGTCAAGCAACAGATACTACAAGTGCATTTGGCAACTGAGTGTGGCCAGAGGCACTCCTGTGATCGATGTGGATATATTTTTTCAAATATACGGGGTCTCGTGGCACACAGAAAACGACGCAGTTGTCGTATGGAAAGAAATCAATGGGAATAATGAAAATTGTAATACAACTTTTCTACTCTCAATCAACTGATGATGATAATGATTTTTTTTTTTTTTTTTTTTTTTTTGTAATTTTGTGAATACAAATAAATAGAATTGTCATTTCATATTCATTTAGAATAATTAATTCATCTGTGTACTATTTTATTATTTAATGTGTTTCAACTAATTTTCATCTAATAATTTTATTTGACTTTGAAATCCTTCACTTCTTTTACTGAATAAATAATTTTTTAAATGTTACAGACAGTCTTGCAGAATCTCACAGCAATATAGCAATGACTTCGGGATTGAATGAGAATCAGTGCGAGTACTGTCGTCGATTATTTGCAACTGTTGGAATACTAAGACGTCATCTACGATCTTATTGTCTTGCTAATCCAGAGTCCACATCTTTTCTTTCAATGAAGCATCAATTTCTCTGTACCCAGTGTGGAAGTTCATTCAAAAATAAATATCATCTGGATGAACATGTGCGTCATGACTGTGGAAAAGTTCAACAGTGCAGTCAATGTGGAAAAATATTCAGATATTCTAGAAGTTTGAAACATCATTTAAAACGCAGTTGTAAGCCTGATAGAGATATTAAACCTATAATTCCTCTTGATGACTTTAAAATCAAACTTGAAAGACAAGATTGAATTTAATTATTTTTTACAATACTCGAGGTATAAAAATTATTGTCGTAGAATTAAAATTGAATAATCAGGAAATTTAATTTTAGATTTATTTTACATATTTCTCTGGAGATTATTTTAATTCACTGTTTTCAAATTTATTGAATAAAATTTTCATCCTCAGAATTATTTTTCATTACCTAATATGTATATTTTTATCTCTTGTGTATTTACCTCTTTTTTTCATGTAATTTTTTAGCAAATTGTTCATTTATCTTGAGAACCAGTAGTTTTGTAAGAAAATGAAAAGAGAGCTTTTTTGTAGCTGAGGAAATATCCAATAAAAAATGTCTCTTGACATTTTCTCGTAAAATCATTACTCAAGGAGATAATTGCACATTTCGAAAAAGAAAAAAACGAAAAAACATTGACCTTCTTCACTGATGAAATATTTTCAGTATTATTTAATGAACATAAGGAGCTCGAAATTAATGAAGAATTTTAATCACCTGTAGTTTGATGCTAACAACGAAGACTAGGATAAGTAAATGGCATAATTCATTCTCGTATTTATGTTTTTCATCTACAAATAAATAAAGAAGACTTTACCTGCTTTTAAGTGTCTGGGATAACTTGCAGGGAGATGGTATTGACCATAATTCCCTCACAGTACAATTAAGTTATAAATTTTCATTACAAAAACAATTGAGTATTTCAGAATAATGAATTATGATCGTTATATTTTACTTATTCTTATTTTTCCAGATGTCAAGAGACGAAATCGCAAGGGTAATCCAACAAGAGCATATACCACAAGAAGAAGAGGACAATTGTCAGAATCGAGGGTTGAGTGTGCCAATTGTCGTGCAACATTTACATCACAGGGATGTTTAAATTATCATACACGTCACAATTGTGGAAAAATGAGACAGTGTACTTATTGCGGAATAGTACTAAAAAGACTACAAGATATGAAATATCATTTTAAAAAATTTCATCCAACGTGTCCCTTCGAAGTATCTATATTCTATAGCGAGTGATATTGTTAAATCCCTTCATTGTTCATTGAAATAATTTTAATTACCCTCTGTTTGTTGATTAATATTAATTTATAAAAATGTGAATAAATGCATCACTATGAATAATTGACATAATTCAAAATCTTTCATGAGTGGCATGCTTGTTTTTTTGCTTTTGTTATACAATTATTTAATTAATTAATTATCAATCATTACCGAGAGTATTTTATTTTTATGAAGAAGAAGAAAAAAAAAAAATTTTTTTTGTCTCAAATTTTTCAGAAAAACCATTGCCAGCCAGACGCACTGCTCGCAAAAGTCAATTGAGTAATGGCAGATATCCATGTCCAAAGTGTGTAACAGACTTCAAGTATATGTTTGATTTGACACGACACCTCAAGTTCCGGTGTGGACAGGAGGCGAGATTCATGTGTCCATATTGTGGACAAAAATCAAAAGTTGTCTACAGTCTTTATCGACACATCAGATCGAGACACAGGGGTGAAACAGTTTATGTTGTTAATGCTAATAATGGAGAAAAACATGTTGCAAGGAATAAGGCTAATGTTTATCATAATTCTGATGAGCCAAATAATCCACAACTCTTTTGATTGGTTTATCGATTGAAAATAAATATCGTTATTGAAACATTTACCATGATTAATAATTTATTTAATTAAATCTATTTTATTTTTATTTTATTTTTTTTTATATTAAATCTGTAATTTGATCGAGTGAAGAATCATGAGAAAATGGAGGAATAGTGTCAGGTATAATTGACAAATGGCTTTGATTTTTCAGGTGACAGGTTTTCCACTAATTTCCCGAGACGTCAGTCGTCGATGAAGTATCCCTGTCCCAACTGTAGCAGTATTTTTGGACAACGAAGATCACTGGGTACACATTTGAGATACGAGTGTGGCCAGCCACCAAGATTCAAGTGTCCCTATTGTCAGCTTATATCAAAAAAAAGATCCAATGTACAAAAACACATTCGTCGATTACATCCAGGGAGAATTGTTTATGTGCATGATATGTATCAATTGACAAACTGCTGAAATCATCTATTTTTTTTATAATAAAAATTCATCGAAAAAAAATAATAATTCAATTAATCATTTTTAGCTGTCTTAAATATCATTGTGAATGGAATTAATTAAAATGAATAAATTAATCGAAACATTGAATTGACTTTTTTGGGTATTAAAATTTCAGATGCCTGGTACAATCCCTCTGTCACATTGGAGCCAACTGTTGCCCTAACTACCGAGGAGAAGAGATTTCCCTGTCCCAAGTGTTCGTGCGCATACAATCGGAGAGACAATCTTCTGATGCATCTGCGAAATGAATGCGGAAGATTGCCCAAATTTAAATGTCCATACTGTGGATATCGTTCGAAAAAAACATCAAATGTTAGGGCACACATTAGAAATGTTCACATTGGTGCTACAATTTATGTTATTGATATTGAGAAACTTGAACAACAGAGAATGAGAATGAATTTATAAAATTATCAAGCAAAAAATTGATCAAATATACAATTTTTTTTTTTTTTTAATAAAATTTCTCCTTTATTTTCTCTACCATAATTTCACTATTCAATTACATCTCAATTAATTATTCATTTATGTTATAGTGTTCAACAGAATGTTCACCAGAGGGAGTAAAGATATACTGATAAATCAAGAAATAAGCTTGCAATTATTCAATTTTAAGATTTGTTCTTAAAGAAATAGGGAAAATTGAAAAACAAAAAAGAAATTAAATATTGTCAACAATGCAATACTAATATACAATATTTTATAAATAATTTTTCAGGCATACCACCGAGTCCAGACCCCCTTGAGGATCATGGTTTTGTCTGTCCAGGCTGTGGTCTACTCTACAAATCCCAGCAGAGTCTCGACACTCATTACAAATATACATGTAACAAACCCAAGCGTTATGCCTGTCCATATTGTCATCACAGACAGCGACGTTTGTGGAATGTACAGCAGCACATAAGGAGTATGCACAAAAGAGGACCCAATGACAACAGACCCATGAAAATTTATGTTATTGACACATTGCTAATGAGAAACATCAGATAAAAGAGGATTGAAAAAATAAAAAAATTATAAATTGATTAATTAATGAATTATAAATAAATTTACATTTTTTTTTTTTTTTTTAAATCATCACTGCTCTTACTTTATCCTGCGCAAAGTAATTTAGCCGCCACAATGATTAATTAATGTGAAATATTGAGAAATTAATACCCCAATGTATTTTAATTTTTGACATTACAGACGGATTTCATGGAATGATTAAACTCTTCAGGCCCCAACGACGCAACAGACGTCCCAGTGTACAAACAAGAGATCCAAAATCCTATTTTCCATGTACCAATTGTCAAAGTGTCTTCAGCAGACAGCACAATCTACGTTATCATCTAAAGTTTGAGTGCGGTCAACAGCCACGTTTTAATTGTCCTTACTGCATCTATAGAACTAGACACTCATCAAATGTTCGTGCACACGTTAGAAAAAT
This sequence comes from Coelinius sp. EB29, assembly GCA_035578325.1. Lineage (NCBI taxonomy): Eukaryota > Metazoa > Arthropoda > Insecta > Hymenoptera > Braconidae > Coelinius > Coelinius sp. EB29. Next base: position 5,810,082 of record JAOZGT010000009.1, on the reverse strand, counting down.
ACATCCTGGCCTCCAGGTTTATGTTGTTGATCTTGCTACAGTTTATGAAACTGAGAATATAGCTGTGCAAAGCAGTCCATAATGCCATTCTCTCGATTATAATATTATTTTCTATCTGGTGTTATCATATGTATGGAATTACAAATAAATACAACTTTAATTTCAGATTAATTATTTGTAGGAATTTCTGTTTATTAAGAAATTTATTTAAGGCATGCTCATTATTTACTGTATTAAAAAAAAAAAAAAAAAAAAAAAAAAATCAATGAATTGATTGATTAGAATCGAGAAAATGAATGAAATAAGATGTTATTTGTTTCAGCAGAGGCTTCAGGCTCGTGGAATGACAAGAATAATCATGGAAAATATATAAAAGACAAGAGTAATTCATCATCCAAACGTAAATGGCCCTGTCCAAAATGCAGCTCTGTCTACAGTCATGATTTTTCACTGAGGCATCATCTTCGTTATGAGTGTGGACAACTACCGCGCTATGGCTGTCCCTTCTGCAATTATCTATCAAAACGAGTTGCCAATGTTCATGTACACGTTAAAAGAGTTCACAAGCAGCCAAATCCTTATGCCGTTGATCACAAATATTAATAATTATATTTGTTATGACTAAATTAGAAAAAAAAAATAATAAATTTTTGTTACTTACAAAATCCTCCTCACTATCAATATTAATGTATTTGCTTAAAGGCATGAGAGTACAAGTGGAAATTTCACAATTTAACCATTGAATTAAGTGAATAATTATTATATTAATTTATTAACAATATATAATTTTATTTTACAGAATTATATGATAATCATCTTACCTCACTGCAAGAACAAACTGGTGAATATCTACTCAGACATAAAAAAAATGGCCCATGTGAGCTCATAACACCAGTTAAAAAATTTGTATGTCCAAATTTGTGTGGCAGTTCATTCAGTCACAGCTACAGTTTAACAAGACACTTGAAATATGAATGTGGTCAACAGCCAAGATTTCGATGTCCATACTGCGACTCACTCTACAAGAGAACCTCCAATGTAACCCAGCACATAAGAACACGTCACATTAATTGTGAAACTTATGCTATTGATGTTATTGATAACAAAATTGTGGGAGTAGTTTGTGAAGCTAAGAGAAAAAAAACAAACTGCTGATTTTAATTATCCATTTTTGTAAAAAAAAAAAAAAAAAAAAAAAGACTGCAATATTGTTTAATCTCAGTTATTAAAGAGCTTTTATTACCATTAATTGATAGTCTGTGATTATTCCCATTTATTATTATTATTAAACTGACATTATTTTAATTTTCCCATTGATTCATTATTTTACTTTCATACTCTCGTATGCATGTTTGCTTTTTTATAATACCAAAATGACAATAATTGATAAAATTATTACTGACAATATGTTTTTTCTCCTCTTATTTTACAGAACGCGCTAGATTGAGTTATGAGCATATCTGTCCATCGTGTTTACGTTCATTCAAACACAAAACAAGTTTAAACAGACATCTTCGTTATACTTGTGGCAAGAGGCCCCAATTCAAGTGTGCATTTTGTTGGTATCAATCTAAATGCGCTAGTGATATATACAGACACACTAGGACAGCCCACAAAGGACGACAGGTTTATGCAATCAACGTTATCAATGGATCAATAAAAAAACCCTGAGCATCACAATAAATATAATAATTTTTATGTATAAAATAATAAATTATAATCAAGTATCGTAATGAGCGATAATTATCCTAATGATAATTGAATAATAATTTTTTCTCAATTTTTCTTATTTTGTTTTGCTTCTTTCGAAATTATCACTCCTATCCACACATTTATATATATATATATATTTTTTTTTTGTAGATGATGCCTGTACCCCATTGGAATTACCAATTAAATTTAATCATATGAATTATCATACTAACACATCAATAAACTTGTTACAGAGGATTATAATTGGCAGAATGAGGATCCACTGGCACCAAGACAACCCCTGGAATTTCGTCATCCACCAAGAAGTAGACCAAGAAATCTCACATCACGCACTAGAACCAGCTACATACACACGTGTCCAAATGAGGGCTGTCATCGTAGTTTTTATTGGAAGGGAAGCCTCACTTGGCATATTAAAAATTCTTGCGGTCAACAGCCACGTTTTAAATGTCCATACTGCGATTATTGTTGTAAAGTTAAGAGTGATATTAGAAAACACATTAACAGGGTACACAAGGGCTCAGAGGTATATGTTATTGAGCTTGTTGATAATAATCGTTACGAGGAGCAATAGGAATTGTATATTATATTTAAATAAATTGACGTGCATTTTTCTTTTTTTTTTCTACAAATTGTTTTATTCGTGGACTGCTCTATAACTGTTTATTGGTGTAAAATATTTAACTGCACTGAGTACACATTAACAATTGAACAAAAAAAAAAAGAGTTTAATTATCTCTGACTGATGTATTTTTTTCCAATTTTTTTTTGTTTCAGGAAAGAGAAGATACAGAAAGAGAAACAAAATGTACGAGTCGAGATTCTTTTGCGACAGATGTCTCAGTTCATTTCCATCGAGGCACAATTTAACACGACATGTTAAATATGGTTGTACGAAAGAATTGAGATACAAGTGTTCTTATTGTGATATGAAATCACAAGACAAGTACAATGTTTACAGACACGTGAGAAATCAACACATTGGCATGGTTGTCAGTCTCACTGATATGCACAGTAATTGTACACGTTATGCTAAAAAACCAGGATTATATCTTCGTCCCAATATTCAATAGATATAATTATTATTTACATTGTTATACAATTAAGGCTCTCTACTATGTTATTAATGTTTTTTTATTATTATTATTATAAAATATGGATATATCTGTGTGAAATACAATATCCAAATTATTCATCATTATTTTTAAATTAAATAATCATTCTAATGCAATTATTCCTGATATTTTATGTTACAGTTTTTGCAACAACAAATATCGTTTACGAGGAGATTTACAATTGTGCCAATTGTCCAAGCTCCTTTACAACGAGAGTTGCTTTATCGAGACATGTGAAATACAGTTGTAATAGAAATTTGAGATACAAGTGTTTATATTGTGATATGGGATCAATGGACAAGCATACCGTTTGGAGACATGTCAAGAGGCAACATAATGGGGCTATTGTTTGTCTAAATGATACGTATCTTAATTGTGTCTTGTATCCGAAAAAAGTTGAGACTTTTATTAATCCAAATTCCAATTGAATAAATTATTCATTGAGATTTTTTTTTTGATTATTTGTGATATTGAAACATTTTGTAGATTGTTTTTTTTTTTTTTTTCTGTCAGTAGATCATAATTACTGTATTATTAAATTATAATTTTAATAATCGATTGTGAAATAAAAAAACAAACAAATGTTATAAAATATTTCAATGTGTTTCATAAAAAATTAGAAACTTTCAATCATGAGAATTCCTCAATCCTTCAAAAAATCATCAATATTAATCAATAAAAAATGATTCCAAAATTTGAAAATTGTTGTAATTGTTTTCCTCGCATAACAAGATTTTGATTAAATGTATTAAATTAAGCAGTAGCAACTGACCAAGGCTCAATATTACTTTCAGGCACAATAGATGTCTTCATAAGCCGTCCCAAAAGCATTGATACACAGCACTGGGATCCAGTAACTGGAAGATATCACTGTCCGAAATGTACCAAGGGTTACGGTCGTCGAGATACTATGATGGCACACCATCGTTATGAATGCGGCAAAGAGCCGCGTTTCAAGTGTCCATACTGTCATCTTCGTAGTAAAAAAACATCAAATATTTATCAACACATAAGAGGCGTTCATCCAAGAAAACCAGTGACAGTGGTCAAGCTCTACTGATACAACCACCTAAATTATCCTTCAACATGTACAAAGAATTATCCTCCAGACTAATCATGTAACTCACGAGCTTACAATTTTATAATAAAAAATCCCATAAAGTAATTATTAATCCTAGATTTTGCAGAATTGCACGTTTAGTAAAAATCAAATTAGATAATAATTAATCAGGGATAATTAGAGGAGTTATTAATTGTGAATAATGTTTTATTGACTAATGGAGGAAAAAAAAAATAATTGATTTCAGAGGCAACAGAGAGACGAATGCAACGGTGTCTAATGCGTCAACAGAGCAAGAAACGTTTGGCCCAGAGTGGAAGAAAGCATCAGTGTCCAAAGTGTGGAAAATCATTTTCACAGAGTTATTCAATGTATCGACACTACAGATACGAGTGTGATTCACTGCCAAGATATTCATGTCCTTATTGCAGCTACGTTAGTAAATGGACTCATTCAATCTACAATCACATAAGAAAGATACATCCTGATCGTGAGGTGGCGGCTAATCGTCGCTACTAGACGACAATGTTAATGATGAAATTTTCGTTAGAGAAGAATAAATTTCAATTATTTCAACAGCCGATGATTTACACACTTGATTCATGTATTTATTTCTTCATTATCCCTTTATCATATTTACTGCATTATTTGTGCTTTTTTTTTTTTTTAAGAGATTTGATCATTTTTTGGGGGCTTTGATTGTTTATTATCAATTTCTTGTGATTGCAGGGACTGATGACATTGACATTGAGGAAGACGTCAAGACTGGATTAAATTATTACCCTAAAGAGACAAATGTTTATCCTCTTCCGGATAATGTTTCACTCGACGGTACATATCACTGTCCAAGGTGCTCAAGGGTCTTTCGTACCAAAGGGGGAATGCTGAGACATCACAGGATCGAGTGCGTCGATGTACCAAGATTCAAGTGTCCACACTGTGACATGAAGAGTAAATACACTCAAGCTATATATCGACACGTTAGGTCGATACACAAAGGATGTGATGCTGCATTTATTACATTGTTTTAATTATAATTAATATCAACAGTTTTTTCTCAAGTGTTCAAGTTATTATACCTTTTTTTTTTTTTTTTTTTTTCAAGTTGTGGAAGATGAAGAGACAATAGACAATTGAATAATGATAATTTTATAAGTAACAGTTTTATTAAATACATTGTTTCAATGGATAAAACATTGAATTTTTTAATAATTTTTACGCATGCGTTGCTTTATTGTATTTTTTATTTTCTGTTTATCCTCATGCCTATCACAATGACCCCGCATTATTATTTCAATATTTTATTTAATTATTTATTCATTCAACCATTGATTAATATAGATAAATTCCAGAGGGTAAATTTTATGACAGAGTCTAGGTTTTCTTTTTGTTCTAATAAAATTTTCATATTTCTTCTAGGATATCTGGTGAAGGCAAATACAAGATACAACTGTCCAAGATGCACAAGATGTTTCCTCTCCAAAGATTGTATGATTCGCCATTTCCAGGCGCACTGCAACTCCCACGAGACAAGATTTCGCTGCAATTATTGCGATTATGAATCAAAATACAGTTCAAATGTTTACAAACATGTGAGACGTGTGCACAAGCAAATGCCATTTTTCAAACCTGATAAAATTCATCTGCACTAGGTATCATACGTTGTTTCTTCATTGCACGTGTGTTAACAATGGAATTTGTGGATAAATTGAACCTTATAACACCTGCACAATTTATTTATCACGTGTATTGAATATTAATAAAAACAAATTGTTATTTTATCATCAACTGAAGATCAACATTGAAGATATTGGAGTTTAATGACTGATGGACAAGTGTCAATTTCACTTTAATATTATAATTTTTTTTATTATTTATTAATTTCAGCCAAATGAGTAAGTTTGGGAATTTTCAATTCTCCTGTCTAATGAATTTTTTTTTTTTTAACATTTTCAGACTCTACAAATCTGAGAGTTGAGAAATAATCCTTGAAGAATTGTATGTCTTCCATTTGACTCAGTATGATCAATGTTATAAATAAATTTAAACCTATTTTAATCCTATACTCGTTAGATATAGATAATAATTCATGGAAATTGAAGAATTCTGTCACTTCAGTTACCGAATAATTTTAAAATTTGCATGATTTTCTTCATCCCTATGAATAATCAATAGAAATGAGGAGTGGAAGCCATTCAACTAAAATATCCCATTAACATTATATGTTTCAGTGAGGATATATATGAAGAGACATGGTCAGGATAAAAGATTTGCATGCGCAAGTTGTCCCAGTGCATTTTCATCAAAGCACAATTTGAGTAGACACTTGGTGTATGGATGCAATCAAGAGCCACGATTCAAGTGTCCTTATTGCCAAATGAGATCAAAGGAAGTATCTAACGTTTACAGACACGTTAGAAATCGTCACACTGGAATGCCAGTTCATCTTATTGATGTACCAACAAATTGTATTCGTTATGCTCGTAAAGGAGCAGTTTTAACCTGATTTAATAAATAAATGCCATTAATTTGACTAGTTTATTATCAAATAATTCTCTTTAAAACTATTCTCATACGTCTGGTGTTTTTATTTAATTTGTCACATTAATCAAACTTGACACTAGGATGATTTAAAAGTATTCAATGTGTTATAAATTAACGATTATTTTAATTTTTCCAGAAATATCACTCATTCCCTCCAAATACAGAGGGCCCTGGAGCTGTCCAAAGTGTTACAAAGGCTTCAAAACTGAAAATGCTGTAGAAATGCACTACAGATACGTATGCAGCAGAGATCCAAGATATGGATGTCCTTACTGCGACAAAAAAGATCTTAAATCATTCAACATACGAAGACACGTGGCAAGATGGCATCCTGGCCAGGAGAGATTAACCATCAAGTTTTATTGACTATATTCAAATCAAGATCCTGAAGATAAATTTTAATTAATTGGACATTTAGTGGATTAATAAAATTAAATACTCTTTACCACCCAACATTTGCATTCTATCATTTTCAAGTGATATTTTTGCTGCTATATGCAATGATAAATTTAAAAGAGTTTATATTTTTTTCTTTTTTTTTTTTTTTTTTCTTTTGCCTGAATAACTTGATTAATAGTGATGGTTATTAATATATATTTAACCAAGTCATTCTTCCTCATTGTTACGCAGGTACTCTAAGCCTTGGACATCACAATTCTGGCCTTCTTGATGTACTGAGGACAAGTATGGAGTTTCTAGATGGTAGTCGAGAGGACAGTGCACTTTGGAATCCAGTTAAAATGGCTTATCAGTGTCCAAGATGCAATGCTGGCTACACATACAAGAAAACACTGCAGACACATCTTAAATATGATTGTGGCAAAGAGCCACGTTTTAAATGTCCATATTGTAGTAAAAAAGACAAATGCTCGTCAAACGTTTATAAACATATTAGAATGAGGCATGACGGTCTACCTGTGATAGTACACAAAAATTAGCCATTTGTTTTCCAAGTTTTTTTTTTTATCATTCATCTATTTATTTGAAATTGGATAATGTCATCTGGATCATTTGGTGTTAATAAACGCGTGTGATACTTGAGAAATATCTTCGTATTCTGCATCTTGAAGATTTCTTTTTTTTTTTTTTTTTTCTTTTTTTTTTTTATCTCTCACACATTTCCCGTAAGAATGTTGTATCACCCAAACACTCAATTCATTATGTTAAAATTGTGACAAAGTTTTCGTAGAGTAATGAAATTATTAATTAATTGTTTTCAGATAGTGTTGGACACCACGACTGGCCAGACTTTACATCAGCCACAACTTATCTTTGTCCTCACTGTGATGCTGGCTTCAGGAGAATGTGGGATTTAGTGAGGCACAAGTGTGGACAGACACTCAAATTTGCCTGTCCATACTGCCCCAAAAAAGATAATTCATCGTCAAATGTGTATAGACATATCAGGCGATGGCATCCTGAGAGACCAGTCAATGTTAAAAAATTGCTTTAGGGAAAATTTGTGTGTCATTTGTAATAAAAAAAAAAAAAAAAAAACATTGACATGGAGCGAAGAAATCTCTCTTATTCCCAAAATTATTGAATCGCCAATTTATCATTTAGAAAAAAAAAAAAAAAAAAAAAAATATTCAATTTGTTACAATAAATCCAACGAGAAATGCAAGGAATGATCTAACATACTTTGAAAATAACTCCAACTGTCCTTTTGACAATTTTCTTTACGTGTGTCTCTCTTGCAACAAAATCATGCTAAATGATTCATCAAATAATTAGCTAACCAATTCAATAATGCACATTGTTCAAAGTTAATTAAACAGAGAATGAAAGAATCACTAATAACAATATTTTGATTAATGTTTCAGGTGAAATGGAGGTACACTGGACAGGCAGTAGAAATTGGAGGCCAAGAAATATTGGAGATAGGGAAAAACAATTTTTTTGTCCAAATTGTCATCGTGGATATAAACATCGATCACATATGTACAGACATCGTCAGTATGAGTGTGGTAAACCACCGAGATTTCAGTGTCCTCACTGTAATGCCAGAAGTAAACATAAATTCAATTTGTATTCACATATTAGGAACCATCATCCCGGTTGTACTTTGTACGCCATTGATACTCTTCGTCCAAACCAGTGATGTTGATAGATTTTAAATGTTTATGTAAAAAAAAAAAAAAAATAAGAAAGAGGTTTCAATAAATATGAATTTTTACAGTTACCAAGCATGATTGTAATTGACTGGAGATAAACAACAATTGTTTGTTATTACTGTACTAATATAATTTGCATTGTCTCGATGTTACAGGAATACAAGGAAGAATGATTTTTAATGAATTTGGGGGTGATAAACGTCACTACTGTCCCAATTGTGGAAAGAGCTATAAACACAGATGTCATATGCAACGGCATTATAAACTCGAGTGTCAAACACTAGGAATTTATCAATGTCCCTACTGCTGTGTGCGATTCAAGAGGAAGGCATATGTGTGGACTCATATTAATCAACATCATCCCAATAGCGAGCTTTATTGTATTGATAGTGAGAGTCAATGGAAACTGACACCAAAGTCATCAAAATGATGATATAAATAAGCAATAATTTTTGTATGTTAAGATAAATAAATGTGATTAATTTAGAGTTCTTTGAGATTGAAAATTTTCAACTATTTATAATTTTTTTCTTTTCTTTTTTGAAGAATTTGTCAAATGCATCAATGAATTTGTAAATAATCATTATTAATAAGTATTATTTTGATTTTTTAATTTTTCTAGGAGATTCCTGGGAACACTGGGATGTCATAGAGGATAATGATACCACAGGTATCAATAATACACGTTTCTATTGTCCAAATTGTGGAAAAGATTATGGCTATCGTCACAATTTACGACGTCATGTATCACGAGAGTGTGGAAAAATACCTAGATACCAGTGTCCATACTGCACATCTAGAAGTAAACGTCAGGATAATTTGTATGCACATATCAAAGGATGTCATCCTGGTTTTAGTATTTATGCTATTGATACGCATGTTGAGAGGGGATTGAATAATCAGAATACTGTAATGATGGATATTTATGAATGAATAAAACAAAGAAATATCATGTTTTGTGAGAGTATAATTGTTTATTTATGGAATATTATTTTTTAATGGGTATTGAACATGTACTAATATCATCATTATTGTTTATTGTTTCAGAAGATATGTGGGATAATTGGAAGCCAGTGCCAATAAGTTATACATCTATGAATGAACAAACACCGCATCGTCATTATTGTCCAAAATGTGGAAGGAGTTATAAAAGACGAACACACTTGTCTCGTCATTATAAATGGGAATGTGGTGTACCAAGATGCTTCAGGTGTCCCTATTGCTCTCCCCATCAAGATTTTCGTCAAAGATCACAAGTTTGGACGCATATTAGAAATTTACATAAACGCGCTACTCTTTATTGTCTCGATATTGTGGCTAATGAGAAATTGTATCATCCTGGAGTGCGTAAGAAGCATTAAAAACATGACAAAAGTGCTTAAAATTGGAGGGGGGGGGGGGGAGGGAACATGGGAGACTAATACTTAATTATTTCTTGATAAGAATAATGGAATAAAGAAAATACTCTGCGACTTGGTGATGAGGATTTAATTTCAATTCCCATTTTTAAAATAGATAATTAAAAAAATTATAAACATGTTATTTTGAAAGAGTCAATATTGAAAATGTATATGAACATTGTCTCAATCATTAACTGTTTCAGGAGAAAATTCATCAAATTGGGAATTTGTTGCAGTCAATCCTGAATCTTCGCGTCGTCATCATTGTGTCAAATGTGGAAGGAGCTACAAAAGACGACCTGATTATCTACGCCATTGCAATTATGAGTGTGGTGTGTCAAACAGATTTCGCTGTCCCTATTGCCCTACGGATTTTACCCAGCGTGGGAGTGTATGGATACACATCAGAAAGCTTCATCGACCTAGTGTCCTCTATTGTCTCGATACTAGGACTAATCAGAAATTATATTATTATAAAAGATCAAAGAGACGTTTAGAATCAATGAATTTCTAATTGTTGATGAAAATAAAAATTTTCTCGAGATTATGAACAAGGATTTAATTTCACTTACCAAATAATCTAATGAATTTTTACATCGAATATGTTATTCAAAAAGAGTCAATATTAAACATGTATGTGTACACTATCTCAATGATTAATTGTTACAGGAGAAATATCGGTCAACTGGGAATTTGTTGCAGTGGATGCGGAAAATTCAAATCGTCACTATTGTGCAGTATGTGGAAGAAATTACAAAAGGCGACCTGATTATTTAAGACATTGCAAGTACGAATGTGGAAGGGAACATAGATTTCGTTGTCCATATTGCCAACAGGTGACATCTCATTTAATTATTTAAAGAAATAAAATTCCACAACAAAATAATTTTACTCAAATTAATCATGCCAACAGGATTTTACTCAACGCTGCAACGCATGGAAGCACATGAGAAAATATCATGGACGTAATGTGCTTTATTGTATCGATACTGAAACAAATCAAAACGTGTATTACGGAAATACAAAAAATAATTGAAGGTGTTTATGATCTTTTGATAAAAACGAGAGAAATAAAAATGTATTATTTGAGTTGATGACATAAATTTCATTTCACTTCCCACTTGTGATATTGATAAACTATTTTAACATTTTTAGGGTAAAATTTATTTCTGATTACGTCATTTAAGAAAATCCAATATTGTTCATTGTTTCAGGAGATAAATCGATGAATTGGAATATCGTTGCAGTCGATCCACTAAATCCAAGTCATCGTCATCAGTGTACAGCATGTGGAAAGTCTTATAAACGTCGACCTCACTTGTATCGTCATTGCAAGTACGAATGTGGAAGGATACCTAGATTTCGTTGCCCATATTGCCAACAGGTGACATATCATTTAATTATGTAAAAAAAAAAAAAAAAAAAACTGAAAATTCTCGACAAAATAATTATACTCAGATTAATTATGCCAACAGGATTTTACTCGACGCTTCAACGTATGGAAGCACATGAGAAAATTTCATGGACGCGCTGTGCTCTATTGTATGGACCGTCAAACAAATCAGAACGTGTATTACGGAAATACAAAAAATAATTGATGGTGTTTATGATAGAGACTCATAACTTTTGATCTTTTGATAAAAATGAGAGAAATAAAAATATATTCCTTTGAGTTGATGAGATAAATTTCATTTCACTTCCCACTTGTGGTATCGATAAACTATTTTAACATTTTTAGGGTAAAATTTATTTCTGATTACGTCATTTAAAAAAATCCAATATTGTTCATTGTTTCAGGAGATAAATCGATGAATTGGAATTTCGTTGCAGTTGATCCACTAAATCCAAGTCATCGTCATCAGTGTACAGCATGTGGAAAGTCTTATAAACGTCGACCTCACTTGTATCGTCATTACAACTATGAGTGCGGTAGGGTACATAGATTCCGCTGCCCCTATTGCCAACAGGTGACACCTCATTCTATGATTGTATAGAAAAAAAAATAACATTACACAATGATCTTAATCAAATTAATCTTTCCAACAGGATTTCACTCAACGCTGCAACGTTTGGACGCACATTCGAAAAATTCATGGACGCGCTGTGCTCTATTGTATCGATATTGGGACCAATGAGAAATTGTATCATTCCAAGAGGCGGTCCTAACTAATTATTGAAAATACAATTGTTGATGAACATGTCAACATAGAAGATAATTTCATCTTTTCTTGATATTAATGAAAAAATAAAAATAAAAAAAAAAAATGTTCTTCGAGTTAATTATGAGAATTGTGTCATTTTACTTCCCATTTCATGAGTGACTGAATCATTATTGTATCGTAAATTTGCAGTTATATCAAACATATAATCATTTAAATTTTCAATTGTTACAGGAGGATCACCGGGAAACTGGGAATTTGTTGAAGTGCCATTGGAAACAGTAAATCGTCATAATTGTACAAGATGCGGAAAAACATATAAAAGAAGACCTCACTTTCTACGCCATTGCAAATATGAGTGCGGTGTGCCAAAGAGATTCAAATGTCCTCTGTGTCATCGAAGTTTCAGACAACGTTGCACTGTATATGCACACATTAGAACCTGTCATAAACGTGCTGCACATTATTGTATTGATACTCAGACTAATGAGAAGTTGTATTATTACAAGAAGACTGCTAGAGATGGATAATGCAGGTGTTCAATTAATTGAGAACAATGGTCTTCGTTTTTTTTTTTTCTTTTGATAATAATAAAGACTTTCTTCAGTTGATGATGAGGATCGAGTCATTCAATTTTCCCCACTTGATTAATGACTGCACAATTTTTTCCATCATGTATCAAACACGTATGACTACAATTCCAATATGTTAACTGTTGCAGGAGAAATGGAGATGACCTGGGAATTTACTGGAGTTGATTCCGGAAATGAGTATCATCGTCATCAGTGTCCAACGTGTGAGAAATCTTATAAAAGACGTGAACACTTGCATCGTCACTTGAATTTTGAGTGTAGCGAGGAAAAAAAACGTTTCCGTTGTCCATACTGTTTGTACGACTTTCGTCAAAGAAGTACCGTATGGACACACATTCGAAAGTGTCATGGACACGCTGTGCTTTATTGCATAGATAATGGGACTAATAAGAATTTATATTATTACGTGAAGAGCAAGAAATAATTAAGGAGTCAATTTAACTTTCAGTTTAAGTAAAAATAACACATGAAAACTAGCCATAAATATGCTATATTATATTTTATTGATACTAACACTAATGACAAGTTGTTTTATGACAAGAAGACAGAGAAATAATGGAGATCCATTCACACGGATAACATAATAAAAATGATTATTCTACGAGTTGATGATGCTGATCAAGTAATTTTGTTTCTTATTCCCTTGAATAATAATTGAATGATTTTATTTATTCATTGGGTAATTCACAAAGTGTTCATAGGCATGTAATATGTATTAATACCATTATTATGATTATTGTTACAGAAGAATTTCCGGTGGATTGGGAATTTGTTGCAGTTAATCCTGAAGTTACAAATCGTCATTATTGTGCAAAATGCGGTAGAAGTTATAAAAGAAGACCAGATTTTTTACGCCATTGCAAGTATGAATGTGGTAAAATGAGAAGATTTAAATGTCCCGTGTGCCAACGTAAATTCAGCAAACGGTGCAATATATGGACACACATGAGAAATTGTCATAGACACGCTACTTTGTATTGTATCGATACTAAGACCAATGAGAAGTTGTATCATGGCCAGAAGACAGCGACATGATTGAATCTTTCAACATGAAAAACTGATACATTCCCATATCTTCATAAGAACAACGAAATAAAGGAAATTTCATCGAGTTGATGATGCAAATTGAGTCATTTAATCACTTCCTCTTACTTGAATAACAAATTTTTTAAGAAAATAAATATCAAATTTTTCTTACGAAGAATCAATATGTAGTGAACATGTATAAATATTATTTCAATTATTAATTGTTGCAGGAGGAATGACAAAATGGGAATTTGTTGCAGTTAATCAACAAGCCTCGAATCGTCATCAGTGTGCAACATGTGGAAAATCTTACAAACGTCGACCACACTTGTATCGCCATATCAAATACGAATGTGGTATGGCAAAGAGATTTAGATGCATGTATTGCCAGCATAATTTTTCTAAAAGATCTAATGTATGGATACACATAAGAAGTGCTCATAAAGGGGCTGTATTGTATTGTATGGATATTGAGACTAATGAAATCTTGTATTATGGCCACAAGACAAAGAAATAATTGGTGTGGAAGATTTAATGGACATGATTGATGATGAATAATCGTAATAATAAAATTTCTTCGATCTAATGATGAGAATTAAATCATTTCACTTCCTATTTCTTGATTGTTTAGATAATTTATGATGAATTTTTATATTTATCGAACATTTATGAATACTCTCTCAATGATTAATTGTTACAGGAGTATCATCAATCAAGTGGCAATTTGTTGCAGTAAATCCTCAAGTTTCTGAAGATCGTCATCATTGTTCAATATGCAGAAAGAGCTACAAACATCGAGGTGATTTGACTCGTCACATCAAGTACGAGTGTGGAAAAACAAAACGATTTAAATGTCCACACTGTCATCGTAATTTTAGTAAAAGATGTAACATCTGGGCGCACATGAGAAATGGTCATGAACGCGCTGTACTTTATTGTATCGATGTTGCAACTAATGAGAAATTATTTTATGGCAAACGAACAAGGAAATGATTAAATACTGTAATATTCAAAAATTAGTAGAAATATCAAGCAATGAAAATAAAATTCTTGCGAGTCAATGATGAGAATTAAATCATTTCACTTCCTATTTCTCGCATGATTGAATAATTTAAGTAGAGAAAGGTATATTTATTGAATATTTATTAATATTATTATAATTATAAACTGTTACAGGTGATAATCATCGTATTACAACATTCGAAAAGAGTTATGAACAAGGAATTACTCAGTATAGATTCAGATACATGTGCCCAACGTGTCACCATAGTTTCTCCGAACGCTGCAATATATGGAGACACATGAGGGGCATGCATGGAAGCGTTGTGCTTTATTGCATTGATATATTGACTAATGAGAAAATATACTATGGCAAAAGGGCAAAAAAATAATTACAGATTGTAATTTTTCGAGATTTTAATCAAAAAAAAACAAACCAATACGTATTAATTTTTCCAAAAGAATAATAAAAATTACCTCATGTCAATGATAAAAATTAATTTATTTCACTTTCCATTCATCAATTGATTTTATTATATAAGAAAAAAAGTTTAAATATGTATCGAATATGTATTAATATCATTCTAATTATAAATTGTTGCAGGTGAAAAGACAGTAATCTGGGAATTCTATACCACGAATAATGATCATCAAAATCGTCATCATTGTTTCACCTGTGATAAAAGTTATAAACATAGAAATCATTTGATTTCTCATATGAAGAACGAATGCGGAATGGAAAAGAGATTTCGGTGTCCTCAGTGTAATCACAATTTTAGCAAACGCTCTAATTTATGGAAACACATGAGAAATGCTCATAAACATTCTGAATTGTATTGTATTGATACTGTCACTAATCAGACCTTGTATTATGGTATAAAGACTCCGAATTAATTGAAGATTTAACGGAAATAGGGAAAAATAAAATATCTTCTCGGTGAATTATGAGAATCAAGTTATTCCACTTTCCTATACGACAAATGATTGAATAATTTAAGTAGAGTCAATATCTATAGAACATATATATCATCTAATTATCTCTGATTGTTACAGAAAAAAAGCCAATGGAGTTGGAGTTTGTTGCAGTTAATCCAGGTGTAACGAATCGTCATTATTGTGCAGAATGTGGTAAAAATTATAAACGCCGAACTCACTTGATTCGTCATCTTAAATATACATGTGGTGAGACTAAGGGATTTCGCTGTGGCCACTGCAGTCAGGACTTTAGGCAACGGGCACAAACATGGATACATATAAGAAATGTTCATCCTCATTCTGTGCTTTATTGTATCGACACTAAAACCAAGGAGAAGTACTATTATCCCCTGGCGAATAAGTATGATAGGAATCCATTGTAGAATGAGATGGAAAAAAAATTTATTATTCAGTTTTTTTTTTAAAAGAATATTAAGAAATAAAAATATGTACTTTGAGCTGATAATGAGAATCATTATCTTCATCTTGATTGAATTACTTATTTAATCTATTTACAGAAAACAAAATTATCAGACTTGTGTTGGCAGGAATGATTGAATGAATAAATAACTTTTGCATCATAATGGTGATAGTGTTGATTTTTGATCACCTATTAATGTGAATAGAGCCAATATACATTGTGTATGTATTAATACAACTTACTATTGATTGTTACAGGAGAATTGTGGGAAAATTGGGAATTTCCATCAGTGAATTATCTACAATTCAATCAAGAATTGATAAATCGTCATCCCTGTCTACAATGTGGAAAAAGTTACAAGAGAAGAGATCATTTAAAACGCCATGTTACGTATGAGTGTGGAATGCCCAATCGTTTTCGTTGTCCTCACTGCCAACAGGATTATCGTCAAAGAGCACAAGTCTGGCAACACATAAGACATCTTCATAAAAATTCACAACTCTATTGCGTTGATAATGAGACTAATGAAAAGCATTATCCAGGCCATAGGAGTGATTGAGTTTTACATTTTTATTTTATTTTTTTCATGAACATAATAAAAAATTGATAAAAATGAATTTCTTGAGTTGATAATTGGGATTAAGTCATAATGATTGATAATTCTTTTTGAAAAAAATTTTAATATTATTATTTGTTTACAGAGCAATTAGACATAATCAGACATGTTTAATTGGTGATCGGTTAGTGTAAATGGAGTCAATGCATATTTTATTCATGTATTAATATTGATTATTGTTTATCGTTACAGGAGAATATTTCGAGAATTGGGAATTTGTACCAGTGCAATGTCCACCAGTGAGTGGTAATGAGACTAATAATCGTTACCACTGTCTACGGTGCGGAAGAAGCTATAAGCGTCGAGATAATTTGAATCGTCATGCCAAATACGAATGTAACATGCCCAATCGCTTTCGCTGTCCTCACTGCCGACAGGATTATCGTCAGAGGGCGCAAGTGTGGCAACACATAAGAAATCTTCATAAAAACGGAGACCTCTATTGTATTGACAATGAGACTGGAGAAATGCAATATTACACAGGAGGGCATAAGAATGATTAATATAAAACAAAGGTGTTTTTATTATTAGATGAACATGAGAGATTGAAAATTTATCAATTTCTTGATAAGAATAACGAAATAAATATAAAATTTATTAATTAGATGTTAATACACTTTCTAATTCTTCTTGACAAATGAATAAAAAAATAAAAAAAACCCACTAATTCAATCTGCAGGCATGAATTTTAATTGTATCCTCTTATTTAAATCATTGATAATCATCTTAACGCAGAATTTTTTTTATTTATTTTTGTTTCAGGTCGTTATTTATCATTGGATAAGGCCTCCCTGTACACGGATGACGATAGAATTGGTGCATTCAAGTGTCCAAGCTGTGATAAAGTATACAAATGGCGTAAATCCATGCTGGCACATTTTAGACATCAGTGTAAAAAACCACCGAGATTTGAGTGTACACATTGTGAAGTTAAAAATTATCAAAAAGGACATATTATGAGACATCTTATTGTTCATCATCCAGCATTGCCACAAGTTTATTATGACGCTAAAGCCAAGACCCGAGTGAATCTTCGACCCATTGGACATCCTTGCTAAGTGAATATATATATATATATATATATATATCTATGTTAAATTGAATGATGCAACAAAAGTCAGTGTGTTTTGAATTTAAAAATATTCAATAAAATATTACTTTTTATACATATATTCGTTATAAAGTTTAATCATCATTCCTGAAGAATCAATTTATAAATAATCAATTCACTAATAAATATTACCAATAATGTTTCAGATAAATCTGCAGAAATGTTCAATACCCCTTCTATGATGATTATTGTATTAAACAATGGTACAATGGAACAATCTACTTTGAAAATGGTCACTCACATCAGATAATCAACGCTGTAAATATCAAAAAGACATGAGAAAAAAAAACTCGGGCTTAACATTTTCTTTTAAAATTCAAAATCATTCGTGTATGTATATGCTTAACGGTTGAATAAATAAATTCTCTCTCTCTCTCTCTCTCTGCCACTACCATTCACTCGATAATTCATCTCATTGTTGTCCATACTTGTTTTCTCTCATGTATGCACATTGGATTATTATCTACCTTTCTTTGTTCACTGGAAAAAGAAAAAAAAAAAAAAATTGATTATGATGACAACAAATCAGCTGAAATTTACTGGTAACAAATACAATATTCCCAACTAATAAAATTATTTCTTCCTATTTTCCAGGCCACTTTCTGATGGATACAATCATGAATATAACTGATCCAGAGATAATGGATGCCCAGTATCATCAAATGGGTCAACGTCAGAATCTATTCTACTGTCCAAAATGCCTACGGGGATTCACCCTCAAGAGTAATCGTAATCGTCATTTTAAGTATGAATGTGGTCAAGAGCCACGATTCAAGTGTCCTTACTGCGACTTACGCAGCCGCCAAACATCCCAAGTTTACTCTCACGTGAGACGAAAACATCCCGGTGAGAGGGTTTACTTCGTTGATATCAAGGCATAATGTTCCTTATATCATTTTCTAGTTAAATTATACCGTTGTTTATTGATATAATTATAATAAATAATTTTTTTCTGTTTCTGATACCTCATATGTTTTATGGTACACAATAAACAAATTTTGTCACACGTTTAAAACATTTTTCAACTATCATTTATGACATATTTCTCTTTGTTTTCATTAAAAAAATTGTATTGTGATGATTGAATAATTCAAAAGGGTAACAATTGTCTTGTTGTATAAATTAAACTATATCATCACTAATGAAATAACTCTCTTGTATTTTTCAGGCTTCTATCATCCAAATTCAGCTGTCATCAAACCCCCAAAACGTATGTGCGGTCGTCGTAGTCTCGTCCATCAAAAACGTTTCTTTTGTCCAAAGTGTTTAATGGGCTTCACTATGATGAAAAATCTCAAACGTCATTATCATTTTGAGTGTGGCTTTGAGCCACGATATGCTTGTCCTCACTGCGATATACGTAGCAAACAGACATCGCAGATTTATGCACACATAAGAAGAAAACATCCAACTGAGAGAGTTTATTTTATTGATGTTACATTGTAATTGATGATTCATATAATATACAACGATTAATGAAATTTTATAAGTGGAGATAATAATTATGATTAATAAAATCATTAAATTGAAATATTTCTAATTGATGATTTTACTGTTTTAGATGACAAAAATGAGACTGGAACATCAGAAGGAAGATGAAAATATGAATAATTATCTGATAAATTATTTCAAATGTTTTAATCTCATTGAGTGAGGTAGTATTAACGAAAGATGCTCGTGGATGTTATAGAAGAGGGTGATAAGAGCCCCTAGAAATAGTCCATCGGCATGCTTCTGCTTAAGATCATAAATTTCCTCCTTTAGACACCTCAAAAATCCCTGAAAATCCCTCAGTGTAAAAGAAAAAAGTACATTTTTTTTTGTTAAATCCATAAATCCTCAATTAACACAAATCCTTTCTGTCTGACATCCCCACAGATTTGCTGTCCTGTGTGCTGGGATCATCAAAACAACGTTCCTTACTGCCAAATCCAGGCTTTTCCGTTCTACCAATGATGAAGGATTTGGCATCAATATGGCTTGCTAAACAACGCACACAATTTCCTTATCGTTGTGAGCAGTGTGGAAAGGGCTATCAGCATCGTGCCACTCTAGTCAGACACACGAGGCACGAGTGTGGCAAGGAGCCGCAATTTAAATGCCCTTATTGTGCACATCGTACCAAACAACGGGGAAATCTTTATCAACACATAAGGACCAATCATCCTGGAAAGAATGTCTTTTCAAGTAGCATCTAGTCACTTTAATTCAATTTTTTTTTTTCGTTTCTCCTTATTTTTTTTTTATTTTAAAAAAATATTTTTAAACATTTTAATTGTAAATTATTGAATTAATAGCCATTGCCACGAGACTTGTTAGATTAATAAAGAAATGTGGTAATGAATAATAAAATGTCTAATGGTTAAGATATTTTGGTGATTGATGATTTGTTTCTCTTCATCATTTGTTGGATATCTTTGGTAACTTTCAGGGGGTAGATTTACCGTACTATAGAGGTGGCGGGTCATCAGTGACGTGAGATGATTTTTTTTTTTCTTTTTTTTTTTCAAGGGAGAATAGATTCTAATGTATATATTCACTTGATTTCAGGTACCTGGACGAATTATCGTGCACATCAGAGGATCGATGGATACAATCGTGCCACTGGTTATACACCAAGAGCCACCAGGAGGCCCAATGTTTGTTTAGACAAACGACCTGGATGTTATTACTGTCCCAATTGTGGTAAGGGATATCGATGGCTGAGAAACATGAAGAATCATCTCAAAGTGGAGTGTGGCAAGGATCCAAGCGAGTGCTGTCCATACTGTCCACACAAAACGAGATACAAGAGGAGTCTTCAGAAACATATTCTGAGAATGCATTCAACTTAAATTAGTGATTTTAATGAAATTATGTCATTAATCTGTTGTATGGTGAAAGGAATGAGGTGTTTACAAGAAAAAAAAAAAAAAAAAAAAAAAAACGTTTTATTAACTAAAAAAATCTCATGTTCAGGATTTTCTTCATCATTGATATATATATATTTTTTTTTTTTTTACCTTCTTTCAAGTGCCTAGTGACGACTGTTTCACGCTTTTACTCTACTTTTATCAGAATATCTACGAAGATACAACATCAATTAGCTTTGATAATGGACAATGAAGAGAATTTTATTCTATCAATGATAATTCTTTTGTTTTCAGGCTCTAAGTATCCCTGCAAATTCTGTGGACGTTTATTTATATGGCCATCGAGTCGTCGTTTTCATCAAAAAGTTGCATGTGGAAAACCACCAAAGTACTACTGTACACAGTGCACATACAAGTCAAACTTCAAGGGCAATCTCAAGAGACATTTGAGAACAATGCACAAAATATACATGTGGTGATGATTGAGTATCAATAAAATTGTACTTTATTCATTAATTAGCACAATTGAGCAATTATTATTTCAGAATAATCAAGAAGACTAGGATGACAATGAAAGAGATGATGTAGGTAATGACTTTCTGGTTATTTTTAATTTTTTTTTTTTCTCTCCTCCATTTTCTGTACTTGAAAGAGACTATCGTGAGGCATGCGCTTCGATGTTAGAGGCTAGCCAATCACGTGCTATAATTTCTTCGTCTAACTGAGGTTTGTTCCTCACCCACAATATCTCTAATGTCGAATGACAATATTTTTTCAGATCCACCGCTGTTTCCAATCGTCAGACCACGTCTACACGTGTGTCCTAGATGCGGCCAGATGTATTCTTGGGCATCAAATCTACGTAAACATCTGAAGATGGGCTGTGGCATGGTGACGTGTGAGACACATTTTGCCTGCCAATACTGCCCATACAGATCGAGAATCCAGGCGAGTTTCCTCAAACATCTCGTCTCTGTCCACAATATCAAGTAAATTCAATGAATCAATGACTATATGAACAAAATAAATACCAAAAAGACTCGAATAATACTGTGCTTAATGGATTTTCTACTTATGAATGACGAAGAGAGATGTCTGAAAGGCTGATTAAATACTACTGGCTCAGTGCTGGTAGTTTTAATATCACAATTGTAAAATATCAAAAAAAAAAAAAAAAACACGTTATTAGGTTTAAAATCTTTTGAATGAGTCTAATATTTAATTAAAAATAGAAAATGATCGATCCTATGGACTCAAACTGGATGAATAATGTAATTCGCTTTGAACTATTATGTAATATGTAAATGATCTCATTTTGATTATAATGAAAATAAATATGTTGTGTATATAATAAAGGTGTCGGTGCTCCCGTTTCATATAATGTTTAATACTCACCTCTAACTGACAAGTTAAAAAAGTCTTGTTTTGTATTTACAACTAATGAGATTATAATTTGTTTCAGTGGATTGGATGTATGGGCCAGGATCGACAGTTATAATCGACGAAGTTTGGACAGAGACTGATAATATTAGAGATAAAGTGAATACACGTCCAAGATGGAGTAACAGGCTAATTTGTCCAATTTGTGGCAAGCCTTTTGCCACAACTGATCATCTTGCTGCTCACAGAAGAAGATATTGCGGTGTTGCAGCTAATATTGTCTGTGGATATTGTAATCATCGATGTAAACGTGTGTGGGACATGAAAGTCCATTTGACTGGTGTTCATGGAATACCAAAAGCTGATATTAATATGGATCGAGATATCATTAAACTACCAAACGAATAATCTTTGATGAGATGATATTTCTAATTTTTAAATTAAATTGTCTATTAAATCAATTTACTCCGAGTTTATTTATTTGTAAATTTGTATTTCTATTTTATTGATATTGAGAATTTCATGTGTTGCTAGTAGTTTATGGATTAATTTTGACACTTGTATATAAGTAATAATTATTCAAATTTTCTGTTGTTAGTTCGAGTGATGCAAAAACCACGTGGACATTATAAAAAATTCTATAACGACGCAAGACTCACTCAGGCTATGGAGGCTGTGTCACAGGGACTGTCACTAAGAAGGGCTGAACTTGTATACAAAATACCAAGAACAACACTCCAGAGATATATTAAACGAGGATTGCCAATTCACTACAAGAAGAATAGATCATCGTGGTGATTGAATTTTAGTCATGTAATGGGATTGCTGTAATAAATTACTTTTTTTTTCACCCCCCCCCCCCCCCACAAACTAGTTTTTAATAATTGTTTTTTTGTTTTTGTTTTTCATTTTCACAATTGCTATGTAAATAAATTAACATAATTAACATGTGTAAATAGGAATTCATTGTGCAGAGTCGAATAGAAATTTTTGATAAATTATGAAATTAATTCTAATTAACTGGTTTATTACTCTTTTTTTTTTCAGAATTGAATGCCCTCGGCTTCGTCACATGTCCAAAGATCACCTACTCGTGCAAAAATTGTGGAAAAATCTACAATTACTACTCGAGCTTGGCGAGACATCTCAAACACGAGTGCGGAGTGGAGCCAAAATTCCAGTGTCCACTGTGTCCATACAGAACTAAACACAAGTCCAGTTTGAATACTCATCTCAATGGAAGACACATGAGAGTGATTAGTGATTTATGCGTTACGTCCAATGGACTTAATGGGAGTGAAGGAAAATTACCGAAATAAAAATTTGTATCATTAGACATTAGGAATTAACGTTGATCAACCAAGGAAAAGAGATTAACAATAAAGTATTGAGTACTTGTGTTTGTTAATTGAGATTTTTAATTGTTTTTATGAGACTCTAGGTGTCCTCACTAACTGTGATTGAACAAAGGATGATTAATAATGATCTAATACATCATTCAATCTTATTTTTTTTTTCATTTTCAGGAGGAAAGGAGAGACCTCGTAATAATTGGCCAGCATTTAGCTGTCCACGTTGTGGAAGATGCTACAAAATTCAGACATCATTGCGCCGTCATTTGACTGTTGAGTGTGGAAAAGCACCGCAGCATAAATGCCCTTATTGTCCCCATTACAGCAAGTATAAAGCTAGCATAACAAAGCATATAATACTCATTCATGGAAGACCCCCCTATCACTAATACTCCACCTTGATACTTGTATTATTCTGTGAATAAACTCATCTGACGTTTTAAGAAACAATTTGCCAATGCATTCACATCCAATTGCCTTCAATGACTGTAATTGAATAAAAAATCATTTTTAATTTCAGGCAAGAACCAGAGAGATTATTTAGCTGAATATTAATTAATACAGTCGAATTGTTATCACGATAGGATCTAAGGATTGGCTGATTGGTATTTCCTAGAGTTGGAGTTTTTTCACCAATGATTATTCACATATGGGCACACAACAATAATATAACAACAAAATACAACTTGTCGTTAATTTTGTTATATTTTCCAACATATATAAGGATTCATCAGAGTCTCTCATAAATTCCTATCCACCTTGATACTTGTATTATGTGAATAAAATTGTCCAACGAATCAAGATATAATAGTCAAATAAATTTACAACATTTGCTGTAGCATGATTTTTTTTTTCTCTCAAATTGGAAGATAAACATTGTGCTTTGATAAATGACAATTGACTTATCTTTACTAATTTCAATGTTCCATGATTTTCAGGTTTTATGCGACCCCTTTATGTGAGAAATATGGGCTGTCGCAGGAGAATGAGAGGACAGGGAAGGCACTTTTGTCAGAGCTGTGGTCGTCGTTATCACGCTGAGAAGAATTTGAGAAGACATGTGGAGAAAGAGTGCGGAAAAGAGCCAACATTCCAGTGTTCCTTTTGTCCTTATCGATCCACCTATAAATCTTATCTCGAAGTGCACATGTCTAAGCATAAACAACAGGGTTTTAATCCGAGACGTGGTTAAGTCGTAAAAAAAATCAAATGATTAAACACTTTATTCGCCAAGTGTCTGAAAGAATGAAAAATAAATATAACAAAAATTTTACAATAATCATTCATTTCATAAATTTTCCATTCACAGGTTTTCAAACTCTGTGAATTTATTCAACATGTATTTATGTTTTTTTTTTTTTTCCAGTGAA
This sequence comes from Coelinius sp. EB29, assembly GCA_035578325.1. NCBI lineage: Eukaryota > Metazoa > Arthropoda > Insecta > Hymenoptera > Braconidae > Coelinius > Coelinius sp. EB29. Next base: position 5,785,282 of record JAOZGT010000009.1, on the reverse strand, counting down.
AATATGATTTTCTGATGATAATCTCTCCTAATTTCGCTGAATGTCATGTCCTACTTGAATGAAACCTTAGAACCTAAGATACTCATTAATAAAAAGTAGAAAATAAAGTTGAATCCTATGAATAATCATCTAACATGAATTTTGTTTCAGGGAGAGAATATAGCGCATCAAATTGGACAGTACCAACTCTTCCCTCGACATCGAGAGACAATTCAGCAAGTGCATCAGGTCGTCGGCTTCGTTCAACAACATTCAGCGATGATTTTTACAGTTCAAAGACCAGAGTACGTCGTTTGGGTCCCAGAAAGTACCTGTGCACTGATTGTGGATCAACATTTGCACTGCAGGCATCACTGGCGCGTCACCAATCAATCGAGTGTACTCGTGATCTTATGAGGATGACTATGAGTCCAAAACCCCAGATGAAGATAAAATCAGTGAATATTTTGAGGACAGCATCGAGAATGAAGAGTATGCCACCGACAGTCAGGGTAATTCTACCAAAACCCCAGGTATTGATACCCATTCCTGATATAAAACCTGATCCAGATGCACCTCTCGATCCTGCCATTGAGCCAGCAAAGAAGAAAAAACGTAAACATACGTGTAAAAAATGTGGCAGAATTTACGCATTTTACACATCTCTCTGGAGACATTTACACTATGAGTGTGGAATGGAGCCACAATTTACCTGTGAAATATGTGAATTACGTTTTGCACAAAAGAGTAATCTCGAGCGACACCTCCGCAACATGCATCCCACAGCTAATATCACACTTCCCTAAATGAAAGCCACTGTAATCCATTCAAAAATGTAAGTTACATAGAGTGTAGAACATTAAATCAGTTGTAATTACACCTGCATGTGCACTGGGGCTTGGGATGTCAGATATTCGTTCAATTAATCCTATATAATTTATTATTTTCTCTTTATAAATTAAAGTTTTATTGATTTTACTATTTTTTTTTTTTTTTCTTCTTCTTTGTTGTTCAGCAGTTGTGCCCAGGACAATACTTCACAAAAGGCGTTCGAGGCCACTGAATGAGACCATTGATGATCGCAATCTCAAGTGTCCACATTGTGGAAGGGTATACAAAGCAAAGAAAAATCTCCAGACACACATGAAACTCGAGTGCGGAGGACAGAGACACTTTTCCTGTGTCGTTTGTCCATCAAAATTCACCCAGAATATTGGTCTACGTCGACACATGATGCAACAGCATAATATCTATCTACCGCCAAAGTTCACTGTGCCCAAAAGACTATTCTCTAAAGAACGAATACATTAAGATTGAGCGAATTTATTATTTGTTTGTTTTTTCACATTTCTTTTTTCTTTTAACAATTATCAAAAATTATATATTTTTTTTTTTTCTCTTCGATTAAGTGACTTCTTTGACAAAACTTGAGTTGCCAATAATTGAGACGCGAATATTAGGGAAGATAAAAGATTCGATGTATATGATGAGTTTGTAATAAAATACTGAAAGATTTATATGGAAATATCATCAAATAGCTAACACACTCCCACGCTTGGTTTTTCTTCTTGTTTGTTTTCTTTTTTTTTTTTTCAGTGCATCGAGCCCAGAAAAATAAATGTATAAATTGTAGATTAATTAATAATAAAGAATTATTATTTTTGTTCCCAGATTTGGCAGAATTCTTTGGTGACCAAAGCAAAAATCAGGGCTACATTGATGTGGATTCGGTCGATCAATTTGATAATGATTATCAACAAGTTTCATTGTCACAACCTCATCAACAGAGAAATACACAAATAGGTGGATCATTTTCTTGTGTTTGTGGAAAAACTTATTCATTTAGACAAAATTTATTGCGACACGTGAAATATGAGTGCGGGGGAGAGAGAAAATTCTGTTGTCACTTGTGTCCAAGTAAATATACTCAAAATGGTACACTCAGGCGTCATCTTGTACGACACCATAATATCATTGTTGGAAGAATTAGAGGTGCTACAGGGGGGCCCCCTCTACACTACTAAAATCCACTTGATTTCTATAATGAAAATTATTTGAATAAAATTGACAAAAAAAAAAAAATTATACTTCACATCTTTACGTTTCAATCTCATTTTCATCCTCACGAGTCATCAGATCAATCACTCAATAATCATATTTCATAATTTGAAATATATATTTTTTTGTTCACAGGTCTAGACTCTCCAGTCCACATTTGTCCTGAGTGCAATCGTTGTTATACAAAACGTTCAAATCTACTTAGACACACGAGATATGAGTGTGGTGGTGGTCGTTACTTTCAATGCAACTATTGTCCAGGAACATTTACCCAAAAGACAAGTTTACAACGACATTTGGCATCTAAACATAAAAACAATACAGTGACACTTGGTTTTATGTAAAAATCTTGTTTCATTAATAAAAAAAAAAAAAACATTTTGAATATTGATGACAAGATATTAATTACAGATAACGTGATAAAATAAGTTGCATGTAGAAATCATCTATTCTACCTAAAATAACAAATACCTCGCAAAGGAGTATGAACGATGAATCAATGATTAAATTGGCTCAAGATAATATCCTCTGTTATCTCTATTTTTTCAGACAGCCCAATACTCTTCTGCGATCTTCTGAATCAACATCAATCAACTTTATGCAAAACAACACTGCGATGCCTAAAGTGTTCAAGACAATATAAAACATGGAAAAGTTTGCGACAACATATGAATTACTTCTGTCAAACGGAACCACTATTTCCATGTACCTATTGTAATCACAAAGCAAGAATGTCAACACTCCTAAAGTATCATATATCCAATGAGCATGGAAGAGATACATTAGACTTTCCTAACAATGTTTAATTATTTATAAATAAAATTCAATCGTACCAATCCAGTAAATTTGTACCTTCAATTAGCTCTATTTATTTTATCAATTAAATAACAATAACTAATATTACTAATACAATTGATGATTGTTACAGGTCCAAATTTTGCAAATTATCCATTTGCGCAGTATCATTTTGCTTCAATGGAGGATGAACGTCCAGAATCACCGGATCAACGACTATTGGCGAGAACTGAGGTGTGCCAGAAGTGTGGAAGGGGCTATTCAAGACGTTACAATCTCCTAAGACACTTGAGAACTGAGTGTGGAGTACCAAGAGCACATCGATGTACAGTTTGTCCTTACAAGACCAATCGAAAAGACAGTTTATACAGTCATATGCGAAGACACAAACAATAAATTGTAAATCTCATTAATCTTCATTACTTCCTCGATCCTAGATTTAGTGATGAAAAATATATTCATGTACACATGTAATAATTATTACTCTGTTGTCTTCAATCATTGATATTTTATATTTTTGTATGTTTTAGAGACATCCTGGAATCATCCAGAGTTGGCTAACGTTCAGGGAGTCTTTCCACTGGCTGGAGCTCTTCCCCTAGTTAAAATTGAACCAGAGACATCTAATCTTCCACCATCAAACCCAATATCCAGTTACAGGCGTTCCACATGTCCTCACTGTCATAAATTTTATTCCCTCAAAAATTTACTCAAAAAACATTTGCAAAATGGCTGCAGACAAGCACCCAAAGCTTTTTCATGCACATTTTGCACTTACAAGAGTTCATACAAAGCTAATTATGAACGACACATGAGAAATCTTCATCACAACAGTGCAGCTCAAAAATTTGGATGTCGTCTCTGTAATTTTCGAAGTAATTACAGCTATTGTTTAACACGACACATGAGAAAGTGCCATCGAACTGATGCTGTCAATATTAATCAATGATTTATTTATAAAAATTGTGATGAGATTCGAGTTTTTCTCAACTCTTTTATAGATTATTTACTTGGAGAGTTCAATAAAACGAGTGATAATTATGTGAACAACATTTAATACTTGAAAAAAAAAAAAAAAAAAAAAAAAAAAAGTTGAATGTTTCATTTCACCTGTGATTCACTGCCTTTCCCCCTTGGAATCATTGCAACTGTCTTTCTGGTACCAATTGTATTTGAACAGATATTTTAATGATTCACTATTTGTTGCAGGAACAATGGAAAATTACGAAGAGGAGGACCAATTTGAGGAAGTGGAGATGGAAGAGGAAGAGCCTGAATATGTTGATGAAGAGTCACTTGAAGAAGAAGAAGAAACAAATATTTTGGATAAATTTCCAGTGACTGAGGAGAACGAGGAGACAAATCCATCTGTGATTCCTTTTGAGGATATAATATATCAGTGTGAGAATTGTAATAGAATATATCGATGGTTCACGTCCCTGAAGCGTCACAGAAAACTCTGTAAACCTGAATTATGTAGGAAAAGAACGAGACAGTCTAAAGTAGCTGTAGAACTTTCTTCAACAGCTAAACGATCTCGTGAGGCAATAAAGCATTCAGAAATCAATGGAGGATACAAATGTTGGGATTGTGGAAGATATTACCAATGGGCATCGTCACTATCTCGTCACAGAACGATGGAGTGTGGACCGAGAAATAAGAAGGATTACGTTTGTTCACTCTGCAGTTATAGCACAGTGTACAAGGGGAATTTTATTAGACACTTGAAAGCACCGAGACACCTGTTGAATCGTCAGTATGTGAGACGTATCAATGAGGGAACTATGAAGAGAGTTAAGGAAGTTGGGGCTGGATGTTTCAAAAAGGATGAAGAGGAACGAAAGGAGGAAGAAATAAAAGAGATGACTAAAATATCGCAGTGAGAGATGATTATTGTGATGTGAAATTTTCAATAAAATTGTCAATTACAAGTTTGAAACATTTTATTCAAGATCTCTGGTGATAATAACTCGAATTACGAATTTTTTTTATGTATCTCTAAATTTTTATTTTCACTTTATTATAGAAACATTCGCTGATTTAAATACACAGGAAGACGTGTGATGATGGACCAAATTGATTCTATACTCTTGGATTTCATGAACATCTTCAATTAATCTAGTATTTTTGATTCAACTGTAATAAATGAAAATGAAAAATTATTTTCTAAGTTTAGATTAAGAGCTTGCCTGGACATTTGCCGAGCGACAACAGCTTACACATTTATTCCCCCCCAAAAACGTTTGCTTGTAAGAGTGCTTTTTTTTTTTTTTTTGAGGAATGAAATTCAACAGTTCCCCCCCCCCCCCCCTTTTTCACTCTGTCAAAAGTAATTTAGCTTATCTCTAAGTATTTTCTGGACTGACAACACAAATGAAATGAAAACCGAAAAAAAAAAAAAAAAAAATTAACAAGGTACATGAAATTAATATTAAATATTGTTATATTTTCTTTTTTCTGGTTGCAGCTTACCGCAAGATGTACATGGGCGAACAAATGCTCGGCTACACTTGCACGAAATGCAGTAAATTCTATAAGATGTGGAGTAATTACTTGAAGCACAAGTGTGAACCTCCACAATTCAAGTGCACACTGTGTCCATTTGCTGCCTTCAAAGCATTTATACTTCATGCACATCAGGCTGAGCAGCACTTCAAAGTATCCTCACCAAATTGAGGATATTTTATCAATTAGGCCTGGAGTTTGATACAAGAATGCCTTAAAAAAAAAAAAAATATTCTCCGTAGTGTTACAAGAAAATCAATCAACAATAGAAATAGAAGAATTTGTCTCTTCTGACCCACCACCTATCATAATCATGTTTTTTTTTTTTCTTCTTTCTCCCATACAGTCTTAGTCCACGTGTATCCTGTGTTAATATGTGTTCACCGAAAGCTTTTCAAGGATCTCACTCTGATCATAGTGTTACACTCTATTCATCCCTCAGTGAATCGATGATTATTAATTATCAGCTGAGAGATATCTTGGTCAAATGAGTTGTAAACTCCATCGAACATATCTCTCTCTCTCTCTCCTATTTCATGAATAGTATTTGTACACTCATGTATTTTCGTAAGTGCATTAATAAAATGTCAGAGTAATATTTGATGACAATTTGAGAAAAAGGATATTATGTTACTCCATATGTACTGCATTATATACACAATTAATTTTCGTAGTTGATACAATACCTCTCACAATTATCAATCAAACACTGAAATAATTCTAATTGAAAGAAAAAAAAAAAATCTTACTAATTTATATTTACCTATTATTGTTTCAGGGCACATACATTCCTGCTCCAACTGTGCCAAAACATTCAAATGGCAAAAATCATTGCAACGACATTTGCGCGAAGAGTGCGGCAAGAAACCTTATCGATGTCCCCATTGTCCACGTCTGCTAAATCTTCGAAACAGTTTAATACGTCACTTGATGATAAAACATGGCCAAGATTATAGAATTAGAAATGATCCAGCAGCGAGAAATAGATTCCGCAATACATCTTATTACTCATGAAAGACTTAATTCATTGTGGATAATAAAGGAAAAAAAAAGAGGCACACTCGACATTTTTATCAATTATTATTATCCCCAGTCATTGTGTGATGCTCCACTAACTCTCATTTCTACAATTTTAACAAATTTCAATTATTTTAATTAATACAATAATTCTGAAATTTTCAGGAAATCCATGGAATACAGAGGATCGTGTCAATTGCATCTGTACAAAGTGTGGAAAAATTTATCGATGCATTAGAAATTCAACGAAATACATAAAGGATGAGTGTGATCAAGTACCAGAGTACAATTGTCACCATTGTGTGGTGAAATCAAAACTTCGATGCAATTTATTGAAACACATAAGAAAAAAGCATGAAAATGAGTCCAACATGTTCCTTAAAGAACACTGTAAATACATTACCATTTTTTTTTTTTCTTTTCTTTTCAGTTTCAAACTCATTTCTAAACATTATTTTACAATCTAACTTGGTTTATCGGTGTATTAATACAAACTATCACTCAATAATTAATTTTGTAAAGGATATAACGACATTGATAAAATACTCAATTATTCCATCATTGACAATATTTTGTCTATTTTGTTTTTTTACAGAAGATCATCGTCACATCTGTCTGGCTTGTTTGAAAATATATAAATGGAAGAAATCACTTCACAGACACATACGCGAGAGCCCAGAGTGCTGGCCATTGCTTCTCAACTCTGGTTACGAGGAATACGTTAAGCAGATACAATACAAAATGGCTTTTGTTACGAATAAGTAGAGGAATTGTTAGGTTTTATTATATTTTTCATTGCAAAAAAAAAAAAAAATAGTAGCTGTTATTTGTGCTACTTAATCATATATTATCCACATAATTTTGTTTTTTTCTTATTCTGTAAATAATAGAAATAAAATGTTTTTTAGATAAAAAAATTCAAATATTGAGATGTGTGTATGTGTGTGTATGTGTTAGGTGAATGTTCTTGATATCTGATGGATAATAAATCTGATGGCAATTGAAATATCTACCGCGATTCACCCGAATCTACTCCTTCTATTTATTCTATAAATGAATATTCTCTTTTTTTTTTTGTGATCTTGGAATTATTAATTATTAATAATTGAACATTAAATTTTTTTACAGATTACCTAGGACCCAGGGGAAGAACAAGACTGAGCTCGCACTTGTGTCCACAGTGTAACAAAACTTACGCCAATGCATCGACACTCAGACGACACCGACGATTGGAATGTGGAAGACCACCGCAGTTTCATTGTCCCTATTGTCGATTCAGTTCAAAAAGAAAATTTAATCTCAAAATTCATATGAATACCAAGCATCATTGCTAGATTTTAAAATAAACAATGAATAAGTGTAAATTGAATAAAAAAACCATTGATTATGAAATTTCCAATAAGAGACTTGTTCAACCTAGAACATTACCACTGACTCCCCAAATTTCATTGTTTATGTTTTTTAGTGCAAAGGGGTCATTGATGATTTACTAACGAGACTGTTAATTTTTTTTTTTTTTTTAGGAGAAAATGACAGTGAAGCAGATCCAGTGAGACAGATATATCGATGCAATGCTTGTGGAAGACAATACCTGTCTAAGGACTCATTGACACGTCATTTGAGGGTGGAGTGTGGAAAAACACCTCAATTTGCTTGTCCATATTGCTGTCATCGCTCCAAGTGGAAACACAATCTTACTCAACATGTTTTACGTATACACAAGATCAAACTTCTGTGATGGATTAATTTCAATAAATAATTTTTTCACAAGGACAATAGTTTTACTTTTTTTTTTCGAGAAGGTTTGAGAAAATTTTTTAGAACAGTTACTAATCTATTATCTGCTATTTGTTTCAGGTCGACGAAAGTTGATTCTCTGGATGAGAGATATATTCGTTATTGTTGAGCAGAGATTATTGGATATTCAAAAGAATAATTCTACAAATAGACATTGAGGACTAGAATATCAATGATTATTATTATAAAATTGATTATTGATATATTATTACAAGTTTTTTTTCATTATTCTTTCAAATAATTTATAAATTCCTAGTTTCACATTAAGAATAGTTTGGGGCTGACAGGGGTCACTCATCGGTTCTTGAGGGGGTGAGGATATCTCTGAGAAATGAGTTTAAAAATTTAAAGAAATTCATTTAAAACTGTTTACTCAATTTCTCAGTCTCCCTCGTCCCCTCGTAATTTTTTCTTCATCTCTCTATCTATCCACACAACACACCTATTTTGGGCTATTGGCTGGATTCGTTTGTGTTGGGCTGGTTAAGGGTATATACTGTTTTTTTATAATCTCAAGTATTATTCTTCGCGTTGAATATAACTACATCCTCATCATCATGATTTTTAGGTATTCAAATTCCCAGAAATTCTCCCCCCCCCCCCCCCCCCCAATGAAATCCCCTATGATTTTTCATTATTTATTTCAATTCAATAATTTTTGTTTTTTCTTAAATTTTAATTTTCTTTCTTTTTTTTTTTAATTTCTCCCCATTTCGCTTGTTTACGGCGGCTGTTGCAGGTATGGGAGCATTGTTATCACTTTTACGCTCGGACTACAACAGAAGTGGCAGTAGAACAAAAAAGGGACGTTCTGGATTGAGCAATGAGAGCCGAAGTAGCAGATCAGCTGATGGTAACTTCAGTGAGACATCACCAGGACGTTCAAGTGGTCCAAGAGAAGCTCGTGAGGTCATATTTCCAGATTCATTTGAAGTACTTCCTCAGCCACGTGATCTTACCTATGTAGGTGTCCCCCACGAACAATTGCGCAAATTTCGTTGTCGTTTTTGTGGCAAAGGATACAGATGGAAGAGCACAATGAGACGCCACGAGATGGTTGAGTGTGGTGGTAAACCACCAGCATTTCAGTGTCCATCTTGTCCGTATAAAGCACGTCAGAGGGGTAATCTAACGGTTCATTATAAGCGACATCATCAGAAAATGGAATTCGATGAGGTCTCCCAAGGCTCCAGAGAATGAATACAGGTCCAGTGACTCCACTGATTAATCACATTTGTAATTACTTTTCCATTATCAGATTTTGCTCAAAAAATTTTTCATACAAACCGTCCAGTGCTTGTGAGAATTTCTATAGCTTGAGCTTTTAGACAACGTGTCTACCTCATTCTCCATTTTTTTTTTTTTATATTGTATTAATTAATCGAAGGAAAATGTTACGATGACAATTTGTTGTATCGAAATTGAAAAGCTCAAAGTCACCTAGAAAATTCAGTTAGATATTGTAAAAGATTTTTTTTTTTTTTTATGGGGAGAGTTTACGAGACATCAGTGGAGTAACAATGGCCTGGATTTAATGAGATTGTTACCCTTTTTATTTACTAATATATAATTGTTAAGCGACATTCCTTGAGCTAGTAAAAGTACTTTAAATGTTAGGAGAAATCGTTTGATTCCTGGTGCTTTTTCATCACCACTTAATTTCTCGTTGGATCGATTACGCACAATATTCTATCAATTGTAAGAGCAAGAGAAAAATCTCTTGATTATAGGTAACATTCCAGTATTGATATGACACAATTTTGATGCGTTTGAAAAAATAATTTATCTTCAAAAAAAAAAATAAAAAAAAATTGATGATGATGAGAAATAACAATGACCATATAAATTTATACAATTATTCTGGTGTAAATTAAAATAATTCCAATAATGTAGAAAGTCCCTCCGGGCGATTTACGGACGGGACAGTATTTTTAAAATCAGTATTTAGCGATTCTGTCGCAATCCGTTTAGTGCCTGTGCAAAAACTCATACGTGGGATTCTTTATCGCTCTAATTTTGTTCTTTCCCATATATATATATTTTTTTTTTCTTTCAATTCTTGCTGTTACCCACGACTTCATTAGTTTCTAATTATATCAGTTGTATTTCTTAATTAAAAGTAAGAAATTATTGAAACAAAAAAAATTCTCCTCGTACTTGCAGTGAAACCTCGTGGTAATATTGATTAACCAATTTCTCTTTATGTTTTACTTGTAGAGAATTTTTTTTTTTCTTCGTCTCTTTGTAAATTGAAACTATCGTAATTATTATTATTTTTTTTTCTTTGGCTATAAAAATGCTATTCTTAATTATTTTAATGTAAGTTTATTTTTTTTTTTTCAAGTTGGACTCTCTGAATTTTACGTAAGAAACGTAGCAAAGTACTTGTAATTTTTTTTTTTTCTTCATGTTGTAATCACACTTCCGGTATTTAATCATTATTATGTTGGAAAGGTTTATCAAAGCGTGTTTTGAATTACATTATTCTTATTAATATTATTGATTATTGATATAATTAATAAATGAAAAAAACATTTGTTGCGGGTTATTTTGTAAAAAAAAAAAAAAAAAAAAAAAAAAAACCAATTGTTGTGTTGACTTTTTTTTTTATTGCTGGCTAATTCCCCCAATTTAATAATTGTGCGCAATACATTCATTAAATTCCACTAATTCATAATATTTTTTTTTCTTTTATTTTTCAGTATCGTGGCATCATCAAGCGGCATCTGAAATTTATCCTTGTGATGCTTGTGGTCGAGAGTATCGAAGGCTTATTTCCCTCCAGAGGCACAAGAGACTGGAGTGTGGCAAAGAGGCGCAGTTTGAGTGTATTTTGTGTAACTCAAAGTTTAAGCATAAGCACAGTTTACTCAGGCATTATAATGTCCATTTAGCGAGTCGCAGTGGTGAAGCTAAACTCGATCTATTGGCCGAAGTTAATAAATATACCTGATGGATCAATCAATGCCTATGAAACAACTGTGATTAGCAATGTGTACTAAAGAGTTTCATTTGAACAATAGAAATTATTTTTTATAAAATAAATAAATTGTTCAGATTTATTGTAATATTGTTTTTACTCAGTGAATTTGATTCAACAGATGTAGCAGCATGATCAATATTATTTTTAATATTTATTATAACAAATTGTGTCTTTTGTTCCAGGGGTATGGGTTCATCCAGGGGGACTTGATGAGTTTCATATTGAAATGCCGAGGTATCATGATTTACCACTGGATAATAGAATGGATCCCCATGGATTTGATGGTAGAGTGGATCAGACAGAGGAGCACAGAGCCCATGATAAAAGAGTACCACCTGCATTCAGATGTCCAAATTGTCATAGATTGTACAAAAGATCCTCATGTTTGAGTCGTCATCTTCGTGTGGAGTGTGGAAAAGCCCCAAATTATCAGTGTAATATATGCAAAGGACGTTTTACACACAAGCATAATTTAACAGCTCACATGAAACTACATGTTGAGGAGCCCAATTTCACTTGTATCAAGTGTCACAAGAAATTCTATCGAAGGGATAAACTCGTTAGACATATGGCCAATCATGATTTCTATGGAACATCCTGATTTCAATGATTTCTACAAAATTTTCAAGTAATTCTACTTCTTTTGGTGGAATATTTTTTCACAAGAGAATCCACTTCATATAATAATCTTGTATATTATGTACATATTCAATTACATCTGGACATTAATTTTTTTTATCATGTGGATATGAAAAAAATTTTGCATTAATAAAATAATTGACTGAAGTAACTGATGAGATTTACCATTTTGCAGGAATCAATTGCATGATTATGATAATCAAAGAATTTTACGATTATTTATTTTTTTGTCTCTTTTTATTGTGGAATAATTTAAAGTACACTGAGATTTTTTTAGAAAATTATCATTACACTGCACTAATAATTAAATATTTTTTTCAGATTTTACATCAATCTATCTACCAGAGCAGCCAAATCAACGGATATTCCAGTGTGAAAAGTGTCTTCGTTTCTTCAAATCTCTATCTTCACAATCGAGACATCGCAGTGCTTGTGGAAAAACTAAAAAATTTGGTTGTGCACTTTGTGATTTTCGTGCTCATCGAAGGGAGCATATTAAAATTCATGTAGGAAGAAAACATCCAGAATTTAAGAATAAGGAGTGGCGACAATTTGTCGTTGTATATGGTCGAGAAGAAATTACTCATACTGAGAATACTGAGAATTATTCAAATTATGAGAATTATTGAAGCAACAAGAATACTTTCATCATGGTCAAATCATGTACTGAAAAGACATTCCAAATTTATGATAATAATGAAAATACTTATTCTGAGAAATACTCGTATAATCAGGCATTTTACACTTTTAAAAAATTCGTAAATAAAAATATTTTTCTACATCAAGTGAAAATTATCATCCTGAATGTACATGTTGTTTAATCACATCACCTTTTCAGATTGAAAATACAGGCGAATTTTAGTCAAAAAATTATGGAATTGTCACTCCAGAATTCATCTAACACGTCAATTTTTATTCTTTCAGATTTTATGGGTCTATTCACTCACAACAATGCTCCAATCGTGATGAAATCATCTGTTTTACCAGAGAGAAGAGGAACAGGATCATTCACGTGTTTCAAGTGCAACAAGTGTTACTCAAGAAAGGATACACTGTTGAGGCATCTTCGGTGGGAGTGTGGAAAAGAGCCGCAGTTTCAGTGTCCCATATGTTTTAGTAGATTTAAAAGAAAGCCACACTGGAAGTTACATATTAGAAATCAACATTATGAGGAAATGCTCAATATGGAGGCTTACATTGAGACTTATATGCCAGTTGTTCCCGATTATTAATTAAAATAATTTTTATTTACTTTCTAATGAAATTTTTTACAATTTCTGTACTTGAAAATTTTACAAATAAATTGTAATTATTGATGAAATACCATAAGTATTTTATAAAATTTTCAATTGTTAAATTTGTTTTAGACGTTTCCAGAAATTTTGGTGAATTGAAGAGAGAAAAAGGGAGGATTTATCGTGAGAAATGAAGAGCAATTGATTATTTTTTGAACACATCTAAATCGTTATTTCACTTTCAGGTGGCAGTTACGAGGAGAACAAGGCAGATGGTATGGATTAACATCATGGACCACTCAAATAGCCGTAAGAAAACTAAGAAGACTGAAAAAAAAAGGAGCCTAGCAAGAATTCCCTAGCCGATAATTGTAGATAATTGACGCAAATCATGAAAAAAAAAAAAAAAAACACGAATTGGCAAAAATTCACAATTATACATTAATCTTCGAAATAATAAAATTCACCTCCACTTTTCCTTTTTTAAAAATGAAGAAACAAACAAATAGTTGTAAGTGATCCATTCTCCCAAATGAAAAAAAAAAAAAAAAACAAATTATCTCTTCAAAATTGAGAAAAACAAAAAAAATCATAAACTCTTCTTATCGTTCTCTTTCTCACGTAGAAAGAGAATTGGCATGCGTACTAACTCTCTGAAAGATACTTTTGTAAATAGAAACAGTATTCTGTAAGAGAGAACCAAAAAAAAAAAAAATTGATAGAGAAAAGAAAAAAAAAATTGCTTTGCGCAATGGAGGGAACAGCCTTAAGGATTCTTGCAGGGTCTGATTCTTCCATAAATGTGCGATTTATGCTCTCCTATATTAAATTAAGAAAAAAAAGAAAATGAATAAACTCAGCTGCTTGGGGTCACTTAAGTAAGGATGAAAAATTGCATCACAATTTCTTGTCGATCTAATTCAATTTTTTTTTGCAATAATTTTCGATGCTCGAGGGATCTCAAAGACAATAAAAAAAAAAAAAAAAAAAAATTGAAGTGAATAGAAATAATGAAAAAAAAATCTGGTAATGAGCCTCGAGAATCGAATATATTTTTCAGACATCTTCAGACTTTTACCAAGTCATCGAGAATGGTATAAATTAACCAGTCAAACCCATTGAATTACCTCAATAATAACTAAATAACCTTGAGAATAGATAATAAATATTAAATCCCTGTGTTCCAGCCGAGGACCTGAGCATCACAGGACTCAAATGGGCAGCAGCATGGCAACGTTGGAGTGTACCATCGATAATGTGGCGTTCTGGTGGTGGTCTGAGTAAGAACTTCAGTGGTAGTGGATCACCAGGTAATCCTGAGGGCTTCAATTGTCCAGCATGTGGACGTATTTACAAGCTCAAAAGTAGTCTACGTAATCATCAAAAATGGGAGTGTGGTAAAGAGCCACAATTTCAATGTCCCCACTGTGTATATCGTGCTAAACAAAAAATGCATATTGCACGTCATATGGAACGAATGCACAAGGAGAAGATATTCAAACAGGAGCTCGTCTAGGTGACAACTTTTGGGATGGGGGGACAGAGCCGGTGGCTGGTCTTCCGGGCCCTAGAGCGACACTCCGAGTCGTTGTGATTTTATTTCCTTTTTTTATTTTTTCTAATAACTCATCATTTTATTTTCTCCGTACAACAATTTCCACAATGCGAAAGAGAAGATACCATTTAAAAAAAAAAATGGTTAAAAGGATTTATACAAAGCAATGAAAGTTCGAATTCCGTGACTGAGTGGGAGATACTTTATTAATTTCGATTACACGACGCTGATTCGTTCAATCACCTCAGTGAGATCAATCTCAGAGGGATAAACGTCAGTAAATGACGAGTACTAGATTTTTTTTATATGAAAAAAAAAAAAAAAACAAAAAGACAAAAACGCCGATTTAGGTTCTTTTTTTTCATTAATCGAGATATTAGGAATTTTGATAGATTTTTCATCAAAGTGTACTAGGGGTTAGGGTGGGGTGGGGGGGGGGGGAAAGGGGTTATATTTCGTCGCTGGTGTACGACGCTTAAAGCAGCAAGAGGACATCTCGTTTTCCTACGATATAATAATTTTTTTCTTATTTTCAAGCTAAAAATGAGAGATAAAAAGACACACAAATATTTGAGCTTGATTTTTTTCTTTTTTTCTCTTTTTTTTTTTTTTTTTTTTTTTTAATGTTTTATTTAAACGATATTAACTCGGTGAGATGTACCGATGCGAAAACTGAGAGACTAAATGTGTCGCGCTGTTTCTACTCAGGGCTGTTCTCCACAAGAAAAAAAAAAAAAGAAATTATTTAGAAAAAGAAAAATCTCTTCGAATCGTACTACACTAGGCTTTAAGGAATTATCCAAATGAAACAAAAATCGTACTCTACATCGAAAGAAAATATTTGTGTTGGTCTTGTTAAAAAAAATTACTCGATATATAATTGGAATAAATTATTTTATATAAATTGACGATGAAAAGAAAATAATTCCGGTGACAACGGGGTTTATTATAAAATTAAATAAATACTCAAATGACCTCTGGCAGGTGAAAAAAATTATTCGTTTGGTCATATTTTAATTGTCAAAATTGATAATAAATTAGAGTATTTAGGGCTTGTAGAATATTGAATAAATTAATGATAATGAGAACAGCCCTGAGTGACACCACGACTGTCCGGCAAGAAAAGGAAAAAAAAAACTAACATAACTATAGAGAAAAAAGAAAAAAAAAAAACACCGGAGCTCTTCCATAGCAACCATTCTGGTCACACTGGTTCCATATTTTTAAAAAAAACGGACACGATCGTACACGCGTGGCGCCCATGATGACTCTTAACAAGTGAGAATAACAAAATATTAAATTATTAAATCGACCTGATACATAATTAAAGAGTGGCCTAATGCATACAGCATTCAATAACACACGTACATAGTCCATTCCGTGTTCTCCTAATCATAGATCCGCCATGTAAACCTACTTTTACCACACATTTCCATTATTATTTTTTTTTTCTCTTCTTTAGTCAATTCAAAGTAATTTATATATTTCAGTTACACGTTAAACGGTTCATTTTTCCCCTCTCATTATAATGAGGTGAATGTACAACCAAACAGACTGCCACAAGTAACTGCAGATTCCTACGATGCATTTAAGTATATATTTATAGAAAAACAATAAGAACACAAAACAATATATTATATTATATATTTGTAGATAGTTCTTTAAGCAATTAGTAACTCCGCAGATCATGTCTACCACTCGAACATTCTCATAAACGTGTGTTCCATTGTTTTTTTTTTTTTTTTTTTTAATTTATAAACGAGTATACGAGATATAAGTATTGAGATAAATAGGCACTTTGTCAGGTCGATTTAATGATAAATAAATCCCCTTGAAATAGTTGATATAAACTCGAAAGTTCTACACCTCTGCGTTCCCAACTGAGACTCATTTTTTTTTTTTTTAATCATATAATTTTACCAAAATACAATGTCGAGTGAAACTGTGAGACAGTTGAAAAATTAAAATTTCTTATCATCATCACATTAAACATAAAAAGACTGATATTTAGATACATTTAATCATTCTAATACAATTGCAATATCTCTATTAATAAATATATCTTCAATTTTTAGATAATTAAATTGTCTCGTAAATCGTCTCACTCGATATTATATATTTTAAAAAAAATGATTTTTATAAATACAACTCAGGAACTCCGTGACAAATTACGTTCCCTCTGAAGCGCCACCGATTGTATTGCGGTGATATGATAAAACTTTATGTCTCACAAGTAACGAGACGCAACAAGTATTATATTCAAGTAGAAAAAAAAAAAGAAGTAAAAACAAAATGTGATTATGATGTTTATTAATCACATGTAGACATATTTGTAGATAATAAGTAAAGTGCAAGTGTGAACTTTTGAGTATTGAGTGATTTAAAAAAATAATAATTAAATATGAACAAATGAATTTATCAGTGAGATACAAGAGTCTCGTATTCCTACGCCACACAATTCACGTGTCACGATCTGTCCGAATTTTCCATTAAAAAAAAAAAAAAAACCGTAGACAATATTTATGAGACAGAAGTTTAAAGTAAACAATTTTTTTATAAATAATACATCATATATACCTAACAGTAAGTGATAACGCAACAACGCGGTTGAAACAACAAAAAAAAAAAAAGAAAACAGTAATTTTCGTTGAATAAATTGATTATTTGAGGTTATAATACAAATGCAGAGTTCAATGGTGTACACACAAGGTGAAAAATTAATGGATTCTTGTAAGCATTGTTTATCATTTTATGATATTCATAAAAGTGTCGGAAAAAACATGTGGCCTTTAAATAATAATTAAAAAATAAAAATAAATAAATACTAGGTATAAACGAGATGAGAAACAGTGAAAAAAAAATTTCTACATTTACTCTCAAAAGAAACATGCGTCATATTATTCAGTGTACACGTGCAAAACAAAGAGAATTGAGGATAATGGATGGCCTTGAGCCTTCAAACGCAACTCACAAGTTGACTTTTGGAATTTCAATGGGGATGAGAGTTTGTACTGTGTTGAGTTGCGTTTATCATCGTGTGAGAATTTAATTAAATATAAAATGGAAAAAAAATAAAATAATAAAAAATAACAAAAAACAAATTAATTAACTAAAATAAATTAGGTGGATTTAATGACAGGCGAAATGAATACAAATAGTGAGTAAGTAGTTTATAAATAAAATTTATAAGCAATTATTATTAGAAATGCTGAGTAAGGTTTAAATATTAAAATTTAGAATTTAATAAAACAATGCGGTTATGATAGGTGATAGTATCAAATTGAGAGTTTAGATTTAAGTTACTTTAAAGTACTGCCTCACGAGGCCTTTGATAATAAACACCGATGACGGTAAATTTTTTATTGATTATAATACAAATGTTTTTTTTTTTTTTTTTTAAATCAACATTTGACATTTGTGGTGAGATAAGATATTTAGGGGGAAAAAAAAAAAAAATTGGGGATGATAAAATTTATTGAAAACAGACTAGAGTAACCGTCATCGATCATCTGGAGATTATTACGTGTAGGAATTAAGCGCTAGGTAGATATTTAAGATTTATATAATTAACTTTTTATTGAAAAATGAGCCTTAAGTTGATGAGAGAACGAAAGTGCGTGTGAGAGACGAGAATGATAGGAAATAATTTAATATGTATGATTATGGAAAAAGGGCACCATTGCCCAATGATCACATCACTCGGGTAATTTTTTTACACATTTTTTTTTTTCTCTCTGACGATTCAATATTTATCTAGCTCCGGTGGAAATCACTGAGTTATCAATTATGATTTCGTTGTGCCAATTTTTCGTTTCTTACGTGCTTACTACGATCTCTGGGCTTTTTTTTTTTTGCTGATTGTCCATTGTGGATTAACTCAATGGACTTATTCAATTTATTTACATTTGAGGTGTTTTATTACGATTGGGATTCAATGAAAAATTTTAATTGGCTCTTTTTTTTTTTCTAGTTGTAATTATATTGTCGATGATATCACGAGGTTTCTAATGTAGGTCTTTGATTCTTCTATTGGTTGCTGATATATATATTTTTTTTTGTAATTAGGTTTTATTTTTAATGGCTTTATTATTATTTTTTTTTTCCATCAAGATTAATGAACGGCGTAAAATGTAGATGCACTCTCGCTTCATCATTTTCGGGAAATGAAAATTAAACAACTTTTTCTACTCTATCGCGGATTCGGTCGATTCATTGTATTTTTGTGAAAAATTGTGCCTTTTGGATATTTGAAAAATACATAACAATCGAGCATGGGATATCGGAATTTTTTAAAAACGAGTGAGAAAGAAAATATAGATATATATATATATATATATATGATCCAGAAATTTAAAAAAAATTTCATGGACTAATTATCAAAAAAAAAAAAAAAATTTAATTCGTCTAGCTTTATCATTTGCATTTATTGATTGGTAATATGAAATATTAGCCATGGCTTTTTATTATTATTATTTTTTTTTTCGCGCTCCATGTAATCGGGCTTATATATTTTTTGAATTTACATTTATTCATTAGATATTAAATTTAACTCATTTTTATTTCTTAAACGACGAGTCGTCATACATTGAACGTCGATAAAAAAAAACAAAAAAACAAAAAAACAAAAACAAGGATAAATTTATTTTTTATTTTCCACAATTTTTTTTTCATTCTATGATAACTCGTTTTTTCTTTCTTCTCTTTTTTTGTTTCTGGGAGGGGGCTGTCAGTTTAAATTATCGGGAGATGCTAACCGAGTGGAAAAAAACAATTGAAAACGATAAAAAAAAAAAATTGAAACACAAAATTGATGAAAAAAAAAAATTAAGACGCGATCAAGTGATTGACTATAGTCACTGTAAAAATAAAATTACTCTGTTTTGTCTATTTTTCATATTAATTTTAGGACGTTTGTATGAAAGCCATGTCTTTCGTAATTGCAATTGTTTGGAAAATTTTTTCCTTTTTCTTCGATTACAATTTTTTTTTTTTAAATAAATTTAAAAGTGTAGAAAGCCTCGATTGTGTTCCACTGTGACACAGCGTAACATCGTGATATTTAGAAGCTAAATTTATTTCGGTAAAGAAATGAAGATGAAAAAAATAAAACGTAAAAAAAAAAAAAATTTTTTTTATAACTAACAAAATTGATTGAGATAGAAATTTAATAAACGGAGGGGTTACGAACTTTACACACATGCCATCCAGGTATTTAAAAAGTACATTGCTTTATTTTTGTGTATGATATATTTCTATTAATCTTATTATCAAATGGAAGAAAAACTAATTGATAAAAAAATTTCTTTCTGTGAAAAATGTCGATTATTAAATTGTTCCCAATTTGATAATGTGATTTGATACACGCGTTGGCTATTAAATTTCATTATGAGGTGGATTAAGAATGTGACAGAATGATAAGAAATAAGAAAATTACGTGTGAATGTTACGTGTGACAGTTTAGGCAAAATTTTATTACACTACCCATTAGACATTTATAAAAAAAAAAAATATATAAAAAAATATTATATCAAATTTTCTGTATTTTTCGGCCTTACTGCGAGCAGTGTGAGCCTCTTTGTTAAAAAAAAAAAAGTGGTATTTTTTTGGTATGCGTGAGGAAGAAATAAAAATAAATTTTGTATCAAAGTGGTGAGAGTCTAGAAAAAACTCGTGTGATTTTGGAAAATGGAAAAAAACAAAATTGGTGAAACAATGATAAGAATGGCGCAAGAAAATGTAACATAATCGGTGACGTATTGCAAAATACGTAAACATAAAGATAAGGGGAACATATACACATCAATTAATTTACTTTTCACGTTTTTAATGTCATTTAAAATCAATAAAAAATAAAAATTAGGGCATGCGTGTCCTCTCTAAAAGCTGAAGCATATGAGATTGTAAAGCATTGAGAGACGAAAGTACTACAAAACAAAAATATCCACAATTACCAGGGAGGGGGAAGAATTTGAACAAAAAGAAAAACCAACAAAAAGCGTGAGAAAAATGGTGTTTAATGATGCGTAGATATAAAAAACCGAGAGAAGCCTTGTGTTAAGTGCCTTGAAGTACGATTTAGATTTTAGGCTTTAGAACAACCGAGAGAAAAATAAAACCAATACGAGGCGCTGAGCTGCATTCAGCTGTGAACAAACCCTTAAGGTATTATTGTCAACCGAGTGTCATCGAGCTAGTTTTATTTTAAAATAAAAAAAAAAAATCAATTATAACATTTGCAGAGCACTAAACTCCATTCATCAATAACTCACTCGTCCTCTCTCTCTCTCTCTCTCTCTCTCTCTCTCTCTCTCTCTCTCTCTCTGTGTCACATCAAAATTGATCTTATGTGCAATTATTTGTAATTTTCTCATCGTACTATTTTTGGCTATTTTTATATGAAAAAAAAAAAAAAAAAAATGAAGATAAAAAAAAATTAGTCGCAATGACTTCCGGTGGATCCAGAGGAATTTGCACACAAGCGATTAAATGCCGAGCAGGTTTTCGGTTGTTCGCTCGTTCGGCTGTGCCATTACTTCACTTATGAAAGAAATTATTTTTTTTCCCCCAATATCTTGTTATTTATTTTGTGGCACAATATATCAAACAGACGAGTGAATCATTGATATTATTATTTTTTTTTTTTATAAAAGAAATACTGAAAATAATATTAAACATCATAGATCTGGCTCTGCAAATGATTATCCAGGGAAACGATTATTTATCTTTTCATCATATTCATCAACACACTCGGTGCACATCTCGAGACCAGTGATATATATATTTTTTTTTTTTTATAAATTATTTATTTACGCTGAACAAATACCCGTAATCTCGCTATACTGCTAATAGTAATTCTCTTCTCTTATTTCACTATTCCCCTCCCCCACCCACTCACTACTATAATTTTTATTATTACTTTATTTTTATTATTACAACTTATGAATTATCTTGATCCAATACGAGAACACTTTTTTCTTGTTTCAATCTTCCATCCACTTGCCACCTCACTGCCGCAATGTCATTTCTATATTATTTCGATGTTTTATTTATTTTCTTTGCTTCAATTACTCTCTAATACATTTCTATTACTTCCTCATTCAATTCTTATCAGTAAAATCATTGTTTAGTGAATATAGTGAATCTGAGGGCTCAAAACTGTCGTTTATATAGCATTTTTTTTTTTTTTTTAATCACCAAATTAAACGACAATTTTGTAGCTGAACAGTTAATAAGCACGATACATTTAGTACAAGAAACATTCTATTCTCCATTTGTACAGAAAAACCACTCAGAAATGACTCGAAATATATTAATGAAAAAAAAAAAAAAAAATGTAAAACCACCGCTCAGCGCCTCATAAAAACTGTAATAACACAGACAGAAAATGAAAAAACCTGAGAAAATGAAGGAAAAAAAAAGAAGAAGAGTAACTCGTAATCATAATTCTTTCGCCATGTATTTGCCAACGAACGATTATTATTTTTTGTGCTCCATTTTATAATTAATATTATTTACAGAAAAACAAAAAAAAACATTATTAACGAGTATGATATAATCATAATCTTTCTAGATTACTTTTATTTTTGCTTCTGTTTTTTTTATTTTTTGCAAAAAACTTACGCCATCAGAAAGAAAAATCCACAAACAATCACGTATTTTATTACTTGAGAGGTGAATACTGAATTTTATCACCGTAATTAATGACTTCAATTGTATACTGTCCTTATTTTTTCTTATTATCTGAGAAACGATAGCTTGCTTGAATCTTTTTTTTTTACGATTGTTCAATGATATTTCGTTTTAATGAGTCTTTGATGCAAGTATTTATATGATGATTTTTTTTTGTTTAAGACGTATCGTTTCCAGATCTATTCAACATTCCAAAAAAAAAAAACAACAACAAAAAGAAAGTGCTTTGAGTCTTTTTATAACTTTCTCTTTAATTTGTCAATTTGTAGAAAGCCTTGTATTCGAATTAGAGCAAAATAAAGTCTAGAAAGACAAAATTTTTTATTTGTCATTATAAAAATCATCACGTTCACACGATATTTTATTGAATTACAGGTGATAAATATCTTCAAATCTCCCGGATTCAATCATTTCCCCCACTTCCGCATACTAATTATTCTACTTGTCTTTTTCAGGACATCGTGGGAATACTCGAGACAACTATAAACAACAAAGAAGAAAGAAGATAAAAGGAGAATCATCGTGAAAAGTTGTTTAAAATTAATTCACTAACAATTATTGGTCTTTGAGTTTCAGATTCTCCATTGTGGACCAAAGAAGAGAGAAGAGGATAAAACTATAAAAAAGAGTAAGGATCATTAAGCCACCTCAATCATAATTGTAACCCATGAGGAAATCATCCGCATCCTTCTGAAAAATCATCCCCATTTGCTCGTTGTTGTAGCTTGAGACTTGATTGTTTGGCATGGCCCGCGCCGTCGATCCAAGATCAATAAAGAAAAAAAAAAAAAATCAAAAGAGATAAGAGAAAAAATCCCTAGTGCATTTTCGCAATATCCTGAATGTCCACATTACTAACACCTGTGTATCTGGGTTTTCTTTTATCAATTTCAGGCTTCTTCGCAAGCATCAATTGGAATTCCGATGGTTCTAGACGTCGTAATAACAACAACAGCATTGTCGATGTACCAGCACCACTGGCACCACAACGACGTCAACGTATTCATCTACCAACACGTCATGTCAGTCGTAATAACAATCGACCATTGACCATAACAGCCCACGACAGACGTCACGACTGTTCACGATGTGGTAAATCTTACAAGAATGCTTACATATTGAAGAGACATATACTCTACGAATGTGGTAAGGCACCGTCATTCAGTTGTCCACACTGCGCCTTCAGTTCCAAGTACGAGAGAAATCTCAAAGCGCACATTAATCATCGTCATGTATTGGCTAAGTCACAATCGACACCCGTTAATCAGCAGGCCTGAATACACTGAATTTACCCAAATTTATCGTTAAACTGTCACCGGACAGTTTTTTTTTTTTTTTTTTTTTTCTGTCGTTTAAAATAATGACAAAGTGCCAAAGAAGAGCTCTCATTTTTATTTCAGAATATTCATTTATCTCTATTTACTTTCTCAAATTATATTTTACCAACGCCTAGATCGCAGTCTACTCGTTGAACATTCGTACCATAAATCGACTGAAATTTTTACTTTTGCCAATAATAATATATGAATAAATTTTCGTCTTTATTCGAGGATACATTGTGCCCAATGCTGGGAGAAATCCATGACAATATGAAAAAAAAAACACCAATTTTGTTTGATTTATTCATCTTCTTTCGTTTCTTTCTGATATAAACTTATTATACGAGTGAATTTTGTGAACAATTTAATTGATGAAAATGTATCAAATGTCGTAATGACGTGATACAACGATAATTAAAAGTTGTTGGGTACCATTTTGAAATATAATCCATAGATTAGAATACCAAAGTGAGGAGGATTGATAGAATTGATAGAATTAATTATAAAAATTCACGTTGTTGAAGATTTTGACGAGACAAAAGTTTCCAAAAGTGGAATTAATGATTCTTGAAAGAATTATGCGCAATTGATGAGGGGGGGGGATCTCTCGATATTCGTTATTGCTGAAGCGCCCAATTATTTTTATAGAAATTATAATTAAATATGGGAATGAACAAGATAATATCACTCAAATTTGTAGAAAAAAAAACCCTGAGAAGAAGAGAAAAACTTTGAAAAACGAAATTTTCCGAATTTAAAATGTATGAAACAATTTTCTCGAAGCAACGAAACAACTTTATTATTGAATAAGAAATTTAAAAACCATTTTATCCCAGACTAAAGCAGTCTAATTTACGATGAATTTAATAATAATAATTAAAAAAAAAAATGATAACTAGTCAGAGTCATAAAATCTAGTGTTTCTAGTCCTTTGCTTCGGATTTTTTCCATAGTAAAATGACTAGTTTGCTTATATCCTTTACCAACAAAATAAATTCACTAGTTGAATAAAACCAAATTGCCATGTGAATTCCAATGAAAAATTGGAATCTAGTCGTTCAAGTGTCCCGATTGGGATTGAATAAATTAGATAAAATGAGGGTAGAAATGATATAAATTGAAAACAAATATATATTATATATTAATTATCTAAAAGGTATTTAGTGGTTCTTCATGAAATAAGGCTATATTCACTGCGATTTATCTTTAGATGATACGTAACTCTATTTGAAATAATTTGGCTAGTCTCAGCATGACATAACAAGCTTTCTCTGAGCTACTTTATCCCTCGTAAACCTATCGAATCTCCCTGATAGAGGACCAAAGAAGTAAAAAATTCATTCTAGTCAAAAATTAATCACAATACTAGCCAAACATTTGAACAATGAAATACTAAAAATTTTTCCTCTTAGATGTACAAATTTAAACTGGTGATTTTGAAATTCTTCCATTGCTGAATCTTCCTCTGAACGTTTAATCAATATATCTCTGTATTAATGTAATCTTTAATACTACTGATAATTACGTTGGAGTAATTGTAACCACATCTTGATCTATCTCTTACAACTGAGTTCTTCCTCAAGCCAAATATCTTTCTTCTGTGCTAAATAATAATAATTAATTAATTAATTATGAAAAAAGTCTCGTGTTGTATTTCGCGTATAAATATTATTTCACCTCTGGCTCAAAGTTTAAACCAAAAGCGTCTAAGAACGTCTTCCAGCGTCCCAAGAATCGAGTGAGAGAATAAAATACGATAATTTGCCTGTTATTCGTAAAATTAAGATAATAAAAAAAAAATCAAATGCAGTGCAAAGACTGATAATAAAACCACACACGAGAAGCAAAAAAAAAAAAAACGCACTTGATTGTTTATTTTTCTTCGATATAATTATATTTGAGGGGAATTATTTACTTTTGTGCCAATAGGAAGGCGTTGATATGACAAACGTAATAATGCCAAAATAATAAAATAAAGGAGTTTCAATGAATAATAATTAAACAAATAATTAGTCAGTTTATGGAATACTCGAGTTGCCTATATGAGAATTATTTTTAAGTCAACATTTAGTAGTGACACATATAAAGGAGGAATAAATAAAATATATTATATATACGTATTATAATATTCCCGTGCAAGAATTATGTATATAACGTTTTTACGTTATCATTGGAAAAAAAAAATAATAATGGGAGGACAAAGGAATAAAAAAACATACGCAAAATTAGATTTTAAGGAGATCGAGATAATAACTAGTACGTAAGAGTTTTTCTCAATAACTTGAGACAAAAATATCCCTGTGAAATTTTTTGGTAATTGGTTGAGGTGGTGGAGGTATATTTGATGATGATTATTAGAATTTTGGAGGAGGGCACACAATTGTTCATTGTATAAGAAAATAATATATATATATATATATATATATATGTGGGACTGAAACACAAGTTGATACATACGATAGATTCTCTGATGGTTACGGTTTTCATTTAATTATTTCTTTTGTCACTAATAACAATTGTGAGTGTGAATTATCATAACGATTGTGTTAGCAGAGAGACATTAGAAATAATAGAAATAAAATGGAATAAATTTAATCCTCTGAATTTCTATAATTTCCCCAATTAATTTTTCCACTTTTTTTGTTGCAGTACTGAAGAGCTACATTGACATACCCAAGTGTCTTTTGTCATTATTTCAACTAATATTCATTAATTTATGTTACAGGTCGTCTAGTATGTGGCTGTGGAAGGAGATTTAAGTATAATTTTTCATTATTGTGCCACCAACGAAGCGACTGTGGAGAGAGCTACAATTGTTTAAAATGTGATTTTAATACTCACAAACTAAACTTGTGGACAAATCACGTTAAAACTAAATGCAAGAAGAAGGACTAATAAAATTCTGCTTTTTTTTCATTCACGAACACAAACTAACGACTTTAAATAATGTAACACATTTTTTAATAAATCAGAGGCTAAATTTTTATCGAATATATTTTTTTGAAATTTAGTCTATTTCCAGTGGATGTTCAATAATTAAATTGAAATTTCATTGATTAACTCTAATATATCGTTAATTTTTTCTGTTTCAGATGATACTATTCAGCACCCAGTGGGTACACGTGGTCCGCGTAATTTAAAGAGAACAAAAATGTCAAGAGGAAAATTTGTGTGCAATTGTGGAAAGAGATATATGATAAAAGGGAGTTTAGAGAGACACAAGCGTTATGAATGTGGAACTCTACCTCTATTCTCATGTCCAAAGTGTTACAGACTGTTTAAACATCGTCATCACGTTCTCTCACATTTAAAAAAATCGTGCATACAAAAATGAGATTTGTATGATTAATAATGAGACTATAAATCTGGTAGATTTTAGTTTTAGTTGATCGTGAATGATTTTTTTTTTTTTCTTTCTTTGCAAACCAGAGAAATAAAATGTTGTTAATACTCAGAGTGATTTGATTTATTGTTCAAATCAAAATTATTCATCATTTTGTGGAATTTGTATTTCAGTGATATTAATTCAAGGGTTATTCCTCTCATTTCAGGACTTTACATGGACTTTCAATGGCCCAATTGTCATTATAGAACTGTTGGAAACAGTAACAAGCCATTTGCTTGTAATATATGTGGAAAGTCCTATATGTGGAAAGAATCACTGCAAAAACATCAACGGATTGAGTGTGGAAAATTACCAAGCATACCGTGTCCAAATTGCTCGAGACTTTTTAAACATCGTCATCATATGCAAATACATGTGAAGAATTCGTGCCAAGGAATAAAACCACAATTGTAACTCCAGTCTTTTTTCAATCTTTAAATCAGTCATTGGATGATTAATAAATTATTATCAATCGTCAGTGTGTGTTTGTGTTTAAAACGACCTTGATAAATTTTCAACTTGTCTGTTCTTATTTACAGAAATAATAGCAATTATCCTCTCGTTGATTTTTTTGATCTGATTGGGATGTACGTATTCAAATTTTTTTTTTTTTTTTTTCTTTTTTTTTTTTTTAACAACAATTTTCCTCTTTTCTATTTCAGAACATCTGGACATTCGTGAGAAAAGATTTACTCATGAATAATTCACAATAAATGTTAATTATAATTGTTAATAATAATTCACTTGCGTGTTTAGAGCATTGGGAATGATGTTGGCTGAATATTTAAAATTAATCGTATGAGAATAATGAAAATTGTGATTTATTTTTAGTGGAAATAATAAACTCACAGAGTTCATTGAATTTCAGTTGCTGAATTTGGATGTGAGAGAGTAGCGGAGAGTGACGTGACGTGGTCTTTGGGGGAGAGAAATCTATACAATTGTCACATATGTGAAAAATCTTACCTATGGAAGGCATCACTTGGACGACATCTTCGCGAAGAGTGTGGCAAGTTGCCTCAGTATAATTGTACATTTTGTGGACGTGAATTTAAACAAAAATGCAGTCTACAGAGGCACTTACGCACCCAGCATCATGTTAAACAACGTGGAAAATTGCATGCTGATTTCATCATTCAAGATAAACATCAATGAAGATCTCAACGAGTTATGGAATAAACATTTGTGCATCATTGATTGATGAATTAAAAAAAATTCACATTTTAACTTTTTTTTTTTACGTTGAATTATCGTTTAATTCCGCGTTTTTTCCACGATGATTAATTTAAATAATTAGAAATCGTGATCTCTTGCTAATAGTAATCATGCAATTGGTTTATTTACCCTCGAAATGAACTGATATTTTGATTATCGAGAAAAAAAAAATCATCATTTGAAGATTATCGTCCGAAGATCGATGAAGACGATTCAACACAGAGGTAAATAATGCTTTCGATTGAGTCACTTGAGTGTCTATTTTCCTTGTATACTCTGTGTAAAATCGAGGGCATTTTAATCGTAGCTCTTTTATTAATATTGCTTGCGTTTTCCATCGTTCCCCCATTCATAATGAATGAATGATTAATTTGTTTCTCTGAATGATGAGAGATAACAGAAAAAAAAAAAAAAAAATTTATTCTGAGTTCTGTTTGCTCTTGCTTGACGATTCAAGGGTACTCGTTAATTATTCAATGGTTTCTCATAAGGGATTAACATGGTCAACAAATATTACTAATTAAATTGTCAATAATTGTCATTCCTACGAAAGAAAAAAAAAACTGATATGAGATAATAAGTGAATATACATCTAACATACTGAATAATTTTGTTCACAGGGAGTACCAGTGATGCAAAAATACACAACAACCGTACAAAGCCAATGTGGCGACCATTTCCTTGCTATGCGTGTGGAAAAGCATATACACGAAAAGATACATTGAGACGTCATCTGAGATATGAGTGTGGAAAAAATCCCCAATACATATGCTACGATTGTAAGAAGGGCTTCAAGCAGAAGTCCAATTGGCAGCGTCACAATAAGAGCATTCATGGCTTTAAATCATTTTAGAGTGATGATTTACAAAATCCAAGGCTGAAGAATTTTAATTTCTTCAAAAATATAAAAAGATTTATGCGATATTGGAAGAAAAAAAAAATATTGAAGAGAAGACAAAAGAAAGCACGAGTCATTCATTGAAAAAAAAATTTCAATGCAGGGCTTTCTACAGACTGACTCTGTTTTTTTTTTTTTAAAATACCTAGTTAGGAAGCCAAGTTGTTTCTATATTATGACATTTAGAAAAAAAATTTCATTGCTGCCTTCGTACTGTGGTTTTGGCTAGAAACCCAAGAGAAAAATTTAACAGATTAAGAATTAAAAAACAACACAATGAATAAAAACTTAAAATCACGTGGGTAATATTACTCATTTGTTTATTCATGTTTTATGTTTATTGTTTAAGACTATTGTATGTTTTCTATTGTTTGTCGTTAGAGGGAGGAAAATTCATGGGTGGCTTCATCAGCATGGAAGATACGTCTTGAAGATTTAAAAAAAAAAACACATAAATTGTCTCCCTGTTGCTTCATATTCTCTGTAGTCGTTAATTGTCCCTAAAAAAAAAAATTATGTTTTTCTTTTCTTTTTTTTTTTTTCAATGAACAAAGAAGATTGTATAAGCCCGTCGGTAATCGTGGCTATTTTGTATCGCGGTTTCAGGAAATCGTCACAGGATGCGTTATCCAGATGTACGGACAGATCGCGTATACAGTACAACACCAAATCCATTTCCCTGCCACAAGTGTGGTAGAACATATAAAAACAAGGGAAGCTTGAAGCGTCATCTTCACGATGAGTGTGGAAAATCACCCCAGTACATATGCAGTATCTGCGAGAAGGGATTCAAACAGAAGGCCAATTTTCAACGTCACAATGCAACAATCCATGGACATCTCTTTGCTCGGCCACCATGAAGATTATGCTCAAATAGTTTCATATAGATAAATTCAATTTATTCATTTAAAAAAAAGTTAAAAAAACCAAAAAAAAAATTTAAAAAATTTAAAAGAGAAAAAAAAATCATTCAGGAACATTAAAAGTTGACGTTTAACAGTATTCCAGCTATATGTATGTATACATCGCACCAATCAGTAATCACACAAATTTTTCTTTGACACAATTGTTTAATGTTTACTTTTACCGATTCATTGATAATTTAAAAAAATTCAATTCAATTTAATTTCAAGCCTCTATTGTTCAATAAATAAAACTACTTCAATGAAAATACAACCCAAGATTATGTTTTGAATCAACACCAATCATCCATGAAAAAAAAAAAAAAAAAACAAATTCTTCACTTGAAAATGCTCGAGCTCGATGTGAATGCATGTACATTCCCTTGAGAATAAATAAAGGCGCAAGTATATAGAGTGCAAACAAAATGAACGTTTTGCAATAATCACAATTGTCTGTGTGTGTTTTCAGATAATCAACTGAGGAATACCTCTCGTCAAGCAGTGAGGGGCTTGGAGTGCCCAAAGCCCTATCCCTGCCCCAACTGCGAGAGGTCATATAGGAATAAAAGTACTCTAAATCGTCACCTCAGAGAGGAGTGTGGTGTATTACCACAGTATATATGTCGTTTTTGTCAAAAGGCATTTGCACAACGTTCCAATTTTCAACGACACGTTTGGACTGTTCATGCATGTATTCTATAAAAATTTTACAAATGGAGCGCAAAATAATTAACAGCCTTCCAATTACATGAAATAAATAAATAATGAAAAAAATGTTAATATTGAGAATTAAAAATTCTCAACGAGCTTAAAAGAATTATTAGATGTAATTATAGTTTTTTTACGTGTTAATAAAAAATAGTTGACTGTATATTCAAATGACTATGTGACTCTTTTCTCTTCTCATTGATCTACTTGTCTTTAAAGTTTAAAATACAAATTTTTTTTTTCTTTCAGATTTCCTTTTTGATCCCAATTATTTATCTGATATTAATGTAAAATTATTTTTTTTTGTTTCAGATTATATACAACGAGGGCCATCACGTCGTGTCAACAAGGATAATCCATTCAGATGCCACTTGTGTGGAAGAAAATACACATGGTCAGACTCACTGAGAAGACACTTGAAAACAAACTGTAACAATCGAGCTACGTATTATTGCCATATTTGTAGAAAACAATTTAAAAAACAAGACGAGTGTGATCAGCATGTAGTAAGTGTACATCACACATACCATTTTATGAATTTTTTATAATTATTATGAATAAATGTTCAAGCCAATTATTCGACAATTTTTATTCCCTTTGTTATGAAAATTATAAACCGAGTATTTAATCATTCTACACTAATTTCTCATTAACACTCTTCATGTTTTATGTTCCAGGGAGGAGATAAATAGTAGATTGTGTTGATTACATTGATTTTTAATCGTTACTCTCGTTCTATAGGTTTCAAATAATTTCTAGGAATTCACCAATTTGTAGAAACGATGAAATTTATATGTAAGATAACTAATCGAAATTATCAGATGTCTCATTTGTCGTTTAAAAAAAAACCATCATTCATCCACGACACCTACATCGCACAATTTCTTCTTCCAGGTACTTATGGAGTACTCGATGACTATTACAAGAGACTGGGCCGTCACTTTTGTCGTAAATGTGGCAAAGAGTATAGGTGGGCACAGTCTCTCGTTCGCCATGAGAAAGAAGAGTGTGGAAAGGCACCTCAGCACACCTGTCCCCTGTGTGGTCTTAGAATTCGTCACAAGTGGGTGTTGAATAAACACATGCAGACTGTACATAAATTTATGGGCTCTAATGGAAAGAGAATAATGCACTGATGCATTTTTAACTGATGAGATGATTTTTTTTTTTTTTTTTTTTTTAACTAATGGACTTATTAGATGATAATTGTTATGGAGAATATAGACAATAAAAGAAGTTATGAGAATTGAAACAATTTTGTTTAAACTCTCTTCTTCAATTTTATCACGATAATAACGTAAATTCTATCCACCTCTCGTAACTAATCCCCCATAAATCAATATACGAATTATGTGAAAAAAAAAATTCACTCAGTAATTCCTAAATTTAAAGTTTACTCGGAAGGACAATAAATGGTATAAACCCATCAATTCCTTCCAATTTAACACTTTATAATTTTTTATTTTTTATTTTCAGATACCAGTGACCAATACTCAGTGAATTACTGTCCAAACTGTGGAAGGCATTATCTCCACAAATCAACTCTCAATCGCCATCTTAAATACGAATGTGGCAAAAATCCTCAATACATATGCTACTTTTGCAACAAAGGCTTCAAACAAAAATCCAACTTGTTTCAACACAATCGACGAGTTCACGGGCAATCATCCTAGATAAAATATTTTTATTTCGATAAATTTTATAGAGACTAAATTTTTGATTACAGAGAGAGAGAGAGAGAGAGAGAGATAATAAAATTGTATATTACTGAATGGAACGCATAACTATGCTTCAATTACTACATGGCTTCGAAACAATTAACCCACTGCTTTGCAGATTATCTTTTATCACTCTATTATCCATTATTTGAATCAATTGAATTTACACTACCAAATATTATCTGTTTTCAGGAAATTATCGCCCAATGACATATCCCCGAAAAATACCATATCCATGTCCAAGATGTGGAAAACTCTACAAATGGAGACAATCAATGCAACTACATTTGCGTGCTGAGTGTGGCAAGGAGCCACAATTTTCCTGTCGACCTTGTGCAAGAAAATTCAAACACAAGCACAATCTAATTGCCCATTTTCGTACAATGTCACATTTGGCTAAAATCTCTAGTATTAATCGCAAAGCTTGAATATTACTTGTATTATTGATATTACAAGATTAATCAACAAATATACATTTTTTTCAATGATATATCTATTCATCGGTTATTCCCTAGTGATTATTTAATGCCCGCATGATTAATTTTTTTTCTAGGATAATAGATGATAAAAAAAAAATTATAAAATTTATATTATTCTGGTTAAATCTGTTCTGAACAGAGTGAATTTTTTTATCTGTTGCAGGAGCTCTTATAGCAGCCGCTGTTTATCCCTGCAACAATTGTGGAAAAATGTATACTAATAAGAAGACAATGTGGAATCACAAGATATTCTGTGGTAAGGGACGACAGTTTCCTTGTGAATCGTGTGGTAAACGTTTTCAACGAAAACATCATCTTGAGAAACATCTGAGGACTGTTCATAAGTTTGATAATATTGTGGGTGATGTTGACAGCAAAAATTGGTTCTATCAGGGATGATGATGGAATTTTAATCGATTATTGTTTATAATGAATAATTAATAATTACTAATAAAATCTACGTGTTTTTTTATATATTTCTGTAATTATTTACGCATGACAATAGATAGAATTAATGGAAGAGTGTAATCATGAATTATCAACAAAGTTAATAATCTGATATATTTATTTTTTTTTTCATTCTATTTTTCAGTACAATCACTCAAGAAATGGGGATGTTCAAAGTGTGGCAAATGCTACTTACGAAAATCATCACTCCTCAATCATATACGCGTTGAGTGTGGAAAAGATCCCGCTTACAAGTGTCCATATTGTGGACAAAAATTCAAACACAAGCATCGTTATCAATATCACTTGACATCTCGACATCAAATTGAAATTTAATATTTTTTTCTAAAATTTCAATAATCAGTAGATGTAATCATCATTGAAGAATAAAAATAATAATTAAGTTTTAGTGTGACTAAAGCCATTTTAATAATCTCATACTCTCTCTCTTCATGTATTCTAGTTATGCACAATTTTGTCAGAATGAGTGTGGAAAAAGTGGAATTATTTTCTGGACTAACGAAATATATTTTTTTATTTCTAGTTTCAGGGCCAAGATTGATGGTGAAGAGCATTGAAAAATTAAAAGAAAGAAAATCGGTAATTCATCAATGCAACAGATGCGGAAAGGGATATCAATTGGAGGGATCATTGAAGAGACATTTGAGATTGGAGTGTGGCGTTGAGCCAAGACAGAGTTGTAATTACTGTGGCAAGAGATTCAATCACAAGTTTAAATTGACTTCACACATGAGCTCGTGCAGACGAAGGAAAAAATATATCTCGTTACTGTAACCATTGAAAATTGAATTAAATCAAAATAATTTACAATTTTTTTTTTTCCTAGTTATATATTTGATGTATGAGATGAATTTTTACCTGAAATAAAACAATTTCAACTCAATTATCGATATAATTTTGATAGGACTTCTTTGCTATTTGCTCAAACACGAACGTTTTCCCCCACAAAAAATTTACAATTTCTCTATTATCTTTGCATGTATTTTTCACTGTTGAATAAAATTAATTATGATTGAATTATCCTTTGGAAAAAAAATTTATATTTGTACTAATAAATAAATTTTAATTCCAGGTTTACGAATTCTAAAGACAAAGGATGGACAAGAAATAATCATCGGAATTCCTGACAAACCTCCAGTACTAACACCAATATCATTTAAGACAAGTCCAACGATTGAGCCAATGGAGCCACAGGGAAATTTTTCATGCTCAAGATGTGGAAAAATCTATAGAGCAAGAACATCATTGAGTCGTCATCGACGACTTGAGTGTGGTGTTGTACCATGTGAAATTTGTCCAATTTGCAGACGACGCTTTAGACACAAATTTGTATTGAATGCGCACATTGTTGCTTGTCAGCGAAAATGTTCAGAAACTCTTACTAAGAGAAAAGAATAGAATTAAGCCGCAGAATATTTCATTTTTTAAAAATCAATTCATTATTACGATTAGATTTTAACTCACGAGGTAGAATCTCACAAAGTTTTTGATAAATGTTTTTATTGTCTATTGATACAATAAACATTAATTAATAAATCATGTAAATAACTCATTCTATTCTCTCTCTCGCTCTCTCTCTCTCTCTCTGTAATTCTATAATTCATCATTTAGTCTCTTAAATCTAAAAAATAAATAATAATTGGTATATTGTAATTAATGTCACTATTAATAAATATTTTCCATCAGAATTGTTGCAGAATGATGACGATATACAGTGGATGCCCAGGATAATAGACATACGCAGTGAAAAACCAGGACTTGATAGATTTAAATGTATGCAGTGTGGAAGACAATTCACATCAATATTCAATCTGAGACGTCACATCGAGTTCACTGTACAATGTGGCAATGGTGGTGAGAGAACCGAGTGTACAATATGTAAGAAGATGTTACGACCTGATTACATTACCAATCATATGCTCGCTGTTCATCTGAAGCACAAGAAAAATCGAAAGAGAAAACCATTGAAACAACGAACAATTCTTCGCCCAATGAATCAACGACCAAATCAGGAAAACTGAGTGCCTTTTTTTTTTTTTTGCTGATATTTTTCATTTTCTGTGAGTCAAATTTACCCAATAATACGGAATTAAATAAACCATTAATCCCGAACTTAATTCCCATATTTTTTGTTGCAGATTTTTTTAAACAACGAAAATACTATTGATGAACAAGAGAATATTCCTTTTCTACAAGAATATATTTTTGGAATACGACATTTTTTTTATCTTCTCTATTGAATAAGAGCATGATAATTATTACTGATTAATCAGAAAATGTTGAATTGTTAAGAGAAATAAATCATTTGAAATTAAACCTTATCCCAATGATTGGTATATCCATATCCTCTTAAATAAGCTTTAGATACTATAAGCGATATTATTTTGCCTCTCTCAATGCACCCAATTGTACAATTTTCTTTTCGTTCACTCTCTACTAAACCGTTCGCACGTTTGCCATAATTGCTAGCTAAAATTTTTTAACTCTCTATTGAAAAAAAAAAAAAAAAAAAAAATTCTAACACTTTTTCTCTTTCTGTTAACCAGGTAAAAAGAAACCCATCAGACTCTCTAAATCAGGAGTGAAAGTGAAGACAGCTGAGGCAGGTGCTGAACCAGAGGAGGAGGAAGAGAACTTCACACTGGCTTTTGAATTTGACTCTGATGATTCTGAGGACAAGGACAACGATATGACACACGATGATGAGGATTCACCGTTTGGATTGGGTGATATAAGTATTTTGAAGAGACGTGGAGGAGGAAAACGTCGTAAAAAGCGCAAGAATAATTGCTCGATGACAAAATACGTCTACTGCAGCATCTGCGGTAGACATTTTACACAAATAAGTAATATGAAGAGACACGAAAAATTCTGGTGTACACCATCGACATTACAAACTGAAAAACGTGTTTGCACTCACTGCGGTGAAACATTTAAAACTCGTAACAGTACAATTAAGCATTTGATTGATGTTCATAATGAGTAACAATTTATATTTTATTATTTTATTTTAAACAATTTCTTACCTCGATTTATTTAACATTACGTTTTATTTTCACCCTTTTATTTTATATTAGTTTTATTTTGTCCTCTTCAATTTAATTAAACACACTCAATTGTGGATTTAATGCTAAATTTTTTGTCGAACTTTGATAATTATGTAATAAAGAAATTGAATTGTATCTGAAGAAATTTTTATATTTATTTGGGAGAGAGATATTGTTAGTGCATGAGAATTTCGTTGATTTATTGATTTATTGAAAATTTTTAGGGATCACTCATCACAATCACATTTTAGTCAGAAATTTGTCATTATTTTCATTGGCATGAATTTATCATTTATTGATGTTATTATCCAACAAAGCATGGTGAATTAATTGAGAGTCCTAGTCCACGTGTGGAGGATGTAACAGGAAATGTTGAGAAGAATTGGATTTATACACCAGATAATTATTTGCGGAGAGGAAATTAAAAATAAAAATGCTGATGTTAATTACCAAAAACTAGACTAGACTCTAGGAGAATCAATTCTAACACTATCAAATAATTTCAATGTTCACAGAAATATTTTACAATGGCCAAAATTACGTGGAGGATACCATTCAAGTTTCAATTCCATCAAATAAACTATACGAACCATTTGGACCACATACTCATCGAAGATCAAAAACCCTAGCAGCTCAGCTCCAGTACATCTGCCACTGTGGAAAACAGTACAAATGGGCTGACAGTCTCAGAAGACATCAGAGAGTCGAGTGTGGCAACAAGGAGAAGAAATTCCAGTGTACCGTGTGCAAGAGAAAATTCAAATATCGATACGATCTTCGCAATCATTCGGCCACCCACAATTACATTAATATATAATTGTACAAGTGGATTTATAGAGTTTTAAACTGATGAGGAAGAAAAAAAACATGATTTATTTCTGTTTTTAATAATTTAAAGTACAATTTTTGAATGAATAATTAATTGAACCTAGTATTCTATCCTTCAATTGATTCCCTGAATTCCCTAGTAGTGTCTCATAACGGTGAATGGTCAATGTTTAATTAAATTAAAGAGATATACAAAGAAATTGAAATAATTAATTGAATGTGTCTGTCCTAATCCCTTGTGTTGTATTAACAAATTATGGATTTTTGTGTGACTGATCGAATAAATTTCATGAGAAATATAATTTCTATTTTCTAGAGTACAGACGTTCGCCAGTGAGTCCCATAGACTGGTACTATCACTATCAGAGTATGTATCTACGTTTGGTTGCTGAGAATCAGATGAGTGAAACTAACAATGGTCTGAATGGCTACGATTACAAGGAGGGAATGAATGGACAGGTGAATACAAGTCAGTATAATCTGAGTAACAATATACCCGTGGATTATTCGACTCAAGAATCACCAGGATACTACTGTCCCAAGTGTGGAAATGCCTATAGTCGTCCACACTCACTAAATCGTCATATTAGATTTGAGTGTGGTGTTGAGCCACAGTTTGAGTGTCCCATTTGTCATAAAAAATCTAAACACAAGCATAATCTTGTACTTCATATGCGTACCCATCAAAAGTCTCAATGAGTTAGTCCAAAGTCGTTGAATTTTCGTAAAGTTTTTTTTGTTATTGATAAATTTAACAGAAATTTATCCCAGTTTTTTTTTTTTTTCATAAATATCTCAGAATCTAATTGAGATACAAAATTTTTTGTTAATACCTTTTTTGTAGATCTCTAGTTTTTCTACAAAAAAGGTCCTCAGGAAAATTTCTCCATCTGCCTTTATTTTCAAGATATTCATCAAACACTTGTACTGAGAATGAATTGATTTATCCTTATTCTACTACGACAGTAATGTATTTAGAATGGTGGGGTAAAATTGATCTCTTGAATCTTCGATATCTCTGAAAATCATCTCAAATGAAAATGAAGATGTAGACTCACTATTCCATTAAAATTAGAATAATTTATGCGTTCCAAAGATTAATTATTCACTTAATGTGACTTCGTTTATATTTGTTTTTGTACTTCAAGTCTTCAAGATAAATAACTGTAAACCACTGTCATTTGATCATTCGGTGGGTAAATAATTACAGTGCCATATATTTCCATGACCAATGATCAACCCATTAATCCATGTTCCTACTTAGTTATCACGAAATTAGAATTAAGTAAAAACACATCTGTGATGTGATAGCTCATGGCTGATGAAAAAAAAAAAAAAAAACTCAAACTAAAGAGTCTAAACAAATATTTTTGTTAACTATGATAAGCATCTAGAGCTAGCCAGTGGAACAAGTCTGATATATTACGAGAAATATATACATGTTAAATAATTGTTTATAAAACAAATGTATAATTTTCCAGAATAAATGATGAAGACATTTATATAAAATATTGTGTACGTTACCCTTGCAGCATGATCTCGATGTAAAAAGTATATTAAGATTTCTCTCTTACAATTGATTATCTGCATGCTCATTTTTCTGTTGACCTTCATCACCTGTTAAATCCTGAGGGAAGAGAGAGATTCATCGAGCAGGATTTATTTATGTTCCAGACAAGGATCATTTGGAAATGGGGGAGGGCATGTGGAATTGTCCAAGATGTGAAAGAACATACTCTCACAGAACTAATTTAACGAGACATCTGAGACTCGAGTGTGGTGTGGGACCGAAATTTGCGTGTGGTTGGTGTCAAAGGAGATTTAAACATCGACATCATCTTCAAAATCACGAGGAAAAAACTCACAGATATGAAGTTTTTCAATTTCAACGTTAATTATTTGTTATTTTCTTATTCACTCAACTGATGCTATTAATTTTTCATTCATGTTATTTATAAATATTTTCTCATGTGATTAATTAATTAATTGTTATTCATTTATTATTGATTCAATTAAACCCCCGACACGATTTCAAAATTAACAGTCACTGTTTATCCGATTCAATAGTTGAATTAAAGATGGCGGAGGCATGTTAACCATGACAACAATTATTATCGATTATTATTGATTTTTATTGAATTAATCACTACAAATTTTAATTTTTTTTCGACTTGTGATGTTAATTATCACTTATTCAAGTAGAAAATAATTGGATACAAGGTTTACTTGTTCGTTTACCCGCGATAAACACTGAGCGCCGCAGCTTCGTTATTCTCACACTCTCTTCAACAACTCGTGGACTGTACCTCAAGGGCTGAGTGGCGCTGCAGTCGCAAAATGGCGGTCGCCATGTGAAAAATGAATGTTTATAACTTGAAAATGTCGTTTCAAAAATACGTTTTTTAGTTAAATGTGAGACGTAAATAATTTATTGTTAACAGTGAGAAGAAATGAAAGAGTCTGTTTCACTCGAAATATATAATAATAACGGAATATTGATTTATTATTGAACACAGTCGTGATAATCAAGTGCGTGGTTATTCTAGTAGTAGTTTCTCCTATTCAGGAAATAAGATAAAATCAAGATGTTACTGAGATTCTGTCAATGTACAACGAGAAGTCGGCCGAGATTTTTTTTCACAAGTGCAATTAGAAATTCATTCACGAGAAGAAAATCAGAGGCTGAACTTGCGGCTGAGAGAAGACAGAAAACTGTGCATTATGTCACTGCAATTGGAGTGTTAACAATTGGCCTGGCGTATGCTGCTGTGCCTCTGTACAGATTATTCTGTCAGGTGATGATGATTTCAATTATTTATGTTCATTGATTTGTCGTTAAATTATCATGGATTCAGCTGTAAAGTGATAAAACAGGTTGAATCGGGGTTTTAATGAATATCTCTGAATCTAATGGAGATGGAAAAATTTTCATAGGGACGTTTTTTGTAGATCTTTCTTCAGTCTATAAAAAATCTCTCCACCAAAATTTCGTCATCTCTATTACATTCCAAGATATTCACCAAAAACTAATTTCTAAAAGTTAAATTCATTGAATTTTTATCACTTTCTCATGGAATTCATTGATGGAATATTGTTTTCTTCATAAGGCAACGAGTTACGGTGGAACAATAAGCACCCACAACCCAGAGGGTGTCGACAAAATGAAACCAGTGAGGGATAGAATAATAAAAGTCCACTTTAACGCTGACCTTGGAGCTACTATGCTCTGGAACTTTAAGCCTCAACAAAGAGAGATTAAAGTGGCCCCTGGAGAGACTGCCCTGGCATTCTACACAGCTAAAAATCCATCTGACAAACCTGTCATTGGAATTTCTACATACAATGTTGTCCCCTTTGAGGCTGGACAGTATTTCAATAAAATCCAGTGTTTCTGTTTTGAGGAACAGCAATTAAATCCACACGAAGAGGTAAAAGAGATGATAAAATGTGTAAATAATGGAATTAGAGAATTCAATAATTGAACTTTGAATTATTTTCATTAATTTATCTCAATCATTTTTATCTCCTGTGATTAAATGACAGTGTTAACATGATTACCTCATTAATTACTAATTAATCATTAAAGGTTGACATGCCAGTATTCTTCTATATCGATCCAGAATACGCAGAGGATCCTAGACTAGAGAAATGTGACGAAATCACTCTCTCCTACACATTTTTTGAGGCAAAAAAAGGATTGGATATACCTGTCCCAAGCTACATCAAAAAGCACCTAGCCTAGGGCAATTAGTCAGTGCTCGGTTGGAAATTGTACAGAAAATTATCAATTAAATGTTAAATTATAATTTGTTAATTGAGTTATTCATTGCATCACTCTTCCTATATCTAATATTTTTCTATGATCTTCATATTACTTATTAATTTTTTCTAGAATCTGAATAGAGCATTCACTGGATAAGCTCGTCTCAATCCACAGACTTTTTCCTTGTCGATGTACGTAGCATCTATTTTAAGGGCTAAATCGTGCTCCAAACTGTTTCTAGTTCGCAAAAGTCTCTGATGCTGACACTCGAGCTCCTTCAGCATCTTGTGCATTCTCTCT
The DNA here is from genome assembly GCA_035578325.1 of Coelinius sp. EB29. NCBI lineage: Eukaryota > Metazoa > Arthropoda > Insecta > Hymenoptera > Braconidae > Coelinius > Coelinius sp. EB29. Next base: position 5,744,000 of record JAOZGT010000009.1, on the reverse strand, counting down.
ACTTGATGATTTATATCCTCAATCTCTTTCTGAAGACTCACGTGAGCATAATCACGACATAATTCCAATTCTGGACGATGCATTCTGGCTTCTAGACGTGTGTGAGCTACTTTCAAAGCGTAACTCTTGTCAGCTATTGATTTTCTCATTATTTCTAAATTCTTTTCGACATCAAAAATCTCTTGTTGAACCTGAAAAAATATTTAATTTATGTAATAATGACGAGTTTATGATTAATATCTCCAATTTTGGGGGAGAATTTTGTCATTTTCCTTCAATTCTAAGATATTCAGTAAAAACTAGAGGACATTAGTGTAAGTACCTTGTGGAGATGCTGCTGGAGTTGATTCTTAGCCTCAAGTAACTCTGAACTACGTCGAGATAATGCATTATTCGTACTCGTCCAAGTCTCCCACATTTCTCGTGACACTCGGTTCACCAATGCCTCAGCCTCTGAACGTAATTGAACAGATTTTGTTCGTTCACTCTGAGATTTTTGAACAATTCTATTTGCTGCATCTGCCCAGGTTTCTTGTTCTGATACACTGAAAAGAATTTTCAAATTCGAATTATGAAATTATCAAAGATACTAATTACTTACCAGGGATCGTATTTTTCAATTCCAGCGTAATACTGTATTCCATGACTATAATTATTCAATTGATGACACAAAGTATCGATTCCAAGGGCACTCTGTTTATTCTTAAGATCTAATTCCAATTGATTTTGTGATGCTCGACAGTTTCTCAACTGAAAAATCGTCAATCTAATTAATCTGGGCAATTCAGTTTGAATCATTTAGAGAATTAAAAAAAAAATTTTTTCATAAACCTGATCTTTACACCTCTCCAGACAAGCCTCAAGTCTCTTTTGATTGCTCTTGAGATTCGAAACCTCGTACAGAAGACATTTCTCCGAGTCATCGTGCACCAATTCCGTACTTTTTCTTGCTTCACGATGGTAGAGACACTCTTCAGCAATGTGAAGGGGTCCCTCGATGTCCTGGACAGCTTTCTCGAGGACAGCTTTGCAATCTTGAAGTCTCTCGCACTCTTGAATGAGTCTTTCCAACTCTGCAGCAATTTCATTTCTCCAGAAAGTCACATCTGTTATTCGTTCACCCAGTCTTCTGCCGGTTTCGTGCTGAGTAATCTGGATTTTCTCCTCTGCTGCCCTGAATGTCGCAAATAATTTATTTTATGGATAATTTAGTTGTAAAATGTCAAATGGTACAACGAGACGAATTTACTCGGATTTAGATTGAAATTACTCTGGATCTATCAGAGATATCGAAATTTTTGTAAAAACCTTTTTTGTAGATTTAATTCCGCTCTACAAAAAAGGTATCTATGAAAATTTCTCTATCTCTATTAGATTTAGAGATATTCTCCAAAAACAGATTTACTTCAAAGTGATATCAATAAAATGAATGATTAATTAATTTATTTACCGCATAATTTTGACAGCATCATTGCGCATCCTTTCAGAATAGTAAGTATTAGCGTCAGCATCGTTATAGAATTTAATTTGCTTCTGAAACCACTCGTTGGGAGTGTATCTCGTATGCAGAGCAGTTTGTGAAGCGTGAACTGGATTTCTTTGATATCCTGTCACTAGATTTGGAAATTTCAGGGGTTCCGTTGACATGCCCGTTGCTGGATCGACAGCATAAGTGGATATACACTTTTTGGATCTGTATTAATAGAAATAAATACACTTGAAGAAATGAAATTACTCATAATATTGATTGTGTAAACCTCAACTTCAGAATGAGTTTTTCATGAATATCTTTGAATTTGTACAAGATAGAGAAATTTTTATAGATACCTTTTTTATATATCTCACTTTTCTGTACAAAAAAGGTCTCTTGAAAAATTTTGCTATCTCTCTTAGATTCTGAGATATTCTGCAGAAACCGATTGGATCGACTGTTCTATTTCATTCTCAATAATCATTAAAAATAGATTCTTACAGAGGAACCAACTGCACATTCTCATACCCAGCATTCGGACGCCAAGGCATCAGTGTATGATTCTTGTGGTACTCGATTGATCTTACTGGAATTGCCGGCTCCAGACAGGGCATGGAGGAGCCAACGTTGCTCCAGGGTTCGATTTGCTGAAAGAAATTAACTATTGAATAAAAAAAGGCAATTTCCACGTTTTACTCAATTAAAAAAAATTATTTGAAAAAGTTGAGGAAGGTCAAGGTTCAGAAATGGATGTCAGTAAGTCAACCGTTATGGCAGATGTCCCTTCAGAAGCTCCAGAACGTACGTTAATTATTCTATTTACTGCATAAAGTCAACGAAAATATAAATAATTCGTATTAAAAGACAATTTCTAATTATTCCCCCTTTTCATTAAGCAATTAATTATCTTAAATTGTATAAATAAACTCTTGGAAAAGTGTAATTAAGAGTAAAGAGGTTATATTTCGTTTTAATCTCTCCATCAAGTAGATAAATATTGTCAAATGGACCCCAGATCTGATGAAAACCAATAATTAATACATTCAGATTGTCCTGGAACACAAAGTGAGAATGCAGGTAAAGCTTCAGCGTGTGCAGGCTGTCCAAATCAGAATATCTGTTCGTCAGGTGCAACAAAAGCACCAGATCCTGGTATAGCACTCGTGAAAGAGCGATTGGCATGTGTTAAACACAAAATACTGATATTATCAGGAAAAGGTGGAGTTGGAAAGAGTACAATGACCTCTTTGCTCTCGAGGACTCTGGCCGCTGATGACCCAGACAGAAATGTAAGGATAAACACTTGAATAACTCCATGTATGAGATTTTAAAGGACTCACCCGTTTTCCTAAACCAAGCACATCAATGTGATCCTCGATGTACATTGTGTCATGTCAAGAAGTGGGAGATAGTCTCGTGATACAGAATATCCTGGAATACTTCGATATCTATAGCTATTTGTGTCGTGTCAGGCTGTACCAGGGGCCTATCGATTCCTCAAAATGCATCCCCAGAGGGTTTATGTAGTGAACAATGAGTGTAGAAGATACAGAATTACACGTAAACTGGAGTTTATCAGGGCTTCAGTTGAAATATCATTTATCAATCGATCGTTTTGCTGATTTTTTTTTGTACTCTGCAGGTCGCTGTACTGGATATCGATATCTGTGGACCTTCTCAGCCACGAGTCCTTGGAGTTCTTGGAGAACAGGTGCATCAGAGTGGGTCTGGGTGGTCTCCAGTTGTAAGTTCGAGCGTCTTATTATTTTTATTGACAATTTAGTGAATAGATGAAAATTTAATTTTACTCCAAAACCAATATATCTCTAGATCTAAGATGGATAGCGAAATTTTTGTGAAAATCTTTTTTGTAGAGCAAACTGAGATCTACAAGAAAGATCTCTACAAAAATTTTGATATCTCCCTCAGATTCAGAGATATTCATCAATAACTCAATGTCACTACATTTTTCTCATTATATTTGAGGGAATTTTCATTATTTCAGTATATTGAGGATAATTTGTCGTTAATGTCCATTGGATTTCTATTGGCCAGTCCAAGTGATGCCGTCATCTGGAGGGGACCAAAGAAAAATGGTACATATATTCATTTTCATAATTTAAGAATTTTTTTTCGTCATTCTTAATTTTATAATATTTTTTTTAAATCTCACAGGAATGATTAGACAATTTCTCTCTGAAGTAGACTGGGGAAATCTTGATTATCTGATTCTGGATACTCCACCAGGCACTTCTGATGAACATTTGTCAGCTACAACTTATCTCAAGGGTGCAGGAATCACTGGTGCTGTTGTTATAACAACTCCTCAGGAAGTTGCCTTGTTGGACGTGAGAAAAGAAATTGATTTTTGCAGAAAAGTGAACATTCCAATTTTGGGAACAATTGAAAATATGAGTATATTCGTGTGTCCCAAGTGTAAAAATACTGCTGAAATATTTCCAGCATTGACTGGTGGAGCTAGAAAAATGGCTCAAGATTTGGATATTGAATTTTTGGGAGCTGTTCCCTTGGATCCACTCCTCGCAAGATGTTGTGACGAGGGAAAAAATCCACTTACAGATATGCCAGAGTCACCAGCAATTGCTGCTGTTAAAAATATTGCATCTAGTAAGTAATATTGACTTTACAAGATTTAATTGTTTAAAAAACAGAGTATTCGAATTTAAACATCTTGTTGGATACTCAATTATCTCGATAATGAGTGATTTTAAGAGAAAATGTCAGATGACATTTTTTGTTGAAAATTTTTCCATCTGCAAAAAAGGTCTTTTGACATTTCCTCATAAAGTAACTCGTTCTCAAGATAAATGGAAAATTAAGAGAAATGTCAAATTCAGATTATCAAAGTTCCAACTCAATCTTTGATTTTATTCACAGGAATAATCGAAAAATGCGAAAAAAGTGGAGAGAATAAGATGACACATGCAGAATAACATAATCTTTTATAACAATCAATAAAATTTGTTATTTTTATTGAGAATAAATATTGTATTATATTTGAAAAAAAATTTCTCCAATTTTATTTTTGCAAAAATATCAATTTATAAATTTTTTGAAAAGAATTCAATCAATGCCAGATGTCGCTCAAACAATTCCATCACATTCCGTGTTGCCAAACGTACCATAATTATGGTATCGCTACTATCAGAGATTTCTGGTTTTGCCGCCACAAAGGTGAACAAGAATTAAATTCAAGATGTTGGGTGCGCCATAATTCAAAATTATCTCCAGTGAAAAGAGAACAAAAAGATAAACATTTGTTAAAAAAAACCTTGGTGAATTAATGAACATGGGAAATAATTCTATTAAAGCTTATCGATTTATACTCTTGACAAGTTAGAAAATTTCTTCAAGATGAGAAACGAGATTGGCGATAATTTAACTTATTAAAATCAAGATGAGTTGGCAAGAGTATGCTCATCATTGGTAATCACTAAATTGTAATTATCCCAGTCATTTTGCGGAAAATAGTCGTCCTCTCTATACATAGCAACACGTAAGCCTCCAGTGATGTTTGATGAATTTGAACAAGATTCTCCTAATTTAGAGCCCTCCCATTCTTCAAATATCTCTTCACTAACGGATATTGTCAGAGATTGACCTGTTCGTGACACCCATTCCTTTGCAGTTTGCAGACACTTCAAGGTCACACGACAATCTTCAACATATAATCGAGATATCACTGAAGTTGAAGTTGGAGACAGAAGTTCTTCAATGGTCTCATCTGTGATTGATTGGCATCTCGTACCTTTTAATGTTTTTAATGCAGGCATTCCACTGAAATCCGCATATTCCACCTCCGAATCAATATGCACATATGTCATAAGTAGAACTTCCAAGTATTCTAACTTTAATACACATTGCCATAATGAATTTTTTATTCTTTCGATTCCTACAATCCGAAAAATAGTATATTAGATGAATAACAGAGGAATATCGAGTGTTTGATGAAAATTATAGTTACCACTTATATCCAATTGTTTCAATCCCTTATTGTTCCTCAAAATTCTCGACAAAGTCACATGCGAAATTGCACAATAGGGTATTGCCAAATACTCCAATTTTGTGAAATGAACGATCTTATCAAAGTTACTGGGATGAACACATGAATCCATAAAATTCAATACTTTCAAATTTTCCAATGTCTCGATGCCCTTTAACTGATCTTCCTCAATACCAAAAAACCATAATGTTAGAGCTTGTAAGTTCTGAAATCTCGATAATTCCTACATAGAAAATGGAAAGAACATTATACATGTACCAAGGTCTGTCTGTTGGTAAGAATAATTGGTAGAAAAGAAAGATTTATAACTCACCACTGATTTCCCATCAAATTCAACATATATCATATATGCAGTCATATGAATTTCTTCAAGGTCAGGAGAGAACGAATTGATAACACCTTCCTCCAATGGTATCCCCCATAAACTTAAACGTTTTAAACATTGATTCTTCGAAATGATGGAATATAAATGAGGTATGTACGACTCCCAGAACGCAGTATCTGGTTGACGGGGGCAACACTTATGACGAGTGTCCACTGTTGAGACCATGAATCTTTCAAGGCTCACACAATGTTTTTCGATTGAGGACAAAGATTTTTTGAAATCTTCAAAATCAGCTCCGAGATCGCATGGTGGTTCCATAGGTATCTGTACTTTGATATCACTCAAGGAATGACCTGCACGAGAGGCAATTGTTCTCCAAGTGTCACTGGGCCAGTGCTCTGATACTTTAGTTACACTTGACCAGGATTGACGACTAATGGTATTCCAACGTTTGCACACTCTCTCCATGGCGAATTTGTCTGCAACCGAGTGAACACGTAGAAATATCTCACGCAAACATTCGGTTGGTAAATTTTGAATTGGCGAAAAGTCGTCTGAGGTGACAGTTATCATCAATACATGATCATCGTATTTGATCAATTTCCTCTGAGAAGCTTCCCAAACATTCCAAGCCTCATCTTCCTCACTGAACGTTATTCTTGCTAATCTCTCATGTTTATTATGTACATCTTGCTCGACTTCTCCACACAAATAAGTATCGACAATTGTCCCGTATTCCAAAAATACTGAAATAAGCTTTTCACAATCAATATCCAGAGGAATCTGATTGACGATGATTATATTCCAGGGGCTGTCTGCTTGGGAAGACTCTTCGGAAGACGATGAATCCATTCCCTCTGAATAAGGAGTCTCACATCGATGAGGCATATCCTCTTTGGTCTCCATGGAATCAACACACAGAAGGCAAATGGTATCAGATGGCTGCAAATTTCTGTTAAATTTCTCTGAAAGTGAGGTTATCTTCATCGTATTCTCAATTTCACCAATTGTCGATAGATCATCAGTATTCGTTTCACACACAATGCAACAGTGGTGTGATGATTCTGATGAATTACTCATTTTCTTTTGTTTTTTTAGAACAATAACTTGAGGAATGTGAATGCTGTGTTATGATGGGGAGAGTTTTTATATTGGAGATTATTCGAGGGAAAGTCGTAGAGTTGGAATGGCTTTTAAATATGTTTGGAATTTTAAATAATAACACACTACACACTACAGATCATACTCGTCTACCCATGCAGGGAGTGGAAACTCAATGACCTCAATGTATAGATACTATAATTTCGTGGTGGGGATTCGCGATGTTAAATGGGCGCAAGGTGGCGTTGAAACTCATAATATGGCTGGCGAAAGATCACAAAAACCTAGGTTTTTGTGAGATCCATTTACTTAGCCCCCTTTATATAGATTTTGCCATTTTTTTTTCCATCCTATTGAAGTAACGTTGAAGAAATTTGATAATTGAAAAAAAAACTTTGATAGTTGATATTTCTATTTTTTTTTATAAATTTTTTAAAAATCACACCTGACAAAAAACAGGTTCACCCCTGCACCTCACATAAAAAATATTTTTAAAAAACCATTAGATAGCAAATTCGTTGAAGATTATTTGATAGTAGAAAAAAAATGATCGATTCAATTCAACCCTACTAGGTTAGGTTAGATCACTGATTAGATACAAAATCACCGTTCATTCGTTAATTATTATTTATTAATTATTACTCATTATTATTTATAATAAATAATTATTAATTAGCAAAAAACAATAGAAAGAACCAATAATAATGTGAGTCGACACTCGCACTATAGAGGGCGCCACTACGCATCCCCTCTATTGCCTGAACTGACGCCATCTTGGCTTGGCAAAATGGCGTCGCTAATTTCCACATCGAGACAGACGCCGAGCTTCTCTTTACATAATTTACATAAAAAAACGCATAAAAATCATCATAAAAACCCATTGGGGTATTTACTAACCTGCGGGAACTTCCAACAGTGATAAAAACAAAGTTAAATACTCTGGTAAAAGTAATTTTATTCTTGGACATTGGACGGGTTAGATTGGCCAAATTTTATCGTGTGTTGTGACCACTAAAACGACCATTTATTTGTTAATTATTATTTATTAATTATTATTAATAAATAATAATTAACAAATAAACGGTTGTCGATACTCACACTAGAGGGCGCCACTACGCATCCCCTCTATTGCCTGAACTGACGCCATCTTGGCTTGGCAAAATGGCGTCGCTATTTCCCACATTGAGAGAGACGCTGAGCTTCTCTTTACATAATTTACATAAAAAACGCATAAAAATCATTATAAAAACCCAGTGGGGTATTTACTAACCTGCGGGAACTTCCAACAGTGATAAAAACAAAGTTAAATACTCTGCTGAAAGTAATTTTATTCTTGGACATTGGACGGGTTAGATTGGCCAAATTTTATCGTGTGTTGTGACCACTCAAACGACCATTTATTTGTTAATTATTATTTATTAATTATTATTAATAAATAATATGTAATTATTTATTAATTATTATTAATAAATAATAATTAACAATTAAACGGTTGTCGATACTCACACTAGAGGGCGCCACTACGCATCCCCTCTATTGCCTGAACTGACGCCATCTTGGCTTGGCAAAATGGCGTCGCTAATTTCCACATCGAGACAGGCGCCGAGCTTCTCTTTACATAAAAAACGCGTAAAAATCATAATAAAAACCCAGTGGGGTATTTAATAACCTGCGGAAACTTCCAACAGTGATAAAAACCAAGTTAAATACTCTGGTGGAAGTAATTTCATTCTCGGGAAAAATCTTGGACATTGGACGGGTTAGATTGGCCAAATTCTATTGTTGTGTGGTGACCACTGAAATAGCCGTTTATTTTTTAATTATTATTTATTAATTATTATTAATAAATAATATATAATTATTTATTAATAATAATTAATTAATAAATAATGAATAAATAAATAATAAAAAGTGATTTTATTCTCGGAAGAAGTTCTTGGACATTGGACGGGTAAGATTGACCAAATTTTATTATTCGGTCGTGATTTGCGAGTACAGACTTGCTCACCAGGCTTCCCATCTTTAATGGGATAGTCAGCTCGTCTGTATTCCACTTGGGAGTACAGACTTGCTCATTAGGCTTCCCATCTTCAATGGGAATTTGGCAGATCTGTGCTCCCTCCTGGAGTCGGACTCTGCTTATTCATTTGAGATTTAGGGAGAGGTACTATAAGGACGTACCTCACGGAAATGGTGCGGGTGGGGCCCATTTCCATCCCATTGATGATGGGAATGGCTCACTTTGTCATTCCCATCATCAATGGGAAGTCGGCAGATCTGTGCTCCACTTTGGAGCTAGGCTCTGTTCCCCCCCCCCTTGGCTCCCCATCTTCTATGGGGTAGTTGTGCGGGTCTGTCTCCACTTTGGAGACAGACTCTGCTTCCCCTCCCTAGGCTCCCCATCTTCTATGGGGTAGTCGTGCGGGTCTGTCTCCACTTGGGAGTCAGATCTCGTATCCCCTCCCTAGGCTCCCCATCTTCTATGGGGTAGTCGTGCGGGTCTGTCTCCACTTGGGAGTCAGATCTCGTATCCCCTCCCTAGGCTCCCCATCTTCTATGGGGTAGTCGTGCGGGTCTGTCTCCACTTGGGAGTCAGATCTCGTATCCCCTCCCTAGGCTCCCCATCTTCTATGGGGTAGTCGTGCGGGTCTGTCTCCACTTGGGAGTCAGATCTCGTATCCCCTCCCTAGGCTCCCCATCTTCTATGGGGTAGTCGTGCGGGTCTGTCTCCACTTGGGAGTCAGATCTCGTATCCCCTCCCTAGGCTCCCCATCTTCTATGGGGTAGTCGTGCGGGTCTGTCTCCACTTGGGAGTCAGATCTCGTATCCCCTCCCCAGGCTCCCCATCTTCTATGGGGTAGTCGTGCGGGTCTGTCTCCACTTGGGAGTCAGATCTCGTATCCCCTCCCTAGGCTCCCCATCTTCTATGGGGTAGTCGTGCGGGTCTGTCTCCACTTGGGAGTCAGATCTCGTATCCCCTCTCTAGGCTCCCCATCTTCTATGGGGTAGTCGTGCGGGTCTGTCTCCACTTGGGAGTCAGATCTCGTATCCCCTCCCTAGGCTCCCCATCTTCTATGGGGTAGTCGTGCGGGTCTGTCTCCACTTGGGAGTCAGATCTCGTATCCCCTCCCTAGGCTCCCCATCTTCTATGGGGTAGTCGTGCGGGTCTGTCTCCACTTGGGAGTCAGATCTCGTATCCCCTCCCTAGGCTCCCCATCTTCTATGGGGTAGTCGTGCGGGTCTGTCTCCACTTGGGAGTCAGATCTCGTATCCCCTCCCTAGGCTCCCCATCTTCTATGGGGTAGTCGTGCGGGTCTGTCTCCACTTGGGAGTCAGATCTCGTATCCCCTCCCTAGGCTCCCCATCTTCTATGGGGTAGTCGTGCGGGTCTGTCTCCACTTGGGAGTCAGATCTCGTATCCCCTCCCTAGGCTCCCCATCTTCTATGGGGTAGTCGTGCGGGTCTGTCTCCACTTGGGAGTCAGATCTCGTATCCCCTCCCCAGGCTCCCCATCTTCTATGGGGTAGTCGTGCGGGTCTGTCTCCACTTGGGAGTCAGATCTCGTATCCCCCCCCTTGGCTCCCCATCTTCTATGGGGTAGTTGTGCGGGTCTGTCTCCACTTTGGAGACAGACTCTGCTTCCCCTCCCTAGGCTCCCCATCTTCTATGGGGTAGTCGTGCGGGTCTGTCTCCACTTGGGAGTCAGATCTCGTATCCCCTCCCTAGGCTCCCCATCTTCTATGGGGTAGTCGTGCGGGTCTGTCTCCACTTGGGAGTCAGATCTCGTATCCCCTCCCTAGGCTCCCCATCTTCTATGGGGTAGTCGTGCGGGTCTGTCTCCACTTGGGAGTCAGATCTCGTATCCCCTCCCTAGGCTCCCCATCTTCTATGGGGTAGTCGTGCGGGTCTGTCTCCACTTGGGAGTCAGATCTCGTATCCCCTCCCTAGGCTCTCCATCTTCTATGGGGTAGTCGTGCGGGTCTGTCTCCACTTGGGAGTCAGATCTCGTATCCCCTCCCTGGGCTCCCCATCTTCTATGGGGTAGTCGTGCGGGTCTGTCTCCACTTGGGAGTCAGATCTCGTATTCCCTCCCTATGGCTTCCCATCTTCTATGGGGAGTTGGGCGCTATGTAGTCGCCATGTAAAAAACATCATCGGGTACCAGGTGATATTTTACATGTAGATTCCATATAGCCCCGTGGATTAGGCCTACTGGGGATACCACGTTAAAAAAAACGCGTCATGTGTATTCTACCTCCTGGGTAACGTGGAAATGAATACGTGTTATAGACTACTTTGCAGTGTAAATCCAATCTGAAATGCATATTTAATTTAACGGTCACTCTTCTTAGGCCTTTTCAGACCTGTATGTACAACCGTACTCAATCAGGATGAGCTTCGCTATGTTCCATGCAAATTTTTACAGTGGAAGAGATGGTCGCAGTAGGATTTTGCAAGATGCTGCAAGATATTCGCTGATTGTTGTACATACGCACAGAACAACAGCTCTCTATTCTATCGATGATGTTCCCGTAATTTACATGCTGAATATTTAAATACTGGCTGAAATGAGGATTGGAGGATTTAAAATTGCGCTGCGTTGAGTGGATAGAAAATAATTTATTTATACGCTGATGTTGTTCAATCGATCATTTTCTTTCAACTATCATTAATCTTCAATGAATTTGCTATCTAATGGTATTTTTTTTATATTTTTAATGTGAGGTGTGCGGGTGAACCTGTTTTTTTTTCAGGTGCGATTTTTAAAAAATTTATAAAAAATAGAAATATTAACTATCAAATTTTTTTTGTTAACTATCAAACTTCTTCAATGTTATTTCAATAAGATGAAAAAAAAAATTTGCTAAATCTATACAAAGGGGGCTAAGTAAACAGATCTGTTTTTGTGATCTTTCGCCAGCCATATTGTGAGTTTCAGTGCCGCCTTGCGCCCATTTAACATCGCGAATACCCATATTCTTGCTTCGCCGGTCTGGCAACCCTGCATCACATGATGGTCTCATTCTGGAACATGGCGTCAGTGATAAAAGGTGTGTGTTCACAGCACTGAATTTGAGTAAACAATCTTTCATTAGCACTTGTAATAGTCATGACTCCCTAAAAACATTTTTATTCAATATCTCGTGATTATTTTAATTGAATAAATTTTGTGAATATCTCCATAGACACTGGCGAAATTTGGAGCAGACTTTTTGTCCATCGACCCTTTGTAAATGGTGAAATATCGTATTTTGTTCGTGAATTTGAGGTAAATTATTTATTAATAAACACTAGTTATTGAATTCTCCAGTCTTCCTCATAATAATTTTACACTTCAACATAACCCAAAAAAAAAAAAACTATTGTTATGTCCTCATAGGAAAAAAGAGGGGATAGAGAGGTAGAACGATTATTTAAAATTCTTGAATACTCAACTGAGCTTGAACAGAGTCAAATTGACAGGGCTGAGCAACTTGGTGACTGTCATCTGCCCAGTCTAAAAGCCAATACAGATGTTGCACTGAGTATGTGCGATAGAATTCTTGGCAGAGAGAAGGATTTTAATGCTGTAAGCTGATTTCAGAATTGAGTTTTTCAATGATTATCTCGTTTAACCATTTTAAATTCAATTTAATACACTCTCATCGTTCCAGGACATTCAATTGGCTGAAAATCGTGAAAATAGGAAAGAGGACTGGAAGAAGTTTATAAATGATATGAGCATCAGATGTACCAGAGTGGATGAGACATTTACTGACAAAGAAAAAGAACTGAGAGAATTCTACATCGATCTGGAGAAAAAACTCCACATAAATCCTTAAAAATCCTTTCCCCTCATTCCTCATCAATCCCTTTGACTCATTATGCCTGTAGAGCAGATTGAGGATCCTTCAGTGAAGATAAAACCACCCTCAAAGCTCATTAATTTCATTCGAAAGCAGGTGAACGTGAAAGAAGCACCAGAGGGTCTCAGAGGCCTTAAAAAATCTCACAAATCCGATGTTTTGCTGAAAATCGAGGATATCAAATGGCTGAATGATTTTTTGATCAAATACAGAGAAGAATCCACCACTAAAGTGTACATTCACGAGCTCCTAGAAGGTGCAGACGTTATTCTACCAGAGCCAAAGATCACACCGAGAAATCCAGTGTTGGAGGCAAGAATTCAAAAATTATCTGCTCAACAATCAGCCAGAGAGTACAATGCTATGACTAAAGGTGTAGACCCTATCAGAAAATATCATCCAGAGGACACGATTGCATATCAAAGTAAATAAATCCATCAAACCTGATAAACTTTCTCTAAGAATAATTTAATTCTCATAATTTCTCTAAATTTCAGTGAAGGAAATAAATAAACAACTCATTGCTGTTGCCCAATTCGTTCTCTCAGTGATAGCAGCCTTTGCATTTGGCTTCATAGGACTTGAATTGATACTTGGAAGCCTAGACTTTGGCTTCAGATTACTATTAGGAATAATTTGCGGCCTCATTGTTGCACTTGCTGAAATTTACTTCCTTGCTAAGAAATTGAATGAAGACTGCTGGGAACCACCGCCAATCCAAGTGTTTACAAAACCCCATCAAGAATAATTAATTAGAATACTTGAGGTGAATTGTGCATGAGCATGTAAATAATTACTAATCTCGTGTAATTAAATACATTATTACGGAAGTTTTTATTCTATATTTTGCTTGTTTCTTGTTTCTTTCCTTAATTATAAGTTTAAACAGTAATTCTAAGGTAATTAATAATCCCTGATAATTGAATTGAATATAAAATTTTGTTGATAATCATTGTTTTATAAATTTTTGTTATAGAATATCCAACAAATTACCCAGAAAATCAATTTCCAGTGGTTAACGAATGGAATCCCCTAAATTCCTGTCCAAATTGTCACAAAATATTCAAACACAGATGTAATTTAAACACTCACGTGAGGTATGAATGTGGAGTACCACCGAGATATAATTGTCCATACTGTGCCAAGCAAACTAAACACTTGACAAATGCTCGTAGTCACGTAAAACGATGCCATCCTGAACGAGAGTTGCAAGTGATTGATGTACTGATGAGTAAAATGGTGGGTCCAAGTACCTCTACATTCAGAAGATGAAATCAATGATTATTACTTAATAAAGTATAATTCAAACAGCTATTTATTTCTTTACACTTTGACATCATTCTCCAAGAAATAAATAATTCAAATTTCTTCACACACTAATGATAAATATTGATTTAAAAAATTAGAGAGAATTTTTCATTTAATCCAGAATGAATAATAAAGGCAAAAATTGTTTTATTCTACTTATTACTCGTATTCTCGTCACTGGATTCACTTTTTATTGACTCAGACTTTCCATTTTCCTTTTGACTCTTTTCTTTATCATCCTCAGACTCCATTACCTCATCCTTGGAACTGTCAGAGCTAGATTCACTGTCACTCTGACTATCACTGTCAGAGTCTGTTGAACTTTCGTCTGAGCTAGATCTCTCAGCAGCTTCTTTATCAGCCATCAATTGTTTAAATTGTCTAACTGTTATTTTCCTTGGCATAATTTCCTTGAGAAATTCAAGTGTCTCATTCGTTTGTACCACTTCCGCCAAATGTTTGTAATCCAAACTTGTGCTTTTCTTTGATTGTTTGTGGGCCTCATCGGACATAAAGTGGATAAACATTTCCTGGAATAAATAATTTTCAGTGATTTAATCAGTCATAGATAGAGGAGAATTGTTAAAGTTATGGGAAATGACTACATACAGTTGCTTTTGTGACTAAAAATAAACCATCCTGGGCAATTGACTCAACATGTGGTGAACTCTTCATAATCGTCTTCACCCTCGACATCGGCAGTCGGAGTTCTTTGATTTTTGATGCTGGTTGTTGGTGAGCCATTATTTTTAATAAAAAAAAACACTGAGTTGTTCCTGATCAAATTTAAGAAATTTAATTTATCACTTTTGAAGTTAATGATATATAATTTTAATCACTGACATTGAAGAGCCCACCTCGTTGTTGTTTACCTCAAATTGAAGGTTATGTTCGCCGGAATGGTGCCCAGCGCCATCTGCACGTCGTTAGAATTTACGCGGGAAATTTATAGGACTAGTCTTTTAACACATTCTAACCCACAATTTTTATGGTGTTTTTGGAGCAGAGAAAGTGAGTATATTGATGATAGTAAATTTGGAGCAGAGAATAGAATTTTATGATTAGAAACGATTGAAAAATAAAAAAAATACGCTCCCGGGTGGGCTCGAACCACCAACCTTTCGGTTAACAGCCGAACGCGCTAGCCAATTGCGCCACGGAAGCCATGATAAGAAAAAAACGTTTATCGTATATAAACTTGGGTGAATTTCCAACTGTGTGGAACACAGTGAACTTGTTTTTGTTCATTGACGTAACGGAGGCCCTGCGTTTGAATAATAAAAACTATTGTTTATAAATATTTTTTTTCCATTAAAATAAAAAAAATCCAGCTCTACAAGAGTGTCTGTTCACTGTGTAAAAAATTCAACCTCATCATGGCAATACTCTCGTTGCGAAAAGAAATCGAATATCAATCTGTTTTTGGCGCCCCAAGCTTATGCAGACTCCTTAAGGCATCATAACGCGTAGCGCACAACAATTATACATTTTCTACATTTTCCGGCTTTGAGAAAAGGTCCGAATTTGACCTGTAAGGTTGATTTCAGATTACTAGAAACTATTTTTCCTACGATACGAACTAAAATTTATTTAAAAATCAATGATGATCATATTTTGAGCCTCACTCGTTTGAATTCCCCTCAAATAACCCAGATATATCTTCATCATAAATCGAGATATGAACATAATGAACTCTAGAAACATGAGCGATGCAATCAATACTGATAACGATTGGTTATCAACGATGAAGATATGATTCATCAGTCATTTCAGGGATCTCGCCAAAGTGACAACATTTCAAGTCGATATGCCACCATAAGTTGTCGATTGCACTCTACAACAATGGAAAATAAATTAGCTCCTGTGAGTACATTCATTCATTAACTTTTTCGGTAGTCCAGAAAATTTCCTACAAAAGAATTCCCTTGATATTTTCTTTGGAACTCACCATTTATCGGAATAACTCACCACTTGGCTAATAATTCCACAAACTGTTCTCTCCTAATTTCTAGGGAGATAATGTCTGGATTACAAATGCATCAACGACCGAATTTACTGTCCACTTGGGTGGCAGAATCACGAGAATCGATGGCAAAATCATAACAATCAAGGATGACGATGGAAACGTAAGTTCCATTGCTGATATCATTGAATAAATGTACTTCCATCTAATCTTATCAGCGATAGATTCACGTGTCACGCATTTCCTCATTATTCTGATGATAATATTCCTGGAAACACAGGTGCAGAATATCCCAAAGGATCGGATTATCAAGCACATGCATCCAACATCAGTCTCTGGAGTTGATGACATGATAAAACTGGGTGATCTTCAGGAATATGCCATCCTGAAGAATCTCCACATGAGATACAATAAAAATCTTATATACACGTACACCGGCAGTATGCTAGTTGCAATAAATCCTTATCAGATTCTGGACATCTACACTCCTAAAGAGATTTCAATATACAGAGGAAAGAAAATTGGAGAAGAGCCACCACACATTTTCGCTGTTGGTGATAACTGTTTCACAGAGATGAAGATAACTATGAAGAATCAATGTATCGTCATCAGTGGAGAGAGTGGAGCAGGTAAGACGGAGAGTACTAAATTAATCCTTCAGTATTTAGCTGCAATCAGTGGAGAACACTCTTGGATAGAGCAACAGATACTTGAGGCTAATCCCATTCTCGAGGCCTTTGGTAATGCCAAAACCGTTCGAAATGACAATTCCTCGAGATTTGGAAAGTACATTGATGTTAATTTCAATAAGAGTGGAGCTATTGAGGGAGCGAGAATTGAACAGTATTTATTAGAAAAATGTAGATTAGTTAATCAGTCTCAGGGAGAGAGAAATTACCACATATTCTACTCGATCCTCGCGGGTTTATCGAGAGATGAGAAGAAAGAATTGGGACTGATCAGTAGTGAATATAAATATCTCTGTGGAACATCAAAATGCAGAGGTAGAAATGATGCTCAAGACTTTTCTGATGTTCGAGCAGCCATGAAGATTCTAAATTTCTCTGACGGAGAGTTCTCTAATATCATTCAACTACTTTCCTCTATTCTACATCTAGGAAATTTTAATTACAAGTCTACAGTGATTTCAAACATGGATACCTGCGAAATTCAGGATGATGCAGGAGTTGGAATAACTGCTAAAATATTAGGAGTGAGTACTAGACCTTTGAAAGAAGCTCTTACGAAGAGAACAATTTTTGCTCAGGGAGAGAGAGTCATCAGTAATTTATCCAAGGAGCAAGCTATTGAAGTCAGAGATGCCTTTGTAAAAGCAGTCTATGGTCAGTTGTTCATTATGATTGTGGATAGGATAAACATGACTATATTCAAAAGTAAATCACACACAAAGTACACCATCGGAGTTCTTGATATCTTTGGATTTGAAAACTTTGATCATAATAGTTTTGAACAGCTGTGTATCAATTATGCTAATGAACATCTTCAACAATTTTTCGTTCGTCATATTTTCAAAATAGAGCAAGAGTACTATAACGAAGAGGGAATCTCGTGGAAACATATTGATTTCAAGGACAATCAGGGAGTTCTTGACTTGATAGGGGTGAAGCAACTTAATGTAATGGCTTTGATAGACGAGGAGAGCAAATTTCCTAAGGGAACTGATTTGACACTTTTAGCTAAAGCTCATCAGGTGCACTCAACCAATGAAAACTACATGAAGCCAAAATCAGACTCGGTGAAGGCATTTGGGATAAAACATTTTGCTGGAACTGTTGATTACAATGTCTATGGATTTCTTGAGAAGAATAGAGATACATTTTCCGCGGATTTGAAACAACTGATCATGATATCTTCCAATAAATTCTTAAAGTCTATTTTCCCAGAGGATATGCTGTCCATTGATGGCAAAAAACGCTCGCCCTCGTTGTCCTCTGGATTTCGATCGTCTTTGGATTCATTGATGAGAACTCTTGAGAGCTGTAATCCATTTTTTGTGAGGTGCATCAAACCGAATGAGGAGCAAAAGCCAGGGATTTTCGATCGAATCCTCTGCTGCCGACAGCTGAGATACTCCGGGATGATGGAGACTGCCAGAATCCGGAGAGCTGGATACCCTATTCGTCATACTTATCGTGAATTTAACGACAGATTCAGGGTTTTGATGAAAGGGAGAGCATCGAGGGATCATAAGAAAGGAGCTGAGATGATTTGCAAAAATGTTCTGGGGGAGGCGAGCCTGGATTATCAATTGGGCAGAACGAGGGTGTTCTTGAAAGAGAAACAAGATTTCATTCTTGAACAAGAACGAACTAGAGCCATTTCTAGAGCTATAATCACAATCCAGAGGAATGTGAGAAGATGGATCGCCCAGAGAAGGTATGAATTTCAAAGAAAATTGAAAATTTTATCATATAATTGTGTAGATGCAATCATGATTAATTCAATTTCAGATATTTGAAGATAAAAAAATCAGTTCTGCTGTTGCAACGCGTCTGGAGAGGTTATGGCCCACGGAAGAAATATTTGAAGATAAAACTGGGCTACCAGAGGCTGCAAGGTTGCATCAGGTCTCGTGTGCTCACCCACGAGTTTCGTAAGAAGAGAAAAATCATCATGGCTCTACAGGTGAATGACGAACAATCCATACCGATCAAGTTTTTCTTCTCGTAACGTCGTCTCAAATGTCGACTTTCTGTTACAGGCGTTATGTCGTGGTTATCTAGCACGCGGTCTCTACAAAAAAAAAGTCCAGGTGATACATTACCTCAATCTTTGATAAAAGCAAAATTGTCTCGTTACGATTGTCAAATGGATTCAATTTTCATTTTCAGTGGCACAAGCAAAGGATTCAGGAGATCGACAAATTACACAAAGATGAGGAAAAACGTCTGAAAGCCAGTGGCAATTCTGATTGGAGTAAAATTGTCCAGAGAAATGACGAGAATCGATTGAATGAGTTACGAGAGTCATTGACTCTCTTTGGAAAGAATGGAATTGATACTCCAGTGAAGGAACCTCCAGAGAGCAACATTGATACTATCTTTGAGTTTTTGAAGGAAGAAACAGCCCCAGGTGTCAAGGAATTACCTGCAGATATGTACGCAGTGAGTGAACCCAAAAAGAAACATTCCTTCAATGAAAAAATAAAACTTTACCAATCCTTTGGAAATTGTAGGACCTTCCAAAATCATCGGAGGAGATGAGTGTTCTAAAACTTCCTCAAGACGAAGAAGAAACTGAAGACTTATCCACATATCACTTCACCAAATTTGCAGCAACCTATTTCGCAGCAAATGTTGCGCCTCAATACTCCAGACGACCACTAAAGCAATCACTCCTGGACTTACCCCTCGCCTCCGATCAGTTATCAGCCCAGGCCCTCTGGATCACAATCCTCCGTTTCATGGGGGACCTCCCTGAGCCCAGAAACCCCATAAATATACCCGAAAATAAAACAGTCATGTCGACAGTCACAGAAACTCTATCAAGAAGCTTTGCAAGATCCAAAGACTACGAGGACCTGATGGCGCACAACAAGAACAACAAAAAATTTGTTCGAATGACTTTGAAGAGACAAAACAAATTGCACAATCACATAAGAAGAGGAATAATTGAGGATGAATTTGTAAACGAGAGCTATGGGGATTGGTTACAGACACGTAGTACAAATCTGGAGAAACTACACTTTGTCATTGGCCATGGAATCCTTCGTCCCGAGCTCAGAGATGAAATTTATTGTCAGATTGTGAAACAGCTCACCAAAAATCCTAGCAAAGCATCGCACGCAAGAGGCTGGATACTCTTATCTCTGTGCGTAGGTTGTTTCTCACCATCTGAACGATTTATAAATTACCTGAGGGCATTTATACGATCAGGACCACCAGGATACGCCCCCTACTGCGACAGGCGACTCACCAGAACATATAAAAATGGAGCAAGAATACAGCCACCGAGTTGGCTGGAACTCCAGGCTACGAAAAACAAAAAATCAATTCTCCTCGAGGTGACATTCATGGATGGCACATCAAAGACAATCGAAGCTGACTCTGCCAGTACTTCTCAGGAAATTATCGAGGCTCTGGGCCGAAGCATAAATTTAAGAGACATTTTTGGATTCTCTCTGTTCATCACTCTCTACGATAAAGTATCATCACTAGGAGCTGGAAAGGATCACGTCATGGATGCAATTTGTCAATGTGAGCAGTATGCGAGGGAGCAGGGACAATCAGAACGCTCAGCTCCATGGAGATTAGTTCTACGAAAAGAGATATTCGCTCCCTGGCATGATCCAACCATCGACAGTGTTGCAACGAATTTAATTTATCATCAAATCACAAGGGGAATCAAACATGGAGAGTACAGGTGCAACAGTGAAGGTGATATTGCAATGGTAGTGGCTCAGCAATTGTACATAGATCATCAGAAATGTATGACTGTGGATAATCTTAAAAGTGCAATGCCTCTTTATATACCTAATCATCTACTCCAAGGGGTTGTCAATGAAGCCCTCATAAAATGGCAGAAATTAGTTGTCAATGCTTACGAGAAGAATGTGAATGTTATTGAGGGAGCTTCCATTCTAAAAGCGAAGGAGGACATTGTCATGTTTGCGAAAATCACCTGGCCCATCCTATTTTCAAGATTTTACGAGGCCCTAAAGACATCGGGTCCTGAGTTACCCACGAATAATGTAATAATTGCTGTCAATTGGACGGGAATTTACTTGATCGACAATCAGGAGCAAATTTTGCTGGAAATGTCCTTTCCAGAAATTGCTGAAGTCACTGTTCAGAATTTTCAGGGTAACTTCTCAAAGAATATTATATTGACGATGGTGCAGAGGGAGGAATGGGTATTTCAAACGTTCGATGCTGAGGATCTAGCTTCTTTGATTAATTTCTTGGTTGATGGGCTAAAAGAGCAGTCTCTCTATGTTGTTGCTACTCAAGAATATATGAACGATGTGACACCAGGTCGAGAGGAGTCTTCTTACCTGTCTTTACGGAGAGGAGATTTGATTAAACTGATTGGATGTAGGGGGCACTCGATAATGTCCTTTCAGTGGGGCTATGGGGAACGAATCGATGGGGTTCAAGGAGAATTCCCTTCAGAGTGTGTTTACGTGCTGCCAACAGTGGGAAAACCTTCACAATCCATCATCGATATCTTTAAGAATGATTACACGACTAAAAACACATTGGCTCGTAGAAAAATCAATAAAACCGATCAATTACGTTCCTACTCGTTGAAAAAATTTGCCCAAGAGCATTTTAGGCAGAGTTTCAATGTCACCATCTCCAGGGGTTCAACGATATCCTCAGCCAAGGGAACAGTACCAGAGACTCTCTATAAACACACGAGAACTCCAATGAAAGCTGGACTTTTAGCTAGAGTCTGTGAGGATCAAGAATTATCTCAACTTGCTGTGACTGTCTTTACGAATATCTTGAGGTATATGGGAGATTTACCCAGTAATCGTCAGCGTTTAGGTACAGAGTACACAGATTCGATATTTACACCTGCATTGGAACACTCTCATCTTCGTGACGAGATTTATTGTCAGATCATTCGACAATTGATGGAGAATAAGATAAAATTGAGTGAGGAGAGAGGGTGGGAGCTCATGTGGCTTGCCACTGGTATCATGTCATGCTCCACGAATGTTCAGAAGGAAGTTGTGCAGTTTCTGGGGTCTTCCAAGACCCCCATTGCTATTGATTGTTTGAATAGATTGAACAGAACTTCCAAGTATGGAAATAGAAAGTATCCTCCATACATTCTGGAGGTCGAAGCAATAAGATTTAAGAGTCTTCAGATATTCCATAAAATCTATTTTCCAAATGATACTGATGAAGCCTTTGAAGTGAATTCTTCAACAAAAGCTGCAAATCTGTGTGAAGAAATTGCGGAGAGGATGCAGTTGAAGAGCTCCGATGGTTTCAGTCTATTTGTCAAGATATCTGATAAAGTTTTTTCACTACCTCATGAATATTTCTTCTTTGATTTTGTTCATGAATTGATGGAGTGGATGAAGAAATCGAGACCCTCGAAGTCCACTGGTATCACACAAATTCAGTATCAGATATTCTTCATGAAGAAATTGTGGGTGAATTTTAATCCTGGACGCGATCCTAGTGCAGACGATATCTTCTACTTTTATCAAGAATTACCGAAATATCTTCGTGGATATCATAATTGCAGTAAGCAAGATGCAGTTAAATTGGGGGCATTGATTTATCGAAATAAATATGGAAATGTGAAGGATGAATTATCACAAATCCCTGATAAACTCAAGGAATACATACCTACTGATCTTATTCATGTGTACAAACCCAATGATTGGAAGAAACACATTTCTTCGGTGTACAATCAACAATCAGGTAAAATAGTCATTTATGGTATTATTTTTATCTCAAGTTTTATTAATTCAATTAGATTTTCATTTATTCGTGGTTTTTTTCCATCAGGAATGAGTCAATACGACGCAAAACTTCATTTCCTTCAACATATTTATCAATGGCCCACTTTTGGCTCGGCATTTTTCGAAGTGAAACAATCGACCGAAATGAGTTTTCCAGAATTTTTGATCATAGCGATTAATAAAAACGGTGTAAGTGTCATTCACCCACAGACAAAGGATATTCTCGTGACATGGAGCTTCACAGAACTCTCAAATTGGTCATCTGGTAATACTTACTTTCACATGACAATCGGCAACTTCATGAAGGGACAAAAAATATTGTGTGAAACTGCTCAAGGATACAAAATGGATGATTTGATATCTTCGTATATCAATTATCTCAAGTCAGCGTTGGAAAGTAAGGAATCAGAGAGATTGTAATGAATTAACAAACGCATAGTTTTTTTTTTTTTTATAAAACTGTAATTATTATCAATACTGATGCATGACTAAATATGCATGCTGCATGTATACTTAATATTATAAATTCATAGATGAAAAAATTCTCTTTATCACTTTCTAAATTCTCTGATTGCACTGAAGTATTTTGGGAGCAAGTGGACTATCGAGTGATGACATCCTCAGTCGTTTTTTGAATTATTGAGACTATTCGAACGGGATCCAGTAGATGATTATCTGGTGGTAACAACCAAAGAGAACATTAGATCTAGTTGGGAAATAGGATGTTCCCATCAGTCGTTACCTACCTCCTTACAAATGAATCACTGATGGTCCATTTGTGAAATTAATTCCATCTTCTTTGATTTTAAATTATTACAAGCAGAGTCTTTAAAATTCAAAAGATAATATCAAACTCACTTATTTATAACTTGAAAAATACTCTCAATTAACGCGCACTTGTCGTATAATCGGACAGCTTACCCATGTCGAGCTTAATCCCACAAGTCATCTCAGAAGACTCTTGTGTCGATTTACCAGTGCGTCCCTTTATAAACCACAGAATGACGTACGACTGTCATCGGTGATAAATCCAATAACTGCGAATAACAGTCGAGGGTTAAAGAATAATGAGCAAAAGTGAATTGAACGTCGTACGATTTATTATGATAACCCGGCGGGGGGGATTTTTTTTTTTTTTTCTCAATCAACTTTTCGATTATCCGCTGAGTGAATAAAATTCCTTGATGAGAAATTATTGCAAATATAAATGTGATGATAAAATCATAGATTTTAATTCCTATTGCAATATAATGAGTTGTCTAGGAAATGTTGAAGCATAATTGATTGTGCGGATTTGAATTTATAAATTATAAAATTGATCGGTTCAATAATCTGAAAGGAGCGAGTACGAATAAACGGGTAGACATATAACTTATTGCGGAAAATCTCATGATAACCCCGTCACCAAGAAGTCTGATTATTCTTAATATAGAATATACGCCCAGGCCGACAAACTTATTAATTAGAGAAAAATAATTTACTGGAATTGAATTGTTATTCTTTGGAACTGGAAATCTTCATATTTTCCAGGCATCTTTTGTTTACATGAACGCAGTGATTTGACCTCTGGAGATCCGGAACCCAGAGCCTGGCATAAAATACAATCATTCATTGTCAATCAACTTTATGATAAAGGATAAAATACAATAGAACAATAGAATTTTATATCTGTATTACGAGAAAAATAAAAATGTCTAATTTGGTCTCCAAAAGCAATTATTCCCCCCCCCCCCCCCCCCCCCATACTCATCAACAGTCGTCTCGACTCGTTCAAATAAACATAAAATTTGCATTTCAATAATTACGTAATCATGTAATTTCAATAAATTTTATAAAACAATAAACCACATGATTATTCATCACTCTTTATTCCTTTATAATGAAATTGATCACTTTTAATTATTCATAAAATAATTCTTAAGTTGTTCAAGTGCTAAATTACGATGTGAAATTTGATTTTTAACAGATTTTGGTAATTCTGCATAAGTCTGAGTGTACCCATCAGGCTGAAATATAGGATCCCAGCCAAAATCACGGGATCCCCTAGGTGGTACAATGATCCCCTTGGTCCTCCCCTGGAAAAGAATCACCTCGTCCTCAGGATTGCCCGAAGAATAAGCAAAAGTGCAGATAGCCTCAGCAGATTTGTCCTCCCAGGCCGCCAACATGTCATAGAGTCCCTTAGGCCCTAGTTTATCCAGAAACCACTTGATATAAGGCCCGGGGAGGCCCTTCATAGCATTAAACCCCAAGCAAGTGTCTTCAACAATGACTGGGCCCTTAACGATTGCCTGGGCTGCTCTACACTTTGATATACTGATGTCCCTCGCTTCTCCCTGATACTCTGGTAAGTCAATTTTTTGATTTTTAACAGTGCGAGGAAAATTCTGCCCCAAAATAGCCACAATCTCCTCGAGTTTCTTGGCATTACCAGTGACAAAAACAAGTGGCTTGGCCATCTTCAAAAATAAAATTACAATAAAATTAATAATAATGTAAAATCACGTGTCGTGAGATTAATGCTGATTGAAAAATGCGGGTTGGATACATTGTTGTTGGACTGTGTCGCTCCCTTTCGTCAATCACTGCACTATTTCCCTTCCACAATCACGTGCTCAGTTCGTTAAATCAATTGAAAAAAACCAAGAACAACTCATATTTACTTTTGTTCCTGTTTGAAACACTCAGCAAGTGAATTACCAAGTGATTAAGCCGTTGATTAAATAAACAATTGAATAAATACTCAAAAAAATGAGGTAAAGGAAGTCGACAATCTTCCGGATTTATGATGGATTGAGCAATACTGGCCCCCACAGTATTTCGAAGCTCTCCACTTTACCCACTGAGAACAGCAATCTCTCCATAATTGTAAAAAAACAATCGACACGAATACACAAGTGAATTAGCAACTCTCCATCAATTTAAACGTAATTTTCCATCATTTCATCCCTGAGAATAATAATAAAAAGTATAGATTCTTTTTCATGACTTTCCGAATCAATAAATGAAGCAATTGACTTAATTACGACTTCGTACAGCCTTCACAACAATCAAGTAATCAAATATCTAACCTCAAACTTGTCATTCACAACTGAGAAGCGAGGATAATTGTCAGAGATTATAAAAATTCACCTCTCATGCCATAATTAATCCATTAAATTTATTCAGCAAAGAGAACTAAACTTTTCTAAATAGTGGATAGAAGTTGAATAACAAGGAGTCCCCTTAAAATGAGCAGAGACATTATTAAGGATGGACACAGAAATAGAGGATCAAAAAGTACCCACGACGATGTCCAACGTGCTATCGATGGTCTGAAGGACATACCAGACAACGAACTTCAGGAATTCTTGGACGACGAGGACTTTAACATCGTGGACACTTGGGAGGGTGATGAGGAGCATCTAGAGGATAACGAAGGTCATCGAAATCCCAGGGACAGCAGAAAGCGTTCTAGGTAGAATAAACCCTTCAATGTTGCTGCAAGGCTCTAAATCAATTTTATCATGTAAACATTGAATGTAAAATCATGTGTAATATTTAGAAAATAGAGTTGTAATAAATTTATCGTAGATTAGAGTGAATGAATCAATGTTTGAGTGATAACGAGGCTGCTTATAGGGACAGAAATAGGCGTCGACGGGGAGGTTCATCAACTAGGGAACGCTCGGAACGTGCCAGAAGGGAGGAGAGAAGACGAGAGGACTCTAGACGTGATCCATCAAAGAGTACAAAGGACATTGAACGTGACAAGATGCGAACTAAACGTGACACTGACAGTAAAATGTTAGCTGAGAAAGAAAAGGCTATTAAACATCTCTTGGACTCGGACACAGTTGTACCACCAGGCACTGAAGTTGAGGCTATTGAGACTGAGCGTTTGTTGGACCGAGGACAGAAGAGGAGTAGAGAGCGTCGTAAAACACCAGAAAGACACAGAACTAGTCCTGTTCGCAAAAGGAGTCATGACAAGATCAGGTACAGTCCTCTTCGTCGAGAGAGAAGTCCCTTTCTTTTATCACCAGACAGAAGGAGGAGTGTGGATAAACGCAGTTCAGAGCGTCGAAGAAGATCGAGTTGGGATCGTAGGAATTCAATCGAAAAGAGGGACAGACGAGGTGCCAGTGGGGATAGGATCAGGAGACGAATTGAGGAACGGTGAGGACTTCTTTACCCCAAAAAAACAATCATACTTAAATGGAAAAAATACAGAAAAAAAATGTAATTATCAATTTATAAATCATTTTTCTTGTTTTAAAAAAAAAAATATTTGAATCGTATTATTTCTGTATTTTTTTCATTATATAAAAACTTGAAAACATTGTTGTAAAATGTTTTATAAATACAATTGTATATATATTAAATTGTTACAACTCAATGTAAAAGAAAAATGAAAAACAAATAGTAGATAAAAATTTCACAGTGACCTAAGGATATCATTCCGAAGAAGTAGATCACGTGAGCGTCACAGAAGTCGTACACCAAATCGTAAACGAAGATTGACACGTTCACCAGGACGTCGAAGCTCCCCAAGACGTAGAAGCTACAGTAAATCTCCAGATCGTCGAAGAAAACGTTCACCATTCATCAATGAGATAGCACGACAATTCAGGGATGAGGCATTGTTATCAACTGCATCGATTAATCAATTTAATCAACGTCCAGGTTTACTTCCTACACCAGTGCATCCAGTACCACCACCTAATCAGCATTACCTACCAATGATGGATCCAGCTGTGTCTATGGGAATGCCAGCACCACCAGCTCCATTCATGTCATTTGAACCACCTCAACTCATGAATTTTGAGCCTGTATCCATGCATCCAATTGCCCACGAGTACAATGCACCACCTGTTATGTATAATCAAGGGAATCCAGTGCCACAAGAACGATTTGGACTTTTACCACTACCATCACCTCAACCTGTACCAGCTCCAGTGAGCTCCATGGAGCCTCCCATGTACAATCAGGCGTCTGGATCACATCTGAGAAGGTCACCATCACCAAGAGCTGAAATTCCAAATGCTGGACACCATGGTAGAAATCGAAGAGCCCCATCATCACAGAATGGACATCTATCTCGACCTGACAGACTCAAGACACCAGAACCACCAGTTATCTCGAATTCAAAAGTAATGTCTTCCATTTGATCACATTTTTTTTTTTTTTTTTGGCAGGAGATGTTTAAAAATTGAAGATTTATCATGAGTAAGTAATGAATTATTGTTTGTTATAATTATTTTTCTTATTAACGTTCACAGCCCTTTGAAAAAACCAGCTTGTCCAGTCTTCTAGAGGCATCAGTCTCAGCCAAAGGTGCGAAATATCTATTCAACTTTCCAATTAAATATGTCTGTTGAATCCCTCATAACAATAACACTAATTTATATAATTTTTTTTTCAATATGTTAAATTCAGATTCAGGATGTCCAGTTTTATATCCAGGTGAGATTATATATTCATTAATTAAATAATTCAAGTGAAAATGTGAATGAATGTTCAGTCATTCAGTGAAACAGTGATAGCATGATTTGTCTCACTACCTGATAAACTTGAATGAAAAAATATGAAAATTATATTTAAAAAATTTAAAAAAACCACAGGATTTAAACCCGAAATACTTCGTAACTGCGAAATGGCACTGAGGAGTTTGCCCGAAGAGGATCCTCGTCTCAAAATGTCAGGTAGATTTTTCTTCGATCCTACGATAGAGGAGCCCAAAGTCATCAAACGAGAAATGACATCGAATTCTCTTTTGATACAAAGAACAAAGAATAAAATAATTTGGAATGATGAGGAATTGGAGAAAGAGAAATTACAACCTAGACCAGACATGTTCCAGAAATACACACAAACTGATACATTTATGGTGGAAAAATTCACTCAAACAACCAACGAAACCCTTGATTTTTGTATACAAGTGTGTCCAGGTGATCTCCAGCCATCACCACCACCAATGCGTGAGGAAAAACGTCCAATAATGGATCGCTTGGACTGGAGTGTTCGTGATAATTATGAATTACCACCAAATCGTGATGCAGACGATCTTCGCTGGAGTCTGAGCAATTCAAGATCATGGAATCGAGTATCACCATCACTTCAAGAACGTGAGGGACGAATACGTAGTCCAGAGCGTATTCACCAGGAACGAGACTCCAGAGCTTTTGATTTGTCACCCATACGTTCCAGAGACAATTTTTCACATTCCAGTAGGAATAATTTTGGCTCCAGAGAGAGAGACAGATTCTCTCCACCTTTTAGGAGGAGCATTGAGCATCAGGATGATTATGTTGATGATAGAAGTGATCACAGTCGTGAAGAGAGTCCCTCAGTTCTTGATGAGAGTGATGAAATTGAAATTCTTGAGGAGTCATTCTCCAGAGACAACACCTGGAGGGGTCGTGGTAAATCATTTGGAACGTCTAGAAGCTCGAGGGGTAAATTCTCCAGTGGTGGAAGATCGTTCAGGGGTCGTGGGAGTGGTTTTCGTGGCAAATTCTAGGATTTGTCATCCTTGAAGATTTTTTTGTAGAGACGCGAGTGTTTGGAAGTGATGGAGAATGGATTTTCATTGATGGTTTTATTTATAAGTTCAGAAGTCATTGAGGATTTTTTTTTTTTTTTGGCGGTCTTATGCCATTAGTGATGGAGTTGGATTGAACATACCCCTGAAAAGTGATTATAAACATATTTTGATTGATATTTTCATTTATTTAAACGTGGATTCAAATTAATTAGGAATTAAGACTCTGAGAGTGATTAATTGCTGATTTTCTCTGTACTTAGTGCGATTGTACTGGAACCCTGCAAATATGATTGAGTTATAATAAGGTTTACATCTTCTTTTCATGTTGAGAAGGAAAAAATGGAAAAAACCCTCGATGCATTTTCATATCTCAGTGCATACGATAATGAAAAAAAATTATGAGTGTTATCGCTGAGAACTTTAACGCATAATTGACGTCACACGAATTTCGTAGAAGTCTGACGTTTGCAGAAATATCTTTTTGTTTTTTTTTTTTTTTTTCCTTTCGGTTTTAGTTATTAGTTTCCACGCATTCGATCGGTATCGAGTGTCAAGTTATTTTGCAAGTGTGAATTTATCATTTTATTTTCAGTTTTTTTTTTCCAAGTTTATTCAGAAGGTGCATGTGTCATTTAATCAGAGACTTTTTTTCTTCGCAATTGATGATTGTTTGTTAATAAGGTAATGACGAGAGTTGACTGCGGTAGGTACCACAAGAGCCTGCCCTTTTCTCATATATATAACTACTTCTGGACACAGGCAAGTGCTGCGGCCTTGGGGAGTGTCCTCGAAACACTTTGTATTTACCAGTTGATCATGAAATTTTCATCTTTATTAGATTAGAAAAAAAAAAAAAAAAATCAACAATCTACATTCTGAACAGAAGAGAACATTTTTCTTCTAAAAGAATAGACAAAGTGAATGTACAAACGGATAAAATAAAAAAGTAAAATTTTCTTAATGAAAAATTTGAAATTGATTATTTACTGATTGATTTAAAAAAAAATCTTCACTGAAATTCCTCAAATTATATTCAACTGAAGAAAGTAATTTACATAAAAAAATTATTCAAAATTCCCGCTCTCTCCCCACTACTCCCCCCTCATTCGTAAACAAAAGTTGGTACAACTGTAGGCGATTGAATAATCGAATTTCAGGCGCAAAACTGTCTATAAATGAATAATTAAATTGTACAAAATTCACTCGAAAATACATTTCAGTGTGGCAATAAATGTTTCCAGTATTTAAAAAAAAATACTAATACCCATAAATTGAAATTTAAATATAAATAAACTCATTGTAATCCTTGTCGTCAAGCAAAGTGCCACAAAGTTGTCACTCCTGTCTCAGTAAATGCGCACAACTAGCGCCAATATACCTTTTGCACGGTTATATTTATAACTAAATCTTCATGGATGTAGCTCCATGTTCCCCCGAGAAAGCGATGCGGTATCCCCGCGGTTAGGGCGTGCAGTTCCTCGTGTCTCGTGCGCGCTCGTAGCATTTTTTTCACCCTCGTTAATAACAATTTGATAATAAATAAATAAACATAAATAAACATATAACAATAACAATTAAACAATAAACTGTGAACAAGTGAAATAACAAAATAAAGTGTGACTATTGTATTTCCATAAAGAAGCATTTGTGGGGGGGGGGGACAAAAATTGTTTGGGTGACGACGTTTTTTCTTCTCTCCTCTCTCATATATTATTATTTTTTTTTTTTTTTGTTCTGTATGTGTAGATTGCGCACATTGGTTGTGTGGTGGTGCGAAGGCAAGTTCGTCGGACCGTGTCGGCGACGCGGTATACGGAGGTGAATGCACGACAGATTTCTCCCCTCTTGCCCCTTCATTTTATGTGTATATGTGAGTGTGTGCGCGCGCGAGAACGCCAGCAAAGCTAAAAGTGAAAAAAAAAAAAAAAAAAAAAAAATTATAAATCCAAAGCAACAGAGGAAAATGAAATAATAATACATTGCCAAGGAGACAAAAATATTTTGCTGTCTATTGTGAAAAATCAGGGAAATATTTGACAATTAAATATATAAAATTGAGTTATTATCAATAATTAAAACTCTGTATTTAAATTGTTGACGTTTGTTGGTGCTCCATATTACTCGATTTACATCGCAACAGAGTACTCCTCTAACCGACAAAAACAAGTATCCAATGAAGGAAAGGTACTAGACGACAGAGTGAGATAAAATATCTGAGGTGAGAGCGACAAGGGAAAGCTACAAAAGACGTTGTACCCTCTTTATCGACAATTCTGATGACTCCAGTGGCATTATTGAAGCTGTAAAAATCCTCATAGACAGTGACCCCCACGTTTTGTTGTTATTTTGCCGCGGTGTTTTTGACCCTTTGGCGGGCGAGTTCACTGCTGGCATTGCCGCGGGGGTGTTTGGTGCCTTCGTGCGTAGCGACGCAAACGGTCACGATTGCCGTCATCCCCCTATTGTCCCTCAACACTCTCTCTCTCTCTCTCTCTCTATCGAATACACACATTTACCTGCACCAAGAGAAAAGAGAGAATTCACTGAGTGTTATTGTGAGCTTTAGTAGTGACGAAAAGTTGATTGATCAGTGATTAATCATACCTGAGAAATGAATGTTTTTCATGGAACACAGTGAAAGGGGACAATCAAAGTTGTTGCTGACTGTAGGCCAAAGAAGGGACGCGACATTGTACCACGTGATTCGTTGTCAGGCCGAATAAACTTTGTGACATGCTCTCGTTCGTATCACAAATCGCCATAACCTGTTTTGGAAACATTGGGCTCAACTAGACAACAATAAACACCTTTAGCTTATCATCTGAAGATTTTTGGTGATTTTTTTTTTTTTTTTTTTCGTTTTTTCTCTCCTCCCCTCCCCCCACCATCAGTAACGAGATTGGGACATCTGTGACTGTGAAAATAGTGCCTGTGATACTGGATAATCCAGTGTTTTGATGATTAAAACCGTCATCTGGTGCATCATCGGCTCATTTTTGGGGGGGGGCGTCGTTGCGCGTTCCACAATACACGTAATGTCGTCCGTCAGTCAGTCTGGCCTTTAATGGCTGTAACTTCGATGGTTTAAACGAGTTAAACGATTGTGTTGAAAGAATTTATATTTTTACTTATTTCTTTTTAAATGTTTATCGGGTGTACAGGTGTCCACGTGCGAACGATTCAAGACACGGGCGGTGAAAGCAACTCCAGTTGAGTTTAACGAGGTTGAATTGAAGGAGAAGTGGCTACTTGTGCGGTGGTTTAATCGTTTTACCTGTGTTTATTAGTTTTTATTTATCATCGAGATCTGGAGATATTGTTCAGTGCGGTGGTTAATCAGTGTTGATGGTTTTTCTTTTTTTTTTTCGTCATAAATGTGGATTATACATGAAAAAAGAGATTGAGGACTGTTTATTGTATCACGAGAGGTAATTCTTGTTGTTGTTATTATTTTTGGAGTGATTGGGTGATATTTTGGAGCGAGTTTTAGGTTAGGTAGAAATTTTGAGAGTCAGGGTGAGTGGGTGAAATAAATTGTAGGATTTTTATACAGTGGAGGCTGAATAATATCCAATGTTTTCAAGTAGTCTCGAGTGAATAACGAATGAGTGGACTCAGATTCTAGGAAATCTAACCTCAAACTTGACAGGTCACGCCATTTTCACTCCGATAATGAATTGTTTTGGAGCCCCAAGTTTTAAACTATTTTAATCAATCTCATTAATTTATTAAATTCTTTGAATTCTCCCCTCATTTCCTCAATTTATCTCCAACATTTTCCGTCACTTTTGTCTGATTATAAAACAGTCGATATTGAATCGAGTGGAAATGGACGAGTTGGTAGCGTTAAATTGCGATTGCAAAAGTGGAACAATCGATTGAATTCCGATTGAATGAATTTTAAGTAATTATTGATATGATTGAACAAGTATTGGCATCAATATGCTCAAACTATCTCCCCCCCTTCGACAATTATCCGAATTGTCATTTACTGTCCTGAAAGTATCCAAGAGTTAATCCCCAGGATTTTACAAAATTTCCGAGAATTTATAATTTATCAAAGCTTTTTTATTTCTAGTATCGTTTATCCAGAATTTACGGATTCGGAGAAATCAATGGGGGAGTCCCAGATTACCAAGAATTATCCACAAATGCTGTTCCATCAACAAATTAGTTGTAAATAAGATAATTTAACTCGAGTTTTTCCTGGATATCTCGAAATCCGATGGAGATAATAAAATTCACAATGATACCTTTTTTATATCTCTGATTATGCTCTATAAAAAACATTCACATAAAAATCTCCCTCCCCCTTACCCACCCCCTTGGATTCAAAGATATTCCCCCCCCCCCCCCAAAAAAAAAAATGAATCTCACACCAAAATTGATTTTTCCACAATATTAACTCTCAATTTCTCAATAAAAATATGAATTCGTCATTTCTCCATCAAATAAAAATCCGTCAATTATTAAAATTCATCGAGACCTTGTTCGAGGGGGGGTAACAATACAATACCACGACGACGTGCAACTATCGATCATTTTATTCCAGTAATTGGTGCTGTACATTCCCGTTAAAACCTTGAGTGTGTAGCTATCCTTTCTCCACCACCACCTCCTCCCTCAACTTATTTTCATTTTTCTTGGAATTCCCCTCTTCACGATACTTGAACAAAAAGTGTGCCAATAGAAAAAAAAAAAAATCTTACACAAAACTAAAGAAGAAAATGAAATCCCTCTCGGAAAAAAGTTGCTAAAAAAGGGTGGGGGGTAGTAAAGTTTTCGCGTGTTTTCGTTTAAAAATTCAGGCCGCGCTCGAGTCTTTACGGGGCACTCTCGGGTGTCGTGTAAAATAGGGATGAGAAAAAAAAAAAAAAAAAAAAAAACAAGTAGAAAGAATGAAGAAGCAAGTTGAGGGAGAAAGAAAGAAAAAAAAAAATGGGGGGGTGAGAGACAGAAAAAAAAGTAGAGACGTGAGGCCCCTCGATTTTAAACTGGCCAGGCCGCAGGACACCTGCTGCAACTCTCGGATATTAGCCCCAACCAATAATACAAGCCCCTTGGCCCATCTAATCGTGTGGATAACGAGTGTAAAGTGTATAGGCAATACGGGGGTAAAAGCGGTTGGTACGATGGAGTGAAGGGGTCAGGGAGTCACGAAAGAATAAGAGGGATAAATGGGGGGTGGGGGGGTGGGAAGGTGGAGTGAGAACCACCTTGCGCCTCAGTGTATACTTATATACGTATCTCCCTCTCCCTCTCTCTCTCTCTCTCTCTTATTCTCTTTCTTACTTTAATGGTGCGATGGATGCATCGCCACGGCCGGAATTAGCGGAAACACCAGTCGGTTCTAATAATAAACACTATGCCTTACGTACACTCGAGTTATTTTTTCCGTCAGTTATGAGGTTTCTTATCTTGTTGTTTGGTCAGTGTAAAATACTTTATTTCAATCGGAGGAAAGTTTTTTTTTTTTTTTTTTCAATCTTTGAATCTCCCAATTCAGTGTTAAACAACAGTTTATATTTGGGTACCGTTGATTTTTTAATTATTAAAAATTGTTACAGATCAATTGATTTCATTTTTATCAATTGAATGTCTTCATTAATTTGTAAATTTTTATCCTGTCCAGTTTAATCATCAAATTTGTTAAAAAAAAAAAAAAAAAAAAACTCTTTACTTTATCCTAAATTCACCCCCTCTCCCCTTCCCTCATATTTGACATTCAACAATTTGTTCAGGGTTCACAAAAAAATAAATGTGACGTGAGAGGTCACGTACACCAACTGTATCCTCTCTCATCCGCATACACCGTTCAACATACCAATAATCATTAGTCACTCGTACTCAATATCTCGCTTCCCAAGATACCTCTTCTACCCCACCCCCTCTCAACCCAGTTGAGTACATGCATTTGTGTCTTCTCTCCCCTCATCACTTTCCTCTTTATTTCCCTCACTCGTTGCCTAAGCGAAACACAAATGTCGCGCCATTCAACGACGTGCAATGAGAATATTAATATATTTAACTGGAATTTTTCATGAATTGTTGGATTTTTATTTGAAATAAAATTTAAAATAGGTTATTAAAATAAATCAATTACAACTAATTTTTTTTTTTTTTTTTTTTTTTTTGCGTTTTATTGACGGTCATTAGCGTGATTCAAAGAATTCTGAGAGACTCGTTTATTTGCCCTCGACTTGTCTAAATTATAATAACACCTGCTAGCCCCCCCCCCCCCCCCCTCCCTTGAACATGGTAACTAAGGTAAACAAAGACACCCCTTGTTTCACCTGGACAGATTGTAATCGATACACAAGGATAATAGTCGCCAAAAAAAAAAAAATAGCTAAAACATGAGAAATATTCTTTTTCCCTTCCGTGATTGTACATAAAGTATGAGAACGCCCCTTAATTCCAGCAGTGTCAGAGATAATGAGTAAAAATGAAAAAAAAAAACAAAAATAAATTAAATGTATACATGTGTGCGGGGATTTTTTTTTTAAAGGCATACGCGCGTGCCAAAAAGCTGGCCAGCTGTCTTGGACAATGGCGGGCCGAGGGTGCACATGCGTAAACACGATTCCACCAAAAATGTACAGCTGTCCCTCTGGGATCTTTCTCAATATCATTCTTTAATCCCCTTATTTTTACATTTTTATCAAAGGGTTTTGCAGTTTGCTCTATCATTCCTCTCACATCTCAACTGAATTTTTCCATTCATCCCCGATAGGATGTACATCCACGCCTACCACATCCTGGGTATTGTTGAATCATGTCCAGTTATGGTCCAGTTATGGTTCAAGCTGGAGAGAAGAATTGATGTTAAAATATTTATAAAATTCCCACCGTGTGAATATCTGAAGAGGGGATATAGGCAGGTGAAGAGTGGTATAAAAATTGATCAAATTAATCATTTTTTAATAACCCATTTTGCCCCACTCTAAAAACAATTATGAGAACCGAGTAATTTAAAAAAAATATATAAATATTCTTCGAATTGAAAAAAAAATTGCAAAAGGTATACAGGCATGACATTGCCACAGTCCAATGGCTTCAATATCTCTATTTGGTATTATTCAATGATAAAATTTGTCCGAGTCACGACAATGTCGACTTAACCCCCCACCCCCTGTCCACGATTGTATCTCAGATGATTGCATTAAGATATCATTGAGTGTAACAATATTAACCTCATACGTCTACCATTTCGTATTATTATTTCAACGAAACTTCAATTTCACCCCTTCCCCCTTTCCCCTCATATCCCTTTAGATATTTCGGATAAGATCCAGACGTGTCCATACCACGTAAAAGTGTCTCGTCAGGTATTGGTTTAGTATTCGATGGCCGTTTTTGTAGTAAATGACAAAATTGGAGATACGTTGCTCAGTTCCCCTCCCCCCTTCTCTCCTTAAAATTCTAAGGGATTTTCAATGCCTCGTGATAACCTATCGATCATGAATTCAGTAGTTTTATTTTTCTTCAAGGAAAGAGAGAGAGAGAGAGGGGGAATTGATTCTAGCCTTTAATCATCCAAATATAGAAATCATTGGGGTTGGAGGATTTGAGGATTGACTTCACCTTTTTATCTCTCTCTCTCTCCTTTCCTCTTCCTGTGTATGATGCTTGCAATGTGTATATATCGGTGCAACTCGGTGTGCATCGATCCTGCAAACTGACCCGGCTCTATTTCAAGGCATCCCTGATGCTTTACTACGTCCGCAAATTTTATTCTGGGTGGGGGGGGGGATGTATAACTTGAATATTAGCCTCATGGCGTTGTTATAAATATAGGAGAAATATCCAGGATAATGAATATAATGTAAATAAATTAAATTAATTTTTTTTTTTTTTTCGTTACAGATTTAGACAAAGTCCAGCTGGACAGAATAATTCATCACCCGTATCACCAGTGATTAACATCAATAATATTTCGTATGCAATCTAAGGCCAGTAAAAAGGGCAAAGGCCGTGGTAGGGTGTATTGTCGTCGAAAATTATATCCAATAAGGTGTAAATCGTTATTGTATTGTCCAGTGACGTGTTACCATCGGACTTTAATGGAATCAATGTTCAAGTGATTTTGAATAATATAATTGTGGACTGGATACATTGAGTCAAGTGATAATAAGGATTAACAAGGAATATATGGTTTGAGATAATTTATTATTAAAAGTGATTCTGTGTATTGAACAGTAATAAGGTACTATTTGTATCGTGTATTTGTATTTTTGTGTATTTACAAGGGTCTTAGTGGTATAGAGGGGGTGGTGGAGGGGCCTAGGATATCCCATGTTGTGAGATTCTCGAGTTCTGCCGCTGGCAGTAGTGAAAAAGTGGGTCCGTTGGTATGGAGTATGGCGGCGGCGCCGGTGGAGGCCGCGGGGGCGTCCAGCAAACGACTGGCGCACGCGGTATCACAGGCACCGATACGACCGACGCCGCGTGGCACAAACATGAGCAAATGATACTCATGGAGTCGTCGAGGCACAAGCAACAACGTGAGTTTTTTAATTATGACTTAATAATTTTGTTAATTTTCTTCTTTTTTTTTATTTCAAGGAAATGTACCTGAGACTGAGGTTTTCTTTGATTTTTCATTGCTCTCTTTTTCTCAGCTTGAAAATCATATGGGAGAACAATGTGGGTATTTTTAAGGGACGGAAACTGGATGAGTTGATCTAACTCGGAATAGAAGGGAGATGGGGAAATTTTGATGGAGATCTTTTTTATGGAAATGAGTGAGAGCTACAAAAAAGGTCCTCATGAAAAATTCGATATCTCGATGAGATTCAGAGATATACTTCATAAACTGAAGTTTCAGTTGACTTCACTGCATACAGTTTTACCCACTCCTCTAAATTCTCCAAAAAAATGTCGAAAAAAACAATTTTTCAGTTCAGACTCAAATCCCAGAGATTGAGGTTAATCGATGTGGGCATTTGTCGAGTGAAAAACCAGGAAAATGGGGGGGGGGGGAAAAGATAACAAACCGAAGAGATAGAGGAGAAGATACAGAGAAGAAAGAAAAGAATATTGGGGGGATGTATTTTTAAACGGAGGCAAAGCCCCCGACCCTCCTATACTTAGGAATTGCCCTCGGTAGTTGGGAGAATAGCGGTCACGTACCGTTTGTTACGCCCCCTCCCCCTCCCCCCCACGGAATAGACGTCTCAGTGAAAACCAGAAATTCACTCATTTCAAGTAATTTAGTTTTTTGTCCACGTCATTCTATCGATAATTGATTATAGTAGTTGAAGTAGTTGGATTTATTATGCTGATAATGATTGCAATTTAATAGAA
This sequence comes from Coelinius sp. EB29, assembly GCA_035578325.1. Lineage (NCBI taxonomy): Eukaryota > Metazoa > Arthropoda > Insecta > Hymenoptera > Braconidae > Coelinius > Coelinius sp. EB29. The sequence goes on along the minus strand of JAOZGT010000009.1, from coordinate 5,705,688 downwards.
GAATAAATTTTTTAAAGACCGTCAGTTGGACCGATGCCTGATCGACGACTCTTGGACGATTTCAAGACTCTTCACTGATGATTATTTTCGTTCTGGCATTTCAGTGGTAGGAAGAGAATTTAAAGGGAGGGGGGGGGGGGAGGGAGCTCGAAGAATTCTTTTGATATCAGTCATTGACCTGCCCTGTTATTCATATTATTCGGATGTTTAGCCTTGGATCGAGTCTTGAGTACTTGAAAGTAATTATTAAACTGAGTTATCAGGACGAGAATGTAGCAAAGGTGAATGGACGATGGTTCTTGTTAATTGATCGATATTGGATGCCATTAACTATACGACAGGTACTTACGACCTAAATAATTTATCGGATTAATGTCATGACGATGTTCGGAAACCCTAATTTTTTCATGTGACGTCTTTTTTGTATATTTTTAATTGATAATTGATTTTATTGCATTTATAACGAGTATTTGCCTCCCCCTCCCTTTGATAACAATCAAAATTTCAGGAATATGAGAGAGATATTGAAATATTTCCGGTGTTTCACACTAGCCATGCCCATTCCATCATTATCACTCTCAGATTAAAATTCCCATGATTAACCAAAAATATGATATCTGCGTAACTTTACACATTCATCCCATATATCGACTAATTTGAAATTGTATCACGAGAATGCAATTCGTGGAATTTATCGGCTCGCTGACAAACATTGGAATTATCTGGTATTAATCCTCATCGTGGTTTGTAATTTTACACTCGAAATATTCATTTGTATTGAAATAATTCTTGTTTGATATATTGATTGAGGTGAATTGTTTCATTATCAATTGAAAATTTTATTAATTGAATAATAATATTTTATTCAAGTCAATTTGCCTTAAATTTCTAAAAAAAAAAAAATACATTCCATTGATTTAAAAAAAAAATAAAAATAAAACATCAGAGAATTTTTTTCGTCTCATAACAAAAAAAAAAAAAAAGAAAAAAAACGTAATCTCAACTTGAATTCTCATAAAGTTGATATTTTCACTGACTCGTCGTGATTCTCCATCTCCCTCAACCTGAAAGCCTTTCGGCAAGTTTTCCCCATATACCTCCTGATACATACCACTGACTATCTCTCCCCATGATGAACAAATCTCACGCGCATATGTACTACATAATATTGGAGGTTTATGGCGTAGCACTATGTGCGTTTAGTGTTTCGTGCCCTCTGCTCATACCCCATTTTACCTAACCATTTACCAACCTCTCTCGTCCCTCATCCACGCATACACTGTTGCCCACCTTCCCCCCCCCCCCCTCCCACCCAACCCCCCTTGGCTGTCTGCACTCGTGTGCGATCTGAGTCTAGTAAACAAAGGAAGAAAAAAAAACATCTTGAATTTACAACCCCCCCCCCCCCCCCCCCCCCCCCACCCCCCTGAAGATCATTATGACATATTAGTGACTTTTGGTCATTATTACTGTACCTGGAGATAAATAGTAAAATATAATGTACTCAAATGTTTGTTTATTGACGCATGCAATGCAAAGTACCAGGCGAATGGCTCACACCGCGGGGCGTCGGCCCCCCCAGACTACCACTCGTTTCACGTGTGCGCCCACTCTCCATATAGTCGATATATCAGCTGAGTGGGATTTAGGCCGGTTCTCTCTCCCCTCTCCTCCTCCCTGTACAATACACGATGGCAAGATGTTAACGAGAAACGAATAAACAAATCAACATCTAGTATTTTACTTTTTATCGGTTAAAATCAATAGAAAAAAAATTATTTCTATAATTTCAATAGTTCATAATTCATGATTTTTCAAATTTCGATAAATGATGAATTATATGTCTTAAATTTTATTTTTCTTAAAAGAGAATAATTAAAAATGAATTAACAAAAAAAAAAAAAAAAAAACACCCTGTAACCACTTCTCCCTCAAACATTCCCTCCCCATCACGCGAAATTGGCCTTTTCCCGCCTAAAACATCTCCACGATTGTATTATCCACCTTCTTCCGTCACTCCTCTCCCCCCTCGAAAAATTGCTCAATCACTTCCCCATCAATTAACTCATAAATACATTCACCCATCTATACAATTATTACTCAAAAATCCCCAAAAATTATCATCAATAACTGATGGTGAAAAAATTTCCATAAAAAATTCTAAATACCTCAATCATTGTGATAAACAAATACAATTTAAAAAATAATAATAATAATAATATGTGAGCAATTCGAAAGAAGATGAACCAGGTGGCACAAGACGTCGTCTCTCGTATCCTCTATTTCTCAAGCGTCGGAGGCAAGTTGGGTGGCTGACGAGTGGGCAGGGGGGGGGGGGGGGGTTAGTGTGAGAGGAGTACCCAGAATAAGAGAAGAGGGTAAAGAGAGAGAAGGAGAGATTTAGAGGGATAGGATGGTAGTGAGCTAGTCGGTCGTCGGTGGTTGCTCCACCCCCGTGCGACACGATCAATACACTAACTCTCTCGCTCAAATCGCCTTGTCCCACTCTGTCTGGCTAGAGAGAGAGTGCGCGTCTACCTATATCCCGGCTACGTTGGCTCACTTTTCTGTTGCACAGTGGCAGTGGTGGCGGCACCAGGAGCGTTCTATGGTTTAGCAGCCGCAGAGAGAGAGAGAGAGAGAGAGAGAGAGAGAGAGAGAGAGAGAGAGAGAGAGAGAGAGAGAGAGAGAGAGAGAGAGAGAGAGAGAGCCAGTAGCATCCACCAGAGAGGCCAGTTCGGTTGTTCCCGTACTCGAAGCGGTCTTTCTGTTGCTATGCCGGCACCTCCTTCCCCTCTCTCACTCTCTTTCCCTGAATTCTCTCGCGCGCGCCAACGAATACTCTCCCTACCCTCCGCGCACGAGCCACCCCTTTTACATCTGTATATACGGGTATATATATGTGTCCCACCAGCGGCCAATGTCCTGTAGGATATCTCACCGTATCCCTCTTTTCTCTCACTCTCGCCAACTTGAAATGACAATGGCTCACTCTCAATTTCCATTTTTTATTATAATCTCAGTTGTTTTATTTTTTTTTTTTCAAATTTTCATATTAAAAAAAATTACTCCCATTTTATTTACCATTCACCACTCGTCAAATACACGATGTGGATTAACAATGGGCGGTGGGAGGTGTGGATGAATACGTTCCACTTGCAATCAGCTGTTTCTCACCAGCAAAACACTTTCAATTAACTCTATTTATGGCGTTTGGCAGGGTGAGAGGGAGAGAGAAAAAGGTATAATGGATGTATGAAAAATAGTATCAATTCCATTTGACATGGACATGTAGAATGTATTTATATGTATATATATATATGCTAAATGAAACGTTGAAGCACGTCGGTGGAGTTTGTGTATAGCTAGCATAGCAACAACCGTTGTCCGCTTGGGAGTCCCATCGACTCCGCACGCGCGCAGACGGGAGAGTGAGAGGGTGGTGAGTGGGTGGGTTGGAGGAGTGAGAGGCGTCCGCTGCGAAACGACGGGGTGGGGGGAAAAAAAAAGGAAGGAAGGAAGGAAGGACCCAGAGAGAAAGAGTCAGACTATGGTTCGTAGCGCGAGAATCTAGTTTGCCTCGTCGATGCCAACTTTAACATCATCGAAAATTTACGGAATAACCAATGCTTCAGTTGGGGGTTTTTTCTTCTCTCTTTACTCTTCCCCTTCACCTCTTCCGCCTTCTTGCTGTACTCTAAACATATTATTTGCTCTGTCACGGTTTATTTTTAGAGAAGAAGACTCGAAACAAAAATTGTTATTTGGTTTTGTTTTATGTCGTAGGAAAGTTTTTTTTTTTTTTTGAGTTATTCAGCCATATGAATTTTTTATAACATTCTATTAAATTTTTAGGACCATTGAGGATGAAGATTTAAATTTTTTTGTAGGGTGTTCTCCTCACACAGGGTAGTTTTTTTTTTTTTTGGTAGAATAAATAACACTTTGTAGACCCCCTGGCAGTGTTTACCCGACGCCAATTAAACAGAAACGACTTTATGCATCTCATTTACATTATTATTATTTTTTTTCTTCTTCTCTTCATCTCTCTTTCTAACAGTGATACTGTCCGGAGGGTGGATTGTCAGTGACATATAAGAATAATTCGCGTCACTGACAATATCCAAAATAATATTTGCATTATGAATAGAGTAAAAATAGTGGCTTACACTCACTCGAGCGCAAATTTCATTGAGCACGCTCGAGTGAAATTTTATTTGGTATATTTGTCTTTTATTTTTTGTCACCACACAGTTATGCAGTTTGACACGAAACAAAACTCTACCTCCTCTGCCCTCCTCACCGCTTTCTCAAGAATGTCGTGGTATATTTTTTCCTACTGGCACTACCCAACCATTCACTCGCACCCTCATGTTTTTTTTAAATGAAAAAAAAAAAAAATTGGGGCAAAATGGAGCACATTCAATTATCAGTAACATTTTACTTTTCTCTCCTATTCAAAAAATTCTCACAAGAGTTTTTTATTTTCCAAAATTTCTCTGAATTAAAATTTTTTAATTTCCTTTTTTTTTTCCATCGTTTCACTGTGTGGGAAGCACTTGTTATTTCCGGATGTAGGACGGCGAGTAATAACAGTATACCAAGATCCAATTATGAGCCCAGTGACACATGTATTACGTCCCCAGCACGGAATGTACATCCGATCAACTCAAAATTACTTTATCCATATTTATTTTAATAAAAATAATTTTTTTTTTCACCCACTTAACGACAAATAAATATAACAAAAAAAGAAAAAAAAAAAAAACAATCGGTAAATAAAAGCCAAGAGTTTATTATTTGCAGTGTATACAGTTTGCGTGTTGATATACACAGGGAGGGCTACTCTCGTTGTAATTGGAGCCAGCCAGTGTTGAATAGAAAGAGCTGCGTGTGTGTTCCACCAAACGATGGAATGTCACATTGTTCAAAGAGTGGGAGAGGATAAGATAATGCTATACATTTACTAATTGAAGCATGTCCTAAGAATTTTACAGTATTTCTCCAGAATTTTTAAACCACTCAATAATAATAAAAATGGGCAATTTTCCCCTCCTCCTCCTCCCCCTCTCTCCCCCCAGGAATTTTGATTGAGAGTAATGGATGATTAATCGTGTACGTGAATTTCCTTGAAAAAAAAAAAAAAAAAAAAATGGTCGAGAGGGGGCTGGCAACCCCTTCTGGTCACTGTGACTTTACAACCCAGGAGGTCCCTCTCTCGTTCTCGTTGAAAGGGAGAATCATGTGGGTGGGATGTAGATCAAGAAACATGAATGAAGCGGAATGCGTGCTGGCTATCGCCACAGCCTGTGTCAGCATTTCGTGACCTCGCCCCGAGGGTTCTCAACCCATAATCCATCCACCCCCTTCCACCCACACCCTTCGACAGGGATGACACGCGATTTAACTCTTTATCGTCCTCCCTCTTTCTATACACGATAAAAACAGTAAGAAAAAAAAGTCGTTAAATATTTTTTAGTGGATTATTTATGTGAAATGAAGGAGGGGGGGTAACTTCAGCGGCCTGAAGGAGTTGCCAAGCGGCCCCCCCCCCCCCCAGCACACTCGGCCTTATCTCGGCACTTGCACTCGTACGACCCTCTCCTCGGGGGCACTCTCTATACTTTCTTGAGTCAATCGATTCGCTTTTAGTTCTCTCTTCTCAGGACGCACAGTGTAACTTACCCCACCCATTACCCCCTTCCACTCTCTCGTTTTCTTCTCTTATTACGGGGACAATATGTAAATGGGGACATATGACTGAGACATTCAGGGGAACAATGACAGGGATGTGGGTGTACACACAGTGGAGGGGATTTTTTTTTTTTAGAATTAAAAAGAGAGAGAGAGAGAGAAAAATACGGGAGAAGTAAAAACACTGAGAGCCCCTGTCCGAGCGTGTTAATGAATGATATTTTTTTTTCATTCAACCGCGCCCTGACCCACATTTACAACACTGGAGACTCTCGTGAAACGCACGAGAGTCCCCCCCCCCCCCATTATGTCCCCCTCACTCCCACCACCCACATACTCTACTGTTCGCACATTTTTCTATTCATTGCCACTGACGATTTAGCATTTTTTATATCAACTCTCTTTACCTCTGGGATTTTTTTTTTTTCATTCTGTAAAGAGAAAAACATGGGAATTATTAATTAATTTAATTTGTTTATATTTTTATTTTATTTTTTCTTGCGTCTGTAAAAGAGAGCGAGAAGTTGTAAAAGTGGGGGGGGGGGGGGGGGGTAGAACGTAAGCCACCAAACAGGGTCGTTAAAATAACGATAATGCGTTAGCGAGTGCCAAAGTCCCCCCCCCCCTTTTCCCCCTCCCTCTTGCTTCTAGTTGTTGCTCTCGGACGACAAACGCATACGTCAAATTAACGACTGCGGTGGAAACTCAACTAGGATTTCATTATATACCGAATAGTCGAGTATATTTGAGTCGGCGGAGACGCACGATGCCAACCGACAGGTCGTTATACTCCTCCCCCCCCCCCCCCCCCCCCCCACTTCAAGTGTCTTTTTTTTTTTTGCCACAAAATCTCATAAATTTGTTTTTATCACCCGGGGGATTTTTTTTCTTTCAGATTTCACGAATCGAGGGGAAATTAAAAATATAAACACATCTCGAGGATATAATGAATTTAAATACTAAAAATTAATGTTTTGTGATTCATTAAATTGAACATCATATTTTAATTAATTCAGTTTATATCTCAGAATGTAAGAGAGATGGGGGGGGGGGGATAATTTTAAAATGACTTTTTTTTGTATATCTCATTTTTTTTCTACAAAAAAAGGTCTCTATAAAAATATTTCCATCTCCTTCAGGTACCAAGATACTCATAGAAAACTGTGTAAATTGTATTTAAAAAAAAAAAATTCATAATTGGAGATACTAAAGACAGTATATTTTCAGTGAGTGGGAGAACGGCTACCGGTGGTGCACCATTGTACGGACGTCTTGTAGCTGAAGAGCCACCAGTATGTGGTACAGGTGCTGGGGGTGTACCCCAGGAGACAGCAGCGGATATTCACGCTATGCAGGCGAGGATACCCCACAGGTTTAGGGATCCAGCAACTGCACCACTTCGTAAACTCAGTGTTGACCTCATAAAGACCTACAAGCACATAAACGAGGTGAGATATATATACTTATACAATAAAAAAAAATTTGGTAATCGTGTGCACACGATGAAACACATCCCCTAAAATTTGAGGATTGTGTCATCCCTCCACCCCTTTTTTTTTCGTGGTTAAACGGCTCGTCATGATGGCCTGGGAACTGAGACGTGGGTGGGCTGTAAAAGTATGTGCAAAGGGTGTTTAAAAAAACTAGGGGTGACTTGTGGCGCACGACTGTGCTTGAGCTCGCTCATCCGTTGAGTCGTTATGCTCCGTCTCGAATGTCCACTACCTCCAGACGTCGCCAAATGATTTTTTTTTTTTTGCAACTACGTGCACATGCCAACGATGTTACATCTTCGAAAGTGTCAAATCATTGCATTTTATTTACATTGAAGTGTTATTGATTTACAGTTTTTTATTGATATCTCTGAATCTAATGGAGATGGCAAAATTTATGTAGAGAGCAATTTTGTAGAGCGATGATAAAGCAACAAAAAAGATGCTTAAAAAATTTTTTTATCTCTCTCCAGTTTCGAGATATCTTTGAAAAACTGATTTTGATGTTTTATCGATTTAGTTTCAGTGCTTGAATATGACAATTAATGTTTATTAAATTAATAACATAACGAAAATTCTCATTTTTCACGATAAAAAAAAAAAAAACAATGTAACTACTTCAATATCCTCAACGCCTAGCTCCAATATCTCAGCGTCTCAATTTAATTCAGTGAAAATTGGAAAAAAATTGTAATTCGAATGTGGGTTTCAATTGACTCACGTTAAACTCAGGAACAATGAGCAATAAAAATGAGAATAACTGAGAGAGGCCGAAGTGAATCACGTATTTCTGGGTATTTCCACTCGATCAAATCGATGAAATATCGTGAGGTTGGTGAGTCAAGTCGTTTGTGGTTTTTTTTTTTTTTTTTTTTTTTTTCGTGAAAATTTATTATTGAATTATTAATTTTCCATGGAAATTCAATCAATGCTCATTGTTTATTATCCTCCGAGTTGATGGCTCCCTTCCCCCAAAATTGGTCAGATGATGGGCAATAATGGTGGTACAGTGGCAGGAGGGTAGGGGTAAAGAATAGATGAAAAAAAAAATAATAAAATTCAGGAAATTATGAAGGCATGGGGATAGCGAGTTGGCGCCACCCGACGAATAAGCGACACACGTACCAGACTACTGGCACAGTCGTGAGAGCGTCACGCGAGGTAAATTATCCGCGACGACGAAAACGAGTGATGCGGACATGTCTTCCACCTTTTCACTCTAGTCCCACTCATTTTTATTTCTGCAAGAACAAAAATTAGATTAGTAAAATCTACGAAAAAACATGAAAAAAAAAGAAAAAGTACATAAAAATAAATAAATGATGAATTAATATCGAGATAAAATTAACAACAATCGAATGCATTTCCTTCACAATCCTCTTTTTTTTTTTTTCTCTTTTATCGTATCATACAATCTTTTTCCCCTTATTTTCTCGGTGGCCATCATGGTCTCGTCCCCCTTGGAGAGACAGGGTAAAGAGGACCACGGTCGAGTCTGAATTGTAACGATAACTGCGTCGCGATTAAACGATCTGGTATATCCCAGAGGTTTCTCCAGAGAAAAGAGAGAGAGAGAGAGGATCATGGTATCGTCGGTACAGCCATTATTCTTTGCCTCCGAGGCACGTGAAAACCGTTTTCTCATTCCTTTCCTCAAGTACATGTACAATATTGTAACCCCAAACTCTAAGATGTCTTATTTCAATCAATTTTTTAAAAAATTTCTTCAAAAACAAATTCATCAATTCAGCTCAATCTCGACTCTAATTTCGAAGGGGAAAAAAATTCCATTTTATAAGAGAAGATTGAGAAATTGGAATTTTAATAATGAATAAGAGAAAGATAATTGATGACGTAAGAATAAAAAAGAGAGACTGAAAAATAAGAAAAAAAAATGTGCTTGATCCAAATGCTATTGGAGGCTCGCAGCTCGATGCATTCCTAGAATAGGGGGATTGGTATGAAACAGCCAACATTCGACGTCGGGGAATCCTCCAGTTGTCCATGCTGCTTGGTCAGGTGACATGCAAGGTCTCATAGTCCCTTTATCCATGAATGCCCCCTCCCTTTACTCCCCGTAAATCCCACAAATAATCCAAATATCACTCAATACTCCCCCCACAATATTCTCAAATAATTTTCATTCATTTTATTTATTTCTTCAAATTCACCCTCAATTTTATTCAACAACTCCCAAAAAATTGTTGAAATTTCCATATAAAACGTATTTTTTGTTTTTTATAAAAAAAAAATTATTGAAAAACTTTTCTCAAAGAAATGGAAAATAGTATAAAACGTAAGCAAAAACGCGCTTGTAGTCAGGGGTTGGGATGAAAGATGAAAGAAAATAAAAATAATAAGAAGTGAAAAGAAATAATAGAAGATGAGACGAAAAAGTATCGATAGTTTTTGTAAGTGACGTAGCGATTTTTCAAACTCGTTGAAAAGCTTGTGGAATTGTGGAGTGAGTTTGGGTTGGCTTTATAGTGGTTTTGCTCTGTAGTGAGAATAATACGAGACAGTTTTCTTCACTCGTATATATGCTAAACTGTTAGACTCTTCGGTTTGTCCATTGTTTTTCCTGCCTTGTACAGAAACCACTTTTTGGGATAAAATTGTGGGTGAGAGAGAGACTGATTTTATTGGGTTTTTGTTGGTGAAAAGGGGAAAATTCTTGGACACCTCTTGCACCATTTCAAATCCAACTTGGCATATTACATGTACCTCACACATATACAGATACAAACTAGCCTGTACTTTTATTTTCCTTTTACATTCCCTCGATTCTCTACAATTTGACTTGTCGATTCTACAAATCCCCCTGGAAATAGACTTCAGACGATAGGGTGATTACCAGTGTGCGGTTTACCAAAATCGACAAATTTTCTTTGGTTTAACGAAATTCAACGGTTGGAATGGAATTAAATCCGGATGTGAGGGGGGGGGGAACAGGGGGAAAAAAAAGAGAGGAGGTTTAGGAATGTTGGCCAATGTGTACTGTACATGAGGAGAATAATGGATGTAACGAGGTGAGATTGGACTGGTTGTTGGATTTTATCCGCTTTTTGTTGGAATTTTCAACTTTCGAAGAAAATACGTACTTTTAAAATAGTCAAGTTTGTTTCACGGGGTGAGAAATTTTTAGTAGAAATTATCCTTACGTTTGATACACGTGTATTTTCATAAATTTTATTTATAATTTTTCAGTTCAGTAGCGAATTGGTAAAATGGTTTAAGTCAATTTCATCCTAGGGTCAATTTTTAATGGATATCTTCAAATCTATGGGAGATATCAAAATTTTTATAGAAACCTTTTTTTTAGCTCTCATTTTACTCTACAAAAAATGTATCTATGAAAATTTCGCCATCTCCCTTGGATTCCTAGATATCCATCGAAAAGTGATACCCTATGATGAAATCGACTTAAACCGTTTTACCAATTCACTACTGAACTTGAAAGTTGGTAAAAATATCCGTAATATTTCTAAAATTATCCGAAAAATCTGCCTCACCGCTCTCATTTTCCCACCAATACTCATCATCATAATTACCCTGAAACATTGCCCAGTAATTTTGAGCCCAATGAAAATGATTAATATCGCTCGAGAGGGCTCATTCTATCATCACGAAACCTCAAAAAAAAAAAAAAAAAATTTGCTATAAACACATTATACTTCCTCTAGATTCCCCGATACCCCTTCTACCCGGTAATTTGCCAGGGCAACCAAAAAACTTTCCATTGACCGTTAGGCTCGTGAGTCTGGTGACTCAGAAGAAACCAAGACTGAAATCAGGGACGTACAATCGAGAATTTTACCCTGAGAATGTCTTTCCAATTGGATATAAAAATCTGAAAATAATTTCCATGAAAAATTTGCAATAAATTGTCCCCCAAAAATTTCACTCCACAATGTAAAAAAAAAAAAATCCTTACCCTAATGGAGTGTTACTCTACCACTGTTTATCCCTTTAAAAGAACTGTCCTAAAGAGAGGAAAAAGAGGAAAATAAAAGAGCCAAGTAAAACAGCAAAGAGGCGCGCACTGTTGGAAGGTCGCGAAACGGCCCCTGGCTCTTGTGTTTCTTTCTCGCGTGGCTTTCATTCATGACTTTCCTGGATCGTTTCACTTCTCTATCTCTTTCATTCTTTATCACGTTTCCCTTTCCAACATTGAAACATTTTTCCTCGAGTGATCCCCCTACCCCCTCGCACCACCCAATTGAGAAAAAACTGCCCTTTAATATACAAATACAAACGAGTGAATAGACTCATAACGGCATCACCGTTCGATGACGTGTCATTTCGTCATTCTGACAAGCTTTAAACCACAAAAATAGCACATCTACCCTTTTTACCTATCATCTTCAATTTTTTTTTTCCCCCTCCGTTTTTTTTTTCGTCTGAGTCTCGAGTTTCAAGAACAGAATAGACCAGAATGAACGAAGAGAGTCTTGACAATCAGAATTGAACAGAAAAAAAACCCCTCAAAATTGAAATATTAAAAATAGTCTTTTTATTGTGCCCCTAGATTTTAATATTTCGTCTCAAAATTCAGTCATAATTTTCTCAAAAAAAATATATAATCCAGTCATCGAATGGTGACGAGGTGTCCCTGGGGTCCACTTTTGGCGAGGAGAGGCCTTGTGCGCCAGAGTGAACGCATCATCATACACGGTAAAAGGGGCAAAGGGGGGGGGGGAATGGAGAGTCCCTCTCTCGTGCACTCGCGCATAGCAACAGAAACGAGTGGAGAATCGGTCTAGCGCCAAGAGAGAGCAGCCAGCCGTGCGCTTCGATGCTCTCTGTGCTAGTGTTGTATACCTCTCTCACTCTCCTTCACCTCTCATCCTCAAATCATTTCATCTCACTTGCTCTCATGGGGTTGTTTTGTGTTGAACAACCATCATCAACTGCAATTCTCTCGTTGAAATTGAGGTACAGAAGGACTGGGAGAGATTTAAATGACAAGAAGAAGTTGTTGGGTTTATGGGTATGAGAGATGATGGATAAGTTGAATTTATCCGATTAAATTAATTTTATTGTTTGGGGCTGGGAGAGGGGAGGGATTAACATGTGTGAGAAGACTCGATGTAAAAACATTAGGCACTGGTATTATCGGTTGTTGGGAAATGGGGCCAAACGGGTCACGTGAAATTGTGAGAGAGGGGGGGAGATGTGGTGCTTTGGGGTAGGTCGCGTCCTTCCGTGTGATTTTCAGTAAAACGTCATATGGTGTATATGTTACAACGACGAATGCCCAATGCCATTGACGTTTTTTTTTTTTTAACTCAGTTGGCGCTGCTGGTTGCATATCACGCGAATGTCTATGTAGCATGAATTCAATTCGTATGAGATACGGATTTTTTTTTTTTTTTTTTTTTTTTATGATGAAGAATACAGGAATGTCCAATACACTTGTGTTTTGATCGGGAATAGGGAATAATCAATTTTTTTAATTTAGTTGAATATTAAATTATCTTGAGAATTAGTGATTTTGGGAGGAAATGTCATAGGACCTTTTTTGTAGATTTGGAAATTTTCAAAAAAAAATATCTCTTGATATTTTCCTCTAAAATGATCCATTCGGAAGATAATTCAATGTATAACGGGAAATAGAATGAAGACAGGTTTTTTTTCGTTTTGATTAATTAAGCATTTATCTCGAAAACAAGTGACTTTAGGAAAAAATATCAAGATATATTTTTTGTAGCTGATAAAATTTCCAATAAAAAATGTCTTTTACCATTTATCACCAGAATCACTAGTTTTCAAGATAAATCCATAATTTAAAAAAAAAAAACCATATTCAATTTTACAATTTTACTCCTGAAAATATAAAATCTATAAGAATCCATAAAAAAGCATGATTTTCACGTGTTCGCATTGTTATCGATCTTGCACAACCCCTGACGCAAGAGTGGATTCTGCGCCCTCACACAATCATCACTGTTATGTTTATTTTTTTTATTTTTTTCATTCTTCTACCATCCCCCTCTCATTTTCAAGCACCCTTCTCTCCTATTCTGCATAGTTAATTCTCGAAAATTTGGGGGAGAGGGGGGATGAAGAGGAAATGGACGATCAGGTCAGAAAGAGGTGGCTACACAGTATTTATCAAATCACATGGTACTTTGACAAGAAAGCGCGGGTAATTTTTGGAGCGAATAGAGATTCACGATTCATCACAGTCAGTCCTGGGACGTAGGGGGGGGGGGGAAGTAAAAGGGGTAGTAATGATCACTTACAAGGGGTAATAGCACTCAACTCGTTTTTTTACTCCCCCCATTTTTTTTTTTTCTTGGCTCTCGTATTTTCTCCTGCCAACGTCCTTTATCCCCTCCCCCTCCTTATCAACCCTTTCGTTATTTTAGCGAGGGACGATGGGTGTAACGGAAAGAAAGATGGATTACACTTGGGAGGGTTGAGGATAAACACTTGGATAGCTCTGTGTTGACTCTAGTATTTACTTTCTCAAGATTTTCAACAATTAAACGTCGTAATGTCATCAATGAATCAGTGGTAATTTTTGCTTCTTTTTTTTTGTTTATTAGGTGTACTATGCAAAGAAGAAGAGAAGAGCGCAACAGATGCAGGGTGAGGATGGATCGCACAAGAAGGAAAGAAAACTCTACAACGATGGTTGGGATGACGATAATCATGATTACATCATAAAGAATGGTGAAAAATTCTTGGATCGATATGAAATTGATTCGTTAATAGGTGATGAGAATAATTATATATAAATGAGATTAATTAATTGGAGAATATCTTGAAATCTAGGGTAGATGGAGAAATTTTTGTAGAAACCTTTTTTTTAGCTCTCATTTTTCTCTACAAAAAAGGTCTCTATAAAAATTTCTTCATCTCCCTTAGATTTCGTGATATCAATAAAAAAAAAAAAAAAAAACTACTCAAGTTGATTAATTTGGTTGTTACACTTGCACAATGAATTTTATTGATGAAAATAATTTAATAATTTTAATTAATTCGTCAAACAGGTAAAGGTAGCTTTGGCCAAGTAGTAAAAGCATTTGACCACGAGGAACAGACACAAGTGGCAATAAAAATAATAAAAAATAAAAAGCCCTTCCTCAATCAAGCGCAAATCGAAGTTAGGTTATTAGAAATGATGAATAGAGCGGATACCGACAACAAGTATTATATAGGTAAGTTTTGGTGATATACTTTACACGTGTGTATTAATTAAAACTGATAATTAAAATGTCTGACTGGGGGGTTTTTGTTTTTTCTCTCTCTCTCTCTCTCTCTCTCTTAATGGAAACATTGCAGTTAAACTGAAAAGGCACTTTATGTGGCGAAATCATTTGTGTCTGGTATTCGAGCTGCTGTCTTATAACCTCTACGACCTACTTAGAAATACAAATTTCCGTGGGGTGTCATTGAACCTCACGAGGAAGTTTGCGCAACAACTGTGCACTGCCCTACTGTTCCTGTCCACACCGGAATTGAACATCATTCACTGTGATCTGAAGCCAGAGAATATTCTTCTCTGCAATCCGAAGAGAAGTGCGATAAAAATTGTAGATTTTGGGAGTTCTTGTCAATTGGGACAGAGGGTAAATACTCATAAGATATTGTTATTCCATGTTCATCGAGTGCAGGAGGATTGAGATTAATAATTTGAGGGATTTTTTTTTTTTTCTACATTTCCAGATATACCAATATATACAATCTAGGTTTTATCGATCACCCGAGGTTTTACTCGGTATTCCATATGATTTGGCGATAGATATGTGGAGTTTGGGATGTATTCTAGTGGAAATGCATACAGGAGAACCTTTATTCAGCGGGGCTAATGAGGTAAGAATTTATTTTATTAATTTAATTATTTGTCGAGTGGTAAAATGTTACAAATCAATTATCCAATTTTTACTGATTCTCAATTTATCTCGTGTACGAGTGATTTTAGGGGAAAATGTCAAGAGATATTTTTTGTAGTTGATAAAATTTTCAATGAATAATGTCTTTTGACATTTTTCACTGAAATGACTCATTATCAAGATAATCAAATATTTAAATGAAGTGAAAAATAGAATTGTTTGGTTTTAAAATTTTACATTTAAAATGAAAAATGACATTTTATATATTACAATGCAATATTATTAATGCTTATTTCTACGATTAGTTCGATCAGATGAATAAAATAGTTGAGGTGCTGGGTATGCCACCGAAGCACATATTGGACCAAGCGCACAAAGCGCGAAAGTACTTTGACAAAGTCCCAACGGATGGTTCATATGTACTAAAAAAGTCCAAAGATGGTAGAAAGTACAAACTCCCTGGTTCACGAAGATTACACGATATATTGGGAGTTGAGAGTGGTGGTCCAGGTAGTAGAAGGTTAAATGAACCAGGCCACTCAATATCCGACTACCTCAAGTTCAAGGATCTTATACTTAGAATGTTGGATTTTGATCCAAAAACGAGGGTGACGCCTTATTACGCGTTACAGCACAATTTTTTCAAAAGAACAGCCGATGAGGGGACCAACACAAATATTGCTGCTGCCAATAGTGCTAATACCAGTCCAGCAGTTGTTGCAATGAGCCAGGACAGTGGTGAGTTATCATAATTATATTAATATTATCAATAATAAAAATTTAAAAAAATTCTCCGATGATTATTAATATTTTATCCATTGAGAAAATTATTTTATCGCCAAAGACAGATAATATTTATTATTTAATATTCAGTGAATTTTTTAAAATTAATAATTGATTGATTAATTGAATTAATTTATTGGAAATCACTGAGGTCTTTTAGGGCTTTACAACAGATACAAATTAATATTGATGATTAAATATGAATATTTGTGCCGCTTATTTCATCCATCATTAATTCTCTCTAGTTTTAATTATTTTTTATTTCTCTCAATCCTCAGTTTATTAACATTTTTATTAAAATTTAGCCTCAAACGCGTTAATCTACGTCAGCTGTTTGATATCCAGAGGAGACGATTGTGTCAATAACATAAATTAATTGTAAATAAGTTTAATGTTATTATAAACAAAAGGCACCTGAAATTTTTAGGATCAGCCTCGAGAGACGATTGATGAGCGAGTATTGTGCCAGTTGAGAGAGTACACGTTGTTGAGAGATTTTTCAGAATTTTAGGAGTTTTGATTTGTGCAGAAAGTAAGAAATTTTTTTGTCGATCTTTTTAGTTTTATTATCATTGGTTTTTTTTTTCTTACTTTTTTTTTTTTTTTTTTTTTTGATTTATTGTAAAATAGGCGAGGCTGAAATATCAAAATTACTAGGAAATTTATTAAAAAATACGGTCTTTGGCAAAAAAAAACAAAAATATGGTGCATAAGAGAGAGAGAGAGAGAGAGAGAGGGAGAGAGAAAGAGAGAGAAGAGATATAAAAAGATGCGAGAAATTAAAGTGTTAACGATTATTTCAACGTTATCGCTTAGTTTCTGCACAAAACTAAACCAAATACTTGTTGTTGCCCGTAGATATGATGGGGGGACAGTACGTGGCTCGATGACTGTCGTATCCGCGGGGCGGCGACGACCTGTCCTAGGCCCCCAACCCTAATCTTACTTACTAACATAAGTAAGTTTCTGTCTAACAAACAAATCCTATAAAAAAAAAAAAAAACATCAATTCAAAAAGTGATGGCAATGATAAACCCTTCCGCCTTATATTTACTTACGATAAATAATGTTGTCCCGTGGCCTCGGATTGCAATGAGCGAAGCCTTGCTTGCCTGTATTGACTAAATGAATAACAAATTTTTATGTTTTTTTTTTTTAATCATTTCACACTCGTAAAAGAGCCATGGAAATTTATTTATTAAGCCCGTGGCTCTGACCTTGATTCTTGCGTGCATCGTCTCGATAAACATATTCTCCTCTTGAGTAATGAATTAATGAAAAGAAGAAAGAAAAAGTAATATAAAAATCCCTAGTCCAACAAGGCCTTAGTGCACTTGAATTTGAGTGACATTGGGTGGCCTAGAATATCTTCTTGATCAATTTATTCATTAATTTTTAAAATAATATTTTCAATCAATCAAGCAGAAGATATTCCAGTGTCGAATGGTGTAATGCATCTGTGTCAATAATTCTTTATTTTTAATTTGTAGTGAAATGATCATTTCTCATCGTTTTTGTACAATTTATCATTCATAAAATATGAAAAAAAAAAAAAAAAAACAGAAATTATGATAACAAATGCATGCAAATATTTAGCAAACCTGCATTGTGCGCTCTACCACGCGTGTCGTTGGGTCCAATCTACCCCCCCTCCTCGAAATAGTTTATTAATTGATAATTCCACAAAGTGCAATGTTGAGTATCACCTCGACATTTTCCCCTAAAGGTGTCTAACATTATTTTCTAATACATCAATTTAATTTTCCTCAAAATTATTCCACAATTGACTCAATAATTCAAATAAATATCATGTTCTATCAACCACAATGTAACCTGGACACTGTAGAATAAGTAAAATGAATTGTTAAACAACGAAGGGTGTTGGGAGACTCAATGGATCCAAATGCCTGCCAAAATCCCCTCTGTCTTATCTCGTAGAAACTAGACATTAATTTCTTGGTATCTCCCCCCCTTGATCATCTGCAATGTTTCATTTTACATGAAGAAAAAAAAAAAAAAAAAAAAAAGAAAAGAAATTAGAAATCCTAGTGGGTGACAATTTTCTAGCATTAGTTTTTTATTTCTTCTTGATTAATTTAAAAATAAAATAATTAATTTTGTGAAATGAATTGCATGTTATAATATCAAACAACAATTGATTAAATAAAATTAAATTTAATGTCCACAGGACTGGTAACAATGTCAGGGCAGGGTAGTGGAAGTTGTAGCAGTTTGTTGCAAGTATCAAGCCTACCTGGTATTTATCAACCAATGGATTGTGAATCATCACCACGTCAGAGTGTTAATCGTCGTGTTGGTACAAATATATATTCATCAACAACAACAACAAAAACAACAACACCATCAACTGAAACAACATCAGCACCAACATCAATACAGTCAATGGATAATTCACGATTACAAAGCTCACTTGGCACTTACAACAGTCTTATTCTCCCTGGTATGGGCCATTTACCAGCCATGATAACATCACCAATGTTACCGCAACAAAATTTTTATAATTATGGTTATAACACCAATGATGGACATGGTATTGTTAGACAACCAACATCTGTTGCAACAAGCAAACAGAGAGATCCTGAACGCGAGGATAGTCCAATGGTTGGTGTTTGTGTACAACAGAGTCCAGTTGCTATACACTGAGAGAAGAAAGAAAAAAAAAATAAAAAATAAAAAAAATATTCATTATAAATTAATTAATTCCAGCAACTTGTGGATTTATAAAACAAACTGACAAAACACAAATTATAGACAAAAAAATTAATCAAATATTTCGAAAATGAGAAAATTTGACATAAATATCATAAATACATTTGTCATCTCGATTATGATTAATTTCATTAAACTGACATGTAAAACAATCTCCATGATTGGGTACAATAGACAATGTTGATTATCGACAACACTCGAGAATCATTGACAATGGTTTATCAAATGAACTTGAATAACTAGGTAATATTGGTATTGGTGAAGACAAGGGGTATAATTATATACATATATATTTTTTTTTTTCGTTGTTTTTACCAATGTGACTAATGCCCCAATATTGGGTATTAAATGGAATAAAGAAAGTAACAAGATTTCGGGGGGAGGGGGGAAACCAGGGGGATTAATTAGTCGAATAAAAACGGCCTAGTGAGGATGAACCCAACTGGCCTCTCGGGCACTGCCCGATTAACAAAAAAAAATGACACTCAAAAGAAGAAAAAAAAAAATCACATTTAGTCGGTATTCATTAAGGGAAATGAAAGAATTTAAATGAATGAATGGACGAAAGTTTGATTTAAAAGAAAAAAAAAACTAATGAACCACAGATGATATGGCATCAGTTATTGTGTGGCCTAGAGAGCAAACAAAAAAGTGATAACTACTATTATTATTGGATAAATAAATGAATTATATAACCATGTACTCCGATAGAGTTTTATACACGATGTCACGAATGTAATAGTTTTTAGTAAATAATTGTCGATGATAAAGATGCATTGAATGCTAGTTATTTGTACAATACACATAGGTGAATGATATAAAATAATTAATAAATAAATAAATAAAAACAATGAGTGCAGCTTTAGGATTTAGCTTTTAAATATAAACGTTTAAACAATTGATTAAACATGTGTGAAAAAAAAAAAACAACTTGAGCTCCTTTTTATTAAATTGAGAATTTTTTTTTTTTTTTTTTTTTTTGAAAAGAGAGAAAAAGGGGGAGAGTGAGTTTAAAGGAAAATTGATAAAACGGTATGTGTGTTTGAATATTTTGTGAGTGATTGGTGCATGTCATGGCGATTATTGCCCATTGGCGTTGTCAAGTGTAAATCTCAGTTTGTTGCTGAACAAGGACTCTAAACAAACGAGATTTACCCAGCTTAACAATATTTATACATAAAGAACATGAAAAAAAAAAAATGCATTAATAAGAAAGTTTAAAAACGTATACATGTAAGATTCATCAAGAATGGTATAATCATACGCGAAAGAAGAAAAAAAAAACAAAGAAACCTAGGTACTTTATAATTAAATAAATGAAAAATTGACAAAAAAAAAAAAGGATGAAAATACACGCGTATCGCATGATAATTGTTTTCAACACATCATTGGTTTTTTTTTTTTTGCTATTTATTATTATTTTTTACTTTATTTTGAATTTGTCGTTCCATTCAATCAACTAAACTTCCGTGATTCGAGTGATGGAGAGGGGATAAAATAGTGAGCTATGACATTTATCACGTTCAAGATAAAATTGTGCTCGAACGGTGGGAATTGAACAAACAAAAGTGGATTTACAAGAGATAGGTAATCATTGGGAAATGTTTGGGTTTTATTTTTTTTTTTTATTTTTTACCTGAAGAATTTATATTTGTGCTGCAGTTATCAGTTGGGCAGGGAATTTATCTTTTAATCGATGAAAAAAAAAAAAAAAAAAAAAATCAAGTCTCAATTCACTTTTGTGAATTAACAGAATTATTTTGTCATGTAAGAAAGAAATTTGTTGAATTTTTAATCGTTATGAGATTGAATATTTCAATTTTTAGTTGGAATTTACGTGATAAATGTCTGTTATTTTGTTAAAAAATAAAATTTCAACAAACTCAATATCAACAATCGTTTAAAGTGGATGAACATTACCATGGAGAGTGAAAAATGGGGTATTTTACAAGAATAAATAAAATTTCGTCAGAGGTAAAACATAGAGTGAACAAAATAACAGATAAATGTGAAATAAATCCAGTAATATTTGAGAATTATTATTATTATTATTATTTTCTCTTCAAATGAACTCGTATATCGTGATTACGTTGCAGTGAAGATTTTTTAAAAAACATAATTTGTATATTTTTATACAAATCGAATAGGGCAGTGCGTCGATATTTTGATCCAATGGCGCTGATTAAAATTAATAAGACATCTCAATTTATTCCTCATCATCTCTCCCTCTCCCTTTCCATCCTAGTCCTTTCGTCATAAAAGTATTTACCACACGTATCTAAACACTTGTAGCTTCTCATAGTTGATGAGAAAACACGGAACTGATTTCCAATGAGTTGACATTTCGATCATTTCGAGGAGAAAAAACATTGAAAAACTATTTTTGAATTAATTTAATCAACTGGTGACGCCACGTGGGTGAAGGCCAATATCCATTAATCATCTCGTCTTCGACACTTTCTCATAATTGACAAAAACTAATTAATAATTTTGATAAATCATTGAGTTTTTTATTAATTCATTCGTAAAGTTGTAAAACGCAACAGAACAGATAAAGTAAATTTTGAATATCGTGTTAAACATTGATTTATCTCAATAATGAGTGATTTTAGAAAAAAATGTCAAGAGATGATATTTGTTTGAAATTTTGTCAGCTACAAAAAAGATGTTTTGTCATTTTTTAAAAAAATCAATAGTTTTCGAGATAAATGCAGAAATGACAAAATTGATGGGTTTGACTTGTTTCATTTTCATCACTTGATTATTGAATTAAAAGCAACTGGAATGATTTTTTAAAAAACTACCAAATGTACATATTGATTTCACTCATTTCTCACATTTTCAATAAATTCTGTACCCAACAATCATGCATTGAATCATACCTGTCTATTGATACTACTTCTCACGCACGGGATAACGAAAAATGAAAAAGTAAAAAAAAAAAAAAAGATAATAGCAATAAAATTATAATTATTTTTACACACATTCGAAAAGGGCTTGACTGTACATTCCCTTTTCAAGAGATGCAATATTAGTATCGCAGACTGATAAACGTGTAATTTTACAAAAAGAAAACAGAGAGTAGATAGAGAATATTTAAACTATGATAAATCTCACACTGAAATAGTTAAACTGCCGAAAAAAATATGTATTATATTATTCATTAAATAAATCACTTGTTATTTAAGGAGAAAAGATGATATATGAGGACATGACAGTGGATTTTTGGGTACAGAATTGCAGTCGATTATAATCGATTTTTATTGGAGGATTTTTTTCCAACGATTTACACCGTTTAATTAATTTTCAGTGAGTAAAATTTTGATGATCAAGGGCGAGTAATTATCGGAATTCACCTCTTTGAGGCGGGTTTTTTTTCTGATTGACTATGAATTGAGTAGAGCAATAATGAAAATAATGAGATGAGTGAATTTTCCTCGATATAAATTTTTAAGAAATATCTCAAAATTCAAGGCAGATGGCAAAATTTTTGAAGAGATCTTTATTGTAGAGCAAAACTGGATCTACAAAAAAGGTTTTAATGATAATCTCTCCATCTCCCTCAGATTCAATGATTTTCACCAAAATTTGACATCGAATAAATATCGATAAATTTCATTCCATAATTTTGCTACTCAAATCCAATAAAATTGTTCCTTCACTTCGATAATTCCTGAATTATAAACAGACTCACACGTAAACTCGTGACAATGACAAAAGAGAAAAATAAAAAATAAACTAAATAGACAAATGAGAGAGATAAATAAACCAAAACTGACTAAAGGAGATGTCGCAAAAGTGGTCATTCAACAGTTGTTACAGAAATACTGAGTATTTAAGCCAATTAGCAAACAACAGAAATGTATACATTTACATAGACTAAGTGCTGGCCGAGACATGTTCCAAGCTGATTGTAACGGGTAAACTTTATAAATCCCTCCACCAGTTACACAAAACCATCTCTTCCATATAAAACTCCACATTTTCTCATTTTCATTAAGATGTCAAATAAAATCATAAACTTAATTGAGTGATTCAATTGAAATAAATTCAAGTGAAATTGCACGAGTTTGGTAAATTATTTTATAAATAAACGAAAAAAAAAATCATGTAAAATTCATTTTGGCAATTGACATCAGTTGATATAGTCTGTATTTTTTTATCTAGTAAATACACACATTCACACTTTTGTAAATAATACAAATATTTATCTCGTCTTCATGCATTGAAATATCGTTCATCTCTTGATTTTCTAGGAGATAAAAAAAAAAAAAAAAATCATTTATACATAGAAAGAGTGACAAAACCGGGCATATTATCGTGAAAATGCTTATACTTTACAAAGTGATTGAGTAAAAAAAAAATGTGTTATTAATTATTATTCGGTATTTCGCTGAGAATTGAGAACGTGCCGCGGCCAGAGTAAATGAAATACCGTAAATTTCCTAACGTCATATGTAAAAAAAAAAATTGTGTTCAAAACATATATTATAATACGACTGATTTGCCCTGGACACAAAGTTATGTGAGTTATTGCAAAGTTCAAGGTTCAATAGGTGTTGTTCTCGGGGCTAAAATAACAAGGTGTGAATGATAAA
Source organism: Coelinius sp. EB29 (assembly GCA_035578325.1). Lineage (NCBI taxonomy): Eukaryota > Metazoa > Arthropoda > Insecta > Hymenoptera > Braconidae > Coelinius > Coelinius sp. EB29. The sequence goes on along the minus strand of JAOZGT010000009.1, from coordinate 5,682,549 downwards.
ATTGAATTTTAAATATACAAATAATGAAAAATTACCAATCGATTTCTAAGAAAAAGAGATTAAAAAAAACACACACACACACACACACACAATTGAAATAAAAGAGGGAAAATGAATAGAACGTCTATACAATATGAAGATAAACAAAAAAAAAAGTGAAAAATTGTATCTAATCTGTATACATTTCTATATTATAATTATATTACGATCAATATATGCAATATTATAATTAAGAAACTTAAAAATAATATTACGTAAGATTAATAATAAACGAACGCATCTTAATTTTCGTTTCTTTTTAGTATTGATATTTATCTATCATTTGTTGGATAATTTACTCTGAATATCATTTTTCAATAACAATTTTTTGATTGTGGATATCACGTTGAAGGGATTTTAATCTCACTCAAATCAACCCTACAAATTAAAATTATTTCAAAAATTGCCTGGAAATCTTTAAACCGTGATATCTCGTAAACTATGCGTCCTAGAGGATTGAATTTTGTGCCATCGGAAAGCCTGGGAAATTGTCTAAACAATGGTCTCCAGTACCCTCAGAGGATCCTCCCGAAATTAGCCAAAATTTTAATTACGATAGACAATTTTTTAACAATTATCAACAATAATTGAATATTATTGCAGAAATATAGAGTCAGATAAAAAAAACTAGTTTGAAAATCTCGTAAACTATGTCTCTCCTTTACCAACAAAGTTGTTGATTTTCTTACCATCAGTTGATAACAGAATACAGGTTAGGTCAATTCTACAGTTACTCCCATTCGTAAACAACTTGTCAAAGTATTTGAACATTTCAATTATTTAATTTCCAATCAACAAACAATTATCACAATGGACACTGACGACGAGGATGTGTTCGCATTGAACGATGAGGAAAATGAGATAATGGAGCTGTCAATGCATAATCCTGTAGAGGAGAATTTGATGATACAATTGAATGAGGTTGAGGAGCAGATTGAACGTGCGAAGAAGGAGAATGATAATATTGAACAAGTAACTAATAAAATACTCGAGAATCTTCAGAGAAAGGCTCTTTACTACGATCCTGACTACAGTTCTAGCTCTGACACCGAGGTAAGACATTTTAATTTATTTCATAACCTCATTTATTCATCATAAACATGTGAATTTCATTCAGCGTTACGATGATGCTGGTATACCTGTGCCAAAGAGACGAAAGAGGAAAAAAAGTGTAGGAACACCAGCACTAATTGTCACTGATGTCTGGCAACGAATTGTTGATGACAAATGGGTCATTGGTGTTAATCTTCAGAATACTTCAAACCGGTGAGTCAATTTTTTCCGATTTTCTGGGGCGGGAGACAGGGAAGGGACACGAGAGGAACATCCTGTCCATAGGCCAGGTACTTGTCTATGGAATATTCAAACAATTCAAAGTCTGATCTGAAATTAAAATCAATCGTAAGGTATTTTTAATAAAATACCCAATTCTGTATCAATTACTAACTTGTAAAATTCATAAAGATCGAGAATTTGTCTCTTTGATAATTCGGAGAAAAATCCTCTCTCTAGATCCTCAAATCGCTCAATCGGTTCGTCCTCCTTCCATCTAGGTTCCAGGGCCTCCTGGAGTTTTGCACGTTCGATCAAAACTTTTTGTTCTTGCTGAAGATTTATAAAAATTGATGATTCAAATGTTTCAAGACAAAACATCTCGTTAATTATTGAATTATCGTAATAACCAGCGACTTTACGGGAAAATGTCAAGAGACATTTTTTGTTGAAAATTTTCTCAGCTACAAAAAAGTTCTCCTTACTTTTTCCCCTAAAATCACTTTTTTGCAAGATAAACACAATTATCAATCTTTTACTAAAATAATCTTCAATCAGAGTTTACCTCAAGTGTTTCAAACTTGATGATAAAATCAAAAGGTACTAGACATGGAGTGCAAAACTCCGTAATTGGTCTCCAATGTTCATCCGGGTAATTTTTATCCTTCCACTCGCAAAGAATAAACTTAACAAGCTCTTCAAATCTCGGTGGAAATTCACGAGTCATATTAACTCTTCCATTCTTCTGTAATGATATATCACCCTATCCAAAAAATAATTAACAATCGTCCTTTCACTCTCATATAAACAAATATTTCAATCATACACACCACAATTCTCGTTCTCCCCATTATCTTCAGTCCAACTTCTTTATAAAATTTATCATCAGTATTTAAGATGAATTTATTCCAATATAGACTGACTAAACGTGCAAAAGGATGTCTAACAATAATAAAATTCAAACTATCACCGAGAGCTTTTGAAAGTTCCCATTGTGAAGGTCTCTTGTATTTTTTCCACGCTACAGCCTCTGGAGAATTTGTTTTGTATGCTTCCTCCAAATATTCTGGACTTAAACTAGAATAAAAATCATCTTGAAGCAATGAAAATTATAAGAGAATAAATATATCAATTACCCAGCTAGTAAATTCATATTGTACAACCATGACGTGGCAGCAGCCTCGAAAACACTACAATAAATAACATTATAATCGTAGTTGATGAAGAACTCCCTCGCATTTACCAATGATAAATATCTTCTTTTCCCTATTAAACCCAACTCGTTACATTTTTTTTCAACGTGTTCTGCTCTCCTGATAAATTCATCCTCCAGCTGTTCCTTATCTTTAAATTCGTAATTAAGGGTAGAGATTTTTGATACTTCTGTTATCCTTGGTAATTTCATTGATCCTCTGGGCACTTGATCCTCCTTTTCACCGAGATGTGATCGTAATATCGCCTGATACTGTTGAAGAAATTCTCATGATTGTGTCAATTGTGGATTTTATCTTGAGAACTAGTCATCTGAGGAGAAAATGTCAAGAGACCTTTTTTATAGCTGAGTAAATTCTCCACAAAAAATGTCTTTTGACTTTTTTCCTAAAATTACTTGATTTCGAGATAATTCAATATTTATCGAGTAATTTTAGTTAATTTCTTACCTCAATAAATTGTTTCTGTGTGATGGTTAAATAATTGTAGATGGCTAGGGACATTAATACAATTATCACAAGGATGAATGCTATCCTGCGTACAGTAATGAAACGATAGAAACTTCGAGGACTTCTCTTCAATAATGGATTCGTCTCCAGTGTCATATTGTCTTTAATAATTGTGCAAATGTCCTAGTTACGTTACAAAAGTATGACTTTCCACGACAAACTGAGGGAACCCTGTCTGAGTATCGCTATACACATGAGTATCAAGTGATAAAGAAAACAGAAATATTGTCCCCGAATCCACTAATGGTAAATTGTATAATAACAATATCCAGTCATTTGCCTGCACGACACAAGGCTAATGTTTTTTTTTTTTTTATCTACTCCAGTGAATTCTTTTCATAAATTCCTCGGTCTACATTTCGCATCGATAATAGTGGGAAAAATGGAAAACTTGTGCATACCGATGCATATCTCTCATAATATTACTAACTATCACTATAATTGTTGACAATTCTCCAGTGAAGTATAACAATTTAACTCAACTTTGAGTTTACTTTTTTATGAATATCTCTGAATCTAAAGGAGCTATCAAAATTATTGAAAAGACCTTTTTCGTAGAGCGAAATAAGAGCTACAAAAAAGGTTCTTATGAAAAATCATCTATCTCCTTTAGATCTTGAAATAATCCCCAAAAACTGGAAGTGAATTTTTTCATTAAACTCAATATTTTTTTAATCACTCAAAGAATAAACCAAAAATCACTATTTACTCTTTGAAATTGGTATATTTATCCTCATTTCACTGTCAACCTGGATTACAAGACGATGAAAGAAAACATTGGGGAAGTTGTCATTATCTGGCCTTGTATAATAACAATCCATGTCACATATTCCGGTTATTCAAATAGTAATTGCAAGGTACTTTCTTTCCATTCCACCTTGTACTCACAACTTCCTGCTATTATTTCCCCCCCCCCCCCCCCCCCCAGAAAATGCAGTGATCCACGATCATTTTTACTACTCTTCTAATGTAAAACATATATTTTTTAAAAATTATCATCACATTTACATATTTACAACTGAATAACAATTCTTTATTAATGTATGAATTGTCTAATTTGACATTAAGTTAATTAACATCTAAATATCAATTTATATCATTCATTTTTGGTCGCTCACTTAATTTTTTTAATAGTCAAAATACCTAATTATTCATCTAGAAGAATTGAATTATTGCTGGGACAATTGGATTATTGCATTAATTTTTCTCAAAATATGACAAATTGGATGAAAAATATTAGATATAATTATTTTTTCATTTTCAAAAACATAAAACATGTCTCATATTCATTAAATTTTCATATCCAACAATAAAAAAAAAAAAAATTACATGCAAAATCTCAATTGTCATTGCTGGTTGATACAATAATTGTCGTAATGAAATTAGGCCACTTTTTATTAAATTACGTAATACGTTGATGGATCCTGAGGCACTATAGCAATACATGCATTTCCCAATATTTTCACATTTTCAATATTAACAAAGTGGATGTAAACTCAAAATCCACGCAGTATATTCATTTAGTCAATTGAAAAAACAAATTACACAATAAAATATTCAACTAATTAATTAATTAATCAGAAGGAAATGTCTTGAAAAATGCAATAATACATTATAGAACGCAGATAAACAATCAAATACTCGAAATTACAATTATACAATATCATTTGTGCATTCACAGATCATTTCTGATGCAAATTTCATTTAAATTTAACTACTTAAATCAAGTCAGATATGTGCAACGGACTCATTTACTCAATTTGACGTATACAATTGTATGTAATTAATTATTGACTCGAAAAATAATCGTCCTAGGAAGGCGAATAAGCTTAATGAATCATTGGAAAACTCTCGAATTAATCATTTAATATCTCATCTCTTCGTTGTGGCAATTAAAATTTTTTTTATTGATTTTAAATCGACGTTACCCTGGCATTTTTACACTCGAATGTAGTGGGCTCGTCTTTGCCAATTGCCAGATACTCATCTGGTGAGTAATCGAAAAGTTCAAAGTCATATCTGGAGAATAGAAATGACAATTAATGATATTTGAATTATTATAATTGAGGTAATAACTCACTTGAACATATCGTATAAATCAGCAATTTGACTTTTGGATAATTGCATGAAGTAGGTCTTCATGACGTCCCTTGTTTGTGCACCTCTGGCTGGATTTTTCCATTCTGGTCTTATCATGTGCTCCAGGTGTACATGTTTTATGAGGTAATTCTGATCTTCCTGCGATGATAACTCGAAAAATTAGTATTTTTTTAAATAAATATCTCAAAATCTGATAGAGATGGTGAAATTTTTGTAAAAACCTTTTTTATAGCACTCACATTTCTCTACAAAAAAGGTATCTATAAAAATTTTGCCATCTCCATTAGATCCAGAGATATTAATGAAAAAAAGGGTGAGTATTCACCTGGAGTGTCTCGAATTTGGCAATTACATCGAATCTAACTTGACAGGGTGTGCAGAATTGAAGAACTGGTGTCCAGTGCATGTCCAGTTCATTGCCAGCACGCCATTCACAGAGTAGCCATCTGACAAACTCTTCGAACAGAGGATATCTAGGTCCATTCTGTCTCATTCTGTTCTTTGGATCCTTGAAAAAAATCCAGAAAATGATTGTTTAATTAATTAATTCACGAAAAAATGTATAATTTTCTACATGTCAACAAGTTCCACAACTCTCTCCTACAAAAAAAAAAATGAAAAAGTAAACTCACTCTTGGCCTGTACTGATTAATTATCCTAACTCCAAGCTTGCTGTGAAGTGTGTTGGGTAGACTCTGCTCAAGTTTGTCACGATAGGCACTGAGTAGTCGTTCAAACGGATGTCTGACAATGAGAAAACTCACCGAGTCATTGAGATACCTGGCAAGCTCTTCAGCCGTTGGCCTGGGATATCTCTGTCTTGCCAGTGAGACTGGTACAGCTTTTGAGGACTTGAGAAATTGTGGACTGTACCTGGTCGAGTGCAATGTTATATATCTCGCGGTGTTCTTTGTTGAAATATTAATATTTCCAAACAAGAAGTAAGAGTTTACTTGTCTCAATTAAACTTACCCTGCTAGTCTATTGAAATTGTATATCCAAGAAGTAGATGCTGCTTTGAATACATTACACCAGATAAGGTGGTAATCACGATTGACAAAAAATTCCCAAGCATTTGGCTTGTGGAGAGAATCATTACCAGGCTTATCTAGGCCAGCTTCAGTGCATCTTTCTGTTAATAATCGTCTTCTTTCTGACAGTCTCATTTCAGTCTCTGCTGCACTGTTCAGCTCGAATTGCTTCTCCTCGGCGGATTGCGATGTCTCTTTCTGTGGGAAAAATTTATAAAATCTTTTATCCTGAGAAAATGAGTTATTGGAGACTTGAAAAGATAAGAATATTGTTTATTTCCAGTGACAAAGTTACCTGGTATTTTTGTAAATTGTTGATATCTCGGTAATGATGAATTTTAGAAGAAAATATCAAGATATCTTTTTTGTAGCTGAATAAATTTTCTTAAAAAAATGTCTCTTGATATTTTTTAATATCATCAAGCATTAACGAGATAATTCAACATGTAAAAGATGAAAAAAAATCAATTTTTCATCACTTGACAACTAATTTCAATACTATCGACGTAAATATTTGTTGTAATAATTTATTGAATGAGGTCGATGGAGATGAAGCCAAACAAACTGAATATTGTTCAATTATTGAGTCGAGTGAGGCGCTCGAGTGGTTCATTATCATAGGTCTACCAAGGTCTATCCAATTTCCCAATTTCTGCAATTACCCTAAGTAGATCTGATAGTGGCCTACTCTGTATGTTTCATGATCACTTTTAACTGTGTATAGAGTATTCAACATTTACTTCTATACCTGCGTCACTACAAGTCAACTTTGTGATGACTGACAGCTTCACGATGGGTATGTGCATGGTTTAATAGAGCCTATCGAGCAACTTTGTAGATCTGATAGCCTGAGGTGACCATTGATGTTGATTAAATCAATGATCCTCACTTGTATAACATTGACATTGATTTTTTTATATAAAAAAAAAATTATTCAATTTACAAAAATCGTCATTATCTCAATTGGGGAGTTGTTGATTTGGAAAATTATTATTACAAATTATCTGAGTGTTTGTCAGGATGGAGAGTGGAAGGGCGAAAAAGAGGGTTTTTTTTTTTTTTTGCTTTTTACCTACATTCTGGTCTTTGTGGAAAAGCAGAGAGACAGTAGGGGAGAAAAAAAAGTGGAAACGAAGAGGCCACTCTTAACAGACCTGAGTGCCCTCTCACCTATCGCCCTATTGACAGCACAAGAGTACTATTGAGAAGGGGAATACCTGAAGATATTTTTTCTTATCCATTTCCTGAAGTGATAATGATCCTACAGAATATTAAACTCCAGAGATTCTTTGATTTTCTATTTATAGAGATCTCTGGAATAAAACTCAATTTACAAAGTCAACTTGATGTATCACACGTGATTTTGATGTACATATGAATTATATAATTGAGAGTATGGACGAGGTCATTCTCAATCCCCAAGAGAGACGATTATCTTTATCTGATTGAGAACAATATTCTTTAAATCGCATAATTTAATTTTTCTTATCCAATAATCTTTGAATTATCTCAATAACGAGAGACGCTACTTAAAAATATCATAAGACATTTTTTATTCTAAATTGTCTCAGCTACAAAAAATGTTTTTTCACATTTTTCCATAAAACCACTCGTTTCCAAGATAAATACACAATCGTAAAAATTGTAAAAATAATAACCACCTGCCCCCTTCTACTATTTATACAGAAAGCCACATGTTCCAATCACCATGATTCATTCAAATTAAATCATGCAATCAGTCTAATTGAACCAAAAAAAAAAAAACATCCTTTCATTCTCCAAATGATCATTACCATCATCACGTGTCGTGTGGGAGGTGGATTCAGTGGATTGATAATTCTAGTGGTGCAATTAATCCGACTAAAATTGAGTCGACTAATTACCCCTGGGTCAGGTAATTCCATTCCTCCCTCAATCATTTGCATACTCGTTTTAATTGTCTTTCATCCATCCCCAAAATTTTCCACAAGCATCACAAGTTCTTGGCTCATTTCCCTCAATGAAATCTTCCCAAACGTTTTAAATAAATATTTAAAACTAGATAAAGACACGTGATGCATGGAATCATGTAAAATAGCCTATACTCAGTACAGTAGTATGTATTTGAATGCACAAGTGACGCCTTCCGTTTATTGATTTTCCGGTGTTACCCTCCCTGTAGCCACAACGAATGTGGGCCATACTACCTACTCTCTTCACCAGTTATATACCTTCAAACGTGTCATGAACAAGAAGCTTTTATGCTGTTTCATGTAATCTCATCAACAATTTTCTTTTATTTCTCACTATCACTGTGTCAAAGAGATGAGCTACTGAATACGTAATTTTTTTTTGTTTATTTTCATGGTATATTTTAGTGAAGGTTAAGGTCAGTTGCGTGACAACAATTACGTGACGAATGGGTTTCACTGTTGGTTGCATTTAATGGGTAACAACTGATGATTATGATATCGTCATGTGTGATTTATCATCTGGAGATTTTCCCCCTTTTATTTTTTTTGTTGAACAGCTCCTGATGCTTCTGATGGATATTGATGGGAGAATTGGAAAGAGTCAGCTCTTGAGGAAGTTTATCACAGGGTCTCTGACAAACTTGAATTATCGATAATGTCCATCTGGGTTATGATGGAAAAATGGTATGATTACAGAGCAATAAGTTGACTAGATTTTTATCAACTTCACATGACATTTCCTTCAGCACAATTTTTCTTTTATGCTGGAGATGTCGTGAGGTGAATTGACTAGTTTTTTTTTTATCTTTTTTGGGTCTAGGAAAAGGTTGATTTCACAGGATTTCAGGTACAATCGATTGACCCACTTCCAATTTATGCTTCTGCCATCTTTGTGTGCAGAAAAGACCTTTCGTGATGTCTTTTGATGGTGGGCTCTCGAGTGTCATGCATATGAGGCTCTGCATGGTCAACATTTAATCGTGACTGGTGGTACACACTGATACAGGATATATTTCAAGATTTGCGTGACGAGAAACATTTTTTCTACGTTTAAGGTTGTTTAATAATCGAGGAAAGGAGAGAGAGTTTGTAGAAAGTTTAGGGGAAATCTAGCCTTGAATAAGACTTCTTGAGGATAAATATGATTATCGAATTTTCTGCGGTATTGTGGGAGTTTAAATTGTGTGTAACATGGTTGAAGGTCGTATTTAATGAGACATTGAGACAAGTTTATTTTTTTTTTGTTCGACAGGAATAACAATGAATGACAATGGAAGACATTTTTCTTTAATTAAACAATTGAAACAGTGATTTTGTGGTGATGAGTCAATCAATTTATAAAAATAAATTAATTTATTATTGAATTTAAATTGTCGACGTTTCATTCAATTTAAAATCCCTCATCATCAAAAACTCGTAAACACCAAATTTTCCATAAATAAATTTTATTTTCAGATATCTAAACAAACTAAAAATATTGTTTCTGCCACCTAGTAATGGGATCAATTGATACAAATGAGTGTTTAAAAAAATAATTACTGTACCAGAGATGGCCTGGGCCACCTGCCGCAATGCGTCTGGAAGTCTGCCAGGCCAAGAGTGCAACGAGGACAGATAGTTCCTACCCCCTCTATCCCCTGTACAAGTAGAGGTTTTGGAGTTTGTTGAGCATTTTGCATCTCTCTAACGCCTCGTCGACGCTCAAGTTAAATTGATTCTCCCTCTTTATTTTTATTTTTTCCTATTTATTCTAATCTTTAAATTGCATTTTAAACAGCCGTCCAACATTTTTTGGCAACTTTACTCAGTCTATTTTTGGTACTTTGAGTCGTCCCTTTTTTTATTCTCTTCCTGGTTTCCCCTCGCTCTAAGTCATTTGGGAATTTGATGGAAGGGTGGTAGGGGGAGGGGAGAATTAAATGCAAGCTTTAAGTTTCCGGTGTTGACAGCCGTTGGCTCTCGTTGGATATAGTGAAAGAAAGTGTCCAGGGAACTCTCCCCTCCCATCCCTTTGGGAATTTCTCATTGAATCAGTGTCGACGGAGGGGTGATGAAATTCACTAGGTTACTCCACCAGCAGTATTTGATGGGTCTCAAGTGATTAATTAATCTTGAGTACATCGTAGGCTGCTGGTGAAGTCTACAAGTAGTCAGATGCTATTTTTGTCAGACTTGCAATTTAATACTACCCCATGTGATGATTTCAGAGCATCCGGAGTTGTTGATAGTATGGAGAAAATGAGTCTGATGTAAAAATTACAAATTTATACAATTTTCTCTACTTTTATTTTTATTTATTTTCTCTCATCGTTTTTATTTTTTGACAATTGAAGAAAAGGAAATTAAATTTTTTTTTATTCTGTGATTCTATGTAAATAGAATATTTTAGTGCTAATATTATCGTTTAATCTTGGTTTATCCCATTTTGTCGCATTATTATCACAAAGACCCTTTTTCCTGTTTACAATAAGTTTACGATTCGATTGAACAGCGAGGGGAATATCTTCTGGTCAATGTGTACATAGTGGAGAGGCTAAAGAGCTTGTGAAAATCACTAGTCGCTTTTCACTGTGCAAAGTTTCTCTGGCTCCTTGTACTTTTGGTTCTTTTATGGGAATTTCGTGTCTATTTGCGGGGATACTGGGGAAGAGTATGTGGGATTTAACGATACCACTTTTCGGGACAAGTTTTGGGATAATGGGGTATTAAAATTTATGATCCTATCTGAGGAAATTCATTTGTTGGTATTTTGTAAGTATACGGAGGGAGAATATGAAGAGATTATTCAGGGGAATCGATTTTGAATTATCGAGGGAAAATGTCGGGGGATTTGTTGATAAATATCTTTGAAGGGGAGAGGTTTGAGACAAAATAGCAGAAGACCTTTTTTGTAGAAAATTTCAAGGGCTACAAAAAAGGTCCTCTGCTTTTTTTCCCTAAATCTACTGATTTCTGAGATATTTGCAAAAACTTGCATTTCATGTGACACCGAAATCTAAATTATTGATATTTTTATATTTATCTTGGAAACTAGTGATTTTAGGAGAAAATGTCAAGAGACCTTTTTTGTAGCTGAGTAAAATTAGGGGAAAAAAGGTCTCTTAAAATTTTCTTCTAAAATTACTCGTTAGTGAGATAATTCGATATTTAGAGAAATCTGGAAAATTAAATTGTTAAATAATCTTGAAGAATAATTAATAACATTAATTCTACTCACTTCCAATGATGATTGCACTGCATTACTACTGCTGTCCTGACTCGACAATGCGAGAATGATAATAGCAAGTACTGCAGCCGCAAGTAGCGTCCTGCGAAGTGCCGCGAGGACGTGACGGCGTGGTGTCATCTTTTCTCTGTGACTATTTTTCCTTCTGTACTCATATCGCACTGAAAACACAATACCAACGGATTAGCATGGATAAATATAATTTAATGTGCATATAAATGGATCTCACACTAATGATCTGACACAATTAATTACTCTTTCAATGCCATAAATTTTACCACTCTCATTGCAAACCCTGTGATATTCATCATCACGAAATTCCCAAATTTCTTAATTATGCATTTATCTCGGAAACAAGTGATCTTAGAGAAAAACATCAAAAGACCTTTTTTAAAGCTGCTCAAATTCTCGTGAAAAAATGTCTCAAACATTTTCCTCTAAAATCACTCGAAATTGACATATTTCCACATTTAAAAAAATATAAAAAAATCGATTTTTCTGTTATCCAGTTTATCCACATGTTGAATAATCAAACTACAAAAAAAAAAAAAAAAAAAACACCTATGATCCAAATGGCAATTGACAATTGCGTAACCCCGTATGGTTTCGCTCGGTCAACGAGTGTGCACTAACACGGTTATACACCTCACTTGTGTTCATGCCACTGGCAAACCCAAGTTAATTAATTCCATACTATGAATATTGCACACTGCCTCCCCCTCTCCCACCCACTCCCACGTGAGGGTGGAAGTAAAGAATTTATTTATCACAATAAAATGGAGTACAAGCCGGTAAAAGTGACACATAAACATAAACAATGAAATTGTAGAATTCAACGTGAGAAAATTCCACTTTATTACCTTTTGTTCATTGAATTTTTTTCCAATTATTCTTCTCCTAATGGAGTACATAAAAAAAAAAAAAAAAAAAAAAAATGCATCAATTGTTGGGAATTTTGTGCGTGAGAATATTCAATAAATTTCTTCAGAATCGGCCAATATTTCAGGAAAACTGATGTATAACGGATTTTTATTGCCAGTTTATTGGCCCGAGAAGTAACAGAGGCACTTTACCATGAAGTACAGATTATTCTAATTGCAAATAACAGGCATTGTGAGAAAAACATGGTGGTAAGGATGGATAAATTTACCAGGAATATTCAAGTAACCGTGATTTTTCATTTTCCATCATGGACTAATGAATCTGTATTTTTCTTCGAAGTGAATCGACTATCCATCCGATTTCCTCTTTCTTGTGGACTTGTTTATTTATGAATACTGGTGATAACGGAATTTTTTCAATTGATATAAAAAGACGACCTGTTTTACCCCAATATTTTTTAAAATTTCCATAAAAAAATTAAATTTAATTTAGTAAATTCCAATGAAACGAATTCAAATTTTTTTTGTTAATAATGTAAATATCTCTAAAATAGGTGATTTAAGGAAATAATGTTAAAAGACCTTTTTTGTAGTTGACAAAATTTTCTAAAAAAAAGATATCTTGTAATTTTCACTCAGGATCACGAGTTATCGAGATAATTAGATATTCAATATGACGTGTGAAAAATAGATTTTTGCAATTGGATTAAATGGAAATTAAAACTCACCTTCGGCGGACATACACGGAGGGATATGATCACAGTATCATTTACCCCAACAACTCGGCGTCTTCCCGGAGCTCCACCCGGGCTTTTCACCCGCGGGAAAAGTTCGGAAAAATCACTCGATAAAATAAAAAATCAATTATAATCACTGAATATTTTCTCTTCTTCGTCAATCAATCAATTTAATGTGGATTTAGCACGTGTGGCTGTTGTGCTGACGGTATGTCTCAAGGGTGCAACCGTTCACGGCGGCATTCTCTGGTGCACTGAAAGCACTGGTGTCTACACCACAAACCAGTCAACTTCCGAGTAAGCCATCGAGGACGCCGGGCGCCCCGACGCTGTCGCTTCTCACTGCCAATGCAAAAACGTAACACTTTGGCGCATACCAACACACTCGAAAATTCACACAAATGGTACAACACTCTCTAGATATGGGTGGGGGAGTGATGAGTGAAAAGACGTGAAAAGTATTGTCAACTTTTATACATTTTTCGTTATCATAATATTGTGATTATTTAAACAATTCTTTATAATTAATTGCATTAAAAAAATTCAGTTTAATGAGGTGAAAAAAAATTCTATGAAATATGAAAAATTAGAAATAAATTGATTGATTAAAAAAAAAAAAAATGATTGAAGGGAAATTTTTATAGATTGATTTATTGATATTTTATTTATGTTTATAAGTATTCCATGAATTATAAAATTCGATTAAAATATTTTAAATAGAGAATAATGGGGATAACAAGATAAAATAAATACAAAAGTTTCAAGTGTCAATACTTTAGACACTGCCACTTCAGCAGGGATTGGTCAAATAGGTTTCGCGGGTCGATTTGCCACTGCATATTCCCATGCGCATGCGTAAACCACTACTGACTCAAGCAAACAGCAGCAACAATGAGAGGATCAAGGCCGGATGTGATGAAAAACATTGGGATGAAGAAAGAAAATTTATCAAGTTTCTTTCGTGTTATTTTCTATCCACTCTTTATGAAACTCTGGATTGATTAGAATACAAATCTGCTGACACAGTTGATACTTTACCTGGAATATGTTTCCCGGTCTGTCTGCAATCGGATATCACTCTAAATTCAATGGCAAAGTGATAAAACGCAATAAGTAGAGATGCAATTTATCAATTGTTCATTTATCTCAAAAATAAGTAATTTTAGAAGAAAATGTCAAGAGACATTTTTTGTAGCTGATTGAATTTCCAACAAAAAATGTCTCTTGACTTTATCCTCTAAAATCATTAATTATCAAGATAATTGAATTTTTATCAAAATGAGATTGTGATCGGTAAACGTGAAAAGTAAGTCTATTTATCTTGTAAAGGAGTGATTTTAGGGGAAAATGTTAAAAGACATTTTTTGTAGGTGAGAAAATTTCCAACAAAAAAATCTTCTGACATTTTCTCCTAAAATCGTTAATTGCCAAGATAATTCAATATTCATCAAGATTATTGCACTTGATGATTCTTCCAGAATCGAAGGAATGTAAACTCCCTGGACTATTCCAAATGCTCCAGTAATGCCAACTAGCACAGAGAACTCATATACCGGATTCTTCGAATAGCCATTCATCCACAAAATTGGAATACTGCTCCATCGGAGATCACCAATCGTTAGAATAATTTTCTAATAGAATCAGTCGTCCCAAGAAAATTAAAAAAAAAAAATATATGTATCCTCATTTATGTAGGATAAAGTGATCTACTGCTCGCTCTAGGTAGATATTATGTCGCTATAAATTAAATACAATGAAAGATGTGAACTAAACATAGACATCCGACGGGGAAAACATTAAGACATGTCAAGAAGACACATTGACTGTGGTAAAATCGTTTTCACCCGTGAAAATCACTCTTGTCCTATTTAGCAATATTCAGAAAAGACTTCCTGGTACACTAGTAGGACAACATTAATATTCAACACTTTACCCTTTTTATTACGCAACTTTCAACATAAATTTGGCTATTCTTCTGATTGATGGATTCAGACATGCGAGATGGATGGGTAATGCAATATTGGGGGAGGAGAAAGAAGAATGAAAAATTGATGGTCATAAATAATGTTTTACATCCAGGAAATGGTGATTACGGTTGAACAGTGATCAATTTCACTCGTATTTCCGCCGATTGGATATGATTATTCATAACTCAAGGGACTTGTGCTGTGGAGCAATCACTGTCATTAATACTTATGAATTAATAACGAGATTAATGGAGTGTTTGTCTATCGATTAGTGAAATTGAATTTTTATTTTTTTTATAATTATTCACTCATCTTCAAAATGACTTGTTCATGAGACAATTTAATATCAGATATGAATTTTCCTTTTAAACATTTTTCAACGAATTTTCCTTTTTTCCCTGAACAAGAAATAACAACAAAAACGTGACAATACTCTTATCAAATCCACTAAAGACCCCCTCCAGTTATCACAATACTCACATGTTCACCGTCCCAGCATGCAGTCCCCCATAAATTCTCTGACTCTTACCAGAATTTTTTTCAGTCTCTTGCATTTCCGTTTTCCGACAACTGCAGTGACTTATCGTGGAGGGAGTAACGGTCAAAAAAACGAGTGATTGTCATTGTCGTATACGCCCACACATTGTCAACACTGCGAGACATCCATCCGCATTGATCCTGGGTGCTAAAGAGTCTGATAAGATAGTGGATTTTAGTCACTTAATGTCGCATTTTTTTTTTTATTGTTGACAGGGTGCTGGAGAATCCGATTGTATACGTGATGATAAAGGGCCAGGGGGAGCTGCAGGGTGTTACGTGTTTGTGGGAAATGAGCGAGGGTGCATTGTGGAATAAAATTGAACAATTGGGTACAGATGGTGGACATACAGTGGCAACTGTTGTCCTTGATGTACCCATATTCGAGGAGTCTGATTTTGTTGAGGGTCATGGGGTAATCAGTTATGATATCAATGGATACAATCTCCAGGCGCCAATCCAGTGCTTCCGACTCACTCCAGCACAGGCCATTGACAAAATCATGACACCCAGGCACTCGGGTGGACTCAAAGAGAGTATTTTAGCGATAAAAGCAGCCTCTGTTGAGAAAATTGTTTGTATACCTGTGAGACCGGAACTCGGAGCCAGACTCATGAAATTTATGGACACACACGGGTTCCACGAAGTTTTTCCTGATGTTCATGTTTCGAAGAGCACGGAAACATTGAGACACTGTATTATTGAGATTCTGCTGGGGGAGAATGAAGTCAATTTGAGGATTTTTGCTAGGTAATTTACACATTTTCTTTTCTTTCAGTTTTTGGTGAATATTTTGAGATCTAAGAGAGATATCAAAATTTTTATAGATACCTTTATTGTAGCTCTCATTTCGCTCTACAAAAAAGGTCTCTATAAAAATTTCTGTATCTCCCGCAGATTCAAAGATATTTCATCTAATCAGTTTTATCACTTGACTGAGGATTTAATTCTTGGTCCAATTGAATTCAATAATGTTTTTTCTTCTCCAGGTCCACATCACAAGTAAATATCATACTTCACACATTGAAAGATGATATACCGGAAGTGAAAGAGCGTGATAAATCCGATAAATTGTTAGAGGCAGCAATAGCACTTGAACGAGAGATTGAATTAAGATTGAAGGGACAATGTCCACGTGAAATTCTCAACGCTAGTATAGTCACTGATCTCCTCATCCCAGGATAATGAAATATTGAATAAGAAAAAAAAAATATATATTTTTCAAATTATTTATTTTGTTAAACTATATAAAGCACATTTTATAATAGATGTTGCGAGTGAGTAGAGTGAGTTTGAGTGAGTGTGAGTTAATGGAACTCGCTGAGCACTTTTTCTATTATTTTTCTCATTTATTTATTAGATAAAAAATATCATCATAACCGGTGAATTGTCACACAATTTACCCAAAATACTCAATCCCTCAAGCTCTGGGCAATATTCACATGAATATTCAAGCATTAACAATTTAATTAAAATATATGATATTTCAATAGATTCAAAACCATATTATTCATGTACGAAAAAATCCCTATTAATCACCAATTAATGGTTGATTAATTAATGACCAATTGTGCCGATTAATGATGACATGTTTCATCTGTTTAAACACCACTTTAGGCAACATTACAACTCATCGATTTATTTTTATTTTTTTTCTTCAAATGACGTTAAAAAGAGGTAGATGAGTAACGATGACAGGATTCTTCTTTCTGTTTCGATAATAATACTAAAACGCAATTGTTTCGTGGTTTTTTTTTTTTTTTTTCTTTAAAAACTCTCACCTTTCGTTTTGGAGTACCGAATCGTTCAGTATTCGCAGTTTGCAAGAGAGAAAAATGACAATATTCCTCTGTTTTATTTATTTTTTTTACAATCTTTCATTTATTAACCATTATTTTTTATTATTGCAGGCTGGATCATTCAACGATTCAGTGGGATGCATGCCCAAATACATCCCTCGTTATTCCCTTTACACCCCTAGGTATCGTTACTTAATGGCTCAGTCTATCTAGTATCGCAAATATCACTAAAAATTGTTTTTTTTTTCATATAACACTAGTATGGCAAGTATTTTTTTTTTTTAATTTTCCATCATTATCCTCGGCATTCCCTTCTGAGGCACTCCAATGTGCATTTTCAACAGTTTTATCAGCCACAAAGAGGTAATATTCATTTCCTCGGTCAATGTTTTTTTTTTTTGGGGTGATGATATTGGAGTTGAAAGAAATGATAACAGATGTTTCTCTATTTACAGGTTATTTTTTTTTTTTTCCTCTAATTCCATTATTGCAAGTGGATTATTCGTTAGGCCATTCGAACAACATTGTGTGCCTAATAATCCTCTTTCATTCGCCCATAGAAATATCTCTCACTCGATTTTAATTCTTTTTTGTTAGAAAAGAAATGATTTATCACTAATTGTTACTGGTTTTACTGATCATTTGGTTAAAATCGTTTATCTAAATTCTCTGGGTTGTTTTTTTTTTTTTTTTTTGGTTTTTTTTTCTTTTTCGTGTGCTCAAGCTCAAGCGAATTGCATATTATTTTTTTTTTTCACAATTGCCACAAAATATAGAATGTTCAGAGTCATTCGAATTTTCATTCAGACAGATATTTCAGATTATATATACACGAGTGACAAATGAATAATATTGAGAAAAATAGAGAATTGAATATAATTGTTTAATAATAAATTAATGGAGATTAGAGAGTTATTCAGTGGTCGTTGTTGATGCTTTAGACGTAGAAAAATAAATCGTAGAAAATACATAGGAAATTCTGTCTTCGTACAAAGCACAGATGACCAACGAAGGCTGAACAACAGCTAGAGGGACTGATTAATATACCAGGAAGTTCACAGTAATGGAAGATGAATAATAAAAGGAGACAACAAATTAAAAACTACAATTTTGTGGGTGTTTTTTTTTTTTCATTTGCCACTCGTTCCTCATCACATGAACGCATTTGTCCTACTTTGTGGATAATTTTAGTAATTATTACATCTTTCGTTTTTTGTTGACCTTTAAAAAGTGCCATTTTTTATTCAATCTGCTTAATCTATCACATGCCCCCTCAAAGACATCAATAGGATGAGTGTCTGGGATTATTATTTTTAATTCATTGATATTATTCAGTTTTGTGGATTTTTTAACGATAAATTTGAGGGCAAATCCCAGATACTCGCCCACGCAGATTGAGATGGAGGTGGCGAGAGGCCGCAGGGATTAACATACTTTGTGGTTTTATTTTTATTTTTATTTTTTCAATTTATTATTTGTCCATCCTATTTTTTTATGTACACGCTCATCTGTGCACCAGTGAATACGGGCGATTAATCGTTGCAGGGAAAACTTCATAATGGGACAAAATGGAGAATTTTTAGTGTACAATAACTTAAAATCTGCAGAGTAACATTCAAAAATTTTTTCCTCAATTTAAAGATCTTTTTTTCAGCTTCAAAATGAGACTAAATTCATCAAAATTGTATTGTTGAGTCATGAGATATTGAAGATTTAAGAAATTTTGTTTTGCCTCACTCACTGCACCAGCACTCCACGTACACAAAGGGGCACAGATAGATTTTTTTTAATTTTTTTTTTTTTGTTTACTATTTAGATATAAATTACAGCGGTTAGAAAATGATCGATTCTTCATCGTAAGGCTAGAATCCCTTCTACTACGTTGCTTATTTAATTTAATATCTTCCCCCTTCCCCTCTTCTGATACTCGTTTTATTAATTTTATACTTTTTTTTCCGGTTTTTTAATTTTCACAAATTATTTTCCCCCCCCCCCCCCCATTGTTTATTTAATAACTGTCTCTTAAGCATCTACAGATTTGCAATGATTTCGATATTACGAGATAGTGCTTCGATTTTTATTTCTCTCTCTCATCTGAATATTTAACAGCTAAATTTTAATATCTGATATGCGACGCATTATCTCGTCAAGCTGCAGATATTTTTCACACCGATAACAATAATCTGGCATCGATCTTGGCAACTATTCAATTCCCTCTGAATAATATTTCTCCACCTTTTTTTTTTTTTCGTAGAATCAAATTCCACAGCCATTTGGATAATTCAATATTGACTGATGGGTTTTATTGATTTTCTTTGATCTCTTCAGATCAATTGTACAACCCGTCCTTAGTTTAAATTTTCTTGAGTATTTTTTACAAGCGAAATGACCTATTGACGTGGTATTTTTCTCTATCCAATAACCAATTAAGTAATCGAGTGGTAAAAAGTTGAATTTAGATTTTAGTGAATATCTGTGGATCTAAGGGAGATGGAGAAATTTTCATAGAGACCTTTTTTGTAGAGCAAAATGAGATGAACAAAAAAGGTTTCTACAAAAATTTCACTATCTCTATTGGATTTCGAGATATTCAATGAAAACTTGGCTCATTCTATTTTACTCCATCAATTATCATTGGTCGCTGAATAATGGATCAACGAAAATTGGCATCGAGTGATACAAGTGCCTAATGTGTGGACGGGCCAAGTCGAATATAATTGCAGTACTTACGATTATTCATTAGCTCTCAATTCCTCACAAATTCATTCTCTATTACAATAATTACAACCTTACAGCTTTTTTTGAATAATTCCCACTTTATAGTGTCAACTTTGAGAACATTAGTCAATCTCGTGCACATTTTTATTCACTTTAATTTATTCTATTCATTAATTTTGTTTATTTTTCACGTGTACTCATTTTAAATACCATTCTACGTATTCTCGTGTAAGTGGCTAGGTTCATTTGTTCACTTATTTGTAGAGCCCATTTACAATTATAGGTTTTGCTAAGGCATTCGTTATGGCGAGTAATTATATCTTCGAATGATGGTGGCAATCATAATTAATTGAGGGATTTTTAATCAATTTTTTGGGGGTCATTTTTGATGGAAGAAAAGCGAAACTGTTGAGATATCTTTGTACTTTGTATGTTTGTTGGAGTAATTCAGTTTTAAAGTCGTAATACCTGACTAAACTGAAAAATGTCAAAAGATATTTTTTATTGGAAATTTAATTATCTACAAAAAAGGTCTTTTGACATTTTCCCTTAAAATAACTTACTCTCAAGATAAATGGATAATTACCGAAAATTTACTAATCACTGTTTACAACTTCACTACTGAATTATTTATTGGAATGAATTCAAAAGAGAAAAAAAAAGGGGAAATTCCACATTCTCAAAACCAAAATCACGATGCTCAAGCACATGTGCACCCTTAATCTTCTGCACGTTTTATTCGTAGAAAATTGACGTTTGGGTGATGAACATTTCCTTAATTCCTTTCTGTTCTATACAAGCCTCACTACGTTATATCTCTTTTAATTTCAAGTGAGAATATAAAAATAGTTATTACACGGTGTTCATTCCACCCACTCTGAACATATTCAAATAAACTGAAATCCATTATGTCAAAAAAAAATCATTGAAATTACTTATTTTTATTATCCTTTCCATTCACCTAACTCTAGTTTTCTTTTTTATTCACTAAACTGGAAGCTATTGGTTGTGAATAATTTTAGAGAACCAATATTTATTAATTTTTCCTTTCTTCATATCGATAAAGATTAAAAAAAAAAGAGAGAAGGGGAGGGGTAGAGGAGAAAAGGGAGGGGTGATGAAGATGATGAAAATTTGCAAACGCCTGATTTTATTCTCACCAAAGAGATACTCGTGTAATTTATTAAAATTTATATTCATGTATTTGGGGGTGGAAGGGGGAAATTTTCCTAATCACCGTGTAAAAGGTATCGAGAGACTTTTCTTCGTGATGTTCATGGAATTTAATCTAAATGAAGCATCCTAGTACTCTTTTTTCAAATTTATTCATTAATATTTGTTTATTTTTTATTTTTGTTTCATTTTGTTAATAATAATTCCTACGCATGGTCCATGGAAACCGGAAACGGAAATAATTTTGGAAATAGCTTAATGGCGATCTCGCGAGCTATTTATTTCGATAGTAAATCGTTTTATTTTTTTTACACTTGATTTTTATTTATTGAATGGGGTTTTTGTATCGTCGAGTAGAAATTTTTCTGATATGCTCGAAGGGTTTTGTATTTTTGTTTTTTTTTTTTTTTTCTTTATATTTCTCGATAGAATAAAAATAATGGCTGTTTTTTTATTGCTAATATTTATTTTTTTTTTCTGCACTGTAGACACTCAATTGGCTCACGAGTCACTTAATTATAAATTTTGATTATTTTATTTGAATAATTATCAACACTATTTACCATTTCCGGTTTTCCGGACATATCTTGTATTTAAATTCAATTGTTAGTTAATTTACTTGTCGATTCGAAGACTTGTCGTCATTTATACAAAAATTATTCTCTTACTATTCTGTATTATCACGTAACATTTTGAACATTGAACTTAAATGATGAAAAAATGTCAACTATTTAATTTATTCTAAATTATTTGTCAACATAATATCTCTAACATCATTGAATTTGCTTGAACAATGAGAAATTCTTGGATAATTATTCAACAATAAACTATCAGTTTGAATTTAAATAGTTAATTAAACTCTTTGTCTCTCATTATTAATCATTCTCTCACTCATAATTGAAAATAGCAATGGCAACAGCAGTTTTTCTCATTAATATTGAACCTTGTTCTGTATGTTTACAATTGTGTATGTGTGTGTGTGAATTTACTTGATTCGATAATTCTTCTTTTTTATTTTAAAATATTGCTCATCAACGAAAAAAGCAGATGTAGACGAGGTAATTCGAGGGTTGGTGCAACGCAAGGGAATATCTACTTTTTCTCATATCAGAAAAAATAGTTTAATTTATCATCTTGTGTCTCGTAGTGTCAAATGCTTAACGTGCATTTATTATTTCTCATTTGTCTCATTAATTCTCGTGAAAGCCTAAATTATTAGTATATTCACAGGTTCACTCTACAGTGACTCATAATTAATTTCATATTTACATATAATGCATAAGATATCTATCCTTCAAATTGAAGATTGACCGTTAATCTCTTCAATTCATTGTTCTCATTGACTTTTATCTATATTGTTGGCTACTTTCAAAATAAACAATTAACAATTAATTAATTCCACTTTTCTCAATTCTCTAGGCACTCTCTAAACGATAAAATTATTAATTTCAACTGATGTATACCTGTTTAAGCTTACCAACAATTCATAAATTAAAGAGACCAAAATTCCTTGAAAATTGTCATATTTCGATGAAAAATATATACTCTCCACAATTCGCTATTAATTAAGATGGAAAATAATAAAATTGGTGCAATTTAAATTCACTTTATCAACCCTGCATTCATAAATTTATCATTTCTTCTCATTACAATAATTAAAATCTGCAATATTGCATAACGTTCTCGATAGCATTTTCACTATGAAATAATCTATATCTCTGACTCTTTCTGCATTTTAATATAATTTTTTCTTGTTTAAACTTTCTAATAATGCGGCAATGGTAGTAATTCATCGCAATAATAATTCATCTTTCATTATTTATAACATAGTATTTGAATCTCTTTACAGTACATTGTCGTATTGTTTTATCATGAAATTAGTTCATTGTTAATCTCGTAAAAAGATAGCGTATTATTCTCTCACATTCCCGCACTTTGTATACGTTTATTTATTTATTTATTTTTTTTTTTCATGTGAAACCATTTCATGCCACGACCCAGAGGACTCTCAACAACTTAACATAGTCCTTGGGTCACATTCATTGATCATCCCAACGTTTATACTTTTGTTGCATTACGAAATTAATTGTTGCTCGCGCATTGTTCATACGATCCGTTGAACAATTTTTTTTGTTCCAGAGAATTCAGTCGATTTGTGATGAATTTTTGATGCTTACATGTGTATGTGTGTGCTGGATCAATATTTCATCGCTGGTTGAGGCCTGTGATGAATTCTCCACGGACGTATATTTTAATATTCCTTCAGTAACGCTGCGCGTGCTAATAGGACGAGTGTCGTCATTGATACGAGTCCTTGTGGAAGGTATCGCTCTTGTGGAAGATTCGACGTCCCTCCCGAGACAATTCCTGACTTGCAAAATTATTCTCAGACTTTGGCCTTGGCAGCAGACATGTTGGAAGATGTCTAAGCTCCATACTGTGTATCTGCAAGTGCAACTACATTTGAACGTACTCAATCAATTTGAGGAGAATTGTAAATATTACATTTGAGGATTTTTCAAGAGTGATGGAATACAATAGTTTATCAAGTTTTTGGTAAATATCTTTGGATTGAATGGAGATGGCGAAATTTTTATAGAGACCTTTTTTCTAGAGGAAAACTAGAGCTACAAAAAAGGTCTCTATAAAAAATCTTCCATCCCTCTTAGATTTCGAAATATTTTCTAAAAACCAAAGATAAACTGGAATTAATTGATTTTGTGATGAATAATATTATATAATTTAAATAGCCCAACTGAATTTACCGATTCCTCACTGGCACTGGCATGTGCAGCCTGCTCTGCTAATGCATTAACCACAGCATTTATCGTCTTTGATTCACTGCCAAGATCCTCCTCCCTGTTCCCCACGAGATTCGGATTCTTTCCAATTTTGTTCAGCCTGCGAGGAGATGAGCATTAAGCGTAGGGAATGTTGCAATGGACACAACCAACGATTATTAACAGTTTACCGTGAAAACCCTTGCTCGATATTTGTCATTTCCATTTTTATATTATCCCTCATTATCTTAATTAATTATACACTCAAAGTTGATTGATTTGGGATGACATTATCCAGCGAGAGTTTTCGATAATGACGGACCGGTGGATCGATAAAAACGAAAGACCCTTTTATCACAGTTGTTATGCATGATCAGAAGGGAATGTGTTCAACAATCGTTGATAATTGTTTAACGATGTCGAACGCATTCTAAGCGGTTAATCGACCGGGCCAAGAGAGACAGTCACATTATCATTATGAGGAAAAAAAAAAATTTCAAACAAATATTCTCATTTCTGAATATACATTGAGCAATAATAGAGTAATAAAAAGACATTGATATTGATTAATATTGTAAAAATTTTAAATATATATAGAAATTCGCTCTACTGCTTGCAGCTGTGAGCTTGTAGCGCTGAGCGTGAGAGCAGGCAAATGCTTGCATATAATACTGACTGATTAAAATAAATACAATCAATAGTAATGATTAAATAATTTAAATATTCATTGATACTCATCTTTATTCTGTCATTTCCCTCTTGGTACTTAATCACCCTGTATTTATCCATGATAAATTTTTAAACTCAATGGAGTTAATAGTAAAGTAAAAGGGTGTAATTGACCCGGCAGATTGGAGAAAAGATAGCAGAGCGATTTAGCGGCTCATCAATCTTTTAATAATCGATACATCTAGTTTATCTATAAACTATCTTAAAAGATAGATCGAGTCGCAAGCGAAGCAGAGTCGACGCACAATGATTGTAACCCTCAAGAGATTATGTTTGAAGACAAAATCAAGAGGCCTCGGAGGTTAAAAAAAGAAACTGTCTAGATGGGATACTTTTGCGCTATGAATTCTCAGCAAAAAAAAATTGTTATTTTTATAAAAACAATAATGAAGCGAGTTTTTGGAGTGATCTGAAATGGATAAATAATGTTTTAAAATATCTGGAGATACGAGTTGGTCGAGGGATCAAGCTGTCGCCATCTTGAGGAGAAGAAAGGGAGTCCAAGCAAGATGGCGGTGCCCTGACGGGTCAACCACCTCGCATCTTTGATTATTTTTAAAAGTTATTCATCCTCTCTAGACAATCCTCAAGTCATTTTATCCTGTTTTTATAAAAATGAACAATTTTTTTGAGATATTTTTTTTGTATTCTTTAATTCTCGTTTGGCTGAGAATTAATGGCACAAAGTTTTCTCCGAATTTTGGTAGTCTTTTTTTTTCTCCTCATTCCTAGGCCTCTTAAATTTTTAGAAATTGAAGAATGGTTAATAATGGATAAATAAATTTGATAAATCTTTTTATTATGACGGGAAGGAGGGTATGGTGAATCGACATCTATTAGCACACCAACTCGATAGAACAAACCTAACCAAAGTTTATACCTCTCGGCGGCAACGCTCTCCATTGTTCGCCGCATAAGTGGATATTGGTCGAGTACTGCGTTAAAATGATCCACCGAGAGGCTAAAAAGATTGCAGTATGTTTCAGCCCTCACTGATGCAACTCGCCTTGCATTTGTCAACAGACAAATTTCACCAAAGTATGAGCCATCTGATAGGGATGTTGCAACTTCACCATTTGCCATGACAATGTCAACAATTCCCTCTTGGATGAAATACATTTTTGAACCTATTGTGCCCTCTTTTATGATTATGTCACCTGGGATAAAAGTCAGATGTAAACAAATTTCCGAGAGTAATTTACGAGACAAGTGAGACATGTTTGTCACTCAAATCACTCGTTATCAAGATACAACATGATTTCAAAAATTGACAATTTGATTTTATAATAAATTCACTACTGAATTCACTGAATAGGTATAAATTTGTTTGAAATACCTGGCTGGAAGACTTCATATCGCAACTTTGTGACGACGTCCGAGACAAAGTTTGAATCTGCATTGGCAAAAAATGGCACAGATGCCACCAGCGATCTACAGTTATAGTTTATCACATCCTATAGAAGAATTGGAACTCACATTAATCAACAATGTTAAAAAGTTTCAACACTGAGAAATATGATATTAATAATTGTGTATAGTGTTTTATGAGCCTCATTCTTACCTCTCGTAATTTCTCCGAGAGTTCACCCAGAATGAGCTCCTCGTCAAAGAATTTACCCTGATATCTGTGCTCAAAGTATTCGGTAATTCTCTGGCGCATTTCACGGGGTAATTTTCTGTATGCCATGTACTCTTCAACCTGCTTAACCTTCTCACGATACTGTCTTCTGGATGAGTCGAGGGATTGAATGAGATTGGTCGCATGACCGAGAAAGAGAGCATAACACGTTGCACCACTTATCATACTGAGCATTGTCAGCCACATGTCCGTCAATGATTGGGGTGGAAACCTCCCGTAACCGATGCAAAGCATGTGAGACATGGCCTTGAACAATGCCCAGGAGTATTGCTCCAACCAGAATGCCTCCTATCAATATTATATTCAATTACTTAACAATTATTTAATTGCAAAATGATAAAACTGAACAAAACAACTGTTTTAAAAACTTTTCTAATATTTCCAAATATCTCGATGACAAGTGGTTCCAGGGAAAAATGTCAAGAGACATTTTTCATTGGAAATTTAATTATCTACAAAAAGGTTTTTACACTTTTGTGTTAAAAACCACTCGTTTTCGAGATAAATTGAAAATTATCAAAAAAAATTACATCTTGCTCATCAGCTTTTCTACTCTAAATACCCCAAATAATGATCAAACCTGTAATTCGTTGATAGCAACCCAAGAGTTACTAGGAAATCCTTGCAGCATAGGTACAAGAAACTGTAGACACCCACTCCAATGGCCAATCAGTAGCATCATGCAGATGAGATTAAATATTCTCATAAAGACCGACGCCATATTCAGAAACTGTCAACAAGAAAAATAAGTTTTACTCCCACACCATAAATTCATCCTCCGGGTTAACTGTCCATTGAGCCCCGGACTGTCATATTTATCCCAGAGAATTATAATTTACCATCTGATATTTTGGGGATAATCAAAAGCGTCATATGGTAGAGGATTGAGTACATTAAATAAGCGAGGATGTAAATACGCAAAATAAATATACATTAAAATTTTAATTAACAACATAATAAATCAAACGAGCCAGAGGATCCTCCAACCCAGTTTCATCATCTCCTACATTTCAGCTAAATACAGTTCAATCAAACATCAAATATAAACGCGAAAAGGGTATAAATCAGGAGTATCACAACATAAATAAACAAATTGATGAATATATCGAGCAATCAGGTGTTACGACAGGCCCAACATAATTCACATAAATAAGGTATTACATAACTAGGTAAATTAGCATCAGACAATGTCTCTTAATTGTTTACACAACAATTATGTTCAATATAAATAAATAGAACAATCATGCTGCGTATTTTTTTTTCTTTTTGCGAACATTTAGGAAAGTTTTAACGAGAAAATAAGAGGAGAGGGGGGATAATGTGGGGTAGGATAAGAAGGGGGTACTGCAGTGGGGCATAAGGACGGGCTGGGGGTGGCAAGGGACTTAAAATTCAGGTATAACGTCAGATACATAACTATATTTTGTGCTTTCAAGCAGCGGGTACGAAAAATCAATCTCTTGGCAATGGGCGGTTATGAAATTCTGAAATGCAGAGACGTCACTCTGTGCGCCGGTGCAGCTCATGATTTTTATTTTTCTTCTGCGTGCATCGTGTATATACGATTTCGTCAGTCTGCGGGGTGATATCAAATGGGAAAATTCATTAATTGAGATTTTTTTTTTTTCTCTCAATTTCAGTAGTAAAAATAGGAGGAGTTAGATGGGGGAGTTTTTGGTGAATATCTTGGAATCTAGGGGAGATGGAGAAATTTTTGTAAGGACCTTTTTTGTAGAGTGAAATAATCTCTACAAAAAAGGTCTTTATACAAATTTCGATAGCTCTCTTTGTTTCCAAGATATTCAACAAAAACAAAACTTTTATGTATTAAGGAGATTATTCTCAATTTGAGAGACATTTTTATCAATTTTATGTGAATAAATACTCAAGACTGAGTTCATCAACTTGAGGGTATATACATGATACAATGCGCACTCAAGGTCAAACCTTTCATTAATCCAAGGGGGGGGGGGGGGGAAATATTTTATTCAATTCGCTCTTTCATTTCAGTGATTTCTAATGAAGCTGGTACGAAAAATCCAAACAAAAAATACAACAAGTATGCGACAATATACCAAAAAGCAAAATCAAAGGACAACAGCACGAGAATAACAAATAAATGTGAAATCACAGTCTATAGCTCACAGAATCATTATTTTATCTCATCAAGATAAATTGATTTAATTTACATTTTTTCTTTAGGTTTGATTTTCTGATCTGAAATGGATTGGATAGAGGACATCATTTGATGATTTTTAGGGTTTTTAGGGTATTAATATAGGAGGACAATCCAGTGTCACACATTGTGTACGACAAACCCATTTAATTCGATTGTTAAGTGGCCAATATTTGCCCTTAAACTGTCGGAGGAACTCTTTTGTACTGATAATACTTTATTTCGACGAGAGAAATTCAATATTTACGTCTCGATATTTTCTATTAAGGTTTGACGTACAATGGATGATTATTGATATTATTTTATTGATATATTATCGACTATCTAGATTTTTTTACTATTATATATTAAACAGCGAAGTGGTAAAATGTAATGAATATTATGATTTGTTGAATGTGGGATTATCTTGATAATGAGTGATTTTAGGAGAAAATGTCAGAATATCTTTTTTGTAGAGAATTTTCTGATTTACAAAAAAGGTCTCTTGACATTTCGGTCTAGAATCGATGGTTTATGAGATAAATTAGTAATAAATTTTACTGAATTTTCAGTCATGAAAAAAAGTTTTTTTTGGAAATATCTCAAAATGTAAGGAAGATGGCGAAATTTTCATAATGACCTTTTTTGTAGAGAAAAATGAGATCTACAAAAAAGGTTCTCTTGAAAATTCCATTATCTCCAGTAGATTCAGAGATATTCATTAAAAATTCAGTCAACTTTATTTATTACTTCACTACTGAAAGGCATAATTATTAAAAATGTGGATTTCAAGTCATTACAGTTTATCATTTCGCTGCTATTGATCCTACTGGACCATAGATGGCAACAATATTGATACCATAGAACTCAACCAACTCATTTTAAATATTTTAATAAAATGAAAAACATTTTCAGGGAAAATAAAAAATACCTGGAGAACTAACTATATCAATTTAATTATAATAAACACGCTCAAAACGAACATACATCTGGGTTACAAATTTATGAAATGATTAGTCTCAATGGAAACTCAGTTATCACAGGAGATTATCCCTATGAGTACTAGCAATTGAACCTAGTGGAGATGAACTTGTCGGAATAACTCGAATCTAAGAGACAGTGAGAATTGTGTCAGCGAGAGCTTTCTTTAATGATTTATTTAAATTATTCAGTCACGTATGGTAATAATGTTTGCAATGTTTCTTCATCATTCAACAATGATAATAATAATTAATGATTAATTATCTCAAGGGACGCGAAAAAATAAATAAAAATAATGCGAATGAAAATAAATAAAATTCTTAAGTATCAATTATCTCGATAATGAGTGATTTTAGACGAAAATGTGAAAAGGCACTTTTTATTGGAAATTTGTCACTCTAAAAAAAACGTCTTTTGACATTTTTCTCTAAAATCACTAGTTTCCGAGATAAATACATAATTAACAAAAATTTAGATATTCGCTAACTGAAATGAGTCAATAATAAGAGGAAAAATGAGAGAACACTGATGAATAATGGATAAAAAATTTGTAGAATGTTTATAATCATTCAGGCAAAGGCGTGATGAAGCTAGGAGATAAGCCGA
This sequence comes from Coelinius sp. EB29, assembly GCA_035578325.1. Lineage (NCBI taxonomy): Eukaryota > Metazoa > Arthropoda > Insecta > Hymenoptera > Braconidae > Coelinius > Coelinius sp. EB29. The sequence goes on along the minus strand of JAOZGT010000009.1, from coordinate 5,652,506 downwards.
ATACATGGAGCCATTTGAGTAATAAAAAGTACAAGAGATTAATTCAGCAAATGCTTTTTCAGCCAAAGAGCATGCAACACCGATTCGTGCAGGATATGCATACGAAGGATTTACGATACAAGATAAATTATATTTTTGACCACAACACATACGTTGAATGTTTTTTTTAAATAAAATACTTGTTAAATAATCCGTCGGCTCTTCTAACGCATCATCTACGCTGTCGCTCAACAATTGGATATTAATTTATTTAATATTCATGATGAATTATTGCAATTTATTCAACGGCCAAGCGATAGAGAAGGGAGGACAAAAGTACGTGCACTGCATTCAGTCAAATCCTGCCCCACCGTCTAGCGATCAAAAGCCATATTATTTATGCATCACTTGTCGGTGGAACGCTGGAGAAACTGAAAGGTCTTTCAGGTGGAAATATTACCATGAAAGAATTTTTATATTAAAGAGAGTTATAGAGGAGAGTATAGAAGAAAGGACAGAAAGAGATCTAGATGATCTAGGTGGAAGTGAAATGATACAATAAGTATCTCAGCGATGAAGTGGTAAAACGATTTAAGTCGATTGTTTCAGTTTTCCAGGTTTATTCGGGAATCTGAGGGAGATGGGGAAATTTTTGTAGAGACCTTTTTTGTAGAGCGGAGTGAGATCTACAAAAAAGGTCCTTATGAATATTCCGCCATCTCCATTGGATTCAGAGATATTCATCAAAAAGTCAACTAGTAGTTGAGTTGACAATTCAATTAATCACATTTTGTTGATTCTCCATTTATCTCAAAAACAAGTGATTATAATGGAAAATGTAAAAGGACATTTTTTTTAGCTCTCAAAATTTCTCACAAAAAATGTCTTTTGACATTTTTTATTATCATCACTTGTTTTCGAGATAAATGAAGATTTAATAAAAATTGTGCGGCTGACTTGTGCGATTCACCAGTTCGTTCACTGATTTCATGAATATTTGGGTGAAAATGGTGAGATACGAGGTGATATTTAAAGCTACTGTATTGGGGGCGCTGTCATGAGCTCTACATACTTTATTATCACTAGGCGGATGTGTAAAAGAACCCAGTGTTTATGATAAATTAACTCAGTTCTTTCGCATCATTTATCTGAAGCACATAGTAGCCTATCGCTGCGGGTACAACGTTAATACCAAAAAAGAATTTTTAAAAATTCATCAAAAGGAGTAATAAAAAAATCAATGCGGCGGAAGGAATAAGCCAACGTTTTGTAAGTAAAAATCAACGATCCACTCAGCGTGCAGCTCCTCCCTCCACTATTATCAATTAATTCCAGGTAATTCCAGTCCCAAAATTATGAAAACGTCGATGGAATTGAGAGATTTATTTTACATTCTTGTTCACAGTTAAAAAAAAAAATTAATTGAGAATATTATTTTTAATTGTCTAATAATTCATTTTCCTCTGAACATTGATTTTTAAAAATATCTCGGAATCTAAGAGAGATATCGAAATTTTCGAAAAGACCTTTTTTGTCAAGAACAGCAAAAGCTACAAAAAAAATCTCTATGAAAATTTTGATACTACCATCAGATTCCGAGATATTCATCAAAACGTATCGTGAAACAGTCAAGAAAAATAAATAAAAATTTTGATTTAAGATCAGTTTTTGTCTCATATCTCAGAATTAACGTGAGATAGGAAAATTTTCAAAGAGATCTTTTTTGTAGAGAAAAACGAGATCTACAAAAAAGGTTCTTATAAAAATTATGCTATTCCCATTAGATCCAGAAATATCCATGAAAAACTCAACTGATTGCAGAATATTTCCTAATTCTGTTATTTTCGAAAATTCCCTACATGAAGAATCTTGTATATTATTTCAAAATTATAAACAAAGTCCCTTGGGACGACGATTGAAATACTATACACAATATTCCAAGCTGAAATGAGCCTCGACCCCCCTGAGACACCGCGAAAAAATGAGTGAATTTGAGACATGAAGTGTCCAGCGGACTACGGGGGAATCCCCTATTTCTCTGGGGATTCACAGAGGGCAACTCTCTCGTTCCATCGAGTTTTTCACGTACATTGGGACGAAAGACGCTTTGAATCAGCCACACGATATTAGAGAGGCGATTTATACATTTTCATCGTAAATTATAACAACAGCGGAAGAGAGTGAGCCTTTGCGCTTATCCTCGGGTGAGGGCGGGTTACCTTAAAAATAAGGTCGCTTTTGCTGAAACCGGACTTCTTTTTATTCATATTGTCAGAGCTTAGGCGCCCCCTCCGCTCAGTGCGCTTTTTTTGTAGGTTCTGCAATATCTAGAAACAAAAGAAAAGCCGGGACATAGCGAGACATAGTAAAGAGAGAAAAGGAGTGAGAGATATTTTTTTTTTTTTTTTTTTTTGGGAGAGAAATCAATTTTTTTCCCGTTTTTTTTGGAATTGGTGGTAATTAGTGGGAGTTGAAGGTATATTAATCAATTCATTTCATAGATTTTTTTTTTTCATAATTTCAAAGTTGAGAATAGAGAGAGGACGAAATTAGAGTCAGAATTAATTTTTTAGTACAGAAATATTGAAAGTTAGATTTGTTAGATTGGAAAATTGAAATATAGAAATGAGCCTGAAACCATCTTTGGTATATTTTAATTGGTAAATTCGTGATTTTTAGTCTTTCTGAATATTTGAAATAATTAATTTGATTTTAGTGTTTAATTGAAGTGAGATTAGTCAATTTATACTTCAGTTTTTGCTGAATATCTCAGAATCTAAGAGAGATATAAAAAATTTTATGGGAAGCTTTTTTGTAGCTAAAATTCTGCTCTGTAAAAAAGGTTTTAATAAAAATTTTGATATTTCTGTTAGATTTTGAGATATTTGCCAAAAACTAGAGTTGTAAATTATTTTCAAATTATCCTCGCATCAATTGATGATTTTTTTTCATGTATTATAGTATTTATTGAATTGACAAAGTGTGATGAGTGTTTATTTTATCGATGAAATTCAATTGGAGATGGAGTTTCTCAGTACAACGTGAATTATTCATTCCAGTCGCGGTGAATTTATTGGATATAGAGATGAGTTCGATTTATTCGCGCGTGTAGCAATTGGAGATTAATTTTGGCGATTTGAGGTGATTATTGAATTGATAGAATTGATTGTATAAATCAATGAATAAGCCATTTGTCAATATATTTGGTTGGATTAATTATGAAAGCCCACGAATTCTGCAGCACTCGGTCAAGCGGTAAGCCCCAATTTTTCAATTTAATTATTATATTTTATTGCAATGACTACTATTTTATTATAATATTTTTATGACTATTCAATCAAATAAATAGAGAATTGATAAAATTTCACAAGTTTAACAATTCAGAATCGCCATTATTTATAAATATCGATTTATCTCCGAAACGAGTGATTTTAGGAGAAAATGTTAAAATACCTTTTTTATAGCTAATAAAATTTTCAACAAAAAACATCTTTTGACATTTTCCTCTAAAATCACTCATTCTCACGATAATTCAATATTTAACAGAACATGAAAAATAAAATTCGTCTCCTTCTGTTCTGTCATAGCCAATTGTCTTCAAATTATTGTACTCAATAAAAACCAAATTCTGTCTCTTAACTAAATATTTAACTAGCCAAAATTCTCATGTTGATTTATCAAACGTAAACATAACCAATTCACTCCTAACTAATTTCATATTGTCAATGACTGACAAAACTTTAAACCCACAGATTCCACCTCGACCCAGTTTGATGAACTAATAAATGGAAATACAGAGTTTCAATAGTATCTCAAAACAGTTCCTTTGTCACATCATCTTCACAGTATGGAGATAAAAAGACAATTCACCCTCTATAATAAATTCCTCTCCAATTCAATGAATTTGCTAGTTTCTATTGAAAACAAATTTCACAATTTTTTTCGTTTTATTCTTATTTTTATTTTCAATGTCTATCCTATTATTGTTCTGTATATTTTATATTACATTTTCATTTTTGAGGAAAAAGTAAAAAAAAAAAAAATTAACGATTATAATTATTTATCCCCTGAAGTGATTGAGAATCACGAACATGTATAACCATCGATGGCCACCAACACATAAATATTTATCGCAATGACTCTAAAGATAGAATTAGAAGCCGCGATAATACGTTTCGCTTTTCACACCGGATATGTGCAGTTTTTTTTTTTTTTTATTCCACTGTTTAGTGTTACAAATGTGATTTCTTTTATTTTTTATTTTTTAATTATCGGAAATACGAGCGGGTCGATGAATCAGGTAATTATGTAACAAATCATCAAGTGATTGATTTTTAACAAAAATGAGTCTCTTGTTGATTTAATGAAAGAACAATTGCTTTTAAAAAATTATAAATTGATGATAATTTTTTGTGGATTAACACTGGATGCGTTTTTTTATTTTTTATTGAAAAATTTGGCTTTCAGCATTCGAGGGCTATCATAACGATCTTTAGAAATAATTTAGACACTTTTCGCGTGCAATTGCGTGAAGAAAGGGCGATTAAAGTTTGTTATTTTTTCTCCAACGAATTTATTTTGGATATTGTGTTATCGCGAGGTGAAAATGAGGAGAGAAATGGGAAATCGTGGTGAGTCGTGTTCGATATTTTTTATTTATCTTTGAAACTAGTAATTTTTTGTAAAAATGTCAAGAGACATTTTTTGTAGGCAATGAAATTTCCGACAAAAAATATCTCTTGACATTTTCTCCTAAAATCATTCAATATCGAGATAATTCAATATTCAATAGAGTTTAAAATATTTGACTCATTCTCTCACGTTTTACTACTTCTCTCCTAAAATCCCAATGTAGCAACTAAATTAAAAATTGCCATTTAAATAAAATGAGGGAATGAGGGAAAAACAGGCAAACCATGATTATTTGCATCACAGTGCTACCACAATCATCAAGGACAACTGAAAATTGAAGAAAACAAAACGAAAAAAAAAAAAAAAATCTTGTAATCAATTTGAGGATGATAAACAGTAATCAAGCAGCGTATGACACGAGGCAGCAAGCGGGGTTACGTGTGAGTGATTTTGTAACCTATTTATCACAGGAAATGAATACCCCATTGGACATAATCCACGGGTCTCTAGGATTTTTTTTTTTTTCAACCAGAAAACGTATATTTACATTCAGTGCACAAGATAAATTATCATCAGAGGACATACAATCACGAAAAACACATCCTCTAAATTATTTAATCATTTAATTCGGGCAAACATTGTCTCAATTCTCATAATTTTGTTCTCTCAAATAGTATCAAAACCTAATAACACTGACAGGCATACCTAACAACAGTTGATTATGACCACCAACTGGTGTTTATAATTAATTTATTATCTATATAATTCACGCATTGAGCCTCAAATTGTCACACATTGTCCAGTAATTTTAATTAATTTCCATGGAATTTATTGATTAATCTAATGCATGATGATGAAGGCTCGATGCCCGAATGCCTGACAGGCAGTATCTATAGGCATGGTAAATGCTCTCTCAGATATATCCTACATCGGTGAACTTTCCAACAAGAACCGTTGAACATGACACATGTCGTAATAAAATTGTTTCCAGGTTATATGGGCTGTAATAACTCCTCATACCCCTCGTTACAGGGCGACAAAATTTTTTTATTTAAATCTCAAACATCAGATTAAAAATATCTGGCAATCACTGAATTATCTACATTTTGCCACTGCAATAGGGGATATGATTTGTTGATTACATAAACAATTAGTTGAAATCGTTAAATCATAAAATAAGTTGCAAAGTAAATTACATAAATTAAATTTTTTTAATAAAAAATCAATGAAATCATCGACAGATCAAAGAAGCAGCAGATGATAATAAAATCGACGCGTATTTCATTAAAAATCAAACTATAAAATTATTAAAAAACCACTAACACAAGATTTCAAACAGTTAATAATAACACAGATGAAAAAATTCTTGAATTATTAATTTTTTCTTGTTTCAAAAATTGACGATATTGAAGTTTGTGAAAAAAATTTCAGTTGGAATAATAAAATAAACCCATATTGTCCCAGTATTCTTTGAAAGACAAATTTCAGAAATTACTGGGACAAAACAGGACATTTTTTTTATCATCAATTTTGCATAAAATTCAACTCTTCCAATCTCTTCCTCAAACAAGATAAATTATCCTCAATTCAAGAGTAATTTTCCCTCTATGAACGTTAATATCAAAATTTTTAATTCAAAATTCTGTCACCACAACAAACTAACGACAACTCCTCTACCTTTAACAACACAATTGAACCCAAGGCCTAAAAAAAACCCACAACTTTCCATGAATCATCTCCAATAATCACAAATAATCTATAGAAAAAGAGTGAAAAAAATAAAAATAAACCATAATTGAAAGAGAAAAAAAAATTAAATAATAAAAATAAAACACAATCTATGCGTTAAATAGACGTTGAAAACATCAATTTGTTGTTTGATAACATTAACGAACGCTTTAATCAATTAAAAAAAAAAAAAGGACATTTGGCCTTGGTATTCAGGGTTACTAGGCAGGCACACCTTGCTGGTTCTGTCTGGTTGGGGCGGTGTAGCCCGTCTCTCGTAGTGCCTCTCCGGCTGTTGATAAAGGGGAATCTGCAAACCCATTCGATACGTGTTCGCAAGGCCCAGAATAAAGATAAATTCACTTTTCAGACAATTTTCATCATTTTTTTTTCCTCTCTCTCTTAATTTCTTAATAATTATTTTTTGCTTTATCAAAGGTACAACTGGGATATACGTTTTACTACGTTTATGGGAACACAAATGGACTCGGGTACATGTTAATGAAGAGGAGGGGGGGGGGGGGAGGAGAGGAGAGGTACGTATTGGCAACAGCAGCAATGAATACTTTGTGAGATGATAGACGATGACAAAAAAAAAAATTACCAAGACGTAACATATTTTATGATAAAAATGGCAATGCAATGAATATTTAAAATAATTGTTTGACAATTATTTATTGTGCGCATATGTAAATTATTATCAAGTACTTGTGTTTATTAATTTTTTTTTCTATTTCTACGAATTGTTGAAGAGTGAATAACGAGACACGTGATTATTATAATTGAATTTATATGCTGTGAAATGTGTGATTGATTGATAAATTAAAATTATTAAGGATTAAGCATTGTGTTTAATAATAATAGAAAAAACCATGTTTTATGTGTCTCGAGAGTGCAATAATTTTCAATTTTAATGATGTAATAAATTGTGACGGGAAGAATAGGAAAATTTAATTTTATGAATTACGTATTTATTCTGTAATGTAATTTTTTTTAATAAAAAATCTGAACGCGAGAGATAATTTTTTTAAAGTGAATGAGATTGTGGATGATATGGGGAGAAAAGCGAATTGCGTGTAATGGACAAAAGCTTTTGTCGTGAGACATTGGTCGCGGCGCGTTTAACTCGGAAACGTTGAGTCCCACGAGTTTTTTTTTTTCTCTCATTTGGATTTAATTGTTTACTGGAGTTAAATAACCAGGAAAATGTATGAGAATAAAATTAGAAATGGGGGAAAAAAAGTGACTGTGGCTCTTGGTATTTTTAAATCGTTGTTTGACCCGAGCTAGTTCACGACCTTTGGCTCATGACTTTTTTTTTAGAAAATTTTACTGGTTTTGTCGACGGGCCTTTATTAATCACAATGATCGATTGTTTCTTAGATAGGAGCTCGCGCCATCGATCACCTGGTTTTCACTTGTGTCCGTCGTCGTTTGCACCTGACTGCTGTTAGCAAACACGAGAGTGGAGTAAAATGAATCGTTAGTCTTTACAGTGGTAAAAAGTGTCTCAAGTCAAATTTTGAATTTTTTAATTTTTACTTTATCTCCGAAATAAGTGGTTTTAGGAGAAAATGTCAATAGACATTTTTTGTAGATTAATGAATTTCAAATGAAAAATGTTTATTGACATTTTCTCCTAAAATCACTCATTATCGAGATAATTCAATATTTAATAAAATTGAATCGTTCAGTTCTGTGACATTTTACAAAAAATTTTGTGCTTAACTAATTAAAATTGTTGTTAATCGACGAAAAATATAATTTAATGATTAAAAAATATCACAGACTCATTCATTTTCCATTCAGCGTAAAATACCATTTAAAATTCACGTTTCTATCCACTCCAAATGACAATTGATTCAGTTATCACTGACATCAGAGAATGCCTGATTGATTCGTTGGCCTGCATCACGTGACAATCGATCATGTTTTTATTTGCACTAACGAGTGACAAAGCGAAGCCAGAGAAAAAGACAACAGAGGCAATAAATGCAACTAAAAAAAGAATTTCAACAAAAAAAAAAAAAAAAAAAAAAGGTAATAAACGACGAGAAAAATGAAATACACCGTTTCGATATCCCTGTTTTTACACACGTCGACCTTCAACCAACAAATGGCAAAAGTTTTAATTACTCCGTATCGATTAGCGTTTCATTACACCCTAGAACTCGTTTTTTTTTTTATTCGTATTGTTGTAAATATTATTCTCCCTGTATTTTTCAATTTTGTTAAAGTGACTTTTCAGTTGTGTACATCGAGAGTTTGTGATGGATACCTAATTTCTGGTCTACTGAGTTGTCTATATCTCCTAAGGGACTAATTCGTTTATCAATACTATTATTGTAATGGGAAACAATTATTGGAATTTTGATATAACTAGATTCGTGTAAAGAGTAATGAATAGTTGTTATAAAATTTGTTTGAATTTGATTGTTTTAAAAATTCAATGTGTATCAATTATCGAAGAATAGTAACCGAAAATAGATTGATTAAATAATGAAAATACTTACATAGACTTCCTCCCATTGTGATACATAACGAACGAGCCTGGAGAGCCTGAGAAGCCGAACTAGTGACAGGAGTTTGGCGAGCCTAAGGATCCTCAGAGCACGTCCAGCATGCAGCAGTTGAAAAGACTCACTAAAGTCCTGGAACTAATAATCAACAGAAAAATAATTCAGAGTGTATGCAATCAGTGTAAGTGAGCTGGAATAACACCACCATTTTAGCATTTTGGTTGATGAAATTCACTTGATTTTCATTCTCATTTTCTTGTTAAATAAGAAGGAAAAACAGTGGATTAGGTGAGGAAAAAAAAATGGGGCTGTACTCACTTGATTAAATATGAGAAAAATGTAGTCTAGTGGTATGGAGGAAATGAGGTCGAGAAAAAACCAAGTCCTGAGGTAGTGTTTCGCGATCAATTTTGGATCCAGTATCACCTGCTCCGCATTGTCCTGCTGCATTATACCTGTAACAGTATGCAAATGGTCTGAGTAACATCTTAAAGATAATTCATAGATGGAAAAATTCTCTTTTATTTTTATTTTTTTTATAGAAAGAAATTGATTAGAAAATCCCATAGAAAATTCTACACAATTTTTCTAAATAAAGTTGGAGATTTTGGAGACATGTGAGTGCCTAAAAATGGAGAGAATATCAATCTTTCATTAAAAAAAAAAAAAAACAAATTGTGACGAGAGGTTTTAATTTTCTCGGTCCATCGATTCCCATTGGACACTGATGGGGGAGAGGTGAGAGCAATGAGGCCGGAAATAGACAGGGAATTTGGTATGTGGCGAGTTCACGTAGTGAAGGCTGATATTGCTAAGGAGTTCCCCGGGGTGCTGTTTTCCCAGTGCAATAACGGTCCACGAGTTACTGGGCTACTCTTCATCATCCTGTGGATGAGGTTACGTTATGTATTCCACTTTGTGTAGAAATGAAATATTATTTGAATTAATGGATTAGTGGAGTGATGTTGAAGTTTATGTAATTTTTCATGTATGGTAATTTCCAGTGGCTACAGTTGGAGGGACAATGATTTTTTTTTTTTTTTTGTTGGATATACATTGGAAGAGAGAAATCAACAATTGCACGATTCATCCAGTGGCAGGCGATGTGTCGTGCGACCCAATTTCGTATTTTGCACCACTCAAACGCGCATCAAATTAATCCCTGGGTTATAACGAAATGTCAAGGAATTCCAGTACTGAGTATGTCCCTTTGATACTGTGTTAAACAATAGTGTTATTGTTGCAGTGTCAAATGAGTGAATAGACGTGGTTTTGTCAAATGTGAATTTCTTTGGTTCATTCATTATTCATTTGTAGTTTTTTTTTTTTTTTCTCTTATTCCAAAACTTTGAAGATTTAAATTCAATCAAAGAATATTAAAATTTCATTGTAGTTGAGGATAAATAGAATTATCAAAGAAAACTTTGTTTTATATTCAATTTAATTTTTAGTTGTAAAGTGGAGAAAGTGGATAAGTTTATTTCATTTTAGCACAGATTAGTATTTTGGAAATAATTCTGGTTCTGAGAGAGATGGCAAAATTTTTGAGAGGACCTTTTTTGTAGAATATAATGAAATCTACAAAAAAGGTCATTACGAAAATTTTAATATTTCCATCAGATTCAAAGATATTCTCTGAAAACCCTCAATTGAAATTAATTCTTAATACCAATTGGTTATAATAATTCGTTGACTAAAGTCTGAGTTATTGACTACATAAACAATGAAAAGTACCCAAAAACTTTCATGGTAAACCCAATAATGCCTTGTTAAGAGAGTATAATAAATCATGAAGCAGGAAAATGTCCAATGAGCGAAGAAACATATTCCCCCGAATGCGGACAAACTTTGCAAGCTTGTACAACCCCCATACCCTACTTAATTGAAATACATAGACCCAACAATGCGCCACAACAACTCGATGATTGATGCTCTATATCCGACTATCCAATTTGAGTTATTACCTGTTCTAAAGTTGACGACGATATCTATGAGAAATATCGTATCCGATAGGCAGTTGAAGGCTATCCATCTCGTACTCAAATCGTCGTTGAAAAAACTAATAGCAACTGGGAGAATTATCAAATTGGCGACCAATAGTAGCAGCATACAGAGGTCCCAATAGAATCTGTAAAAAAATAATAAAAATCATTAAAAATTTAATGAAAAACATATCAATTACACTTTCAGCTCAGTTTTTCCAGAATATCTCTGGATCTAATGGAGGTGACAAAATTTCCATACAGACCTTTTTTGTAGAGAAAAAAGTGCTCTACAAATAAGGTCATTATAAAATCTTCGCTATCTTCATCAGATTCCGAGATATTCACTAAAAACGAATTTTAGAGTTGACAGGATTAATCTCGTTTCATTAAGTTGTTCAATTAAATAATTTCCTCGATTAATATCTTTCTCTGGATTAAAAAAAAACTGACCAATGATTTATTGATTCTCTGTAGGGACGGCAGAGCCATTAACCCCTAGATTAACGCAAATAAAACATGAAGAAAAGTGGTTTAAGACACGCACACACGCATTTATAGTTAACAAACCACTTAACAGCTAAACCCCTCCATTTCGCACCAACAGGTGGTCTCACGGGGTTCTCACTCCTTTTTTTTTCTTTTCAGTCGAGGCTGAATAGACTGGAGAAAACGCTCGGCACGAGAAAAGTTGGAAAAGCTTGAATCAGAGGAGTTAAATGAGAGAAAATAAATGGCAATTCAGCTGGAAATGCATATATACAAGTTGTTCGTCTTAATGGCTATTTTGTTAAACATAAAAAAGTAGGTGAAGAGGGAGGGGAAATTGTGAAAGCCTCTCACCAGGGTATAATGAAAAAAATAAAAGCAATACACGAGGGATTTTGCAGCATAAAGGTGCAACTTACGTGCACCTGACACGCGATGTCGCGTTAAAATGCTGGGGTAATGCCGCTGGAGAAATATATGAAGCTCTGGAGTTTGTAAATCCACAGGCTGGGTTATTATAAATTACCGTTGTCACTGAAACGATCCAGTGTGAAAATTCACCTGGGATTTCATGAGAAATAGACAGATTTCTTGGGATTTGTTGAGTAAAGTTTATGAATTTTGAATATAAATGGTAATTTTGGATTGGCGCAGTGGATGAGAAATTGTTATGACTCTTTGGGGAGTGAGATAATGGAATAATAATATTGATTAATTCTTTAGGGATGGCTAGAGGATTGGTTGGGTCACTTTGATGAATTGTTGATTGACTGGTTGCAATTATGTTCGGCCATCAACAGGGAGAGTCATTCCAATTGTGTCAACGGATGGATTGAATGGTATATATAATAAAATTGGCCTGTTGGTGGTCCGTGGCTGGAATCTTCCTGGAATTAATCGGTGGTTTGTTAGGATGATTGATCTTTCAGTGAAGTGGGAGAACGGTATAAGTGAATATGACCAAGTTTTTAATGAATACCTTGGAATCTAGGGGAGATGACGAAATTTTCATAATAATCTTTTTTGTAGATCTCACTTTTCTCTATAAAAAAGGTCCTTATAAAAATTTCCCTACCTCCCTTTAATTCGGAGATTCATATATTTTTAAGTGAAAAAATAAAAAAATCACGAGAAACCATTGCATTTGTTCGGTCTGGATTCCCCATAAAAACGAATTTTGTGGCCATGTCATACCGTAATAGGATTAGTGTCAAGCTAGCTCAGCGAATTCACCAACTCCCCTTACAATTCAGGCTGTGAAATCTAGAAGAGAAAAAAAAAAAAGTCCTCCTATGAATTAATAAAACATCACTAAATATACCCCAAGAAGAGGTCAATTTGACATTGATTGATAACAACTTCCGGTTCAAATTTATCCAATCGTCTGAATGCTATATCCGCACTAGAGTCGAGAATAAATCCCGATCACCGATCATTTCCATTTATACCTCTAAGATTTTTTATAAATCTACGAGTCATTGGTAATATCACTTTATACAGATATTGTAGATGTCTGCATAACTATTCTGTTTTGTCTCTCATATTAACCCTTTAATATTTTATTTCATTTTAATATAAAATTACTACCGGGGCAGAATGGGTATTTTTTTTCAAAATTTGATCTCATAAATATGTCGAACAAATAAAATTATTTTGTGTTAAACTAAAAATGATAATTTCAATTTTAAGGTTTAATTCCCAAATGTTCCAATTTTGACCGAATCGTTCCTCCGTCGAGTGCATAATCGATTGGAGAAGACGGCATGGGGTTGACCCAGGTGCCCTCCAAGGCTTGATAAACTTTGTTGGATTTGGTTAGCGAGTCGATTAGGACACAGAGAGCATCGTAGACATGTTGCCACCTGACACAATACACACATCATAATAAATTGTACTTGGTGAGTCGGACAGTGTTACCACCCGTAAACAATGATGCACAGGGGGTCATTCATTGTGTGACACGAGAGGATGCTGACATAATCAAGTGAACAGCAAAGACTACCACTCAACCGATTTATGTGGGCCATTCCTCTCTGGTATTTCTATTAGGGTAATACTTTTTCTATGAGGCAAAACGATTGACCTCGATGAGGTGAATTATGCAAAAATCATCACTTGACTTGAGTTGTTCATGAGATGTGTGGAAAGTTTGGAATTATTATATTTTTATGTTTGAGTTGATTTAAATTAAAAAAAATAAATAAAAAATTTCTCAAGTCCAAAAAATTGAGGAAATTCGCAAATGTTTTGATTTTTAAAAAATTGGAATATTGCATAAAAAATTATTGGAAATAAGATGACCCATTTTGCCCCAGTAGTTGTCAAGATATTCAAAGAATCAATTTTTTTTTTTTGAATAAAATTGTTTTCAACTGAATCAACAACATCATTCCTAATTTGAGAATTTTTTTTCTCCTCTGATGCCTGCAATAATCGTAAATGTCTCGTGATACGCATTGTGGGTGGCATGAGGGTCACGGACACGATTACTCACACTATTCGGAGGCTCCAGAGTGAGAGGATGAATAAATTAATTGAGTTACTCTCAATTGCACCTCTTTAGACGTCTTGTATTCATTCTTATGACGGGTTGGATCTTAATTGAGGTATCAAGAGCAACGAGAAATTAAGGATGTTTAATGTGTTTTTTAATTGTGATATTTATGTTGATTAATAACAAGGGAAAATGTTTAATTAAATTGATGAAGAGTTGGAAAACATAAAAAGTCAATTTTTTAGGTCTCGTTAAATATTGAATTATCTCAAAATTGAAGTATTTTAGAGAAAAATGTTAAAAGACATTTTTTGTTGTAAATTTTCTGAGCTACAAAAAAGGTCTCTTGATATTTTCACCTAAAATCCCTCAATTCCGAGATAAATGAATAATTAACAATAAATCCATTTTTCAAATAATTTTCTCTAACTCTTTTCGCAGCTTAAAGATTGCCAATAGGTACAATGTAGGTTGATACATGAAATTTGTATGATTATCAATTTACAACCTGGGTAGGACCCTTGGCCTCATGCTCTACAGTTATAAGAAAGCTTGTAGGCTGAGAGACCTGTTAATCTTGGTCTAATAAAATATTTCTACCACTTCCTCACTCCTTATGCCCCGGCCGTGGCCCACTGAGATCAGAAACTACTCTCTTCTCATATACCTCTACCAACGAATAAATTTCACCAGCTATTTCTATATGTAATGTACACAAACTAGTTTGAACGTATTGGGACCGATACTGCAGCTGTTTATATAATACCAATTTTCATTGCTCAAAGGCCTCCCCAAGGACATGGCAAAAATTGCCATTTAAATTTAATTTCAACTGTATTGACCTTCGATTTATGAAATCATCAAGTATTGAATCTATTCATACTCGTGATTAATTATCCTCAGTGTTTTCAGTCGTCCAGAGATGAAAATTCTCTATAAAAATTTTACTTTCCCCTTTCAATATCTCCTGAACAAACAATACGAATAAGATGATTTTTTTCTCATTTTAAAGGTTAAAAAAAGTACTTGAAAATGGAGGAAATTTCGTAGAATTTCACTCTACAGATTTTGAGTTATCAACGATTAAGAAACAGAGATAATATTATTAATTTTTTACATATAACCTATTTAGATTTTTACGTATTATCGAGGGTATCTGGATTTGCAGATCAGATAACAGTTAAGCCAAGAGAACTCAAAAAAAAAATCAAACAAATCAAGTAACAGATTCTCGCAACTAGTGGAATTATCCAGTGAACTCCATGCCGTCCATCAACCGAGCTTCATCATCGGAGAAAGTCTTCTAATTTCTGCCATACCATTTCTCGATGATAATTCTCGACGTCTAGACTCCCGTTCAACAGTTTCCGAGTGTGTTAAAAATCGCTCCGAGTCGGATTCGAACCTGGATCCATCCACGGGTCTCGCCGTCAGTCCTGCGCCTTAACCACTTGGCCACTGTTGTCGGTACGATTAGAATAGAAGAAACAGTCTATTTTGCCTCACTATTTTTTCCCCATGACAACAGTATTGTGGCATTAGCTATAATATAAGTTAAATTTGATAATAAATAAATCATCATGAGATTAAATTCATCTTCCAGGGCCCATCCCTCGTTCCACTCTGCATCTACTCGATAAAATCTGCATCAAGTGATAAGAGCCCACGATCGTATACAGTTGATGGCACTAAATCCCATTCCGTACTCCCGAAACGAGGAGTCCAGGGGTTTTCAGATATAATGCATAAATACAGAAACGCTCAGAGCTTTACACCCCCTCGTATACGTTATAGACGTTTGCTCAAAGCCTCTCCAGCTTTATTTGCATATCACAACGGATATCTTTCCGCCTCTATCGATCACCGAAGAATCCGTAGGGACTTGTGAAGAAAATCATTCATCCAACTGTTCAAATACAAAATTCAACTCAGAAAAGAATTTTATTTATTTTTTGTTCAAAAACTCGACAAAAAGTTTCATCAAAAAATGGCCCATTTTGCCCCAGTATTTATCAAACTACAGATGAAAAACCTTTTTCAGTCTTTTTGTTTCATCTAAAAAAATACTGGGGCAAAATGGGCAATTTTTTTTAATTAATTGAATGAAAATTATCCAGATAATTATTTGCTCCGAGTGAAAGTTATTTTTTTTAAATAACAAGAGTTTTAATTTTTAAATAAAATTTAAAGATAAAAGACAAATAGTAGAAACCAATCAAATAAATTTTATAACCCCATATACCTCTGTTTACTATAAATTTTACGATAAAACTTATGACGGTACTCAATGTTTACACGGCCTCATACATAATTCAGTCCATATAGTTGACAATTTACCAGTGAAAAATACACTATAGTAATAATACCTGAAATGGATCAATATGTGATTTTTTACCGAGTCAATAAATGATGAATTGTTAGCACTTGATCGTCACGATTGAGTGCTATTATATAGTGAATAAATAACGCATGATTCATTGGAATATTTAAATTATGACGACGGAATGCAGCAATTCACGTTTTTTTTGGTAAACAATACTGAGAATTGAGCAGCCGGACGTGGAAATTGGAGGTGAGATGTTTTGTCATATGACTGAATAAACATAATTATGTTAAATTAACATGAAATCATCGAGTCCGGTCATTAAAACAAGTTTTTAACGAATAATTAAGTGATAATGACATACGCAGAGAAAAATAATTACTGATAATTGTACAATGTTAATCGGTTAAAACACTATTGCTACATTAATTCATTGAGAAATTTATCATGATTATTCGATAAATTCGGTTATTATCACTAATCAATGATGACTGAAGAGGTTCAATTAAACGTTTAAATGTGAGGAACGAGGATAATTGTTTGTTTTAATGTGAAGTCACGCGAACACGATTGATGCTGAGGACAACAAGTGTATACAAAAGACTCATTATTATTATTCTCAAGCAACAACTGTCATTTTTCAATGCCTTGTGTTATCCGTGGACAAATATTATCCCTATACATATAACTTAATTTATTTATTCAATCTTTTCAATCATTTTGCTGATTATATCAAATATATTCTGAACTATATCTCCAATAATTCCAGACAATCATACATCTCAAAGAACATTTCGTCAAGTGATGAAAGGTCATGAGTGTTTATGGTTAAAGTTTCAAAAGAACCTCGGAAAAAATAAAACTTTGTTCTCAAAGTTGTTAGGGTTCATATGGAAATCGTCAAGCATCATCATTGCCCCAGCCAAAGACAATTATGTAAATATGAAAACTGTAACTCTATCCAACTTTGGAGGCCATCATACCAAGAATTCTCCAGAAAATACAATTTTCTCGTAAAACAACTTCCTTGATTCCCTGTAAAATTGTTGATGGAGAGCCTTACAGCAAGAGAATCAGAAGACCAACAATTGTGGTGATGAGGTATAGCTGAGGATTTTAAGGTATTGGATGAAAATGTGGTTTCTGCAGTGGTCCATCACATAATTGATGGAGAGAATTAAAGCAAACAGGTTCTAGTGGTTGTAGGATCGACCTAGTTTTTTAGTTGGCCTAGTGAAGGTCAGCCATCGATTGAAACCAGGAAGAGAGAGAGAGAATAGGTTGATATAGATACTTTGGTTTTAGTGCATAGCACGTTTTACAATTCCAGGGGCCGAATATATATGTTTTAGGTTGATTTTTGGTTGAATTCAGGGGGATAGAATATATTCCATGGGTGATACTCATTGACTTGGTCGATTGCATTCACTTGACCCTGCTCCTGTTTCACATATTCAAGGTGAATTGTACAGTATCCCAGTGGATTAGACCATGTCGTGTCAACGTGATTACGATCTTCCGGATTGTATTTTACATCGAGTTGTAACCGGTTTTTTTATTTATTTATTTAGGAGGTACTCAGAGGAGATCATTGATTGTGTCGACCTGAGGAGACTGTCTAGGGAGGATTATTCGATTGCAGAGGAATATTAATCTATCGTTGGAATTTTTCAAAGGAGAACTGATGGGTTTAACAGAAGATAATTGATAGCATAAATTGAAATTAGAAAAAAACTCTTTTAGGTTAATTGCAGGCTTTTATTTATTAATCAATATATTAAATTTTACTTGACAGAATGAATCATTTCTTGACATCATATCAAACATTGGATTATCTTGATAACAAGCGATTCTAGGGAAAAATGTTGAGAAAAGTTTTTTATTGAAAATTTTATAAGCTTAAAAAAAGATCTTTTGACATTTTTACCTAAAATCACTCATTATCGAGATAATATGACAATTAATAATAATGCCAGATTTATTCACGGAATTGATTGACAAATTGAAAGACTCCCTTCATACACAGTTGTCCGTCCCCATCATCTAGCAGTTTGCGAATTTAAACAATATAACCGATGGTTTCCTACCGCTTCTGTTATGCAACTCTAAAGTTTCTGTTTCACTGATGAGTGCCAGCCAATATCGAAGAGGAATAATACGACATTTCCACATTTCCTCATACTTTCCTCGAGTACTGAACCCTCAAAATGGGTAATAATATTCATTGAACATGAACAACAATTCAAGAGATATGATTCCTTCCCTTGAACTTTCATTTTTACCTCTAGAGTCGTACAACAGAGATGGGCAATGCCTCCTCTATATTCTCAGATTACAGAAGAAAGTACTAAAAAAGCGTCGAAAAGTTTTCTCTCCGTGATTCGTGAAGAAATGGGTGAGATGTTGGAGTTATTTGAGAAAAAAAGGAAAACTGAGAATTGTGAAAAGTGCCTGAATAATCCAAGTCCCGAGGATATTCCCGTTGCAACCGGATGGTTTTTTAATGTATACAAGGTGTGTTGAGCTGCAATTTATGATACTTTGGGGAGGAAGAAGATAACAGCTTTGTATGTTAAAGAAACCAGGTTTACTTTTTTTTTCTTTCTTTGTTCAACGAGAGAGAGAGAGAGAGAGAATATTTTCAAAGGATATTGGAATTTAGGGAAAGGGGAGAGGAGGGTTTGGTATTCTTCAGGATGCGTGACAAAACTTGTTAGATTTGAGGGAACATCATTTGAAATATCGAATTATCTCGGTAATGAGTGGTTTTAAGAAAAAATATCAAGAGACATTTTTTGTTGGAAATTTTTTCAGCTACAAAAAAGGTCTTTATTAAAACACTAACACTACGTTAGTTTCTTAGGCAAATGAATAAATAACAATATTTGATCTTGACTCGTGTTGACTACATTTGCCATTTCAATCTGGCTGTGAATTCCGACATAATCCTCTCATCTCAAGCTCTCTCCTTTTTTTTTTTCTCTTATATACGTTTCACGGAGAACGCCAGTTGTCGGAATACAGGATTTGCGTCAGCAGAAGCAGCACGCGACAACATTGACGATGTGCATACGGATGTGATGTTGCTGGGGAATATTGGAGCACGACGGAAACATAATTATGAGAATTTTTGTATTCATGAATTTGTCCGAAACTGATCAATTTAATCGAATGACTGGAACCCGAGATATTAAAAAATTCCAAACTCCAGAGTTGAACATTATACGCTCAAATTATTATCGAGCCCAAGAGAGGGAAATAACCGGACAGACAAGTTGGGTTGGCTTATCTATACGAGCACAACCACTGACAGAGCCCCACCATCACAATAGCCTTCAGCTTAATCGGATGATTATTCTGAGATGATTTTCCACAGCTGACCGAGAGTCAGTGTGAGATGTGCCTGTCTTTCCACCACTATCAACTCATTAAAACTCAATGAATTCCGTTAATAATGATCATCATGATCATGCACACTGGACATATCAAAATGGAATAATAGATGACACAAAAAAATCTCGCAACATTGAAATTGACACGAGTTAAATGCCACACATGACATTGTGGATTAATTGACGCTTCATCAGTCTTAATCAGATAATTATCAAGAAATCGCTAGTGCTGCCAATGCTGACACTTCACGTTGATGAAGACGAGACTTGCGGAATTGAAGAGATGAGAGAAAAAAAACAAAACCACACAGTGAAAAGAATAATGACGTCGTTCCATTATTTCGACAAAAACACTAGAGTAGACAAGATGTGGACAGCGAATATACACAGAGTCATGTGAGAAATGTACTCTTGGGGATACTTCACACCCTTTTTTTTTCTTACTCATTTTTTCTCCTCGAGTGGACTCTATTTTTTTTTTCACCTACTTTCTTATTTCTTTCTGGTGTGAAACATGATGATATGATGCCCATGGGAACAAATATATGAGTGAATATGTGAAATATTTTTTAATAATATGGAAAATCGGCCCATTTTTGTATATAAATCGTATGTAACATATATGTTATATATTGATTCTAGAACCATTACATATTTTTTGAAAATTTTCAAAATCAAAAAATCAATTTTTCTCAATTTTCTCGAAAACCAATTGTACATTCTCGTTGGACTCTGGGGAATCACTCTACAATTTTTTTTTTTTTTATCAAGGTCAAGTACCGTGTAAATTGACACTTCCGTGTTACCGAGTTTATCAATTAAATATTCAAATCCTCATATTTTGATGAGTCTATTACGGCAAAATCAATAACGGAAGTCAGCAAAATGATCTATAAATAAGATATCCACGCCACTCTGAGATAGCATGGATTCTGCTTGTGTCGCCTATCTCCAGTCCCCTTCCCCCATTTCAACCTTCCCGTCCCACCAAAAATATGTACAGGATGTGGGTTATTTGGCTCGACAACTGGAATGGAATAGGTTTTCCAGATGGTTTGATGGCTTGCGGTGATTCTACGTGTTTTTATGCTGCGTTGGACATTTTCGGGTACCATTGAGATTTTGGCACCGATATTATTGCATTGACACGTTAAAGAGATGAGTGAATGAGTACTGGAGGAAGAATTCAACGGCAAAAGGGAATTGATAAAAATTTCTGATATCAATTATGGAGTAGAGAAAAAAAGAAGGAGTTGATGAAAATATAAATTTATCGTTTGACTGATTGAGGTCGATTTTTTTAGTACTAATAAGAGGAAAATCAAATTTTTGAAAATTTTCAATTTTAAGGGATATTGGGAAAAAATTACAATTATACGATAACCAGGAGCAAAAGTAATCAAAGCGGATATTAACCAGAAATAGTACCACTCAAGTGGATTTATATATTTTTTATATCCTGTAGTAAATCTCAACGATTGAAAATGTGGAGCACAGTTGATGGTTTTTGGTGTTTCAGTTGCATGCTTAGGGTATACACATTAGTCCGAGATAGTAGAGAACGCGAGAGAGAGTTAAATCGACGGCTTTCGGACTGAGCGGCGCCTCTGAGGCTTTTCAATGCAGTCCCCCTATCCCACTAAATACGCAAATATTTTCCAACATTCAGCATAAAGCATCTGTTAAGGTTTTAGTTGCAAGAGAGGGGGAGGATTCGTATGGCAAGTGCGATTTGTGGCTCTGAATAATTTTCATTTAATTGCCCACAAACTGGCCGCCCACGCGTACAACTTGGACTCGGTATATATTTGCCTTTATTCAGCTGAACACCAGATTTATTCAAATGATATTTCAATTTGTATACTTTTTTTTTTGGAATTTGCTGTAGGAATTTTAATAATATATCTTCAATTTTCAAAAAAGTCAAATTCTTCACCAAGAAACTGGTTTACCAAGTTGAGAATAAAAATTCCCGTTTCGAAAATAATATTTTCTCCGTGTGAATGATATAAAACATCCTGCCTTTAGAAGTAAAATGATTGATCGTCTGTGACAAAGAACTGAAACAAACTCTCAATGGTTTTTGTCCCCAGTCCCAGAAGACCGAATTCCTCAAATTCTTCGAAACCTCACATGTTTATCCAGTCCCTCTCCGGCCAATATACCCAAGCCACTTGAACACAAAATAACATTGGACTCACCGAAAACTGGAGCAAGGATGTATGACCCAGTGACCGGCAGCTTTTTGCCTGATTCGTTCCTTCATAAGGGCCTTTTTGCTACCAAACAGCTTCATCGCCAGTTTGTTGTCAGTTGGCTGAAAGAGCGCCTGCAGTTGATTCTTGAGGAAGCT
Organism: Coelinius sp. EB29; assembly: GCA_035578325.1. NCBI lineage: Eukaryota > Metazoa > Arthropoda > Insecta > Hymenoptera > Braconidae > Coelinius > Coelinius sp. EB29. The sequence continues at coordinate 5,630,615 of JAOZGT010000009.1, read as the reverse complement.
CTGTTTGACCTCCTGGCCCGGTAGTCCTGGGCCCAGCTCCTCCTTGGGGGTGCCATAGAGGGACACATCGTCCACCCCAAAATGGACCTTGCCACTTCCCTTGTAATTCATTTCGTTGCCTGAAACAGAAAAACAACAGATTATTATTATTATGTTGTCTTTAGACATTGATTTATCCAACTTATTGATTTCCAGGGATTAACGAAGACTTTGAGAGTCTCTGCGTGCTACACCCCTAAAATTGGAAATTGGAAATTTTGTTGTTTTCGAAACTGCTTCGAGCGTAGAATATAATAGTCCATAAAACGTTAGTAGGGCTTGTTCTCTACAACATACCATTTACGGTTTATGCCTTCAGCTTCAACATGGACCAGTAAAGTACCCCAAAATGTCATAGGCAACAAGGAGCTGACACACCTCAATAACTGGCTCCAATGAATCGTGGAAAATTTCTCAGCATTCAAGGAAACACGGAATTATACTTGAGGGGCATTAATATGAAGAATGTCTAAATCTATCCGGCAAATCTAAACTAAAATATCAGAGCAATCCAAGGTTATTATTATTCCCCCCCCCCCCCACTCATCTCAATTCACAATCGAGATTTCCGCGTTTGCAGGAAAACGCTCCAATTGCTTGATGTCAGTGGTGTGATATACGTGACGAGAATACACTATATATTTTAGTACTGTGGTATATTTTTCTTGACCTCAAAAAAATAAGGGTGAAATCTTCTCATATTTGAGAAAGTGTGAAAAGAGAGGGGTGTAATGAAAAGAAAATTCTTCATCACGGGGGGGGGGGGGGGATAACATAAATTAAGAAATAAAATGAAAGAGGAAAATATGACTTGCGTGTATTCACTATTTTTCTTCATTCTGCCCATTTATTTTCCCCCTTTTGCTCTACTAGCTGCAAGAATTGCGTTGGGTCATGATTCTGAGAAACTTTTGTAGGGAATCACCTATAGCAGGAAAGCCCTTATAACTTGATTGAATTTTCTTTCTCCTTGGGAAAATCCAGTGATTATTCACTGAACAAATTGATGTAAAAAAATTGATTAATTTACCTGTGTCGTTAAGGAAATCAGTGATGAGAAGTGTCTCGTCGTCTAACGCTGTGACGAGGCTGTCTGTGCACGTATTGGTGTTCTCAATACTGATCTTGATGCTGTCATCCTTATTCAATTTTGAATGATTATTCGATGATACATTGTTGGCGGCATAATAATTATTATTATTGTTTAAACTATTTTGATGACCAAGATGCTGATGGGGTGAACGGACGGACTCGGTGCTGCTAGTGTGCAGGCCAACCCCAGTGGTCGCCCTGCCGTTCACCAGACGAAGACTTGGGGCTCGCCTACCACCACCCCCAGATGGGTTACGCCCGCCCCCGCCACCACCTCCACCCTCCCCCTCCCTGAAACAATAACAAAAATTTTCAATAAAGATCATTAGAAACAATTTGAGAAGCAGTTGACAGAGGATATGATAGCATTTAGAAGGCCATGCAAATATCCAAAGTCCCTCTCAACTTGATCAAAACATTTTCCATAAGAAATTTTCTACTCATGATGAGTCAGAACCTCAGATTAATCACTCCATCAAGTCATTCTACTTGAAACGAGTAGATAATATCCTTAAATCAAGTGTTTTTTGGGGGGACCTAGAGAGAGAAGATTCAACGAGTTAAATTTAGCTGAGGAAATTGAACAATTAAATTTTTTCGTAGGCCATTTTCCAAGATTGGTTGGGCTCCAAGAGCCTTTGGTTTTTACATGAAGTGAAATTAAGCATCTCCCGGGTTATGCTGTGAGAAGTGGTGTAGCGTGATTGGTACATTCACTCGGAAGGGAGATTAAATGGTGACCTCATTACATCGTTTTTTTTTTTTCTTCAACTATTAGTGTTATCAGAGAGCAAGTGTGTTTGTTGGCTCCAGTCCCTTTTTTGCTGATGGATATTTTTTAAGTCATTTCAATTGCTCCAGTGAAGCCACACAGTGTCTACCCTGAAAAATCACTCGAAAGAGGCAAGAGAGTATGACCCAAAAACTCGCCGGGACACTGGGGAATAAAGTTCAAGGTTGCAAGAGTTACTGCATCAAAGTTCAAAGCCTTGAGCTGTGTACATAACCTTTGGACAAATTCAAGTGCCTAATCTCATCTCTGGTAATCTGTTGAGCTTGTGTAGGAGGACAGTGGGATGAAATTCTCTCTTTCCTACGATCAATCATCTAAGTTGAGAATATCATATCCTGGATTCATGATGAATTCATCTAGGAATGCTATCATTCAAAAAGAAAATTGATATTAGAAAAAGAGAAGCCGTTTTGCCTCAATTGTTTAAATTAGTTTGTCTGTTATATCTGAGCAATTACCGGGGCAAAATAGGTTAGTTATTTTTATTTTTTTCGAAACTCACAATTTTCAAGTAATTTCTTTTCCTCAGAACAAAGTGCAGTTGGATATTAAAAACTAGGAACAGGGGATACATGTGTGTGAAGAGAATAAATGCAAGCAATGGAAAAATGTCCCACGGGTGCTCATATATATTACTGAGCAAATGTATGAGCTGATATATATGTATACCATAACCCTGAATGCTCAGCATTCGCTGTCTATTTCTAAGTAAATCTCTTCCTCAAGTCGATGCTCCCCTGGTATTTTTAAATCCAAAGAATTACGACATTCATAGGGGAATTTATTCCAGTGGTATGCAGACAGTTTAACTGAGCCAAGAGATGCTTGCAGCTAAAATTTATTGTTTTCCTTTATTCATAAAAGTATTTTATTCTTGGAATGTGAAAGAATTTTCCCCAATAAGTTTCTTGAAAACAACTAATTATACTCACAACCTAATTTCTTCGTTAATTGAACACCCGGGGATATACAATATCTACATGAAATTAGAAAATTTCTTAATGGAATATTTTTATCCCTAAGGCTGTATTCGTCATTGCTATAATCAGTATCAAAGATGTTTATCAGACACTAAGTGACTTTCAAAAATTCCATTAAATTTCAATTTTAGTAACGAGCAATATTATCTCTCCACTGATGAGTAATTGCTGGAATAATATTTTTTTTTTTTTTTTTTCTATTGAATTATTCTTGATTATTATTCCAATGAAGTACAATTTTAGTCTGAATTTATTGAGTTTTTTTGTTTTTATCCAATTATTGGAATTGTTTTATTTCAGAGGTGAAAATAAACGGAGTAAAAGAGGGGGATGTACGTGCTATTCTCGACCGGATCATTTGCCTGAAACGATTCGTTCCATTTAGGGAAGAGGGGCTACAGGTTGCACTGGTGCAGAGTTACCTAGATAATAGCTTATATATTCGTTTTTAAGCCCTACCTTGTCAAACGACTGTGGAACTTTTTTTTACTATTTCAAAAGCGGGATTCTCACTGAATCGTTAACAATATTGGAGCATCGAGAGTCATTTCGGTATTTCCCGTGACTATGAATGAATTATTTTCATTATTCTACAATTGAGTTTATCACTGATATCTCCAAAAATTGAAGAGATAGCGAAATTTTTATAAGAACCTTTTTTATAAAGCTCAATCTGCTCTACAAAAAAGGTCTCTATAAAATTTTTTATATCTCCCTCAGATCCCGAGATATTCTTCAAAAACTGATTTTCAAGTGGAACCAACTGATTCCAAATTGAATTTAGGACGAAAAAAAAAAATAATTAGAATTCTCTCAATTGAATAATTTTATTAATAACTCCAATGTCACAATAAACTGGAATGATTGATTGAGAATTGAGTAGAATTTAATGATTCTCTTTTTCCTTAATTAATTATTTTTGATTTATAGTAACACATGACTATTTTTTTTTTTTTTTTCACCTCTGCCAATAATTATCCCCTGTATTATGACATCATGACCTTGATTCATGTTCTTCCCTTGTGTATAAAATATTATTCCTCTCGTTGGTGTCAATTGTGCGCAAGCTACCGGGATGAGGCCCGTGACCTCGAGTCATCCGTTCACCCGAATAGAATTTCATCAAAAATTTCCGGACGGATTTTTTTTTTCAATGAAATTCCAGCTCGGTTAATCACTTTTATTTATTTACCGAGACTGCGACTGAGAAAAACATTCAATAATATAGTTTCTTCTGAACAAAACAAGTTATTAACATTCGATCAATGAATAATAGAAGTAAAATAACTCAATGGTCAACAGTGAATAAACCTAAATCGTTATTGAATGACTCGATAACGAAGCATAATCATAATACGTATACATACGATTGTACACAGATTCACAACAAAGAGATTGAGAATGATAAATACAAGCTGGTTGGTAAGAAATAACTGGAATTTTTAACTAATAAATCAATTCCCAGAATTCATACACGACTAAATAAAATTCGATTATTATTTTCCTCAATCTACGCAGCTGTTGGTATTAACATACTGGGATATATTAGTAACAAAATGATGAATCATGGTCACCTCAATGTACAGATTATGGTGAATTATTGGAGAGATCGTATGATGTTAATTTTCAATTAAACGAATCGTTCAACAAGTGTAACAACAACGCATCATCATACACGCACAGCTGCATTGGCAATTCAACAGTGGGCCGCAACACATGTAGAGACACTTTACGATCCAACAAAACCCGGTGACTGTGAAAAATAATACCACAAGATTTTCATGCCCGAAATGTTCATTCGATCTTATTCAATAGAAAATAAAGGAAAAAATTTGGAGAATTTTCACTGCATTGTGACAATTTTTTTTATACCTCTATGGTTGTCTATTGTCGATAGCACATCTCGAAAAAGATTCACGTTTTTTTTTTCTTTCCAGTTGACAGCGTTAAAAATTCCCTCCTGCCTTCTGGTATCACTTGTAAATTCCTGAGTCAGCTGCCGCCTCCTCCACTTGTCACAAAAATATCGACACTTGCATATTTTCTCATAAAAAAAAAAAAAAATCAAACTCTCGCAACACTTGTTTATATTTAAAATATACTAATTATCCGGTTATTCACTGATAAAAACTATTTTTTAGTTAAATTTATTGAATAGAAAAATATTGGAAGATGTAGAGATTTAAAAGAATAAATTTTAATTAATGGACAGACTTCTAATTTACTTATAATGAGCCACGATATTTATCACTTATTGTATACAACGTGCAGTCTTATTCAATGACTGACTTAGCACCGAAGAGTTTGTCGATGGGTAGGCAAGAGACTCGGAACTCGCGCCGTCTCTGGGCCCGCAGGACAGCACTGTAGCGCCGACGGAGGAGGGATCCCCCGCGCAACCAAACGGATAGAGAATATAACCAACGAAAATAGTGGGGAGGGGGGGGGGGGGGAAGGTGTAGAGGAATCAAGGGGGAACATTTCCCCTGACTCGTGTTAACCCCTTTTGCAAACCTGCTGCCGCATCAGACGCCAGGATGCGGTGACGGCGCAGTCTGCACTCATGCTCCCCCTTCAGGGGATAATATTTTTCCCGGAAAATTGAGGTATCAGACCAAAAAAAAAAAAAAAAACTTGAATTGAGCCTTATTCTCTCTCTGTTTATATCCGTGAATGATCTTCGAAAATTTTTTTTCTCCATCTATTGATCAAATTACCCTATTCAGTCAATTGCAAATCAATAGAGGTATGATAAAAAAATACTTAGAAACGATGGTCGACTGTTTTCCATTTCTATCGAAAGGACAAAGCCTCCTCCATCCCTTTGTCTCCAAGCCCTCGAGAATACCGTTCCTACAAGAGTAGGAATATTTCGCTGGAAATTGGAGAAAACCTGCATTTCTTGAAATTAGTTTCTCCAACAACTGCACCTCGGGGATTTTCCTAATAAAAATATAAAAAAAAAAACCTAGAATTTTCACGTCAACTCTAACTACTTTCTGCATCCAATAATTTGTCCTGAGTGCCTCATTTTAATACGAAAGGATCGAGGCAAAATGTGTGATCGATTAATCACGTACAGAGGAGCAAAATAAATAATAAATTGTTGTAAACAGGAGAAAAATGTTGGCAGCTTTAGGATGGAAAGTAGTGGTAACGAACCGGCTATTTTCGTATGGATAATTCAAACATTGCGGAAGTCATTGTTCAAACTGGAAGAGTACATTTAACACCCTTCGGCAACTCTCTGTCTATATGGTTTTCTATGTTGTACCGTGGGTTGTAAAGTTTGCAGAATGCTATCTTTCAATGTTTTATGTCTCAAGTATATGTCCTGAATAACTGTCTCAAGCCCCCGTAACTTGCGGATAAACTCCAAGTATTCGTTTCAATTTCAAACAGTAAATTGTACTGCTGAGGATATTTATTAATGTCATACAAGAAATTGATGCGATGGAATTGATAAAAAAAATTGGGGAAAATTTTAAAAAGTTTGATAAAATTATCTTCAAGTTTAATACCATCGGCGTTTGATTCGTGTCAAAGTTGTTGGCGCGTTGCAAATTATTTTCTACAGATGGCAGCTCACTCTAGAGCTCTACATTACCCACATAAATTCATCAAATAAAAATGGCCCATTATTCCCCCAGTAGCTTTTAAAATATAAAAAAAATGAATTTCTTTAATTGAAAAAAAATCTTTCATTTGTATTTGAAAAAATATTGGGGCACAATGGGTTGAATTTTTTTGGATAACCGATGGAATTTTTTCAAACTAGAAGAATTATTTTCCCATTGAAATTCTCAATTTTGAGGCCATTAATTTGGAAATTTAATGATCATTCATTTTTAATTAGACATTGACATAAAAAAAAAAAACATCAAAGAAATTCCTAGCGTCAATCGATAATACGACTAACAGCTGTCGACTCTTGTCAGTTAAATATAAAAAAAAGAAACATAACGATCGACGTAGTTTAACAACTCGAGATAACGCAAGCCATTGATCCATGATGATTATAGCATAAAACAGAACTCAAAATTGGTCAAATAAAAAATGGAATAACGAGGGAGTGAAATGTGCCCTGACGTACGAATATCATATGGTTTTTTTTTTTAATAAAAAGGGGGTTAAGAATGAAGTTTTAGAACAAGTGCAAAATATATATATCTGGCATAATCGTTGTACGTCCATACGTCTATAAAATCTGGTAATCTAGTATGCTATCGATTCGACGGATGTCTGTTCTAAATCTGTATATTCGCCTCGTGAATTCGCATGGATATGGGTACCTAGCATGTGAGTAGTACTCTATGTAGGTCACTAGAGTACAACACTGCATTTGTATCCTTAACCCCCTCATTTTTTTCGATATTTCTCCTACCTCATAATTCCCTCTATGAATTTGAAACAAGAAAAAACAATGAAATGAGATTTTTCTAAATAAATAAAAAAAATAAACACTATTTTCCAATTATGTTAGAGTGCATGGCTCTTGCAATTGAATCGATTCCCAATGCTCAATATGTATTAATTTTGACCTCACCGGGTATGACCTTACCCGTTTGATTTGAATAACAATTGCCTACTGATATAGGTACAGGAGAGAGAAAGATTTCTGGAAATTTTTATTTATCGCTCAACGACAACACACTGTTGTTTACGTGACTGCGAGTATTTATTTTTCCAAGGGTAAGGTCATGGAGCGTTGACAAGACGGCGGCCTAACGCTGTGAACTTACGGGCACACGATGGCATTTCTTTCTCTCATGGAAATATATTTTTTTTCCTCGGTTATGGTAACGAGTTTCCTTGCATTCTTCATCATTTTTATGACGGTAAATCTAATTTTTTATTAATTAATGAATTATTTATTATTATTGATAAAGAATTGTTGATTTTTTGGGCTAATGAATTCTCAATTTAACAATATTGTTATCCCATGTTTCAACATTTAGAACCCATCCCATTCACAAATTTTAATTTATGAATTTATCATCATGATCGTTGAATCCACCAAAACCCGAATAATCAAGTGTTTAACATGTGCATGAATGTTCGATAACTCGTTGCTCATAGAGCGCGTGCCCTGAGCTCAGGTTAACTCTTGAGAGTGGATAATGCGATATTTGGGTTTAAATTATCGATCCACTGTATTCGAGAAGCAGGAAAACCGCATGGAATTGAAATAACAAAAAATCGATTAGCCACACGGATTTTATTGTGGCCACCCTGACCCCTAATCCCATTTTTCCATAGACATCATTCTAACAATGTAATTTATCCTCTCAGAATTGAAAAGAAAAAAACGCCTACCAGAGAGAGAGACGGAAAAAAAGAGAAAAAGAATTATTTGCTGGTGTAACTATCACAGAGACAATTTTCGTTTCGTTTAATTTCGTTTGAAGCTCAAGTTGCACTCTGTCAACTTTGTATTTTTGTTTGTACATGTACGTATGCTCTGTGTGGGTGGTGAGCTGGTGAAGAGAAGTGGGAGTAAAATGACCACAGGTATGGGCTGAAGCTGAGAGAGGAAGGCAGCGCAAGATCAATACCGTGCAAAAGCACGGTTGCAAATCCACGACCAACAAACCACACGAGGGGGTGGGAGGAGGTAAAGATCATTGCATGTCTCTGTACTTCTGTCTTGACTTGTGACTTTGAAATAAAAATAAAATGTTCATTCATAAATTCAATTGATTTGTTTCTTTCCCTGCATTATGAGTTGAATGATTTGTATTGTTGCATTGTAATAAAAAACTTTATTTTTAAGAAGAATAAATGTTGAATAGTGAATGTATTATCGTTGACACTTGAAGGTCTCTTTCCCAGAGCATAAACAATAATTGATGACCTTTATACTAGGCCAAAACTTTGTAAAGTAGGGATCAAGTTTCTCCGATTCCCACGTATTTAAATCATAAAATACAACTTTGGACGAAGAAACTGTATTCAGGTAAGCATTAATGGAGAATTGAATTTCTTGAAAGTTTCCTTCTCACAATCAATTTTTTGGCATTGACCTGTCGTTGAATGAGTGATGATGAAAAAATATTCAGATGGTATTTTTAATATTCCATTTTTTGCCCCTTATTATCTTACCTCAGGTACAGTATAAACATTGATTATAATTCTGAGAGGAGGTTGTATACTATAGATTGATCGTATAACATGATTATTCTATTTCTGACATTGACTCAGTTTTGCTATGAGAGGGATTCCCTTGAATAGAATCATTATCGCCATTCTTGTGATACACAGACAAAGCACTTGGATATACAAAGGATGCATGAATGATCGTATCTATGAACGAATCAACATCTTAATAACATCAGGGGTGAGGGAGGTGAGTAAGTTGGGAATTCTGGAGGGGGATGTCAGCCACAGCGATAAGCAGTTTGTGATAACGATAAGAAAACCATATTCATCGCATAAAACATGAAAATTTATTGCATAATCATCAACAACCTGGTGAAGATTCTGGCAAAATGTAAGCCAGAAAGAGCACCTTGTGATCATAAATAATTTATTCGCAACTTATATTGAGTAACAATCACCGTTAATTTTCCTTGTTTCTTATAAAAATTAAGACACTGCATAAACACTCAAAGCACATTGCAATTATTTGCAAAAATTTCAGCAATAATATGTATCTTACAAAGTGGAGAGGACAAGCAGGCGTGAGCAATTTGTATCTTGCGAATATAAATTTAACAAAAAGATTATCAATGTGTTACAGGCGTGATTGATCATTTGATTTTTATAGCACCCATTGCTTCATATTTTATATTGCAAAAATTGCATTAATTACTGATTACTGTATTTGCGTACATGAGGGGGTTGTTTTCCTGATTGTTGGTGGGCTGAGAGCCAGCTGATCTTCTTGGTCGCCATATGGCGAATCTTGCAAATCCGTATTTGGTCATCTTTGTTGAAGATTTTCCTCTGGATACTAGGTTATTCGCATTTTTCAGAGTGTGTATTGAATTTCACTCACTTTGACAATTTAGATGGTAATGCTTCTAGCAATTCAGCACATTGTCAATTATCCTGCGGGTTTTCTTGATACATTTACGTAGAATATTCCTGAAGGACATCTTGATTCATCTATGTTTATGCTATCATCTGCCTTCCGTCGATTGTCTCGAAGTATTGAGCATAAATAAGGTGATCCTTTCAGCAAGCAAGCTTCAATAATCCATCAATAATAAAGTGCTTAGCAAAAATATCATGTTGTCTATTGTTTGTAAGTTTCTAGGTAAATCCATGTGATACATTATCCTTCCTCTCAAATTTTCTTTTAAACTCTTGTATATGGATGAGTGATAGTTGTTTAATTCAAGCGTTAAAAAAACCACAGCCAAATTGTTGTCTCAAAGCAGCAAATTTATATTATTCGTAGCAATAATTTCCCGGAGACTTTAAGTTTCGTGGGGCGCTCAAACATCCCGACTCACGAAACTCTAATATGTGTTACTTGGTTATGCTTGCCAATATATAACTTGCGACCAAGAAAACGGGCGTCTCGGTCGCCAAGGCACTGAGCTTGCGCAGTTTTAATTATGTACATATAGCTTTATGAGTATTCATCAATTCGATCATCTTGTTGTTAATAATTTTCATTTATTCTATCAGGTAATGAGGCTGAAGCATTGCGAGGGACGGCTTGACACTTTTGTTAAGATTATTCAATTAGAATTTTTTTGTTTCACATAGATTCAAAATTAATTCATCAAGTTATTTTATTGGATTTGACAAGGGTCAGGATATTGGGGGAAAAGCATGAGTGTAGATTTGAAAAATCTTATTCAGCTAATAGTCACTTGAACAATCGATTAATCTGCCTTTCCCCTTTTTGGGAAATGCTCGAGTGGGCGAAATTGAAAAGCTGAAGAGTCCTACTATGAAGGAATCATATTGCCATTCAACCTTGATGCATTCATCACATCTGACCAGTCTTTTTATCATTACCTGCTGATACAGCTATTTGGAAATTAAATTTTTTTAACTTCAAGTTGATGAAGCTAATTCACTTGTATCTCATTGATCTTTCATTCCTCATTCTCAAATTTCTTGTCTATATTTGTTCACTGGTTTAATATTGCAAGTGTCCCAGTAGCATTTACGTCACAAGTACGTGAATGGAACCCCCAGAATAGGGGTTCACCCTTGTTTGCCAGCACTCACTTTTCTTCATCGCACAATTTCAACAGTCTTTTGATGTTAGGGAGTTATTGGATGATCAGATTATTTTGATATTGTCGGGAATTTATTAATCAGTCGTTCAGTCAATGATTTTTTTGAACTATCTTATCACTTAACTTTTCTTGCGCCCCTTACTACGGGCGACACCTGTCACTCCCCGTGCACTATCACCCTGTAATATCGAGTGAAGCCGCGACTGCGTATGAGGATGCACTTCCCTCCTCTTTGACAGTGTATCGGCGCTGCAAGCGGTGCATTTTTCCAATTTTTTTTATCTAATTATTTCGTCAAATTTCTAAATTTCGTAATTTCCAGGAGATTCTACACAGACGATCAATATTTCTCAAATGCTAGGATATTGTTCTTGATTCAAGGGTATCTCTCGCTTGCAAAGTTGACGATATTAAATATTATGAGTGGTATCATCAAAGGAACCGGAAATTTCATTCTGATTTGAAGAAAAAAATTTCTTTCGTCTCAGTGTTTCTTGAGATACAGAAGAAGAAAATTTAAATTTGATGGCATTTGTTCTTGCAATATCTTGACAACTGCTGGGGCAAAATGCGTTGTCCTTTCTATTTAATCGAAGAAATTGATTTTTCTTTAATTTCGGACATTTTTGAAGGAATTCATTCAAAGGAAATCGCGAGTAATGACAAATAAGGATTTGAAGAGCAAAACATTTATCTAATAATAACTGCAGCAGGAACCTTGAAGACAAGAGGGTTTGTTACTCCTTTTGGTATCTATTTTTGGCCCTCTAGGTATAGCTTTTTTACTGACGGTCGAGTCATATAATCAATTCGCAGAGGAATGAGAGAATTTCACTGGTGTGACGCTCAGAGGCGCCACCCTCTAGAGTATCCCAAAACCCTTCTATAGAACAAAAATGCAATACAATACACCTTGATACCGGTGGTGTTGGTGAAGGACTTGCTTTTCTGGGGCACACGAAAATTTTCACTGGGAAGGTTGCATAACCCCCTCTCACGTGATTATCAGAGGAGCTATTTTTTATTCTGCACTCGTGTGCAACGTTTATATTGTTTCTTGTCTCCTTAAATTTAATAATTCATTTTGCAACCCCTGTAATTCAACATTTCGTCTCGATTCAGTTTTCGAGAATGCCATGGGGAAGCGGTACAACATATTTTGTGAAATATCTCAGAATCTAAGAGAAGTTGTGAAATTTTCGTAGATATCTTTTTTGTAGAGCAGACCGAGATCTACAAAAATGGTTTTCCAAAAATTTTGCCATCTTCTATAGATTCCGAGATATTCATCAAAAACTCACTCTTTCAAAAATTGACTTATCTCGCTTCACAACTCCAGTACCAAATCTATTGCAAACTCAATGTTTACCTTTAAACAGCGAAAACGATACCTGAATTGGATAGCATGAACTCCATGAATATTCAAAATCCGTATAAATTCCAGCTATCATTGAACAATCGAACATTTAGCACCGAGAGACGTTTTTTCACGATATCCTACTCGATCCATGTCCGCAATCCCTCTGTCAACCGTCGATTGATGGCTCGCAGAGAGACATCGAGTTCCCTTCTCATGCCATTCCAGTGTCAATAACATGATGATATCCCTTTGTCACAATGTAAACACGAAATTCATCTGTACTCGGAAAAGGGACTTTATTCGAGTGAATGAGCTATTGGTTTTAAAGAGGATAATTGTGCGGCCCAGTCAAATACAAGATTCTGACTCACATCACTGGAGAATCAAATTCATTCCGTTTATTGACGACTAATTATCAATTAAACTTAACAATGAAATCACTTTCTTCAATCCCCTTCAATAATTCCTAAACAATATAAATAATAATCATTAAAAAAAAAAAATTTCCATAGCGATGAATCATCAAGACCCCAGAGATGATCTACTTTCAGGGATTATCGACCAATTGGATGTAAGGTCAGGCACGCCCGAGGGTCACATCGTAAGGGCATTTTCTGATAAAAACATCCTTGACTCATTTTCGCCCATTGTTGACTCAACTCGAGATCCTAAATTCATTCCAATAATTTCTAATGTTTCCGCACATTGAACTGATCCAATGGTGAATAAAAAAAAATAGGAAGTAGGGGGGGGGGGGGGTGGGGTCTTCGAATACCTAAAAAACTCCTTTAACGATCAAAATGCTCGTGTACAGCTGCTCTATTCAAGCCCATAAAAAAATTTGTAATTCAAATTCTGCAAACACATCAGCCACAAAATGTTCAGTTGAGGTACATCGACGTACCTATCGTTAGCGAAAGTGGGGTCGTTGAGCTGTTAATGGTCACTTACAATTCGCAATATCGCATGCTGTATACAAATACCAAAATACCATTATTTTTTTTTTCATTGTTCCAAGATTCTCTTCTTTGATTCTCTTAATTATAAATTAGCCTTTGTGAGTTTTTTTTTTCATCTCCAGTGATGCAGGGAAATTGTACAAGTGGCAATCATACCAGCCTCTTGACAATTCTCTCTCTGCGAGGAGCGTTTGTGTTAGATTGCATTATGTAAACAGTTATCATTGTCGTAAACTCTAGACGGAAATCAATGCACGTGTGTGTGAGTCTGTAAGGGGTGGGGGGATACCCGACGCGTGGCGCCATCAGACAAAAAATATTGGAACACTGATGAACACAGGGAGGGGATAGACCAGTGGGTAGCTCGATAAGACGTATCATCTGGTAGAGTTGCGAAATTATTGATCGAAATTTTGAAAAAAAAAAGTTGAATTAATGGAAATTTGATTCGATTAAATCTTCATGAATTTTTTTATAAAAATAAAAATTATGATTTTAGGTGAATTCCAAATTCCAAGTTGAGGAAAATCGTCTTGAGATCACTATTTTGATAATGAAAATTTGACTAGATTTCACTGCTAAAATTAAGGATCAGAGTTATATATAATAATTATCCATTAATTTAAATTTTTTTGATAATTTTCTTTTTTTCTAGTGCTACCACAGCAAACAATTCAGAGTTGTGGAAAAGACAAGAGGTTACAACCTCATTTCACTCCCTGCGGTATCACATAAATCCTTCAACTACGTTTGAGCTACAAGAAGTTGCTGCTGTGTCTATGATACAATATAACGTGTTGGCCTTGTTTTGAGACTTACAGTGAGAATGGCCAGGAGGACTCGAGCTTTTGGGACGAGTGCTTCTCATGTTTTCCAGAATGCCGACGTTCATTTCCATGACACCTGGACAAAGAAATCATTATTTTCATTCATTCTCAAGTATTTGTGAGTGTAAATTCTTGGTTTCATGCAAAATACGTGCTCTTTAATTCCCCTTTTTCATAATAAAATGGAAGAAAGAGTGAGAGAAAAAAAAAAGTGGTAATTTCATTGTTTCTTTTTTTTTCTCTTTTCATCAATTCTCGACTATTTTCTTGGACCAGCATTGATCGATATCGAATACTTCGTTACAATTCTCAAGCAGTCGAGCTCCCTCCCCCCCTCCTTCATCACATTCCATATATTTTATCCTCAACGATTGACGCTTATCTTCTTCAGCCCGTATTTTTCACTGTTCTCATGATACCCTTCTAGCAGACAAGGAATTTGATAGATGCACATTGCCTCCAGGCTGTGTCAACATAAACATCAAAATTCAACTCAACTCGTGCGTAAGAAAATTATTCTTGGATTAAATGAGAGAGAATTCTCTTTGAGGATATACCATTAAAATGTCTGGAGGCTAAGATATTTCATTCAAATGATCCATTTGATTCTAGGGGTTTGAAATACTTGTGATAACGAGAAAAAAAAATTATTCATAGAAAATTGAAAAACTCGGTAGTTGGAGTTTTTTTTTTTTTACAGATATCTTTGAATCTAATGGAGATGGCGAAATTTTCATGAGGACCTTTTTTGTACATCTCGATTTGTTCTACAAAAAAGGTCCTCATAAAAATTTCATTATTTCCTACAGTTTTCGAGATATTCTCCAAAGACTTATGTGCTCCAAAGTAAAATTAACAATTCTAAACTGTAATTCTAAAAATTCTGAGACATGTATCACGGATATAAGAAGTTGTTAAAGTGAGTGGGGATGAGGATAGTGCAGACTAATGAATAATTTATGGTTCACAGGATTTGCATTTGTGCAAAGAAGTTGAGTAGGATAACTTTGCAAAGTAACTGGGGAAATCGTTTGGGCAAATAATACGGATGAATGAGTAGATATGCAAGCACACTTTCCAACATCCCCAGCTAATCTCAAGAGAGAGAGAGAGAGAGTTTTCGACTCAGGGACAGCCCAAGATAGCACATGGATACTTGGACAGGTAACAAAACCCTTTCCATTTTTCTTTTTTTTTTCATCAAGAAAATTGTCTTGAAAGTCGCTTGAAAATGATTTTACGATAAAAGTGTCAGATATCAATGCATTGTCTGGTACTGGGTGCTTGACCTTCCCCTACATATCGAGTGTAACTCGGCCAACTGCTCCCAAAAGCCTTCGGGGCCATGTTAATAACTGGGGTACAGCGCTCGATAACACCCCAAAGGCGCATCACGATGACACCCTTGATCTGATCCGATCGAGACTGTTCTTCATGCGTCATACAGCATCTATAGGATCCATTATTGCCGACTTAAAAAACTATGTTGAATACCCTTTGTAGTTTTTAAACATGACACAGAAGCTGTTCAAGGTCAAGTTTAATCAATGAACAATCGGTTAATGTTGATTATATTTTTTCATCATTTCTTTAATGAATTTTTCAGATTTTATTCATCTTTTTATTTATAATAATTTCAGTGGCAGTGATAAAGGGAAAGACGAAACTTTCTGAAATTTTGGATATCAACATCTCACTATTTACTCTGAACAAATTGCCTTCTGTTGTGTTAGTTACAATACGAAGGGTGAATTTTGGAGGACTGTATAAATATTTCATCGGATATGACTGATAAAACATGAGCAACTGAGCTGGGGTATCGGTTACCAGAGTTTCTGAGTGTGTGAGCAAGTCCATATAATTTCCTGGATAAAATTCTATGAACAAGTGTCTAAACATACATAGTCAGACGGAGAAATGAGTCAATTTTTTATAAATATTTAATTATCTAGAGAATTAGGGGATTTAGGGAAAAATGTCAAGAGACATTTTTTCTCGAAAATTTAATAATCTACAAAAATGTCTTTTAACATTTTTCTCTAAAATCACTCGTTTTCGAGATATTACGGTTTTTCAGTGTATGAGAGCTTGGGTCAAATAGCCCAAAAAGGTATAGCACAGTTATACCACTGCGGTGTTAATCCCACGTTCAACTCTTCTAACTATGAGCTAAAATTTAATTGAATTAGCGGTAATGACTGGGCGTAGGGCGTAACCGCGAGCCAAAAGTCGTCGAGAAAGGGATTTTCTCATTGAATTTTACCGCAAACACATCGTTGTACCGCTCATCAATTCCCATTGTCATAATATTAATTTTTTTTCAGTGAAAATTACGTTTTAATATTCAAAATAAATTCATTGGGAACAGCATTTCATTATTTATCTTTAATTTTAATATCTCAGTGTTTTTATCCAATTCTCACATTCTTTCTACTCTCGATTTATATAAAAAGTTGCGAGTGACAACCGTTTGAGGGTAACAGTGGTGCGAAAAAAATGGAGTTTGCCTCGGGGCCGGAAAAATCAAACGCTTGAACGAGTGTAGTTTTTTTTTTTTTTTTTTTAAACGAGAGAAGAAAAGATTGCCTAGGGTATCAGTGCGGTTACGACAACGTCAACTCAGTATATAGTCGTTGTGGTTTAATCCTGACTTTCTGAGACTCAAGAGAAAAAAAAAAATTTCTTCGGGGGAAACTAAACTAATTTTCACTTCGACAGAGAGATAAATTAAAATGCTTCAAGTGCTGGTATGAATTGCATGTGAATGAAAACATGAGAATTTAATGAAACTTTTTTTGCCTCAGGCGGTGGAGGATAAATTGTGATTTTTTTTTTTTTGAAAATGAATAGTTCTCATTATTCAGTATTTTATGAAGATAAAAAAATTTTCAAATTATTTTTAATTTTTCTTGTTAATTTTTTAATTAATCGATATTACAATATCGATTTATCTCGATAATAATTGATTTTAGAAGAAAATGTCAAGAAACCTTTTTTGTAGGTGAAAAAATTTCCTAGAAAAAATGTCTTTTGATATTTTCCTCTGGAGTTACTCATTATCGAGATAATTCGATATTTAATCCGCTGTAAACCGTGTGTTCATTAAAAAAACGTATTGCAAAGAAGAAGAGTACAATGTCATAATTACTTTCGAGTACGTGAGTAGAGTACTGTGTTTATTAAAGAGCCCCCAACGTATGAATAGCGAAATTATGAACATAACAGAGAGAGGGGGAAGGGGAGTAGCTTGCGCAAAAAATGTATCCTCCCATTAACTCCTTTTGTCCGCCCTCACCTCTCTTTTTCTCCAGTGGATATGCGCTAGTAACTCGACGAGAATTCAATTGTGGCTGAAAAATGGCAGAGCGGTGGTCTTCTGACTCACAAAAAGCCTCGGCAAAAGCTTCTTGGAGGGGGTGAGGAGAGCTTGTGAATTTTTAACTCATTGCACCGGGAGAATTTTGCTGCAGTGTACCTATATAGGAATACGAATAAAGAGGCTCGCTGGAGTTTTCCATGACACTTCCAGCCTTTTTTTTTTTCTTTCATTACATTTCTCAGCTTTTTCAAAAAAGGAAAAGTGAGAATTTAATTCTTTTTCATTTATCAATTTTTTATTTATTGTTTATTATTATTATTTATCTCTGCTGATCTATTTGATGACAAAAAATGGACTTTTGTGGGTTTTTAAACCCTCGTCAAATAGACATCTGAGAGGCTTGATGTCCAGTTTTATCGCTCCTCAAACGATCCCCACATGATCAAACTTTTTTTCTCTCACAATATATTGTTTTTTTTTTCCTCGTCTAGGTTAAACCGAATTTCCAGCCTGTCACAGGATTTATTCAACTTTGGCAATGTTTTTTCACCACTCGAGTGTGAGAGTCGAAAATTGGCAACAAAGTGTCAATACTTCATTTTTTTCCATTTCTTATTTTTCTCTACAAAAAAAAGTCCCTATGAAAATTTCACCATCTCGCATGAATTCAATCCTATACCCAAGCAACTGCGCATACCGAGTAGATATAGCACTGGGTTCGTTTAATACTAAGATTATCGAGTTGAACAGTTGTAATTCAGCTCTTAATCCCACTAGAAAAGCCTCTGGCTCACATTATTTTACCAACGATCCCCTCGTACATATTATCATAAATTATACAATATATTCGAGGAATTATACAACTTAATAGAATGATCCGTTTTGTCCCAGTTGTTTTTAAAATTCAATTATATTGGATAAAAAGTTTTTTATCTGCAGTTTAAATAATTACTGGGGCAAATTAAATGAGCGTTTTTTAAAAAAAAATTCTGATCAATTTCTCCGGTTTTTTCAATAATTTCCTCTCTCAAAATTGTTGAATAAAAAGAATGAAGAAAAGTGGCTAAAAGTGTAGTGGATAATGGGCACTCGTGAACCCACTCAACATTATCAGAAATAATAAAAATACATTGGAAAAATTCCGAGTAGTTTATTGGTGTTATATTCATATCCATATCTGAATATTTTATTCTTTAATTCCGGGGATTTTTATCGGTAGCATTTGAGCGACACACGATGAAAATCTAGCACCTTGAATTTTTAAAATTGTTCTATCATTTATCCTATTCAGCAATATTGTTGAAGATTTTCTTTTAGAAAGTGGATTTGAACAATCTCGAGGATTCAACTGACAATTTTCTCGTATTTTCTATCTCATATGGGGTTTGTATACTCATGCACTCTTATTCTCAAATGGATTCACATTATTTCGTCAATGGTATACACGTGTTTATACGCGTGACGGGTTTATTATCTCATATACCCATTCACAATATGAGTATTTGAGGTGTCTCTTGTGGTTTTATTACTTGCCAACTCGATTGTCATCTTGTACGTAATATCAAGAATTTTAATATTAACATTTACACACTGAAAATGTGTAATAATTTAATAACAAGGGTATTATAATAGAATGGGGCAAAATAGGTTGTTTTTCATGAACTAATTTAAAAATTTCCGTTTTATTTTTCAAAAAAATCAAATTGAATTTCTTTGAAAAATATTCTTGATTAGAATAAATCAACTTTTTTTCATTTTTTAATCAAAACAGAAGGATTTTTTTTTTTTTTAGTATCTCCAAGGAACACTGGGATTACCTTTTTTTGTCCTAATCGCAGAGGTTGATAGCAGCAATTTTTATTCCAAGGGGGAGAGGATTTTTTTGTTTCCCCAGTATCGGGTCATCGAGTGGTTTTTGGGGTCATCGGGATTGATCAATCACCGTGGATTGGACGGATGATTAATCGATTCATTTACTGCATCCTCAATGCGTCCAAAACTTCATACCCCTATTATGTAATTTTTCACAACGGGGGGGGGGGGGGGATTATTTGAAATAACGACGTCTTTATCTGATAATAAAAAAAAAAATTCTGAAGGAGTGAAAATGAACGTTTGATGTCCCATCGCCTGAGAATGAGCTCAACTTACCTTTCTGAATTTTTTTTTTTTTTTCATTTTCAGAGACAAGGGAAGCGATAAAAACCGTAAAAAATATTCTAGAGTATTGTAGTACGCCACAGGGTTCCCCCGAGTGATAAAGAAAACGTTTAGAATTTTTTTTTTTTTAGTAAATGAGAAAAACAAACAATAAAAATAACAAGCCCCACATTTTTCATTAATCTTTTTGACGAAATACCTCAATTATAGTATTCTGAACAAGTCCATGCAGAAATACTGGACGAAAGATATCACAATTGAGAAATCTTTAATTATTGAAATTAATATATAAAAATTGATATTTCAATTGATGACAGTGGATAATGCTGATTGTGAAATAATGGTAAATAGTGCAAAAAGTGATTTTTTTGTTCGAGTTGCGATTTAAAAAGCAAAAAATTGTTTTTTTAGGTTGAGTTCCATTTGAAGTGAAGAGTCAGCGGAATTTAAAGCGTGAAGAGAGATTTTATTTTTTCTAGAGAGAAAAGTTGAATATTGATGAGAAAACATGCCGATGTGAGAATTTTTTTTCTAAATGAATTAATTTAAAAAAAATTCGCTCAGAGAAAAAACTGTGTAATTCACTATTTTAATTCCAATGAATATAATAATGAATATTTTCTCTTTGAGCAGTTGAAGATGATGAAAATATCAATAGCAATGATAAATGGTTGCGAGCAAAGAGATATAAAAATACGATAAAATGTTAAATAACAAAAATTAATAATGGAAAAACAATAATTTCTAAATAATGTACCCTAATGCTCCTAGCCAGCGATGTCATTGTGCACCAGGTAGTCCCAATAATACTCCAATTCCTGATAAAACAATAACAAGAAAAGTATAAATTCATGTACCTCTCAAATTGTTTCAAAGTTGATTGTAAATTCAATTTTTCACTGGAATAAGTGGGTCCTATTGGAGAGACAGTGAAGATCCATTTAAAATATCCAATTTCTTAAAACCCATTTTGCCCCCACAATTGCAAATTTACCGATAAAAAATATTTCATTGAGTGCCAAATATTTTTCACAAAATTTTACATTAAAACTGGGGCAAAACGGGTGATTCAAAAGTCTCAATAACACCGAAAAAACCCCTTGAATCTCAAACAAAACGAGAGGAATAATTTTCCCTCTAAATAAGATCATAATTTCAATGCTTACAAGCCATATCGCTCCATTTGGGTCATGCCCGTGAACCAATTTCATCAAACATAAGTGGATACCTGCCTACTCTTTGTTGCTCATCAATAAAAAAAATGAGAGAGAGAGAAAAAAAAACCGGAAATCCTAATAAAGTGTATCAGTGACCGCAGTTTTTCAAGGAAGACACGCGGGCTGGCTAGGAAAATTGATTTATCGATATGACCTGAATTTTTTTACCCCATCCACTCCCAATATGCCCATATGAAACTAAAATTTCCTCATCGAATACACTGTAACAACCGCAGCAATGCAGTTTACCATGATTTTACCGTTTTAGGTGGAAAAGTTTATCATCCACTTGCGATATCTCTCTATATAATAAAATTCTAATTCAGTTAACGCTTCAGTGTTTCAGTGTTTTCAGTGCTTTAATATAAGACGCCCCCAAAGTCGGTCCAAGGTCGGCCCAAGGTTGGTCCAAGGTCGGTTCAAGGGCGGTCCAAGGTCGGTTCAAGGTCGGGGGCTCATGATCGGGGGCCCATGGTCGGCCCAAGAGACCATGTTTTTCTGATAAAGAAAATTAATTAAGTATTATAAAGCCATCAAAATAATTCGGTCCTATATTTTAATGAATCCATTTTTATCGAATTATTTGAAGTATTTTTTTCAATTATGTGTGTCATTTTTTTCAATAGTCGTGGCATTATGTGTGTGTGTAAACGTCGCATCTAAGCGGGGGAGCGAGCGAAGCGAGCGGGGGGGCGAAGCCCCCTAGTTAATAATAATAAATGGAAAAAAGAAACTCGAGGGATAGGTCCAGGTGGATCGAACCCAGGGAGGACCCTGAAGGGCAATTCCAACAAAAAATAATGATAATGTATCAAAGACAATTGGTGTTGAGAGAGCGGGCGGGCAGGTAGATGCCGCAGAATCGGCAGATATGATGGAGATAGGAGAGGGCCTTGGGTACACTCTCAAAGTACACATGTAGCATTTTTTCAATCCTCTCACTCCCTTCTGCCCCTCTTTCACCTGGCTTGGAGGATAGCCTTGTCCCCACCCACTGCACCCACCTTGGCACACTCGAAAAATCACCCTCGGGCGCCTATTTACCAACGGGTCGGACACCTTCGCCATTTCCCCCTTCTCCAAAGAGATCTAGGTCGGTGATTCTAATCGGGTTTTCGACGTCTCATTCTCTCCTTTTAAACTATACATTCGGCACGGATTTTTTTTTTTTATCGTCTATCTTAACAACTTGGCGGGTTATGTTGTCTCGCTGGATTTTTGTTTTTTTATAAATCGGATGAGATGTTATGTGAATTATGATTTTTAATTGTTATTAAACTCAAGAATATCAAAAATTTAAGATTAATTAATCGAGATATTCTTAGATTTATCATCGGAAATTAAAATTATTCTCGATTTGAGAGACCAATTATTTTTTTTCTTTTTCTCCAAGAATGATTGTGATTTTAAAAAATACGAAAAAAAAATTGATTACAACTAATTACTGATTAATCAATATTCTCATTCGAAAATCCCAAAAAAATCCATGATTCAATGACCCCCATTTGTATCACCCAAAATCCGACATTTCCATCTTCAACCAATTGAAATAAAACCCCGACAAATCTCACAAATTCCCCAGTAACACCCCATAAAAAAGTGTATCATCTACTTTGTCAAGATCTCCAGGATAAGATCGCACCACTGGGACACCACTGTTGAAGCAACGGATTTTATTCAATCGCTTGGACCACAACTTCCGGATAACTCAATATGTCCCCTCGCCAAATGTCCCCCTTCCTGAAAGCACGTGTATGCCCCCTCCCCCCATCCCTCAAAAATTCCAATACTACTGCCAAATGGCGCCCTAAAAAAAACAAACAAACAACTCACAATATAAATTCTTGTTTTTCAAAATTCTCAAAGAGGATAAACAACAAAATGAAAGAAACAAGACGAAAAAAAAAAAATGTTTATATTTTTTTATCTAGGTCAAGAGCTGTTGTTTGCAAAGTGAGGTCTATCTGAAAAGAGCGAAAAAAAAAAAAGAAGTATAGAGATGAGAGAACAGCAAGGACCCTGATTTCTGTTCAGGGTTTCAGGGCTTGTCGAGTGGTGGGGGGAGAGGGAGAGAGGGACAAAAGCACACAAAAACGCGACTATAGAGCGAGGAAAGTAGTGGGGGGGGGGGGGTCTCGTCTCTCTCTCTCTGTCTCTCTCGTTGGGAAGAGGGCGCGAAAGGGTGGAAAGGTGATGGCAGAGGAGAGCACAATATGGGTCAGTTATCGATTGTTCCCTAGCCCCCCCCCCCCCCAACTGTCTAGAGTACATCCGCACTCTGTAAACGCCTACCACACACTCTTCCTGCACATATCTATCTTGTTATCTTAAAGATAGTCCTGAACGAAGGGTGTGCATGGTACCTAGTGACTCTTCCACCCCCCCCCCCCTTCTCATCTATTTTGTGTTTGTGTGAAGACACTGACAATTTTACTTCCTGTGTATATGTGCGAGTTGTGAATCGTTAATAGTGGGAGGATTTTGCGACTGGCCTAGGGCTATACTCCAGTTTGGAGGGTTTTTTTTTTTTTTTATTGTTGAGAATCTGTATTTTGTGGAAGGGGGAGAGGAGAGGGGGGAATCATCAGTTGGATATCAGATGTCTGGAAGTATGACGGGTTAAATGGATTTCGGTATCTGAAGATGAATGCATTTTTTTTTTGGGGTAAATTGTGGTTTTTTTTTTTAATGCAGAGTATTCAGCAGATTTTAGGAGTGAGAGTGGTGAAAAATGGAGATTTTTTTAATGTCTTTTTTTTTATTCACCGATTGAAGCTTTAGAGGTGTAAATATAGGGGGGGGGGGGAGGATGCGCAGGAGACGCGGTGATGTCTACTTGTGAGAAAATTTCCCCTTCTCCCAATCGAGCGCTTCCTGAGAATCTTCACCGTTCATCACCGCTGACAAAGGAAACTTTATTTCTTTTTTTTTTTTTAAAAAAAAAAAAAACGTCGGCTTTCTGTCTTTATCCACTTCTTCTTTCATTCTTTGCAAAGTTGGTGATGCGTCGAGTAATTATTCTTCAATCCTCGCGACATAGTATCGACAAAAGTGCAAATATATCTCTTTGATGATGTCCGCGAAATGAACACGGGGTGAATCTTTTTTTTTTTTTTTTATTTCACTCAAAAATAGCATTTTCAGTCAATTTTCCTCGTTTGAGAATTTGACAAGATTGAAGATTTCCTCTTAAATTATATGTAAATTATAAAACAAGACCCATTTTGCCCCAGTGGAATAAATTCTCATATTAAATTGAAAAATAAATTAGAATGAAAAATCAATAAAGTCAATTCTTCACATCGCGATAAACACTGAATTATCTCGAGTATGAGTGATTTTAAAGGAAAATATTAAGAGACATTTTTTATAGAAAATTCCTCAGGCTACAAAAAATGTCTCTTGAGTTATTCATCTAAAATGATCCATTACCGAGATAATTTGATATTAATCGAGATGTAAAAATATCACCTAAACTAAATTTTTTATCACATCACTGTTAAAATAAAAAAAAATATGTGAAAATGTGCAGTTATTCAAATTTATTAGAATAAAATATCTGTCTTGAGTTTGTAGAACACATGTTCCAATCAAATTATCCACAACAGCATATGCAGAAACCAAGAGTTATCTCAACTTTTTGGCACTCATGCACGATATGAATGAAGAGTGAATGAGACACGTGTCTGAATATGTATACATGGATTCTGGGGTAGGTTAGTAGAATGTGAAAATGCGGAAAACGATTAGCGTGGGAGGTGAACAATGTTAGGCCGGCCGGAAAAATGGTGAATTGAAGCGTCACGCTGATGGGGATGGGCTAGCAGAGGACAAGAAGAGAGAAAGAGAGAGAGAGAGTGAAATGAACGCTACAACGAGAGAGACGACGTGTAAAAACGTCTGACGGTAGCTCCGATGCACCACGTTTTTTTTTTTTCCGTGGGCGATTGTTATTTTATTACTCTGGAAACGCGAGTGTTACTGACCTCTGGGCCTCGTTTTTTTTTTTTTTTTTATGGGGCAATAACTTTCCATGAATTTTTATTGCTCATTAGAAATTCTTTTTTCTTCCACCTACGTGATGTATTTTCATTTTACGATTGAAAAATGTGAACAATTTCAAATAAATTTTAAACCACCCATTTTGCCCCCCTGAAGTCTCAAAAATATTGCAAAAAATAATTTTTTTCATCCAGTTGAAAATTTCTCATCTGTATATCAATTATTACCGGGGCAGAATGGGTTTCTTTAATTAATGAAGAATGGGTTCTTCAATTAAGATGTAACGAAAAAAATCGTTCCACTGGATTTATCATTTTGAATTATACGCCTGGAGTATAATAAAAAAAAAAAAAAAATGCGTAATGAGTACAAGCCCTCGGGTATAAGTGATTAATGTCGGAAAATTCATACCACGTGGGAGTAAATTCTGTTTTAGGAATTAATGGATTGTTAGGGTATACACAAGTACCACAAATTCAGAATACTCCATGATTATATAGAACAGTGTCATTAGAATGTGTATGAGAGCCTACACTAGATGATTCCATCGACTTTTACATCATCTAATCAATTAAATCGTGCTCACGCCAACACCAACAACTCCGTGTCTCAACACGATAATTGTAATTGCATTAATGCATGTGATCGTTACGATCGCGTTAGTGTGATATTTGGAGGTGTATGAGGGTTCGTGGTACATACTGGGTGTAAAATCACTTGGTTTGACAAATGATAGGGCAGCCAACATTAGCCCATAGACTTGATTTTCCAGGTAACTAAATTTATTGATTTACCGGAAGGAATTTACTCCATTAATTTCCAACAAATTTCTCGGTAATTAGCTCTACATTTTTCATCACCATGGAATTGCAGTGGAGATGATCCAAATTGCGAGTCAAGGTATTTAAAATATTTTTCATTAACTGCCCTTTCTTTTCAATTTTAAATTCAGTCATAAAATAGAATATTATACCTGTATCTGAGAGAAATTGAAGAATTTTAGTTGAAATATCGAAAATTGATGTACAAATGAAATAAATTCAATTCATTTCACCACTCATTCACTGAATTTTCATTAAATATTGAAACTCATCCACTCCACCAATGAAAATTCATCAAAAGAGGGATCAAATATTCTAAAATGTAAACAACTCACAATTTTATATTTTCATTGGAAAAATAAAATTTTTACCAACAATTTTTATTTCGTTATCAATTTGATGGACGAAGAGGATTTTAATAAATATGAAAAAAAAAAAAAAATTATACACGATATGGCTATTTGGCAAGCAGTCGTGTTGTGACGATCAATCCCATTTGTGCATGTGTAACTGCCAACTGGGGAAGAGGTAGTGGAACAGATGCAAAGTTTGGGTGATTCACCAGGACGACGTGTATGCGGGCACGATCGAACTCAGGAGAGGCTGGGCTTTTGCCCACCCACTCACTCCCTCTCAATTTCGTGCCCCCCCCCCCGAGGCAACTACTGCCACTCATCCGTGTACTGCTGCTACTCTACGTCTGACCGAGCACGGAACGTTCCACTGGCAGATCTTGTCCGAATTCTTTGAATGTTAGAGGGAGGGGGAGGGGGAGGGCCATCACGAATTTCTTGGCTAACATTCATCAAATTTTTTTTCAATCAAAGTTGAAGACAAAATATTCTTAATTCAGAACAAAAAAATTCCTCGTTCTATCTCTCGTATTATTCATGGGATTTTGTGTTATTCTACCTCCCAACGGAGATATGCGCCATCATGAGATGGATATTCCGATGACACGTGTGTAATTCAAATTCTCATTACACCAACTGGTGATTTTCCATGGGGCTTTTGCAACTAGGGAATAGGGAATAAAAGAATGGAATGAAAAACCAAGAGAATACTAATTCTGACTTGAGTTTTCAATAAATATCTCTGAATCCAACAGAGATAGCGTAATTTTTGTAAGGACCTTATTTATAGCTCTAATTTTTCCCCACAAAAAAGGTACCCACAAAAATTTCATTATCTCTCATAGATTCCGAGATATTCTTTAAAAACTGAAATCATCAAGTAAAATAATTAATTTGGCACAAGTCAAATTCACTCTAGACCAAGTTTTTAATGAATTCCTCTAAATCTAGGGGAGATAGGGTAATTTTCATGAGGACTTATTTTGTAGCTCTTATTATTCTCTACAAAAAAGAACTTTTCAAAAATTTCTCTATCCCCCTTTGTTTTCGAGTTATCTTTCATTTAATTCAACATCAAGAGGTGAGAATAAATTAGAAATCCTTGTACATCAATACATTCACACAACTGAATGATTCAAGTATATAAATAAAACATGAAGCAAGAGAATTCATAAACCATAGATAGCACCACGAAGAATGAACTATATGGCTCTCAGAAGATGAGAGATACCAAAGAACAAAGTTATGATATCACACTTCTTGCATCGAATCAGAGTGCCTCAAACTTGATGAAACTTTGCCACGTACCTATATCTCCGATAGAAACTAGCATCGTATTGCTATTCCCCCTCTCTATCACCGGAAATTAAGGATTAAATTCTGCTGATGTATCTCCAACATGAGGTAAAGTCATGAGAAAAATTATAACAAGTCTAGACGCATGTACGTGATACGAGTAAAGTATAAAACGTGAATGATGATCAACGAGCTCCAGATGGATCAAGGGGCGGATGTTAATTTAGCCCGTTTCTGAGGCATTTCTACAGGTGATTATTATGTCCGAGGGCTCATGGGGAAAAGAAACGAGGAGATTCGAGAGGGATCGAGAGGACGGGGATTTAGTCGGCAAGTGGATCATCAAGAAGGTCAGAAGAGCCCAAAATTCTTGAGGGATAAGAAATAAAATCGCTTCTCCCTCAATTCTACCCCATAAAACTCCATTCTTGCCGTTCAAAGTGATACAGAAAAGATTTTTTTTTTTTTTGTGATTTAAAAAAATTTCTTTCTGGTTTATATCAAAAGAGAATTATCAACTGATGAAAATCCATTTAGCCCCTTCCCTATGTCATATTGAACATCAAAATTACATTATTTCGATTTCAAAGGAATGATTGTTATGATTGAAACATCTCCAGTTAATTGTATTCTTAAATTTTTCCTATTCTTTGCTATTAAGAGAACTCACATCTTCAGTATTGATGGGACCAAAAAATATGTGGCGTAGTGAAGATCGATCGAGGAAAAAGTCTGAGGGCCAGATTTGGATGAAATCTATGCGACGCGTGTGGAATACATTCCTCCAACGTATGAAGGACTTACCACGGATTCAGGGATTACAAAGAATTGAAGAGAGAAAGGGTATATAAGACATTGCAACGGACGAGTGAGTTTTGGATGAGATGAGAGGGTGAAAGTGGGGGGGAAATATATGGCTCGAGATCCGCGCCAAGAGCCCGCGAGTGGAAGATACATCAGGGGCCGAATCGATATGCGGATAAAAGGTTCCATCGATGCTCCATGTACTCTCGGCCCTCCCTCACACCTCTCCCATAACTCGTTCTCTCTCTCTCTCTCTCTAGTCGCATCTGACAATTTTATTACCTCCAACTGGAGAATTATTTATCACAGCCCAGTTCTCCCACCCTCAATACACAATTCCGTCATTCGAACAAATCTCAATTGCCCGCCTGGACACCACCATGAAACCATAGAACCCAAGGAACCATTTGCTATGTCATCTGTGTTCTATTGATGTAGGCTAGGCCACCAATAATACCTTCAGTGTACAAAAGACCATTAGCTGTACCTACCACAACGAAAATGGGACGAAAATGTCGGGAGAATAATAATTCAGGACCTTTTCCTCGATTCCTTGAGAATTCGTGTGTACAAGAAGTGGGTTAAGCTCATTTTATGGCATGATCACACGTGAGTTTATCAAGCTACGAAATATACAAATTTATTTTAGTCGTGAATGAAGGGGTATAAGTGATTTCGCTCACGTCAAATAAAAGAACCTCACGCCACTATTTTCCGTTATTCCTGTGAGTCTGTAGACCCTTCCCTCCACACGGAAAGAAATTTTCGGTAAAAATTACCATTCTAGAACAATTTTTGTCTGGAAGTTTAATTATAATTGATATTGAATAATAAAATTTATAAAGAGTAAAATAAATTTTCTCCTCATTTTCTCTTCCAATTACCTTTATTAGAGTTATTATTACATGTTCAATCAACTTTATTGTTAGAACAATAAGAATACATATTCTGCTCCAAAAAGAATTTGATTTTAAAGAAAAATTAAAAACATGAAAATTAAATAGAATTAAGTTGTGTGAAATATGAAACATTAATTGTCAATGCACTGAGTATTTTTCACTGCACTTTTCATGTCTTTTTCATGGCGAATCAGAAAAACTAAGCGCGAGGCTGATAAATTTCATATAACCTATGCGTGATAACTATTGTGTGTACTAAATTTAAGATCTGTAGGTAAGGTTAGTAATTTTTAATATTCTGGAACAGTAAAATTTATACAGATATTTATAAAAACTACCAAGATATTTTATAGTTTTTATCGGTACAAACTGGCAATTTTTACAAAGATAATAATAAATATTATCGGGAAACGTTCATCAAAATTTATCAACACGAAAGATATTTATTGATTCAAAAATAAATTAATACAGAATTACTATTCGTCTGGGTAATTTTTACCTGGATTTCCCTATAATTTTTATCGAAAATTTCTCTCCGTGCAGTAGGTATCGTTTTTACATCTCATTAAATATCGAAATATCTCGATGATGAGTAATTCCAGGACAAAATGTCATAGGACATTTTTAATTGGAAATTTTCTCATCTATAAAACATGTCTCTTGCTACTTTTCACTGAAATGGCGCAGCATTCTCAAGATATCTTAACAATTAGCAAAAATGTATAAATTCACTTGAGTGCATTTGTCAAATCATGAGACTAAGAAAAAAAAAAATTAATGAAGTGTTTTTGGCATGCATATCAAGTATTATAAAATTTTCCCACTGAATTCAAGAGCAAGTTCTACCACTTTTACGTGTAACGAGGCAGCAGAGTTTAGTGGTCGAGTGGATGTCATTGAAATATCCGACGTGGAAATACTTGCGTGCGAAATAGCGTGTAGTAAACGGCTGAAACCGTACACTTTGGCTGTGTACCACACGGATAGAGGTGAAATACGAAGGATTACGGCAAAGAGGAGAGAGAGAGGGACGATTGAATAACAGTTGCCCTCGCTTGCCCTCGTTCACAACACTCGGCGTCAGGAGTATTTCCCCATTTGTGATGGACAAACCCCAGTCGAGGCCTAAAAGCGTTGGTTCAATTTCCTTTTTTCATGGGAACACACCAAAATATCCGATTCAAAATATCATAGGGCTAAATATCAGGTTCAAAATATGAGGTTCAAAATATCACAAAGACCAGTGTGTGATTTTCTGTTCATGTGATATTATGGGATGTAATATTTTGTTGATGTGATATTGTGGTGTGTGATTTTTTTTTTGTGATATTTTGATGTATGATATTTTGAATGTGATATTTTGCGTCCGATATTATGGGGTGGACCCTTTTTCATACTACACTAGCGTTGAATTATTTCATCTTTTAACTCTTTATTTTTTATTTTTTACTGAGAGATGAAAAAAAAATCAGTAGCTCAAGGCCAAATTGGGCCGTGTATAACCTTCCAGTGGTTAGGACCAAAGCAACGGGCGATTTTCTTACCGCTTTGGGTTATGTCACTCCCAGAGTCACTTCCAAATGGTCTAGGGATGATATGGTACTCTTTTTTTTTTTCACTGGAGTCTAGGGAGTTGGAGTGAGAATTTGAGTCTACAGTAGACACCATCACCATTCCCATTTTGTGGTGACAAACGACTCGACTGTACATGGGCTCTTGGGTATGTCCATCTAGTTGGGAATTACAGGGAGACGTCCAGTGATAGGACAATTCCATGGAGGGGGTTATTTTTTTTAAGTGAAGGGAGAAAATTGAGAATGAAAAATTGTGGGACATTGCTGACACTCAACACCAGAGGGAGATTAACTTTGTGAAGAATCTCGAGAAATTGTTTAAATTGCTGTTTGTATACATTTTATCAATTTTAAGAGATTTATGATTTTGCAGAGAGTCAAGTAGAGAATGAGTATGGAAATTCATAATGAGAAATTTAATGGCTTTTTCAGTGGATATAATTGGAAAATTCATCACAAGAAAACTGAATGATAAAATTGAAAAGGAGAGTTTATGAATAAATTTGTCTCCCTTCACTCGATTGAGAAATGCCATCACATTTTGAATTTTATTGTTTCTCGATATTTGGTGCTTCATCAACATTTCTATCCCACAACGAGACTCCATCATTGGGCAATTGACGTTTGACAGTTGCGTGTCAGTACTTATACACTCCAAATATCGAAGATAAAAAAAAATTGACTAGAATATGTAAACATTGAATCATTATTCAAAAACAGGTAAATTTAATTGAATTAATATCATGGAAATCATTGATTGATCCATCGAACAATCAAAACATGAATAAAAATTCAACAATCGAAACAATATTCCATTGTCAATCAACTTTATGATAAAGGAAAAACGACTGGAAATTTTTTAATAAAAACTTATGAATTATAATTTCTACAAATTACTGTCAATCGACTGGTGGCAAATGCCAGTTAGTGTGAATATCTATTAAAATTCCTCGTTATTGACATTCCAGAAGAATTTTCAGGTCACAGTTGCTCTGTCATAATTTCATCCACAGAACAGTAGAAATAAATGACACAAATGAAATACGTGTCGACCATGACCAAAAAAAATAAAAAATAAAAAAATACAACAGAGTGTCTGATGTTCATATAGCAGCACTACAAGTGGAGAGAAGCGAAGAGGGGTTGCGGGTGGTGGTGGATGGAAAACGGGAGGCTTGATAAAAGTAATTCGTTATGCCAGTTAACAGTGATAAACCCGAAAACAGTATTCCGTTGTTATGTGGAGCGGACGGTGATGAGAACGAGCTGAATACAGTCAAAATATTTTATGATTATTATCAGTTAGACTTCCTCCCCTATTTTATTTATGAATTTGTCGATGGCGTATTGCGAAACTGAGCTATTGAAATTCTATCGAGCGTCAAGGGCTCCATAGGAGTAAATACATGAAGAAAAAAAATATATCGTTATTCACACATATTTCCTTCCACAAGACTAGCAATGCAATTCAAGGCCAAAAAATTGGAATTCATCTGCCTGAATGCTTTTTCAAAGAAGGCGAAATATCTTTACATTTTGCCCTCAATTCCATTGATCCTCCATAAAACTCATTTCCACCCACCTCCTCTCCATTTCCATTAGCCTTCAAGCCTTAAAATTCATCCACAGAATTTTTTTTCACTTTTAAAAAATTCAAAAACCTGTCACAATAATTGAATGGAGAAAAAAAAAAAAACGGGGGCGAATGTGAATGTGCAACTTTTATCAAACGATTACGATTGCCCGAGGGCTCTCTCTCTCTCCACCATTGTCAAATGTCAACGACAATTGAATTGAAGAAGTTGGCTGGAGTGATAATTTATTTCGATATGCGGGACCTCTCTCAGCAGAATTGGATGAAGATGACTGATATAATTCGCATTTTGCGGAGCAGCAAAATTTCCCTTTGTTCCCCCCTCCCCCTTTTTGCTTTTTTTTTCATTCATTCCCTTTGTTAAACTCGAATGTGCCACAGGGAATTAGTTACACGGGAGTTGATTCTTTCGGTTGGAATATCAATTAATTGATCTAAATTTTTGTAAAAAATATTGTCAGTGAAAAAAATTTGATGGAAATGTAGATAAAAGAGGATCCTGATATTTTATTACACAATTCATTCATTTATCACATACTCTTCTCTGTATATTTTTATCCAACTCTCTTTGGTCTCAGTACGAATGACGTTCGCATGACTACACGAGTGCCTTTGAGGGGTCTGAGGCCAGTCGGTTTGAAGCTAAATGTGACATAGTCACGCGATATTATGAAATCCGAGTGCCTCTACTCATAAAGAAAAAAGGAAAAATCAGGGAATTGCGTTGGACATTGAGGTCTTTGACTGGATTACGAGGGACACACTCGGGAGAAATGATTCTCAAATATTTTGTCATGATACAAATCTTGAGAGTGAGTGGCTCACGGGGTTGATTCGATTAATAATAGAGTTTGCCCAGCTGTCCAAGAATTCTCAAATACAGCTTAGGGGACCATGCTGGGCTCAGAACGAGGTGGACAAAGTGGAGTGACACGCTCAAACCACTCTCGAAGAGGTGCCATACACTGTTAATTCTCCAAGTGCGTCCTCCAGAGCCTTAACAATTTTCTCACTCTACTCCTGCACCAGTAAAGAGTTTCTGTGACTCCCGGAGTGTTATTTATTCAATACAGCCCGTAAATAAGTAAACACGAGTCCTCTTGAGAGTGTTGACGAGATTATCTTGGACATTGTGCGCTAAATGAACTTGGAACGGATTACTCAGTGTGATAAACCTTGGAAATGCAATTCTCAATTTTTCACATTTTATCAATCGTTTGATTATCTCCATAATGAGTGATTTTAGGAAGAGACGTCAAGAGACATTTTTTCTTGGTAATTTTTTCATCTATAAAAAAGGTCTCTTAATATTTCCTCCTAAAACCACTTGTTCCCGAGATAATTAAGCAATTCAGTGATGATGTACTAAAAAAAAAACCAAACTCTACCCAACTTTGAGTTTTTGATGAATATCTCTGAATATAACCGAGATGACAAAATTTTCATAGAGATCTTTATTGTAGCTCTCATTTTTTCCTGCAAAAAATGTCTCTATCAAAATTTCTCCATCTCCATTCAATCCCAGGGTATCTGTCGAAAACTGTTTGTACAGTAAAATTAGTCTATATCCTTCATCCCCTCGTTGATACACCAAAATGAAGAAAAAATATTAAATAATCAACTTACGGATGTGACACACGACGTAGACTCCTCATTGACATTGTCCTGGCCCTGGATCGTGGTGGACAGTGTGATGTACCACCAGCATTGACACTAACACTCGGGGTTGTGTGACGAGTGGACGGGGGTACATCGTTATCCCCCGTGGCCACCGCCACCCCCGTTACTCCTGTGGTAGCCAGCACTGCACGACGTAAAATTGGGCCCGTGTATGATACACCGAGGGCCAAACGTCGTACAATAACGCGTACCAGCCGACGGGCCAGACGCACCCCTGCGCCACCCACGCTGATTAATTAACCAATTGCCCCACACCCCTTTAACAAAGGGGGTGGTGGCGCACGTTTTAATCACCCTAGTGTTCAAATTATTTTCAATAAAAAAAAAATAACCACACACATACACACATATTTCACTGAATCCAATGAATTGTCTTTCAATTTTTTATCTTCACTCTAGTTTTTTTTTTTTTTGGGGGGGGAGGGGCTTTTTATTTTAATCACTTGCTGCTGGACTTCTCTTCATCATCACTGTGACCATCAGTGTTCATCATCTCTGGTGACATGCAATTCGCTGGTGCATGCTGAAAGCAAAAAAAAAAAAAAATTGTTAAATGGAGTGTGAAAATGGTATTGAGAGGATGATGATTTTTTTCTTTCACATCTTCTCTTTTACGGTTTTTTCAAATCCCACAGAGTGAATTTATTAAAAACGGTAGTGAAACGACAAAGTCAGTATCACACTACATTCAAGATATCGACTGTAATTCTCTCTTTCGTGGTTGGATGGTACGTGAGTACTCATATGTATTTAGCTGCAGGACTCCTTTAAATGTGATTCACGTACGTCCCCAGTACAACCCCATCGAAATATCTCGAGATACAGTTACTGGAATACTTCACGTACTACGTGTTATAAAGGGAATATTTTTCACATTTCGTGTTGTGAATTTAATCGTTAATAAAATTTTCAAGTTTTTTACTGAGAAAAATTTATCAGGCAGAAATGATGGATTTAGATCGTTTTCTTAACTAATTTATTATCCATTAGGCAATCCTTCAACTGGTGAAGTAGGTTGATTGCTCAGGAGGATATCGATTCAAGATGTTGAGTCTTAATTCAGTTTTAATTCTGATTCAATACTGAAGTGATACATTACAATCGCAAATTCAATAGGAAATTAGTGAAACTAGATGATTAAATTTTCCTTTACAATCAGTTTTTCAAGGATATCTCGAAATTTAAGAGAGATGGAAAATTTTTTAAAGAGACCTTTTTTGTAGGAAAAAATGCGGGCAAGAAAAAAGGTCCTTATAAAAATTTCACTACCTCCAGTAAATTCAAAGATATCCATAGAAAACTCAACTTGAAGGTAAATTAGCTCTTCTCATCATTTTGTCACTGAATTGTTGACTTATCTTGAAAACAAGAGGTCTTGGGAGAAAATGTCAAAAGATGTTTTTTGTAGCTGAATAAATTTCCAACAAAAAATATCTCTTTATATTTTTTCCTAAAATCAATTATTATCGAGTTAATTCAAGATTCAACAAATTCATACTATTGACTTTTCGCAGTTGACTACAAAATCCATCACTCGTATCTTTTCAAATATTCTAAAAAAGAATTAAGAAAGAAAACGCTCATTAATTTCCCCCCCCCCCCCCTGCTCTTGCACTACGTGACAATGTAAACCGTCACAGATGACAATCAACTCGACGGAAGAGACAGCGATACCAATCCGTGATAATCCTGCAGTAATAATTAGTAAAGCCGAGTTCCTCACCCTCCAATTCCCCTCCTAATTATGCCCAATAGTTATCCCAATCCCTCCAGTAATGTTCACGACCGCGTGGGCAGTTTTATATATAACATACGAACAGTTGAAAGGACAGTGATCATTGCAACACGCGGATACGTCGACACCGGCTGATCTCCCTGGAGGTGGAGCCCAATGCTAATCGCAGCGGCAGTTTAAAGATCGATAAATCCAGGAGGCAAAATGATGTAACATTATATCAGAGATACCCATCAATTTGGATTCATTATCTGATCCAGAGTAAAGTTTAAAAATATTTCTAAACATTTCTAACCTCTTAAAATCCTCAAAACCTCTTCAAACCCTTTGAATAATAAATAAATAAATGAAACGTTGGATTTCTCAATAATGGATATTTACCAGTTTTATTTGATTATCTTAAAATTACTGAGGACCCATTTCTAACGTCACCTAACCTTCAAAAATCTACTTAAACACTCAGAGACGTTGAAAAAACGTAGAATAAGTGATAAAAATGTCATTTTTATTATAAAAATTACCTGCACATTCACTCAACCCTTCAAGTCGATTTCATCCCATCAATTCACGAAAATATGAAATAAAAAACACTGTACCATTCGATATTATACATTGTCACATCCTCCAAGTTCCACTGGTCAGCAAAAAGTGGGATTAAATTTTTCGTAATAAGATGAAAATACTTATTATCCCTCAGAATTCTCTTCAGCACCACAGGTTAATGCTCTTGTTACCCACAATAATACGAATAATTAGTTCTAATCATCATCAACAAAATTGATTAATCCTTGTAAACCGCAATTAATCCCACTCAGCTCATAATTTAACTCTGTTTTACCCACTCATCAAACTGTAATATTGGGCCCGTAATAATTGTGGCCCCGTTGGCGTAAATTAACGCATCACGTGACCACCTGACGAGTCCCAATACAGTGGCTCGTCTCTTTTTTTTCTGATAATGAATAGCTTGTGAGTGTGATTTACAGATGAGGAGACTGGCACCTCGGGTGACCATTGTTCTCCACTTTCTTCTTCAATTTTTTTTTTTTTTATTATCCTCTCCTGTCGATCTTTTCCACTTTTTAACTCAGCCAAAAGCCTCAAATCCTTCTCCAGGAGGACACCATACCCAAGAATAACCTCATCAGTCCACAAATCGTGGATAAAAAATTCATCTGGCAATATCCCCGGTACAATCCACCACCTGAGTGGAGCACGAGTCTCTCGTCATTGCCAAATCATGTGGAATCAGTTGGCTCAATTAGTCCATTCACCATGAAGGTTAGAGACAGATCCTTTTGTCACTCGCGCAGACTCAACCTCATTTTTATCAACCTCCAGCATCCTATTTAAACACACCAATCACCCAATCTACCCTCATCCCCACAATTAACTGATCGACTGAATGACTGGAACGCGTGGTGCCAGAAATGTCCTTCAAAAACTCTTCCGACTTCACTCAACAACTTACTGATCTCAGTGTCATTCTTCACAGCTACTTGATAAACTCAATACCTCCTTAATCCCGAAGAATAAGCCTCAGTCACCGGGTACCTCTGTCCAACTGATTAAACTTAAATATTCAACATTTTTTTAAATTATTTTAAAGGCCCAATCGTGTGCGTCTCTTTTTTCCTCTCTCACTTTGAATGATTGAT
The DNA here is from genome assembly GCA_035578325.1 of Coelinius sp. EB29. NCBI lineage: Eukaryota > Metazoa > Arthropoda > Insecta > Hymenoptera > Braconidae > Coelinius > Coelinius sp. EB29. The sequence continues at coordinate 5,593,255 of JAOZGT010000009.1, read as the reverse complement.
GCACCAAAAATATTGTATATATCTCATCCAATTGGGTATATAAAATCGTATATAACCACATTGGTTTTTTGTGGATAAATGACGAGTGTAGAAACACCCAATAACGACGTTGGGCCGCTGGCAGCCGGCCTCACACTGGCTCCGACTACCACCGCACAGTCGCCGATTACGCGCCCCGCCTTGTCACTCGCCAAAATCAACCCACCCCCCTACTGATTTTTTTTTTTTTTTTTTTTTCATAGCCCTACCACACACCTATCCCCCTTCCTTGGGGATAATATGCCAATGCCAGCGCCTCCAAACGACAATTCAATGAACCTCATCACTATTTTCATATCTTTCATCATGTTTTTCTCTCTTTGAATGCATTTATTATGTTTCAATTATAGCCTGTCTGACCATTGGAAAACCTCTGTCCCTTGTATTCAATACTCACGGTTTAATACACGTCAGGGTAATTACATTATCTTCAGTTTTACTCGTGTGATTGTCGAGGGGAGGAGAGAGAGGGAAAATTATGGGGCAATTTGTCTCGTCTGTAATTTTATTTTTCTTCTGGATTATTAATCTTTAGGGGGGGGAGGGATTTGATGCTGACAGAAGGGGTTCATTCATGAATGCTTTTATTATTTATTTTCATTGGTTAGTTCCACTAGGAATGAATAAATGGGTGTCTTTATTGGATGAAATATCTAGAAAATGAAGCGAGATGGAAGAATTTTTGTTAAGACCTTTTTTGTAGAAAAAAGTGAGAGCTACAAAAATGGTTTCTATAAAAAAATTTGTATCTCGTTTAGATCCAGAGATATTCATGAAAAACTCGTTCACTTTCTTTATGAATTTAAAGAAAAAAAAAGAGAGTGATTTAATTGAACATTATTTTTTTTTATTTATAAGCTATTTGTTCCTCCTTCATCCATAAATCTCTCGATCCATAAAACTTTCATAATGTACACATATATATTTATCTCAAACAAAAAGAGACATTGAACACAAAATTGTGCTATTGAATTGTCGCAGAAGCCTTGAAATTCTTCACAAATGAATAATAAAATGACGTAAAACCTCGACAATTTACGAAAATAGAATTTAAAGTCTGGAAGACTAATTACGCATTTGTTATTCCATCTTCTCCAGCAACTTTTAAGCTGACAAATCAATCCTTAAATTTCACGATAATATAAATCTAGAGTATGTGACAATGGCAATTGAAACATCCAGTTGGTGTATATGTACGTGTGTGAGGATTATTTGATTTTGTTGGACCCAAATTCAACGAATCCTCACTTCCCTCACTCAATTCCTCGATACTAAACGTATCAGTGAGATCCTGTTTGTGCTTTCCACTGTCCTTGCCACGTGAAATTGGAAATAATGTAGTTTCATCTTCACTGCAAAAACAATTTAATTTCATTATCAAACAGTTAATTACGTTACATTGAAGTTTGTTGGAGTTTTTCACGAGTGAGTGAGGGTAAAAAAATTTTCACTGAATTTATACCTCTCACTGTCGCTTCTCCAGTACTCGACCAGTGGATGATGTTCATTGTTTTTGTGAGGTATGGGCAGCCTTTGAATTGGTATTAATCCACTTGAGCTACCTGATACCATGTTGCTTTTATCGTTATTGGGCAGCTTTATGTATTCGGAATTGCGTTGAATACGTTTAGCTTGTTCAATTCTCGCCTCTTTGGAATATTAAAAAATTTTATTGACGATTACTTTCAAGTTTCGGGGCATTCACTCACTTACCCAATTTTTTTTGCAATTGTTTTGTTGTTGATCGAGGTGGGGGCTGGGCCTGATTACTGCTAGAGCTACTGTCACTAGTCTGGAAATAAATTGAATAATATTTAGTTAATAAATTCAGTAGTAAAGAGGTAAAACACGATGTGGAACTCTAGTTTTCGATTAATATCTCTGAATCTGTTAGAGATAGTTAAATTTTTGTAGACATTTTTTTTGTAGATCGGGACGAGAGCTACAAAAAATATTCTCACAAAAATTTGACCATCTCCCTTAGATCTCAAGATATTCTCAAAAAACTGATCTATTCTCCACTGAAATTCATTTTTCCATCCTGTTTCACTGAATAGTAAAATTATTGAGATAAAATCTGTCACTGAATTGAGTTATTTACTAGAGAGAATCTCGATGTCATTTTTTTCACTCCGAATAAAACTAATAAATATTTAACTCATCTAAAAAAAAACTATTAATTGTATTAATTGATAAAAAATATTAAAAACTCACCAAAAAAAATCTCTCATCCTCTCCATGATTAACAGGTTTCGGATCACTGTCAATGCCACTGTCCTCCATCGTGTTTACAACCTCAATTCATCCCTTCTGTGCTATTAATTACTCAAAATCAGTCATTCTCAATTGTTCAAATTTCCTAGAAATCTAAAAACTGATAATCCAACATACGGACAACTTGTTGGAGTGGTTGCATCAACATACCACTTGTCCTATTGATTTCCTCCCCATATTTCCAATAATCCCCAGTAACAAGTACAGAATGATTGTGTAATTAACAAAGAGACAATGATAAATTGAATCAAACGTTATTTATTCTCATTTTCCCTATTCATATACCAACGCTGTCAAAGCACAACTTTTGTCAGACTGATGATGGCACATGCACTCTATAGACCGTGCGCTACACACTGTTTCAGGCATGTGACTATTGATTTTTTTTTTTTACGACGGATATAACCAGAGTTCACTGGAATCGAGTGAACTCGACAATATTTTTTCCTCCATTTTCCTTTAATTCACCATCGGATTAAATTAATCGACGAAATGTTTCAAACGACTAGACAGCAAACACGTAATTGGAAAATGTTTATCTCAACGTGTCTGATCATATTTACACCATTTCTACTGTATCCAAGGTAACAGTTTAACATGTAAATACAATTTGATACATTACCTAAAATGTTAACAATCAATTTAACCCTCATAATTCACTATAACTGAACCACATCTCCAATTACCCCATCAATCAGATTAGAATGTTACTCACCGAAATTTTGTAAAATAAATTATTATGTATTATTTGCAGTGACTATAGAGAACTCTGTTATCACCCAGGGTAACCAATATAAACCACTCGCTGGGTGCACCTGAAATACGACTCCAAATCAATTAAATAATACATTTTTTGTTCTAAAAAAAAAAAAATTATCAAGATGCCACAAACAGGTAGGAGGACGCCATCAAAGGTCTCAGATTCCAGTAGGGACGTGAGTATCCAGTGTTCCAGTTGCTCCTCAAATTGTCTAAAAATTAATATTTTAATTATTTATCCTCCAGCAAATAAGTATTGGAAAGAGTAGAACATCGAGGATTGATTTATTGGGTGGTGATATGGATTGGTTACGTGGTAAAATTCTCTTAAAACCAGAGGATCAACTCCAATTGACTGAGGCAGAGCTTCAAGAGGAGATTGTTCGTGTTTTGACTGTTCAGGATACGAGAATACCTGATGCACTGGTGGAATGGTCATGGAAGGATATGGAGTTTGTGAGGATACCAAATCCTCCGAATATCATAACTATTTTAGATGTACCTGGTACTCTGCTGCCTAGAGACTCTGATGAAGCTAAAGCACAATTGGGAAGCAGTTATCAGGCACCTGAAGAGGTAACAACTGATGCTGATGTAAAGGTTGATGATGTAGAAGCTAAAGAGGAGGATGATGATGAGGGGGAAGAGGCAGATGACGATGAGGAGGGCAAGCAGGATGGGGGTGGTGAGGCAGAGGCAGCAGCTGATGGAGATGAACCTAAGAAACCTGTCAAAGTCCCCAATCAATTCAATTTTTGTGAAAGAGCAGCTCTCACGTACATGTATCCTGTCAGGGATATGACCACTCAGACTGTTCCACCACCAACTGCTTCCTTCAATTCTCACGTGTTTCAGTGGACAATTTATGATGAATATCAGGAGGATTATGCTCTCCAGCAGCTGGAGAAGGAGAAGGAGAGAAAATCACTAGGTCCTGGGCAGAAGAAAGATGAGGGAAAGAAGAAGGCGCAGGCTGAGACTTTGGCTGTCAATCAGAAAATGCTCCAGGCTGCTAAAACACTGGAGAGAATGGTCAATCAGAATATTTTTGATGAAATTGCACAGGATTATAGGTACTGGAATGATCCAAGTGATGAGTTTAAGGATGGTGAGGGATCTTTACTGCCTTTGTGGAAATTTTGTTATGAGAAGACGAAGAAACATGATGTTACTAGCATGTGCTTTAATGCTAGGTATTATGACCTGTTTGCTGTTGCATTTGGAACGTGTGAGTTGACATTTTTATGAATTAATTGGAGCTAAAATGGTGAAACAGTCTGAATGAACTTTTATTTAGTCTCAGTCTTCGATGAATATCTCGAAATCTAAGAGAGATATTGAATTCTTTATAGAGACTTTTTTTTGTAGATTTCAACCTCCCCTACAAAAAGTGTTTTTTTCAAAAATTTCAATATCTCCCTCAGATTCCGAGATATTCATCAAAAACCGATCGGCTACAAAATAAAATTGTCTCATTCAGTTTCATCACTGATCCAACAAAAGTATAATTATGACACGATTATCTTTCAGTTTGTTTCGATTCTTCACTAACATCAGGAACAGTCTGTCTCTTCAGCTTAAAAAATCCATCATACCCAGAATGGATATGTATCACTGATTCCCCAGTGATGTGCCTGGACTTTAGCGTTTACCATCCCCATCTTTTGGTGATTGGTTGTATGGATGGCACTGTTGCTGTTTACAATGTAATGCTTCCACCATCAGCCCCTCAGTACAGAAGTAATGATGTTACCCAGAAGCATGGAGGAATCGTAGGGGAGGTGATTACTTTCCTTCTGAAATTGATGATCCATCAACTGAATCTAATTCATCATCTGTTTCATGACAAGAATTTATAAAATAAATTTTTAAAAACAATTTAATCAAATTGATATTCAGGTACGGTGGGGAGCAGACACAGAGGAAGGTAACTTGACATTCTACAGCATAAGCATCGATGGAAAGATAAATCACTGGGTCCTAAATCAAAATGAACTGGGTCTCACAACAGTAATGACTCTATACCTCGATCGTCCACCAATACCTGGGCCCGATGGTACCTTAATAACCCTCAAAGGATGTGGCACATGCATTGCCTTTCATCCAACAAAACCAGACATATTTCTAGTTGGCACAGAAGAGGGAACAATTTACAAATGCAATACAGCATTCAGCAGTACCTACATGCAGACCTACAATGAAGCCCACAATATGCCAATATACAGAATAGTCTTCAATAAATTTAATTCAGATATTTTTGCATCTTGTTCAGGCGATTGGAGAATTAAAATATGGGAGGACAATAGAATGGAGCCTCTATTCATGTTTGACCTTGGTGTACCCATTGGTGATGTCCAGTGGGCACCATACAGCTCAACTGTATTGGCTTGTGTCTCCAATGATGGCAAAGTCACGGTTTTTGATCTCAATGTCAATAAATATCGACCAATATGCAGTCAACCGGTGGTCAGCAGAAAGAGGAGTAAATTAACTAGACTTTGTTTCAATAATGAATTACCATTTATCATTGTGGGGGATGATAAAGGGACTGTTAATATACTCAAATTATCACCAAATCTCAGAATTAAACCTAAACCAACTAAGAAACAGATGCACTTGTCTTCGGCTGAATTAGAAACTCTTAAATTGGAAAAATTACTGAGTTTTGTTAGAGAACCACCTGTTCTTGTGCCACCACCGGATGTAAGAACTGCTGGATGATGAGGTGATGATTTTATGGAGATTATCGAGTGATTAACAGTACTAATGGTTTTTATTGAATAAAATTTACATAATATTTTTTGGGATATCGATACAGTTTTATTCAGTGGTGAATTAAAGTCAATAATTATACGTTGAAAAATTGATTTTTGGGTATTGCTAGTGGGGTAACAATTAGAGAGATGAATTGAATACACCTGTCCATTTAAAATTGAAGGAATGAGAATATTTGTTAATGTTTGGGGGAATAATGAAGATTTATTAATATACAAAAATATTATTAGTAACGAGTGGTTTAAATGGGAAATTTCCATTTGTCTTGAATTAGAAAATATTGAGATTTATTAAAGACTTTGGTAACGAATTTAAAAAATCTAAAAAATAGAAATGTCCTCAAATCATTCAATAACATTTATTCTTCAATTTAGTAATCAAGTGATAAAGCAGGATAAGTCAATGTAACGTAGAAAAAATCAGTTTTTGATGAATATCTCTGAATCTATGAGAGGTATTTTTAAAAAATCTTCATATCTCTCTCAAATCCCGAGATATCCACCGAAAACCTTTCTATCCTCTTCCATCAATTTACAACTAAATTAAACAAATCAATTAAATATTTTCCCAGGTAATTCTGGATTTTCTACAACCCCTTTATAATACTTAATCTCCAGAAAGTCTCTGATATTATTTGGACTAGGCACATGCCTCCCTGCAAATTCAATACTTGACATTGGATGCAAAAATTGTTCTGGAAAGTCTCGATTCTTCAAGAACCAGGAATCCCTCATCATTGTGCCATTTTTAATGTAAAATGGTAGTAAATTAACATGCAATCGATTGGACTTTGAGTATTGAACCTTGAAAAATTCACCCTCAGTTGCTTTTTCCCATACATATCCATTATTATCAGAAATTGGTTTATTTTTAGCTTTAACGAGCCAAGGTGAACGATTTAAATCATCTCGATTAACTCCAATTTCTACCTGATAATCCCACGGTAAAATATCACCATTTCTCATGGCACCCAGGAGGGAACTGCCCTCGAGCCAGTACCTGATGCCAGCCTTTTCCAGATTATCAAATACATGATGTGCAACTTTCCTCAAGCCTGCTAAACAACATGGAGGGGTGTAACGATTCTGATAAAGATACGAGGGTACTCCATTGACAATAGAGCCAAAGCATCTCTGAGTCTCCCTCGAGCATCCAAACCAGTCCACTGTACCAGTTGCTCTCATCACTTTTTTTATCCCCAATTTTTCAAACATTACTCTTTCACGCCTCTGGTGAAGTTGCTGCAACTTCCATTGGGACTGTTGACTCCGGAAAAGAGGTTTTCCATCGTTCAATTGATGATTCATCAACTCAATCTAATTCATCAAATATCACATATTTTATTATGGATTTATCTTAAGAATGAGAGAGTTTAGGGGAAAATGTGAGATAATACATTTTGTAGAGAATTTTGTCAACTACAAAAAAAGTCTTTTGATATTTTTCTCTAAAATCACTTGTCATGGAGATATTTCAGTTTTATAACTCTTCTTCTGGAATTATTTCTAATTTATGGTTAATATTGTATAATATTTACCTTCAATCCAGTGACAGTTGTCTGCATATAGAAACTCTCCACAAATGGCAACATGAATGGATCTGATAATTTCTTGAGTGCATTAATATCAATCATAGTCGCATGTCTTCCAATAACAGCGTCGCAGAGTTGACCAGGTACTTTCGATAATCGTAGACTCCATTCTCTTATTTTGAGACTCATTTCGAGACACGCGAGGTGGTTCTTTCCCACTGGTATTGCAACTGCACCAGTGTGAGAGGCTCGAGTGACAGCTTCCTACATGATATATAATTTTTAAAATGAAATTCTAAAGTGGAAAAACCGAATATGAGTCAATTTGAATTTTTAGTGAGTGAGTTTTTGATGAATATCTCGAAATCTAAGGGAGATATCAAAATTGTCATAGGGACCTTTTTTAAAGATCTCACTCTTCTCTACAAAAAAGGTATTTACAAAAAATTCGCCATCTCTCGTCAATTCCGAGATATTTTGGAAAAATTGATCAGTTTCAAAATAAAATTCAATCATTTAACTGAATAATTCACCTGAATGACTTGTTTACTTGATATTCTTGTTGAATCAGGGAGAAAAAGTACAAATTTCGTACGAATATAGAACATTGGATTTCTCTCATCAAAAGACTTGTTAAACTCTGGCTGTAGATTTATCAAACGTACATTCTTGAATGTATCATTTGAAAAGTTGATTTCAAGTGGCGGGTAAGGCAGTTCATTACAAACAATGAGAATAGGCATGAGAGGAAAGGAATTGAGGACAGATTCAACTGTCGCAGCAACATCATTCTCAAATGTCTCAAATTGTCTCACAACAATTGTAACGAGACGTGCTAAACGACGATGAAGTTTCTGTGAAGTGTCTTGTATAGATACTACTGATGATGCCGGTTTTGACAAGTGTTGAGATGTAAATATCCACAATATTTTGTGCCATATTATTATATTACCGAGTAAAGCTAACACCAACAAAGTTCTTACGAACTTCACTCGCATTATTAATCAATCAATTATTTGTCTCATTTCAATTGACAATTTTTTTACTATTATTCTCTTCATCTGGTGCACTACACTCTTGTGTCACAACCCTCTGTGGACCACCATCTTTCCTGATGTTACTGATAGATCGAGGAAGCGCATGCGTTTACAGCTTTCACTGGAGAATAATTGTCTATTTCATTGGTGAAAAAAGGATATCTTAGGATTGATGACAAATATCAAAATAAAAAAAAAGATCCTCAGAAAAATTTCACTATCTGGAATGGAGTATTCTAGTCATTTAATCACTAATGAATTTAATTATAGGGAAAAATAGGATTGGAGAGTTATCAAGGGGTGAATAAATTCAATTATCCAGCAGAATTGATTTTATTAAATATTGTCGAGCGAGCAGCGATGGATGTGTTCAGTTAAAAATTGTATTTTATACAAAAATTGATTGACAATCATTAGATTATCATATTTGGTTAAGGCTTATATGGCTTAACAAGATTCTCCGAAAATTCTTTAACATGATCAACACCCCGTACCTCTCTCTCCAGCAGTGGAAGTTTTGTGACATGGAAATCCTCATATAGATCTGTTATCTGGAGAAAGAAAAATAAAAAAAATATGTGATATAGAACTTATGATTTATATTATTTTTTTTTATACTCAATATGTTGTGTACCTGATCCAAATATTTTCCCTGAACTTTGTGCCTGGCTAGGCACAGTCTACAAGGCACATCGCCCTCACCAACGAACAACAGCTGATTGACAATAATATTGTGCGTATCAATGCCACATTTTGTTAGCTCCTGTACAAGTCTCTCTGTCTCATAGAGTGACAAAAATTCTGCTATACAAACACATACAAATGTCGTCTGCTCTGGATCCCTGAACTGTTCGTTCACTTGTCTGATTATAGCAAGCATCTCCTCAATTTTATTCGAAAATGTATCAACATTAAAATCTGTCATGCCAAGTAGTGAACTTATTTGACTTATAAATGGGCTTATTTTCATTTTTAATCGCATCAACTTTCCTAGACCCTTTTCAACAACTTGGGGAAAGGATAGGAGTCTCAATGTGTGTCCAGTGGGTGCTGTATCGAAGACAACTACTGAGAAATTCATGCCTTTGACGAGTCTGTAATTGAAACACTAGAATTTCAGACATTTTCGATAATTTCACTTCATTTTTTGGTCATATCTCTGAAACTAAGGGGAATAGAAAAATTTCTGTATAAACCTTTTTTGTAGCTATCATTATGCTCTACAAAAAAGGTTCTCATGTAAATTCTTCCATCTCCCTTATATCAAAAGTTATCCATAAAAAATCCTTGACGAGTTCTCTATATTAAATAAATACTCACTTCATAACTTCAGCATAACTCATAGCCTCATCAATCCCCGGGAATGCACCAACGATCTCTTGCATAACATTACGACTCAATCTCATTGCCTCCCCACCAATGACTACGATTAAAAACAAAATCATTTAATTTTTTAAATAACTAAAAACAAAAAAACCCCTCAAAATCCAAGTAAATAATTACCATGTTCATTCTCAAAATACTCCTCAGGTAATTCCTGAATTCCCACATTGGGATCAATCTCCATAGCAAATAAATTATCAAAACCCTTGACTTTAGTTGGCACTTTACTAAATTTCTGATCAAATGCATCTGATATATTGTGTGCTGGATCTGTTGATATGATGAGTACATTTTCACGTACTTTAGATAGTTGTACAGCTAGTGAACAGCTGCATAGAAAATTGATTAAATAAAAAAATGTACAATTTATCAGTGATGAATATGTTTACCTGCACGTTGTCTTCCCCACACCCCCTTTACCACCCACAAAAATCCACCTGAGTGACTTTTGCTCAATGACATTCCTCACAGATGCCTCCAACTGTTCCATATCTTCATCCACATGTTCACTCATATTCGACATTTTTCACAGTAATTTATTATCAGACAACAAGTGTAATAATTTTAACCTACTCCAATAAAAATATTATGAAAACAACAATGATGTCTGGAGTGCTGGAAAACCCCCAAAAATGAGCCAACATAAACCCTAACTTACGTGGCTCAAAACTCACTCGAAACATCTAGAATATCCCCAGTGAAATCATTAGACTGGAGTCTATCTCCAGCAGATGGCAATGGTTTATAATTCCGGCGCGAATTTTGTTACCATGACAACTGAACGCACAGTAAACAAACAATTTGTTATGAGAGTTGTTAACAATAATGGGAATTTATGGTGGAATACGTGTTGTTACTTTTGTTTCAGTTTTTATATCGATTTGTAATGAAATTCTTGGGGACGATGGTCACACTCTGGATTCATTTGTTATACCATTTACTGATCCCAAAGATTGTTCACATGCAAAGTGCTTCGATCCATCAACTGGCATTTGTAAAGCACCTGGTAGGTATCAGTCGATGCAATTATTGATGAATTATTCAGAATGAGACAATTTCGCAGTTCAAGTTTTGATGATTATCTCCATATCTAGAGGAGATTGAAAAAATTTCATAGATATCTTTTTTCTAGCCCTCATTCAGCTCTACAAAAAAGGTGTCTATAAAAATTTTACCATCTCTATTAAATTCAAAGATATCGATCAATTGATTTTTCTATTCTGTCATTACTTTCAGTTTCAGGAACTTGCTCAAGTGAATTGAGGAATGAAACCCTTGGTAAATGGTCCGATTGTTTATTATTCTGTCCACCGAGTGATAAAAATTGTAGAATCATTATGGACAATAATCATGGAACAGAAATAGACGATTCCCATTACGTATTCAACAATTTCCTCCAGAGTGCTGCATCTCAATGTTCTCTGCTTGATAAAAAAATTGATTCACTCCGTAACGACAGTTGTCTTCCATCAGCCATCACTGGAATTCGAAACTATTGTCTTCACAAAAATACATCTAGTAATTGGCAAGAGATCAGGAGTAATTATTTAATCGATTTTGGTAATCGCAGTATCGATAGTTATTACCTGAGAAAAGAATTACGATTTATTATGAACTGGTGTGGAGAGGGTGATGCTGGAGCCTGTGAACATCTCTCAAATATCTGTGTTCTAACTTTAAAAACAGAAAGTTTACCTTGTCAGCCATTTCTGGCTGAAATTCCCCCTAAGAAATTATTCTATGCTATTGGAAATGCTAGAGTCATTTTGGAACGTCGAGGTATTCTCAATAAATTCAAATTATCGAATAAAGATTCTGTGAGTAATTGATCATTCAAATTTAATTCACTAGTGATGTGATTCAACAAGAGAATATTCTTATTAATTTATATGGGAATTGTTTGCAGCAAAACAACAGGCTCAATTTTATATTCGCAAGATATTCATTGAGAGGAGCCTTCAGATCCTACTCTGACTCCATATCCCCCTGTTCATTATTTAAAAACGTTAGATTTGGGGTAAATGGTGATAAAACATGCTGGACCTCTGCCAAAGATTTGATATACATGAGAACCGAATTTTACGTGCCTTATCTATCGTTTATTGCCACTGATAATAAGAATAAATACTTGTATCCGTTGCCAGTATTAGTGAAAAATGACACAGTGGATATGAAGGATACGTCTAAATGGGTTTTGATGGGAAAATTTTTCATGGTTGACAGTGTCACTGGTGCTGGGGTGTCAATGAGCCCGGATAATGCTAATTTTTCGACAATTCCCGAGCTCGAAGTTGTTCGTTATGTTAAATCATTGATTATTCAAGTTAGAGCTCAGGAGAGAAAAGAAAGAGGAAAGATATTTCCTCCTTTGATTATTCTTGAATATGGAGAATTAACTCAGGATGATATTGAGAAAAATGTGGATGTTCCGATACAGTATAAAATTATTTTTAAATTGACTGAGAAGACTACAAATTTATGGATCAAGGTGAATTATAATATCATAGTTATGATTAATGTACAATAGGATAAGTCAGTTTTCGATGGATATCTCTGAATCTAATGAAGCTATCAAAATTTTTATGAGGACCTTTTTTGTAGCCCTTATCTCGCTCTACAAAAAAGGTATTTTCAAAAATTTCGCCATCTCCCACAGATTTCGAGATATTCCATAAAAACTGATTCACTCTGAAGTGAAATTCTTCTCTCCAATTTTCCAAGTTTGATAATAAATTAATAATTAACAATTAATAATTATTAACAACTGCAGGTTGGAATGGGAGTAGCTGCAGGACTTTCCTTAATCTACGCAATATTCTGTACGTTCAGTCATTATCGTAGAAACAACAATAACATGCCCATACTAAAAACCTTAGGATGGTTTGTAATCTACTACTGTGGAGCCTTTGGAACTGAACTTTTGCTAATTTCCACGACAGTTTGTCTATCAGCATTTATATTCTACAAAGGTCAAACGGTTTTGCATACTCTTCTACCAACAGAGAACACTGAGAAGTTGATAAAAATTTGTGCAATAACTGCATTTAGTGCTAAAACTATAGAAATAATTGCCCTAGTATTTCAACTTCGAAGCATCAATATATTCTTCATTGATTGGGAGACACCCAGGTGTATAAATTCTCCAGCAAGTTACGATTCACCTCACACGTCCCTGAGAAAATCATACACCCAGAGATTTTCTAAAGAAGCAGGAAATTCTCAAGGAACACCATCAGAAATTATTGCAGCTCGAAGAAACAAAACTCCATCTAAATCGAGTCAAGCTAGCACTCCCAGTAGACACTCAACAAGTAGAAATCTCGATGCTCTAGATGAATTCTCCCCTAATTATATCGATGCAAATTTTTCACTCGATGAACATGATATCAAACAGAATTCAACAGTTAGCATGTGGAGAACTTATATTGTTGCTAATGAGTGGCTCAAGATGAAAACAAAGAGGAAAATTAACTTGTTGATTCATATTCTTGGAACATTATTCTTTCTGGAGGTAATTTGATTGGGTGTATTATTTAAAATTGGATTATATTGAGAACGAGTGATTTTGAGAAAAAGTATCAAGAAACATTTTTTATTGGAATTTCAATTATCTACAAAAAAGGTTTTTTGTCATTTTCTTCTAAAATCACTCATTCCCAAGATAAATGCAATTATCAAAAACTTTGATCCCTAAACATTTTTAAATTACAGGTAATTGGATTAAAACACTGGGCTCTAGCAGTTCCATCGTTAAAGCCTCCACCAGAGCACCTGGACTTTGTGAAGGAGAGTTTCACCCTGAAGATTGCAGTGGGAGCTTTAATCTACGCCCTCATGTACTCCACCCAATCACTACTCTCTTTATTATACAGAAAATACTACAAAAACCGTCTCCACGGTTTTGTGGACCTGTGCTCAGTATCCAACATCAGTATATTCATTCTAATTCACGAGTACTACGGTTACTATATCCACGGAAGATCAGTTCACGGTTTTGCAGACACAGATTTACTAACAATAATCAATGATTTAAAACGAGAGGAGGATAATTTGTGTGCCCACAGAGGTTTAATCCCTGGCACAAGTGATCAGACATTTGTCCTCTGTATTTCCAAGACCTTCAAGTCCTTCTACGATTCAGTGGCCTCGAGAGATCCGAATGAACGTAAATTCTCAAGAAAACATGCTGTGGGTCTTCCCAATTGGGAAGAGCGTTGGAAAACCCACTTAACGATCAAGAAATTTCTCTCAGGATTTTTGGATCATTGTTTCAAAAACGTCGAATACACAATTAAAGAGAGACATTTAATGGAAAAACTCCTGGACACTGAATTCATGGACACCAATAGAGACAAATCGATATTCTACATCGACAAAAAATACTCATTCGATCAGGCTATTTTCTATGGAAATGAATGGGCTCTAGCAACATTTGAGACATCAGTATTTGTGTTAATTTTAGCATTCGGTGGTAGTTATGTATTCTCATCAATGATGACTATTTTTCTATCCTCAATTATCGAGTTATCAGTTAAATTTGATATGAAGAAAAATTTAGCTAGTAAAACATTGATCGATGAGCGTTTTATCATATAAATTGGATTATAAAAATTGGTGTTTCTGGAATTTCTTTTAATTCATTATTTATGATTTTATTTCATTAGAAGTTGACGCCTATTAACTACACCATACCAATTATATTTCACAGTTAATTAATAAATCTCTCTAGTGACTTTTTTCATGCTCTTCGTGAGCATCGTGATGGAGCCAAGGATGGTAATCGATGCCGAGGGCATTTTCAATAGCAAGAGTGATGCCGAAGGCTATAACACCAGTTGGCACACCTCTGAACATCATCCAGCCGAAACGTGATGCCATTGTACCGAATTTCTTCTGATAACGCCACACGTGATTTCTTGCCCAGGGATCCTTGAGACCATGTTTAGCTAGTCTCTCTTGGAGTTTAACTATTTCAGGTGCATCTTCGATTTTGTATATATCAGCACTTGGTACTTTGTACGGTGGCTCGTGGTGATGTCCGTGATCACCCATTGTGAGTATTTATATGTTTAGTTTCCTAGAGATAGTTGAACAATACAAAATTCAAAAAAAAAAATTATAAAACGAAAACAGAGAATTTTACTTGAACAGTTTTTGGAAGATATCTACAAATCTAGAGGAGATGGCACAATTTTTGTGGAGACCTTTTTTGTAGAGAAAAATGGGAGCTACAAAAAAGGTCTTTATAAAAATTTCGCCATCTCCTTTAGATTCCGTCCTATTCATCAAAAACTCATGTGCTCCAAAGTTCACTTGCTCCATTCTACTATTTTACTACTCAATTAATTATTATCAGTTACAATCAGGTCTTAATAATCCGAAATAACAATTCTCAAACGTATTCCAAGGATTCTCTCAGACAACATCAAATGTTTGACACACAAAAACACCAACAATGCCAGAAATATGTGAATCAGAAGGAATTGTTCTACTCACTCTTGCTAATAATCCAATAATCAACAATCCAACAGTTCTCCAAAACTCCAATAACAAATTATTATTATATAATGAATAACCTCTTTCTTCAGAAACGTCTGACACAGCTAAATAGGGGGGGCTTCGCTTATACTTCCACAACTGAGCACCTCCACGGTAGTACAGATACCTCCTTATCTGTACCGGCTTTGAATCTACTCATTAAGCATTTTATATTACTTTTCTCGCGATAGTGAGGAACAGTTGACCACAATATCGCTTGGTCACGACACTTTTTGTCGGTCAAACAGTGTCAGTAGGGAAGAAATTAAATCCTTTTTACCTGTAATCGATCGGAGTTATCAAATCCAATTGCATTCGGGAGATGGCAGCATTTACTCAATTATAGAAATAGTGAAAATAAACGCTCTTCGAGCAGGGGTTATCAATTCAACCAATGTATATTTTTTGGATTGCATGATCGTCGTCTAAAATTCATAAAGACAATGTACTGTTATTGATTACACTTCCTTTACGAATTTATTGTGTCAATTGTACATCGTCGGTCTAAAATTAAAGGGGCGTAAGTGCCATTATTTTTCGTTTTTTTTTAAACTAAAAGGGCGTATGTTTTTTTTTCTTTGAAATCGGAGTTTTCTACCTCCGTAGGAGATTTTTTCGTCAAGTTCGTTTTAAAATGCCAAATGGACGTAATTCCAATTAATAAAGACTACAAGGGCGTATGTCCAGTACATACGCCCCTTTACTTTTATCCTTGTTGGTAATATTTTAATTAATGTGGAGGAAAATTAATAATAAAGGAACGTAACTCGAGCACTTACGCCCCTTTCATGATAATTAAAAAAAAATACATCATCTGAAGTTTCAATATATAACACTAAAGGGGCGTAAGTGCGTTTTATTGATTAAAATGAAAGAGGCGTAAGTGTGGAGATACGTCCCTGTGCCATTAAAAACTGGTAATTACGCCTGTTTATCAGAGATATTTTTTTGAAAGGTTTTTGGTCAAAAATTGGATAAAAAACATAAAAATCATCATTTTTGGACATACGCCCCTTTCACTTTAGAAACGCTGTTTTCTGGCACTTGCGCCTGTTTAATGTTAGACCGACGACATAGAAAAACGTTCGCGATTTCGCTGAAATTTTTTTTGCATTCTTCCTTAGGACCTCCTGAAGAAATCCCAGTCAAGCTGGGAACGGGGCCGCTACTTTAACATATAAAAAAAACCATTTCAAAGTCAGAAACTCCAATCTCTCGGCCGGGTAATTCGGCCAATTTCGCCTTCTAACACTCTCCTTCACTTTTGACATAGAAAAACGTTGGCGATTTCACTGAAATTTGTTTTCAATTCTTCCTTAGGACGCGCCGACGAAATTTCAGCCAAGCTGGGAACTAGGCCGCCACTTTAACATATCAAAAAAAACATTCAAAGGCGGAAACTCCAATTTCTCGGTCGGGTAATTCGGCCAATTTCGCTTTCTAATACTCTCCCTCACTTTTGACATAGGTGGGCCGCTATTTCGCTGATTTTTTTTTGAATTCTTCCCTAGGACCCACAGAAGAAATCCCAATAAAGCAGGGAGTGGCTGCGCTACTTTACCATATTAAAAAAAAAAATCAAAGTCGGAAACTCCCCTCGGGTCGGGTGAATCGGCAGATTTTGCCTTCTAACACTCTCCCTCACTTTTGACATAGAAGGGGGGCCGCTATTTCGCTGATTTTTTTTTTGAATTCTTCCCTAGGACCCACAGAAAAAATCCCAGTCAAGCAGAGAGTGGCTCCGCTACTTTAATATATAAAAAAAAAACAATCAAAGTCGGAAACTCCCCTCGGGTCGGGTGAATCGGCAGATTTTGCCTTCTAACACTCTCCCTCTTTTTTGACATAGAAGGAGGGCCGCTATTTCGCTGATTTTTTTTTTGAATTCTTCCCTAGGAACTCCCGATAAAATCCCAGTCAAGCAGAGAGTGGCTCCGCTACTTTAACATATCACAAAAAAACAATCAAAGTCGGAAACTCCCCTCGGGTCGGGTGAATCGGCAGATTTTGCCTTCTAACACTCTCCCTCTTTTTTGACATAGAAGGAGGGCCGCTATTTCGCTGATTTTTTTTTTGAATTCTTCCCTAGGACCTCCCGATGAAATCCCAGTCAAGCAGAGAGTAGCTCCGCTACTTTAACATATCACAAAAAAACAATCAATGTTTGATATCTTCTAAATAGCTGCCCGGCTGCTCAGAACTCGCGGAAAAAAGTAGAAAAGAGTTGAATTAGAGAAAATGTCAAAATTGGCCATTTTGACTGAAGAATGGCTGACCCCTGAAACTGGCCCACCCAAAATTCTGTCTTTTCCATTCTTTCTCGTTTGATATCTTCTAAATAGCTGCCCGGCTGCTCAGAACTCGCGGAAAAAATTGAAAAATCGTTGAATTAGAGAAAATGTCAAAATTGGCCATTTTGACTGAAGAATGGCTGACCCCTGAAACTGGCCCACCCAAAATTTTGTCTTTTCCATTCTTTCTCGTATGATATCTTCTAAATCGCTGCCCGGCTACTCAGAACTCGTGAGAAAAATTGAAAAATCGTTGAATTAGAGAAAATGTCAAAATTGGCCATTTTGACTGAAGAATGGTTGACCCCTGAAACTGGCCCACTCAAAATTCTGTCTTTTCCATTCTTTCTCGTTTGATATCTTCTAAATAGCTGCCCGGCTGCTCAGAACTCGCGGAAAAAAGTAGAAAAGAGTTGAATTAGAGAAAATGTCAAAATTGGCCATTTTGACTGAAGAATCGCTGACCCCTGAAACCAGCCCACCCAAAATTCTGTCTTTTCCATTATTTCTCGTTTGATATCTTCTAAATAGCTGCCCGGCTGCTCAGAACTCGCGGAAAAAAGTAGAAAAGAGTTGAATTAGAGAAAATGTCAAAATTGGCCATTTTGACTGAAGAATGGCTGACCCCTGAAACCGGCCCACCCAAAATTCGGTCTTTTCCATTCTTTCTCGTTTGATATCTTCTAAATAGCTGCCCGGCTGCTCAGAACTCGCGGAAAAAAGTAGAAAAGAGTTGAATTAGAGAAAATGTCAAAATTGGCCATTTTGACTGAAGAATGGTTGACCCCTGAAACTGGCCCACTCAAAATTCTGTCTTTTCCATTCTTTCTCGTTTGATGTCTTCTAAATAGCTGCCCGGCTGCTCAGAACTCGCGGAAAAAAGTAGAAAAGAGTTGAATTAGAGAAAATGTCAAAATTGGCCATTTTGACTGAAGAATGGTTGACCCCTGAAACTGGCCCACTCAAAATTCTGTCTTTTCCATTCTTTCTCGTTTGATGTCTTCTAAATAGCTGCCCGGCTGCTCAGAACTCGCGGAAAAAAGTAGAAAAGAGTTGAATTAGAGAAAATGTCAAAATTGGCCATTTTGACTGAAGAATGGCTGACCCCTGAAACCGGCCCACCCAAAATTCTGTCTTTCCCATTCTTTCTCGTTTGATATCTTCTAAATAGCTGCCCGGCTGCTCAGAACTCGCGGAAAAAAGTAGAAAAGAGTTGAATTAGAAAAAATGTCAAAATTGGCCATTTTGACTGAAGAATGGTTGACCCCTGAAACTGGCCCACTCAAAATTCTGTCTTTTCCATTCTTTCTCGTTTGATATCTTCTAAATAGCTGCCCGGCTGCTCAGAACTCGCGGGAAAAAGTAGAAAAGAGTTGAATTAGAGAAAATGTCAAAATTGGCCATTTTGACTGAAGATTGGCTGACCCCTGAAACCGGCCCACCCAAAATTCTGTCTTTTCCATTCTTTCTCGTTTGATATCTTCTAAATAGCTGCCCGGCTGCTCAGAACTCGCGGAAAAAAGTAGAAAGGAGTTGAATTAGAGAAAATGTCAAAATTGGCCATTTTGACTGAAGAATCGTTGACCCCTGAAACTGACCCACCCAAAATTCTGTCTTTTCCATTCTTTCTCGTTTGATATCTTCTAAATAGCTGCCCGGCTGCTCAGAACTCGCGGAAAAAAGTAGAAAAGAGTTGAATTAGAGAAAATGTCAAAATTGGCCATTTTGACTGAAGAATCGCTGACCCCTGAAACCAGCCCACCCAAAATTCTGTCTTTTCCATTATTTCTCGTTTGATATCTTCTAAATAGCTGCCCGGCTGCTCAGAACTCGCGGAAAAAAGTAGAAAAGAGTTGAATTAGAGAAAATGTCAAAATTGGCCATTTTGACTGAAGAATGGCTGACCCCTGAAACCGGCCCACCCAAAATTCGGTCTTTTCCATTCTTTCTCGTTTGATATCTTCTAAATAGCTGCCCGGCTGCTCAGAACTCGCGGAAAAAAGTAGAAAAGAGTTGAATTAGAAAAAATGTCAAAATTGGCCATTTTGACTGAAGAATGGTTGACCCCTGAAACTGGCCCACTCAAAATTCTGTCTTTTCCATTCTTTCTCGTTTGATGTCTTCTAAATAGCTGCCCGGCTGCTCAGAACTCGCGGAAAAAAGTAGAAAAGAGTTGAATTAGAGAAAATGTCAAAATTGGCCATTTTGACTGAAGAATGGCTGACCCCTGAAACCGGCCCACCCAAAATTCTGTCTTTCCCATTCTTTCTCGTTTGATATCTTCTAAATAGCTGCCCGGCTGCTCAGAACTCGCGGAAAAAAGTAGAAAAGAGTTGAATTAGAGAAAATGTCAAAATTGGCCATTTTGACTGAAGAATGGCTGACCCCTGAAACTGGCCCACCCAAAATTCTGTCTTTTCCATTCTTTCTCGTTTGATATCTTCTAAATAGCTGCCCGGCTGCTCAGAACTCACGGAAAAAAGTAGAAAAGAGTTGAATTAGAGAAAATGTCAAAATTGGCCATTTTGACTGAAGAATGGCTGACCCCTGAAACCGGCCCACCCAAAATTCGGTCTTTTCCATTCTTTCTCGTTTGATATCTTCTAAATAGCTGCCCGGCTGCTCAGAACTCGCGGAAAAAAGTAGAAAAGAGTTGAATTAGAGAAAATGTCAAAATTGGCCATTTTGACTGAAGAATGGTTGACCCCTAAAACTGGCCCACCCAAAATTCTGTCTTTTCCATTCTTTCTCGTTTGATATCTTCTAAATAGATGCCCGGCTGCTCAAAACTCGCGGAAAAAAGTAGAAAAGAGTTGAATTAGAGAAAATGTCAAAATTGGCCATTTTGACTGAAGAATCGCTGACCCCTGAAACCGGCCCACCCAAAATTCTGTCTTTTCCATTATTTCTCGTTTGATATCTTCTAAATAGCTGCCCGGCTGCTCAGAACTCGCGGAAAAAATTGTAAAATCGTTGAATTAGAGAAAATGTCAAAATCGGCCATTTTGACTGAAGAATGGCTGACCTTTGAAATGTCGGAAACTCCCCTCGGGTCGGGTGAATTGCCAGATTTTGCCGTCTAACACTCTCCCTCACTTTTGACATAGAAGGAAAACCGCTATTTCGCCGATTTTTTTTTTGAATTCTTCCCTAGGACCGACAGAAAAAATCCCAGTCAAGCAGAGAGTGGCTCCGCTACTTTAACATGTCAAAAAAAAACAATCAAAGTCGGAAACTCCCCTCGAGTCGGGTGAATCGGCAGATTTTGCCTTCTAACACTCTCCCTCACTTTTGACATAGAAGGAAAACCGCTATTTCGCTGATTTTTTTTTTTGAATTCTTCCCTAGGAACTCCCGATGAAATCCCAGTCAAGCAGAGAGTGGCTCCGCTACTTTAACATATCAAAAAAAATCAATCAAAGTCGGAAACTCCCCTCGGGTCGGGTGAATCGGCAGATTTTGCCTTCTAAGACTCTCCCTCACTTTTGACATAGAAGGAAAACCGCTATTTTGCTGATTTTTTTTTTGAATTCTTCCCTAGGAACCACAGAAAAAATCCCAGTCAAGCAGAGAGTGGCTCCGCTACTTTAACATGTCAAAAAAAACAATCAAAGTCGGAAACTCCCCTCGGGTCGGGTGAATCGGCAGATTTTGCCTTCTAACACTCTCCCTCACTTTTGACATAGAAGGAAAACCGCTATTTCGCTGATTTTTTTTTTGAATTCTTCCCTAGGACCCATAGAAAAATTCCCAGTCAAGCAGAGAGTGGCTCCGCTACTTTAACATATCAAAAAAAAACAATCAATGTCGGAAACTCCCCTCGGGTCGGGTGAATCGGCAGATTTTGCCTTCTAACACTCTCCCTCACTTTTGACATAGAAGGAAAACCGCTATTTCGTTGATTTTTTTTTTTGAATTCTTCCCTAGGAACTCCCGATGAAATCCCAGTCAAGCAGAGAGTGGCTCCGCTACTTTAACATATCAAAAAAAAACAATCAAAGTCGGAAACTCCCCTCGGGTCGGGTGAATCGGCAGATTTTGCCTTCTAACACTCTCCCTCACTTTTGACATAGAAGGAAAACCGCTATTTCGCTGATTTTTTTTTTGAATTCTTCCCTAGGACCCACAGGAAAAATCCCAGTCAAGCAGAGAGTGGCTCCGCTACTTTAATATATAAAAAAAAAACAATCAAAGTCGGAAACTCCCCTCGGGTCGGGTGAATCGGCAGATTTTGCCTTCTAACACTCTCCCTCTTTTTTGACATAGAAGGAGGGCCGCTATTTCGCTGATTTTTTTTTTGAATTCTTCCCTAGGAACTCCCGATAAAATCCCAGTCAAGCAGAGAGTGGCTCCGCTACTTTAACATATCACAAAAAAACAATCAAAGTCGGAAACTCCCCTCGGGTCGGGTGAATCGGCAGATTTTGCCTTCTAACACTCTCCCTCTTTTTTGACATAGAAGGAGGGCCGCTATTTCGCTGATTTTTTTTTTGAATTCTTCCCTAGGACCTCCCGATGAAATCCCAGTCAAGCAGAGAGTAGCTCCGCTACTTTAACATATCACAAAAAAACAATCAATGTTTGATATCTTCTAAATAGCTGCCCGGCTGCTCAGAACTCGCGGAAAAAAGTAGAAAAGAGTTGAATTAGAGAAAATGTCAAAATTGGCCATTTTGACTGAAGAATGGCTGACCCCTGAAACTGGCCCACCCAAAATTCTGTCTTTTCCATTCTTTCTCGTTTGATATCTTCTAAATAGCTGCCCGGCTGCTCAGAACTCGCGGAAAAAATTGAAAAATCGTTGAATTAGAGAAAATGTCAAAATTGGCCATTTTGACTGAAGAATGGCTGACCCCTGAAACTGGCCCACCCAAAATTTTGTCTTTTCCATTCTTTCTCGTATGATATCTTCTAAATCGCTGCCCGGCTACTCAGAACTCGTGAGAAAAATTGAAAAATCGTTGAATTAGAGAAAATGTCAAAATTGGCCATTTTGACTGAAGAATGGTTGACCCCTGAAACTGGCCCACTCAAAATTCTGTCTTTTCCATTCTTTCTCGTTTGATATCTTCTAAATAGCTGCCCGGCTGCTCAGAACTCGCGGAAAAAAGTAGAAAAGAGTTGAATTAGAGAAAATGTCAAAATTGGCCATTTTGACTGAAGAATCGCTGACCCCTGAAACCAGCCCACCCAAAATTCTGTCTTTTCCATTATTTCTCGTTTGATATCTTCTAAATAGCTGCCCGGCTGCTCAGAACTCGCGGAAAAAAGTAGAAAAGAGTTGAATTAGAGAAAATGTCAAAATTGGCCATTTTGACTGAAGAATGGCTGACCCCTGAAACCAGCCCACCCAAAATTCTGTCTTTTCCATTATTTCTCGTTTGATATCTTCTAAATAGCTGCCCGGCTGCTCAGAACTCGCGGAAAAAAGTAGAAAAGAGTTGAATTAGAGAAAATGTCAAAATTGGCCATTTTGACTGAAGAATGGCTGACCCCTGAAACCGGCCCACCCAAAATTCGGTCTTTTCCATTCTTTCTCGTTTGATATCTTCTAAATAGCTGCCCGGCTGCTCAGAACTCGCGGGAAAAAGTAGAAAAGAGTTGAATTAGAGAAAATGTCAAAATTGGCCATTTTGACTGAAGATTGGCTGACCCCTGAAACCGGCCCACCCAAAATTCTGTCTTTTCCATTCTTTCTCGTTTGATATCTTCTAAATAGCTGCCCGGCTGCTCAGAACTCGCGGAAAAAAGTAGAAAGGAGTTGAATTAGAGAAAATGTCAAAATTGGCCATTTTGACTGAAGAATCGTTGACCCCTGAAACTGACCCACCCAAAATTCTGTCTTTTCCATTCTTTCTCGTTTGATATCTTCTAAATAGCTGCCCGGCTGCTCAGAACTCGCGGAAAAAAGTAGAAAAGAGTTGAATTAGAGAAAATGTCAAAATTGGCCATTTTGACTGAAGAATCGCTGACCCCTGAAACCAGCCCACCCAAAATTCTGTCTTTTCCATTATTTCTCGTTTGATATCTTCTAAATAGCTGCCCGGCTGCTCAGAACTCGCGGAAAAAAGTAGAAAAGAGTTGAATTAGAGAAAATGTCAAAATTGGCCATTTTGACTGAAGAATGGCTGACCCCTGAAACCGGCCCACCCAAAATTCGGTCTTTTCCATTCTTTCTCGTTTGATATCTTCTAAATAGCTGCCCGGCTGCTCAGAACTCGCGGAAAAAAGTAGAAAAGAGTTGAATTAGAGAAAATGTCAAAATTGGCCATTTTGACTGAAGAATGGTTGACCCCTGAAACTGGCCCACTCAAAATTCTGTCTTTTCCATTCTTTCTCGTTTGATGTCTTCTAAATAGCTGCCCGGCTGCTCAGAACTCGCGGAAAAAAGTAGAAAAGAGTTGAATTAGAGAAAATGTCAAAATTGGCCATTTTGACTGAAGAATGGCTGACCCCTGAAACCGGCCCACCCAAAATTCTGTCTTTCCCATTCTTTCTCATTTGATATCTTCTAAATAGCTGCCCGGCTGCTCAGAACTCGCGGAAAAAAGTAGAAAAGAGTTGAATTAGAGAAAATGTCAAAATTGGCCATTTTGACTGAAGAATGGCTGACCCCTGAAACTGGCCCACCCAAAATTCTGTCTTTTCCATTCTTTCTCGTTTGATATCTTCTAAATAGCTGCCCGGCTGCTCAGAACTCGCGGAAAAAAGTAGAAAAGAGTTGAATTAGAGAAAATGTCAAAATTGGCCATTTTGACTGAAGAATCGCTGACCCCTGAAACCAGCCCACCCAAAATTCTGTCTTTTCCATTATTTCTCGTTTGATATCTTCTAAATAGCTGCCCGGCTGCTCAGAACTCGCGGAAAAAAGTAGAAAAGAGTTGAATTAGAGAAAATGTCAAAATTGGCCATTTTGACTGAAGAATGGCTGACCCCTGAAACCGGCCCACCCAAAATTCGGTCTTTTCCATTCTTTCTCGTTTGATATCTTCTAAATAGCTGCCCGGCTGCTCAGAACTCGCGGAAAAAAGTAGAAAAGAGTTGAATTAGAGAAAATGTCAAAATTGGCCATTTTGACTGAAGAATGGTTGACCCCTGAAACTGGCCCACTCAAAATTCTGTCTTTTCCATTCTTTCTCGTTTGATGTCTTCTAAATAGCTGCCCGGCTGCTCAGAACTCGCGGAAAAAAGTAGAAAAGAGTTGAATTAGAGAAAATGTCAAAATTGGCCATTTTGACTGAAGAATGGTTGACCCCTGAAACTGGCCCACTCAAAATTCTGTCTTTTCCATTCTTTCTCGTTTGATGTCTTCTAAATAGCTGCCCGGCTGCTCAGAACTCGCGGAAAAAAGTAGAAAAGAGTTGAATTAGAGAAAATGTCAAAATTGGCCATTTTGACTGAAGAATGGCTGACCCCTGAAACCGGCCCACCCAAAATTCTGTCTTTCCCATTCTTTCTCGTTTGATATCTTCTAAATAGCTGCCCGGCTGCTCAGAACTCGCGGAAAAAAGTAGAAAAGAGTTGAATTAGAAAAAATGTCAAAATTGGCCATTTTGACTGAAGAATGGTTGACCCCTGAAACTGGCCCACTCAAAATTCTGTCTTTTCCATTCTTTCTCGTTTGATATCTTCTAAATAGCTGCCCGGCTGCTCAGAACTCGCGGGAAAAAGTAGAAAAGAGTTGAATTAGAGAAAATGTCAAAATTGGCCATTTTGACTGAAGATTGGCTGACCCCTGAAACCGGCCCACCCAAAATTCTGTCTTTTCCATTCTTTCTCGTTTGATATCTTCTAAATAGCTGCCCGGCTGCTCAGAACTCGCGGAAAAAAGTAGAAAGGAGTTGAATTAGAGAAAATGTCAAAATTGGCCATTTTGACTGAAGAATCGTTGACCCCTGAAACTGACCCACCCAAAATTCTGTCTTTTCCATTCTTTCTCGTTTGATATCTTCTAAATAGCTGCCCGGCTGCTCAGAACTCGCGGAAAAAAGTAGAAAAGAGTTGAATTAGAGAAAATGTCAAAATTGGCCATTTTGACTGAAGAATCGCTGACCCCTGAAACCAGCCCACCCAAAATTCTGTCTTTTCCATTATTTCTCGTTTGATATCTTCTAAATAGCTGCCCGGCTGCTCAGAACTCGCGGAAAAAAGTAGAAAAGAGTTGAATTAGAGAAAATGTCAAAATTGGCCATTTTGACTGAAGAATGGCTGACCCCTGAAACCGGCCCACCCAAAATTCGGTCTTTTCCATTCTTTCTCGTTTGATATCTTCTAAATAGCTGCCCGGCTGCTCAGAACTCGCGGAAAAAAGTAGAAAAGAGTTGAATTAGAAAAAATGTCAAAATTGGCCATTTTGACTGAAGAATGGTTGACCCCTGAAACTGGCCCACTCAAAATTCTGTCTTTTCCATTCTTTCTCGTTTGATGTCTTCTAAATAGCTGCCCGGCTGCTCAGAACTCGCGGAAAAAAGTAGAAAAGAGTTGAATTAGAGAAAATGTCAAAATTGGCCATTTTGACTGAAGAATGGCTGACCCCTGAAACCGGCCCACCCAAAATTCTGTCTTTCCCATTCTTTCTCGTTTGATATCTTCTAAATAGCTGCCCGGCTGCTCAGAACTCGCGGAAAAAAGTAGAAAAGAGTTGAATTAGAGAAAATGTCAAAATTGGCCATTTTGACTGAAGAATGGCTGACCCCTGAAACTGGCCCACCCAAAATTCTGTCTTTTCCATTCTTTCTCGTTTGATATCTTCTAAATAGCTGCCCGGCTGCTCAGAACTCACGGAAAAAAGTAGAAAAGAGTTGAATTAGAGAAAATGTCAAAATTGGCCATTTTGACTGAAGAATGGCTGACCCCTGAAACCGGCCCACCCAAAATTCGGTCTTTTCCATTCTTTCTCGTTTGATATCTTCTAAATAGCTGCCCGGCTGCTCAGAACTCGCGGAAAAAAGTAGAAAAGAGTTGAATTAGAGAAAATGTCAAAATTGGCCATTTTGACTGAAGAATGGTTGACCCCTAAAACTGGCCCACCCAAAATTCTGTCTTTTCCATTCTTTCTCGTTTGATATCTTCTAAATAGATGCCCGGCTGCTCAAAACTCGCGGAAAAAAGTAGAAAAGAGTTGAATTAGAGAAAATGTCAAAATTGGCCATTTTGACTGAAGAATCGCTGACCCCTGAAACCGGCCCACCCAAAATTCTGTCTTTTCCATTATTTCTCGTTTGATATCTTCTAAATAGCTGCCCGGCTGCTCAGAACTCGCGGAAAAAATTG
Organism: Coelinius sp. EB29; assembly: GCA_035578325.1. Lineage (NCBI taxonomy): Eukaryota > Metazoa > Arthropoda > Insecta > Hymenoptera > Braconidae > Coelinius > Coelinius sp. EB29. The sequence continues at coordinate 5,566,355 of JAOZGT010000009.1, read as the reverse complement.
TAAAATCGTTGAATTAGAGAAAATGTCAAAATCGGCCATTTTGACTGAAGAATGGCTGACCTTTGAAATGTCGGAAACTCCCCTCGGGTCGGGTGAATTGCCAGATTTTGCCGTCTAACACTCTCCCTCACTTTTGACATAGAAGGAAAACCGCTATTTCGCCGATTTTTTTTTTGGATTCTTCCCTAGGACCGACAGAAAAAATCCCAGTCAAGCAGAGAGTGGCTCCGCTACTTTAACATGTCAAAAAAAAACAATCAAAGTCGGAAACTCCCCTCGAGTCGGGTGAATCGGCAGATTTTGCCTTCTAACACTCTCCCTCACTTTTGACATAGAAGGAAAACCGCTATTTCGCTGATTTTTTTTTTTGAATTCTTCCCTAGGAACTCCCGATGAAATCCCAGTCAAGCAGAGAGTGGCTCCGCTACTTTAACATATCAAAAAAAATCAATCAAAGTCGGAAACTCCCCTCGGGTCGGGTGAATCGGCAGATTTTGCCTTCTAAGACTCTCCCTCACTTTTGACATAGAAGGAAAACCGCTATTTTGCTGATTTTTTTTTTGAATTCTTCCCTAGGAACCACAGAAAAAATCCCAGTCAAGCAGAGAGTGGCTCCGCTACTTTAACATGTCAAAAAAAACAATCAAAGTCGGAAACTCCCCTCGGGTCGGGTGAATCGGCAGATTTTGCCTTCTAACACTCTCCCTCACTTTTGACATAGAAGGAAAACCGCTATTTCGCTGATTTTTTTTTTGAATTCTTCCCTAGGACCCATAGAAAAATTCCCAGTCAAGCAGAGAGTGGCTCCGCTACTTTAACATATCAAAAAAAAACAATCAATGTCGGAAACTCCCCTCGGGTCGGGTGAATCGGCAGATTTTGCCTTCTAACACTCTCCCTCACTTTTGACATAGAAGGAAAACCGCTATTTCGTTGATTTTTTTTTTTGAATTCTTCCCTAGGAACTCCCGATGAAATCCCAGTCAAGCAGAGAGTGGCTCCGCTACTTTAACATATCAAAAAAAAACAATCAAAGTCGGAAACTCCCCTCGGGTCGGGTGAATCGGCAGATTTTGCCTTCTAACACTCTCCCTCACTTTTGACATAGAAGGAAAACCGCTATTTCGCTGATTTTTTTTTTGAATTCTTCCCTAGGACCCACAGGAAAAATCCCAGTCAAGCAGAGAGTGGCTCCGCTACTTTAATATATAAAAAAAAAACAATCAAAGTCGGAAACTCCCCTCGGGTCGGGTGAATCGGCAGATTTTGCCTTCTAACACTCTCCCTCTTTTTTGACATAGAAGGAGGGCCGCTATTTCGCTGATTTTTTTTTTGAATTCTTCCCTAGGAACTCCCGATAAAATCCCAGTCAAGCAGAGAGTGGCTCCGCTACTTTAACATATCACAAAAAAACAATCAAAGTCGGAAACTCCCCTCGGGTCGGGTGAATCGGCAGATTTTGCCTTCTAACACTCTCCCTCTTTTTTGACATAGAAGGAGGGCCGCTATTTCGCTGATTTTTTTTTTGAATTCTTCCCTAGGACCTCCCGATGAAATCCCAGTCAAGCAGAGAGTAGCTCCGCTACTTTAACATATCACAAAAAAACAATCAATGTTTGATATCTTCTAAATAGCTGCCCGGCTGCTCAGAACTCGCGGAAAAAAGTAGAAAAGAGTTGAATTAGAGAAAATGTCAAAATTGGCCATTTTGACTGAAGAATGGCTGACCCCTGAAACTGGCCCACCCAAAATTCTGTCTTTTCCATTCTTTCTCGTTTGATATCTTCTAAATAGCTGCCCGGCTGCTCAGAACTCGCGGAAAAAATTGAAAAATCGTTGAATTAGAGAAAATGTCAAAATTGGCCATTTTGACTGAAGAATGGCTGACCCCTGAAACTGGCCCACCCAAAATTTTGTCTTTTCCATTCTTTCTCGTATGATATCTTCTAAATCGCTGCCCGGCTACTCAGAACTCGTGAGAAAAATTGAAAAATCGTTGAATTAGAGAAAATGTCAAAATTGGCCATTTTGACTGAAGAATGGTTGACCCCTGAAACTGGCCCACTCAAAATTCTGTCTTTTCCATTCTTTCTCGTTTGATATCTTCTAAATAGCTGCCCGGCTGCTCAGAACTCGCGGAAAAAAGTAGAAAAGAGTTGAATTAGAGAAAATGTCAAAATTGGCCATTTTGACTGAAGAATCGCTGACCCCTGAAACCAGCCCACCCAAAATTCTGTCTTTTCCATTATTTCTCGTTTGATATCTTCTAAATAGCTGCCCGGCTGCTCAGAACTCGCGGAAAAAAGTAGAAAAGAGTTGAATTAGAGAAAATGTCAAAATTGGCCATTTTGACTGAAGAATGGCTGACCCCTGAAACCAGCCCACCCAAAATTCTGTCTTTTCCATTATTTCTCGTTTGATATCTTCTAAATAGCTGCCCGGCTGCTCAGAACTCGCGGAAAAAAGTAGAAAAGAGTTGAATTAGAGAAAATGTCAAAATTGGCCATTTTGACTGAAGAATGGCTGACCCCTGAAACCGGCCCACCCAAAATTCGGTCTTTTCCATTCTTTCTCGTTTGATATCTTCTAAATAGCTGCCCGGCTGCTCAGAACTCGCGGGAAAAAGTAGAAAAGAGTTGAATTAGAGAAAATGTCAAAATTGGCCATTTTGACTGAAGATTGGCTGACCCCTGAAACCGGCCCACCCAAAATTCTGTCTTTTCCATTCTTTCTCGTTTGATATCTTCTAAATAGCTGCCCGGCTGCTCAGAACTCGCGGAAAAAAGTAGAAAGGAGTTGAATTAGAGAAAATGTCAAAATTGGCCATTTTGACTGAAGAATCGTTGACCCCTGAAACTGACCCACCCAAAATTCTGTCTTTTCCATTCTTTCTCGTTTGATATCTTCTAAATAGCTGCCCGGCTGCTCAGAACTCGCGGAAAAAAGTAGAAAAGAGTTGAATTAGAGAAAATGTCAAAATTGGCCATTTTGACTGAAGAATCGCTGACCCCTGAAACCAGCCCACCCAAAATTCTGTCTTTTCCATTATTTCTCGTTTGATATCTTCTAAATAGCTGCCCGGCTGCTCAGAACTCGCGGAAAAAAGTAGAAAAGAGTTGAATTAGAGAAAATGTCAAAATTGGCCATTTTGACTGAAGAATGGCTGACCCCTGAAACCGGCCCACCCAAAATTCGGTCTTTTCCATTCTTTCTCGTTTGATATCTTCTAAATAGCTGCCCGGCTGCTCAGAACTCGCGGAAAAAAGTAGAAAAGAGTTGAATTAGAGAAAATGTCAAAATTGGCCATTTTGACTGAAGAATGGTTGACCCCTGAAACTGGCCCACTCAAAATTCTGTCTTTTCCATTCTTTCTCGTTTGATGTCTTCTAAATAGCTGCCCGGCTGCTCAGAACTCGCGGAAAAAAGTAGAAAAGAGTTGAATTAGAGAAAATGTCAAAATTGGCCATTTTGACTGAAGAATGGCTGACCCCTGAAACCGGCCCACCCAAAATTCTGTCTTTCCCATTCTTTCTCATTTGATATCTTCTAAATAGCTGCCCGGCTGCTCAGAACTCGCGGAAAAAAGTAGAAAAGAGTTGAATTAGAGAAAATGTCAAAATTGGCCATTTTGACTGAAGAATGGCTGACCCCTGAAACTGGCCCACCCAAAATTCTGTCTTTTCCATTCTTTCTCGTTTGATATCTTCTAAATAGCTGCCCGGCTGCTCAGAACTCGCGGAAAAAAGTAGAAAAGAGTTGAATTAGAGAAAATGTCAAAATTGGCCATTTTGACTGAAGAATCGCTGACCCCTGAAACCAGCCCACCCAAAATTCTGTCTTTTCCATTATTTCTCGTTTGATATCTTCTAAATAGCTGCCCGGCTGCTCAGAACTCGCGGAAAAAAGTAGAAAAGAGTTGAATTAGAGAAAATGTCAAAATTGGCCATTTTGACTGAAGAATGGCTGACCCCTGAAACCGGCCCACCCAAAATTCGGTCTTTTCCATTCTTTCTCGTTTGATATCTTCTAAATAGCTGCCCGGCTGCTCAGAACTCGCGGAAAAAAGTAGAAAAGAGTTGAATTAGAGAAAATGTCAAAATTGGCCATTTTGACTGAAGAATGGTTGACCCCTGAAACTGGCCCACTCAAAATTCTGTCTTTTCCATTCTTTCTCGTTTGATGTCTTCTAAATAGCTGCCCGGCTGCTCAGAACTCGCGGAAAAAAGTAGAAAAGAGTTGAATTAGAGAAAATGTCAAAATTGGCCATTTTGACTGAAGAATGGTTGACCCCTGAAACTGGCCCACTCAAAATTCTGTCTTTTCCATTCTTTCTCGTTTGATGTCTTCTAAATAGCTGCCCGGCTGCTCAGAACTCGCGGAAAAAAGTAGAAAAGAGTTGAATTAGAGAAAATGTCAAAATTGGCCATTTTGACTGAAGAATGGCTGACCCCTGAAACCGGCCCACCCAAAATTCTGTCTTTCCCATTCTTTCTCGTTTGATATCTTCTAAATAGCTGCCCGGCTGCTCAGAACTCGCGGAAAAAAGTAGAAAAGAGTTGAATTAGAAAAAATGTCAAAATTGGCCATTTTGACTGAAGAATGGTTGACCCCTGAAACTGGCCCACTCAAAATTCTGTCTTTTCCATTCTTTCTCGTTTGATATCTTCTAAATAGCTGCCCGGCTGCTCAGAACTCGCGGGAAAAAGTAGAAAAGAGTTGAATTAGAGAAAATGTCAAAATTGGCCATTTTGACTGAAGATTGGCTGACCCCTGAAACCGGCCCACCCAAAATTCTGTCTTTTCCATTCTTTCTCGTTTGATATCTTCTAAATAGCTGCCCGGCTGCTCAGAACTCGCGGAAAAAAGTAGAAAGGAGTTGAATTAGAGAAAATGTCAAAATTGGCCATTTTGACTGAAGAATCGTTGACCCCTGAAACTGACCCACCCAAAATTCTGTCTTTTCCATTCTTTCTCGTTTGATATCTTCTAAATAGCTGCCCGGCTGCTCAGAACTCGCGGAAAAAAGTAGAAAAGAGTTGAATTAGAGAAAATGTCAAAATTGGCCATTTTGACTGAAGAATCGCTGACCCCTGAAACCAGCCCACCCAAAATTCTGTCTTTTCCATTATTTCTCGTTTGATATCTTCTAAATAGCTGCCCGGCTGCTCAGAACTCGCGGAAAAAAGTAGAAAAGAGTTGAATTAGAGAAAATGTCAAAATTGGCCATTTTGACTGAAGAATGGCTGACCCCTGAAACCGGCCCACCCAAAATTCGGTCTTTTCCATTCTTTCTCGTTTGATATCTTCTAAATAGCTGCCCGGCTGCTCAGAACTCGCGGAAAAAAGTAGAAAAGAGTTGAATTAGAGAAAATGTCAAAATTGGCCATTTTGACTGAAGAATGGTTGACCCCTGAAACTGGCCCACTCAAAATTCTGTCTTTTCCATTCTTTCTCGTTTGATGTCTTCTAAATAGCTGCCCGGCTGCTCAGAACTCGCGGAAAAAAGTAGAAAAGAGTTGAATTAGAGAAAATGTCAAAATTGGCCATTTTGACTGAAGAATGGCTGACCCCTGAAACCGGCCCACCCAAAATTCTGTCTTTCCCATTCTTTCTCATTTGATATCTTCTAAATAGCTGCCCGGCTGCTCAGAACTCGCGGAAAAAAGTAGAAAAGAGTTGAATTAGAGAAAATGTCAAAATTGGCCATTTTGACTGAAGAATGGCTGACCCCTGAAACTGGCCCACCCAAAATTCTGTCTTTTCCATTCTTTCTCGTTTGATATCTTCTAAATAGCTGCCCGGCTGCTCAGAACTCGCGGAAAAAAGTAGAAAAGAGTTGAATTAGAGAAAATGTCAAAATTGGCCATTTTGACTGAAGAATCGCTGACCCCTGAAACCAGCCCACCCAAAATTCTGTCTTTTCCATTATTTCTCGTTTGATATCTTCTAAATAGCTGCCCGGCTGCTCAGAACTCGCGGAAAAAAGTAGAAAAGAGTTGAATTAGAGAAAATGTCAAAATTGGCCATTTTGACTGAAGAATGGCTGACCCCTGAAACTGGCCCACCCAAAATTCTGTCTTTTCCATTCTTTCTCGTTTGATATCTTCTAAATAGCTGCCCGGCTGCTCAGAACTCGCGGAAAAAATTGAAAAATCGTTGAATTAGAGAAAATGTCAAAATTGGCCATTTTGACTGAAGAATGGCTGACCCCTGAAACTGGCCCACCCAAAATTTTGTCTTTTCCATTCTTTCTCGTATGATATCTTCTAAATCGCTGCCCGGCTACTCAGAACTCGTGAGAAAAATTGAAAAATCGTTGAATTAGAGAAAATGTCAAAATTGGCCATTTTGACTGAAGAATGGTTGACCCCTGAAACTGGCCCACTCAAAATTCTGTCTTTTCCATTCTTTCTCGTTTGATATCTTCTAAATAGCTGCCCGGCTGCTCAGAACTCGCGGAAAAAAGTAGAAAAGAGTTGAATTAGAGAAAATGTCAAAATTGGCCATTTTGACTGAAGAATCGCTGACCCCTGAAACCAGCCCACCCAAAATTCTGTCTTTTCCATTATTTCTCGTTTGATATCTTCTAAATAGCTGCCCGGCTGCTCAGAACTCGCGGAAAAAAGTAGAAAAGAGTTGAATTAGAGAAAATGTCAAAATTGGCCATTTTGACTGAAGAATGGCTGACCCCTGAAACCAGCCCACCCAAAATTCTGTCTTTTCCATTATTTCTCGTTTGATATCTTCTAAATAGCTGCCCGGCTGCTCAGAACTCGCGGAAAAAAGTAGAAAAGAGTTGAATTAGAGAAAATGTCAAAATTGGCCATTTTGACTGAAGAATGGCTGACCCCTGAAACCGGCCCACCCAAAATTCGGTCTTTTCCATTCTTTCTCGTTTGATATCTTCTAAATAGCTGCCCGGCTGCTCAGAACTCGCGGGAAAAAGTAGAAAAGAGTTGAATTAGAGAAAATGTCAAAATTGGCCATTTTGACTGAAGATTGGCTGACCCCTGAAACCGGCCCACCCAAAATTCTGTCTTTTCCATTCTTTCTCGTTTGATATCTTCTAAATAGCTGCCCGGCTGCTCAGAACTCGCGGAAAAAAGTAGAAAGGAGTTGAATTAGAGAAAATGTCAAAATTGGCCATTTTGACTGAAGAATCGTTGACCCCTGAAACTGACCCACCCAAAATTCTGTCTTTTCCATTCTTTCTCGTTTGATATCTTCTAAATAGCTGCCCGGCTGCTCAGAACTCGCGGAAAAAAGTAGAAAAGAGTTGAATTAGAGAAAATGTCAAAATTGGCCATTTTGACTGAAGAATCGCTGACCCCTGAAACCAGCCCACCCAAAATTCTGTCTTTTCCATTATTTCTCGTTTGATATCTTCTAAATAGCTGCCCGGCTGCTCAGAACTCGCGGAAAAAAGTAGAAAAGAGTTGAATTAGAGAAAATGTCAAAATTGGCCATTTTGACTGAAGAATGGCTGACCCCTGAAACCGGCCCACCCAAAATTCGGTCTTTTCCATTCTTTCTCGTTTGATATCTTCTAAATAGCTGCCCGGCTGCTCAGAACTCGCGGAAAAAAGTAGAAAAGAGTTGAATTAGAGAAAATGTCAAAATTGGCCATTTTGACTGAAGAATGGTTGACCCCTGAAACTGGCCCACTCAAAATTCTGTCTTTTCCATTCTTTCTCGTTTGATGTCTTCTAAATAGCTGCCCGGCTGCTCAGAACTCGCGGAAAAAAGTAGAAAAGAGTTGAATTAGAGAAAATGTCAAAATTGGCCATTTTGACTGAAGAATGGCTGACCCCTGAAACCGGCCCACCCAAAATTCTGTCTTTCCCATTCTTTCTCATTTGATATCTTCTAAATAGCTGCCCGGCTGCTCAGAACTCGCGGAAAAAAGTAGAAAAGAGTTGAATTAGAGAAAATGTCAAAATTGGCCATTTTGACTGAAGAATGGCTGACCCCTGAAACTGGCCCACCCAAAATTCTGTCTTTTCCATTCTTTCTCGTTTGATATCTTCTAAATAGCTGCCCGGCTGCTCAGAACTCACGGAAAAAAGTAGAAAAGAGTTGAATTAGAGAAAATGTCAAAATTGGCCATTTTGACTGAAGAATGGCTGACCCCTGAAACCGGCCCACCCAAAATTCGGTCTTTTCCATTCTTTCTCGTTTGATATCTTCTAAATAGCTGCCCGGCTGCTCAGAACTCGCGGAAAAAAGTAGAAAAGAGTTGAATTAGAGAAAATGTCAAAATTGGCCATTTTGACTGAAGAATGGTTGACCCCTAAAACTGGCCCACCCAAAATTCTGTCTTTTCCATTCTTTCTCGTTTGATATCTTCTAAATAGATGCCCGGCTGCTCAAAACTCGCGGAAAAAAGTAGAAAAGAGTTGAATTAGAGAAAATGTCAAAATTGGCCATTTTGACTGAAGAATCGCTGACCCCTGAAACCGGCCCACCCAAAATTCTGTCTTTTCCATTATTTCTCGTTTGATATCTTCTAAATAGCTGCCCGGCTGCTCAGAACTCGCGGAAAAAATTGTAAAATCGTTGAATTAGAGAAAATGTCAAAATCGGCCATTTTGACTGAAGAATGGCTGACCTTTGAAATGTCGGAAACTCCCCTCGGGTCGGGTGAATTGCCAGATTTTGCCGTCTAACACTCTCCCTCACTTTTGACATAGAAGGAAAACCGCTATTTCGCCGATTTTTTTTTTGAATTCTTCCCTAGGACCGACAGAAAAAATCCCAGTCAAGCAGAGAGTGGCTCCGCTACTTTAACATGTCAAAAAAAAACAATCAAAGTCGGAAACTCCCCTCGAGTCGGGTGAATCGGCAGATTTTGCCTTCTAACACTCTCCCTCACTTTTGACATAGAAGGAAAACCGCTATTTCGCTGATTTTTTTTTTTGAATTCTTCCCTAGGAACTCCCGATGAAATCCCAGTCAAGCAGAGAGTGGCTCCGCTACTTTAACATATCAAAAAAAATCAATCAAAGTCGGAAACTCCCCTCGGGTCGGGTGAATCGGCAGATTTTGCCTTCTAAGACTCTCCCTCACTTTTGACATAGAAGGAAAACCGCTATTTTGCTGATTTTTTTTTTGAATTCTTCCCTAGGACCCACAGAAAAAATCCCAGTCAAGCAGAGAGTGGCTCCGCTACTTTAACATGTCAAAAAAAACAATCAAAGTCGGAAACTCCCCTCGGGTCGGGTGAATCGGCAGATTTTGCCTTCTAACACTCTCCCTCACTTTTGACATAGAAGGAAAACCGCTATTTCGCTGATTTTTTTTTTGAATTCTTCCCTAGGACCCACAGAAAAATTCCCAGTCAAGCAGAGAGTGGCTCCGCTACTTTAACATATCAAAAAAAAACAATCAATGTCGGAAACTCCCCTCGGGTCGGGTGAATCGGCAGATTTTGCCTTCTAACACTCTCCCTCACTTTTGACATAGAAGGAAAACCGCTATTTCGTTGATTTTTTTTTTGAATTCTTCCCTAGGAACTCCCGATGAAATCCCAGTCAAGCAGAGAGTGGCTCCGCTACTTTAACATATCAAAAAAAAACAATCAAAGTCGGAAACTCCCCTCGGGTCGGGTGAATCGGCAGATTTTGCCTTCTAACACTCTCCCTCACTTTTGACATAGAAGGAAAACCGCTATTTCGCTGATTTTTTTTTTGAATTCTTCCCTAGGACCCACAGGAAAAATCCCAGTCAAGCAGAGAGTGGCTCTGCTACTTTAACATATCAAAAAAAAACAATCAAAGTCGGAAACTCCCCTCGGGTCGGGTGAATTGGCAGATTTTGCCTTCTAACACTCTCCCTCACTTTTGACATAGAAGGGGGGCCAAAAAAAACTTTCAAAGGCGGAAACTCAAATTTCTCGGTCGGGTAATTCGGCCAATTTCACCTTCTAACACTCTCCCTCACTTTTGACATAGAAAAACGTTGGTGATTTCACTGAATTTTTTTTTCAATTCTTCCTTAGGACGCGCCGAAGCTTAGTTATTAGCCGGTAGCTTAGTTGGTAGAGTGCCCGGCGCGTAACTGGGAGATCCGGGTTCAACTCCCGGCTGGGGCTGCTGTGATTTTTTCTCTCGAAATTCTGATTCTCTTTGAATTTTTTTTTTTTCACTGAATCGGATTTCCTCTCGGATTTCACTGAAATTTTTGTAATGAACGAAAAATCATGGCACTTACGCCCCTTTAATTTTAGACCGACGATGTACAATTGACACAATTACATCGTAAAGGAAGTGTAATCAATAACAGTACATTGTCTTTATGAATTTTAGACGACGATCATGCAATCCAAAAAATATACATTGGTTGAATTGATAACCCCTGCTCGAAGAGCGTTTATTTTCACTATTTCTATAATTGAGTAAATGCTGCCATCTCCCGAATGCAATTGGATTTGATAACTCCGATCGATTACAGGTAAAAAGGATTTAATTTCTTCCCTACTGACACTGTTTGACCGACAAAAAGTGTCGTGACCAAGCGATATTGTGGTCAACTGTTCCTCACTAGATTCTGTACTACCGTGGAGGTGCTCAGTTATGGAAGTATAAGCGAAGCCCCCCCGCTAAATAAACCTCCAGCTCCCTCTACAACCCTCCACCTCAACTACACACTCAGCCGTTCCCCTCGAGCGGTCATTTGGGAATGGACCTTGAGGACACCTCGTTGTCATGCACCAATGACATCCACACATGGGCTTGGCTCTACCAGAAAACCCATTAGTGGGATCGTGAAAATTCTCCATCCGGTTTGAGAACGATTTCTTTACCTCAATATCCCCCCCCCCCTCTCACACACGTCAGTTCAACAAATCCACTGGAATATGTGAGGTGTTACTGGAGGTGTTTCAAGCTCGAGAATAACGAAGGAACCGTCCTGGAGAAGCACAAATTGACTCGAGGAATAATCGTTGATTAAAACGATGAGAGACAGTCCCTCGTCGACATCAGCAATGCCCGGTGCACCTTATACATTGCGGTAACGAATCAAGGAATTGATAGACGTGAAAATAAGAGGATTTTATCACCACCTGGACAGTGTGAGTGGATTGAACTGATAAAATAAGAAGGATTTATTCAAACTCATCCAAATATGGCAACAAGTGACGAAGGTGTCACCGACCTGAGGGCAGAAATTGAGAGGCTCTCCAGAGAGCTAGATTTAGCATCAACCGAGAAGATCCAGTCGGCTCAGTATGGTCTAGCACTTTTGGAAGAAAAATCATCGCTTGAGTCGAGGTGCAATGAGCTTGAGACACTCTACGAGAATACCAGGCACGAGCTCGACATCACACAAGAGGTTAGTTGAGATTTTTTTATGAGATCATTTTCAATTGAGTTTGGGTAAATAAACAGTGTATTTTTGGATTTTATACTTCCTGAGGATGTTTGGGAAATTTGGGTGGAGGGTTATTCAATAGTCAGGGAGAGACTTTGGCTTCGTCATGTCTGGAGAGAATATTGTACTAATTTTTTGGTATTCCAGAAGGAATATTTCGAGTTGTTTTTTTTCTTTTTCTAAGTTTTTTTCAATTTTCAGGCATTGGCTAAATTTCAAACTACAACAAAATTGACAACAAAAAGTGGGATAGAACAGGAGGAGAGTCTTTTGTGTGAGAGTGCTGCTAGGGAAACATCACTGCAGACACAGATTATCGAGCTTGAGACTGAAATTAAACAGGTGAGTAGACAATTGTTCAGCTGAGTAAATTCAGAAGTAAAATTGTGGTATTCGATGAATCAATGACAGCTACGTATCTGTTGACGGGAGATATCTCAGAATTGATGAGGGATATCAAAAATTATGTAGAGACCTTTTTTTGTAGCTTTTCATCTCCTCTACAAAAAAGGTTCTTATAAAAATTTCGCTATATCCCTCAGCTCCGAAAATAATCGCCGAAAACTGAAGACGTCACCAATGAATTTAAATAGAAATAACTAGTTCAGTTTTTGAGAAATATTTCTGGAGTGAGGGGAGATATCAAAATTTTTGTAAATACCTTTTTTGTACCTCTTGATTTTCTCTACAAAAAAGGTACTTACAAAAATTTTGCCATCTCCCTTGGATTCAGAGATATTCCCCAAAGAAGGACTCTTCTTTGCTGAATTAATAGGAATAATAATAAATACCAGAAAATAAATATTTGTCTCAACAGCTGCGTCATGAACTGGAGCGTGTGCAAGCAGAGAGAGACCATGCCCTCCAGGAACGTGAGGACGTTGGTAAAGACCACCAACAAGCTGAATCGGAGCGCAAGAATTTACGATCCGAGTTACGAGAGTGTCGTTTTCGTGAAACCCGTCTCCTCCAAGATTACTCAGAGCTCGAGGATGAGAATATATCACTCCAGAAACAAGTGTCAATTCTACGCTCCAGCCAAGTGGAGTTTGAGAGTGCCAAACACGAGATAAGAAGATTAACCGAGGAGGTTGATACGCTGAATAATCAGGTCGAGGAATTATCAAATCTCAAGACAATCGCTGAGAAGCAAATGGAGGAGGCGCTAGAGTCCCTCCAAGCTGAACGAGAAGCCAAATATGCCTTGAAGAAGGAGCTTGACCAGAGGATGAACAGTGAGTCCATATACAATCTGAGCAACCTTGCCCTCTCGATTCGTGGGATAACTGAGGACCAGACAATATGCAGTGATGGTGAGGATGATTCTCCAGCTCTGAGACGAATTGAAGCAGACCTAAAGACTCAGGAGCCAGGCACTTCAGCTGCTGGCAAACAAGTTGATCTTTTCTCAGAGATTCATTTGAATGAATTGAAAAAACTTGAGAAACAACTGGAACTTGCTGAGTCTGAAAAAGCACTCTTGTCCCAAAATTTGAGAGACAGTCAACATGCTGTGGAGAAGAGTCAGGGGGAATTGCAAGCCTTCGTTGCTAGGATTGTGCAATTGTCGGCACATGTTCAATCACTTCAGCATTTGCACTCTAAATTACCAGAGAAACAGACTGAGGAGACTGCTATGGATAAATTGACACAGGTAATGTATTTTTTTATTTTTTCATTGATAATGATTCACTGCTTTATGTTTCACGATTTACTTGATGAATTAATCAATGCATTTATATGATTTTATGAACCATCAGGCTGTTATGCAGTATCATCAATGGAGTACAATGTCAGCCAGAGAGATAGAACAGCTACAAAAAGACCTGGCCGAGCTAGAAGCTGGTCTGATAATCTCAGATACAACTCAGCAATTACGAACAGAACTCACGAATCTCAGAAATAAGGTAAAATCGTTACTAACTAAAATCTCATCCATCGAATTATCATTAATCATATGGAAAGTATTATGTAAATAAACAAGAAAGTGTATCCCTATTTACGGTGATAACAATTGGGGGATTGAGGCAAATAATAATCAAAATTATCATTTTAACTAAACGAAAAGCAAAATCCTGTGGTGTTGGTTAAAATGTGAAAGAAAAATTATGTTGAACAACAAATTGTCGGGTTCCAGATACCACTGTCAGAGATGAGTCTTCAGGAAAAGGTTGGAACGTGTGGCCCCGTTAACGTATTTACCACCTACTTAATAATAACACGAGTTTATCTCTAATTTTGTTCCATCATCTCTCATTACTCTCAGCCTATCTAATCAATTCATGTTGCTTCAATTTGCCATATTCTAACCAACGTATACCTAGGTATTGCTTATTCATCTTAACCGAATATCATTACATGTCCATTATGCAAGAGTACTAAAACCCAATGAATTAAAAATAAATAAATAAAAAAGTCGGAAAAATTAAATTTTGACTCACGAATGATGAATCGTATCGTTCGATTAATTAACGCGGCATGAATTCAGAATCGTGCTTACGAGCATGTCGAACTCATACGAAACATCGAATGCGAAAAAATTCTCCATCATTGTGCTCCCAAAAAACCTCACAAGACTCTATTCTCAAATAGATAATTAATCATTTGCAGCTGCTGGATACAGAGCACAAAAAAACTCAGTTGGAGTCAGACGTTGGAATTGTCTCTAAATTGGCAGCAGAGGCAGGTGGTTGTTTGGACACTGCCCAAAACGATCTCCAGAATATATCAGACGAGCTTGCTCAACTTTACCACCACGTGTGCGCTGTTAATGGTGAAACACCGTCCCGAGTTATTCTCGATCATGAGAAAATTGTTCCTGATAAGGAGGAAGAGGAGTCGAGTAGTAAAATTGAGTGGCTGAGAACTCTTTCCAAGACTGGATTACCTATCAAAGACCTGGAGAGCCTCAGCAAGGCCAAGGAGATTGGCAAACACATTGAGACTGTCATGGACCAAATAAAACACCTGAGTAATGCTGTTGAGCATACGATTGACATGTCCAAACTCAAGGGAACACAGGGAACTGTCTCTGATGGTAATTATTATTATTTCTTCTTTCCCCACTGAATCGTTTAGACCATTAACTACATGTTGATTCTCTTTACTTGCAGCTGGCAATGAGAACAAAGCTGAGGAGTCTGAACTCCGAGAACAGGTGATTAAACTGAAGGCTCAATTGTCCACCAAAATGGAGCAGATTGCCACCCTCAGAACTGTCCTCAAGTCGAACAAAAATACAGCTGAGGTGGCCCTCAATAATCTCAAGAGCAAGTATGAGACTGAAAAGAGCATTGTCAGCGAGACAATCTCTAAACTGAGGAATGAGCTGAGGAGATTGAAAGAAAATGCTGCAACATTCTCCAGTGAGTATCATTTACATCAACTGAAATATTATTTCCGTAGGGAAGTGATAAATCGTAATGACTCTCTTTGGTAATTGTGGATTTTTTTTTAATAATGAGATCGTTTTTGTAGATAATCAAATTTTTCTTAAAAGTTGATAATTATCAAGATAATTCAATATTTATTAGATGGAAAACATCTAGTAGTTTAGTTACGTTTTACCACTTCACTACAACCTCTCAATATCAATATTCATGACTTTACAATCTGTAGTAATTCCAATCTCTTTTACCCTCTTTTTTCCTCCTCGAATGCGCGACTAATTCTATGAACAAATTACCCATAAAAAAAAAACAATTAATCAAACGAAAAGTATTCATGTACATTGTCATTCTAATATCAAGCTCAGCTACAATTGATTTCGCTGTAGCACTGGGTGTATGCCATCGTGAATGTCGTTTTAGATGTTGAAAATATCCCACTGAGGATTTAATGATCTAATTTCCATTAATTTGTGGCCATAATGAGCAACTAAATGTACAATTAATAAGACTGACAACTAGTGTGCCCAGTGATATTTATTCGCATGCCATTCCAGTGGGAATGAAGAATCTTCAGCTTCATTCGTTTGAGGATGTTTATAATCTTTACGAAAATCAAATTTTTTTTTACGGTCAAGAAATATTTCCAATTCTTTTCACTGATAAAGAAACAAATAAAGCCAACTTTTCTGATGATAAAAAAAAAATAAGTCGCATCAGTTTTGACAAAATGAAATGAACCAATTTTTTCCTCATACCCAGGCTCTCGTGAGATTTATTCTTAAATTGATAAATCACTTACTAAAAAACTCTAAAAATAAAAATTGGAAATAGAGGGCAGTCTGGAAAAATAAACCGAATCCAATGGCCAAAGAAAAATTCGAGGTACCCATACAAATAATGGAGATATTGAAATAATTCAACCCCATTTCATTTATGAATAATAAACTCGGGTTGGCGGGTCAAAACTTTTATCAACCTAAAGGATATACCTTTCTCTCGTTTGAAAAGAAAAAAAAAACAACAATTTTTCGAATACTTCCGTCTTTGCATAAACATCCTGAAATGCCTGCATATATTCATATCGAGTTGTTCAACCAATTCACTTTATACCTTCAAACACTTCAAACTCATTAATTTCATGCACAGCACGTACATGCTAAAATCCCAGTGTAAAACCCCCTTCACTTGGTAACGGTTTAAAACACCCAATAAGACCAAGAAAAAAAAAAAAATTCACTCTTGACTCAGCCCCACAGGTGTTTTTAACACCCACCTAACTGTGAATTACCAACAGGTCTGCGTGCAATGTTTGCTGCACGTTGTGAGGAGTATGTAACACAGGTAGAAGAGCTCCAGCGTCAATTGTCAGTTGCTGAGGAGGACAGAAAGACCCTGAATCATCTTCTTCGATTAGCTGTTCAACAAAAACTCGGACTCACCATGAAACTTGAGGAATTGGAGGTAGATCGTGAATTGAGAAATTCACGTAGACATGGTACTGGTGGTAATGGACGTGGTAATAGAACTCGTATGCAGCAACAGTCTAACCGTCCTCACATGAGTAGAGAGTTCTTCTAGAAAATGGTCAAGATGTGGAGCAAAGTATTCTGAGTTGTTGAATAATCATAAACTCAAAATGTTAATTATGTGAACAATTACCTCGATTATCCATTGAATTGGCAATTGGAATTTTCACAATTGGGTAATTATCAATACCTAAAAACGTGCCAGAAATATATTTTACGACAGAATTCATTGGACATATGATCGAGGTATGACGTTATCACTCGAGCGCTCCATATCGTGAAAGATATTAGATTTTTATTTCGTTACCAATTTGTTCTAATGTTGAGAACGTGAAAAACAGAAAATTTTCGTTTATTCTTGTTAAATAGAAGAAATTTGTGCCCAATGCAGTGGGTCTCTGAGTGAGATAATAAAGTCTTGATTTGGAAGAGTCAACATCAAGTCAATTGGGGGTAATCACTGGTAGTGACAATACTATTGTTGTAACGAAATGATGAGAATTAGTAGATAGTGAAGATTATCATAATCAATTGTAGAAGATATCGAGATTTTTTTTTTCCACGATTCTAGGGGGTAATTTAGGTAATTGGAAAGTTTTTTTTAAATCATCATAGACAGTTCATAGGCTTCATACATTATGTACATTATGACTCTGATAGATGACATTGATAGAAAAGTGAAAGAGAATAATCAATTCCGTCTGACTCGTTAATTTGGCAGCTAGTTTGAATTATAACGGTATTATTGATTTGTTTCATATATTTTATTCTACAATAATATATTTGTAGTATTATTTCAACAGACTTAATGGATCTAGTATTTTATATATTTCAAATCTAGTATATTATTATTGTTCTTAAAGAGGTGAATGGATTTTTAAAACGAGAAGAGCTAGAATTCTCAAAATAATGATTTTTGAATAAAGCTCAATTGCATAATACGAATTATTCGAAATCGAGCGGTGGTTTATTATGATTATAGGTAAAATGAACATTGATTAAAAAGTTTTATCACTCTGACAACGTCCATTTTTTGCCCGGTGAGGCAGTGTAGAGCAAAGCTCGGAAATTAATTTTTAAAAATGAAAAAAAAAAAAAAATCGTTATTGAAGTCCTATTAAATTTTATTCACACGAGAAATAATGAAACATCACTGAGTATTATCGTATTGTCAAGTATCTACTGTTTGTGTGCTCACAATGTAATTGTAATTATTCGCTTATTTTCAATTGTCCATTTTCTTGTTATGACTATGAATTAAATTCAGTCTGATCGTTCTTTTGATAGATCAGAGGTCGAAATTATATTTATAGTGTGTAATGTTATTGTATACGTCCGTGTCGTTTTAACGCTGCGCATTACACATTCAGAATAGAAATCAGTATTTGTCTCTGGTGTCGCAGTATTTTATCATGAAATTTTACGTTTTTTTTTTTTTTTTTTTCGATTTAATACTCATCCGTTTATTTACGCCGTCCCATCGCCAGCGTTATAACACGGACGAGAAAAGTTTATTCTTTATGTCCAAAAACCGAGCCAGCTTCAGACCACCGTCCCTATTCCCAATTATCCTTTCGCCACGTCGCTACGAGAATTAGGAAGAATGAGAGTGAACAAATACGAGTGGAGAGAAAGAATTTAAACCAAGAGTTCAACGAAATGGTGAAACTAGTTGATTTAATTTTATTCCGAGATCAGTTTTTAGTGGATATCTTCAAAATTGAGGGAATTGGCAAGATTTATAAAAAGACCTTTTTTGTAGTGCCGAAAAAGAGCTATAAAATAAGTTCTTATGAAAATTTCCTTACCTCCCCTCAATACCGAGATATCCTCAAAAAACTAATTTCGAATGAGTTGATTCACTCAGTAGGACCAATTGAATAATCTCATTTTTCTTCCCCAAACACTTTTAATCTCCAAATACATAGCCAATCATAATTAATCACTGAAAAACGACTCTTATTCACTTAACACTTGGGTATATACCCGTCCGAATATGATAGAAATTCCATAGCCCACTGGCATTGAACTAATTAAATCTGTCGTCCGCAATAATACGTTCCTACATTTCATTGAAAACATCTCGATAAAATGTATAAACTAATACACAAAGTTCCTTGGCACATGTTACCCATAAAATACAATCTCAGCAAACTGCGCATATTTCACGCGTGAATATAATCGCCGAATTTATTCACCACTTTGCCTTTGCACTCTAAAAACTATAAATTTCGCATTTTTCATTTCCTATTAAATTTAAAAAAAAAAAAAAAAATGTAATAAGGCGCGTGAAAGAAGAAATGGATATTTTTAAAATGTCGGCTTTTTTGCCAAAAATAAATAAAGCAAAAAAAACCCACAAATTGCGTCCCTGATAATAAATATTCCTCGTAGCGACGTGTTGCGTTAATTTAGAATTTATAATAAAAATAAAACGACGTTAGGCATTATTGAAGAGAGTAGGAGGACATGTGAATGGTCTAGTGACTATTAAAATTAATATGTATAAATATATCACAAGGATATGTATATTAGGTTTTAAACTGTCATTGGTGATTGGAACTGGATAAATGAAATGAATTAATGAATATTGATCAGAGGATAAATTCATCTGAAATCTGAGATCCATCCATTATAAAAATTCATCTCTGAAAATCCTCGAATTAATTATTCCATTCTCCACCTAATATATTACCCCAATTCAAAGGAAAATTAACGGATCGAAAAATTTGTAAATACTGTAAATGCACATATTTTTGTTCTTTCTCCCAAATTTACATTAATTAACTTGGGATATTTTCATGTGGCAGCGTCCAATCCTCATGTACTATCTTATGATCATTGAGGTGTCATAAAAGAAAAACTTATTATATAAATATATAATATTTCGCGCATTAATAGAAATTCTTTTTGTAACATAAATTAATTAATTGATGAATATAACCATTTGTAACAGCATTTGCTGGTTTATTTATTCAGGAAAATGATGGCAAGATTCATTTTGCCCCATCCGCCCTTCCAATTTATTCAAATGTCTCTCAGTTGAATTGCCCCACGAGTATCAGCTGATAATACCACGAATTTCTCCCGATTCTTATAAATCCTGTACCTTTTACCTGTATCCCTCGACTCTATTGACATTTTAAAATATCTGCAGTTGACGTTAATAACTAGATTACCTGTCACTCTCTCAAACTAAACAACGAAAGAAAAAAAAATATATATAGTGAATTGATTTTATAACCCAGTGTTCAATGAATCGATAGTTTTTGGTGTTGAAACCATAGTGAATTTAGTGGTGGGACAGTTTATTAACACTCACTGTATATTTCAATTACCACAGGCATTGGAGCGTACGAGGGTGAATGGAACTCACGTGCAACCTCTCAACTCTCTCATTTGATTTCGATTAAATGTGAAAAGATGATTTAAAAAATATGGAATTTAATTTTTTTTTTTTTTTTTTTTCAACGAATAGAATTAATTTAATTGAATTTTTGGGAATATTCATGCCTGTTGGGGGGGAAAATTTCACACATGAATTCAGTGAATGTGAGAATTGTGATAAGCCACAATATTCAATCATTCAAAATTGATGAATCGAACAATGGGATTGTCGTTTGGCAAACTGTCCTCATTAACTGCTGGGGGTTTCATTAAATTCCATGATATATATTTGAAATACCAACACACCTTTGTTGTTTGACAGAGACAATAATTGTAGGAGATATGTTGCCTCGACAATCTACTTATCTTCTTGTACCTAAACTGTAATGAATTTCGTGGGACCTAACGAGACTGGATAATTCAAGGGGGTGAAGGGAGTGAGATAATCCTGGATTAACCCTCCGGAGAATTAACGACAGATGATTCCCTCTGGTATTTCTACAGCAAGACAAACCTCACCGATCACTGTCAACTCTGTCATGTGTTGGCCTGGTTAAAACAATGGCTCAATTGCACTGGAGTTTGTACGTTCAACAGTGGCATATTGCTCAGTTTTGTTGGAGTAGAAATGGCTACTGCTAGGAGAGAAATTAGTGGACGAAAACTTGGGGTGATTGAAGGTGATTAAGTGGGTTTATGTATTAATTGACGGAGGGATTTTGTTACATGGATGGATTATCCAGGTAATTAACAAAGATTTGTTGATTAGGTTAAATAATCATATTGAGTTCAATTAATTCAGGATTGAATTGATGAAATAACAAGATTCCACTGAAGAGTGCATCAGTTTTTGGTGGATATCTATGAATCCAAGGGAGATGACGAAATTTTCATTAATACCTTTTTTGTAGATCTCATTCAGCTCTACAAAAAAGGTCTTTACCGGAATTTTGCTATCTCCATTAGATTCTGAAATATTCATCAAAAACTTGAAATCACGTTCTCACTATATAAAATAATGCGCTATAAAAGACTAATGAGTATTCCTCGCGGGTTGGAATATTGCTATGAAGCATAAAAAGAAAATCTGCCAGGATGCGAGAGAGGGTATAAAAAAATTTCATCGAAATTTTTTTTTTTCATCTTCACGTCATATTTCACTGTTTGATATGATAAAAAAAAATGATTACCCACTTTTTACAGCCTTTTTTCCTCTTTACACCCTTAGAATTAAATTATGCAATTCTGAATGTAATAAATTCCATCTAGTATTCCTTGAACACTGGGGATGCGTCATCCCATGAGTATCCCCCCCCCCCCCTCCCCCTCCAACGAATGTAATCTGTTTTAACTGTAACCCAAAACGCAATAATAGCCACAGAATCACTGACGCTCTGTGACTGCGAGGAATGTCCGGTGCCTTCTTGGCGTCTAGCCAGGACTTCCCGCGAGTCAACCAAGACACGTAGTTTTCAAGTTGAGTGAGGGAGAGAGAAGAATTCTCAAGGGAAATCTTACGAAAACCTCAGGACAATCATGACCTTCCAGTTGTTGATTACTAAAGAGCAAGTTGAATGACCGAGTCGGGGACGAGCTTGCGAGATTTCTCAACGGGAAGAAAAAAAAAAAAAAAAAAGTAAAAATATAAGTCTGAGGACAAGAATTCTGTCGAGGTGATCGCGCACTGCCTTTCGTAAAAATTGTTTTGAAGGTCTTGAGAGTCATTAAGCACTCGATATACGATTCAACGAAGAAGGTATCTTCATTTGATTGGATGGATTTAAGTGAAAAAAAAAAAAAATAACTCAATCAGTTTTTTGAGAATATCTTGGAATTCAAGGGAGATAGAGGAATTTTTGAAAAGATATTTTTTGTGGAGAAAAATGAGAGCTATAAAAAAGGTCCTCATGAATATTTTTCCATCTCCAGTAGATTTTGAGTTATTCATCGAAAACTTGGAGACAAAGTGAATTTTTTTTATCATCTCCAAGGAAAGAAAGTACAAACTAAGTACTCGTGTATTGAACAAACCCTCAGGCAGACATTTAGCCGCTTTCAAAGATATTTGAACTTAATTCCACTCGAGAACTCACTCATTGTCCTTCCTCGAAATGAACTCATTTCCGAGTACCTCCACCTCGCAATTCTCATGTCACAAAATTATTTAGCCATTCTAAATATCTGGAATTTTTCAGTGAAACTAATTTTAACGATTCGATAAAATAAATATAAAAAGCAGAATCATCTTTATTATTCCCTCGGTCTCACTCACACTCGATCCGGCGGATTTTACCTATTTATAAGTTCGAGGTTCGACGCTTAACCTTGCCCGCCACAAAGAGCATCCGCTGCCTTTACCCGCCCGTCACCTCGAAGCCCCGATATATAACACTAGTGGATATATGTACACAAGTAGATTCGCTCCAATTGGGTCAGGTCCATGGCAGTGTATATCTACAATAATCTTAAATACATTCGCGGAAAAAGTGAGACTGTATTCTGACTAAAAATTCTTCCTCATCTGACAAAACTCATGTACCTCACATCAAATATTTTTTAAAATTCATCCTGAGAGTACAGAAAAATATTAAAAAATTGAGAATAAACAATTTTCATTATTTTCCCAAAGATTTATACTATCGGGGCAAAATGGGTCTAATAATTCACCATTTTATGAAAAAATTTCATTTTTAATTTTTTCGCGAATTGAATATTTTCAATAAATGTTTAAAATTCTCGAAACAATTCCTCAAAAATTTGAAAAAAAACCATAAAATCTTATGTCAGAATTCACATTCCACCCTTAAAACGTCCCCCAGGCATTGAAATTCCCTTAAGTACTCTCCTGCCCTTTCAAAAAAAAAAAAAAAAAAAAAAACTCCAAATCCCATCACCTGTCCCAGCTGTTGATTCCTCCATCCTAATTCCCCTCAATCCATAAAAAAAAAAATCCCCTCCAGCACGAGCTGAAGCCAAAAACTTGACTCTCTCTGAATTCGCCAATTGAACTCTATCCACAATGAGAAAAATGCCTGCAGGCCTCTGCCTCCACTATCAGTGGTCCCTAGAGACCAGTCTTCTCTTTAAAAGACTTTAGAAGCAAAAGTAGTAGAAAAGCCGAGGGAGAGGGATTTTTTCAACCCCAGAGTCGAGCCTAAATAAACAAATAACAATAAAAAAAAGAAAAACCCTCTGCGGATATTTGCTAAGCTCAAGCTATCGCCCTCCCTCCCCACCCCTCCCCCCCCCCCTGTCATTCCCAATTGAAAGTGTCAGAAAGGGTGAAGGGAGGGAGGGGGGGAGGGACAGAACGGGAGGAGAAGAAACTTCGAGTCCCTGACCTCGACGAATACTCAGTGATCCTTGGAATGGTCAGCTGAGTATATATATAATATATATGTAACATCCCTCCTGGGTGTTGATCTGCCACAGGGTATATCCGCTCGAGTACGATGCTCCGGGCTCTCTGTGGAGGGGCCACGCCCTCGCAGAGAATCGTCGACGTTGCGGCCCTGCCGTACGAAGCCCCCCCCCCCCCTCTCTCTCTCTTACCGCGCGTCACACGAGACACGAAGAGCTCGTGCGGCGCGTCGGCGGCTAACCCACCCACCCAGCATCCTCAGCGACTCGACGCCACCGTACGTCGACGTCGACTCACAGGCCAGAACGGAAAAAACGGCTAGTCTAGTACCGAGTCTCGAACGTTCACGTCATACTCAGCGATTGTAAATTTGTGGACAATTATAAATACGAGGATATATTTTTTTGAGTGATTTATCGAAAAATATTGAATTTTTATTATTATAATTTTTTTAATTGGTGAATATTAATTGTTCAATGACAAGTGTTAATGAGTGGATATTTTGTGGTGAATTTTTTTTTTTTCATTGAGACTTGTTATTTAATTGGGGGAGGTAAAAATTTGAGTGTTTTTAGTTTTGTTTGGTGTTGATAATTTGGGTATTGGATACTGTCAAGTGATTAATTGAGTGTTGGTTGAAATAGTGACTATTTGGGGGATATTAATCGGCTATTGTCACCAGTGTAACGACAATTTCACTGTACGTTATTCAAATATTTCACTTAGCCTTTGATAATTTCTCTGTTTTTCTCTATTTTATAATTTTTATTTTTATGTAAAACTCACCAAAACCACTCGAGAAAAATATTGCTTATCATGTTTATCCAGTACTCTTTAATACTCCTCGACAACCGGCGTGACACGTGTATACACCTCACTATCGCCATGAGAAATTATCTGTCAGACGTAATAAATCTTCTCAACAATTTAAAAAGTTGATTAACACCAAGATAGTCAGGATATTGATATGATATTCCAGTAATTTATCATCTTTGTTTTTCCAAAAATTTCTTATTTACACGTATGAATTTCATTGGATTAATGCACACACCTTCTCTCGTTTACTATTCCTAGGGCGTCTCTTTCCGGGTACAACTATCGGAGTTGGAGTGAAACGCGAGTTTCTGAATTATTTCCAAGTCGTGTATTGAAGCGGGAGGGGAAAGTGTAATATTATTATTCTGCAATGGATTGTCTCGGTGGTAGAGTGCAGCGACCTATAGACCCGTGTATAGACACTCCTCTGAGCTGGAACATGATAAATAATACAAGAGAGGTGAAATTTTCAGTATATTGACAGAAATTTAGAAAATTGGGGCAATTTTTATTTTTTTTTTAAATGGATTTAAATTGATTATTTAATGAGTGCTAGGGTATTTTTGAAACTCTTGGGGGCTCTTGTGGCCAACACAAGTGCAGTAGATAAGTCCACGCGAGGTCAGACGAGTCCCAGAGGTCTGATTCAAGATGTTGAAGGCGCCAATCGTGACCAACTCCATTTCCACTTTATTTATCGGTTTATTCGGGCTTTTCCATCACCTCCATTGTACCTGTACGAGGTATTCTTATATTACTCCTCTTCTGGAGTCTCCAGGTACTTTTGTACAGTGAGCGAATGTTGAAAAAAAATGATAATAGAGAAGGGTAAGATTTGTAGTGGCTCCTCTGGGAATTTTCGCACGGTGAGCTGTGCTCGACAGTAATATATTGTCCATTTTTTTATGTACGAATTGGGGGAGAGTTGGATTTCCGATGGAGATATGAAGGAAGTAATGCCTCTTGAGGATTTTAAGAAAAAAAAATTGGAAAATATTTTTTTGGGGATTTTTTTGATTAAGATTAGGTTTTATGAAATAACTATTTCAAGTTCTGTTGAACATAAATATCGAATTATCTTTATAACAAGAGGTTTGAGAGGAAAATATCAAGAGACATTTTTTGTGGGAAATTTTTCAAACTACAAAAAATTTCTTTTAACATTTTCCTCTAAAATCACTCGTTTACGAGATAAATAGAAGAAATAGCATGGTAGTATTTTGGATATTCATCAAATTGAACTTGTTTACATTCGAAAAGCCCAAGAATTGAATAATTATCCAAAAAAAAAAAAAAAAAAAAAACAATTTTATTTACTATTGGGATATCCTTGAAGATTCTCGAGGACAAAAATGACAAGAATCTTCCAATTTTTTGCGTCTTGTTATTAATCCTCCCCTTCACCTCCCACCCCTCTTGATTCCATTTTTATGTTTATTCTGTCAAGAAATATCCCAAAGAATCCCACTGACGTCAATCCAGAAATATTGCCAGCTCGAAAAGTTTGAAAAATCTTGTTTAAGTTGATGAAAAAGAAAAAAAAAACGAAAGAAAAAAAAAACAAAGTTTTCTCGACATTTCCAGGAGATTTCAGTAATTCGATTTGTCCCTATCCCTCTTCCCCTGCCACTCGGTAAACCATCTCAAATGAATTCTTGGAATTGAAGTGAGCGTGACTGGAGATACCAATCGAGGGAATAATAGTTGATTGTCATTTTCCCGTTTTTTTTTTTTTTTTTTTTCATTGCAACAAATTAATACTGTACAAATAAAATGACAAGGGTATCAAAAACTAATGGATATTATGACATTTTTATTTCATCCGAAAATACTGGATCCGTGAAATTGTTGTTGCTATTGGGGAATGATATCCGGGATGAATTTAGAGGTATTTTTTTTTGTCTAGCACAAATTACGTATAACCGGATTTTCGTGCGGTTGATAATGGCATGGATGCTATTAATATGTATAACTGGGCAGGGGGGGGGGGGGGGGAGGGGGAGAGAGGCTGGATGGGAGAGAGAGAGGGGAAGTGGTCAAACTTTGTGTCGAATTGACTCGACTCGAGACTGAGTTTTTGGTAAATATCTCGAAAACTGAGGGAGATATGAATTTTTCCATAGAGACCTTTTTTGTAGAGAAAAAAGAAAATTGTAAAAAAAGTCTTATCAAAAATTTCGATATCTCCCTTCAATTTCAAGATATTCAGCGAAAACTAAAGTCTTGAAGATATAGACTGATGTTATTTTACTATTCCACTAATGATTTCATTTAATCATGCAATTATCTCGTAAACGAGTCATTTCAGAGAAAAATATGAAGAGACCGTTTTTGTAGCTGAAAAAATTTCCCTAAAAAAATGTCTCTTGACGTTTTCTTTTAAAATCACTCGTTATCAATCTAATTCAATTCTAAAAATGAGTCAAAAATCGACAATTGTCATGTTTTACAAATTCCCCTAAAATTATCAATCGTGTTTCCCCCCATAGTATAGATTTTAACACTTGTTCAAGTGATTCCCTTATCCATTATCTGCCCCTAAATCCCCCCCCCCCCCCCAAGATGCAATTTTCGATAAAACAGATTAAAATAGAAACAGGACCAAAAATAGAAAATTAGTGACAGAAAAAAAAAAATTGGCGAATACCGAATATCAACACTCTCGGAAATTTCTCTTTATCATAAAAATAATTCCATCCATATCCTCATAAAGTCACATGGGAGTGAAATAACTCGGTGAATCCCAGGATAAAAAAAAAGTTGGCCCAGCTCATTCATCGAGTTGTCCCCTCCCCATCCACAAAATTTTCTCATGTCGAAGAAGTTTTCCTGATATCACGTTCCAACCAGAAGTAAATAGGATCAAATTCCAAAGTCAGGCAACAACTACTCCTCCCCCCTCTTCCTTCGGTGCCCCCTACCACCTGATGGCACATCCCGAAGGTAACTGAATATCCTTGAAGAAAGCCAAAAGTACTCAGTTCACTCCTGTATCTCTTTGTTCTCTCTTCCTACAATTTTTTATCTCACTGTGACCTCAGCGGAAATGAGAGGATCTCGACCTCACTGGAGATAAATCCACGTTTTACAGCGCCAAGGAAATTTCCACGTAGCTCATCTTTGTGGCCAATTGATGCATCGAGGCATAATTATTCTCTACTGAAATAAAAAAAAAAAAAAAAAACTCATTAAAACTCGTTTTCCTATTGGATACAATTTATTTTATTTTTTATTATTTTTTATTTTTATTTTTATCTCTTTTACTGTATTTTAATCTCCAATTTTTAATTTACATTATATAGTTGTAAATTTAATAATTTTATAATATAGCTAATTTGTTTTATACTCATTTTAACATTTAAAAATACTCGATAATTTCTCTATACGTATTATCCCAACTTGAGGTTGATCAATTTGGCAGGAAGCAATTGAATATCAGTTGATTAAATTTCCTTCTCCTTTTTGTTATTTTTTTTTTCTCCACTCACTCCTTCTTATTTTTCCAATTGAACCCAAGTGTCAGGCGTCTTATTCCATTGAAAGGAATAAATACCCTCAGGCCTCTCATCGATCTCAAAAACCCATATTCTCTCTTTCTCCAATTGTGGTGTATGAACTCGAGTATTTATTACACAACAGAGTAACTCAAAATGCCAAGATGAGATCATCAAAATCTCCTTGAATCCAACTTTGACCCAACAAATTAATTAAGACATTCTCTTCTCAACGAGACAAAGGGAAATGAGTGAATAATTGTGAATGACAGCTGTGAATACCAACAATGTCTCACTCGAGTGTCACACAGTGAAACAACAGTTGTCATTGTTGTTGTTGAGCTAGTAATATTTCTGACAATTTAAAGTTATTTCATAGGGCTACACTTTTGTCGAGGGATTCAACTGTCGTGATGTCTACCAGTGGCTCTTGCCAGCTGGCTCCTTCAATAGTCTCAGGGGGATATTATACACGTTTTTGCATTGTCGCCAACTAGTGAAAAAACTACACAAGATAACTTGGAAAATTTTTAAAACATCAATTTCATTCCATTTATTCATTTTTCTCTCTGTTTTACTGTTTCAGAATATTATTTTATCAGATAAAAATTTTTGTTATTTTTTGAAATTTCGCTTTCATAGAGTTAAAAAAAAAAAAATTAATTTCAATTAAACTTTTTCTCTTCTAAATGATGATATAATTAATGAAAATAATTTCATCTTCCAGAAACATGTCTTCATTACGCACACAATCAAGCGGTGGTGCAGTTGTGGGTTTTAGCAGTGTTGGCTCTGATCGTACAGCCCCATCTACAGCTGGTGGTTCCCACTCTCACTCGCACTCCCACAGGAAGCATCATCATCATCACAGAAGTAGAAGTGCTCCACGAACACCGGAGAAACCACCGAGAAAACGTCATTTAACAACTGGCCAGAGTCTTGCATCAATACCGAGTCAAATTAAATTGTCGATGCTCAACAGTGGTCTTATTTCATTTGGTGAGTCTATTGAATAATAATTAATTAATTTTTTTTTTAAAAAAAAGATTGTGGAGATGATTGAATGATTTTTTATTGTAAAAACGATTTGT
Organism: Coelinius sp. EB29; assembly: GCA_035578325.1. Classification (NCBI taxonomy): domain Eukaryota; kingdom Metazoa; phylum Arthropoda; class Insecta; order Hymenoptera; family Braconidae; genus Coelinius; species Coelinius sp. EB29. The sequence continues at coordinate 5,537,921 of JAOZGT010000009.1, read as the reverse complement.
TCTACATTCTACATTTTTGTTTATCGTGTTTATCTCTGAAACAAGCGATTCTAGGGGAAAATGTCAAAAGACCATTTTTGTAGCTGAGAAAATTTCCGATAAAAAATGTCATTTGTCATTTTTTCCTCAAATCACTCATTATCGTGATAAATCGATATTTATCAATGTATTTTTACTTTAGTCTTTGAATTTCAGAAATTTTTGGGTTTTTTCGCTCCCAATGAGCAACGAATAATTAATTTTATGAATGTGTTTAGATTATTTTTTCCATACCATTTGTTATCTTCAAACCACTTGAATTACAACGAGATTTATGACTAAAACGTGAGGAAGAAATTTTTTTTTAATTAAACAGAAAATATCTACTAAACACCCGAGGCATTTGTGGAGTTTGAATCCCCCTCCTCCCCATCCTCCAAACTTCAATTTTCATGGCTATCAAATAACTGAATTCGATATTCAATTTTCAATTGGACATTCAATTCTCTCTCATAAATTCAATAAACATTTCAAATCCAAGAATTTATTTTCAATATGATCAAATATTTTCTACCGAGTTTAATTCAGTTGTCCAAGGCTCTGGGGGCAATAAAAAATTGGAGAGAAGGTGAGAATAATTGGAGAAGTGAGACTGGGGAAATCGCGAAGAATCTCGATACCTCTTTGATATTTATAACTCTTGTCTTACTCACCTACCAACAACTGCCGTCTGAATTAGTTAGCTTAATTTGCCTTCACGCCACACCCCCTCATGCGTGTGTTAGCTGATCTTGACACATATTTTCATTACACCAGTGACCGAGAACTACTCTCACAACTCCATTGATATTAACTTGAAAATTAAATTTTTTGCGTCTCGTCAAAAACGAATTTATCTCAATAATGAGTGATATTATAATAAAATATCAAGAGACACTTTTTTTCGAAAATTTTTATATCTACAAAAAAGGTCTCTTGATATTTTCTCCTAAAATCACTCGTTTCCGAGATAAATGACAAATTAACACAAAAAAATTATCTCGAAAATTCATCTTTATTATTATTTTTATTTAAATAAAAATAAATAATAATAAATTAATCATTATATCAACATTACAATTCATTTTCTCACTCCGAAAATACGAAATGCCAGAAACGTCAAAAGCACGAGTAGTACAGCAGGAAGTGAATGTAAGTGGATATAGCCCGAGTTGCCACAGACCAAAATTGCCCACCTCATTTCTGAATAAATTTGAAAGGTTTCAAACAATGGCCCATTGATACGAGGAGAGAGTCATTTCCTTTGAAACCTCTTGTCAATGCCAATTTTCATTTAATTTCTCCCCCCCCCCCCCCCCCACCTCCCTGACCATTTCTCCTGGTTCGCACAACCAGAGGGTGAATACCCCTCAGCAACATCATACAACATTAACACTGACAAAGCATCCGCGTAAACGGCCATTAGCATAGTCCAACCGAGCCATGAGAATTCTGTAATTGACCGTTGTTGGCACCACGACAAACAACAAACTTCTATCCCCCCCCCCCCCCCGCCCTTCCCAGAATTTTACTCAACGTTCACTAATTCCCCAAGTGAATGGCGACAGAATCGCCTGAATAGTCTTAAAATTGTTGCAATCTAACTTCTCCACCAATTACATTTTAATTAAACATTTTGTTTACATTAAAATTGTCTAAAAACTTGGGTTTAATTCAATTTCAAAAATAACAAAGGGAAAATTAAATTCACAAACTGGTGAATTTATTTTTGATTTTTTTTCAGAATAAATTTGAAAAATTTGAAATGAGGATTATTTTATAATTTCGTATTTGTTTCAGTTTTCTCATTCTTTCGTCAATTCCAAAACGAGGTCAAAGTTTTTGGCTTTTAATTTGTTTTTTTTTTTTTTTTTTTTTCATTTTTAAAAAGAATTTTTACATTCTTGAATGTAGAAACTGGAACTTGAATTGACTTTTGAAATTAACGAGCTCTTTTTTTTTTTTGTCGACTGGGAATGAGGGAAAATGAGAATGAAGATGACTTTTGCTAAATTCCATGTAAACCTCGACTGCAATTTATTTATGAAAGTTGTTGAACGTTTAGAGGGAAAAATGTATAGTGAAATGATGAAAATTGTATCAAGTGGAGGGATGAGGATGATTATAGGAGGATAGCTCCTCGTTATGGGTAAATCGTTGGGTCTTTTGACTGTGGGGATTTAATGACATTGCGTGAATAGTTTGACACATAGCTCGACAATTCAGTTCTAAAGTGTTGGAATGAAATGAATCGATTCCACCCAGACTTTAGTTTTCGCTAGATATCTCAAAAATGAGTGATTCTACGATAAAATGTCAAGAGACATTTTTTGTTGGAAATTTCCACATCTACAAAAAAGCTCTTTTGATATTTTCCTCTAAAATGACGTATTTCCAAGATAAACGCACATTTAACATAAATTAATAGCCAAGTGGTTGAAGTAGGTCAATTCCGCTGCTGTCAGACTTTAGTTTTTCCTGGATATCTCGAAATTGAAGGGAGATAGAAAAAATTTTGTAATTACCTTTTTTGTAGAGTGGAATGAGAGCTACAAAAAAGGTCCTTAATAAGATTCAGCTATCTCCTCTAGATTCGGAGATATTTATCAAAAAACATTCTCTCCTGATCAACCAGGATGAACATGCGATTTAACCAAAATACAAAAATCCCCCCTCCCCCCATAAATTAACCAACAAGTCAATCCCGTTGAAAATTAACTTCAATATCGTGTGTTATGAATTGTATTGGAAATCGTATCAACTTGAGCCATTTCCGGCCGAGTTATTCCACTTTATATCTCAGTAAAACCATTGAACCCACTCGATCCAAAAGGTATCAACCAATATCGATCAATGTCACATATACAAGTAATACCTCTTCTTCCCCATCTTTTCGTTTATTTCACCGAAAACCACACCCCAATGGATCATGATAAAACAGGATGAAACCACACGAATCTCAGCTCCAAATGCCAAATCGATCGTTCGACATTCTCCCCCCCCCCCCCCTGGTTTACTCCATCCTATCTACCCACCAGTATTTCGCCATTTAATCACACCTTGGAGAGTCTCTTATTGAGTCTCTAAATCGAATAAAACTGATAAAAAAAAAAAAGTTGTCAATAATGTAGAGAAACTTGATAAAAAAAAATGGCCAAATGAAACTTGTAAAATCAATATCAATTATTATCTTGTATTTTACTTGGAAATTTTGTAATTCAACTAGTCTCCAACCCAACCCAACAATAACTTTTAATAGCCAACACTGAAATCCGATTAACAATGGAGCATCATCTCCACAAGTCTGACGATAGTTTTCCAAAATAGTCATTTATAATTTAACGATTTAACCAGTGCTTTCGATAACCCTATCCATGGCTTAACAAAGAGTACTTCCAGTGGCCTCAAGAGGTGAGGGAATTAAATAGTAAATTTATCCTATATTTTGTACAATTATATCCCATTATTTTCCATTATTTTTATATCTCGTGTTTTGTTTTGTTGAGTGGCATAAAATGAGAATTTTTTTCCCTTCATGTATCTCACTCATGTACCCTATACGCCACAGGCGTTATATAAATTTATAGAAAGAGGGGAGAACCATGAGGATCAAACGAAAAACATATTAACCAGTTGAAACAATGGTTTATTGTACTCGATGTACGAAAATTCTCAATTTATTCCACAATCGATGAATTTAATTTTTTTTTTCAAAATTAACAAATTTTCAATAAAATGAATTAAATTTCCAGAAACTCCTCGAGTAAATCAAATTGTGACTGTCAAAAAATAAAAATAAAAATTGTAAAAATCTCGTATATTATCAATTTATTGGCATGAAGCTGACACATGAAATATCTCGTATATGTATGGTATTAAAATTCATTATAACCGAGTGCTTAATTGAATTATCCCAGTGGGTGACCCAATAATCCGTCAAGTGAGCCCAATGCTCTCTAGATTTAATTCTATATCGGGCAATCAGTAGTGGTGAATATTGAAGAGGGATTTATCTAGCTCATCAGTACATACTCAAACCACAACTGCACTTGCTCTCTATAATTTCCATTGATTTTATAGAGAATATGGAGAAAAAGAGTGCAGATTGAATTACACAAAGTTGAAAGGGATACGTTGTAATGACAAAATTTTATTATGTGCATCTAGTGAATAGAGAGCAAAAGGGGGAGAGATCCCAATAACATATCGATGCACAGTGTATTCCAAGGTTGTATGGCTTTCAGACAAGTTAGAAGTTACAGATAGGCCCAGTATTGCAATCAGAGATGTCTGCTGATGACTGCCTCGATTTCTCTTTCACCCTTCTCATATCCACTTCATCATTTTCCCACCTATTCACTACCTTCATCTCTGATTTCCATGGATTGTCCTTGATGTTCAATGGGTCAATTTAACTTGAAAATAGAAGATAAAATCAACTTTAAATATATCTTTACAAATAAAATTATTTTCATGAAGAAAATTCTATTTTTTTTATCAACTTTTCATTGAATTCTCTGTGCTCATACTTCTGATGAGATAATGTCAGTGATAATATTGTTAAAAAGTAAATAAATGACGTTGAGTTTCGAGTAAACAGGGGAGAGGGATGAGTTCACGGGCTTCACGCTGAGGAATAGCATGAAGGTAAATTTGGTCGAGAGAGCTTGCGGCAATATGGAGATGCTTCCGAGACGCAATATTTCATCATCACTGCAGATACCTTTACCTTCAAACCCACGTGTAATTAATATCGAGAGACAAAGCTAATGCATTAATGAGAATGTTCTACCACTGACATCTTGTCCTCATTTCCGCTGACACCCGAAGTATTGACTTTTCTAAAATCAAATTTTTTCATATTTAATTCTATGAACAAATTACCCATAAAAAAAAAAACAATTAATCAAACGAAAAGTATTCATGTACATTGTCATTCTAATATCAAGCTCAGCTACAATTGATTTCGCTGTAGCACTGGGTGTATGCCATCGTGAATGTCGTTTTAGATGTTGAAAATATCCCACTGAGGATTTAATGATCTAATTTCCATTAATTTGTGACCATAATGAGCAACTAAATGTACAATTAATAAGACTGACAACTAGTGTGCCCAGTGATATTTATTCGCATGCCATTCCAGTGGGAATGAAGAATCTTCAGCTTCATTCGTTTGAGGATGTTTATAATCTTTACGAAAATCAAATTTTTTTTTACGGTCAAGAAATATTTCCAATTCTTTTCACTGATAAAGAAACAAATAAAGTCAACTTTTCTGATGATTAAAAAAAATAAGTCGCATCAGTTTTGACAAAATGAAATGAACCAATTTTTTCCTCATACCCAGGCTCTCGTGAGATTTATTCTTAAATTGATAAATCACTTACTAAAAAACTCTAAAAATAAAAATTGGAAATAGAGGGCAGTCTGGAAAAATAAACCAAATCCAATGGCCAAAGAAAAATTCGAAGTACCCATACAAAATAATGGAGATATTACAAATTTTCAACCCCATTTCATTTATGAATAATAAACTCGGGTTGGTGGATTAAAATCTTTATCAGCATGAAGAAAATAACTCCCTCTATTTCAATTGAAAAAAACCAATAATTTTTCCAATACTTCCGGTTTCAGTTGTAAACATCCTTAAATCATTCATTTTATTAAATTTATTTCCCTCATTTTAAAGTTCCGGATTTAAAAAAAAAGTTATTGCTTCACTTTTTGGAGGGAAGGGGCATAATTATGGCTTTGCGTGATGGAAGTATCGAGTGTATCGACAGGGAAAAAATGACAAGATTTATCGACTTTGAGGATAGTATAAAGAAAAGAGTGATGGATAAGCCTAGAATCCTGAAAAGTGGGATTAGAAAAAGAAAAGGGATGAAAAAAAGAGGCAACACTGGTGAAATGAGTCAAGTTTTCTTCAGACACCTCTATACACCACTAGTTCCTCCTACGGGTGCCATTAATCGATTGATTTTTTTCGTTTCCTTTCAACGGGAATCCACTTTGAGAAATTTTCCCATTATATTTTCAACTGCTCATTCTCTCTGAAAGCCTTCGTTTTCTTTTCGTTACTCCCAATGAGAGGAGGTCAGTGGTATGTTACAATGGGATATTTGCGAGAGAGTGGAGGGGGTATGAAGACTATCAGACTTATCAATAATGTTGTTTCCTATTTTGTGCCATTTCCTGAAGTTTTTAATGGATTCCTCCGAATCTAAGAGAGATATCAAAATTTTCATAATAACCATTATTGTAAATCTCATATCGCTCTACAAAAAAATTCTCCACCTAAATTTCGTTATCTCCCCTAGATATCGAGATATTCCCCAAAAACTGATTTCTTCAAAATTAAAATTATTCTATCCTATTTTATCGTTTTACTGATTGATCAAGTAGTCAAATAGTTTCTGAAAAAATATGAATTTTAAATCAAGTAACATAAAACATTGATGACACCATTGATTGAACCACTCCATTCACCTCAAAGGAATCAGAGGGGAAATAGGGTCACAATGTTAATACAGAGAGATCAGAGATTCTCCAGAGCGCGACCTCTGGATGACATACCAAACTATCATTGGTTCCTCTCCTCTCTGTCGCACACCCCTATTCACCATATCCTGGTACGTTAAGTACCAAATGTTGCATTCTGGAATTCAGCCACGCGTATTTCTGCCACTGAGCTCTCCTTGAATGCACTTGCTAGATGCACAGACCCCCGACGCCGTCTGCAACTATAATGTAACCTCCCTCCCCCACCCCTCACCCGTTTCCTTCCACCGACACCGCTTGTCTCAAACAGATGAAAATCCTCTTTGATAACATTGTGCATACATCGCGTGTTTGTACCGAGATATTTGAAAATTTTATTCATTGTGATATATAAACTTTATGTTTTGTCGATAAGAATAGCTGATATAGTACATTTCAGTTGAATTTGCATGAAGATATGTTTATACATGAGAAGAATAAAATCAGTCGTTTGAATTGAATAAAGTTGATTTCATGTTGAGATATGAAAATGAATACTTTGATTAAATGTCCATTTATCTTGACAATGAGTGATTTTAGGAGAAAATATCAAGAGACATTTTTTATAGCTGATGAAATTTCCGAGAAAAAATGTCTCTTGATATTTTTCTTTAAAATCATTTTTTATCGAGATAATGAAATCAGTAGCGAATTGGTAAAACGGTTTAAGTCTATTTCTTCTCCAAGCCAGGTTTCGACGAATATCTCCAAATCTATGAGAGATAGCGAAATTTTTATAAAAACCTTTTTTGTAGCTCTCATTACACCCTACAAAAAAGGTTCTTATAAAAATTTCGCTATCTCTCATAGATTTTGAGATATTCGTAGAAAACTCAGCTGGAAGCTAAGTCGACTTAAACCGTTTTACCAATTCGCTACTGAAATATGAAATGGGACAGAAAAATTGAATTGTTAAAAATTGATGACAGTGATTCTCTCATTTCAATTTTAACATCGCAATTTTTTTCACTAATTTAATTTTCAACTCAACAGTCGTTTCATAATCACACGTGTCAATAACACGTGTCCACTTGATTCTAACTGAAACAAATAATTCTCCCCTCATCACGCACAATTCATGACATCGTTATCTCCAAGAAGACAATAAACATCAATTGCGTTATGCATTGAATGCCACATTAGTCAAATAAACCCAAAGTTGAACAAAAGAAAATGTATTTTACGCTGAGAATAGCCAGTGAGGAATCAATAGAAGCCGAGTAATTCCCAAGAGGGCCATTTGTAGACAATTTTTTGCTCAACACCAATGGTCAGTATCTGAGAGCCCAATTGCTTGAATTAAAAATAGATACGACCATTGATTTTCTACGAGACTGACGTGAGACCGTGTAGACATTTACGAGGGGGGTAAAATCGTGTATTTTAACATGTATAGTGTAAGGGGGGGGGGGGGGTGGGGGAGGTGAGTGTGTGTATGGGTGGACTGAGTGATAGAATAGGGAGGAAAAGCGTTGGGTGGAAGAGATAAAAAAAACAAATACAAAGTGAGAGTGGAAGTGTCTGACCCAGTGGGAGGATGTACTACTCGTTCTGTACACGAGTTGCATCTCTCCTACGCAATTTACACTATTTACTTCTCCAAGTCAATTGAATTGAATTTTCCATTTTATGCATGAGTTGAATTAAATTCACAACAATTTTATCCTCAATCCTAATTATTATTATTTTTATTTAAAAGAGAGAGAGAGAGAGAAAATGAAAAATTCATGGGATAAATTTAGTTATGTTGTTTAATGAAATTGGTAATTAACTGATGACAAAGTTGCTATCAACTTTGTGTACAAGTTATCAGATACTTTGGATACCAAAAGGCTTAACACAGCTCAGTATTGTCCCAGTGGTATCAGATAATGCTCAAAAATTAGTAGAAATTATTCCGACGATGAGCCAACTCATCATCCCCGGTATTATTGTAGCAGAGAGTGAAGTTTGGTCTCCACTCTGGTTAATCACATCGAGTAGTTGGGGCTCTCACCATCAGGGACTGGAGTATTTATCGGTGGGGGGGAGGGAAGGGTAGATAAGTCATTAAAGCATGGACTATCAATCCCAGTGTCTTGGGTTCAACCCTAGCCATTCTGAATAATAAATATCATATTTCCCTCCCAGCGGGTAATTTAACCCGTTTGCCAAGGGTGTAAAACAGCTCTACTTTTATCGTTTATAACGGTAAAAAATATAAGAGAAAAAAAATGAAGGGTTAAAGGAGAAAATTTCCACGTCATCCTCCACGTCAAATTATTTCTTATTCAATCTCACTTCCTTTTTCCTACATCTTCTATCGGATTTTCCTCAATTTTTTTATTGAGCTTAAAAGCTCTTGGCGTCTCTGTGGATCTTAAAAAAATTATCTGAATGCTCTTGGGAGCAAAGTTAAGAATGGAAAATAAGTAAAAATTGACATTTTTGTTATCATAATCGTGAATTATTTAGAAAACTGAGGGTTTGACGGAAAAATGTCAAAAGATCTTTTTTGTAGTTGACAAAATTTTAAACAAAAAATGTTTCTTGACATTTTTTCCTAAAATCACTCGTTATCGAAATAATTCAAAAAAAAAAAAATCAGTCAAATTTGACTTTTAAACGTTTAAAAGAAGTTGATTGATGGAATAACAATACCCAAAAACACTCTTGACATTATCTATCTATTGGCTCATGAGATGCAAAAATAATAAATTGTCCAATCGATTTACGTCTCTCATTTCCGAGAGTCAAATGTCTCTTCTATCTCTTTTCACCGACTCATCATGATCTCAATTCTCATGAATGAAAATATCTAAATATCGATTTATCATTCCTGTTACACCAAACATCTCATTACTAATTTTTCCTTCTCTCAATAGAACAACAGAAGAGCTTTCCCCATTCGATTAAATACATCTGTTTGTTCCTGCTGAAGGAGCTGAATAAAAATGAAAAAAAAAGTCACGTACAAAAATCGCTGACTCCCGGCATGACGTCACACGACCCTGAGGCCGATTCTGAGGACCTATTTCTAGCCATCAACTATACATATGACTCGTGTGCTTTTACACGAAAATTCTTGGTATTCAAATGTGTTCAATTTGGTCATATACGTGTGTACAAATGTTTCTGTATGTTTGTTTATATCCGTAAAGACGCATATACTGGGCATGAAATCGACAAACGTCGTTTCCGGTCTATCCGCGTCACAAAGAAATTATTTTTTTTTCTCGCTCAAGTACTTGGTTTCCCCTTCAACACAACAGAATAACATTTTCATCTAATTTGCTGATATAAGACTAGTTTCGTCAGTTGTTGTTGGCAATTGACAGTGAATTTTGTTGTATTTATAAACGAGGGGTCTGATGAATGAATTGTAAGAAGAAAAAAAATCCCCTCATTGAGGTTTCTGTGGTTAATGGGTGGGGGAGGTGAAGAATTTTTTTATTTACGTTGTAAGAATGGTCCAAAAGATGTTTAGAAAATGATTAAGTGGAGTCGACAGTATTTTTGAAACTATTTGTACGTCAATAGGCTGTTATTTTTAGATTAGAAGTGAAAATATTGTGATTAATACCCAATGATATTGAAAATTTTTAGTGTTACGTCAACCGATACAGATGACAATTTTACAATTTTTTTTTCATATCGATTTATCTAGGAAACTGGGGATTTTAGGGGAAAATGTTAAAAGACATTTTTTGTTTAAAATTTCATGAGCTACAAAAAATGTCTTTTGACATTTTCCTCTAAAATCACTTGTTTTCGAGATAAATGCGAAATAATGAAAATTTTTGATAACATTGTGTTCTTTTCTGAATATTGATGATGGGTAGTTGAAATTCCAGTGGAGATGATCACTCACAGGGTAGGGAGCCCTTGGAGGTGTTCAGCTGAGGCTGATAGAGCCATAATTGTATTTCCCCTGGGGGCTTCCGTGAAGGCTGTATCGATATCGCAACCAGAGATATCGATCATTACACCAACATCGTTACTCTTGACGGTTTCAGTTTTTTTTTAATTATTTGAATAATTCTGATTTTTTTTCACGGGCTCTTTCATCACTTATGACTCGGGGAATGCCCCTCCTCGATATTCGCTTCAATGAAAATGTTTACCACTCTGAAGGCACAAAAATTCATACTGAAGAATGATTTATACAGAGTGAATCGTACAAATGTGTTCTACATTCCAATATACAGCAATAACAGACTATGGGAGGGCTAGGTAATTTCGTCGTCTAGCGCACATCAAACCTGACACTTGGGAATGTTTGTTTTATCGTTTACAACTTTCGTTTTGCAACTCAGTAGCGAATTGCTAAAACGGTTTAAGTCGATTTCATCTTGTGGTCAGTTTTTGATGGATATCTTGGAATCTATGAGAGATAGAGACATTTTTATAAGGACCTTTTTTATAGCTCTCATTAAACTCTACAAAAAAGGTCATAATAAAAATTTCGCCATCTCCCTCAGATTCCGAGATACTCATCGTAAACTAACGCCAGGATAAAATCGACTTAAATCGTTTTACCCATTCGCTACTGAGATAATGAAATTGGGAGTATCTTTGAATCTAGGGGAGATGGAGAAATTTTGATAGAGACCTTTTTTGTAGAGCCAAGTGAGATATACAAAAAAGGTATCAATAAAAAATTTTCCATCTCCTTCAGATTTGAAGATATCCTCAAAAAACTAATTTTTAAAAATAAATAAAAATAGGAAAATTCAATATTTATTCGATTCACTGCTGAAAATTCACTGACAATGAAACCAATAAAATATTCATCATTTCCTTCTGTGTATGATATTTGAATAGAGAAATATTGAAGGAATATCCGAGCGCACGGAAGTAGTTTCGAGGTGAATTCATGTGACAACTATATTGGAGTATAAAAATTTACAAGAGCTATTGAAAGACATAAAAAAAAAAATGGAATAATTTATTGCAATTCTTCAGGACATTCTTGACTCTGTGCTGCACTTGTTTTCCCATGAATATTCCAATGAAAATTGCCATTATATTGGTTTGGACACTTGAATCGACAAGAATTCATTGAGTAAATAGACATTCACCGAGTTAACACGCATGCTGGAGTTAGTCGTTTATCTGCATATGTAGATCTAAAAATAGAATTTAAATCTGGTGGTAATATACATTGAAAAATTCATGTGTGAGTCATTCTCATGTTTTTATCGGTTTTCCAGAAATATACAAAGATTAAAATTTTCGTATTTACTATCCTCTGGAGATGGTGAATAAAAAATTGATTGTCATGTCTCAAGTGTATCAGTTTGAGTGAAAATATTCATATGAATTATTTATCAATAAATGAATAAATTGACACGAAATTCTAATGGTAATTTTCTATAAAATTGGAGCATCATTTTACCCCGATTTTCCTGTCAATCTACCGGAAAAAAGAATGAAGATAGCTTAAGAAAATTTTATTTGTATGTTATCCAATTTCGAGAACATTGTCTCGTGATCTCGAGTGAAAAATTTAACCCAACGGATTTCTGGTTATTCGTTTCAATGTACTTCAGTTTTATCTCTTCCTCTTCGGCATCTTCATCTTCCCGAGGTTCAGCCAATAGTCATTGGAGTCTCATTCCTCCTTTCCCCCCCTTTTTTTTCCATTTTATTCCCTGAAACTTTTGCACAACGTAGTCGACCCTTCGTCCCCTCAAACTGAACAAACTTTTTCGTCAATTCCAATATTTTTACATTCCCCCTTTTTTTGTTCTCCCGAGACAATTTGTCGAAGATTCAACTGAGAGAAATGAAGTGGATTAGAACAAAACAGAAGTTTTCAAATTTATTTAATATTCTGAAATAATGAATTTTTTTTTAATGAAAAAATTAATTTAAAAAAATTCAACAAAAATTTTGAAAAACTTAATTTTTGTAAAGTTCAGAATTGACAAATAACTGTCGATTAAATTCCAATGAATTCCTCCCACTGTGTCAGATATGTAGATGTGGTATGATTTGCCTATCGCGTGACACAGAGCTCGGAGTGAAGCTAAATCTCTGAATATTCATGGTATTTTTACTAGTTTCCAATCTCAGAGATTCTACTCATCCCTTTCTACCATTTTTTATTCACTCTGTGGAATCGTATTGCTCTCGTTATTAATCCCACTGCTTTCAAACTTGATCATTGTACTTTAATTGGAAATTTTCCACAGTTCAATAGCTGAGAATAAAAGGGAGGGGGGGGGGGGGGGGAGATATTGAGAGTTGAATCAGAGAATAATCTGGAGGGATTGTCGGATTTCTCTCGTGATAATCATTTGAAAAAATTTCAGTTTCACTCTTTCTCGCTGTTGACTGACGACAAATTGATAAAAAAAAATATTGGACAAATTAAGGGGCAGTGGTGAGGTAAATGTAGGTCATTTGTGGGTGGTTGGCTGAGATGATCGATAAACGAATTTTAGTCCTGACTTGAGTTACATAACTCATCACAAGGAACACCATAAATGTCGGTTAAAGCTGTAATACAGTAATTCGTTACATAAATCCTCGTATACCATGATACAAATGTCCCTATGGCATGTCTCAAGAGTTTTTAACGTTGAAAAATTGTTTTTTTTTTTTCTCCTAAAGAAATCAAAAATTCAAGTTTTCGTTGAATATCTCGAAATTGGAGGGAGATGGCAAAAATTTCATAATGACCTTTTTTGTAGCTCTCATTTTTCTCTATAAAAAAGGTCCCTATAAAAATTCTGCTATACCCCCTGGATTCAAAGATATTCACAAAAATTAGAAAATTACAAGTTGAATTGAACAAATTACAATTAATTTTCAATTATCATCTCATCCTTCGTGTTTATCTTTTGACTGAATTTTATTATCTCCATGGTGTTCAATGTAATTATAATTGATTTAAAAATATATCACGAAGGTGAATTATAATTGACCCACAGATATTACCTGGGTGTATCGAGTGTGGTGTACCAGCGAGAGGTGTAGAATTATCAATACCCGTGATCTCCCTGGGTAATTGTTGGATCGATATTAATGAACCACACTAGCCACGATAGAGAGATGATTCCCCTTGGTATTTACAATTTTCCAGAAAACGTCAATAGCGCAAACTACGAGGAGTCTAGAAATTTCATATGCAGTGGTAAACGATAAAAATTCATGTTCAAATATATTATCACATAAACATGTATACTTTTATGAAATTTTCATTGGACGATTTAGAATTATTCAATAGAGTATTTTATGACCTAACACAGTTTGAATTTACGGTTATATGAATTAATCTCATGATTTAATCATTCAGGTTAATTATGAGGAAGATTGTGGGGATTGATTGTGAATTTGAATTATTCATTCCTACTGCATATAATTAAATGTAAATTCAATGTTATTTTATTTTAATTTAAAAAATTGTAAATTGATTTATTTAAATATTTCAAGAATTTAACACATTGAAATTTCTCATTGAAAATTGAATTATCTCGATAATTATCGATTTTAGGCGAAAATATCAAGAGATTATTTTTTTCGTAAATTTTTTCAGCTACAAAAAAGATTTCCTGACATTTTTTTCTAGGATCATTGGTTATTGAGATAAATGTAAAATAATGAAAAATATGAGATTTCGTTGCTGATTCATATTCAATGTTTTCTTCTTCTCCATTGAAACATTTTGAAAAATTCATACGTGTGGAATAACGAGAGCAATATCAGTGGAGATAGAGATCAGAGATGTAATCCAATTTAGTGCAACGGTTGTATCAATTTCCATCCTCAGTATGTTTCACCAATACCTCTCGTCATCGAATTACGTCTCGACAGGAGTGACATATATCCGAGGTTTGAATAGTGCGACAGGTACACATGGTATACAGGAGGGTGAACCATTTGTTATTAGGGTGAAGGGGGTGACAGTGTGCCCCTGACAATTATCCAACTTGATTCTCCAGTTTCATTCGGTGACAATCTAATGTCAACATTGTATCGTTGGCTCTTTACGGACACATATTGGTTTTGAGATAATTGGAATTAATTACTCAATCCTTTGCACCCATTCAACTCATTTATGCACCATTAATCCTGCAATCGTACTCATTTTTACAATCAATTTCTCCATCTGTTTTGGTCATCTTTATGATTATTCTCTTGTCTAAACATTTGATTAAAAAAAAAAATATCTGACAATGATAGAATATACCATTCACTTCCCCTAGAATTACCATTTCATTAAAACTCCCCCTTTGAGGCTCCAGCAAAGAGACAAAGGGCATCAGTATCTCATTCAGATGAAGGAATATAATTTAATCCCTGGATTTCTCCACGTGATACACTCAAAGGCAGGTCACGTTTAAGTACAGAAATAAAGTCTACCAAGTTATAAGAGAATGAAACGTGGTATTTCGTATATATTGCTCAACCGTTGTCTCTTCAACCACGAGAAATTTCTGGTAATACAAGTAAATGCCGAGGGACTGGGATAAACACAGAGGAGTTGTGTATAAAAGAGAAATGGTATTAGTACTCGACCTCCATCTCCAACAGACCTCCAAATTGTCCAAAGATTTCAAACTATTTTTACTGTAAAAATTCTACATTCTGGTATTTTCTCTGCATATTTCGATGTAACTCCTTTGACTGTCAACTAAAAAAAGATCCAATTTGTTCTTCTGTGAGCATTGATGGAATTGGAGATGATCAACCTACGAGAAAATGTGACTTTTTTTTGTAAAAAATTATTCAAAATAATTTATCAAATTTTTTATAGTAAAATATCTGATAACGTGCTGTCATGAAAAATCAAATGGGAATGGAAAAATTGAGCCAATGATCCATTGAGACATTTAAAATTGAATGGACATGTCAATATAACCAATGACAAAATGTCAAATCACAATTCATTTCATCCAAACGATGAAATTTCGAAGGATCATTCAGGTTCTACATTAAACCATCAAAAATGAACAAACTCCAGTGCCATATTTTCCCTTTCATCCTGTGTCTGACGTCTCTATCACAGACACCCACGTGGAATGTTTTTTTTTTTTTTTTTCATCTTGAGAGCCCTTGGAATTCTCTCAATGGCATTCTGCCAGGAGCGTCGAACCTTCGGAGTTTGTAAATCTTGGTAGAGTCGTAGACGTTTCGGTGATGATTCATGGGGATGTTCCAGGGAGTGAGAGTCTGTACTTTTCATAGTAACTCAAGATGTAGTGAAAAAGGGTGAAATTACAATGCTGCACTGCTGGTAATTTTCTCTGGATAAGCCTTGCGTGGCCTCGTGGGTTTGACAAGTGCAAGTTTCTTTCATATGTTTTCCACTAAAAATGTCGCCTTCCTATATAAAAACCATTTATTTATTTAATGTGACCAGATGTCAGTAATGTCAAGAGCCTGAGGAAGCTAAAATATATTTAGCGAAACGTCGCTTTCAATGACAATTCATTGACATCGTCTTCTTTTTACTCCAATTACCCGTGATCTAATTTTCTTATCTCTGGATAAGGTGCGAGAATCTAAGAAACTTTAAGCGCTGAATAGAAAAATTGTGCATCGAAAGTTTTGTTTCGGTAAACAAAGTTATCTGGAGTGAAGGGAGATAATTATTATCAGATTCCTTTTGACTCCCAAATGTTTAATAAAATTTTTATAAAACACTTGGAGAATTCCAGATGCTTGAGTTATGCTCATTTCGTGCATTTCAGTTTATCAGGATAGATGGAAAAACTTTACTTATCTCGTTGTGTTTGAATAGAGAGAAAGGACATGTGATTTACGAAAAATACCTGCAATTATTTAGCCATGTGAGTGTTGAAATGTATGGAGGTAGATAAACCCAAGTGGAAAAACCTTAACTGCAGGACACTTTATTATTTTTACTGCGAGGAGAGTCTTTTACGACTGTCACTAGGAATTTTCCATAAAAAAAAAAGGGGTCATTATCTACCCTCAGTGCACATATACAACGAGCCATTCCGGTCTTTACTCCACCTTGCACACTGGAATCCACAGACAATTTATTTGTTTCTAGAATTCATTGGTTTAATTATCAACTGAACAATCATTTCGATCAATTTTAACAGAAAATAAAAAAAAACTTCAATTCCAAAAGGAGTACCTGTGAAATTTAGTGACAGAAGGTTTCTCGATATTTCAAATAGTCTTTTGCATCCTTCGCGGAATGTTATATCCTCGATGAAAATACAACGACATATTGCATACGTGTGCTTGCATCCCTGTGATATGCTCAAGAGAGACAGATTCATGGACGAAATGGCGCCCCAGTGTCGCTGAGAGACTGTACACAGTGACCCCGATATATATCCACGATACATAACCCCTCCGGTATGTGCTCATTGGATACTGGTTTCTCTGTCTGAGCCAATATTTCAACTCGTGTTAAAACTTTTCGATTCAGTCTTATTCCATCCGACCGCAGTCTACACGAATTGCTTTTATATACAAAAGATGAAATGAGAGAATGAAAATATTTGAGTTTTTTGTTAGTTAAAAAATTCTCTCTGTCTCTCTCCACATTCATGAATTCTTCAGTGCAGAATGTCATATATAAACACTCGAGCATATAATTTCTCCTACCGTAGAAAATTCTTGTGATTATTGAGGTATTAGGATCGATATACTACCCAACATTTGATTCTCAAGTAAATGAATAATTCGTGAAAGAATTAAAATTTTTTTTTTATTTTCAAAATGAACATCAAAATGAAACAACATCAAAGAATTATACAAATAAATAATTTTGACACTCATGAATAATACTTAGAGGAATGAAAAATTCAGTGGCTGTTGTGCCTTCTCGTCTGTCAATGAGAGTTTCAGTCATACTGGCAATTAAAAGTTCCTTCTCCCGTGTACTGAGTTTGATGATTATTTTTTAAGTACGTAAAAACAGTATGGCTGCTGCATTAGAGTCTTATGCTCACGGGGACTTAATTTATTTCCGTCTAAAAGTTGGCCACTCGTAAACTGAGAATAACGGACAAGTTTTCACTCACTCTCAGTGGAAGTGAAATAAGAGAGAGGTACATGCACACGTGCCACCAGTTTAAACTAGTCGTATTGTTTTCAACACTGAGGGTAGAATGTTTCTCAATTTGAGAACATTCTTCTTGATTCAGAAGAGAACAATTGAGGTGTGACCTACAACAGTGGCCGAGTGGTTAAGGCGCAGGACTGACGGCGAGACCCGTGGATGGGACCCGGGTTCGAATCCGACTCGGAGCGATTTTTAACACACTCGGAAACTGTTGAACGGGAGTCTAGACGTCGAGAATTATCATTGAGAAATGGTATAGCAGAAATTAGAAGCCTTTCTCCGATGATGAAGCTCGGTCGATGGATGGGGTGAAGTTCATTAACCAGTTCTATAATTGCAGAAAATCTGTTTTTTTATTTGTTTGATTTTTTTTTGAGTTCTCTTGGCTTAACTGTTATCTGATCTGCAAATCCAGATACCCTCGATAATACGCAAAAGGCCGAATAGGCTATATGTGGAAAATTGATGATGAGAACAATTGAGGTGTCGCATGATTTTTTTTTTTTTCCATTAAATCAAATGAAAAATGATGATTTATCAAGAAATTATGGACAATTTTTAAAAATTGTTTTTATGACGTCATAATGCAGACATGAAGCCTACCAAATAAACCTCCAAAATGTCCTCAATATAACATCATCCGCGTGAATCTAATTCCCTCAATTGCATCAGCAACTCTATCTCAAATTGCTTCGCCTGGAGAAGTAAAATGGTAAGAAAATCAAAGGAGACATAAACATTTCATCATATACCCGCGAAAAACATCGTCTACGATTTTATGAGGCGTAAAATTTTCTCACCAACATTCTACGAATCTTTCAAATGTCGGCTCTGCACACTGTTAACTCTCACCCCTCCGCACCCAATGCTGTATCTTTACTCCCATTAAATGTTCTATTTGTTCATTCAATAAAATTCACTATTCTTTACTGTCGAGCCTCTCACCGAGACAAAAACGCCTGAGGCACCTTTGATTGTTCAACCAGAAAAGGCGAATGTCATACGTCAAATGTACGATAATAACATTCAACCCAAGAGAGCGATAAAGATTATTTGACCCCTGGAATAATGAACGATACAAAAAGATCTTCATTAACTGGATCAACCATTTGTTTGTTGTTGCATGGCTCAAAGCCGGTGATGATGATTCTCTTGATCAAACACACGTGTTGGAGGGTGCCCAAACTAAAAGTATGTCAAGGCAGCTTTTACGCACTCATGCGCTTCCCTAACCCTCAATTTCAAAGTCAACTGCGTAAATACCAACTGGTTAAATGACCCACCAGACGCATTCAGAAGTTCCCACACATCCCCACCATCTCTGATTCTTCATTCTCTCTTGTGAATTTTTTTTTTTTCGTGCCTTTCCTTCAAGACGAAAACTCTGATACATCTAATTTGGGACTCATTGGACTGTTAACCAATTTTTTCAGTTATTTTTTGTTTCATGCGAAAGAAAATAGCTCGACATATGTTTTTCCAACGCTGGCAGAAGCCTAATGGAATATATCCTCAATCAATCAAGGCCATAAATGTCGAGTGTGTGTCTGGGACGATTGGAGATGGGTCTTGACATCTTTCGTTTGTTTTTAGTGAACGAGAAAGCTCATTCGCATTTACTGAACGATGCCAACTGGGTCAGGGTAGTACAATCCAGTCTAATTGTAACAAGATGGCAGAATTACTAGGCACAACTTGCGAGTAACGCAATAGAAATTCATCTCCGTGTGATTAAAGTCCTCCAACAGAATGGGAGAATCTACATCTGAGAATCGGTCTTGTTACTCTGGGGCCTATTGTCTTTTACAAGTTGTAGTCATGTGGCTGGACGAGAATTGAAACACGAGGAGGAAATTGCAGGGTAGACAAAAATTTTCTCCGTCTCTGGGTTTAATTCCCTCGACAATAGACTCACTGAGTGCCTCAAAATTGAGTATTCGGCTGAGCATAAAAGCTGGTATAACCGTTGAATTCTTCAGTTTTCAGTCTAAAGACAATTATTGTGATGAATGCAAATGATTTCACGGCTGAAAATGATTTCAAACAAAAGATGGAGCTTTTTGGGCTCGTTTTAACATTTATAATGCTCAATTAGGACAAAAATATGGGATAATATATACTGAAAGAGTCTAATGCATATATAAAATAAATAGTTACTTTCTCCTGACTGTGTCAGAATTTCGAGAATTTTTAAAGCAACACAGTACTCATTTACACGCACCAACCAGACCCATGTATTAACTCTCATGTTATAGGGATGTTCATTTCCATTACAACCACGCAAACCCACTCAGAGTTTCTACTTTAAAGTGCATTATGAGAGCAGCTGATAAGAGGGCCGACATAAAACAATTATATCCGTATTTTTACCCTCAATTCATACCCTAGGCTCTCGTCTAGTTGATGGAAATTTTAATTGCACGTGATAACAATATGAGTAACAATTATTTATTCATTTACAGCCAGTGAGGAACTTGGTGGCATTGGGACAACTCTACCATCCGCACCAACGCCTCTACCCCAGTATCCAAAGCTCTGTGAATTGCGTAGAAAATTTCCGGTTCTGTATCGTGTTGAATTTCAGGTAAGTCATTCACAATATTTAATTTCCGTTTTATACTTGTCATTATCCATTCAGAATTTAATATTGTCGCATTGCTATTTCCTTCCTCTGGAAATTTATGTCGCTCGATAAAAAAAAATAATGTTGTACATGCAATTTTTTTAAAGAGAGGCAAATATTTTTTCTTCTCCTTGATGGAGGAAAAGAAAACATAGAGCGAAAAAAGAATATTTTATAATAAAATTTCCGCTCTTCTGAGTCTGTTGAATTTTTTTTTTCATTAATTCTTATTTATAAATTCACAAATTGTGCCAAAGAAATATAACAGTTTATATTATTGATTATTTGAAGGTGAAGAAAATTCCTCGACTACTTAAATTCTTGGTATTTGAAACTCTTGAGTTTGTGCTAGCGCGAGAGTTTGTTTACATCTTGTAAAGGCATCATTGGAACACATATAGACCTTTAATCTTCTCGGTATTTCAACCGGCAAAA
Organism: Coelinius sp. EB29; assembly: GCA_035578325.1. NCBI lineage: Eukaryota > Metazoa > Arthropoda > Insecta > Hymenoptera > Braconidae > Coelinius > Coelinius sp. EB29. The sequence goes on along the minus strand of JAOZGT010000009.1, from coordinate 5,517,273 downwards.
ATCAATAGAATATTTTATGAAAATAATTTATTCTTTCCTCGAAAAGAGAAAAAGAAATTTAGTGTCTTTTTCAGAATTTCTAAATTGAATTAGCTTATCAACACTTGCACTTTGTAGACCTCATAATCAGCATGACATAAACCTGAGATTGAACAGGATTTAAGTAGTTCAGAGACTCTCTCACGAGCATCATCAACGAGTCATTGCAAATTTTTATATGATCCAGTTAGGAAAGCTGTCTAGTAATTTCAAACTCGTCGAAAACTTGGGTTCTTCTGCACTGATGCACCATTCTCCTCAAGTGTCTGCCCAAAAGATTTGCTGATACAAAAGTTGAAACTCTCGAAAAACATTAGCATGACTATTTTCGTCAGTGACATCCGGTTGTAGGAGTTTTCTACTGAGAATATTATTGAGTGTTACATAAACACAATTTTCGGTCGATTTCGTTGATACATCACGAATATTGTCGACTGTTTCGTGAATATACAATTTTTTTGGGGACAAGATTGCCATAATCTCGTGAGAAAGCGATGGATGTAGGGGATTTATACCAGCAAATATCGAGGCCATTCATCGATTTCTCGTTTACCTTCTGATTCAGGTGTATCTTTGTAGTTTCTCATAAATTTCTGCTTCGAAAATACTCGAGTGAGATAATATTCGAGTAAATAAACGTAAGGATAAGTTGAGGGAAGAAAAGTTTAGGGAAGAATTCGCATCGTTAAAGTCTCGTTTTAGTATATATAATCTTCCACCAAAGTTTTATGGTCTTTATACCGCAAAGTTGTTACTTTCGCTCGTTTCTGGTGAGAATAATCGACTAAACTGTTCAATTTGCATCGGAATTGTTCTTTAATCAAGTGCGAAATTGCCTGATGTGGAAAAATTGGTGGAGATTTTTATCATAAAAGCGAGGGAATGGAAAATTCAAGCTGTGAATTTTTTTCGTCATTTGAGGTTTCTGTCATTCAATATATTCTGGAATGAGAGTTGTGGACAATTTTCACGGGAAACATGTGTTTTTTCTCACAATAGTGACCAGTAATGGAATCTTTCAACTCGAACGAATTGAATCGAGAATAATCTGAAAGCCCCACCTACTTTGATTTCTCGTTCAGAGTACTAAATCTCTTCAATTTCTCTCACTTTTCTCTTGATTTTTTTTTTCCCCCCTCTTCTTGTCTCACAATCTTCATCAATTTTTATTCGACTCATCTGTGCTCCTCACCACAACTCGTGTTTGTGAATCCTCATTTGTATCAATTCCCGAAGAGATATTGCAATATCACGAGAAAGTCTTTCATTAATCTGACAACTCTCAAATCATCGAGACACAGTGAAATCCGCAGGGGCGAAAAGTCTATCTCATCGCTTTGTGTCATGCCTGATCAGAGCCCCTTCTGGTGACTGTGCAATATTCCATTTCTCCTTCGTGACTGCCGGAAAAATAAACTCTCATGTTTGCATAAATCTCCTGTTTGTAGGAGATTGAAAAACAAAAAAACTTGACTGGAAGAACATCAACGAAACTATGGAAAATGTTTTGTTTGACACAATATCGGTTTTCTCACAGCTACATACTCTATGTCAATATTTTCCGTGACATTTTTCACAAAAAAAAATCCCATTTTCATCTGTCAGTTACAAACATGTGACACGAGTGCATCGATCAGAATTCAAGATAATTTCTGAGGGATAAACGAATCGCACCACATCACCACAGAGAAAAATAAATAAAAATGATGAAGATCCAGAGGATTTAAACTTTTGAGTAAGAGGGACGTATTGACTGTGACGAACGTCCGGCAATCTCGTGGGAGGCAAGAAGAAGTAGCAAAAAGTATACTGCGACTCTAGAAAAAGGCAAAGAGCCGAATGGCAGAAAAAGTACCTGAGGGTGCCTGTAAAGTCAGGTCGTTGGGAATGAGGATAGATTGGGGTTGTTGGCCAAGCATTTCTTGTCACGCACCTAATCTCAGTGACTTCATGGTTCAAGATTTTTTTTTACATCGTAACTATCATCTTGGTTTTATTTCCCTGGTGGTGAACAGCGGAAAGAGTTGATTAATTGAATTAAATTTTAATTCTCATTCTTGGCTTCCTATCTTTTTTTTTTTACCTCCCTGGAAGTAAAAACATGACGTTGAAGAGAGGTACAACGTAATTGGGAGATAAATCTGAGGAGGGGATTTAGAGCACAGTAGAGAGCTTACTTGTAGACTAATTTTGGGGACATATGGGTATGAGTGGAATGGGTGATATATGCACAGAGAAAGAATGAATTTAGAGAACAATTATTTTTGTTTGAAAAATTGATAAGATTGAAGAGACGGAATCATTTTCTCTGAATTTCAAGAACAAATCGATTAATCGAAGATTGAAAAAAAAAAATTATTATCCAAGAATTTGAATTCTCAAACAATTGCATTCACATTCTCAACGACGAATTCAATTCGTGATGGAAATCCAAGGAGATATCATATCTAGAATCCTTCAAAGAGCCTCGATGTAAATATTCAAATGAAGCATTCTATCAAATTTGATAGGATGCTTCGAAATTGCATCAATCCCCTTTTACAATTCTAGATAATAGTGTTCTCTTTAACGGAACAACATGAGAAAGGAGCGGCTGAGTGGTCGTGGGTGAGTCTCACAAGTATAACCGCCAGCCGATGGATGATGAGTGTATGTGAACCCAACACGAAAAAGCTTTTTCCTTATCCCGCCCTCTCTACCTTCAAACTTCAGAATTACTGCATTTTCGTTATATTATCCCTCACGATATTTTTTTTTCTCGAGTGACGGAGAGGCAAGAAAATTTTAAAACTGAGAAAAGTTGACTAACCCAAAGGCTTCACAAGTGCGATTGAATTTCTGCTTGAGCTCGAGAGTCTTGAGTATTTGGGAGTAGAAAAAAAAATTGTTGGAGCATGAAGGCTCAATGATTTGCAAAGGAAAAAGGACAAGTATTCTGGAAATTATTATGAGAAGCAGCATAGCGTGAAGAATTTTCTCTCTCACCGCCAACTTTGGACTATTGTTGAGGAAAAACGATGAAGCTGTGAATCATTGGAGTGTATAAAGTACATCTGGATCAGCCAGAGGTTCAGTCAAGTGACTAAAGAGGAGAGGGTGTTCCAATTTCAACTGAATTTGTATACAAGGGTTATTTCATGTACAATCTCGTAAATACATATATATGTATACATGCACATTGTGTATACATGTTTATGTGCAAATACTGCTCGCTGAAGTGTCGCTTTTTCCCCTCAACTAGTGAGTCGTGTTGGTTACGTAATAGTAAGTTCATGGTGCTTATTCCGGAAAGAGGCTGATGCGCATTATTTATGAGCACTGAGTGGGTCATCTCTTCGCATTTTTGGGCATCAATGCCAAGTGTAATAATTCACGAATGTGAGAAATCTCAGTAAGAATATTTCATAAAATTGAATTTCTGTGTTTCACCATTTTTCCTCCACTTTAATTCATCCTCATAATCATTTTTTACTCAACTTTTTTTTTTTTCATTCATGCTACATGTTACAGACGGCAGCTAAAGTGGAGACACATTCATGCAGGCATGCTATGAAACCAGCCAACCGGGAAAAGAATCAAAATCAACGGTGTATTCCATGTGAGTTTAGTTAAAAAATTAAGCTACTAGAATTTTCATATGTCCCGGATAGAAACCGGCAAATAGAGAGTAGATTACTTCCTTTGGACCGTTTCATCAAATACGGATTCCAATCTTCAGAATGAAAGAAAAACAAAGTTTAAATATTCAATTTGTTATCTTTCAATTTGGGATTAATGGGGTTGCTGAGATTTCATGGATTTTTATTATTTAAAGAGGTAAAATATTGTATCTCTGCGAGTGCATATCCGATAAAATGGGTAAAATCAAAGCCCCCGTGAAATAAGGTGTGTCACCGTAACTCTAACGTTACGAGGGGCCGTCGATTTTACGTCAACAAGTGGCGCATCTGGGCTGCATTTAGTCACCCAACTCAAGGGTGGTACTTTGTAGAAAGGTACAGTCAATTAAGGGGAAGTTAATTACACCGGGCAATTGTTGAACATGGTTAGCAACGCCAGAGACTCGAGAATGTGTCGACAGTTCGATGGAGTATAAATTCTTGTCTTATGCCTGAATGTTTAACGACTCATTCGTAGGTGCAGCAGCATAAGTCGGACTAATCGCTGATGGAATTCCTTCAGTTTTTTTCACAAAACTCTTCCAGCTCATTGGACATATCAATCTCTGGATATGAAGATGCAAATGATTTATTGAGCCATTACGAATATTAATCCTCTGAGAGTAAAAAAAAAGAACCAAACGATTTCTATCTCTTGAATTTTTTCATTTTGCAGATGATTACAACAGAGTCGTACTCGACACGATTGATGGCCGGCCAGATTCTGACTATGTGAATGCGTCCTATGTCGACGTAAGTAACTAGATGTTAATTAATATCTTTTATTAAAATCTCTAGTTACGCTTGCGATCAAGAATTCATTTTATTTGTAGAGTATACTGAAGCCAAATGCCTACATCGTTACTCAGGGACCCATAGAGACTACTGTCACCGAATTTTGGCGCATGGTATGGCAGGAGAAAGCCTCCTGCATAGTCATGCTCACAAAAACCTTTGATTTCATTAAGGTAAATCCTCTTACATTAAATTATCAGATGAATTATTATAATCCTCTCCCTACTTCATTGCCTCAATTAATTTGCACACTCAGTGTATAAACATTCAGTGAATACACTCGTAACTTATCCCACTCGTAATCCTTTTATCCTCCAACACTCGGTATTACAAACGGGAAACAACCGATTATCGATTAGTCAGACTATTGCCGAGTAGAGTGACAATAGGAACATGCTGTTAGGGAAAGAGTAACATACGAATTGCGCATGTGGATCGAGGTGTGTTCGATCAATCGTACAACATGGTCTCCCCAATGGCCACGACACTGATTAGCCACGTATCAATTCTGATCTCGGACACCCCGAGAGATCAGGATGTTCAGTAGAAATGTCAACTGTATCATGTCATAAAAGGGACTAGCAATGACTAATCTTATTTTATAAACATAGTCAGTTAATTTTCCTCGTCAATGATGACAATAAACGAAGATTTACATGGAAATTAGAATACTAATGCAGGGATAAAACAGGAGAATTTAAATATCCGTTGGAAAAGTAATGGAAAAACCAGAGAAGCAAGCGCAGAGATAGGAGAAACTTTAACAATAGAAAATTTACTTCACCTCCTGTAATAATGTCTCGTTCAATTCATTGATCTGCCTTTTTCCTTTGGTTTTTCATTTTATCAGGTCATGTGCGTACAGTACTGGCCACCCAATAAAGACAAGGATGAGGAGTATGGAGGCATTGGAGTATCGGTTCTGAAGGAGGAAGAATTGGCAAACTTTCACATACGAACGATAAAACTTTTCAAGAAAGATGAAAATGGCGTACGTATTAAATTTCAAATCTCAATGAAAAATCAATCTTGGGGCTTTTCGCTTTATGAAACTAACTTTATCTCATTAAAATTAACCACAGGAAATTACTGAGGAGCGAACGCTGCTTCAATTTCATTACACAGAGTGGCACTCTCATACGTGTCCATTTAGCAATGCTGTCCTAGAATTTCGAAGACGCGTTAGAGCTGTTGTTGGTTCGACCATAAAGAAAGAATCAGGTCCCATGATTGTACACTGCAAGTGAGTTGAATTTATGATATTGAAAAATTAATTTGCATCATTTGCTTAAAAATGTATTCACCCTGTTCAAAAATTTAGTGATGGCGGTGGTCGTTCAGGCGTATACTTGGCAATCGATGCAAATCTTGAGCTTGCTGAGGAGGAAGACTCATTCGATGTCTTTGGATATTTGAAAAAATTGCGACAGAGCAGACGGGGACTCATTGAAAATTTGGTAAGAAAATATCTATGATTTATGACTGGGGTCCAGCTAAATCATCCATAAACGTTGTGATCCCTATTTTCTGTAATCACTGGGGCCTCCCTTATTTTTCTCGAAGCGTATGAAATTCACTGGAGCGTTAACATGTGACAAACGATGCATTTATCGATAAACTCACAAGCCCGTAAAATAATAATAAAAAACCTGTGGGTGATTCCAGGCTGGAAACAATATAAAATTTATTTACAGGACCAATATAAATTCGTGTACGACACCCTCGAAGAATACATCATCTGTGGTGCCTCGTGGTTTCCCGTCTCTGAGCTTTCGCAACGACTGAAGCAGAAAAGTGTGAAAAATCCACTAACAAAGATGAACGAGTATCAGCGAGAGTATCAACAAATCTGCAAGCAAACGCCTCGTTTTACAATTGGAGACTGTGCGGGTGGACATCGAGCGGATAACAGGGAAAAAAATCGTGATGTCCTAGTTGTACCACGTGAGTTTCCACATCAATATAGTTCACAGCGATAATCGATAGACATTTTTTTCTTTCACTCAATATATGAAATACAATTTATCTTCAACAGCTGACAACTTTCGTCCCTACTTGACGAGCTTCCAGGGTAACAGCTTCACGGATTACATTAATGCTGTATTCGTTGACGTAAGTATTATGGAAATAATCCAATCATCAATTGGATTCGAAAACATATAGACGAAAGGTTTTGTTTAAGTTTATTCAGGCCTCATTACAAATGATCAATTTGATTGATAGGGATACACGAAGCCCCGTGAGTACATCGTTACCGAATGGCCATTGAAGCACACGTGTGGAGAATTCTGGTCACTTGTATATGACTACGAGTGTTCAGCCGTTGTCATACTCTGTGTTCCACCAGCGACATCGACAAACTTTCCAAGTTTTTGGCCTGAAGGTAGACACTCCAAGAAATATGGTCCAGTATTCACCATAGATCACATTAGCCACAACCACTACACGAACATCAAAACTTGGGTGAGTTTCGCTTGTTTGAACTTGAGTCTGTGGGGATCGATAATGGCTCGAAACTTTTGGACAATTCGCGAGAGTAAGAGAGTGAGAATTGTCTTACTCTGCAATCTTGTCTTCATAACAGGTATTCAGGATAAACAAGAAGATAGTCTCTCTAACGGAACTGATGGCAGGAGTTAAAGCACCACCAAAGACTGTCCAGTTGTTTCAATTGACATGTTGGCCGATGGGACAGGCTGTGCCGACGTCAACAAATAGTTTAGTCGAGTTGATGAATATGGTAGAGAGGTGGCGACAGAGAACTGATTATGGACCAGTTGCCGTTGTATCGCCTGACGGTAGAAGCCGAGTTGGTGTTTACTGCGCTGCCAACGCTTGCATAGAGCAAGTGATACAGCATGGTGAGGTGGACATCTTTCAGGCTGTCAAGACTGTCCGAAGACACAGGCCACAACTCGTTGAGAACATGGTGATTACCCCCCTTTCCATTCCACCTATCCTCATCACGGTTTAATTGAGTAATAACAATGAAAAATTAATGCTGACAATTACTTTGATTACAGACTGAGTATAAGTACTGCTATGACCTAGTTCTTCACTACGTGCTGCATTACCTGAACAAGGATATGAATGAAAAAAAGTGAGAAAGCGAGTTGAGGGACGAGCTGTGGTTCATCGAGTTCGGGCGTGGGGTAGCTTTGCCTTTGACGCCCGAGGAGGCGCCAACCGATGGTGAGCCAATTGTCCCATGTGCCCAAGGACGCATTATCATTGAAACTGCTCATCCGGCGCCACCTCTCTTTGCCCAGTGTTCAACGTACCGACATACGATAATTGCTAATGAAGAATCACCACATGCCTCCGTGGCATCATCACCAGCATCGTATCCACCGGACGTAAGCCGAGGCGCTGTATCAAAAAATTTTTATCTTCGTCAACACTCGATCATGCCTCAGAGTCCAGCAACGAGGCCGGAGGACCTGGGGGTAATGCCCTGGTATGGTGATAAGTCTGCTATAGATGATGTCACACCAGGACCAAGTGACCAGAGCTCGTATCCCTCTTCATCCTTGATGCGTAGTGGTAGGCAATTAATGGGTGCCAGAATTGACTTGAATTCGACTAAGGGCAGTAGCGGAGAGAGCGAAACATCTATACCAAAAGCATCTGTCCCTAGAAAAGCCTACATGGATCTGAGTGATGCAATGGCTCTACTTGATGAGACTTGTCCTAACCCCGATGCCAGTCCCTCACTCACACCCAGAACACCCAGAACTCCCCTCACTCCTCATCCGAGAAACAAACGCGCCCGATCAAAAAGCAGCGATAATTCCTCCAATTACAGTAATGATCGATTGAATGAGAAAATATCAGATTCTAGCAAAGAGAAAGAAAGACGACGACCACTTTTAAAGAAAATCGGTATGTCAAAAACTGAGGATCGACCATTCCTCGCGAGAATTGCTCCCCGAATTGTTGGTAAGCCTTACCTGGAGAAAATTGGCCCCAGCAAAGCGATTGAAAAGCCATTCTTGGATAAAATTGGCTCTTCAAAAACTCTCGATAAATTCTCCTTTGATACAATCAGAGATTTGCCAAGAACTATGATGAAAAGAACTCATACCACAACTATTGAACCAGCACGAATTCAAAGAACTCGGATAGAGGAATCAAAGGATACGGTGCTAGTTGTTGAAGAGGAAACAGAACCACCTCAAGTCAATCACGTCCGTGCTGAGAGAAAACGCAGTGGTAAAGGGCTTTTGTTGAAAATGTATTCTTTTGAGACCGAAGATCTCGACGAAGATACATTGAATTGTGTGAAAGAGCGTAGAGATGTAGTTCGTGAGGCACAATTTGATCATGTATTGGACCGTGGACCGAGCTCGTTGCCACCGCTTGAGGACGTTGAGGAGCTCTCGAGTTCAAATTTGAAAACCACTTCCACTGATGCTGTAGAGCTCGTTAAATGTCGAGTGACCACTAGCGAAGAAATTTTTTCTTCAAGTACTGGACACCTCAATTCACCAAACAGGGGAGCAGCAAGTTGGAGTAATTCCCCTAGATGGCCAAGCAGAAAGCAGCCGACTGTCTCCAGAACAATGGAACGAGATTTCGCCTCAAAAGCAGTACTTCAAAGTGATGAAGAAAGTATTTCAAACTCACCAACTAAATGGCAAACTGTCAAAGTATTGCCAGAACCACAGGTGCCTATTCGTCTTATGTCAAGGAAAACAAAAAACTCGTCGTTACCGAGGGATCTCGACGCTTCACCCACAAAAACCAGAAGACAAGGGTCAATAGAACTCCTGGATTCAGTGGATAAGAATCCTGAGTTTGATCTCCAAATAGCAATTAAAGCAATAGATGAAGCGAGTAGAGCAGGGAGTGAGGAGTTCATGACATCTACTAATAGGAGACAGATTTTTGATGATGCAATTGAAAAATTCGGTTGTTCTGACTACATGACATCTAGAACGAGGAGACAAGCGTCTGAAGATATTCTGGATAAGTCTGACGACAAAAAAAATGATGACTTTGAACGCTACAATGATCACAGGCGAGGAATTTCTACTGATAATCTGCGATATTCACGAGAAACTATCGTCGGCTCAGCACCATCAGCCTCTTCCCTCGGTTATCAGAGTGGTGACTCTTCATTTATCAGTCAAAGATCTTCAAACAATAGTCAAGACATGCTTCGAGGAGCATTCAGGCATCTTCATGAACGATTTGAACTTCAAGATGTGCCTCCCGAAAGCTACGCTGCTTTTAAAATGAGATCACGGGCTAATTATCACACAGCAGAAAAGCAAAAGTTTATAGCCAAAGAAACTACGATTGGACCTACGATTCAAGTTGGGAAAGTCTACGAAATAAATTATAAAGATTCCTATAATCAAGAAATTTTCAAGAATCCACCATCAAAAAATGATAATGGAGAAAAAGAGAATGAAAAAGAAAATGTATCACGAAGTGGAACTGTCAAGTCAGTACTTCGAAAACAAGAGAAGGTGGATCACAGTAATGATCAAGAAGTGGATTCGGCTGGGTCAATAAGGCGTCCAATGAGGCGAATATTCCACGAGCCTTCCCAGGAGACCATGGACTTGCTAACAGAATTGAAGAAGGTAAAGAGCTTATTGAGAACCCCATCTGAAGAGGGAAAAGACTGGGAATTGGATTGTCTGAAACCAGCTCGAATGCCAAAGAAAATTGCACTGACTGATAAAGAATTTTGTCTGTCAGTGGAACGTGAAAACAGCATACGAAGGCCTTCAGTGTTGAAAGTTCAAGAGGGTAATCGATATGTGGAGAGTCACGATCGAAGGGAAGTGTTGAAGAAAGAGGAAATTGGTCCTGCTCTGTTTGAAAAAAGATGCATGTCCCTGGATTATGCTGATGATGTGAGACCCCCAAAGCCAGAGGCACGAGCTATATCCCTTGCTTCACCCACAAGATCTGGTATAAATGAGACTCTAGATTCATCAGACCCATGTATCCTGTATGATTCAAAGAGCTGCCTCTCAGACGTTTTCACGACACCAGCTGATGAGATAGAAGACAAGACAGTAGGAATTAAATACGTGCCCAAAGCTGCAAACAATCACTTTCAGGATGTAGACATTGCCATTCCCATTGATCAAACAAGCTCCATCAGTCCAAAGAAGAGAGTCCAGATACAGGGAAGAACGAGTGATCTTTATGAAATAATATCACCTAGGTCAACTCCATTCAGGGTGAAAAAACGACTCGGAAGAATCTCAGTCGAGGAGTCAGTTAAGCCTGAAAATTTTACACTGGACAAAGTTGATTGCAGGTCCGTTGCGACCCAAAAAAGGACCAAGTGCTTCCCCTTGTAACCCACGCTGTTGGGCCTGCGATCGGCGGGGAAATTGTTTTTTCAAGCCACAAACGCGGGCTCCTTGGACCATTTTTGTATTTTCCTCCGATATTAAGGAAATTACGATTTCTTTTGTTTTTGTATTTTGTTCCAATATGCAATTTCTTTTTGTTTTTGTTCGACCGTTTACTCAAACTGGTCCATGTTCCTAGGAAGAAATACTTTGTTTGCATCTGCTCCAATGCAGAAGCTATTTTAAATTGTGGATAAACATTGTAAGAAGGATATTTAAATGTATATAAGTATGTTTGTTAGGTTATTACGTTACACAAAAGAAAGTACACTTTGTGTTTTATATATTCTATATAGCAATTGATGTTGCTTGTATGTTAGAATGAGAAGATTATATTCTCGCGAAAGAGATAATTGTTCGTTATCGATATGGCGATGAATAATTCAGGCTTTTTTTTTCATCTGTGAAAATTACTCTACATACCCACAAAATTCGATAACTTATACTCGACTATACCGATGAGACAATTAAGGCGAGTACTTTTATCTAGGAGACAATTTAATAATTTAAACCTATGAAATGAAAACGAGGAGAAAAATTCAAGAGATTCATATGACTTTCCACACGTCATCATTCGTTTCGCGCAAATGAATCGATCCATCTAGAATTTATATTAAAAAAGTGTCTCGTTGAATCCTCAATGTTCGATTGTCTCTTGAATTCAAAAAAACGTTAATATTTTGATATTGCGATATCGAACATTGTGAACTCTTTTTTCACGAGCAGTGCCTTGTTCATGGATATATTTATTTAAAAGAAAAAAAGCAACAAAATATAACTAAAAACATGATTGAATTCCGGAAGCGGGCCGGATTTTCCGAAAGGGTCCACATGGAGTTGCGACCTCAATTCAAATATATTCTACAATAAATACTTCTCTCTTCAATAGAAAATGTAAAATTCCATAATTATAAAATGCTTCTTAGATAATTCACGAATTCTTACCTTTACGAGGTCCCAACTCCGACACAAATGCGTCCGCCTGCCAAGCCTTCTTCCATTTGGAGGGGCACGTGATGATTTAAATTGTAATCTGAAACATAAAGAATAAAAAAAAAGAGGAATAAAACAACTTTTGCTAAATATAAATTGAAGATTAATAATATATTAAATAATTCTCATTGTTATGTTCCTCTCGTAATTCGTCTAGATGTTTAGATAGAGAGTGAGAACGTTATTGGACTCAGTTCTCAAGTATATGGAAAGTAAATGGACATGTAGATATTATAAATATATAATAGATCAATATATATGAAGAAAAGTTATATGAATTATATGAAACATTGTTACAGTGATCGAAATATTTGTATGTATCTTATAAGTACGTAAATGAGTGAAATACAGTATTTGTTTACGCGTACGTGCCAATTTGCACTGACAATTGTTGTCCGAAATGATGGGAGAGGGGGAGGCATGCAGTGAATGATGAATTCTTGTAAAAATGAGTCTTTGCGTTGACAATGGTACCTGGAGTTAATTTCCCTAAATAGAAATTAATTTTTCTACCTAAGCTAGTTCACCTTCCTTGAACAATAACCATCTCCCTTTGGAGAATCAAAAGAACATCATCTCATACGATATTTGATGGGTACAGGAATGAAGTTAACCCGCCTAGCAATGGGAGATGAAATAAATCTGGACAAATGTTCTGTCTGAGGAAATTAACTCTCAATACCGCCGACGATACATTGTGCCAAAATAATCACAAAAATGAGGGGAGTTATGATTGTTCTGTATGTTGAAGTTTGTATTAACTAATATTTGTGTGTGATTTATGGCATATACAATCGAGTATGTATATGTGAATTTTATCGATGAATCGTTGATTGCAAGCAATGGAACAATATTTTCTTTTCCAATCAAACGAAGAACAATTTTTTTGCAATTTCATTTGGGCATATTTGGAGGAGCAGGTGGCATTAAACATAGATGATATACGATGAAACAGGGTTCACTGCAATATTTCAGACTACTGTGAAAAATTTATCACATCTTCAAATGGCTTTTAAAATTTCTGTTCGTATACTGTCAGCTGCCTCTAGGTGACAGCCATCCGTCCATCCTTTGGGCTGTTCATGTTAACTTATACGTGTTGACAGAAAAATAAATTGGCAAAAGTCATTTTTTCCATTTAACACAACTCAGAGAATTGTTAACACACGATTATCGCTACGATAAATTATTTCATTTTCTCGCGGGCGAGATTCTATGAAAAATTTCTATTGCAAATGACATTTTCAGTAACTCCTGCCTGTATGGAAATATAATAATTGATGCATACATACGCTTAACGGATATAAATTAATATTTTATTTGAAAATCACTAAGTATTTGTGGAGATTTTCTATCGTCCAAGTGGTGTGTTGAGCGTACTACAATGCGAATTAGATCGATTAATAATTAATTATTCGATAAAATTATGTGTATTAAATACTAGATACAATTGTGAAACATATGCGGGTGTGCGAACGTACGCGAATAGAGTATGTACATGTTTTTATCTAAGACCAAAATTTGTTAAATGAGGAAATTTGTGGGCGTTGATTCATCTGTCGTGAATTAATAAAATGAATAGAGACGTTGAAAATAATTGTGGAGCTGTGACTAGAACAACTGTATACACATGGGAGTGACTGGGCTACGTTTTATAAATTGTGTGATAAATGATTATAAAAAAATGCTGATGAAATAAACAATATACACTGTTGTAAATAATAAATAGATTGTACGTTGTATTCGCGATAAAGAGTCTCTTTTCATTTTTTTTTTTTGATCTTTCACTTTTTAAAGTAAGGATTTATATTTTTTTATTATCGATATCTGAATCCCGCAAACAATCCTAATTCAAAATCCACGCTCAATTACCGCTCTTTGTCGATAAATTATTACAATTGGATAAACCATATTTTTTTTCAAATCTTTTAAAGCAACAATGAATAAAAAATGGTCCTCATAAAATTCTTCACTACACCGTCTGCGATCGATAATGAAAAAAAAACACCGATAAAGTAGATTCCCCCAGATGGACACAACAGTGAAAATCTAGATTAAATTACATAAACCCTATATCAACAATTGAACGTTGCCCACGTGCGTTACAAATCAGCCAAAGCTCCTAATAAATGTTAATCAAACAAATTTCTCATGAACTACCTTAATCCTCGCAGGTATGCAAACGTATACAAATCTCCAAGAAAAAATTTTTCTAAATACAATGAAAAAAATACCGCCGACAAAGAGCTGAGTCACCAGGATATCCGAAAAGTATCACGGGGTGTAAGCACTTTACCTACAAAGGGCGCCCAGCTCCCGGAAGGATCAAAGTTACATGCAAAACTTTCTACCTGGTCCTTCAACAGAGAGGATTATCACCGAGAACTGATACCGTTTCAAATCCCTGGATTAAATAACTACCGGAGTAAATAACTCTTCATAATCATCAAATACAAGGTAATAAATCAAAACTGTTGACCCCCACTAAGAAGCCCAAAGATATACCTCAATGAGTCAAATTTAAAAGTCATTCTGTCAATAGAAAATATATAAACAGATAAACTCTCATTCACATGTGTACCAACAATTAGCATGAGTATTCATCCTCTACCTCTTCCTCAATTCAATAAACAATTGAATCTGCAGAGAGTCACGCGAGTCATGTGTTTCATGTATACATTTGTCGTCTCGCTAAAACCACATACAGGTATATAATTCATCACGCTACCACGCGCGCCACCTCTCACTGAGCCACCACCCCCCCCCCCCCTCACTATAAAGACAGAGAGAAGGAGAGAAAAAAAAGTAAACCCATAATAAGAGGAAATACACATGAGGGAGACAGAATAATCACGTATGCTGCCCGTTACCGGCATTCAACTGCTCTCACCCGTTAGCAATCGCGTGTGCGCATGCGCCGAAAATTTCCTAGTAGCGCGCGTCACTCGACCAATCCCAGGACTCCAGTGACGCCACTGAGAGCCCCTCCGATTGGCTGCCACTGACGACACGACTATTCTTAGACCCAGTGAGTCACGAGATATAAGGCTGTACATTTAGTTGGGTGTTCACAAGTTGCCGAGACACTGTGCTGTACGGTACGGTTCAAGTTATATTCAGTGAGTGTTCCTTTGCGTCATACGTGCAACAAACACGCGTACTCAATTAGTGAGCACTGACTGATGACAACTAGTAGCAACAAAATATATTTTTTTATCAATAAAAAAAAAAAAATAACAAGTGACACACAAGTGGACCTATTGTTGACCGCGTGTATCGGGCATTGTGATAATCCGATATTTTTTTTTTATCAAGTGTCACGTTGTTTTTGAATATGGACCCTCGTGTGTTTATCCCGGAGAGAGTAGTATCGTTTTAGCTGCACAGTTTTTTCATATCGCTGTGCGTTATAGAGAGCGATACAACAGTGATAAGTTGACGCGACAAGTGTCGCGAGGGGACTAGTATCTGACTGTACAGAACAGATAAACGATACACTATATATATATATTTCTCCATTGGTTGCGTTCAACTTGGTATTATGTAACAGACATTTGTTCAATAGAGAAACACAAAATTTCACGAGAGAATTGAAAAATTTAGTCGTGGGAGTGTTTCCGGACATTTTTGTTGTTGTGTGGAGAAAAAAATTTATAGAAGAAAAAAGAAAAAAAACTGTCGAGTTAATTGTGACTGCAGCAACTGCCGAGAACATCCACTGCCCACACATTAACGTCTGTGTGGATTTCGCAATAGAGAGAGAGAGAGAGACGAGTGGAGGAAAGTTGAAATATTTAAGTTCCATACAAATAAAAACCGGAAATACGTGCAAGTGGACCTGATGGTGCGTAGTTTAACGATGGAGCCGACGTTTTATGAGGAGATGTATGGTAATTGTAATCGTGATAATGTAGGACAATTGAAGAGAAATTTAACCCTAGATTTGAATATCCATAGTAGACAGGGTCCACAGGCTAAAAGACCGCGACTTGGTCCTCTCCCATTGACACTTAACAATTCAGCTCCAGTTTTAAGTTCACCAGATTTAAATATGTTAAAATTAGGATCACCTGAATTGGAAAAGCTCATAATTGCCCAGCAGGATGGTTTGGTAACGACAATGCCAACACCAAATCAAATACTCTTTCCTAAGACTGTTACTGAGGCTCAGGAGCTCTACGCACGTGGTTTTGTTGATGCCCTCAATGAATTACATCACTCTGACAGTTCACAGGAGCCCGGGAGTATTCATGGTGCTACTTATACACAATTAGAACCTCCAAGCTCAGTACAGAGTACAGAATCACTGTCTCAAGGATTAATTATGATAAAGGATGAACCACAAACAGTACCAAGTGTATCAAGCTCACCACCAATGTCACCAATTAATATGGAGAGCCAGGAGAGAATAAAATTGGAGAGAAAGAGACAGAGAAATCGTGTGGCTGCCTCAAAGTGCAGAAAACGTAAATTAGAGAGAATTTCAAGGCTTGAGGACAAGGTCAAGCTGCTCAAGAGTGAAAATTCAGAGCTCAGTACTGTTGTTCATAGGCTGAAGGAGCACGTGTGTCGTTTAAAGGAACAGGTGATGGATCATGTGCACTCGGGATGCCAAATGATGTCGGTATCGGGACAATATTGAAGTGGAATATATTAATTTATTCCTTTTATTTTTTAATGGGCAACAACATGGAGCCTGAGAGTACATTGTAAAAGATATCCTTGAATCTCGCATTTTTCGGGGGCATATGATTTTCTTTTTAAATTTCTTTTCTTCGTTCGGATTGAGGAGAATTCAGCGTCACGTGGAGAATTACCATCTTTTTGCTGCATGGCGAACCCCCGAGGGAATCTGGGAGTGCCTTTGAGTGCTGTGCAAAGAAATGGACATGATAAAAAAAAAAAAAAAAAAAAAGGAAATATTATGATGGTGTACAGTCGAGTCCACGCACGTCCACGATAGCGTCGTTAATGTCGCAGTCATGGTGGGAGGAGCGCCACGAGAAGCGAAAGGCGAAAAAAAAAAATACCAGAGAATTGACGCGCGTGCAGGCAGAGGGGGAGTGGAGGAGGTGGTAGAGCTGGTGTGGCCATTTTGGAGAACATCGGAGAGCGCGGGAATTTTGAATCGTCCAGAAACTTTGTAAAATTGGAAAACTCGTTTAAATTCAATTTAACATTTGTCAATTCGTTCTTTTGAATATTGCTGTTTCTCAAGAGTTGTTGCTCTTTGTTCTTGTTTAAATGACTATTAACTCTTCTTTTTAGTTAACATTGAATTATCGTGGTTGTACGATTTATTTGAGAGCGCCATTATGTATCATTTGTGCATCTAGTCTTGTCCAGTATGAATATGTATAATTTATATCCATCTTGGCATTTTTTGCATGAATTTGGGGATGATAATGTGAATTGTACAATGACCACTGTGACAATTTTACCTGCTACTAAGCGCTCATGCGCAACGACCATAATTTTTGTACCATAATTTGTTTTTTTTGGGAAGACGGTATTTTTGATTTTTGAACAGTGGATATTGTTGATTGATCCACAAGTTTTTGATGAAATTGTTTTTCATAAAGACAAAAAAATGTATTATTATTATTATTATTATTATTATTATTATTATTTGATGGAACGGGTCAAAGGTTTAAGCTGTTCATAACGAGGTACCGTCTTCGCGCCCACGCTCGTTGCATTGAGAATAATAGTCGTAAAGTAGGTAAGTTTAGGCGTATTTGACCTTCTGTTTTGATTAACGAGTAGCCCGCATTTTTTTCTTTTCGTCCGTGGCAGTCTCACACCACACCAATACACACTTGATCTGCCTCCCGAGATTTTTTCGAAGTCCCCTTTCATCATTTTGTTTTTTTTTTTTTTCTTCATTTTTTGTTCTCGTTGTATCCTTGACGAGCCAGACCGAGCAGTATTTCTTTTTTGTTTCTCTTTAGCATCGCTGCCTTCTAGTTATGTTAGATTTGATGAATTCTAAATTTCGAGGACATCCGGATTTGTTTTTTTTTTTTTTTTTTTTTTTTTCGTAATGACAAAGTGCAGTGGACAAAATTATTTAATTTCTATTTTACCATCATTCTCAAGAATTTTCAAAGACAATCGTATGAGGGCAATCAAGGTGTTTTTTTTGATACTGTAATTACTCCAAAAAATTGCAAATTAATATTGTTTTGTTAATTATCAAAAGAGAGATCTCCCAATCGTGCCCCATTTTGTATTAATTTTCTTTTCTTTCATTTTTTATTTCTCGTGTTAAATTATTCACATTGCCAATCAAAAAGACGTTGCAATATTTACTCAAGTAAATCGTGCAATTTCATTAATTTAAGAGCGTTCATATATAGCCGACCTTGGAGGCCCCTTAATCGAGAGAAGCGTTTCCAGCGCGTATCATTTTTTGTTTTCATTTGTCTCTTAAAAAAAAAAAAAATCATACCAACTCAACGCGATAAACGACGAGATAATTCATCGTTGAGGTGTAGAATTTCACGAGCTCGGCTATATATTTGTTGCCAATGCAATCCAGTCCGTACAGTGTGCCTTTTTTTTTTTTTTATGATGAATGCAAAGCGAATTTATATTTAAAATAACTTAGATTCAATTTATATCTTTCTCTCGAGGAAATAAAATAAAATTCAGTAATATTGTAAATTTGTAGAACATTGAAAAGTGAAAATTGATAAAAATAGAAAATGTGCAGAGTTTTGAAAACAAATTGATAAAGAAAAAAAAAACCACTCGCAGTGAAAAATATTGCACAAAAAAAAAACGTATGAAAGTAAATTTAAAATTAATGAAAAAAACCACTTGTGATTTAGTACGTAAGTGAAAAAACCCCATTAGACTCTAGTTTTTATGGTGATTAAAAAAATGATTAAAAGAGTAATTTTCATGAAAAAATAGAAAAAAAAACCCTAAAATTATGACAGCGTAATAATAGTTGCATAACACTATTCATAATGAGAGTACATATTGCTATATTATTACGTAATAATTATTAAATATACAAATATATGTTATATATCGAAGAAAGCCGAGAAAGAACTCTTTTTTTACGAATAATTTTATTTTTGAATGAAACATGATGAAAATAAAATTCACTATATTACACATAAAATACTCTCTTCACTCACTACCTCAATTTATCCCAATTTTTCAGGCTATATATAACTCATCACACGAGTTTCAACTGCTGCAATACTTAATCCAAGTATTTAAACTTGTTTTTTTTTACGGTCAAGAGAGTTTAAAGTCAATCCAACAGACCCTCTCCTTAATTATTGCAATTGGCTAATTGTCTCAATTGAGAAAAAAAAGTTTCTCGGTAGAATGAAATTAACCAACAGCGAGAAAAAGTGAAATTCTAGTTGCAAGTAAGTAAGATAATAATAATTACTCATAACAAAGTCCAGAAGACAAGCGGTCAGCTGCTGGAGAAGGTGAGCCAAGACATTAATTATGACAATAATAAATTATTTGAAAGCCATCCGGAAATGAACATTACAAGATACATTATTCCTATTAAATCTCGTTAACGAGGTCGAGCCAAAGATTACAACAATGAGTGAGGCTAATTGTCTCCACATAGTCTGATCCATCGACCGATAATTCAACGTCGTAGAGAGACAATAAAATGTGGGTGTATAGATACTGGCCAATGGGCATTTCTGTACATATCAATAGAAAATATCACTTCAAGTTATGTCTGACGTACTAATAGATAAAATGGAGGAATTTCGTGGTTATCTGAATTTTTGGACGGGGGCTAAAAGACCATATCACTAGTATTGATGCAATAATTTTGAAATGAAAGACTTGAGCATGACAAACGAAAATTAGTGATAACAAATACAATAGGATGTTGAGTTGGGTAAAGATACTCGTCAAATAACTCTGAGTGAGAAAGAAATATTTATCTCTATGCAAACACTTCGAACTCTAATATATCTCGTAGACCCCGTTCTCATATTATACACATTGGCACGTTTCTACGGATTGAGATAAGCGAGTTATTGGTATTTATCAAGGAAAGTATATATTTTATATTATTTTATCTTGTTTCTGCAGATGAAAAATAATGATTCACCGAGATCTAATTTTCATTCTTAATTTCTTAAATAATTATATTATCTATTCTTATGAAACAAAGGATATATCAAGCAGGAAATAATCCCACGATCATGACTGGATGCATAACTGAGTGCAAATATTTATGGAATTTCTCTTGTGAATTTTGCAGCTGTATTGTCGCCTAATATCCATTTATGGCAATCGGAATTCTCCATTATTATTCTACCAAGTCTCCATCAGAGAGACAATTCCACAGTTGCATTATTACATATTAAATTGGCAGAATTGCCAAATAAAAATTATCTTTCTCCATAATTTCAAGGACAAATACTGGATTATTCCAGATGTAATGGCGATCATTAATTGAGAATTGTTGTTTATATTTAAAGTATTGAAAAGGCGATATACATGGCCTTTAAACATTTTAACGCTGTAACGCATTAAATTCATTACCATCGTAATATGCTGTTCAACGAGTCTCGTATTGCCAATTTAGGGAGAAAATATTTAAAAAAACAACGAGATTTATGAATAATAATTAAATTTATCTCAATAATCAAAACAAGTTTCCTCTCAATAAGATGATTACATCGTAATGATTCTTCATTATTCTCATCATCAGTAATAATATGTTAATAAATTCAATACTATTTTGAAATAATTCAGCCGCTTCCGCGTGTAATCGTCCCAGCATTCAATACCATCGTTCAAGTATTTAAAAATGTGAATGTGCGATTAAGTTTACATTTCTCATGTTAAACACACAATTACATATTTAACGAAGTCAGTAAACACAATGTTAAAAAATGAGAGAAATAAAAATAGCAATCGAGTTTATCCTCGACTGATTATAATCTCTTTATTCGTATTACACAAAGTGTTAATTCTTACTGGTTTCCCACGCATTTGAAAAATCTGTTTATGCCAAGGATGATCATCAAAATAATCACCCACTGATTTCATTTCAACGGATTATGAAATAGGAATTGAACAAAAAAAAAAAAAAAATGGAGGAGTGATTGGAAATATTGATATTGGGCTTCCGGTGAAGACGAGATCTTGTTAGGACCTCGAGGATTATGAAGATTACTTGGGATTGGGTTTAGTCGTTATGCTCATATTGCCCATGCTTGGTTATGGTGGGCAAGATTGCTGCGAGGGGAAAGGTAATACCAAGGGAAACCGTTTCCCCACTCTATCGTCACCTTGGACTCGTTGGAATGCGTGTATGTGAGATAAGCGAAATACGAGTGATTTAGGGTATAAATAGGTATAGGTCAGTTAGGTAAATTCATTTGTCTGATTGTGATGTCAAGTAGGAAAAACGAAAATTTAGTTGATAAAAATCTGAATATTCAATTGATGATTTTTTTTTTCTTTCTTTCACGAATCACTAGTTTTTAAAGTAAAGTTTGAGCCCATCCACAATCGCTGGAAGAAATTTATTTTTGCTGAACAGTTCAAGAGCCGTCGGATCGTGTGGGTCGAGACTCGCTCTCGACAGACGCGTTCAAACGCGCTCACTCAGGCCTATCCCATGAGGGAGAGAGAGAGAGAGAGAGAGGGAGCAAAAGGGAAGAAATATTCAAACATTTTAAACGCAGACTCTTTCCACAATGGGCGACAATTATTTCACAACGTATATTTCAACTGTTGAGGGTTATTTTTGGACTTTTTAAAAAAAAAAAAAATTATCCACATAATTTAATGCCCATTTTATCCTTCACGCGTTGTAAATATCCTGTCTGTTTTCATTGGAATATCAAAGGTGAGGGGGAATGATGGTGGAGTTGTTGAAAAAAAATGGTGAACGAAGGTGATGACCTTGCCGAATAATAATTTGCGCGTCATTGTGCAGCGTTGGTTGTATTAATTATTCACACACTCGTGAACTTTGGATTTGAGTATTATTTATTATCATTTTAACTATCTGCAGTATAAAAATCTTTATTTGCCGATGAAAATTTTGGTTTATCGAGAAGATGTATGAAAATAATTTATCTCTGCATTCGTAATTCCAAAGTTTTTGGAAAAAAAACTTGAAATTACGCAATGTCGATACAGACACCACTCGATTCATCGATACCACTTGTCCGGTTTTTGATGTAAAGCAGACAAACATCACTGGGATTATTCACAACACGTACCACTCATCCAGTCTCACTTCTGTCATCATAAATAATAATAATTCACGCAGCCAAAATCTCCATTGATCTTTCTTCCTTTCTCTCCTGTATGAAAATCACCAATCCAGCTATTTCTATTCATAAATATAGTATCAGTGGCTCAAAAAAATATATTGACAAATTCTAAGGTCACCTTGTTCTTATAACAACACACACACCAAGGCCAAAACATAGATCTTCCAAGCAGATGCTGTGCATCCTCTCTCTGATGATGTTGATAAAAAAATGCGAGGACGTTGTGCCCTCTGCAATGTTCATCCGCCTCTGTCGTGTACACGATAATTAATCTCCTCTGGTATTTCCTATTCATTCCTTTTTTTTTTGTCCAATAAACTAGAATACCATATATTTGCAAAATCAAACATTTCCGCTATTTTTTTTATCATTTCAATTCAATACTAGTTTTATTGAAGAATGTAGGTCACGTTCGACGATTGGCTCTTTGTAACGAAGATAATGCTCATGTGCACACGAGACAAAAGGAAAATTTAATTAGCATACAAACGCATTGACTTTCACAAGGACAATGTACCTGAATTATTTGGGACATATTCATTGTTATTTGATGATGTTTATTTATTCATCTACAGGAAAATTGCGTAAATATTATTCACCGAAGAGGCTTTATTCAGTGGCTGTGGGCCAGGTGAATCCCCGAATTGGTGTGGCTGGCTGCCAATGACCGACCCCTAGAGCCAATTGGTGATCCAAAAGCTCTATTGTATCAACGAATGGCTGACATTGTGTAGTCACGTGATGCACTAAAGTTGTACTTGTATTTATCATAATTAAAACAATAATTTAATGATCATTGATTAATTAATCCTAATGAATAATCCTCGATAATTTTTTTTTCTCTGCGTAGTTGAGCTTCAAACTTAACAAAGGAACAAGGTTTACGTTAGATAAGAATTGGTACGTGCCGGCTAAGACAAACAATTCAGTTGAAAGAAACTCAAGCTCTTGGAATTCAATGGCGAACAACGTAACTGAATTATTAAATAATGAAAGCAAATAAATATTATTAACTAAAAAATTTAATGAGCTCCTTGGGTTAATTATCACTTAAACGACTCACTAATCCCCAAAAATGCATTTACCCAAGGGAGAGTTGAACAAGTGATAAGGACACGTTAATTGCCCACATTCAATGTACATTTGGCCACAGTAAATATTTCCTCAACAACTGGTTTATACCCCTCCAACTGCCAAATTAGCCATGGCTGTTTTCTATCGAAAAATAAAAAATAAAAATAAATCCAACGATACATACACGTCTTTCACAGACAAACCAGTGGTTTGTATAGAACTCGAACAAGGTCACCTAGACCCTAACCAACACTATCGGCCCTCACGTGCCGTCTATCTCACTCCATCAGTCCCTCTCTGTCTCACGCTGTGGAACGCGCGGAATGCACGGTGTGTTGGAAGAGGAAGAAAAAAATGGAAAAAAAAAAAATATATATATATATATATATAACCATGAAACATAATGTATAAGATGGAGACACGAAACCACCGAATATCTTTCTGCGAAACCACTTCCTCGTTCTTTATTTCTTGGTATCCAATCACGCATACAAGTGGCACAGGAATAAAAGAAAAAAATATAATTCCAAAAGAATCATAAAATCACTTCATCATAATTTTTCTCATTGTCTCATCGAATCTTGAAAAAAAAAATATATATATATATATAAATCACAGAATCGAGGACAAGGAAATATCCGTAACAATTTTCTACGCCGTAAGTAAACAAGTTCATCGTCCGCTCCCTTGTCCCACACCCATATATCCCTCTCAGCTTGGTTGCCACAATTATTATTATTTCCCAGTTGTGCGAAGAGACCAACAAGAGAATAATTTCAAATGGCTTTGTGTCCCCAGTGAGTTTATCTTTGCTTGGCCATATGTGTCGGCAACCACCTTGCCATCGCAAAAGCCTCCTCCTTTACTCTCCTCCCACCCCTCATCTCATTCTCCTCAAAATTCTTCATTTTTACTTTTTGGCAGATCACAACGCAGTGTCACTCGCTGCTAAACGTACCGTGAAGCAAAAAAAAAAAAAACACCACGACCTCTCTCCCTCCCCCCACCCAACCCAATGACATCTGGTGCTATACCAAAAGCCCTCGCATTTCACCCCTTTTTATTTTCATTTTCAAACAGAGTCAAAATATATTTCGCATTTGTGGTGAACACTTGAAATTCTACAACACACAGGTATATATTAATGTATGTTATTGCACGCACCAGTGCTAACTCAAGCATATTAATGCCTCCACGAAACAACAATTTGTATAAATTATTCTTCTGTAGAAACGATGCCCCCAATGGCTTTGCGGGAGTCTTTCAAGGGATAAATAAAACACTTTTTCAAGAGTGTTGAGAAGGCCTCAAAATGTACACAAAGAGACGAAATATACATTTAGTTTGCAGAGTGTCAAGAGGGGGATTACCCGACGTATTTCATCTGTTTTAATTTACTTTTTTTTTTTTTCTTTTTTTTTCGGGGGTCTTTGAGGCGGAGTTGGCGGTTGACCTAGGCAAAACCACCACGTGTCGCGTTGTCTCTTTGTCCTTCTAATGCTCCATCTCTTACTCTTTTCTACTCATCTTGTACTCGGTTTATCTGAAAATTTTATTTTCTCAATTTTCCTTTGTTCAATCGCTTTCTTCACACTCGCGATTCTCTTATCTCGGATTTTCATACCAAGATTAGCTCGTTGCGCAGTTAGCACATCACACAAGTACTTGGTGACGTGTGTGTGTGTGTGTGTGTGTGTACATAATACGTATGGGTATAGTGGAACACAATGGGGGATGTTGGAATAACAATAAAGAGATTACTGCATTACGAGGAATTTGTTTATGTGTGTAGGTTGGTAGAATTGTTGAGTGGACAAATGGTGGCGCGTTTGGTAACAAAGGACACGTGAGTCCAGAGAGTAAAGTTTATTTTCTGTTTTTTTTTTTTTAAAAAGTTTCTTTGGTTTGGTGATAGTAGGAAGGAATACTAATTGATGAAGAAGAATGAGGGGAGTTTGGAAACATTCGGTATATGGAAATGAAGAGAAGAAAAAAAAACACTCTTGGATTACTGCGACGGTTGAAAGGACAATGATGTGCGGGGAAATACCCAAGCCACGACCTTGCAGCCAACCAAACCAACGGGACAAACTGGAGTACGTGACTTGTGTTTTTATTGATTAATTTTCCAGGTAAACCTTCTATGGATTATGATTTCCGATGCACTCGTGATGAGGATTATCTGTGTGTAATTCTCTTTGGTTCTTTCTTCTTTCACACTTGGATCTGAGCCAACCACCATAATCACTTTTTGGAGTATTCCTTCTCTCTTGTGGGTATGATGGCACGAGGGGGCCATTTTCAGAAACAACTGGCTCTTGTTGTCACTCCACAGTGTGTCTAATCATTAGTCTTGGGAAAATTAAAAGTATCGAATGATGAATTAATGCTTACATTTGACTGAAAGATAAATTAATGAATTTGAAAAATAGATTTACCATAAAAAAATGTATGGTTTTCATCAGAAGGGATATTTTGATTCGGTTGGAGAAAAAAAACTAGTTTATTGGATTCAGTATAGGTCCCTATTCAAAACACGAACGAGTAAAGAATGATATTATGAAACAACACGAAAATCATCTCCACCATGTGGCCAAAACATTCTCAGCTGAGTACATAAGGGAGATGGATAGATATCTCCATGGGGTAGACTCGTGTTTTAAGCTAATGCATACACACGTGGAAGTGTGCCATTGGACATTACAGAGAAGCTCACGGACCAGAGGAAATCCTCTGCGTCATTCTGGTACCAACGTCTTTGCCAACAAGTTGACCGCTTTTCACGCCCGTGAAATGTCTTGACACAAACATAATACATCATCGCATTAACAACGCCTTTAAATTTGAAAAACAGTAAACAAAAGAATTATATGTCAACGTCATATTTCACTCGTCTATTTTTTAACCTCCAGAACGCGTCAAAATATAGAAAAAAAAACTAAAAGTTATAATGAAAAAAGAAGAAACGCGTCAAAACAAAGAGTATTCGCTCACTTCCGGTAATTATGCCACTTCCGTTGTCGAAAAAAAGAATATTCCATACAAATAGGACTCTGATTTTTGTTCTTTGTTTCGGGCTGAAACAAGAATGAAAAGAAACTAAATGGGAGTGAAGTGAAAAAAATAAAAATAAAATAAACAAATAAAATCGCATATGGTATCTTTGGTTTGACACCGTTATCCGTTTTCAGGCAAGTCTTGGGTATTAACGCTTTTGGAATTCGAAACGGATTTGTATTGTGTTCAAAGTAACAAATGTGTCGTACCACTGATAGAAGGTTTCATTTACGAACAAACTGTATTTTATATTTAAAAAAAAAATTCATTTATTTATATTTAAATGATTAAAAGTATTTAAATTTTGAAAAATAAAATGCTCTGTAATTTTAAACTCAACTGGAGATAATGAAGAAGAAAGACATTTACATTTGCTGTTTTCACGACAAAGATTGGTCGCAGGTGGCCGCTACTGAAACTCACTGCACGTGTGGTACTTGCGTGCTAAATAACCCAGGCTTGTTGTACATATACACACAAAGCATCATTAAACATATCAAATTACTGCAACAGATTCAAACAAATATTCGTTATCCCAACTTTACAAAATAAATACACTCTAGATGCCATTAGCAATTGAATCAAATAATTCTTGTATTTTTTTTTGTTAAATAGTTGGTGGGAATTGATCATTCTCGAGGCTCAACAATTTTCCTTTGTTCATCTGAACCATCTAAACATCAATCTCAGTTGGCTCTCAACCTTGAAAATCCTGAGAAATTTTTTTTTTTTTTTTCACTGCAGGATACAATGTCTTGTATTCTCACATCAAATGTCCTTGTCTTGGATTTGACTGTGAATAAAAAAAAAAAAAAAAAAAAAAGAAATATTCTAGATGGCCATGAAATTTAACGGTGGATAGATGCAACATGCGCTGTGATTTTTATCCAACCGAGGAGATCCGTCTAAACAAGCTGGTGGGAGGGGGGGGGGGGGGGATTAAATCGTTCTTCATTCCCATCTTGGTTGTAATGGTTTTTTAATGGCTTCCCTTTTTCTTCAAACACTGAAAGCCTCCGGCGTTTCCCCAAGATCACATGTTTACATAAAGATAAAAAAAATTTCCACAACTCCAAATATCATTTCAATGAAATTGTTCCCTTAATTTTTCTCCAATTTTTTTTTCTTCTCCATTTCCACTGAAATTAATCGATAAAGGAGGAATAATATTGTGTACAAGAGGCACAGTTGCACACATAGGACTTGGCTGATTGCCAGACTAGCACGAATGGACCAACTTGCCAGTGGAGAAGCCCAGCCTGAAAATAACGAATAAAGAGGGAGGAAAGGAGGAGGGCACCAGGTTCCCTCGTACGCTGCGCATCGAATTTATAAATAAATCCCGTATTTTGCATCGTAATTACTGGGATAAGGTCGCTTTGGTATCTTCGCGATCGTGAGCTCGTGATTATCCTCGATTTAACATTTTTCTTTTTTTTTCACATTTTTTTTTTTTTCTTCTTCTCAACATTGAAATGCACACACTCGAGGTACACATGCACTAGACAACACCCGCGTTGGGAAGATAATATGTCAAAGTTGCGCTAGAGGCGCTGGCCTAGACACACATTGCACTTTCTTGGAATCGATCGACCTCACACACCATAACAAATAACAGTGATATTATTCCTTCATATTGCTCTCCAGCATTAAACCACATAGAATATTGTATTTATGATAATTTTCCCATATTTTTGCCTTTCACTTCTCTTTCAATAATTCATTAAAGTCGTCATTTTTTTTTTCTGCTTGAATATTTCTCAGAAAAGCCTTTCTATTGTGCCTTCTTGGCTCATTTGTTGAGGTGATTTCTTACATTTTTTTTTTCTTCGGTGAACGAGGAGAGTGAGAGAGACGTGTCAACTCTCTGTGGCACACGTTTTCATCGGGTGGCACGCGCTCGTCACGCATACACAGGGCAATATACAGTCATCGTAACACCTGTTTGCTCTTGGGGTATAAAATTATACCCAAAAACCCACACTGTATCGCTTGATGGCACACGACAAATGAAACTCACTGGTGGGGCAAGATTAATTGAAATAATATATTTTTGTCTTTATTCGATTGTCACAATTACATGCCAAATTGGCACATTTAATTTTAGTTAATTCGAATCAATCCATTTTGAGAGTTTAAATGACTCTTTTTTTTTTTTCATTACGACATGGATTATATTGTGGGCGAGTCCAGTCGTTTGGGTAAATAGACGTGATTTTTTTTTTTTTCGTCCCTGACTATTGACATGAACAATTAGTAAAACAAAGGTAAAGTTTGGGGCTTTCAGACATTTCCGGTTAATGCTTGTGTAAGTAGAAAAAAATCAGCGGTAAAATTGGTGGTAAGGGATAAAGGATGTAGAGGCTGTATCGAAACCGGATGTCCGGCATTAACAGCTAAAGAAGTTTTCCCTTTAACTTTATGGTGGCAAGAATGTCTTTCTTCTGATTGAAGAAGAATTATTATTATTGAAGAAATTGACGTTATCGATGGTTCATGTAATTGACGGAAAAAAAAAATGGGAAAATTATCGTCAAACAATGACCCGTTTTGCCCCAGTAGTTTCAGAGATACCCTAGAAATTAATTTCGTCGAATTAAAGGCTTTCTATCAATCTAAATAAATTATTGAAGACAAATTTAAAGAAAAACATTGAAATATTGAACTGAAAAAATCTAGAAATTGAGAAATAAGAATTTAATTGTCTTTTTATGGACAAATATGAATGCCTCAAGGCCTGGTAATTTTAGAAATCAATTTCGTTAAATTAGAAATTTTCCATCAATCTAAATAATTTACTGAAAACAAATTAAAAGAGAAACATTTGAAATATTGAACCGGAAAAATCCAGAAATTGAGTGATAAGAAATCAATTGTGTTTTTATGGATAAATATGAATGCCTCAAGGCTTGGTAATTTTAGATATTAATTTCGTCAAATTAGAGATTTTCCATCAATTTAAATAATCTATTGAAGACATATTAAAAGAGAAACATTGAATTATTGAATTAGAAAAATTGAGAGATAAGAGTTTAATTGTGTTTTTATAGGTTTATATTGATGCTTCGAGGCCTAGTATATTAGATGATAATATTCAAGCTCTGGAATGTCACGGCTGGATGATAGATCTACGACAGGGGGATACGGTAGGAGCATTATCGTCTACCGAGACGTGACTGAATAGCATTTGTAACCATTTTTTCCTCTTTTCACCTTCAAATTCCTTCTGCAATAAATTTTTTACGTACCACACAAAAAAAAAAAAATTCATCCTCTATTATTATTTTTCTACCAGAAATAATTGAGAATGAAGTACGATGTTTAATGAAAACACGTGTAAATTAAAAATATCCAGGAGAGTTTAGTTTGCAAAGTGTTGAACTTCTCATCTTATTTTTGCGTCGCATGAATCACTTGTGTGGCGCCAAACGAAGCCACTCTTATCTTTTTGTGTCACACTGCAGCATTTCCTCTGTGGATGGACAAAAAAAAAATTTAATTTTTTTTTGTCCTTTTATTCCTGAATCTATAGGCGAATGAAGCACGCCTTCTCAGCTCAAGCGTTTTATATTTCTGCGGTGTTAAAGCTGAGAAAGATATATCTTGAAGGAAAAAATAAATAAAATTGATTTTTTTTTTTTCCCCCCTTGAAATTCCATTTTTTTTCCAACGAACCAGCTGTTTCAAGATGAAGTTTATATCTAATGTATCAACATGAATTCTCGATTCATAGATTTTCAATTATTCAGAGACATCTGCCTTCAACTCTTATAATTTATTCCAATTCTAAAGTTTCTAATATTCTTGGAAATATGTCCTCAGGAGAAGTGAAGGAAAATCAGAAGAATGTGAATGAAGGAATTCCGGATTGATTATCACCTTGTTGACAGTGAATTCCGCAAAAAAAAAAAAAAAAAAATTGATAAACATGGTTTGATATTCCTCACGCAATGTAGATGTCGCCTGAGTTGTGAAGCGTCTAGTTGAGCGTCGGGCGCCGCAGTAGAAATTTTCTTGCAGAGAGGCAAAAAAAAGTACATAAAGACTGTCAACAGCAAATAGAAGAGAGACTAAATTGGATTTTTCTTTTATACTCGCTTTTGTTAGAGGCAAGTGTGAATTATATTGAAGACAAAAAAGAAATATACCGCAATAATCCACCCCCTAGGGGTTTAGTAGAGAGTTTTTCATTGGACGAGAGAGAGAGAGAGAGGAGAGAAATTCATGTTTTGCGAACGTAAATATCCATTTGGATACAATGCACTGTGAGAAAGATGTAAGAAATAGGTTTGTAATAGTGATTGCAAGGGGTGGGGAGAGGCAGGGTTGCCAGGGCAATGCAGTGACCCCCATGGATATCGCCGCCGTCGAGGGGTCGACATGTCTACAGGGGGGAGGAGTACCCCCAAAAACTCGGTAGGATAAATATCGAAGTCTCTCACACCCCTCCCACCCCTCTGTCTGTGCATGTACACCCACGTATAAGAGTTCCATAATTCTCCAGTGTGAAAGTAGAAATAAGAGAGACTAGAGGGGGGCACAGACCCCTTGTCAAAGTATCGATCGGGTGTTTGCACGTAAAGAGGGGGATCACAGAACGGAAACTACTGGGTAATACCCCCTTGCATTGACACGCGCCACGACCTTCGTATTTTCTGATCTCTCCCTCCTCTTTCTCCCCCTTTTTTTTGGAGGGGGGGGGGGGATATCGACCAGTGTACTTGATGCTTTTCCGAGGCCCTGATAGAGAATAAATACACAATTTATGTGAAATAATAGATTTAATTGGAGATAAATGAGTAGGAAGAAAAAATAAAGAACAGTGGGGCAAAATGGAGATTTTTTAAAAAATATTCATGACTTGGGAGCGAATTTATCAATTGAACTGAATGATTTTTTTTTTAAATAAAAAATTTATTCCATTTTATCAATTTATTCTAAAAAAAAAATGAAGTCTTCATTTTGTCCTACTCTGTCTCGAATGGTAATAACCCACTTTCGGGGGGCTAGAAATAATGAAAAAAATGAAATGGAAGATTGAAAACTATTTAATTGTGCGGCAAAGAATGCATTAAATAATCTATAAAAAGTAAAAAAATATTGAAATAGCTTCTGTTGTATCACTCGATATCTCAAGAAAATTATTATTTTCCACTTTGTAGTAATTTATCCTCAGTTGTAATGGATTTCTAACGAGTCTCATTAGATTTTTAATGACTGTTGAATAGCACAAAAATAACTAATTGCATTTGAAATGCAGAGGACACGATTTTCTACTCTGATTGAGTGTAGAATTTGTTGATGAAGGTGTTTGAGTCAATGAGGAGCGGAAAGGGGAAATGAGAAAAATGAGAAGAAAAACAAATTGAGGGAATCGAAGCCCTAGAGGTGTGGAGTAGGAAGATGTGGATACTTGGACACCGTGAGGTTCTGGTTCACGGTCAACGTGCGTGCGGTCCCTGACAGTCTGGGCGTCGGGACGCCCGGCGCCACGTCTGCGCGAACCCCTGGCATATTACCCTCGCCTCGTAAATACACTCGAAAGAGGCTCTCTTTCTCCACCCGTTGGAAACTCGTGCGACGAGAGGTTCATTTACCTTATCGGTAAAAGGGCCACCCCTCCTCAACCGTTCAACTGGAACTGTCGTTATTCGTGTAATTTCAGTTGTTTTGAAAAGTTTACTTGGTAAAGTGATTTGAATAAAATATTTCACGACAAATAAAAGTATTTCCACGAAATTGAAAATTAAAAACTGTAATTAATAAAATAGGACAATACTATTCAGCAATTCTAACCTAAGTCAAACTATTTGGTAATTCATTTCGTCATATTCTAAAACTATAAAAATTATTGTTCTGAATTAAGAACAATTCCCTTGACTTAAATAACAATTTTATCATATCCCTCTACTACTTAGCCTACTCAATAAAACTGGAATGACCATAATACACATAGAACAGTGCTACTTGTGTTGATTTTTTATGGCTCACTGGACGCCTGACTGGAGCCACTCAGGCCAATCGTACGACATTAACGTTTTAACCCAACGCCTCGAGACATCTCACCATCTACATAAATGCTGATATATCTGTCAACGAGACTGAACCCCTCCCCACTCTCTTTTACTCCCCACTAAAAGTAAACTTAAGCATGAAAAAATACCTCAATGATTTTTTTTTTTAAAACAAGCCCATTTAATTTTTTTATCAATAACTGGGGAAAAAAATTAATATTCCAGTTTCAATCTCAGAATTTGAAATAGTTGATCTTATATCGACTTTCAATAATAAAAAATAAATAAATAAAAGTGGAAAAATATTTTCCACGTGGGCTGTGAAGTAGTTAATGCAATTGACGAAATGTATATTATGGTGGGTGAGAAATACAATTCGTAGCGCGTTGGCTTGTTATTAAACGAAATTTAATATCCCAGGGAGTAGTTTGTACTCGGTGGCAGCCATCAAATTCCCCTCGATGGAATTTACAGTCTCATATACACATTGAGAAATGTGGAACAATGCCCAAGTGTATTTCAATGAAATGTCTCATAAAACTCGATGATTTTACCAACTATTTTACACGTCGTTGAAAATTTTCGGCCATTATGAGAGACGGATGATAATTAAAATCATGAATTTATGGTGTGCCATTTTGGAGTGAGTGAAAATAGGATCTCGAGTGAAAATTTTGAGGATAATTCAGTGATGAGATAGTCAAATGCAAATGGTTTGCACGAAAATTTGATTTATCACTTCACAGAGACTATCAGTACCTTCCAGACAAACTACTTAGAAAGTTAGAAAGGAATCTATCAGTGGGGTCAAAAGTTATGGAGCACGACGTGTTATCCATCATATCTAAAAATGTCAATTTTTAGAATTTTGTCAGGGAAGTGAAAACTCAACTTAAAATGCCCCCCTAGGGTTGTCGTTATCCCCGAAGGTAGAAATGAATTTGTCGTGGCCTTGAAGAAATATCGAGTATGACGGGTCAAATGTAAAAAATCCAAATTTTTTACATTTTCGAGGGGAGTGAGACAAATCAACATAGGGCTATCGCTTCACAGAGGCTATTCTCACCACAAACTACTCAAAAAGTTGGAAAGAAACCCATATACTTGTGACAAAAAACGTTACATAGATTTTTTATGAGAAAATGTCCATTTTTGTAGAGCGAAATGAGACCTACAAAAAGGTCTTAATAAAAATTACTAATCATCTCGTCTTACCACATTGCCACTGAATAATCCCTATGATATTCAACATTTTCAATTCACCCCAACGATCGCTCATCCATCACAAGCCCCAATAAAGCCCCCACCATCCAGAGGACTCTCGAACAATGGAAATTCTCCTTTTTCCGTACTCAAAAGTTGCGGTAAAGTTTATTGGTGTTGGAGTGGCTGCCCTCCCACCGCAAATGCCATATTCGCCTCCTACAAAACGTCAGTTGTTGCTATAGGGGATGTACAGACTGTACAGGATAAATATCTCGTATCCCATTACTGTGCCCCTCTAATTATCCACATCGATGAAATAATCTCGTATGACCTCCGCCATTTGTTCCTGCGCAGAAAAATTAAATCATTGTATTATCGATAAATTCCCAAGTAACAAATGTTAAATCACTCACTTATCTAAAAATAGACGAGAACAAGGAGAATCAATTCTCAAGATGTAATACGTATAATGTCATCGAAAAGTCGACATCTCTCATAAATCAAAAACTATTATGAGCCATAAACTCATTATGCATATGCAAATTTTTTTTTTTTTTTAAACTCATATTGTTCTCACTTTTATTCTCAGCATGAGATCATGGATTATGACTTTCTTTAATTCTTATTAACCAAGAATTTCTTGACCATGCCAATGGACAATTGAATACACACCTACATTTTTCAAGGTATACAGTGTTATTACCATTGGATTCAACGTGAATTCTCATAGATTCGTTCCGGCTATTTTCTCATTGTTTTTCCTTTTTTTTCTTTTTCTCGTGTTTAACTTCTATTCAACAATTACTTATTTAAATGAGACACCTGAATCATCATTTTGTGGATAATGGGTGATTTTCAATTGGTATCCAATGCTGGAAAACATGTATTACGTAGTGAAA
Source organism: Coelinius sp. EB29 (assembly GCA_035578325.1). NCBI lineage: Eukaryota > Metazoa > Arthropoda > Insecta > Hymenoptera > Braconidae > Coelinius > Coelinius sp. EB29. The sequence continues at coordinate 5,482,874 of JAOZGT010000009.1, read as the reverse complement.
TAAGTGACTCGCCCTCTACTTGTGAGCAATTTATTCTCGTATATGTTCAACACACCACCTGATTATTTTTAAAACTCTAGGTGACTTGTTATTAATTCAAAATGTATAGATTAGTTATTTAAATGGCGTTTAATCTTTAATGAGACGTTTTATTTTGCTCTAGGGAGAATTGTGTAATTTTTATATATCCTTCAAGTTTATTTTAGAGACCAATGTTTATACGTTATATGCATTTAAAAATATTTTCATGAAAATCCCAGTGAACGTATGGAACTGGTTAACTGATGCAGACGGAGTAAATATTTAGGCTGGGCTTGGGAGCACCGAACGCATTTCATTTCCGCAATTTGTTACTCTGTAATTTTCACTCTGAATTACAGGAAAATAATTCACTGAGGAAATTAGAATGGGAGAAATTCTCTAGATTTTGAATGAAAAGGGACTGAAGCCTGTTTGTGGTGATCGATTGTAGGAGAGTGAGAAGTTTTAAAGGGGAGAATTTTCTAGGGGGGCTGGGCACCTACGCTAACCAGGTGTTCAAGATTAATGCGGACAGATCGATCAGCTAGTAGTGGCCAAAGAGACTTGATAAATATCACTCCAACACTATTCAAAATTAACGTGAGCCTGGAACAACTTTGATGAACTAGTATAAAGGGCTTTATGATTATTTTATTCATTTTCTAAAGGTAAAATATGTATTTTGTTATTTTGTTCATAAGAATTGATCTAAAACGTCCCATTTTGCCCCAATATTTTTAATTTTATAAAATTTATTTCTTTTAAAAAAATGCAAAAGTCAATGTACGATATAAAAATAGTTTTATTAATTTCTCATAATTCATTTAATTCTGATTTTATTTATGATAAAATGCCAATAAAGGGGGAATACCATTGGCTCGTGTTATAACAGCAAACGCAACGTTTATTGGTTGAAATATACCCGTGAGGCCAAGCTAATCCTCTTAGTCACAGTGCCGAATTTGGTCTGTTGCCAATTCACGAAAAACCTCACGAAGGGTTGCACACTTGGGACCTCTTTAACCTCATCCCCTTCTCTTTTTTTTTGGTATTCTCCCTTCTTCTTCAATACCATCACCATTAGCATCACTCAGAGAAGTGGAGATTCCAAAAAGGTGCATAAATATAAAGTGTATAAATGGAAGAAAAAAAAAAATCTTCTGTCCTGGCGTGAAGAGAGAAAACGCATAAACGGAGGACTCTTGCCTCTGGTAAAATTTAAAAAAAAAATGCAAGTCGAGTGAAACGACGACGTTGCAACATTATCCAGTGTTTACGAGACAGGTTTGAAGGTTCTTGGAGTCTAAAAAAAAAGGGTCAGTGAGCCAGGGACATGGATTCATATGTCCTCAGTATTTTTCAGAAACATTGTAATCCGATAATACAATTTAAACGTTCGGAGTGAAAATACGATGAGTTTGTAGATTGAATACTAACAAAATACTTTGCAAGAACAAGTGCCTGTGTCTTGAAGCCACTTGGTCTACTCTCGAGGTGTGAGTTTTTCTTAAATGTAAATGTCAGAATGCGAAGTACACGAGATGAGCACATGCACTCATTCATATATTTTTTTTTTTTATTATTATTTTGACACAAAAAAAATTTTTTTTTGAGATGAAAAAAATTACTTTGGAGATAGTAAAAAATTGAATTATAATGGAAATTATTAATTTTATTTATTATTCAATTTACTACAGAAGGTGAAGAGGAATTACCTCTCCATCAAATTTTGGGGGGTCTTGGGTATTTCTTTTGAGATGTAAATTAGTCGTTTATTCTTATTGGACAGAACGAGCCGACGGTGGATGGGGGTGGATGAATACCAAGGGCTTTTGAAGAGCCACCGATGGAATCGGTCAGTGACCTCGATGATTTTTAAATCGTCGGTCCCCTTTTCTTTTTTTTCTTAGCCGTATGGTGGAGCTAGCACTCCCTTTGAGAAATACAGCTGTGGTCGCGTGCTGACCCCTATTGCCAGTGCGTGCGGGCCCGGTAAGTGCTGCGGCATACTGTCTCTTTGTGGTAAATATATCTTCTAAATTTATAAAATTGGCGGCTTTATTAAAATTGTCAGAGTATTGAGTGTTGAGTTGATTTTTAAGTCAAGTTAAATGATTGATGGTTAATTTTAATCATTAAAAATTACTGATAATATCAGCTCATCATACCCTTTTGTCTTCTTCACAATTCTTGTACTAAATTCGATCAAATCCAACAGAACAAAACTAGTCGATTTTTTCCATCTCGTTAAATATGAAATTACTACGATAATGAGTGATTTTAGGAAAAAATGTCAAATGACATTTTTCGTTGTAAATTTTCTAAGCTACAAAAAATGTCTCTTGACATTTTACTCCAGAATCACTAGTTTCCGAGATAAATTGATTATTACAAATAAATGAAAATTGACTTTATGAAAAATTGGAGAAAAAATAATTGTTTAATATCCACTTAATAAAATTCACAAACTCGAATTTATCATACTGTGGGCCCAGCCGTACTGTCTGACTTTTTGGAGCAATACGAAAAATCAAGCAGTATATCCGGCTTAACCAAAGGCAAATTACAACAGACCTCCTTAACTGGCTCTAATGAGGCAGACCCATAAAACTCAAGAGAATATACAACTCTATGTCAGAAAATGTAACAATAAAATTCCTCAGACCCCAAAACAAAAATATTCTTCTGTCATACATCAATAAATTTCACTTTTCCCCTAAAAAAAAAAGATAAAAAATCCTTAAAAAAAACAAAAGCATTAAATCTTTATCACTTCAGTTTACATATTTATGGGCAATACTCTGTATTTTTTGTGGCACATTCGTGCGAGGGAACGCAAATTCATGGCTACACATGCACCCGCCCCCTTCAACAGAAATACTATGTGAAGTGAAGAGAAAAAAAAAAGAGAGAAAGGCCTTTTCCCCCTAGTAGTTTTACAACCGAGACCGAGGAGTTGTGAAAGTGAAACGGAAGGGGCGAAATTGCCGTCGGGGGGGGGGGGGGGGTCAGAGTATTGATTTTTCGAGTCCCTCGAACTTGGGTTATTACTGAAAAAGCACTGGAGATGTAAGAGAGAATGGCATACGCGTGCCATTGCTCACTAGTGAGTGAGTTTGTTTGAACGTACATTGAGCCCTTTGTCTCGCATTTGCTCACTTTGGTGAATTAGTTGGGCGCGAGAATGGCTCTACTGGATTATTCGAGTCTGTGAGAATATGAGAGGGAGGAGAGAAGACGAAAGTAGGGACGAGGGAATGAAGATGAATAGAATAAAAGGAGACATTTCTGTGGTGCAACTGCTCGTAACCCACATAATTATGTCATATATATTCATGAAATTTCTTTTTTTCACACTCAGAGAAGAGTAAAAATAGTTTTAAAATTGCATTCTATTGTACTTGGGTAAATTCACTTTCAATGAATTATTTAAATTGTTTTAATTAATTACTTAATGGAATTTTTTAAATTTAATTTAGTTTGCAGAGAGGGGAGACGTTGATTGAGGATTTTTTTTTTTTCACTCATCTCGAAGCCGTAAAAATTGTGAATGAATGACTGTTGTTGGGTTAAATGATTCTATGGATATTTTGTTCTCGAGTTATGAGTTGTAAATTAATTAAATTAGTGGGTGAAAAAATAAAAAGTTATTCTCTAGAGATGAACTGGGTATAATCGCCTGGGGAGACAGTTATCCCTGAGTAAAGTGAGGGAAATTATGGTGTTGTTGGTGGTGTGTATGGGTTATGAATACTTGTGGATGTTGAAGTGTCTACGGTGGCTGAAGAATTTATTATTTGGTGGCAAAAAGTCAAGGACATTTTTTTTTTTAATATTATTATTTCGACAATGTTGAAGTTGAGGTAGAGTTGGTGAAAATATTTAATTTATAAAGGAAATTAAGTTCTTGAATCAAAGAATAAATTCTTTGTTATATTTAAAGCCTCTTATCTCTTCACCACACGTTAGATGACTTTAATATTCCTCACGATGGCACAACTTTGAGTCATACGACGGCGTTCTTTGAAGTGCAACCTTACGCAATAGTCGGAGCCACTCAGTGACTTAATATATGTTGTGTATTACCCTCAAATCGTGACCGAGTTTCAAGAACAATTTTTCTTCTTTTCCCATCGAATGATAAATAAAGATAAGTATGCATTAGTTGTAACAACACACGACCTTTGATATTACATTTGATAGTTTTAATTTCTATTAATTAGATATGAGATATGAGAATTTTTTGTCATTCAGGGATTTCGAGGAAGAGATCTGGCACTGTAATGTAGGCCACTAACATCTCTCTGTACAGAAGAGGCGAGAGAAGTGCTGGCCGTATCTGAGAAAACAGTACGTTGGCTTGCCAGGCAATAATTCCACGAATCATGTGAATTTTTCGTACACAAATGGCTACTCATGGCACACAACATGTATCACAGTACTACATCAATATAAACCAGAGGAATTTCAATCAAAACACAAGAGTGCATTGAGGCGACTCGAGAATAGCTTTCGTCGCTTGGGCTAATTGAAGCTGTCAACGATTTATAGGATCACGAAGAAAGTTAATGAGAGCTCTTAACAACTCTGAGAACTAAAATTAATGACTAGATTACATTAAATTGGATTAATATAATCTGAAATTTATAGCTCTCTTAAATCTTCATTTATCTCAAAAACTAGTGATTTTAAGAGAAAATGATAAGAGATGATTTTTGTAGTCTGACAAATTTCCAATGAAAAATGTCTTTTGACATTTTCTTCTAAAAGTCATAATTATCGAGATAATTGGAATGTTTTAAGTAACAAAATGAAATCACCCATAAAATGAATAATTCAATGGCCAAAAAATAATTTTTGATCATCGAATCTGATTAAACATTAAAAACATTGTATTCCGCCTTCTCGAGATGGTGATACACGGGTAAAAGGCACGGGTTAACCAGCAGCGATGACCAAGTGGGCGAGGCCCCCCCCCCCCTTTTTCGCCCACACGTAGCCCATAAAACCCGTGGAAAATCATCTCTACAAAATGTCTCCATACGACTCGAGTACCGTCTCAACGTCACAACTCTATGATATTGTATCGTGACGTGGATGAAAATCGCGGGCGAATCTGTTTATATATTTTTCGCCATGATAACCAGGTATACATTTGGGGAAGGCACAGTTAAATGACTTGGATATTTGTTCAATGTAAAATGGCCGACCGGTTTTCAACTTTCCAGTTGCGATTAACGCCCACATCGAGATCTCAACAAACATGTTTCAGCAATAATTTTTTTTTCCCCCCCCTTTTGTTATTTAAAAATTCAACGGAGAAACAAAATTTGTGGTGAAAAAAGACAAATTAATTTTTCTCAGAATTTAGTTTTATCGGAATATCTCGATATCCGTGAGTGATGGTGAAATTTTTATTGATACCTTTTTTGTAGCTCTCGTTTCACTCTACAAAAAAGGTATTTATAAAAATTTCACCATCTCCCACGGATATCGAGATATTCATCAAAAATTTGTAGTCCAATTGATTCAACCAATTTTAGCATTGAAATAATTTCATAAAATTATTTTTGAAATGTTTTGGAGTCATATTTATGAGAGATAGGGGAGGGGGTATATCCGCATTGGCTAGAACTCGTCCACGCATTAGCATTTTGCACGGGAAAGTCCACCACCTGGGACAAACTCATTGCACAACAGTTAAATCCAAATGGACCCAACATTACGCAAATGCTAATCTAATCTCAACAAATATGTTTTCTTCCGCTGTATTATTAATTTAAAAATTGGAAAAAAAATTCCCTCTTTTTATGCATTGACACATTTAAATTATCGATTGTATTTGGTTTTTAAATGAGAGACAAACACTGATACCTGTTTTTCACAAAACTTTCACAGAATTGACCTCGACAATTGAAAACAGGTTTATTAATTTTTTCGATAACGAATCAATTCAAATATTATTTTGTAACTAAATTCTCTGTAAATTCATGTGCGTCATGAGGATAAAAAAAAATGAGTCCAATCAACTAAATGAAATATTAAACTCAATAAAGATAAGAAAGATATTTTCAAAAATTGATTAATCCCGTACCTCCGACGATCCCCCTCCACTCCCACTGATCCTCAAAAAATAAAAAAATAATACATCTTGAGAATCGAAACAAAATAATGACAGTCTCACGTAAAAACACGTGAATGAGCGGATGTGACTCACAAACTTCTCGGGTATGACGTCGTAAGTATAATCTACGTAACCACGAGTGAGAGAGAGAGGGAAATGGTTAGGTGCGTAAAAACTAGAGAGAAATGGAGAACGCCTAGCTCACACAATTCAATGTATGACGACACTGTTGGCTGTAGTGTGACGTAGTCACTCGATTTCCCTGAAATCGGCAATTTCTTTTTTTTTTTTTTAAACGAAATTTCTATTTCTCTTTCAAAAATCCAAGTGATTGGGTATGTTCACAAATATTGGATCAACGGATGGAAGAAAAGTTTTTCCATGTATTTCTTATCGACTCGAGGCACGCAAAGTCTCTAGATAAATTTTGATTGCTGTCTCTCTCTCTCTCTCTCTCAATCAATCTCTTTGCTCTTTTGATTGTCGTGAAGGTCGTGGGGTACAAAAATATGTTTACACTGTGTCTTCCAGACAGTGAGGAAACAATGTATTGTATCTGTGTATATCACACGCATTGATTGTACCCATTAGCTGCAATATCGGAAAATGTGTTTATTACAATATGTCAATCGATGACGCATCAATAATCATTCACTTGCATCCAACTTTGCTGGAACTAACATGTTAATTAAGTCATTGTTAAATTAATATCTCGTGCATTTTTTTAAATATATTTATAGCGTGCAGTGTCACTCGCTGACTCACTCTAATAACGAATGTTCAACAACTCAAAGATATCGTGATTTCTAGCCCGGAAGATGGACGTCCGTTGGCAACTGGAGGTTTTTTTTTTTTTTTTTTTCACTGAAAAATTGATCCCCTACCCAGTGGCAAGATTGTGAGTCATACGGCTCACAAAATGCGATAAGAAATCTTGAATGTTGAATTTACGGGATTTAATTGTAAATAGAGAAGAAGTCGCGTCAAGGGGAATTATTTAATGTGTTTTTTTATTAAAACGAGGGAATGAAAATCATGAATGAAATTTTTTGAGAATTTCTTAACGCTAGTACCACTGATACAGGTGAATTAATGATTTCTCAGAAGGACTGTCTGACATCCGGTGAAAAAAAACAACGATGAGTGATGATAATTTATGATCAATAAAAAGAGATTTTTATCTCGGAATTTTTGTGTTAAAAAGTCTTTATGAATATTCGAATTAAAGTACATGAAGTTCGGGGAATTAAACTGGCACCATATTTCCCGGAAGTATGATAAAGTGAGTATCTATTCTCGGTGGGGAATTCCCATTATCAATTGATAATAATTTGGAAGAATTGGGAAGAAATCAAGGAGGAAAGTGGAGTGAATGTGAGGAGGACAGAGACTCTCAGCATTGAGGTCACATTCAACAGGTGGTAACAGGTAGATTGAGGGGGATGAGTGCACGGTGAGTCATGGGGATTGCTCCAGGAATGCCAAACGTCTCTCTCTCTCTCTCTCTCTTTCGACTACTTCCATGTCAACTCGGTTAGGCATTTTTGCGCCAGTTTACCCCTCCCTATCTCATACCGTGTATATACCTGTCTGCGGATGACTCACCGAGCTACACACGCGGGGAATTCTTACGAGAAAATAATACACACTTGTTTATTCAATGAGAACTTAATGCTAGAGGGGACCTATACACAATCATCGATCCAATGGGTATGGAACACACATGTGTGTGACCGCACCTGAAGTCATCTGAGAATTTTTTTTTTTTTCTTCATTTGTGAATTTACAGGAAATTCTTTTTTTTTTTTTTTTTGTGAAATATGAAAATTAAATCATTGAATTTTTTTTTAATTAATTATAAAGAATTAATGAGTTATAGATGATTAAAAATATCAACATTGTGACGTCATAATGCAGATTTTTTTTCAAAAATTGACTATTCCCAATTATTCATTATTTTTATTTTTTTCAAATAAAAAAATCTCATTTTTGATTCTGGAAAAAAACTTATGCAATTGTGAAACATCAGATTAACGGAGGAATGGAAAAAAAAAAAGTGTGAGGATGATAGCGAGGCGAGCGGCGGGTAGTGGGCGGATTGTCGACCTTGGCTCTTGGCACTGGCGTGACTCAGACGCGGACAGTATTTCCCTCCCGCGCTAAACCCCCCTCCTGGTGCGGGCCACGAGAATGTGTGAGTGACGCTTAGGGAGTTTGCCCGCAAATTTCCAGGAAGAGGTCTTCAGGAAGTTGAGAAAATTGAATGTATGGACCTGTAATAGCGACGTATATCATTGTATTTGTGGGATGAATTTTCGTGGAATTTTAGGTACAGTAACTCGTAATTTTTTGTGATTCATACTGTTATCAGAGAGATGAGGGAGATTCTAGGATAATTATCAATACATACAGTTGATTAATTAAATCAAGAAAATACTATAATTCAAAAAAATTAATTTTTTTTCCTATTCATTCACAAGAAAAAAAAATAAAATAATAATATCAGATCTGAATATATTTCAAGATGATTAATGTGTTCATTCACAGAGGATTAAGGACATTGATGCGGTAGATTTTGAGGATAATTTTATGGAAATCCTGTATTTCACCTGAGAAGATGACCACCTCAGTGGTAAGATGAAACCATTGTATCCATAATGCAGCATACTGAGGATATTTCAAGTCATGCGTGAACAACCCCAAATGGGAATATCTCGATATTTTCCCCAACGTCATTTCACGGGGTCGCGTGTTTACTCAGTAGATAAAAATCTCGAGTAGTGTGGGCGGTATTAAAAACTAGTCTTTACTGAACATGTTGGGAACGTTGAATAAGTATATCGCGGGGGAATTTCTTTTGTCGAGTATTTTTTTGACTCTGAAAAGGGGATGAGGAGAGACCCATCTCACCTTCGATCACAGGGACAACAATGAAGATATCGCTTTGTCAAACTTCAATCGAGACTCCTTTCAGATGATGGCCGTGTAAACGAATCACACCTGCGTGAAATTTTTTTCAATAAATTGTGTCAGTGGAGAAATATTTTATTGGGGGCTTGATTTAATATAAAAATAACAAATGCTTTTTTTTTTTTCTCACCCAAAAGACCCAACGATTCGTTCCCATTTTAACGGTATAAACAAATTGGTTCTTCAATCGTTTGACAGAATATTGTATTACAAACGACTCTATCGTGCCAAAATGTGTTTGTAGATTTTCCGAGAAGTCACTCTGAGGATGAGCCAAAAATCGTTAAAATTTATTCTCGGTCGATCAACATTGTGGTTCGATGTGTGCAGTGAACCGTAAATAATGCATGAGGAGATATATTACATCAGAACAGAATCATTTTCATTTAAAAACATTTGAAACATTAATCAGAGTCTCCAATAAATTTCATAAAATTTGCTGGAATAATTAATTGATTTCGTTTGATGTTTATTTCATCTTCAATTGAGAGAAAAATCTCATGAGAATTTTCACGTCATTTTTTATTAATGAAAAGAAGAAAAAATCACTCCATATACGATGCATCCCTGGCCCCAATCGGTACCCTTATGGCGCCAGCACGTGTACTATCACAATTACAGCCATTGATCCCGTAATCTCCAAAAGCCTCAGGATAATTTCGTTTATTAACGGTGACCAGAAGACCACCGAAGACGTATTGATGTTTTTTTTTTTTTTAATTAAGAAACATGAAGAGTTGATAAGCAGAATTCCTAAAAGTGCAAGTATCGTGTGCGATCGCTCAATGTCTATCAATTTCGAGGTAAATCGATACGATGCTTTTTAATAAGAGGAAGCGATCGAATTGCAAACTTTACATAGCAAATTGTTCGATAATATTCTTTAGAAAACCACTTGCGTCATCTGTTACGGAATAAAACGAATAAAAACGTTTCAAAGATCATGATAAAATACACAGTGTTCCTCTTTACCCACAGATGCTACACAATTCTCAGTGTCTTCACCTTCATTAGATATGAATATTCATGTACATGTACCGACAGTGGATAAAGAAGTATTTAAATAAGAAAAATAGAATGAAAAATGACGGAAGAAAGTATGAAACAATTTATAAACAAAAATTAAAGCATTTCTTAACTATTTACAATCCCCAGCTTTCTTTTCTCGTGCGTCATACACCCACGCCAGCTACAAGAACCGGACACGAGACTTTTAGAGTATTAAAATGATGTCGTTAAAAATTTCCAACATAAATCATAAAAAATATAATAAAAAATCTGCCACAGCATTACGGTATTGTGTCCTTAAGTCAACAATCACGATCCTCAGCTGTAAGATGAACCCCCTAATACCATCTCCACTTGATAAACAGAATGATCATGTTATTAACGCAAGCACATAAACATCAATGCATTTGGACAGGGTATCCATCGCGAATGATTATGTAAATCGGGATGGGCTTGATCCCGCTATGTCGGTGTTTTCTGTGTCGAATAGCTGTAACAGAGACCAGTCACTACCTTCTCAATGTACGAGGAAAATTGCCGGCAAGGACGGTTGTCACTGTTGTGTGATGGAAGAATGGAATGAAACGAAGAGTCTTGTCCCATGATATTGACTCGACTGAATTGAAAAAAAAACCTTGGTTACAATTAATCGCCAAAGATTTCACGGGGAAAGTTTGATTGAGTTTAAAGAGAATGCACTCAACTAACCTGGAATCGTTAGTGGAAATAATTAAATTCAACCCACACACTTCATCGATTGATCAATAGAAAAATCTAAACATTTCAACAGGAAAACCCTTGACATCCCCTTTCACTAAATAATTCTCTGGAATTTAAAAAAAAACATTGAGTGCAACAGGATAACGAGGTCGATACCCAGTACCATAAAGCAAAACATTACAACACCAGTAAATATAAACACCAATTCCTGAATACCGTTACAACAAGTATAGATTGATCCACAACAGCTCTATCAATCTACACCAGCAGACCAATTGAATAAAAAAATAATCCTCACAACGAGCCAAGATTATTGACACTTTACTCCACTTGTTAATCCCTATCTCATGAACAAGGATAAAAGAGTATCTCAAACGATTAGCAGGATGCTGTTAATAAGAAGAGCAGAGGCATCCCGCTAGTGGAACAGTTATGATGAATCGCAGTTCTTTCACCCTTGATGAAGGCCCCAACGACACAAAATCAGCAAGGAAGCTGTCATTAAGTGAATGATGAAGAGCAGATTGCTGTGGAGGGTGAAGTCGAACGGAAACTAGACTTCTGGTATTTAAGATTGTGCTAATTTATTGATTACCAATAACGAGGTGGTATGCTGGTAAAAAGACTCAACTTGAAACGTACCTACAATGATAAAAAAAAATTAGTATTGTTTCACAACTTTACTCAACAATTAGGTGGATTCTTGTACATTTCTTGTTTACTCTTTTATCCATAAAAATTCACTCTTAGTATGCTTAAAAAACTCTTTTACTGCATCAAGATGGCTCAAGCGTTATTCAACATTGCTGAAGATTTAATTTATAGATAATAGCAACGCTACTTGAGCCTATGAAATTGAGAAACTGTCCCGTTAATTCGAATCCGCATACCAGGTGCATTGGCTCTTTAATGATCAGGTATGCGGGATTGTATGGTTAGCTTGGTGATATTTGAATCGAGGATAAGGGGAAGTGAGCCACCTTCTCCCCCCCCCCCCCCCCCTCTGTGTCTTCTATTCATTGGAAACGGAGCATTTTTACAGGTCGTCACCCTTGAGGGACTGTGGCAAGGTCAACTTTCAACGAATATTTCTGTATTTTTTGTTCTCATTCTTTATTTATTTTTTTTTCTTGTCAATTAGTCCTTTTCTTGGGATCTCGAAGAGTCGAAATACTTCGAGAAGAATCCCAGGAAAGTTGGCAGTGTAACCCGAATGCCACACGCGTGGCATTGTTGTTTACACGCGATGAGGGAAAAGAAAGTATAAAGCGAAATGAGAGGATGTTCATAGGCTTTTCTCAGGTAGCAGAGACATATTTTTTTTTTAAATCTCGGTTCAACTGACCTTGGGGACAATTTTCCTTATTTATTGTATAGGAGAGATCCGGTTTTTCATCATGGGAGGGAAAACAATGGAGAATTATGACAGCTATGTGGGCCAAAACTGGTGACAGTGATAGTTTCAACACTTTTTACTTTTTATTGTTTAGCTTAAATCATTGAATGAACAATTTGCCTACTATCTTCTTATTACTTTATTCCACATTCCCTTAAGGCGGATGTACCACAGCAATTTGTTAACCATCGCGATCATTAAACCTGAATTAAGGTGACAGCAGAGTTAACGGTGAGCCATACTGCCACAGAGACTGTGGACAATTGTTATTTACTTATTTTTTTTCTACATTCCTGGCATTGAGGTGATTTAATTTCGTGCCTCTGAGCACATGTAGAATTTTATTGTCCACAACCATTCATCATACACCCCAAATTAACTTTATGGGGTATGTAGTGCGTGAAAAAGGTGGACTAATAATGGAATAAAAGTGAGGCAGTGTATCACTGACTCTGGAACCCTCATTGAAATGCATTTGTGACTTGATGGATCATTTGTCAATGTTTTTTTCATCGAATTATCCTTCACATTAGCACATGATCACTCTGCTTGTGCAAATTGAGCTAGAAGAATTTAAGAAAAGGGGGCAATGATGGAAGGTGAAGAGGATAGATAAGAAATATAAGGGGCAAAAAAATTTCAAAGCCGTTGGGATTGCAACATCAAATTGAAAAAGAAGAATTTATTAAGTGGCACCTCGAGGAGCTTCTGGTGAACGAAGGGGGCCCTCAGTGAGAGAGGATTGGTCAGTTTCATTGAAAACAGTGCCGAAGCAATTCAATCATTGGCCGTACGGTTTACCCCCACGCACCAGGGTATCGTGGAGGCTATATAGAAGACCCCTCACGGAATAACATCTTCAGAACTGAGAGTCAGTGTCACGGAAATCTACCTACACTTAACAAAGTGAGTACGAAAGTTCTAGCAAGTTTTTTATATTTTTCTTTTTCACCGGTTTTCACGTGTGTCTAACACTTTTTTCTTTTTTCCATGTAATCTAAATAATTACTAATTAATTTAGTTTAACAATTCTCGAATCAATGTTCGTTTATAATTTCTAAGAAAGTGAGTACTTTGTGCAGAATGTGGAGACATCAATGATGGGATAAGAAATTGCCTTTCAATTTATTTTATTTTTACTTAATTTTCCATGCAAAATTTGAAAAAACTTTTCTCAACTAAATTTTTTCATCATCGGAAAATGATGTTCAGAATTTTTCTAAAGATGCGGTCAGAGGAATCATCCAACGTTCAGGTAGTTTTTTTTTTTTCAGAAAAGTGTATCCCTAAAACCAGCGAAACAGGTAGTTGGGCTTTGCTCAAGTGTTAGTATACAGTTAGAAACTCGTTCACACAATTTTTTTTCTTTTCCATCAACTGAGATACCGTTTTTGAAAGTTCACATTAATCGACCGCTTGACCACAGTTACTAGGAATAGCCTTCATCTCTCTTTATTCATAATTTGAATAACAAGAAACTAGGGAAAGAATTGTGAAAAAAAAAGTTGCAGTAGGTCACGACCCCCTTTTTGAGTAACGGTATGATTCGAGTTCAACGTACCCTGGCCAACACGATTGGAAGTGGGCTAACATAACGATCAGTGGACTTACCGACGTTGTGGCCTTAACCACAGTGACCTACTTTCATGGTCAAGGCTTTCCGACACGAGTGAATGAGTCGATGGTATCATCAACTCCATTTATTCGTCTATAAAATATTACAATAATTTTTTTCCTAGATCTCAAAGTCATTGCGCCCACTAGAACTAATCCTCTGACCCAGAATATCAGGCCCTCTCTAAAAAAAAAAAAAAAAATGTCTATTAATATCAGATTCCCAAGAGAAAAACATCAAGACTAATTAGATCCACGAGTGAATAATTCTCCTTGGAGAAAAAAAATCTTCAACTGTCATTAGAACGTACCCAGATCAAATCAGGTCATTTTCACTTATTCAGAGTATTTCGTTTTCACAAATAGAAACATGAGTGTTGGTTTAGTCAATGTGACTCATATCAATAATGAGAAAGGGGATTAAAAGAAAGAGGAGAAAGTTGGGATGACGTGAAGAGTCTGATGAAACTCATCACCACCATTGATTTTTCAAACTCTCCTGTTTCAGAATGGAGTACAACAAATTTATAGCACTGTGTCTTGTTGCACTTACACTTGGTGAGGCAGCATCACTGCCCCAGCATCCGGTGTACAAGCCGGAGGAGCATACACCCCAGGTGAGGGAGGAGAGGAAATTTGCAGAGAAGCCCAATGCCATGAAGAAAGTTGGGCTTGATGATCTTGAAGACCTTGGATCCAATTCAATTCAGGTATACACGAATCTTCTTTCTATTCCTTCTATCTGCATTTGTCTGAATCCAATGGACGATTATTGATGATATTGTTTATTCAAGGAGGGCGTTGCAAATGGTTTCTCATGGTCCAACATGCTGGGTACATTGATGCAAATGCTTCTGGGTCAAACTACAGGATTAACTGGACCAAGCAAAAATGATATCGATGAAGGAACACCAAATAGCCCCTGGTCAGGTGTTCTTAATCTTGGTCTTCGTATAATCTCTGCACTCATTGGTGGTACCCAACAGTCTGTTGATGGCATCGACAAGGTCGACAATCAGAGCAGCCCATTGCAAGTAAGAGAATTACCGTGATAAAATTTAATTCACGGTTTTCAATAAACGCGTCTTATCGTGAAAGCCTCTGTCTCTCCTACTTATTAAAAATTGCACATTGTTCTCTCTAGTATTATGACTTTATCTCTTTTTTTTTTTTCATTATGCTTTCATTTCTATGTAAATATTATATTATGTACAGTGACAAGACGAGACTGCTTTCACACGATACTCACTTCCTCATGTCAAAGACGATAGATATCCAATTTTTTTTTTTTTTAAAAAGTTCTTATTTCGTTTATGACTGTCACGCTGACTCGTCGCAACTTTCCCTACACGACTCGCCTTATTCCCTTGTAAATTACCTCCTCCAGCAAACTAGAAAGATGAGTATCACTCAAAAATTAACCAGTAACTATTGTGTAAAGATAAAATGGGAGAATTCAGGGAAATTCAGGTAAATAGTTTGGGAGTTGCGTCGGGTTGGGTGTTGATAAATGACTTGTAAATATTACATTGAATGAGAAACAAGCCCTGGTGGTCGGTTGTTTAGGGAATATTGACCGCGGTGCTGGGAGCATTTCTAGGACAGGGAAGAAATCCCAATCAGGTCGCGATAATGGCTAAACAGGCCTCTGAGGTTAGTAATTATCCAGTAATCCCTCACAGTCAACAATTTTGCTTACAGATTTTTTTTTCACGACTTTAGCTATTAAAAAGCTTCTGTATAAATATGACTTTTCATTCTTTCAATTGTGATGTTTATGATGATATTATTAGTGTGTAAGTACTTCTAGTGAATGTTACATTCAACTTTTGTTTACTCTTCGAGCAGTTCATCAACATCGTCATGAATCTGCTGGATGCTCTGAAGACTTCATTTTCACATCGTTCATTGAATGCCCGATCATTGGGTAAACGTGATTCAGTTTCTGAGGCTGCTGTTGCTTCAATCTCCATGCTCAAGGTAATGACACCTGTTTATTATACTTTTTACGAAATAAAAAATGTAAATTCATCGATGGAAATTGATTTTTTTAATGTAATTTGTAGGGTTATATGCGATCAATGAAGGCCTATAGTAACTCGGGAAAGAGTGAGGATGATGAACAGCGTGGATGCGCTGAACGTATTATTTGTGAAGCCAGTGCTGAATGTGCTGCTGACAGCCCAAAAACATCACCACTCTTCTGTCAATTAGGATCGTAAGTCTCATCTTTACAAATACATTTCCTATTTTACTAGTTGATTCAACATTGACATCAGTTTTTGGGAGATATCTCAAAATTTAAAGAAGATAACGAGATTTTCTTAGATACCTTTTTTGTAACTCTCATTACGCTCTACAAAAAAGGTCTTTATGAAAATTTTCATATCTCCCTCAAATTCCAAGATATTCATCAAAAACTGAATCTGAAATTGGTTAACTATCTTCAATCAATTCTTGTGAATTTTTTAAAAATTAGATACGCAGCCAGTTGGTACCTCCAAGGCCAAGGTGGAGTACGCTTCGAAGCTCTCTATGATGCAGCACGTCGTGGACGCACCGGTGAAAATTGCAGAACAATCTTCATGGATTGTAACGCAGTTTGAGAATCACCACCAGAATAATCATTCATTAGTTCACGAGAAACAAAAAAAATGACAATCCCATCCGCAAAGCAGAAAAACATTAACTCGAATTTGTTTAATTGGATAAAGAGAAATTTCAATTGGAATAATCGGTCAGCCGCTTATCGGATTTAAAATTCAATGAAAAAAGAAAAGAAGAAAACGAATGGAAAATTAAGCATTTTATATAGACGTAGACTGAGAATCTCTCGAGGCTTGGTTGAATTCAGTACGAGTGAAAATATCGATTTCAACAAAGCCTTGACCAATCGATAAACAATTTGATATTTATTTTTATTTATTAACGTGAAACGAGAGTGTGTGAGGTAATATTCGAGATAGAATTAAAACCCAAGAATCGACCTTTTTTTTTTTACAACTCAATTGAACTATTAACTATCTCAGAGCATTAATATTGTCTCGATGACACCAATCCACGTGGTATTACCTAATCTGTAGCTAGTTTCTTTTTTCTTTATAAACTCAATGTTTAAATTTCCATGGGAGGAAGATGAGCTTAGAGTTGATGGCTTTGAAGTAAATCGGTGATGATAAATTGCTACCCCAGAGTGTTTAAAATACTCTAGGGAATCGTTGTGCCCTTCCTCAATCTTTTTTCAATACGTTAGACATCTCAGGACGTTTTCGTTTCACCCTAAATCTAATTATTTTTGTATATATTTATGTCACAGTATCACAAATTTCTTTAGTAGGACACACGTGAATTCTTTAGTAGTTAAGTTGTATGTTCGTGTAGTATGACTGTGAAAATTTTAAATTTATTATAAATGAATAAATAGTGTTGCTGATAAATCTTGTATTCTTTTTTTACTCAAGGACAAACCCACAATTATAATTAATTGAAGAAATCAGTGAGGATTTATAAAAACGAGAATTATTATTCTTTCTATTCATGAGACAATTGTCCCATTGCCCTCAGCCATATTATGTACTATTTACCCAGTAGAACACAAAAAATATGTACTCACTTTAGTGGAGCAAGTGTCTGTAAAAATTCACGGTCCTCGAGCCTCCAACAAGCCATGAACAACTCCCAGGGCTTCTGGTGTGAAGAAACAGTGACAAATTATTATTTTTTTGATGATGAAACTGGTAGTTCATTTCAGGCTGTCTCTTGGGAAAGTTCGTCCTCGTCGTTGGGACGAAAAATTGCAAAACATTATCGTAGGGTTTCCGCATTTCACTCGACAATTTTCCTGGTGGTTGAATCGTTTGAGGGATTCTGTTGATCGAGAGTGAAGACATAACATCAGGAAATATCAAGGTTGGTTGTATCTATTAATCTCCTCATTCACATCCTGTTCTTCTGTCCCTTTTATCAAGCCCCAAGATCCCATTATCTTCCTAACTATTTACATGATTCGAACCTCATCACTATCTCCAGCCTTTCTGCTTACCTGAATTCAAAAGATTTTAGAGATGTTAGAAATCTATCCTGTTTTTTGAAAAAATGCCTACAACTGAGAGCTTCTTAAATAAATGATTGAATTTCTTTTATAGGTTCGAAGATTCTTCTACGCTCTGTCATGGATTGTGCTAATAATTGATTCTTTTTTTTTTTGGCTTTACTTTTTCTTCGGATAAAACTTTTATTCAGTATCTTGATTTTTTTTTTGGCTTTTGATTACCGGCACTATTATCTTTTTTTTTTTTCTTTGATTATGTAGCAGGAACTCACCTGCATAAATAATACCATGTATTAAATTGCAGTAAATAAATAAATAAATAATCAATTAATCTCCTCATCAAGATTCTCGGAAAAATAATATTTCCATTAGTATCCAGATGACGTTGAAGGCTTTATTCAACTGGGGAGGCTTTGGTAATATTGAAAACATTCAGCAGACACCGGTTGATCGGTGGCATGGGGGATATGTGGGACGTGGGGGTCGCGGGGGCCCCTGGGAGCACAGGTCTCGCGGTCATAGGTGAGTGGAGCCATCATTGAACCCTATTTTACTCATTCACTGTTGATCAACTGTCTCATTATCATATTCAGGATTTATAAAAAAAGTGGTGGCAAGGGGGGAGGAAGTGCTGCAATAAGTGCATTGGCATTACTGGCATTCCTGTTTCTTCTCAATGTGATGCAGGTAAATTATTTGATCCACAAAATTGTCATTATTCTTGTTTCGTTGACTCAAGATTGTCAATAGATTCTGAACACTTGGAGAAAGACTTTGATACTCAATTAAAACGATTATTCAGTATTTATCACGAATTAGTTACTATTTATCACTTTACGACATTAAATTCACGGTTTAATGGGGTAAAACGGGCGACACAAAAGGGAGAACTGAACGGAGGTATCCTACCGGTGGAAACATACATTTTTCTCAAGATGGCGACGATTCTCAACGTTTTGGCGGGTTAGCGTTGCGCACTGCGATGTGCAGTAGGCAAAAAGGAGGGAAAAGATGTAGTATTCTCGTGGATTTTCACCCTATAGTGGATTACTCTGTGTTTTCTGAAGCTTTTTTAGAGTTAATAAACGCGTTAATGTGCAATCTCATAACCCCCCAATGAACAATGATAATTGATACGTGAATAATGTGGTTGCAGCAATCTCTCAATGATAATAATGCAACTGTCACAACAGCAACACCTGGAATAATGTTGCGTGACGAGACGACTGATCTCACAGCCAGGGGTCGAGATAAGAGGACAAAGGGTTTTCGCCAGGCAAGAAGCTCTGAGAATTATCATGAGGATGAACAATGATTTTATGAGATGGAGAAGACTGATACACTTGGATTCAAGTCTGGGGATCAATATTCCTGATATCTGCAGTCATAGTTCTATTCAATGTAATTAACTCATTTATTTATTTATTTATTTGATGAGTTGGGGAGGAATGATTATGTAAACAAGTAAAACACATAAACATTTTATTTTGTTTTCCTCTTCATTTCATTATCTCTCAAATGTGATTTTTCAATCCACCCAAAAATTGATAAACTTCACCACATGACAAATTTATTTTCACACACTTTTCTTTGTTCTTGTTTCTGTAATCATTCTTTCTCTTCATTCTACTCATTTGGCTTGAATAAATCAAGTCTTATTTACATAACATTTAAATAGTTTTTTTCATCCGTTCTCATAGTCTTAATTTTCTTGAAAATAATTGTTGTTTGAGTGGGCTCAGTCGACAAGATTTTCCTTTGTATTTTTTTTCATAATTCTTTTTCCATCGAGAGCTCACACCAACGAGTCAGAGAGACTCGAGCCAGAGCTCAACGAGAACAATTCACTCGTGTTTTTCGTTTAATTCATGAGGGAATGGGGGAGACAATAAATGATAATAAAAATACAAAAAATTATGTCAAACAGGATAAAAAAGTTTTCTTTACAAAATAACGTTCAACGAGGGCTAGAGTGAGTGTTTTTTTTTTTTCATTATTCTTTCACTTTTACTGTATTCATTTCCTTTTTATAATTATTTCATAACGAGGCGCATTCGACGGCCTGAGGCATTGGTATTCATATAATATATCGGTATATTTTTTAAAATTTTATATATAATAGTTCGTTTTTTTTTTCCTTTGAATATTTCACTTTCTTGTCTAGACACCAAAATTCTAAAAAAAGGGTAAATCAATGAAACAGGCTTTTTCAAATTTATCACTTAATCCACTGATGTGGAACTAGCTAGGGGTCCTTTGAGTCTCTCAACTGGGGCTTTCTCATTTTTCACAATAATCTAATGTTCACACTCTGTTTTTTTATTTTCCATTCCTTTGGCTCTTTACAACGAACAAACGGGGAATTAGTCGTTTGTAAAACGACAGGTACGATTTAAAAATGTTCAACAAAGTTGATACTTGATTTATATGGTAGTATCGTGTTTGAGGAACCACAGGCTGTAGAGAAAATTTATTCCATTTATCCCATCTGTCAACAGGATTTTCGTATCCATGTTGACCTCGAGGATTTGTCACATACAATGTCTCTAGAGTGAAATGATCTGAGGAGATGAATTGAAATTTTATAAACTCTCGTTAATTTTGTGCAGAAGAGAGAGAGAGAGAGAGAGTTTTTCATGTGAAAAGCCAAAATAGGGCACTATCGCCAGAGTATTCTATTCATTAAACATTTGAAAATAATGAAAAATTTAATTACTACGTGCATCTCCTCATTTCATTTAATCACAGAATTCTCATCTCGTTTTAATTTTTAATGTGAGTGAGGAGAAAATATTTTTTTAATTCTAAAATGCGTGATCACAAAAATTACTCATTTAATCGCAAATTTTTCACGCATTCACACACTCAAATGTCTCTTTTAACCACATGATTGAACACAATATATTCCTCTTGTGTATAGAAAATACGCCTAAGAGGTAATGAGGGATGGACTAGAATTTATTTCATGTTTATTTTCAATATCATCGATATCGAAGGAAAAATAATACAGTAATTTCCTTGAGCAGAGAGAGAGAGAGAGAGAGAGTGAAGTAATGAATAATCTTAGTGATGATTGAAGTATACCGAGAGGATGTAGAGTAACCAGAATATCTCAGTTTATTTGATTTTTCATTCATTTTATAATTTGCCTCGGTGCACCCTATTGCGTTGAATTTTCTCGCAATCTTGAATACCAAAAGTTTTTTAATTAATTCACTCTATATATTTAATATCTTTGTTTCGAGAAAAATTCCATTTGGACCTGCTAAAGGCTCGACGCAATACGCGTGATCAGATTATACTTAATTTCGACGTAATGATTTGGTTTTTTTTTTTCACGATGAATAGGTAACAATTTTAGACCAGCTATTTAAATGATCAATTTAAAATTCACGCATTGATTAAAATCAGTGAAATTGATTATCTGAAACGAGCACAATGTTCGTTTTTTCATCTTTTATATACTATTATTATTCCTTTCTTCCAAAAGATAAACGTCAGAATGTATTGTTTGTATTCAGTGCTGTATACTCAAACCGAAAAGAATAATAATCTTCTTCACAGAATAAGACCAGTCTCTAGAACATTTCCAAGTAATGCATTGAAACTATCGATTTCCCTCCTGAATGAGCCATTCATCGAGCTCAAATTGTGGCAGTTTGCAACAAGACCTGACCCATTTCCAGCTGTCCCAACTTTTATTCTTTAATTCATTTTTTTTCATTAACCCCCTCTCTGTGAGCCCCCAATAGCCACTCTCGATGTGGGTCAAACTCGTTACCCTCGATGTTCACATTCTAGGATTCGGTACGTGTCACACACTTCCACCAAATTAACAGATCACAAAAAAACTGTCACAGTGTCATTGACAACTTGCACGACAAACTCAAAGTACCACGAGTAGCTTAATAATGATGATAAATTCAATTAAAAAAACTATTGATCTCATGGCTGATGAGCCTCATCAGTCTCCTCCTGGGATATGATACTCGATCTGTTAGAGCCAACATCTAAATCCATGGAGAATGGTTTCATGGGACCAAGTAGTGCCTGCATACCAGCAGTATCCTCTATACTCAAACTGCTCTCCAACGAGCTGTCACTGGAAGTAGAGAAAGAGACTTCTACCAATCATCAGAGTTATTGGGTAATGTTGCTGAGCTGTCCTAGTTAAATAAAAATGAAGAATATCGTACAAGTGTCGGTTTACCTGACGATACTGGCACGATCACCAGAACTGCTTGCTACATTGCAATTTTCACCATTACAAGGACGCTCACCGTTGCTACTGCTGCATGATGATGTTCTGGTGACAGAAGTAATTGTCGTTGATGTTGTACTTGATCCTGGTGCTGTATCCCTCCCGGAAACTCTTCTAGACTGCTCATGGCACTCACACCTGCACTCCTCAGGCTGTACATAGCTATATCCACCCTTGGCTTCATCCTCTGACCTCGGAATTGTTTGAATTCGTTTAGGGGCTTTTCGTCGTTCTGGTATCTCCTCGAAATTGATCCAATTACTTGGTCGTGGGGCTGAGGCTCGAGGAGGCAGTGGAGGTGGTGGACTAGGTGTTTTGCCACTTCTTTTTGCTACATCGGGCGCTACACGTCCAGCAAATTCACTGAATGTATTTGTCGCATGTTTCCTAGGGCTTTTGAGCTTGAAACTGTCTTCTCGAGGCAGTGAAATCTTCATTCTGTCAGTTCTCTTCTCGTCGTGGGCATTATGCATGACAAATTCATCGAGGAGAGTTGGATTTATTGGTGTCGTAGATCTTGGCCTCTCGATTGGTATTGTTTTTACTTCCTGCAGACGTTGCTTGATGGGTAGCATTGGTACAGCGACACTTTTCTCCAGTGGTAGGGTCGTTGGCACGTAGGGGAGATCCTCCTCGAAACTTTCCTCATTGAATAAACCTTTTCTCTCGTCTGGCAATTCTTCAACAGCCTTGGCAGCCTTATTTCGGATAAAATCAATCTCAGAGTCTCTCTCGGATTCTGAACTGTTGTGGTCTAAATCAGAAACTACGCTGGGGGTCTTTACTAGTCCCTCCTGTGGTTTTAGCGTCTCTTCGAGTCTTGGGGGCTCCTCCATTTTTTTTGGTTCACTTGATTGTTGAGCAGTTGCTGGTGGAAGCCCTTCCTTTGGATATTCTTGAAAGGTCCATTCTGGTTTTTGTATGGGTTGAGCTGATTCTCTGGCTTCTTTACTCTTTCTCTTTGGCTTTGAAATTTCTGGCTTTCGTGGTGCTGTGATAGAGTCCCTCGAGGAACTCGATGGAATTTTATGATTATCGGGTGCCTTTGATTCTTGACTGGAGGCTGGTCTCGATGGTAAATCTATATGTTTTGCAGTTTGAACACTTGTTCTGGAATCCCTTGAGGATGTTTTCGATATCTCAGAGTCCTTTGAAGCACTTTGAGGCAGGGGACTTTGGGAGTCTTCTCTCATTACTATTGATTCGATTTTCGCTTCGGTTTGTATCCTTATCACTGATGCACGATGCTCAATTGATGCTTCTGTTATGATATTACCGGTCCTAGGTTCACTGTCATACTCATCCAATAATTTTGTTGGCGTTTCCAAGGGAATTGAGACACTCTCAGAGGGTAAAGCTTCTTCATAATTCCTAGAGTCTGCATGGAGACTTATGAATATTGAATCTTCATTTCTTTCCGGTCTGTCTCCCTCGAAACGAAATTCCACGTGACCAATACTGTCGAGAGATGTATTTCCAGATGTTGTATCGTGCTCTGGTGTCACTGAGTCGTCTGTACTTTTTTTTCGTTCTCGTTTCTTGAATAAACTCAATGTCGATGTGAATACATTCTTATTTTTAGGGATTCCCCTGTCTATTGAGACTCGTTCTCGAGATTTTGATCTGCTTCGCAAACTCTCAGTTGTGTCTTTTATCTTTGATGCTATACTTCGACGTGGCTTTACACTGGGAGTGGGGGATTCTGGGCTCAGGACACCGTCTGTTTTACTCTATGAACGGAAATGATTTTAGTTTATTGAATATACATCTATTAGATGATATAACTACCTTGAATAATGAAGCAAAACTGCTCTTTCGTGACACTGACGATGGACTCGGTGTTCTCGAGCCATCCAATTCCCTGACTTTCTGATGCCTCGGCAGTTTTGGACTTCCAGAAAGACTACTAATACTCGGTGTCGTTTGCACAACATCTTTGAAGTTCTGAACTTTCTTCCGTTTGTCACTTAAATCTAGAGTCACTGGCTTTTGTATATCCTGACAGAACCTAGTTGATTGCTCATCTGGATCCTTTTGAGGCGGTGGCTTCCTTATGATTGGCACCTGGGAAATGTCAATTTACCGGTGGTAATTAGATTCTAGGTTCAGTAATATGGAGAACTGGAGTATCAACAGGTGTAAAATTAACACTGGAATTGTGGGTAGGGGGTGAACTCGATGGGGGTGAGAATGATATGACGTGCCTGATAATAATTCAGAGAAATTAGGAAAAACATGAACAAGTCAAATGCAATGAACACACAAACGAAGTCACGTATCAATGTTTTTTTGTCTTTCGTTATGTTTTTGGTTGTTCTTTTTTTTTTTTTTTTTTGCTTCTACAAACCTCGGGTTTTAATGCAGTCGAAAGGACCCGCCCTCACATCTACAAATGGAAGATACCAATGTGATTTAAACAACCAAAAATTATTTACATCAATCTTAGTTTCACCCTTTTTGTTTTAATTTTCTTTTTTTTTTTATTCAACGTGAACTCGTCACATGCCTCTGGAGTAAATAATTTAGACTAAATACCAAATACATTAACAAAATCATTTGTATCCTAATCTATTGATTTGTCTTCTGAGATAGGAACACGCTTCAACAATACTACCGAGTCATCTCCCCTTGTGACGATAATAATTCAGGCCAAGATCGATTATTCCTACACTCTTTTTTTTAAAAAATCTATTTTTAATAGAGATAAAAATGCAATAACTCAAATGTTAGGTTTATAAATTAATACCTCGATGTTGACCTTCTTCAGTACTTTCTTTGTTATCTCAACTTCACGTTTAAATATTTCTTTTCTCTCCTCCCGTCCACGTCTTCTCGGTTTGTCCAGTGGATCTGGTTTTATATTACCATCTACCATTGGCACCTTTATGGTCTCGGGAATGAGTGCTTTTGTTGTGTCAGCCTCGCGCTTCAATAGAATCATCTCCAGGTCATCGGTCTCTTGCTCAGACGGCTCTGTAGGATTGTCTGCCAGTGTTGGCTTGCTGCCACAAAACGACGTCTCCAGCAGACACTTGTGCGGACTTGGCGACCTTGGATCAAGGGTTGTTTTTAAATTTCAATTTTCTTTTTATCTTTCATCTTTTCATGTTACCTGGAAGATGTGGCTGAAACGACTGAGAGTTTACCAGAAACTCCAGAGCCTTGGCTACCTACGGAAGACAATCTTGATGTTCTACCACTTATGTTCAAGAGGATAATCTCGGAGCAATTGCTGTCCTTTCTCTCCCTGTCATGCTTCAAACTTCCCCCACACTCTGATTGTGTGCCATCCTCTTTTCTTCGTCGTGCTCTTTTAGCATCTCTTTTCAGGTCTTGAGCGTGAATTGGGTCTTGGAGGTCGAGCTCCTCGGTTGAGGATCTCAGGTCTTGCACATCCTCCTTGTAACCAAGTGTTAGCTGACATCCAGTGGGAGGTTCACCTCCTAGATGAAATATGTTGCAAAGTAGTGAATTTCCATAAATGATAAATGAAATTTTTCATTGTTAATTATACAGATATCTTTAAAAGGGTTGATTTTAGAAGAAAATATCAAGAAACCTTTTTTGTAGCTGCTTAAATTTCCAATAAAAAATATCTCCAAACATTTTCTTCTAAAGTCACTCATTATTGAGATAAACCAATATTTAATTGGAAATATGAAATTGAATGGAGCAATTAAAATTGATTGATAACTCACCTGCGAGCAATTCTCTCTCAGGCGATGATTCTCTAGAATTATTGCTGTCCTCATGATGCGAAGAGCTGCTAGCCCGGCTGATATCAATTCTCGGTGTACTCGGTGTTTTGAGTGAACTCCCGGGTGTAACGGGGCTCGTCACCTCCACGATCCCTGGCATTCGTGCCGTTGATTCTCCCTGCATTACAATTCAAACAGTCATATCTCCTCTAGTATTTTTTTGTTCGGTCTATCTATTTTTGTTATGTTCATTGAATAAATCCCCGATGTTGATAATTGGCACGTTGTTGGTATTTTTGATAGTAGTTTTTCTATTAATCCGCTTAAACATTTATTTTGTCACACTTCTGCAGAGGAAAGAAGTCACTCAGAGTCGATTTTTCTGTAATGTTTTTTGTTTTGTTTTGTTTCGTCTCATAAACTCACGTTTTCCACCTCGTCAGAGAGATCCTCGAACGATGCTATCGGCGCTGGCCCAAGCTTCCTTTGATTACCACTCGGTAATCCTGACGCCATTCTCCAAAATTAACTCTGTTTATCTGAAAGAATCAAGAGGCCTATGTTCAACCAATGTGGCACATGTGTTTTGAATAGAAACTCAACAGTGAATAACTCTGCTGCCTCTTCACAGTTTTTCAAAGCGAATTAGACCATTCAGAAGCCAAGGACAGTCCCATTAGACAAATTAGTGCAGAATATATATTTTCACTTTTTTTTTTTTTTTCTCTTGAAGCAATTTAACTAGAATTTGATTAGTAAATGACATTGAGAGTGTAACAAGCTGCCTGTAAAAAATCACTCCAGCATAATATAATGTCTGAGCAAGCACAAAGAGCCAGAGAGCTTTTATCTTCAAAGACATTCTGCCACTTCATCCCTTTTACTTCACTTTGGTTAACATCAGTCGAGTGATTCATTATATCATCAAATCCCGTCAGCTGAATCGGGAATGTACCATTTCTCATCAGCAAGTTTGATAAAATACCAATTGTCATCACAATCAGGTATGAAAAACTTGAAAAATGGGTATAAACTTATTTCTTGACTTGAACCTCCACCCTTCGTGATAAAAACGTGCAATTTATCCTTCTTGAACACGAATGTAATCACGACAAATGGGTACACTCGAGCCTGATGAGGTGTAATGAATTAATTAAATGAAAATGCTCATGCTCACGTGCTCTTACGAAAAAAAACCTCCAAACGTGTTGAATGCAAAAACTATGTGATATATAAAAAGTCACGAATGCTGTATTATAATGGTATGGGTTTACAAAGGCCTCCCCGCTAATAAGCCTCACCCTATTCTTAGATACACACATGTCTATTTGTGTGCATACGAAGCTAACAGCACCGGACTATCGGTTTAAAACCCCATTCGTTCAATGTGTAAATCCCTCATGCATGGTATATAATCACCTCGATCATACATTTGTCCAGTACAACATTGAGGTACATTGAACCCTTTTAGTCATGACGAATAAATGAATTCCAATAAATTCATAAATCATAAAATACCTCTTCTTTTCGAGAATAAAAATAAAGAAAGAAAAGAAAAGAAAATTCCAGGAGTAATGGAGAAAGAGAGAAAAAAAAAAATGGACATCGATCGCTTAAAAAGGACAAAAGAATGGGGGAAAAAAAATGGAAAATATTGAATAGCCTTCGTTGTCGACCTGAATCCCGTCACAGTGACGTCGATCGTCATGACCTGACCGAAGTGCAAAGGAGGTCAGTCAACCATGACACATTGATCCCGTCACAGTTACATTATCCCCAAAATTTTAATCACTCCAAATACTATAGAATCTCCCGGAATATCTTTGAATAACGTAATTGTCATGACTCGTGCAACCCCCTTTCCCCATCCTCTTCTCAGCTCCATTACGCCTGAGGAAACGTGACTGCCAGGGGGTTCACGCGACATCATCGTGGCTACATTTGCGCCTGCTCAACCCCCCCCCCCCTCGGAACAGGTGCAAGGAAAAAGTTCTTAAATATCTGTAGCCCCTCGACAAAAGCAGCAGAGAGAATGCTGAAGCGGAAGCCTGTTAAAACAATATTATAATAAATTGTTGAGCAGACTCACCCAGGCTTTGCGTCCCTCCAGGGCGCGCACACACTCTCAAATCGATCGGCTATTTCATGTCTCCCGTGTGCCACTGTCGACCAAACAGAAACGACTCACCCTCGACTCTCTCAATTCCCTTGTAAAATAGTCGAGAAAGCTTTATTATCCTTTTCAAACTTCCTGAGTAATTTGATATCCCTGAGCAATCCAATGTCCAATAGCTTTTCTTGGTTCTCTTGGAGATGGCAGATGAACACCTCCACCTCGACTCTTCCTCTCACATCACATTTTGATTGAATTTAATTGTAATCAGCCTTTGAGACGATGACAGTCATGTCGGGTAGGTGCAATGTCCCAACGTTCCATTCACTCTTCAATGCACGCTCAAGACCATTCAAGAGTATTACAGTGGTGTTACTGGCCGCGTTTAATAAACATCTATCCCCTCACAAACTACATCACCTTCTCTATCCCCCTTGTTGGTGGCTACTGGCACGCTGGCCCAACGCGACTGACACAACCCTCCTGCTTAAACTGTTGTCGTGGTAGGTGTTGAGGGGTGGATGGTTGCGTTATGCGAACATAAGCGATAGATTCTCGAGGACATTCGAGTTCCAGCTCTCCCCTAATACTCACTGGCGCATGCGTCTTGATTTGTTTTTTCAGTGGGGAAAATGGGTGGGGTGGGGGGGGGGGGGGTGGCGATGGGGTGCCAGTGATCGATTCAATCTTTTTTTTTTTTTTCAACCTCTTTCAAGTCTGTGAGAGTATCGAGGGATTGGGAAGCTGGTCTGGATTGAGAACAACTGCTCTAGGGGATGGTAAATGCTGTTAGGGAGTTTTTTGTCCTGGTCTCAGTGGAATTTGAATATTCGAGGGAATGGGGAATTATTGAATTATGATAATGTCAATGACTTATTGGTAGGATTGATAATCAGGGAAGATGTAAATTAGTCATTGGAAGGATTAAGAACAACAGGTTTTGTTTTTTTTTTGTTTTACGTATTTATTATGAATGTCTATTACGAGTTAGTATACGTACATTTGCGCCAGCACAAAAAAAGAAATAATAGTTCATACTGCATCACTTTAGTCATGAGGTGTGATAAGTGATGAAGGTGAACTATTCGTACCTTTTTGCTTGTAAAATTCCGAGACTAGACGTGACGACGAGAATTTATATATTCGCCAAAGCGCAACCTCGTCTGTCCATGCGTTATTCATCTCATACTCGTAATTTTTCTTCTGGTTAATTATTACAGTGAAAACATATCTTTATACAGGGCAGTATTGAACTCGTCCGACTTGGGCTATCAGATAGGCACTAAAGTCACTTGTTGATTATTTAGTTCGTTTCAACAATTTTTTGTCAATTTTTGGAGTTTGAAGAGAAATCAATCGCATTCCTTGGTCCCACTGATTCACATCAACATTGTGATATTGTTTTTAAACTTGTAAAACGATAATTCTTCAATTTCTACAGTTACACATGGCAGTAGATAATTCAGGGACTCTAGGAAGCGATTATTTGGTTTAGAACACAAGATTCAATAGCTTCGGACGAGATAAAACACTTGGAACATGTCAATTGTCAAATTTATGATTCAGTTGATGAATTTTCGTTGTCGACAATTAATGAAATTGTTGGATAAATTTGTTACAGCCAGTGGTTCACCTGATGAGCAACAGCAAGAGGTTTTTCTTCATAGGAAAATACTTGCTGAAGCTGCCCATTGACAAAGACAAATTTTTTTCAGCATAATTCATGTCAATTATCAGTTCCATATATTACAAATAATTAATTCATCACTTAAATTGTCATTTCTTCTAAAAATGGCTTAATCATCGTATCTACAAAAATATTCAATTTTTGTAATCACTAATATCATCAATCATAACCAAATTGCTCCAGTTATTGCTCAGTGAGCTCAACAAAACTATTTGCTAAATATTCCTCAAAAGTTTTCAACTCTGAAAATCAGTCGTTAGTCACGACTTTTCATGCTTGTGATGCAAAGAAGTTTGTGCCAGTTTAAATTCTGACTATGTTGGTCTTACAACTGGGCAATAAAATAGCGATATTGTACAAGATGGTGGAACATTATAAGCCAGGTTTGTGTCACGGATTCTTTCCTCCCATCACTATTTCTTTTCCTCTCAATTATTCTATTTTACAGACAACGAAATCACTTTCTTCGTGACACTCTCAAAGATATCCAATTCATACCCCACAAATTTCAAGAGAGTGATGACGAAGAAAAAAAAAGAGAAATAAACGAATAAGTTGCTCATTCCTTGCGTGAACGGCAATCGTTAACTCTCAGCTTTCTATTTTTTTTTTTCTGGAGTTCATTTAGGACCGAACTGAGGAGGTGCTGGACGTTGACGCAAAACGATTCAACTTGCTGTCGATAATTATTTCATCTCCATTTCTTATGTTATATCTGTACAGTTGTTTGTTGGGATAGAGCATCTCTTCTGGACCATATTGTGCCTTCATCACCTATAGATACAAAAAAATAAAAATAATAATAATTTGCTCCTCCAAGATAATGAGAACCAACAATCTATTGAATTTCTACCTGATCTACGTAGAAAAGTCTCATTCTATTCGCCGGAATTTTCACCATAGACTCCAATTTAGTCTTCAACTCAAATACTGTTCTATAAACGTCGACACAGCGTACCTATTCAGAATAATTGATTCGTTAAAATCTATTCAATGAAATTGGAATAATGATAATCAATTGGTAGTCATTTACCTCGACGAGATCTCCATAAGTAAACTTCACCTTCACTCTCTTCTCAGGTGTTAAATCAACATGAACGAGTGGGTCTAGTTTTCCATGAATGCTAACGAGCTCAGCATATCTGTGAAAAAATTTAAAAAAATTCATAAATCTCATTGAATTATCTGAAGAACCTTCAATCCAATTGTCATAATTTTCAATACAAACCTTTCAGGCCTATCCGCTTCCGGTTTATCCATATAGTACCTTATAAATGCCCTCTCAGCGTCCTCGCGCTCCTGCGAGGAAATGACACCACCACCATTGAGTGTCTCCACATTAGGAAGTCTGGCAATGAGTAATTGTCGTCTTTCGTGCTCGGTGTATTCACGTGGGCTCTAAAGAAATATCAATGAAAAAAAAAAAAATTATTAGCCCCATTAAAATCACCTCCAGCGAGTTCAAAAGAGTAAATGTCTCACCTCGAACAATGGACATCCCTGCATCCTAAGGGCTTTCAAAGCAGGAAACCTAGCGAGTCTCTCGACATCATTCCATGTGGACAGAAGAGTGCCATTGACATTTAAAAATCTTAGCATCCTAAATGGATCATGAGACGTCCCCACCTTATTCCCACTGCTCTCACACTCACTCTCTGATCTACTATACCCCTTTTCATCCCCAAATATTCTCTCCTGCTCCACACCATTCTCTCCCTCCTGAATACGTCTCTCCACATTCTCATTCTCATCTTCACCTCTATCCTTGCTTCTCCCAACAGAGCTCTCACTTTGGCAGAAATGCGTACCATTGTAATTTCTATTCTCCTCGAGCGCCAAAGATCTGATAGGACATTCAGCCAATACCAGGCTCTCGAGACTGGAGAATGCGTAGCCAAGTTTACATATTTCACACCATGATTCAATTGGATTACCAGTAAAATGAAGCTTCTTCAGGGATTTGTTGATATTCTCAGGCTTTCTGTGATCAAGATCCACGGTTTTGAACTCATTGAGTGACAGATGGAGTTCTTCTAAATTAATCAGAAGCCTCACAAGATCCTGAACAGTGCTCCAAGGTACTCGTGTGCCATTCAAAACAAGATTCCTCAGTGATTCAAACCTGCCTCGCTTGGCTTCCAACTCCTCCGCCAAACTATTAAAACTCAGGTTGACAAATTTAATTTTGGGCATGTGCTCGAGTATACCAAATACCTCGTCCCACTGGGACAATTTATTCTGGGCAAGATCAAGTTCCTCCACATTTTTACATTTACTCTTGAGTTTTTCAGCGTCATTACCAGCACACTCAATGTCACAATCCTGGAGGACAAGCAGTGCTGGTACTGTGTGACGTGGTGATTTTTTTGGGATAAATATACTGACGGACAATGCTGTCTTTGGTGAACCAGACAATTCTGTCTCTTCGTCAGTTAAGGAACACTCGGAGCAATCATTTGTCGTACTACCGTATTTCAACTCGAGGGCCTCCAGCAGGGACGGCATCTTTACTGCATTCTGGAAAATTTTAAGGATCAATTAATCTCATCTTATTTCCTTCTTCATTCTACTGTGGTAGGGGATCTGGGGACAGGGGAGGCCGTGTCGAGGGCAGAGACTGAAAGAAATACATAGAATCTTGCTCTGACCATATTCGTTAAGGTCACAGCAGCAGCATTGTCTTCTTTTTTTCCCCCCCCCCCTCCTCCTCTTTATTCAGCAAAAACCGGTACTGCGATACCGGGGTAACACGGACTCATGCACGAGTTTATATGTGTAGATAGATGAAGACTCTAAGGCTGTACTAGAGAGCTAGCACACCCACGCTTATGCGAAAATTCAACGAGAATGTGTGCTAGAGGCAGCAACTGGTTTTATCCAGTTACGAAAAATCCTATTTCTTGGGTGATTTTTTTGCTTTTTCTTCTATTTCCTTTCAATTAACGTTTTTCAGGTGAATAATTTTAATCCAAAGCAGGTGGAACGTGTCATGCATTAATATAGACCAGTGGGTAGGAAAAAAAAAAGGAATGGGAGAATTGATGATGAGTAGAGATTATTTCTCATGTGCGCAATTCAATCGCCTTTGTATATAATCGGAAAGTTCCAACACCCGTTTCATTGTTTGAAATCAAGTTCATTCGAGGCGGGGAAAAATAATCGTGGGTTAATACGAGTGTAGGTTTGTGAACAATGCGGCTGAGGGGTCAACCGTTACCATCATAACGAAGGTCATGTATTCTTCATTCTAATTCGGATTTAATCTGTATCTATCAATGAAAATCATTGATATCATGGGGACAACGGTTATAACTTTGATTAGATCATTAGTAAATTCGTGAGAGTATCGTTTTTTGAGCATGATTACGTCAGTTGGGGAGATTAACGAATGGCATTTG
Organism: Coelinius sp. EB29; assembly: GCA_035578325.1. NCBI lineage: Eukaryota > Metazoa > Arthropoda > Insecta > Hymenoptera > Braconidae > Coelinius > Coelinius sp. EB29. Next base: position 5,449,813 of record JAOZGT010000009.1, on the reverse strand, counting down.
GCTGAGATCCAGCAGTATCTTAGCCTTGCATCTTTGGTGTTTCGTATTAGACGCCTGGTTGGCGAATGAAATTGAAAATTGAGGGTAAATCAAAAGAATACGACACGACTATTCACCGAAGAAGCCTCACGGCTCGACAAATTTTTGCCTCCAACCTCCTCAAAAAAAAAAAAAAGAAAAAAATGAAAGAATCCTCAAACGTTACCGCTGCACGTGTGCATATAATCGTGCCTGGTAAAACGCGGCCTGAATAATGTTTATGTTTTGTATATAGCATAATAGCTCCACGTTCATTCGGATCGAGCGTGTAATATATCTCCCCACTCGGTCGTGTGTCCCTGCACTGAGTTTCTCACGTGTTCATGTTTAAAAACTCTCATGTTAAATGAATCATAAAAAAAAAAAAATCTCCCTGGATATTTTCCTCTTTCTCCACTGTTTTGAATTAAAAACTTCTTTTTGACTTATTGTCTAATGTGAACGTCCTGTCTAACACGGCGATCAGTTCAACGTCCATGCGAAAATTAACTTTCTCCAATGGGCAATGTTGGTGTATAGTTTGCGTTGAAACGGGGCGACGCTGTTGGCCAGCATTGGACGTTGCAAACCAAAGAGGTGCATTGCTCCGAGTTACAGTCAGCGTATTAGAGTCATGACAGTGGCTATGTAACTCGCTCGGGCTTCTTCTAACGCTCTGTACGTCTCTACATCATTTATTGACCGTTTTATGCACTGACGAATGAGGGAAACTTTTGTATCTGTTTAACCTCGTCAAATTTTATCGCCCCATTAACTCCCTCACAATCCACCAAATTCGTTTGTCCACAACTTCCGTTCGATTTTTATTCTATCCCTGGGTATACAAACCCAACCATCAGCGGACATCAGCAATTTTTTATGCCAACTAACGAAGATACTTTATCAATAGCCACTTGTGCAATTAGTCGTCATGCAACCGACTCTTTCACTTTTCTAGCTTGCATCCAATTTTTTTTTTTTTTTTTTTTTTCTTTTAATTCTCCAGTTTGTAATTATTTTAATACACCAGCTTAATCCACAGTAATTATTTATCTGGATAAAATTGCGGGGACAAAGTATTCGTGACGAGTAAGAAAAATTATTTGATATTTACTCGAGTGTTTAGAAACTGGGAAAATAATACACACAGCTGATGTAATGATGCCAGACTCGTTCGACGATATTGGGGTGGATTGTATTTATATACATGTGCAAGTCTGTTTTTCAAGTTCCCAATTTGAAATATGGAATGCACTGGTGCTTTCTGTGCTGTTCATATTTAATCACCACTATTTATTACAAAACAGACCAGAAACAATGAATATTACATAATTTCCAGGTTTCCAGTAACAATTGTAAAAATTATTATCATCAATTTCAGGAAGTGAATTAATCATTTAAATTGAATAAAATGTCAAATGTAGATCGTGCGTGTTTCTATATACATTGCGTACTTTAGGCGGTACTGTTGCGAAATGTCAGACAGAAGCGTTTGCAGTGACTGGGTCAACTGGTGAATTGCATTGAGCTCCACCTCGTTTATGTTTCACTCGGCAATAAAACATATTTGAAGAAGAGAGATGTATCAGATACTAGGATTCTCTTCGTCTCACGTCTAATTGCCATAACAAAGGTCAACATCAACAAGGAGAAAATCATGTATTTTATTAGGTCCATGAATGTCATTATGTCATGATGGAATTGAGAAATCTCTTTTCCGGAAAAAACCATGAGGTTCAGATATACCAATATGACCCAAATCAGTTGCTCAAACTCGTCGAAGGCCAATGGGCCATACCAAAATAGAATGACGCTGTTGATTGCTGAGACGCAGAAACATAGACGTAAAAAAAAACACGCATTTACTAGTGGTTTAATGGAAATTGCCACGCGTTCAACTGCGCACAATATTGCCATCGGCTTGGTAAATACACTCGCTTTACTCGCCAAGGTTAGCACTCTGTCAGTCTGCTACGTAGCCTGGTGTTTTCCTTTGTCTCGATTCCCCAACCGATGGCTCTCCTTTTCCCCTCTTAAACCTGGGTCTCCAATGCGGAAAAAAAAAACATGAAAATACATCCGGACAATCCACTGTCGACAAGAACAGAGTAATGTTCTCTAGATCCATTCACTTTTATTCCATATTAATGATCAAATTAATTATCTTATGAATATGCTATTTTCTCACACCGGAACTACAGCCTTGACTAAACAAACATTAAATAGATTTTTTTTTAAATTGTCCTCAACTCAATAATTATGGATTATATCAATGTAATATGATGCAGAGACCACTGTTAATGCAATGATACTTTCCTCTTGCTTTCAAAGGTAATTGCAGGGGAAATGACCGTACAAAGTTGTAGCAATTCGAGGGAATTGGACTTTCAAAGTATCAAATGGTGAAGGAAGAAAGAACAACGTTCTAGTGGCCTTGGGCCCTGAAATAAATAACGTCATAGCTCGGTGATGGGTGAATCTACACAATTAATCCTGAAACATTCACAATTGGCAATAGAATAATTTAATTCCCTCACTTATTCATCAAAAAGAATTCATAAAAAGGACAAATAAATGCACCATTTATCTAATCAGCTGTAATCACCTTGAGAATGAAGATACACGTTTTCATAATCTCGAAACCCGGAAAATTGATAATAAAAACAAGTACCACTGGCTACAGGTGAAATTGTCGATAGACAATACCCACAACTATTGCAAAATGATATTATTCATTGACCAACAATGATTTCAATTATTGAAATCATTTAACGCCCATTTGGAAAGTATATTTGCGCAATTCGAGAGTTTCTTGCTGTAAAAAAAAAAGTTTAAAAAATTTATTACAGAATCACCGGTATAAATCAAACATTAACCATGATTATCAAAATCAAATTATAAATCAAATCAAAATGTTAATTACTTGAAGAAATTTCTGAATACCTGGAAGTCTCTTTAAAACACGTTTACACTGGGTTTTTTTCCCCTAGGGCAGGGTTCCCTGAAATTCTTGTCTACCTGTCACATGAAAGAGGGGAGAGGAGGGAGGGAGGGAATCCTCCTCAACTCGCCTAAAGGTGTATTTTTTCCCTGCCACCTAATTCCCAACAGCTTCATTACATAATCCCTCTTTTTACACTACAAATTCACCCATCCATGCAAATTACACGCTAGAATTCAATCAGACATAAAGACTGCACACCTCAAAAAAAAAAATCAAATGAGAAAAAAAAAAATACCCGTGACGATGGAAAATTTTCCAGTCCTCGCTGACTCGTGTATACAATCTACGTTTCCCCGTGGTGAGTACTCGAGGGATCGATTCACGTTAGACTCGTAGCGCACAAATGAGAGAGACAGAGAGTGGGAGAGAGAAGAGGTCAAGAAAATAATTCTAACCCAAGTTTGCTGGACGTTATAACCCTTTTCAAGCAATTTATCATGTGTATTAATAACGGCATAATGTATTTCCATAACTTTTAGGTACCCGAGAGCCTTCAACACTTGTAAAAAATGAAAGAAAGAAAAAAATTAACAGGGTCATGGACCATGGTAAAGGTCCAAAAGGGTTGCATACATCATCGCAATAACCTCGGCCTATTTCTAGATATACTCACTGTTTCTCAATTTTCTCAATTCCCTGGTATCAGGCGTCGCACAATTCTCTCCACCGTGCACTCAAGACACTTGAATTATCTCAATAACTGACTAAAACAATATTAATTCAGTATGAAATAATAAATTATGTAAATAATAAAAAAGACAAATTAATTGATAGAAAAAGGGGAGCCAGGAGATGCGATTAAAGTGAGCGGGCGAAGTGTACCGCCCGCCGTTCACCAATGAACTGGTCTCCTTTGTTTAGTAAACAGAAACAGCTGAGATGGCTGACGGGCTCTGTGAGACGCGGTGGAGGCACAAGTGGTGGTGGCATACGCTCTGTGTAGAGCTCTTGTGTCACTCTTTATCGACCGCTTGGTTTCCCAAAGAGGAGGGGGGGAGAAGTGAGTGTTCCCCCAATGATTTGGAGTAGGGAATTCTTATAAAAAAAATACTCTCCACCATCTCTCTGGATGGAAAGAGATAAGAAGGAAATGATTTTCAAGATAGATTTATTGGCCATGTTGATTGCAACTGCAACAGACTTGTGCTAATGCCCGTGGGAAGTGTCAAGAGTTGTTCAATTTATCATGTGTCACATTCAGTTTGTAGCTAATTTCTGGGCTCAATGATAAGAGGAGATAGGAGGGGGAAGGGGATAATGATCTATTTTTCAAAGTCAATTTGTTTATTTACTTTTGTGGGGATGGAATAAATTAATCACTGGGTTAATTCAATTGCTTAAACAATTCTCATGTTATTCATAGATACATTTATATGTTCCGTTTTTTTTTAAACTTCCTTTCGTTGAAATTAAAATAATTGTTACACTCTCTGTCGCTTTTGCACTCACATTCGACCATTTCGACCTCTATCGTTATCATTTACTCTGCACTGATGTTGATTGAGGAGAAATTTTAATTTTATTATACATGAGGTGTATATTATTCTCTCACACTTTATGTTTAATTTGGTATACATTGTCATTTACATGCTACTAATTTATTCGGGTTATTTTTTTTTTAACGTGTTATTATGCATTCGGGGTTTTTTTTTGGAGTTGATAGTCAATTGGGAACGTAAATATCACTTTCATTGAACATTTTGGAGCAGGGATTAGGGTATTTATTGTTGTTGAGTAGGTTTATTAATTTTTTTTTGGTTTATTTATTGACACACATACGAGGAAAAGCTACGCAATTTGGTAACGCTTTTTCAGGCTCTCCACCATTGGTTTAACAGTGAAATATTTCTCACTGTTTTTGTTTATTATATTGAATTAATTTTTAATTCTATGAGGTCTTTTATCATGTGTGTTGATTATTGCGATGATATCGATGTACTTGGATTATTATTAATAACAATATCTTTGTTAAATTTAATCATTTTCATTGAATTATGATTAATTAAATTTTATGATTAAATTCTTATGATTTTATTTTTTTCTGAAAATTAGTCACAAATTGACACCAAAAGTGTTACAACAGATATCCAATGTTATTCTTGGATTAAAATAAATTGAGAAGACATTCAACGAACACGTCTCTTTTTTTTTTTTTTTGGGCAAATTGACTCGGTTTATTCTTGGCTACAAATAAATTGACCGATCGAATTGCCTCTGGAATTTTTTTAACACTTTTTTTTTTTGTCTTTTCTTTGTTGCTGGCTTTTCAAATTTTACATAATCTGGCTAAGTCTATACATGCATAATAGTTTGAGTAATTTTTTTTTTTGTTTTTAGCTTAACTATACAACGCCATTTTTGTTTTATTTCTCACGTGCAATTACATATTGAGATCACGAGCTGGAAACGTCGCCATTTGGCAACAAGTTTCGATAAACTTTTATGCTTTTTGTTTATAATTATTATCATTTATTCAAATTAAAACTTATTAATCTTGAGAATATTCTATCAATTGGTAGACTCAACAGCTGACACTTTTTTTATCATCAGTATATGGTTTATTATTTCAACTGAAGTTGAAAATTTTTTAATGTCTTCATTCGAATGATTCAAGTAAATGAAAATGCATAAATTTATAAGTTTGTTCGGCATTCAAAATAATCTTATAACAACATAATATTTATCAATCAATATATTATTTCTTTCTTATGAACTAATGACTAGAGTAGTGCACTCTCGCAGTCCATTTTTCAGGACATGATAACGTAGAACAAAAGAGAAAATGTAAATGAAACTTAGTGAATATTTTTTTTGTTCATTAAGTTCTAAATTTCATATATCATTTAAAATTATTCTAATACTTTTATGTGACATGAGCGCATATTGTATATAACATATATATGGATGCAATACGCGTATCTCACTTATGAATAATCCTAAAATTAATTATTTAAAATTTGCATTCATTAAAATGCAGATTTTACTAATTCACATCTTTGGTCTTAGCTGGGGTTCTCTTCAGAATCTCAGAACGTGACAATTTCTTGTCAAATAAAATAAAAAATATATCAAAATGAAACTTATATCACTAGAATTGCACACTCCATTCAATATTACAATTAATGCTAATTAATTATGACTTGTTTTCATCCACACTCGTTCACAATTCATAGAACTATCCTTAATTAATTTTTATAATATTCTCTATATTTTTTTTCCCCCATTAAACTACGACGTATATAATGCAACAATATATAATCTGTCACCTAAAATGACTAGATAACATTTGCATAGATCATCTGCAGGGCCAAAACAATACGGATATGCACTTCATTTTACCGTTTAACCTTAGTAATTCTACGAGAGAAGAAAATTAACATTTTTCAGAAATATTATATCATACCATTAACAAGCTGAATTTAATCATCAAGCCCATATACATCGCTAATTAATCAATCGCATAAGCTTTCATCAAAATAGCTCTCTCAATCGTAAAATTACGTAAGCAAAGTAATTTACTCGGCTCAATCAAAATTCAGCCCATTTTGGTCTTCCTGGGATTACCAAAATCAAATTAAAAGCCATGTATTGTCCTTCATTAATGATTAAACCCCCTCATATACCCATAAAGCTATTTATTCTTCATACAGATATTCCATATTATCTCAATTCACGATCTCTGCTATGGGTTAGATAATTCAAATTTCGAAATGATACACTTACTTTTGCCCGCAAAAATCCTATACGCATTGATATATTCAGCATTTACATATTTTCTTCATAAGAAATATTACCTCAATGCAAATTAAATGTTTGTTAATATTTGCTGTTGATTCTACTTATTTGCAAATCTACTCTGAGGAGTCCGAGTCCGATTCCGCTGGAGCTGGAGGCTCATGGGTGTCTTCATGAACCTCTGGTGTTGCTTCTGGAATCTTCTTCGTTGCGATAACATAGGCACCTGGACCATCACCCTGAGTGTGCTCGATGCCAACCCTATTTATAAAGAAATACAAACAGACAAATGTCAACTTCACTTCAGTTTTTTGACTATATTTCTGAATCCAAAGCAGAGACAGAGATTTTCATAGAGGGCTTTTTTGTAAAGAAAAATCAGAGCTGCAAAAAAGGTATTTATGAAAATTTTCTCATCTCCCTTCAATTCTGAGATATTCCGCAAAAACAGAAAGTCTTACAATTTGACTCAATTCCAAATTTACCTGTACTCATGACGTGATAAATTTCTCACGTATTTCTCCGGTGGATTGTCAGAGTCACTATTTTGAAGACTAACACTGCGTGCTGTTGTATGCGATACCTGAGTGGCTGGCATTGTGAATTCCACGTAACAATATTCAGCCAATTTCTCTGGTATTTGATCATAAGAAGTTAAAGCCATACGACATACAAGTTGATGAGTGGTGTAAGCTCCCTGGCCTTCTTTAGGTAATCTTGGCATTCTCCAGACAATAGCATGATGCTGATGCTCATATTTTGCTTGTCCTGATGTCACCTCCATCAATTGTGGCTCGAGTGTGTCCACTGCACCCAGAAATCTCTCAATTCCTTTTATTTTACCAGTTCTTCTGTGGGCAGATTTCACAGAGCCATATCGGAAGTGTTTTTCCACCCTGAATAAGTAAATCCAACACTCGGGAATTGGGAAGCGCACCATCACGTCTTCACAGGGTATTTGACCCAATTTTCTTGAAGCAAAGCCTGGCACCAGAATGTCAGCTCTGAGTTCCACCTGCAAGAATTTACCAAACGATAAAATTCATTTGCAAAAAGTCGATTTCAGTCTTGATTATTAATCTGCTTGATTTCGAAAATGAGGAGAGGTACCTTGTTACCAGTAATACACATAACAGCCTTCAATTGCAATGGCAATTCACGATTTTTTGGTGGTCTCACTCGGAATCTCATTAATTCAATGTAACATGCGTCAGGTGGCTTGAACCTTGATGCAGATTATTGAAGAAAGGACAAATGCATAGAGTTAGTAGTGGTTAGTTGGAAAATAATTCGAGCAGTCAGTATAACGTTAATCATTATTATTGTGCCATAAAAAATACTCACTTTATGATTCTAGTCTTCTCATACTCATCCTGCTGTACACACGAGTGAAATTCAATGTTTTCGAGACGAATCCACTCTTCTGTTACTACTGGAATGATGTCATGCCTGCCAACAACTTCTTTTCCTTGACGCCACATGTCGTTGATGCCCAGTTCAACATCAGGCATACCTGGGTGAGTTGAACATAAATTCATAAATTATTGATAATCACTGTATGATGATAATTTCCTTTATTATAAAGTTGATTGACAATGAAACATTGTCTTGATTGTTAACTTTTTATTCATGTTCTAATTGGTTGATGGATCAACGGATCAATTAGTGATTTCCATGACTACGAAAATGTTATCGTTTCGTTTGTATGGAATTGCGCGCAGTTCATGTGTAGTTTTTGTTTTTTTTTTTTGTTGTTCATGTGTAGCTATAACCTTTTTTTTTCTTTACATCTTTCCTTTTTTCCAGTTTTTCTCACAAGTTTTATATAGCCCGAAGGCAATTTACGAAATATTGCACGAGGAGGAATTTTAACATTTTCTCTAATTCAACTCTTTTCTATTTTTTTTCCGCGAGTTCTGAGTAACCGGGCAGCTATTTTGAAGATATTAAACGAGAAAGAATCGAAAAGACAAAATTTTTAATGAGTCGAAATTTGGGGTGAACTATTCTTTAATCAAAATAGCCAATTTCGAAAAATTATCTATTTTAACTATTTTGCAGTGTTCCTGTGAGGTCTGAGTATTCGGGCAGCAAGTATAAAAATATAACAAGCTTTCATATTCGAAATGTTAAGAAATGATAGAAAGTGTATGATTATGCAGAAAATGTATAATTGTTGTACGCTCCAGCGCTTACTGGAAGGTCGTCGCGCGCGTTAGTACGATGATAATTGTCAAGAAACCAAGATTTACCTGTTAAAAACCCTAAAAAGAACAATCGAACCCTGGCAATCTGTTTTTCCACATGTCCGTCAGCATTCTGCTCGACATAATTTTCATCCACAACATTTATCTGCACCTCCTCCGTCTTGTACGTAAGTGCTCTATCTCTGTGTGCAGCTAGTCTGAAGAGTGCCTCTTCAATTGCACTCGAAAATGTCTTCATATCCTCGTAACACTGTGAGCCAAGTTTAAACAATTGACTTATCTGTGGTGCATGTTCAACCGGAAGACCCAACTTCTTCATATCACTAGCAAACTCCTTCACACCTTGATAGTCACCCTGAATAGCATAGGCTGCAAATTGACTGAGTTTATTTGTGAGTCTCTCTGCTTTTGTAACTTGTCCAGGTCGTACACCAGGACGTTCTTTGTAGAAAATATACTGTAGTTTAACGGTGAATATCTTGCCGTATTGATCAAACTGTTGAGCAGCTATATCCGATACTGAATAGCAAGTCAATAGGGGTAGTTCCGTGAATGGATCTTTCTCGTCCTTATTGTTGAAGAGTTGAAGAGTGGGACTGTCACCCTGGTACACCAAACGAACCCATACTTTTTTCCAAAATCTTTGTCCTGTAATTTTCTTCTTGTTAGGCTGTCGCAAATGAAACTCCCAGCCATCGCCAGTGTATGTTACTCTTGGGAAGTCTTCCAAGGGTTGACTGACATCCTCATCAAACAGTGGAGTCGGTGGGGTTTCTTGAGAGTCTGTTCGTGTCATTTCCGCAGAGTGAGGAATTTCCGTGGGGATAATTGCTTCCTGGGCGATACCAGATTTATCGAAGGGATTGAATCTTGGAGATGAGTCGTTATACGCAGAATTAATGGGACTCTTTGGAGGTGGGGCGAGTACTGGGACTGGACCTCCTTCACGACCACTGCCCAAGTCACCTCCTTCTTTGGGCTTTATAAAGACACTAAAGTCCGGGGCTTCGTCTGAATCGCCAGAGTCGGATCTTTTCATTATTTTTGGTTCTTGTGGAGGGGCTGTCATACTGAGGAACGAATCGAAACCATCAGACTCGCCAAATCCGGTGGTGGCAGTTTCTGAACCAGCTGCTGATGAATCTCCCCAGACTGAAAAGGATAGAATATTAATTTATACCTCGATTTTAAACAGAGATGAATTGAGGATATTTACCATCACTAGAAGTGTCCATGGCCATCTGCCCACCGCTCCCTCCAAAAGCGTCGAAGAATGGATCGACACTGGAAGCGTCAGGTTCAGCTGCTTTATCGAATTTACTAGCAAATGCATCAAAAGCATCACCTGTACTCTCAATCGCCCTGTTCGTAGCTGCAAAATTATCAAGCTGCTCTTCCGGTGGATAACTCGGATATTCAGATGCTGGTATGGGACTTGTAGAAACCAATTCTCCTACATTATCATTGGGTTTTGAGAAATCACTGATAAAGTCTGATGCAAATACATTCGTTTGTGGGTCAGCGATAGGAGCATGAGCACTCTCAGTACTAGTAGCAGTTGTGAAGAGTGGTTCTCCACCGAATATGCCAACTGGAGCGCTTGAAAATGGCGATGCTGTCACTGTGGTCGGCTCAGCTTCAGTGAAAAAGTTAGATTCTGCTGGTGTCGTAATAGCTTCAGGCACAATTTCTGATGTTACGTCAGAGGTGAAATCAAATCCTGGGGAAGTTGTTGTGGGAGCTGTGATGTCTATCGATGGCCTCTTTGCCTCTGCGACTGGAACATCTTCTGGAATTGTGGCATCAGCGACTGGTTCAATGACCCCAAATGGATTTTCGTGACCTTGACTGAAGGTATCCGCTACACTTGTCGAAAATATTGTGTCCGTACTCGATACCGAGTGAGTCACTGTGTCCATAGTCGTAACAGGTGCAGAGAACACGGAGGCAGCTGTGTCCTCCGGTTGTGGGGCATCAAACAAGTCCAGAATATTCTGTGATTGTGAGGTTTCTACGTGACTTGTGTCTGCTGGTAAGTCTGGTACATTAGAATCAACATCGAGAAGGTCTGCGATGCTGTGCTCGGGCGTTGGCGACGGTGAATGCAACAGAGTTGGACTGGGTGTTCTAGTGGCTTGCAATCGATCCAGCAAATGGTTCGATGTGGCATCCATTGCACCAGTCACAGAGAGAATCAAGTCTTTGGTGTTTCTGGGAGGTGCTGGAGGTGGCCCAGGTCTTGGAGGTGGTGGGGGCCTTGCAGGAATTGATTTTTCTATCTTTGGTGGTGAGGCTTTCTCCTGTGGAGGACTGAATGAGACAGGTTCTTGAGGTGGACTGAATACCACGGGCTCCGCTGGTAAAGCTGGAGGTTCTTCAGTGCCGTAGAGACTTGCTGGTTGATTCTCCTCAACGCCGAATAAATCCTGCTCCTTCGTTGCAAACATCTCTGGCTCTGATGCAGGTGGGAGGTATTGAGGTTGTGCATCTTGAGCGGGTTCGAAAAATGCAAAAGGATTTGTTGAATCTGTCGGTGGTTGGTAAGCCGGTTCAGCTGAAAAATTTAAGAATGGATTTTCTCCAGTTGAAGGGACTGGCTCAGCAAAATCTTGGAGGAATGGATTCGACTGTTGTGAAGCTTGCTCCGGTTGGTAGTCGTCCATCAAGAAAGGATTACTCCCTTTGGAATCCATTTTGAATATTTGTTAAACCTCTTGAATAATTAATTGATGTCTCACGGACGTTATTTCTCCATCAATTCAGACTCCAGTAGTTTGAGCTCAGTCTTACCAGGACCAATAGCAGCGAAACTCGTATCGAAAGGATCTATATCCTGCTCCAATTCAGAATTCTGCAGTGGAGTGAGTACTTTATCACCCGAGCTCTGATCGTTGAGAGATAGGAAATCTTGTACCTCTTTCACTTCACCAGCACGAGGATCAAAGTCGTCCTCGTCTACTAAAAGAGGTGCAGGAGGAGCTGATACTTTGTTCAAGTCAATTGTATTGATCCTCACTGCTATGGGCTGAGTTGGAACCTGGCTGAGTTCACTCTCGAGAATTTTTAGCTCGGCTTTGCCTGGTAAAATATTACTGGCTATTGAGGTATCGAAAGGATCAACGTAGGAAATTTCCTCCTCCTCCTCCTCTTCAATGACTTTAGATTCTATGTTCGGGGTGAGGGATTTTGCATCAACTATCACCTCAGCATCCAAAAGACTCTCTTGTCGTTTTGATTCAAATTTCTTTCGCTTGTGGACAGCCTCGTTAATCTCAAATGCGTCCTTGGGCTCCTCGCTGTCTTCAATGAGTGAAAGATCGACTTCACCTAGTTTCAAGCTTTTAGGACGCAGTGATGTCGGCCCAAAGTCACTCTGACGTCTTCCCAATGCTGGTTCACTTTTGGGATTGAAATCGTGTTCACTGATGCTGTGAGACAACTTTGGCTCCTCCTTCAAAAGTTCTGATTCAATGAGTTTGAGCTCGGTTTTTCCAGGCGTCGCTTTAGATACAAAACTTGTATCGAAGGGGTCGACGTTTGCCTCTTCTACGTTTTCATTATCTGGAATTGTCTCTTCCAATGATTTTTGAGAGTAGTACGGTGTTAATGGCTTCGAGGCTATTGATTTCTCCTCGTCACCAGTTATTAATAGATCTGGACGTTGAGAAGGTGTTGGTAGTTCAAAAGCTACACTTTTACCTGGCTCAAAACCTAGAGCCTCGGGGCGAGATGGTTTTCTACCCTGAGGTGGTACAACTGAATCTTCCTCCTCGGTATCAAACTGAACTTGGAATTTTGCTGCTTCAACTTGAAGTGGTGCTGGTGTCACTGATGCCTCCTCTTTACGAGGATCAAAGTCATCGTCGTCGAGAGACTCAACTGCCTGAGTGCCTGTGTCACCAAGCAGCTCCTTCTCCAGGAATTTGAGCTCTGCCTGTCCCGGTGGAAGTTCTTGGATACCAGATGTGTCGAAGGGATCTGTATAAATGATATCCTCGACTGGTGCAATGGGCTGATCGACAAGTTGACTGAGATCAGTTATGGACCCACCAAGAAGATCTTTCTTAGCAGCAAAAGATGTGGTATTGTGTTGACTTGTCAGAAAACCTGTTTCGTAGTCTCTTTTGAGACCAGCAGGATCAGTCAGGGAAATTGAGACCTCTGACTCTGGTAATTCCTCAAGCTCCTTCTCAATGAATTTCAACTCTGTTTTACCAGGTATCAAATTCTCAGCAAATCCTGTGTCAAATGGATCGTCCTCGTCGACGAATGTCGCTGCTTCAAAGCTTACCTCAATTATCTCACTCTCAGGTACAATGTGTTCAGGCTCCTTTTCGGCAAATGGATCATCTGCCTCCTCTAATTGCACAGGTTGATCACTTGGTCCATCAAGATCAAAATCATCATCAAAATCTGGAATCTCTTCAAGGATTGTTTTCTCTTTCAATATCTCAAATTCTGAGATATCCAATGGAACATCTACAGATTTCTCCACCTCACTGTCGACCTCTGGAGCTGGTGGACGTGGTAAAACAGCTGGTAAATTAGTTAAATCGATGGGGATGTCAGGAAAATCAGTGTCATCATCAAGCAATGACTTTTCAACTTCAACTGGCTCTGGTGTTACATCAGGGATATCAAGATCCTCTTCATCACCCAATAAGAGATCCTGCGCCTTGACTCTCCTCGGTCTTGATATTTTACACGTACTCACGTGGTCAATACGTCCAGAAAGTACTTCAACAGCGTTTCCAAGACTCACGACCTTCTTACCACGTTTGTCAACAGTCTTGAGAACTTTATCAGCATTTGTGGTGTCAAAAGGATCATCACCAGCCTCTTCCTCAGTCGGTGAATCAGGTATGTAAGCTAATTGCACATCAATATTCTGGAGGACATCGACATAAGTAGTGTCAAATATATCTTCCTCCTCGGAATCCTCCTGTTCATCTTCGTCCTCAGGTACCTCAACAAATCCGTCTTCTGTGACAGTCAATTGGACCTCTTTCCTCTTCTTTCCCTCGTCTACTTCGTCTTCAGCCTGTTCAATTGGATTTCCGTCCTTGTCAAAGCCAAGATAACGTTTTTCACGATTCTTCTTGGCTTCACGATCCTCCTCGGGCTTTTTCTCCTCAACAACTGGGGCAACTCGTTGAAAAAACGAGGTGGATTTGATGCGATCTAGATCACCCTGTGTCTTCTTAAGAATATCATCAACACCAGCTGTCAATGCTTGAAATTTCTTCCACTCGTCTGAGCCAGCTGCTGTTCCCTCAGCCCCTTGTTCACCAGTTGATTCTAGTGCTTTTTTTTCAAGGGCCTCTGCCCGTTCACGCCGATAACGCTCAAGCTCCTCGGGATCAAACTCGTCCTCCTCAGCTCCCTTCTTTCCCTTCTTCGACTTTTTCTTCTTCTTGAGTCCCTTGGCTAGCTTGTGCATCCTCTAAGACCTAGCGTGGTGTGGGGGAGGCCTCTGTAATTAAAAGAAAATCAATTATTCATTAAATTCTCCTCATTCTTCTCTAGATGAGTGACAATAAAAAAAAGCAGGCCCGCATTGTTATCACTACAATAACGATTACTCACGTAAGCCTTATGCATTCAAATGAGATGCTTTAGCCCACTCTGAGTGAATTATTCCACATTCTAATTCAAAATATATCGAGATAGTGAAAATTCCTGTTGGCTAAGAATATGTTAAATGGAACGCGCTTTGTGCGGGTGGTATCAATCAATAACTGGGTAACAGGCAAAGTAAATGTTCTATAAATACAGGTTCAACTCATGTAGATTGGAAACATTGTAATAAGGATGAATATTCTATTCTCTTCATCATCTCTCAGGTATTATCATAAATCATTGCACTAATTAATGATTATACTCAAGCTCTCATTTAAAAATAATTTTCAATACTTTGTGGCGTAAATACAATTAATATAAATTCTTGCAGACTCATGTATGCAGTGTATGTACAAGCCAGTAACTAATGGTGGAGAATCAGATAAAAAAAGTATGACAAGCTTATCCAGAAAGTGAGAACCCGGCCAAAGTCGTTGGACATTGTGATCGATACCGTCACTACTGGAGTGAAAAAGGAAAGGGTGAGTAAGTAACACCGAAAAAAAAAAAAATTCCCCCCCGGTTTTTTTTTCTCTGTTTGCGATTAATTGCGATTGGACATGGAGGTGATCGTAATCAACAGTTTGATGTGATAAGAATGGGAATCTGTCTAGTGACGAAATTAAATGAAGGAAGAAGGGAGAAAAATCAATGGAGGGATTGAGTCGTAAGAATGGATGACTGTGAGATATTGAGGTGAATGCACTTGGTCACAGGGATGATGAGGAATAATCGAATTTGACCCATTTAGTCATTCGGTGAATCGTCAAACATGCTGTTTCGAGATTATCGATCGTTAGGTGGAAGTCGAACCGCGGTGGAGCCAAAGGGAAATGTCTGATGGCGTGCCTCGAGGGGAGGAGTAAGCTTACAAGGGAGGTGAAAGATGTCTCGTGGGGTCTCTTCCGAAGAAATAACCGGCTTCTGAATTTTCTCATTCCCGTGAAATTTAGTCACTCTTCAGAGAACAATCATTGATTTCATCAGTGGGAATGTTCTCTGGACTATCAGGCCACTGCCAACTTGGCAATTGTCCCGTGAATGAAGATGGAAACCCGGAGTCTTCACAGTCAAGGGCATTGTCTAGTATCTACCCATGATGATGAATCAGAAATTGAAATTTTTCGCATAAAACAAATTGAGTTACCTCTTGTAACTGTACACCATATGCCCAAAATAAAATAATAATCGACCCTCCCTTTGACATTTGACTGATGCAACGACAGGGAAGGGGGTGGGAGAATAAAATCTACCCTCAATGAACAGGATTCCCTCTATACTCTTCTCCATGGTAAGCTCCAGTGGGTGTTAATGTACTTACGAATCAAGCCTCATGAGCCCCATTTGTACGTTGCACATTGTCTTATCTTCATCATCCCGTAACTAGCACCATGAGAGTGAGGAAGTATGATTATCAGTCCAATGGATTATTATTTTTACCGAAAAAAAAAAATCTAATGGATAATACGGAGGGGAGAACAGAGAGTAGAGGTCGTGGAGGCGGCGCACGTTTGAGTTGCGCGAAATTGATACACCAGTTGAAAATATATATATTTTTTTTTCAACAAAAAATTCACTTATTTCTCGACAGAATAATGAATTAATCCGTAGAAACGGATGTTTCAATGGTTTAAAAAAAAAAAAAAATATCCGACCTTTTTGTTATTTCTTCCACCGAACGAAGAGAGCCGAGGAGGCTCTGGCACTTGGCGAAGGCGACTCACCTCGTACTTGGGGGGGGGGGGGGGGGGCTGAGCTATTTCCAGCATCGATCTGCCCGTTGAGAATGCGCGCACACCCTCCCCTCTGTGAGGTGGTTAAATCGCGGGGGATAGGGATATGTTACTGTTGGAAATTTCTATCCCCCCATTGAACAACCCCATGACATTTAAATAACTCTTGACAATTCTTTGTTGATGATGTATCATTAATTACATGTTTTTTAGAGGAATAATTCGTTTAATATTGTGACTCGATGAGTGACTCATTTAATCTGTGGAGTTAATCTGCTTTAAAATCTATTAATAACTCGGAATAGTCGATTCGATAAGCCCGCTTGAGCAGAACACTGGTGTTGATGGGATGTCTGTTATATTGAACATTTTTTATTCATCATTTTTCAATTTTTCTTTGATATCTCCAAGTCTTTAGAATTCTGAAAATTATCTGAGAGTGTGAAGCATCTGATCAGGTGTTATTCTGCATTGAAATTTTTTTTTATCCCTTAGGCACATCAGTAAGTGCTATTTTTCAACTCGTGAGAGCGCAAGCGCCATTCAACCCACGCGGTTCTGCAGCCACTTGCACTCGTGTCTGATACCTAGCGCCGTCTATCTACTTATGAGCTACCTCCGTCGATAATTGAAAAGTTTATTGACTTTTGCTGTTGATTTTTTTCAATTTTTAGGAGATTAATTCATGATCACAATGATTTCAATAAATTTTCGTGTTTTTTTTGTCTTCTGTTAAAAACTCAATCATCATTTTTTCTATCCAGATAATTTTATTACTAGAACAAGAATAATCCTACTAATTAAATAATTACAATAATTTATAAGACTTGAGTGGACTATAAATAATTGTTTATAACATTATTCTCCCTTCTGGACACCTTCACCCAAGACTTTTTCGCAATAACTAATCCATAGATTTGACTCGAAATCATCATGAAATTATATTCTCACTAGTATCTGTTGAAAAATTGCACTTGAGTTTTGATTGTGAGCCACTTTATCAATCAAGATAATCTGAGTAATGACGCAAATGAACATAGATTAACTTAATTGGAATAAGTACGTTTGAAATGTCCAGATATAATTGAAAAAAATCACCTCCCCTCTCTCATTAACAACGAAAATAAAGAAATTTTGCACATAACGTGATGACTCAGCTACCAATTTAATACTGTAAATTATTCTCAAAAAATTGCCATCCTGTAGCACAATCGAGTATAAATAAATTGTTAAATTAAAACGTATTATCAATCTCGTGTCCATTCTCAGTGGACTCTTTCTTGGCAGCAATGAGGTTCTCCCACTGGGCTATCAGTGTACTTCGACGTCTGGGGTTGGGCTGGAATTTATCATCAATTAGTCATCATTTATTTTATTTTTTTTTTCACTTGAAAAAAATTATTTCTGGCAATGACGAATTACCTTGTGTTTGCCTTTGTATTCCTTGTCAGACTCGTCGTCGGTCAATGTATTCGATGAGGTACGACTTCTCAGAATACTCGAGCCATCGTAAATGTCCGAGTCATTGTCATTGCCGATGTCGAGTAAATTTGGTTGGGATTTTGCCAGCATTCGTGACCTCATTAATCTTTAAAAAATGAATCAATAGAAATGATTAATCTCTCACTTTTCACAAAAATGAAATTATCTCGATACCAAGTGACTCGAGAGGGAAATGTCAAGATACTTTTTTTTTTGAAATTTCATCAGTTATAAAACAGGTCTTTTGACATTTTCCCCTCAAACTACCCGTTTCTGAGATAAATGTACATTTAATGAAAATGTCAAATTGAATAATTACCTCAATTCATTCTCACGCTCCTTCATCTCATTCAGCTCCTTCTGAATTTTCTGCTCCACCGGTACATATCCTTTCCTCGTGGGTGGCTTCTTAGGCTCATCATCCAGCTCACTGTTATCATGACCATTATTATTGTTACTGAGACTTCTACCAAGTGCCTTGATACTCAGTGGATTTAGAACGATGGTGGGAGTGGGCGGTGGTGTTGGATAATCTCCATTAACTCCATTTGTCTTGTATATTTTCCCACGAGTAGCTAGGAATCTGTTCATGAGACCCTTTTGGCTTGGTGCTGTAGCAAAACGAAGTGGTTTTGCTGTTGTTCTTGTAGAAATAACACCATTCGTCATCTTGGTCACTAAATTTGGTGTTTGTGGAGTGAGTGGAGCTGGTTCTGATATCTGGGGTGTTGATGTTGTCCTCTTTAACTTTCCCGATATGAGGGCCTGTGGCATGCGTCGTACCTGTTCACAAGAATCAAAACTTTCACTTGAATATTTATTAAAATTATCATCCCACCCGAAATTAATAATAAAACGGAATGAGACAATTACTCTTGGACTCTAGTTTTTATTGAATATCTTCTTATTTAAACGAGATATCAAAATTTTCACCGAGATCTTTTTTATAGCTCTCATTCTGCTCGATAAAAATGGTCTCTATGAAAATTCCTCAATCTCCTCTAGATTCAAAGATATTCACCAAAAATATTACCCTCAAGTTGAGTAATTAATTCAATATTTAATGTGGATATTAAACATTGCATCAACTCTTAATTTTCATGCAACATGACGAGGTTGAACCAAGGCCATAGAATAAAGATCTGAGGAATGTTTTTTGTTGACTCCAAACGAAAGCACTTTTCGGTACGTGACAACGATACAATGCGTATTTGTAAGTACGTGGGAAGAATTATAATGAGAATAACGCGTTTGTAAACAACTCAACGATTTTACCCAGTGTATTATTACGCGGTATAGTCCGTGATTACATCAAGATGTCCAACAAATTCATCTGCCTCTCTATTTAAAATAAAAACTCTTCCCCTGAAAATCCAAATTTATCACTATTTGTCATACAAACCCTTTCACTCAGGTGTGAACAGTCAATACCTCTCAAAGCCTAGACAATTGTACATTTTCATCATTGAATTCTCACCACAGATGTTATTACCAAATCCCAGTATTTCATATACACCTAAATTCTCACTCATTCACAGAGAAAATAAAATATGATTAAATCGAGACATTTCTTGCCAAATATTTGACAAACATCCGTCTTCTCTCTGAGAATAATTTCCCACGTCGAATGAACAATTTATTGTGTATGGAGTAAAATACATAATTAAAGAAAAAAATTGAAACAGTTATTAAACCTTACCTTGGAGTCAACTGTCTCGTCTGACGTTGTCTTTATACTGCCGACGTTTCGCAGCTCGTGTTCTCGCTCAGTGACCTCCTCGATTTCCCGCTGAATCCTGTCAGTGGCACGTTTCAACTGCTCCCTTCTATGATCAGCCTGGGAAAAGGCAATTTTTATTTTTTATTTTTCACGTTTCAATTTTTCTCTCGCCTCGTTATCTAATTAATTAATCGAGCATGAGTGATTTGTTACAATTAACTGTTGAGTGTATTAGATGACTTAATGGGGATATATTTATCAAGAGATGATGGATTGAGGACTGGATGAGAAGCTAATTCGAATCGTTGAACAACGTGGGCCACTGACGTCGTGGAATGCCGAACGAGTCGACTGGACGGAGTGCGCACACAGACTAACTGTATAACCCGGTGTTTCCAGTTTCCTTTCTAAAATAAAAAATGAAAAAAAAAAAAAACAGGCCCAATTGGGGAAGAAGAGGAGGGGGAAAAAATGGGCTACTCAGACTTATGACAGTTGCGTATGTGCAAGAGGAGGAAGAGTCAGGATCAAGATGCTACAGATCAGTTTAGCTTTTTTTTTTTCTCAGACTGAGAGAAAGTTACAGTCGAATTGATGCCGATCGAAAACGAAAACATCTTGGTTTTCCTTTTTGTTGATTATTTATGCACAATTTCACTTGAATTGTGATAATAAATTATCTGATTAAATGATCATTTTGATTAGCAAAATCTGATATTTTTTGTGATTACGCATATATCTCTGGAAATAGTGATTTTACAGAAAAATATTAAGAGACATTTTTTGTAGCTGAATAAATTTCCAATAAAACGTCTATCTTGATATTTTTCCCTAGGATCACTCGTTATCGAGATAATTTGATATTTAAGAAAAAGTAAAAAAAAAAAATTATTTCAATTCCCAGTCTTCTCCTGTTTTACAAGAATACATCGTTCCTACTGGAGCGATTCTACAACCGACAGTTTGTAGCTTCCGGTAATTCCCCGACACGCATTGTGAACTTGGAAGGTGATGCTCCGAGACGGAATGAAAAAAATTGAAGAGAAAGAGAAAAATAAATGTTGAATCAATTTGAATAGCTATTCAACTGATGAATTTTCATCGTTGCATTCTTGATTCGATCGTCAAACCTGTACTGGATTTACAAAGTCCCCATGGAGGTGAATAAATACCGAGACATTGGTGATCAAGGTCGGGTCAGGGGGCCGAGAGTTCAGGATCATACGAGTCTTTCTTAAAGATTTCCAGTGAATAAATCACTTATAAACTCATCAATTCTAGTAATCAAGAAGGTCATTACTAAACTAAACACGTGACTTTCCTAAACTAAACACGTGATCACACGACTGTGAATATTTATAAACACCAATTATACTAGCTATTGTCAGTCCACATTAAATTGACACTTCAATATCACTGATAAATTTATAATTAAAACGAATATATGATTTTAATTAATTCAGAATACTCTATTTTTTTATAGAAAATAATAATCAACTAAACTCACCTCCATCTTCATATTGGCAGCCGGTTATCAGTCTGGCTAATTGTAAAACATAGAAGCGTTTTATCAAGAAGTTGGCTTGATACTGAACGAGCCAGATAGTACAATTTACTTTTATTTTCCCTCGTTTTTTATCTGATGGCATAAACGACGAGAGCCACCAGAACACTCGTTTATCATCACACCTATTACGTCACACTGATACATAGAATATCACCTTCGTTGATACCTGGTGTATGTAAATATAACAAGTGGCACGTTGGAAAAAAATTTGCCTTGAGATTTTCAATTTATTAAAAGAAAAATTAAAAATAAAGAAATTAATTCACTTGAATTTTTTTCTTCATCGAACAGTAATTTTTACGACGCCACAAATTGACGCTAAGCTTCGACAGTTGCTGTATCCCAACCAGTCCAGGATCACTGTACTCGAGTGAGTTTGAAATGCTCACTTAAACCGCAAATAACAAGGGAAAATTGTGGAAAAGGCTCGGCACAAGCGGTAATGGGAGTTCTGCCTTTTCATGCACACCGTCAACTCTATACTGCCATTTTACCTGGCGTGACCTTGTTCAGGTTTAAAACCGTTCTCCAAACAAAAGCAATGAGACCTCATCGCACGGGTGCCCTCGCGGTTAACCGTCTCTGCTCGATTTTCGCACGCACAGGGGGATTATAACGAAGAGAGGGGCTTTTGACCTCTAGTCAGTTGTCGAAATTATTTGTAATCCTTAAAATTTTGATGATTAATTTAATGAGAAACGGTATGAAGCAATTTCAGCGGTTGTTTCTGGAGAATATCTCTGGATCTGAGAGAGCTAGAAAAATTTTTGTGAAGATCTTTTTTGTAGGGCAGAATTAGAGCTAGAGATAATGTTCTCACACAAAATTCGATATCTCTTTCAGATTAAGAGATATTTCCATTTTATGGCTGAAAAATTCATCTAAATTCAGTATTTCTTGGTTTCAATTGATATTTTTACCTTCAATCTTTAGAATTGTTATAGAATACATATTAGGATTTGTGTAATGTCTAAATGTCAAATTGTAACGATGGAATTCACTATTGAAACGAGAAGAGGCAATTCAACATTGTTTTTTTTGAGGATATCTCGGAATCTAATGAAGATAGCAAAATTTTTATAGATCAGAAGATATCTAAAGGATATATTTTTACCATTTTATCAATTTAAAATTCATTATTTATTATCTTCAATCTTCGGAATTGTTTGAATTATATATTGTACATATTTCTGTTTCATGATAGATAATATGGTAAAAAAGTAAAAATAGCGGTTACGCATAATTGTATATCGTGAGAACATTAAATTTCTCTTATTGAGGAAATGTCTCTTCAGCCGATTTTTTTTCTTCTGCAATAACAAGAAGTGGAGTGGGGGAAACGCGCGCCACTGGATTGTGTAAAATCGCGGATGATTTGAACGCATGGAGAACACCGTTCAACACCGTTGCGCTGTTTATTTGAGGTTAGTTCGAGCGTAATATTTACGATTGCTCCGAAATATTGTTATTTCATTAAATTACGGAATAACAAATTTATTAAATGAACAATTGTGAAAATTATCATCCCACAAATTGGTTATCAACAATAGAAACATGATGGAACATTTTTCACCGGTTGTTAGTGAGTTTTTCATGTCTTTAATTCTTTATTCATTGAAAAGTAATTGAATATCTGAAACTAATTCATGTTTTTTATGATTAATTAAGCATCACCAAAAACTTCACCCCAACAAAATCTCACTGGAGCCAAAAGAATAGTCAGAGACTTGGCAGCAACAATGCATTCTAGTATTCAACAATGGAATAATATTCACATTCATGGGGTTGATGTACTCAAAGCCATAACTGCTCTCAAAGTCGATGAATATTATCCAGAGGGTCTCCAAGAAATGTGTGATTCCTTGGAGAAAGATGTTAATCAACTGGTAAAAGAAATAGATATTAATCAACTTGAGAGTCGAATTCTTGAGGTATATCTTTGAATCTAAGAGAGATATCAAAATTTTGATAGAGATCTTTTTTTTAGAGAAAAAGTAGAGGTATAAAAAAGGTATCTACAAAAATTTTGATATTTATCATAGTTTTCAAGATAATCCCAAAAAAAATGATTTATGAGGAGAATTCACTCATCAAATTTTTTTCATTATTTTCACCATTTTTATCACGATGAGAATTTATCTTCAGGATCAAGTCGTATCGAATTTGAAGCTTTCACTGCATCAAATGTCAGCAGCAATTTCCCTGCATAAAGGACCAGATAAATTATTCAATACATGGCCCGATGAACGATTTGGTAAGAATATAATCTTCAAAAAAAAATAATAATTTTGGGATTAATCTACTCACTCAATGAATAAAAAATCCACTAGTGGAAATTGCTCAATTGATCTCTGACGCCTACAAGGAGGAGGCTCATGTAAAGAGAAAAATCCTCGAAAATGTGGCCCACGATTCTCGAGATTCTTGGAAAATGCTGCATCTCGCGACTTGGGTACACCAGCCAATGATTCCCCACGATCTTAATGTCAGTCTCGAGTCATTACTCGTTGAGACTGGACTCAGATAAAGTACATTGATAAGTGGAATTTTATACTTTATTCTCATGATTTTTGCACATTTATACAACACAATAACGTAAGTTTATCATCAGTGTACTTTCACAATCTGTCGTACACTCTCTGTAATTATTTTAACCATTTGAGCATTTTTTTATTTTTTTATTTTTTTCCACAATTTATTATCGGTCTGATTGTAATCAGATACCCAGGAAATTTCAATTCTCTATGGATGGAATATTTCATGTATCAAAATAATTCTATAGACCCTTATTGACTCTCGATAACACTATTATCTAACGAGAATTTTACGCAATATCTCAGTTTTTTTTTTTTACACCTGAAAACATTAAATGCACTTTTTGCAACTAGAATGTAATTGTCTTTTTCATTGCCCCAGAGGTTAATTATTGAGTAAAATAATATAAATTTTTATCATAATTAATATGCTTCATTGATACTGTTCATTACGTCTTATTAATCTCTCTTAGTTCTATAAAATCAGCAGTTAAATGGCGAAACTTGATAATTCGAATTTGAATTTTTTTTGGCAATTGTGTATTTATCTCAGAAACAAAAGAACCCACGACATATTGTCAAGAGACCATTTTTGTAGATCAGTAAATTCTCTACAAAAAACGTCTCTTGACATTTTTCCCTAAAATGACTCATTATTCAGAAAATCGACTGTTCTTTGAAGTTTCACCATTTCACCACTGAAGTACGTACATTCTTCAAAGTATTAAATTCAAACTTTTTATACCCATTTACACGTATGACATGCCTCAACATATCAGATCAATTTAAACCCTAAAATTCGAGTCTAATCGTGAATTTAATTAAGTATATTAATCTCCTTTTTGAAGGAAAATTTCATTAAAACCGATGAAAAAATAAGTGAGAAAATAAACTAAGAGATCAAAATGAAGGAAAAACTAAAAATGAGGTTGGTTAAAATCTCTCAGCACACTCCAAAGACTAGTTTTAATTGTATTATCTCTAGGCACTCTGAGATAAATACTTTCGCAATCCAAAAATGAAAAGATAAACCCTATTTATCACTCTTAATAATTGCTCAATTGTTCTCAATGAATAAACTCCAGCGAATTTGTACTAAAAATAGAAAAAAACATATTTCCCAATCAATTGAACCAAATGCTAATGATATTTACAATGAACTTCACCTTTTTGTGCTATCTCTTCAATGAATATTGATTTGGTATACCTGAAAAAATCAATAACTATCATCTTCTTGGAAAAATTTTTCTACCCTCGTAGAAAATCGAAACAACACATTGAATCAACTTCTTGTATTTCTATTAAATTCCTCACTGAGTGCCTCAAAATCAAGTTCAGTATCTAAATTCGTAGTATTTGGTATCAAATTATTCTCCAATATACCATCTGGTATGATATTCTTAAGTCGTTCAGAGACCAATTCGTCCACCAAATTTGATTGATCCACCAGGTGCATTTGTTCTACTAATTTCTCATCCATCATCAGATGTTTATCCATAACAGCACTGTAATCCAAGTGTCCAATTGGATCGAGATTATCAGTAGAACCAAAAATACTCGTGTCACAAGTTGTCGTGATGATGGGAACAGTGTCCTGGAGCATTGGTAGACCCTCAGTAATTTTACACGTGTCTTTATCACAATTTAATTCTCCTGACTTTTCACAATCTCCAGAATTCATGGAACCAATTTTATCCATCATCTTCTCATAATTCTTCGTAAAACTTTGAACACCATCCCCCAAATTATCAAAACTACCATTCTCCAATTTATTCAACTGATGATTATCCTCTTTAGCATAAGTACCAACACTGGAACTCCCCCCCAATTTAATAAAGCTCTGCTGAATTGGCTCGAGTTTGATAAATGCCTGCTCCGAAATATTCATTTTATCCCCATAATTATCATCCAGCTTTCCAAATACTGGAGAACACGTGGGTATACCAAGCCCCTCATTAAGCCTCGTGAATCCCTCCTTCAGAGTCTCTAGTTTTCTAAAATTAGAAATCTTAGAGCCATTGATATCAACTTTTTGAAATCCAGGATTATCGGAAATTTGTCGCTGAATCTGTGGACTGGAGATTAACAATTTAGAAACGTTATTCTTTATTGTGTCTGGGCTTGGATTCCTTGGCATTAAGGTTAGAGCTGTGAGGACTTCAGGGCAATTTGGATCTAATTTACGTTCAGTTAAAAAATCTGAAACACTGAGATCTGAACTCTCTGAAAAACCACTGGACAATCTCTCTTCGATGTTTTCTTTGCCCTCGTCATTCCTCAATTTTTGTACTTTCATGGGGGGTTCTTCGACAGCTGTGGATTCAAGGCTGTTGTAGGGCTCTGGCTTTTTAAATACCTCCTCATTGATACTGTAGAGTCCAGGTACGAGTCCCAGAGCATCACAAAGTAATTCATCCTTCAGTTCAATGACATTATGCTCTTTTTCTTTATTAATTGAACAGTTTAATGGTGATAACATGACTCCAGCCTGCTCTCGTATTTTCTCCATAAATACTTTCAACTCGTTCAAGAATAATTTAACATTGTTGTCTGATTTAATAGCCAAAAGATCGTACAATGATTGAGCATTTAAAACTGGTTTAGCAGCGATTTTGGATATTTCACCACTGTCACAGACTGACAGAGCTTCTCGGAGTTTAGTCTGTCGTCTTTCTGATTTTGCTTCAGGTGTCACGTAAGCCCAGGGTCCTCTCTTCTTTCCTTTACGTTTGAATTGATCCACTGATGATGGAGATTTCTTGAGGTCTCCATCAGGACAACTGGTGGGTGTTGATGTTGATGAGGGAACGACTTCGAGACTCCCATGGTCTGGGAACAATTCAAAGTGCTTTGCTAATCTTGCACGCCCCAGGTATATTTTATTGCATGTTGTGCAACGAAAATGGCCGGATACTTTGCGTTTTGGACCATCTAGACCTGTCAGCAACTCTTTACTCCCTTCGGTTTCTAGTTTGTTATTGAGAATTGTGTTAGTGTTGTAATCACTGTAGCCACCGTCTGAGTCATCCAAGTCTGGCTGCATAAAGTCAAGGGGATGCAGGTGTTTGTAATCACGCACCATGTGTCTAGGGGGTCGTGATAGACGGCCTGATCGAGTTCGAGCTACAACTTTCTTACGATCTTCCTGGAAATATTAATTATTTGATTGTAACAAAATTCATACAATTTACTCGTTGAATATTAAATTATCTCGAGAATGAGTGATTTTTTGAGAAAATGTCAAAAAATTCATCTTATAATTTGATACCTTTGACTCTTCAGTCTCCTCATCAGTCAATCCAACTCTAACTGCAGCTACTTGTCTCCCAGGTGCTTTCTTCGGTCTTCCACGTTTTCCTCTACTTCCTTTCAACGAATTATTTGGATTCCTGATCCTGAGATCCAATTCTTCTGGGAAAACAACTCTGGAAGTCCATGATCAATCAATGAAAATCAATTAAATACACCAAATTAAGTATTAATAATTACTACCCACCTGTAAACAACTTTTTCCTTCGATGCTGGAAGATCCTGTTGCCCTCGTTGCTGAAGTACATGAGCAATTTGTTTCAATTGCATCTGAGTAAGCTTCTGATTACTGTGGAACGTGTGTCCTTGCTGGACAATTTGAATGAGATTATCAGCACCATTTACTGATTTTTCTTCAATTTGTACTGGAGCTACTGAATTCCCTATATGTGTATTATGATGTTCACCTAATTCTGAGGATTTATTGAATCCTTTAATCCTCATATTATTCATCACCAACGGTTTAACATTACTCATCAAATTATTTCCTAAATTATGCTCAGAATAATTGTGTACTATTCTCCTCTCAACACTTGGCGTGATAGCCATTTTCTTCACCAATTTTGTCGTCTGAGCCACTCCATTATGCTTATTTCCTACCACCTGAGTCTTCAGTGTCATCCTCGCCTGAGGTTTCAAAATTGATAATTGATTCTGAGGCCTTACAATTCCATTATGATTCACCAGTGGCTTCAAATCCTGAGGATTAACTCTCACAGTTTTTCCCTTAAAAATCATTTGTGAATTAGCTGCCTTCGACTGACTCGTGGGAAAATTAACTGCAGATGCACATGTCTTCACAATTTGTCCAGGCACTGAAACAGATTTTATGAATGATCCAGTATTTTTCCCATTCGGCACTAGTGATTTAATTCTCACTAATTCAGGTGGCTTTGACAATGGACCATAAAACTGCTGATTAACTCTCTGAATATTTTGACAATTTTTAACAATTGGAGACAATTGAATTTGTCCATTCACTTGATTCGTTACAGATACTGAATTCCCATTCATCAACTGACGAGTCATATCTCCATTTTTGGAGACTTGAGGGCTAAGACCATTCGTTGAGATCGATTTTTGGATGGAGTTGATGAGGAAAGAGTTCTTAGAGACATTAGTAACCCTTGAGGCCTTTGGAATTGATAGTTTATGTGCACTGGAGACTGTTTGAACGTTTTTTGCAGTTTTTAGACAAGTTTGTGCTGGTTTTATGACGTACTGTGACTGTGGCAAAATAACTGGTGATCTCTCAATGGAAGCTGGAGCCTGGTGATGAGGCTGAACCTCTAGAGTATTTTTTTTATTCATCATCTTGAGATTTTGAAGCTGCTGAAGAACAAACTCCCTCACTGACCTATTCTGCACGTCGTCCTCAGACTCGGTCATCTCGTGCTGCATATGATCATCCTGAGGATCCATGGAGACAGTGTCATCAGGATTTTCTCCAGGATCATCTTGAATCCATTCGGATTCAGCAGGAAAATCAATCTGATCAATCTCCTCGAGCTCGTCAATCATATGTGACTCTTCCTCGGGTGTTTCAATACCCTCGACACTCTGCATGTCACTCAGAATATTCTCCTCCTTCTGTGTACGAGCTACCTCATTGGTTTTATCCTCATTGAATGGATCAACCTCAAAAGTTAACCCCAAAGCTGCCGCTTGCTCCTGAGTCAATCGAAATGTCTGATGTTGACCTCTGTCGTCTTTAAAAAATGCTACAAACTGATTGTCACGATCACCATCATCAACAACATCCTGGAATGCCTGTTGAAGGAGATCGGCACTATTGCAAGATACTCCTTGGTTTGTAAACACTGAGAGATTAACAATTTCCGCCATTTTTAAGGAATTTTATTTTATCAAAGTGTCACTGGTTGATTTTCTCACACGTTCTACAGTATAAATTCCATAATTTTTATTCATTTATAAGGGTTTAAGTATTTTTGCCAATTAATTTGAGGAATTACGACACTTAATGTAACACACACCTGCACGTTTTTCGCGCAAACAGAAAACACGAAATATCACTTGAAGTTGGCTACATTTATCATTCAGGTCGCCATCTTGGTTTTGTGTTGAGGCTGAAGTTAGCTGAAGTTAGCGCTGGGGAAACAGTTTTTTAATGTTTTGAATGCACCGGTTGGATTATTTATTTGTTTGTGATAAATTGAGTTGGAATTCATAATGAGTCAAAAGGGAGATCAATCGAGTCAGCTCTCAGGTATGTTCCAAGAGTTTTTTATCATCTAAATTGGTCAATTTGATGGAGTTGTGTGATTTCAAGGGTTTTCTGGGGTCTCGATCATACGCAGCTCCAGTCCACAACCTCACGAGGTCAATCAACAGTCAAAATATGTGGAAATTGAGAGGATGGTTCATGATATTGGTGACTGTGAGGAGACAATCAGTGAAGCTGCTAAAATTCAGCTGATTCAGGAGTGTCTGGAGGAAGTGGCTAATGCTGGTGACATTTTGCCCCCTGAGACATCATTCAAGCTGAGGCAGATCATTCAGACACAGAGTGTGGAAAAGTACTTGAAAATTGCTATCAACATTGGAGATGGAATTCAGACACAATTGTTGGGGATCACTGATGTCTCTAAATCGGAATTGAGTTGTGATGAGAGGAAAATTGTTAAAACTGCTGTGGAGGAGAGGATTCGAGAGAGGGGCCAGAAGTTTATCACAAAGTTCGTATTATTGCATTTGAGTTTTATTTTTGATAATTTTTATTTTTTTTTATTTTACAAAAGTTCACTCAAAAGTCCGTTCTCCCCTGAATCGTACCATTTATATAGGTTTTAATTAACATTTAGGTATGAGAAATTGGGTGGAGATATAAAAGAATCGATGGATCTCAATAAATCACGTGCAAGAGTGGATTTATCTCGAATCAATGAATTTCACTTGAGCGATTGGAAGGAAAAATTGAGTGAGGTGTGTAATGAGTATCAAAGGGATGTGATGAAACTCTCTGAGCTGTTGGAAGAGTGGAAGAAACTTAAATACGAAGATGTCGAGGAGATAAACATGAAGAAAGCAGAGACTAAGTTACTTCAAGCCCAAATAGCTGAGATCCAGGCAAGAATAACAAAGATATCGTGTATAATAAAAATGTTTAAAGAGACACCAACGACCATCGATGCCTTCAGAACCATCAGTCACGAATTAGATGATAAAATTTCTAATGTTGAGGGAGAAATAAAGAAGAAGAAACTATTGAAAAAGCAGTATGAGGATCTACAAGGGACTGAGTATGATGAGGTGTTGAGAAGATATTTAGACCTCTGTGCAACAATTAAAAAAGAGGAACGTTTATTAGAGATGCTATGAGGTGAAATAATATTCTATTGTCAATGAATTTTCTCTCCGACGTATATCAACTATTTTGAGATCGAAATATTTGAGTATTGTTAGTTTAATCACTGTCATCGTTATCTTCTGAGTTGGCTATGATCTTGGGAACATTATTTTTATCGTTTATTATTCCATTCTCGAGTAAAAAGCCCTCGACGTCAGATGCGTAAAAATCTGTTCCCAAATTTTCAGTCACACGCACAAAATTGCCAATTACTTGGCCATTTTTGTAGATAAGGAGAGCTGGCACTCCAGATTTCTTGAAGTGTTTACTAAGGCCAGCAGCAGAGCCTGTAGGATAATTGTGATAATGAATTTAAGAGATATTTATTGTGCTTTTGTATTGGAGTGAAACGTGCTGTATCGACTGTGACTTTGTTAATTATGGGATTATTTCTGAAACGAGTCATTTTAGAAGAAAATGGAAAGAGATATTTTTTGTTGGAAATGTTATCATCCACAAAAAATGTCTTTTGACATTTACTCCTCAACTCAAAAGTCTCTGAAATAATTACAAAATTCTAAATGAAATTTTCAATAAGACTCGTTTTACCACAACAATACAGAAAAAAATTTTATATATAAAAAAAAAAAAAATCAGTTTTTTCAATAAATCTCACCGAGAATTTTACAAAATTTGACGTATGGATATTCCTGTGCTAAAGTTATCAAACAACCATTCATTGCATCACATCCAGGTGCCTTTTTCTCGTAGA
The DNA here is from genome assembly GCA_035578325.1 of Coelinius sp. EB29. Classification (NCBI taxonomy): domain Eukaryota; kingdom Metazoa; phylum Arthropoda; class Insecta; order Hymenoptera; family Braconidae; genus Coelinius; species Coelinius sp. EB29. The sequence goes on along the minus strand of JAOZGT010000009.1, from coordinate 5,418,806 downwards.
TATGAACAACAACAGTGACTGCTTTGTCCTCATCGTCAATGGCTTTGAGGAAGTCATCTCCATTGGCTAGATTAATTAATTCCCCAAATTGGAGTTTAGTGGCTTGAGCTAGCATTTCCTTCATCCTCTGTCGTTGATACTCCAGGAGAAAATCATCCTCAAGGAGCTCAGCTAATTCAGGGTCATTATTCTCCAATTTATCTTTCTCCTCGTCCAGCGCACTTCTGCATGTGAGGGTGAGTTTTTTCATCAATTCTACACGTTCTTGTTCTGCTTCTCTACGTTTTTCGGCTTCTAGTTGTTTAAATCTTTGCCAATCCTATTTTAAAAAAATAATCAAGTATGAGAGTAAATTTCTAAAAATTAAAGAGAATATTTAAATCATTTTTTCACTCTAAAGAAAATAATTTGAACGATTCTTTCCACGAAAAAAATGTTTTTTCACTCAATTTTTTTGTTATGACAAGTAACAATGGAGTACATACCCTTATGACCCCCTTAGGTCCAGTATTACTGGACGTACCATCCCACTGATTCAACTCGACTGTCTGACTCGGTTCCTCTTTGGCACAAACAGCCTCCACCTCTTTATCTGAATCCCCAGAATCATTACCCTCTTCCTCACTCGAGCTGCAATAATACTCATTTTTCTCGCCCAAAATTTTGTCCTCCAATGTTGCCATTATTTATTCTCTCTTCACTCAATTATTTATGATCAACTATACAACTTCACGAGGACTGTCATATGATTTTCTGTGTCACATGGGGTCTAATTGAACTAATTGATTTAGCCTAATAAAATGAATGGAGTGGAAATGGTTAGCGGTGTTGCTTGTAAACACTTTGACATTACACACATGTGGGGATGTTGAGCTTGACAGTTCTGGAGCGATTGGGAAAATTGGAAGAGGAGGGTTTATGATGCTAGCGCTAGGAGGCAGACGATGTTGATTCTTCTGAAGAGGGAAATTCGAATTTTTTGATTTGAGGTCAAGAATTAATTTTTTGAAATCTGGGATTCATCCCAATTAACAAGGAAATTACGCAACTACTAGGGCATCATCCGCGCTAACGCGCGCGACTACCTTCCAGTAAGCGTTGTAGCGCACAACAATTATACATTTTCTGCATAATCATACACTTTCTATCATTTCTTAACATTTCGAATATAAAAGCTTGTTATATTTTTGTACTTACTGTCCGAATACTCAGACCTCACAAGGAACAGTGCAAAATAGTTAAAATAAATAATTTTTCGAAATTGGCCGATTTGATTAAAGAATAGTTCACCCCGAATTTCGACTCATCAAAAATTTCGTATTTTTGATTCTTTTTTGTTTGATATCTCCAAAATAGCTGCCCGGCTACTCAGAATTCGCGGAAAAAAATGGAAAAGAATTGAATTAGAGAAAATGTCAAAATTGGCCATTTTGACTGAAGAATGGCTGACCCCCAAAACCGGCCCACCCAAAATGTCGTCTTTTCCATTCTTTCTCGTTTGATATCTTCAAAATAGCTGCCCGGCTACTCAGAACTCGCGGAAAAAAATGGAAAAGAATTGAATTAGAGAAAATGTCAAAATTGGCCATTTTGGCTGGAGAATGGCTGACCCCCAAAACCGGCCCACCCAAAATGTCGTCTTTTCCATTCTTTCTCGTTTGATATCTTCAAAATAGCTGCCCGGCTACTCAGAACTCGCGCAAAAAAATGGAAAAGAATTGAATTAGAGAAAATGTCAAAATTGGCCATTTTGGCTGGAGAATGGCTGACCCCCAAAACCGGCCCACCCAAAATGTCGTCTTTTCGACTCTTTCTCGTTTAATATCTTCAAAATAGCTGCCCGGCTACTCAGAACTCGCGGAAAAAAATGGAAAATGGTTGAATTAGAGAAAATGTCAAAATTGGCCATTTTGGCTGGAGAATGGCTGACCCCCAAAACCGGCCCACCCAAAATGTCGTCTTTTCCATTCTTTCTCGTTTGATATCTTCAAAATAGCTGCCCGGCTACTCAGAACTCGCGGAAAAAAATGGAAAAGAATTGAATTAGAGAAAATGTCAAAATTGGCCATTTTGGCTGGAGAATGGCTGACCCCCAAAACCGGCCCACCCAAAATGTCGTCTTTTCGACTCTTTCTCGTTTGATATCTTCAAAATAGCTGCCCGGCTACTCAGAACTCGCAGAAAAAAATGGAAAATGGTTGAATTAGAGAAAATGTCAAAATTGGCCATTTTGGCTGGAGAATGGCTGACCCCCAAAACTGGCCCACCCAAAATGTCGTCTTTTCCATTCTTTCTCGTTTGATATCTTCAAAATAGCTGCCCGGCTACTCAGAACTCGCGGAAAAAAATGGAAAAGAATTGAATTAGAGAAAATGTCAAAATTGGCCATTTTGGCTGGAGAATGGCTGACCCCCAAAACCGGCCCACCCAAAATGTCGTCTTTTCGACTCTTTCTCGTTTGATATCTTCAAAATAGCTGCCCGGCTACTCAGAACTCGCGGAAAAAAATGGAAAATGGTTGAATTAGAGAAAATGTCAAAATTGGCCATTTTGGCTGGAGAATGGCTGACCCCCAAAACCGGCCCACCCAAAATGTCGTCTTTTCGACTCTTTTTCGTTTAATACCTTCAAAATAGCTGCCCGGCTACTCAGAACTCGCGGAAAAAAATGGAAAATGGTTGAATTAGAGAAAATGTCAAAATTGGCCATTTTGGCTGGAGAATGGCTGACCCCCAAAACCGGCCCACCCAAAATGTCGTCTTTTCCATTCTTTCTCGTTTGATATCTTCAAAATAGCTGCCCGGCTACTCAGAACTCGCGGAAAAAAATGGAAAAGAATTGAATTAGAGAAAATGTCAAAATTGGCCATTTTGGCTGGAGAATGGCTGACCCCCAAAACCGGCCCACCCAAAATGTCGTCTTTTCGACTCTTTCTCGTTTGATATCTTCAAAATAGCTGCCCGGCTACTCAGAACTCGCGGAAAAAAATGGAAAATGGTTGAATTAGAGAAAATGTCAAAATTGGCCATTTCGGCTGGAGAATGGCTGACCCCCAAAACCGGCCCACCCAAAATGTCGTCTTTTCCATTCTTTCTCGTTTGATATCTTCAAAATAGCTGCCCGGCTACTCAGAACTCGCGGAAAAAAATGGAAAAGAATTGAATTAGAGAAAATGTCAAAATTGGCCATTTTGGCTGGAGAATGGCTGACCCCCAAAACCGGCCCACCCAAAATGTCGTCTTTTCGACTCTTTCTCGTTTGATATCTTCAAAATAGCTGCCCGGCTACTCAGAACTCGCGGAAAAAAATGGAAAATGGTTGAATTAGAGAAAATGTCAAAATTGGCCATTTTGGCTGGAGAATGGCTGACCCCCAAAACCGGCCCACCCAAAATGTCGTCTTTTCGACTCTTTTTCGTTTAATACCTTCAAAATAGCTGCCCGGCTACTCAGAACTCGCGGAAAAAAATGGAAAATGGTTGAATTAGAGAAAATGTCAAAATTGGCCATTTTGGCTGGAGAATGGCTGACCCCCAAAACCGGCCCACCCAAAATGTCGTCTTTTCCATTCTTTCTCGTTTGATATCTTCAAAATAGCTGCCCAGCTACTCAGAACTCGTGGAAAAAAATGGAAAAGAATTGAATTAGAGAAAATGTCAAAATTGGCCATTTTGGCTGGAGAATGGCTGACCCCCAAAACTGGCCCACCCAAAATGTCGTCTTTTCGACTCTTTCTCGTTTGATATCTTCAAAATAGCTGCCCGGCTACTCAGAACTCGCGGAAAAAAATGGAAAATGGTTGAATTAGAGAAAATGTCAAAATTGGCCATTTTGGCTGGAGAATGGCTGACCCCCAAAACCGGCCCACCCAAAATGTCGTCTTTTCCATTCTTTCTCGTTTGATATCTTCAAAATAGCTGCCCGGCTACTCAGAACTCGCGGAAAAAAATGGAAAAGAATTGAATTAGAGAAAATGTCAAAATTGGCCATTTTGGCTGGAGAATGGCTGACCCCCAAAACCGGCCCACCCAAAATGTCGTCTTTTCGACTCTTTCTCGTTTGATATCTTCAAAATAGCTGCCCGGCTACTCAGAACTCGCGGAAAAAAATGGAAAATGGTTGAATTAGAGAAAATGTCAAAATTGGCCATTTTGGCTGGAGAATGGCTGACCCCCAAAACCGGCCCACCCAAAATGTCGTCTTTTCCATTCTTTCTCGTTTGATATCTTCAAAATAGCTGCCCGGCTACTCAGAACTCGCGGAAAAAAATGGAAAAGAATTGAATTAGAGAAAATGTCAAAATTGGCCATTTTGGCTGGAGAATGGCTGACCCCCAAAACCGGCCCACCCAAAATGTCGTCTTTTCCATTCTTTCTCGTTTGATATCTTCAAAATAGCTGCCCGGCTACTCAGAACTCGCGGAAAAAAATGGAAAATGGTTGAATTAGAGAAAATGTCAAAATTGGCCATTTTGGCTGGAGAATGGCTGACCCCCAAAACCGGCCCACCCAAAATGTCGTCTTTTCCATTCTTTCTCGTTTGATATCTTCAAAATAGCTGCCCGGCTACTCAGAACTCGCGGAAAAAAATGGAAAAGAATTGAATTAGAGAAAATGTCAAAATTGGCCATTTTGGCTGGAGAATGGCTGACCCCCAAAACCGGCCCACCCAAAATGTCGTCTTTTCGACTCTTTCTCGTTTGATATCTTCAAAATAGCTGCCCGGCTACTCAGAACTCGCGGAAAAAAATGGAAAATGGTTGAATTAGAGAAAATGTCAAAATTGGCCATTTTGGCTGGAGAATGGCTGACCCCCAAAACCGGCCCACCCAAAATGTCGTCTTTTCGACTCTTTTTCGTTTAATACCTTCAAAATAGCTGCCCGGCTACTCAGAACTCGCGGAAAAAAATGGAAAATGGTTGAATTAGAGAAAATGTCAAAATTGGCCATTTTGGCTGGAGAATGGCTGACCCCCAAAACCGGCCCACCCAAAATGTCGTCTTTTCCATTCTTTCTCGTTTGATATCTTCAAAATAGCTGCCCGGCTACTCAGAACTCGCGGAAAAAAATGGAAAAGAATTGAATTAGAGAAAATGTCAAAATTGGCCATTTTGGCTGGAGAATGGCTGACCCCCAAAACCGGCCCACCCAAAATGTCGTCTTTTCGACTCTTTCTCGTTTGATATCTTCAAAATAGCTGCCCGGCTACTCAGAACTCGCGGAAAAAAATGGAAAATGGTTGAATTAGAGAAAATGTCAAAATTGGCCATTTCGGCTGGAGAATGGCTGACCCCCAAAACCGGCCCACCCAAAATGTCGTCTTTTCCATTCTTTCTCGTTTGATATCTTCAAAATAGCTGCCCGGCTACTCAGAACTCGCGGAAAAAAATGGAAAAGAATTGAATTAGAGAAAATGTCAAAATTGGCCATTTTGGCTGGAGAATGGCTGACCCCCAAAACCGGCCCACCCAAAATGTCGTCTTTTCGACTCTTTCTCGTTTGATATCTTCAAAATAGCTGCCCGGCTACTCAGAACTCGCGGAAAAAAATGGAAAATGGTTGAATTAGAGAAAATGTCAAAATTGGCCATTTTGGCTGGAGAATGGCTGACCCCCAAAACCGGCCCACCCAAAATGTCGTCTTTTCGACTCTTTTTCGTTTAATACCTTCAAAATAGCTGCCCGGCTACTCAGAACTCGCGGAAAAAAATGGAAAATGGTTGAATTAGAGAAAATGTCAAAATTGGCCATTTTGGCTGGAGAATGGCTGACCCCCAAAACCGGCCCACCCAAAATGTCGTCTTTTCCATTCTTTCTCGTTTGATATCTTCAAAATAGCTGCCCAGCTACTCAGAACTCGTGGAAAAAAATGGAAAAGAATTGAATTAGAGAAAATGTCAAAATTGGCCATTTTGGCTGGAGAATGGCTGACCCCCAAAACTGGCCCACCCAAAATGTCGTCTTTTCGACTCTTTCTCGTTTGATATCTTCAAAATAGCTGCCCGGCTACTCAGAACTCGCGGAAAAAAATGGAAAATGGTTGAATTAGAGAAAATGTCAAAATTGGCCATTTTGGCTGGAGAATGGCTGACCCCCAAAACCGGCCCACCCAAAATGTCGTCTTTTCCATTCTTTCTCGTTTGATATCTTCAAAATAGCTGCCCGGCTACTCAGAACTCGCGGAAAAAAATGGAAAAGAATTGAATTAGAGAAAATGTCAAAATTGGCCATTTTGGCTGGAGAATGGCTGACCCCCAAAACCGGCCCACCCAAAATGTCGTCTTTTCCATTCTTTCTCGTTTGATATCTTCAAAATAGCTGCCCGGCTACTCAGAACTCGCGGAAAAAAATGGAAAAGAATTGAATTAGAGAAAATGTCAAAATTGGCCATTTTGGCTGGAGAATGGCTGACCCCCAAAACCGGCCCACCCAAAATGTCGTCTTTTCCATTCTTTCTCGTTTGATATCTTCAAAATAGCTGCCCGGCTACTCAGAACTCGCGGAAAAAAATGGAAAATGGTTGAATTAGAGAAAATGTCAAAATTGGCCATTTTGGCTGGAGAATGGCTGACCCCCAAAACCGGCCCACCCAAAATGTCGTCTTTTCGACTCTTTTTCGTTTAATACCTTCAAAATAGCTGCCCGGCTACTCAGAACTCGCGGAAAAAAATGGAAAATGGTTGAATTAGAGAAAATGTCAAAATTGGCCATTTTGGCTGGAGAATGGCTGACCCCCAAAACCGGCCCACCCAAAATGTCGTCTTTTCCATTCTTTCTCGTTTGATATCTTCAAAATAGCTGCCCAGCTACTCAGAACTCGTGGAAAAAAATGGAAAAGAATTGAATTAGAGAAAATGTCAAAATTGGCCATTTTGGCTGGAGAATGGCTGACCCCCAAAACTGAGCCACCCAAAATGTCGTCTTTTCGACTCTTTCTCGTTTGATATCTTCAAAATAGCTGCCCGGCTACTCAGAACTCGCGGAAAAAAATGGAAAATGGTTGAATTAGAGAAAATGTCAAAATTGGCCATTTTGGCTGGAGAATGGCTGACCCCCAAAACCGGCCCACCCAAAATGTCGTCTTTTCGACTCTTTCTCGTTTGATATCTTCAAAATAGCTGCCCGGCTACTCAGAACTCGCGGAAAAAAATGGAAAATGGTTGAATTAGAGAAAATGTCAAAATTGGCCATTTTGGCTGGAGAATGGCTGACCCCCAAAACCGGCCCACCCAAAATGTCGTCTTTTCCATTCTTTCTCGTTTGATATCTTCAAAATAGCTGCCCGGCTACTCAGAACTCGCGGAAAAAAATGGTAAAGAGTTGAATTAGAGAAAATGTCAAAATTGGCCATTTTGGCTGGAAGAAGGCTCACCCCTGGTACCGGCCAATCCAAAATTCCATCTTTTCGATTCTTTCTCGTTTGATATCTTCATAATCGGTCAAATAATATCACCGTCAGTGACAATTCACTTTCATTAGGTTTCTGGGACCTCCCCCCACCCACCCTGAAAATTGAACCCTCTAAGAATGGTCTTAAGAATAGTTTGAACTCTCTGAAATTATTCTCTTTTCATTATTGTCTGACGAAAGTTTGGTACAATCCATACCAAATTACTCAAACATCACAGCATGAATTTCCCTCCAACAATTGGAATGTCTGAAAAATTACGTACTGTTCAATATTCACACTATCTGTCTTTTGTCATGGTCTGATGTCCGCCACCCCCTGGTGCGTCGGTCTAGACCTTGAGACGGGTGGGAGGTGTAACTGGTACCCTGTCGACTCTACAAGCTATCCCTTGCTAGGCTCCATACCTGCGACCCTTCCTAACTGATTGTATTTCATAGACAACCGCAATATTTCCAGAATCATTGGAACAATAATTTCAGAAATCGTACCCACCTGCATTTCACCTAAATTTGGGTATCGAGGGTGGGCCAATAGGTGACCAATCACCATTTAGCTCTTATTCCCTCCAAAATCGTCCACCAGTCCTTCATCAGCATATAATCCAGACAATCCTTCGATTTGTTCAGTTCCACTCTGAAATCCTTAGGGTGAACATTTTAACAAGTGAATCAACGAGATCTCTCTTGTAAATTACTAATATCAATTCTAAACGCATTATATTTTTTATAATTATATCGTAATCAAGTGAATATATAATGGAGAAACCACAGGAAAGACACACAGTGGACAAGGTAAATAAATATTTTTTTCTTCAATCGATTAAACCCAATTTTAGTCTAGAAAAATGACAAAACAAAAATATTCAGAATATCCTAATTTCAAATAAATCAATTTAATGGATTGATGTTGCAATCAAGTCTATAAGCATATTCTCATCAAATTTTCCTCCTCATCAGGTCCTGAACAAAACACCAAGAATGCCTAAGATCCGATCAGAACAATTGTTCCTCGAAGACGACAGAGAGCCTGAAATCCTCCTTTACCCACCACCTCCAAAGGAGAATACCTGCGACCCCTATAAACTGGCAAACTACTATGAGCGTCATATACAAAAAGCTATCATCACTAAAGAACGATTGACACCAATCTACGAGAGACTCATAGAGGCCTACCCTACAGTTTCAAAGTGGATAAAGTACGCAAAATTTCAAGAATGTCTGGGCTTCCCACATTCAACAAGATCCGTCTTGGTTAGAGCTGGAGAATTTTACGGGGGCCAGGGTCTTCCTCAAGAGCTTTTGGACACTCTGATAAAGTTTGAGGAACGTCAGATCAAGTTCAACGAAATTTACGAAGCCTACACAGTCCTTGGGAAGAAGTACGGAAGCCGTAAGGATCGTTCAGACATGGAAGAAGCTGTTTTCTGGAAGATTAAGTTTGAGTATGCATGCAGAATTCAATATCGTCCTGCTCAACACGATGTCTGGCTCAAGTATATTGAAATTCTGAAGTCTGAGGGTTCGTTTAGTTATGAAGACATCAGGAGTGTCTATCAGGAAGCTACTAGCCAAGGTCCATCATTATTGTTGAAACGTCACTGGGTGAATTACATTCGTTTGTGGATCGACTACGCTTCCTTAGAGAAGGAAGCCAATAATTTTCAACGATGCAGGGAAGTTTATGCAGATTGTATAGATCATATCCCTCATAATCGATTCACGTTCTCACAACTTTGGTTGTTGTATGTTGAATTTGAGATTGGCCAGGGAAACTTAATCTTGGCAAGGGATATCCTGAGGAATGCTGTCGATATTTGCTCTGGAGAGATAATTGATCGGCCTGGAATTGATAGGGATGATCAGATAATCGAGTTGAATAGCTGTAAGAAAATTTTTGACATTCTGTTGGATCTTGAGCCTGAGGATGATGCCATGTGGAGGAGATATGATGACTGGAAAAATTCAGTGGGATATATTGATGAAAATGAAATTTGTTTCGAGAAATGTCAATTATTTTCGTGTTAAATGCATAATTGAGGAAAATTTTGAATTTTTATGATTTATCATTTTGACATTGTAAATATTCTACTCGTAAAATTGTTTAAATAAAAATTCATCAATTATTAGGATTGAAATAAAGATAAAATTGGTAAAAATTGTCATGTTTAAATGCGTGTATTTAATCACAACCGTGATAATAAAAGATAAATCCCAACTACTTCTATCACATCACCAAAAAATTGTTAATATATCATTTATTCATTTTTTTTTAATTGGGGAAGAAAAATTCATATATAAATATAATTCTCAAATAATCCTAGGATCATTCAAAATAAAACAGTGCATTGAATCATTTTTTTCCTTGTTGTTAAATTTGTTTTTTACGTATTTTTCAATTGTTGACGGATCAAGAGGAATTATTGAATGAATTAGTCGATTAGTGGATATGTTATAAAGGCAAATTGACTATCAACTACGGTACAACTTGGTCCGATTTTTCGTTAGTACTTATTAACTCACAAAAACGAATATAACAATTGGCTTGAAAAAAAATAATTAAAAACTAGTTTAGGCGAATTTCATTCGATAAAATGATAACAAAGCAAATGAATAACTAGGGTGGAATAGAGAACGCAAACCCACCAAAGTTTAAAGAATAAATTGAAACCATAAAATGGTTCGGTATTTACAAAATGTTTATAATTATTTTTTTTTTTTCAATCCTCACAATGATTTCTTTCATCGAGAAAAAATTTCTACTTTGTTTCTAAAAATCTTATTTGTACTTAAACTACATTATTCCCACACTTCTCACCACTTATTAAGTACACGAAAATTTATTGCACCTATTCGGCTAATACTAGCGTTCCATTAAAGAGCCAAAAATTAGTATTACTTCTTTATAATTTATCTCCTTGAAATTTGAATATTTATCGAAAAAATTAAGACTCAATTAATCCCAGATATATGCAGTTACCATCTCACTTTTATTCCTGGCGTCATAGTTTTGTATGTTTAACACTATCTGTCCAGTAATTTTGTATTGTCATTGCCTCGAGAGAGTTTAGAAACGAGTCATTGTCCAGACTGTACATTTCCTCTGAATTATCCTGTGAAGAAGAATACGAGAAGCAAAAATTATTCACTCTTGTTTCTAAAATCTGAATGATGAATCTTATTATATCGCAAATATCTCCGAAACAAAGAGATTCATTAAAATTGATCAGATAACCTTTTTTGTTGTTTGTAAAATTCTATATAAAAAATGTCTCTTGACATTTCTCCGTAAACCCATTAGTTCCAGAGATATTCAGAAATCCTATTATACTTGCAAGAAATTCAAACTTATAAAAATCACTCACACGAATAGTTGAATCATCAATGTATCCAGAGCTATCAGGATTACTGCACTTATCACTGTTCAACGTCTGCGGAGGATTCAAGTACTTTTTCCTATACATAATAAACCCAATGCTGGCCATAGTGCTCAGTAAAACAATCATAGCAAGACAACTTCCAGTGATGGCAGCAATATCCACTAAAGAAGTTGCAGCACTCTGAGCAGTGACTCCAGCAGATATTCCATTACCATCAATCACATCATCATCATCATCTTGGGAAGATCTATCTTGAGCAATGTCCCTCTGGAAGTCATTAGTGAACGCACTCCTGGCCCTACTCAACCTCGTAGACTCTCCTAAACCAGCATGAACAACTGGTGATGCAGTCGCTGATGCTATTCTAGGCTCTGCAAACTCCTGGTCAATCTCAATGTCCTCAGAGCCATTGAATGTTCGACTGCTGAATGAAACTGTATCCGTGTCACCGTCAATGGTTCGACTTCTGTTAACAACCAGTTTAAAACGTGTCTCCTCGAGTCTAAGTGGTAGAACCGTTAGATCTTGTTGTTCAGATGCACTAAGATTACTAAATTTCTCCTCAATCTCCTCTTCCTCATCAACTTCTTCGGTTCTCCTTCTAACAGGTCTCATCGTTGTCATCAACCATGTTATTCTTGTGTCCTTTCTCCTTTGATATATCTCCTCGTTTGCACGCAAGTCACCCTCCCCGAAATCCTGCTGAAGATTCCTGACCAGTTTGAAGCTGGGTCTTTGGATTTCCCGGAGATTGGGTCTGATGGGGGGTGATAGGGCAATTGTCTGGGGCTTCTTGAGGAGCTTGGAAGCATTGAAAGACTGCCGATGAACAACTGGACCAGCCAGGCCCACGGAGTTGACTTTAATGGACGGCTCGTAGGAACTTATTGCCTTGGCAATCCTCACGCTTGATCGGGTGGGTGATTCTGATGTCATTCGCACTGTTATTGCCCTCCATGATAGGCTCGAGTCCCGCTCGAGGTGAGGTTCTTCGGTTGTTGATGGAAGAGGTATGGCGAGGATTACTGATGATGAAAGAGTTTAATTAATTTTACGAAATTTTAGATTAGTCGTTATTTTAGTCTAGAATTATTTTTTTGATAGGTTTGGAAATTCAGGGAAGAATAATTCTGACTCACCGGCAAACTGTGCGGTCACCCAGAACCAGTGCATCCACCAGTGCAGTGTCATCGCGACATCCGTCTAGAATTCAATCTGAAAACGTAAATAACAGACTAGGTATAATTGCCAGAAAACCGAGTGAGTTTCTCCTCGCATTCGTTAATTAACGGGGATTAGAGACTGCTGAGTTATTCTGCTGGAGAGCATGGCTTAACGAACCGAATAGTACGATTTAACCGTCACAACTAGCCGCTCAAGGACTCCTTTACCACCTTTCGCGTGTCGCGAGTGTTCGCCGTCATCTCGCATTGGTAACCTGGTATTATACGCGTTTGTACCAGTACATTATGTCGATGTATAGGTGCGTGAGTACAGAGAGACACACTTGGGAAGAGGTGCGTCAGCCTGTCCATGCCGCTCCTCTTCCGTGGAGATAAAAATATCCAAGTACGGCGTAGTCAATTTTTTTTAAGGTTTTTATCATTAAATTCAGAGCCATTGGAGGTGTGGGCTCAATTGGAACACTTTGAGTATTAATTTATTATCGCCTACACATCAACTTACGCATGACTTAACGCAGAGAAAAAATTCACACGCAATTATTAGCTCTTTGAATTCTTGAGCTAATTTGTAAAAGCCTGGAGACAAACTGCAAAATTCGGGATATATTTTTTAGCGAATATCTTGAGAACCACTGGGTTTAAAGAGAAATATCAAAAGACCTTTTTTGTGGTCCATAAAATTCTCTACAAAAAAGGTCTTTTGTAAAATTTCTCTAGACCCATTTGTTTCCGATATATTTGAGAAACAATATATGTCCATTATTTTCGAAATTTTCTGCTTTCACAATTATGAAATTTTTTCGTGTAGACTATTTCGTAATTATCTCAAGAACCACTGGGTTTAAAGATAAATGTCAAAGGACCTTTTTTATGGTCCACAAAATTCTCTACAAAAAAGGTTTCTTGTGAATTTTTTGTAAGTCCACTGGTTTTCAATATATCTGCAAACTAATTCACGTTACACTAGTAATTTATAATTTAATGAGCTAATAATTAATTACGATCCATTTCGTGAGATTAGACAATTACCGAAGACTTGCACTTTTCAAATAACTTTCATTACCACCCTAAATAAGGATTATTTTCCCAGGTATTCCTATAGATCATTTTTTTCTCTCTTCACCGGTGTAAGTGAAACGAACCGTGAGAAAAACATAAACAAAAACTGTATACGAATACCGTTTCGAATAACCCAGCAGTGTGTTTTCTCTGCTTTCTAAATCGCGTTGAGAATAATGAATGAAGGCAGGAGTTACCTCCTGTGTCACGAAATCGATCTGCCTCCACGCACGACCCAGCATTGTCTCACCGATCATGTGTCTGTGAAATTTTTATTCTTATTTATCTATTTTTTTTTTCCTTCACATCAGAGTCCTGATTAGCTGGCCGTGCTTCCGCTACTCGTCCCAGATCGCTGGGTGCGTAAAACGTGACGGTAATAAAAAAAATATCTGCCTTGTCCAGTTTGGTTTGACCGCCAAACCAAAGCCAGTGGCACAATTAAAAGAATGCAATCCTCAATAAATCGAAATCGCTAGAGTGAATTTGAAAAAACTTGCCGCCATTTTCAAACTCTTGTTTTGGGCTTAAAATAAAGACAAAATTCATTCAGATCGTATTGATTGGTCAGCAGATATTGAAAATTGAAAGAAAAAAAAAATCAATTATGGTTGCCGAGGGCTATTCATAATAGCCAATATTTGATAACAACAATCTGTTGTGATTATCGCGTGTATGATACTCTCGTGCGGTTAATTATTACGAGTCACGTGGACCAGAAGTTTTGTACACACGAGTGTCGACACATGGGGCAGTAGAAACGCGCGGGAAGTGATTCGACTGAGGAAGGAAAAGATAATTGCAAAATTGAGACCAAGAAAACAAGTATTTTCGTCACGTTAATTAATTAAATAAACTACTTCGTCATATTCCCAAGATCCTTAATCATTGATCTAGATCATAAAAATGAATGTAATCAACTCAAAATTGTTCAAATGAATCTAAATTTTGAAATCAATAATTTTCAAACGCAATTATTTTCAAATTTTAAAAATCAAAATAACTTTCTTTCCCAAATATCTCCATATCTAAATGAGATATCAAATTTATCGTAGATACCTTTTTTGTGGAGCAAAATGAGATCTACAAAAAAGGTCCTGATGAAAGTTCCACCATCTCCCAAAGATTCCAAGATATTCCATAAAAACTGATTTTCAAACAAAATTTAAATTCACCTCATTTTCAATGAATTGATTTAAAAATACAAAAAAATCAATAAAAATGAAAAGAAATATAATTTCACAATATTTTCAACATTCCACTGAATGTCATTGACCCCCCGAAAAACCCCTCCACCAACCTGTATCCACGACAAGTCAACTTGCGCGAAATGGACACTTTCTTTCATCTCTTTTCCCCTTACCACCGTTCACCCAAAATTCCATTCATTCCCCTCAATCCCCGCGCCTGCGCCCACCTGCTCCCTCCCCCAAACTCGTGTTTTTATCATCATCATCATCATCATCATAAACCTAAAAAGAGGACACATAAGCCCAGTAGAACAAAAGTAACCCAGCTGCTAAAAAATAAATTATCCACATGGAGTAATCTCGTATCGAGGTCGTGGGTTCTCATTAAACCGCCTCTTTCACCAGTCCCTTCAACAAAATAGCCAATCGACTAGATGAAAAACTCATGAGCAACTTTCTCTATCAATTACCCTGTAATTATCCAATGGAAATAAGAAAGCCAACAAAATTCCTCACGACCTATTGATTCACCACTAAATACCACATTATCTAATTCATCGATAATCTCTGCGTCACAGTCTCATCCATACGGTTTCTGATAATAACAAAAAATCAGGTTGATCAGTTCTATATACACTATTACTATAAGATAAGCCCTCAGGGGCTGAGTCAAGTGGTTGTAAAATTATTAAACAAATAAAATGAGTCAACTCACCTCAACAGAGTCGTAATCACGAATAAATCCAGAAGGATATCATCCCAGATTGCTCCTGAATCTCCTGGAATGTTAAAATACCTCGGATAAATTCACTACTAGATACCACTGTACCCAAGACCAATTGAGAACTAAGGCTGAGCCATTTTGATACGCAAGGTGCCCAGCGAGTAGCTGTCATTGAGCTGGTGAGCGCGTGGGGGAGAAGCAGAAATACAGGAATCAGGACAAATCCAATGTTTCAAGTGTGTTTCAGTGTTCACTGGCGTCATCTGTTAGTTTTATTGACTACTAAATTATCCAGTAGTTGCAGATGGCGTAGACAGACCGACCTTGGACATCAGTTGTTGTTGGTCTGAGTTGAATTGAGCTTGTTCTACTGCTCTCTCCCCCTTAATTATTTCTCTCTTTAGTTATGTTTTGGAGTAGAGTTGGAGCTGGGACAAGTGTTGATAACACTGGCAGTGTCTACTGTACTCCATTTAGGGGAACATTGGCTTTGTTAGGAGCAGTTTAACCTGGATTTTAGTGGGTTCTTCGAGGAATTTTAGAGTTGGCTGACGTTACCCTAATATATAGAAAGGGAGAGGGTCTACTGGCAGTTGGTTGGAGACTGGAGAGCTTAGTTTATTGAGATTTATATGAATTACTGCCTTCAAAATGAGGATAACACACAGGTGTCTGGGGAATATCACCAAGATGCTGGATTTTTACTCACAATTCAATCCTTCACCATTGTCCATAAAACAATTCATCGATTTTGGTGAGTCTTTTTTTTTTTTTGTCTTAGATCTTGGGTATCAATTAGTCATTATGAGATATTTCATTTCAATTATTTTATCCATCAGAGAAAATAATTAAATAATTAATTGACTTTCATCAAGTGTCATTGCCCTCTCCATGAATTGTTTAAATTGCCTTATCAGTGTTCATAGGACATGGGATTGTCGAACGAATAAGCTGTATAGAATTAGTTATTGAGGCAATTGAGCGAGTGGATATAATTTTCATGGATAGTTGATGACTTGTCGGGGTGCTCGAGGGTTCTTGGGACTCTGCCAATGGATTAATCCATTATTTTTTAGGAGAAGGGGATAATTGGGGAGGATAACTTCGAGGGCTATTACGACGGTCCTTGGGTTACGTGACGCGCGACAAGGTTGCGATCTCCAGGGACAAATCGATTATGAGAGGTTCGATTCAGTTATTTAATAAATAACTGATTGTCCTGGAAATATGCCATTTTGTTGTAAAACGAGATTATTTGAATTTTTGGTGATTATCTTGGAATCTGAGGGAGATGGACAAATTTTTGTAGAGACCTTTTTTATAGAAAAAAATAAGGGCTACAAAAAGTGTATCTATGAAAATTTCCCTATCTCCGTTAGATCACGAGATATCCATCAAAAACTGATGTCAATGTGAGATTTATTAGCCATTAAAATCAGTTTTTTACTCATATCTTTAAATCCAATGAAAATAGAGATATTTCGACGAATATCTAATTGGTAGAGAAAAACAAGAGCTACAAAAAAGTTATCTACAAAAATTTCGTCATCTATCACAAATTCCCGAATGATTTCATAACAACTTCCCAAGTATAATCGCCCCTAACAGAATTAACGATAAACACTGTACCGTTACTACTAGAATTTCAAATGTACGTCTCAACAGTCAAGCGTCACTGATCCCCATACGGCAAAAACAACTCTTTCCAACCGCTAATTAATCCCGTCTAGTTATCAACAATTGAACCAAAAAATTCTCATAATTTTGTTAATATCTACGTCAACGAAGCTCGAAAATTAATAGGAAAAATAGTAGTTTAATCAGACGATTGCCTTCTCACGTAAACCAACGTAAACATCCGCATCATAGGATAAACAAGGGGACAAAGTCCACTGCAAGAGGCACGTCTGGCTCTCACCGAATTAATTTACGTCTCGTTGACACACCCACCGATAAGAGCTTTCGATTAGTTATCCTCGTAACTATTACGTAATCTGACGTCTCCTAATCTTTTTTTTTCACCTCTATTCATTTATTCATTTTTATTAAATAATTCAAAAGTATATTTAATTAATGTCAATGACCATCTCCAGGCCATGAACATCCGGTTTTAATCATAACAAACGTAGCAATTTAGCGAGTAAATAAATACGTTTTTACTAGTTACATCAGCATGGATAGAAAACTATATCACAAAGCATAGAAATTAATCTTTTGATTACTCGTATCACCTTGAGAGAATCTTCAATTAACGTCATCACCTTTTTGTTTTTTTCTTCGATGATTTCAGGGAAAAAGCGTTAGAATAAAGTCTACTCGTAAACATGAATTTATTTATAGGAATATTCTTTATCACGATTTCCTCTGTTATTTTGGATTTGTCATTCAGACGAATAATAAAGACTTGCGGATGTACTGAATATGCGATAAATTGTACTTTGTACAAGCTATCGATTTGCTCAGCTGATAAAATTCAGTTGGAAAACAATAAAAAAATGAAAGGAAAAATTGATAAATTGAGGAAAATAGGTAATTAGTCTTCATGAACTCGTGACAATGATGACATCCGTGCATTGGGTATGTTTTATTACTAAATTACTGATGATCCCCCCTCACTCCCTTGTTTCCTCTAAATATTACCCCTCGTCCAGCCTTTGGATGCGTTGTGGAGTCAGCTGTGAGCATGTGGAATCTGATATTCTTCAGTTGCTGATCTCTTTTTCTCCGTCTGTTCGCATCCGTCAATGTAAATATTATATATTGACTCATATTTGTAAACCGATAAGAGATTTATCAATCGTGGCAGCTTATCCTCTATGATTTGTATCAACTTCATGGAATGAGGGCATTATGAAAATTTTGAAAACACGGATAAACATGAGATTTTTAGGGTAAATTGAAGTTTTTTTCAGTTTTGAGAAGAAAATTGTAAATAGTAGAAATCGACATGTTTATTAATTATGCAATTATCTGGTGAATGAGTGATTTTAAAGCAAAATGTCAAAAGACCTTTTTTGTAGATGAGAATATTTTCAATAAAAAGTGCCTCTTGATATTTTTTCCTAAAATTAGTCATTAGCGAGTTAATTCGATATTGAAGAAAAATGGGAAAAATTGAATTTTCGATCTTGACATGTCCTTGGGATTTTTATCCTTCAGGTATGAGTGCCTGTGAGAGGAAGTCCTTCATTTTCCTGAGGAAGGAACTGCCTGTGAGGCTAGCGAATATCATGAAGGAGATTCATCTACTGCCGGAGCATCTGCTGAGAATGCCCAGTGTGGGTGTAGTTAATAATTTGTATGTTACTTCGTTCGAGGAAATTATCCACTTCGAGAAGTCTGATATCAATGAGAACACACTGGACAAGTCAGTATACTCGTTAAAATTATTCCTGAATACAATAAATGATGAGAGGATATGAATTCTTTAATTAGGAATCTTGAATTGATGAAGTGATAAAAGAATTTTTTTTTTTTTGTGAATATCTCAGAATTGAAGGGAATTGGGAAATTTTTGATAAGGACATTTTTTGTAAATCTTTTTATTTTCTACAAAAAAGGTATCTATGAAAATTTCTCTATTTTCATTAGATTCAGAGATATTGATAAAAAATCAATTTGACAAATTATTTCAGTCTATTTTTATTCAATAAATTGATATTCATTTCAGATTTTGTCAAGCTCTTATTAAAATACGTAATCGTCATACTGATGTAGTTGAAGTTATGGCAAAGGGTATCCTCGAGCTCAAAGAGTCTCACGATGTTGATGGACAAATGGAGAACAGTATACAGTATTTTTTAGATAGATTTTTCATGTCGAGGGTGTCAATCAGAATGCTGATCAATCAGCACAGTAAGTCGATGTTAATGACATTGAGTAGCTCCATTGTGTTGATTGGTATTGACCTGAGTTCTTATCTCTTTTTCCACAGCAATACTCTTCGGTGGGACACTCAATGGCAATGAGAGACACGTGGGCTGCATCGATCCTTGGTGTGACGTTATTGGTGTCGTCAAAGACGCTTATGAGAATGCGCGATTTCTTTGTGATCAATATTATCTAGCCAGTCCTGAATTAATTGTTAAACAGCATAACGGTATGTTCGTTGGAATTAGGAAGAAAAATTTGCAATCGAAAAACTATTGTCAAGATTCTTTTGCAGATATCTCTAAAACTAGTAGATTTATGATTAAATGTGAAAAGACCTATTTTATAGATTATGAAATTGTCTACAAAAAAGGTCTCTTGCCATTTTTCTCTAAATCTACTAGTTTCAGAATTATTAGCCAAATTATCTGTGTACAAATATTTATGATCTATTCATCGTTTAATTTTAGAACTTGATCGTGGGAATGACATCAGAATAGTTTACGTACCCAGCCATCTCTACCACATGTTGTTTGAGCTCTTCAAGAACAGCATGAGGGCAGTGATGGAGCACCATGGTTCAGAAGGAGATTATCCTCCTGTGGAAGTGCTTGTAGTCAGAGGAAAAGAGGACATATGTTTAAAGGTGAAAATAAAATGGAATTTCTTGTAAAAATTAATTTTAATAAATTTTTTGTGATTATTACAGATGTCAGATCGAGGAGGAGGCATTCCACGTTCTCAGATGGATCATTTGTTTAAATACATGTACAGTACTGCTCCTCAACCCAGCAAATCTGACGCACACACTGTGCCACTTGCTGGATATGGTTATGGGCTTCCATTATCTAGATTGTACGCGAGGTATTTTCATGGAGATCTTGTGGTTTTGAGTTGTGAGGGGTATGGTACTGATGCTGTGATTTATCTCAAGGTAAAAATAACATATTTGTTCATTTTGGAAGTGAAATGATAAAATGAGATTAGTTGAATGAGAGATTGTTATTTTTTCTCATCTAGGCACTTTCCAATGAAGCAAACGAGCTATTACCAATATTCAATAAGACCTCAACAAAGTTTTATCGAACTCCTTTACCAACTGCTGACTGGAGCAGCTCATGCGGCACTGGAATGGCGACCAGACAGCTCAGCATGAGCCCCAACAAAGTTAAAACACTAGCCAGACCTTGCTAGCAAAAACCAGATGACTCGGATTAACATTAATTCATCTGCATCCCACGTAATCATTTTATTTATCTTATCTTTTCCACATTATCACGTTCAAATAGAATTGAACGTACAAGAAACAGTTGAACTAGAAAAGTTGAGGTGATTTTTTTCATCTGCGAGATTTTTTTTCTCTTTTAGAATTTCACATATTTTTAAATATTTTTTTTTTTTTTCTATTTTATAATTTGAATTATTCTGTGGCAATCGATTGAATTCTCCAGTGAATAAGTGCGTTTATGTTGTAAATCCAGAAATATCGAGAACTGTGATTATTTATCCATATTTAATCAGCTGATTGGCTGAATTATTTTTAATTTTTTGGCACATAATGAAGAATCATTTTGTCATTGATAATAAAAATGACTCAAGTGTCTCTATACTTTATACATCAGAAGAGAAAATGAGAAAGATCGAATGATCTATTTTTTAGCTTTAATCTTAAACTTGAGAATGACATAATGATGAGATAAATTGAAGTAAAATAATTGTATTAAATTTAGGAAGAATCTGTGTTTATGAGAAATTACGTGTTCATGGAGATATTTGTTTTTAAAAAGTGTTAATAGCACCAGAGATGCACTAATCATGGTAATTAATAAAAAAATATCAATTTCGAACTGATTTTTGTGATTTTTTTGACAGATATTGTATTAGAAATCGGGCAATTATCTATTATTTATAATTATTAATGAAAAACAATTCTGCGACAATCAACTGTGTGTCTGCGCATGGCACAGTCCCAGCGTTCCCCGAACTGCCGCCATCTTGGCTCGAATAATTGAAGGTCATTTTTGGTCTGATAATTCATTTGAATGAAGAGAAAACTTGGAAATTGTGATAACAATACTTTATTTATAAAATAATGCTGTTATATGTACAGATGCCTGGTCTCGAATACTGAAATCCAAAGAATTCAGCAAATTTATTAAAATTCACAACAAAGCAGAACAAAATATATGATAATAAGCAGTTCGTTGAGTCTGAATCTGGACGTTTTTCCTTTCTTCAAAATTTTTCATTATCTTTCTTTATTCCATTGTTGCTCATTGCTCACATTGTTATAAATGGAAAATTCAATATTTTACATTATTACGACTCATACGCAACTCACAGATTTAGTGAAAATTATCATTTATTTTTAAAACAATTCCGACTTGAGTTGAAAATAAACTAATTGTGGTTAAAGCTGATTTACCACGTTTCAAAGTGGTTATTACACATTTAGAAAATGATTAATTAAATTTATGCAAAGCAAGAATTATATCCGCAGGGGGAAGGGGAAAAATGAGTCAATACTGACTGAAAGCAATTTTGAATTTTAACATTTTTTTTTTATTTTGGATTTATCTCGAAAATGAGAGGTTTTAGAAGAAAATGTCAAAATACATTTTTTGTAGCTGATAAAATTTTCAACAAAAAATATATTTTGACATTTTTCTCTAAAATCCTTCAGTAGTGAGATAATTGTAGATTTATGATTATGTACTCAATTTTTTCGTTGCATTTGATAATTTCTCTGTTTTTTCTTTTTTCAAATTCATTGGACTCTGAAATTCAATTTATCAAGTTTAATATTACAGAAGTAGAAAGACCAGTTTTTCCCCATTATCCCTCTAAATTTTCCTCGAACCAAATAAAAAATATCAAATTTTTAAGAAACAAAGAATTGGCAAATTTTGGCACCATATATGCTTCCACGAAAATATATATATCATCATGTATTTCTTAATAAAAAATAAGGAGTCGATTATTATCAACTACTTCTAGATCACGCCAGACACGAAGAATTTTTTTTATATCACAATATCTATTGAGATCCAAAAGACTATCTAATTAATTATTCAATTTGAGATACAATTTTTCGTTCTCTAACTTCTCCTTTTGATTGTGAATTTATGGTCTTGATTGTGACCTTGAAACTGTCGCTGAAACTGAAATTACAATTGAGATTTCTGAATTTGATGAAATCTGAAGTGAAGAAGTGAAATATTGAACGTGTCTAAAAATTTCATACCACCTATTGCGCAGATATCTCAGAAACCAGTGGAATTACCAAGAAATATCAAGAGAACTTTTTTGTATAAAATTTCATTGGCTACAAAAAAGTACTTTTGTCATTTTTCTCTAAACTCATTATTTTCAGAGATAATTGTGAAATAATCGGCGTACAATATTTCAAACTCTACTTCACTTCATAAATTATATTTAATTACAATTAATTTGATTACATGAATTCATTGAATTCTCAAATTTTTATTGCTTGCCCTCCATTTGGAACGTGTGACCTATGCTATAAAATATTATACAGCATGGCAGTGATTTACACTTGAATTTTTCTTTTTATCTCATCGTTATCACGACGCAACTACTGAGAATCACAAAATTTCATCATCAATTACATTAATCATTATGCCTCATCTATGTTAAACCTTGACCAATTAACACTGGTGATGCTTTCCACTGCCAATGAAGCCTAATTAATTCGAAAAATATATACAACTAATTTATAAATTAATAGTTGAAATTATCGATGAAGTACATAATTTCAGCAGCCAGACTCAACTCGTACTTCAACTACTGAGTTTTTCATTTTATTCTAAGGCATACTGAAACTCGCAGACTTAACATGAAAAACAATTCCACTATTAATTCATCAATCACCCAATGATCCAAATATTATTTTGTTCTGCATTGAAATCGATCAAATGAAAAATTTAACATCTATACTGTCAGTAAAGTAGTAAAACGTAATTGTTGATTTATCTCAAAAACTAGTGATTTTAGAAAAAAATGTTAAAAGACCTTTTTTGTAGATAATGAAATTCTCAACAAAAAATGTCTATTGACATTTTCTTCTAAAAGCCTTCATTATCGAGAAAATCTGAAAAATCTATTTGTTCTTTTCTCATTTTACCACTTCACTTTCAAATAGTATCAAATCAATCAAAACGACATTTTCAGTGCTCTCAAAATCTCTTACCACTTAGAATAATCGACATATAATCCTTCACGATATCCGATCCGTTTCGATACAGTAGTTAATACGATAGAAGATTAATTTTACGAAATATCTACAGCAAATATATTTTTTCATTATTATCTTAATATTTTAATTTATATAATATTCATCACAGTGCTACGGACACAAAAAATGTGTTCTGTTAATTTTTTTTTTACCATTATTCTCCATTCAAATTTGTAAATAATATAATTCTCTGTTCCATCTGTCTTCTGATGGGAAACCACGACGAATGCATCACAATATTTTTTTTGACTCTAACTTTGTTTATTTTTTTTTCTCTCTTTTTTTTCAAAAATAGTTGTATTCCAAAATATCACGTCCTCTTTAGTCGTTCGTTATGATTAATCATTGATTTAATGAACAGAGTGGAAGAAAATAAATTGATATCAATGAAGAATTCAATTGTAAAGTGATAAAACCAAATTAATACTCTGGATAATTTTAAATAGCACGTTAAATAGTTAATCCGTGATTTCTAGACAAAATGCCAAGGCATAATTTCTATTCATCTTTTTATTGGCTATAAAAATGATCTCTTGACATGTACTCGTCAATTGATTACTTCTTGAGATATTTAAATAATTGTGCTATTCATAAGAAAATTTATTCATGTTTTATCACTTGACAATGGAATTTTAATCAAGTTCGATAATTCGATGCCATTCTTTGGATTCCCATTACTCTATATCACGTAGTTAATAATTTTTTTTTTCACTCACATAATCGTTGAGTACTACCCACGGCAGTAATATTCCGCCTGACAATGATTTTCCATAATTTTAATCAGCAGGATTCCAGGTTCCCCAAATTTTCACCTCTCAAACTCTTGCAATTGACAGTGACAATTATTGACTACAATTATTAAATTGAGGGGGGTGGGGGGAAACTCAATCATGATTTTTATTTTATTATTTTTGTTTTTATACCTCGACACTGAGGGGAGGACTAGATAGGCGAAATGGTTGACAACAACCCCACGGGAATAACCACGAGACTCAGCATCTTGGTGAAAATTTTGGATTTGTAGGACCATGAATGTAACTTCTCAACTCTTTTGGTGGTTCTGAACCAAAATCCGAGGCTGTATCAACATCTGATTTACGACAAATTATCATTCTTATGTCTGTGTGTAGGTATATTCGTCCTGATTTACCAGACATGAATCTAAAAATTCAATTATAAATTTTAATTATTTTAATTTCACAGTGAAATTTGTTTTATTGAATTTCTTTATTGAGTGTTTTGATAAAGGATAATTTACCTGAGATGTATGAGGTAGCGTAGTGTTTTATCCCTCAATGTCCTCTGACGTAGGAAAGTATGAGATCGTGGTGGCATGTCAGACAGATCATAAAGTACGACAAACATCTTAACAACAGTGCCCAAAGGATTTAGCAATGTCACTTGGATAGTACCACTCCGTGGCACTTGATAACCCTTCTTTCCCAGGTTAATATGAGCCTAGAGAAATTCAAGTAAACGATTGTGAAAATTTTAAATGCAAATACAAGTATGAAAAATGTTCAACTTTATTTTGCCAATATTTCTGGAACTGTTGAGTTTAGAAAAAAAAGTTGAAAGACATTTTTTTATAGAAAATTTAATGGCCTATAAAAAAGGTCTCTAAATATTTTTCTCTCAATCCAGTAATTTCAAAGATATGCAAAGAAAAATAGAAAATTCTCTTAAAAACTTACAAGATAGGGACTGGACACTTTGTCATTATCCCCAAGTGTGTAAAAAAACACTGTAACAGGAAGTTTCCGATGTTTGGGACAGAAGGACCCACTGGCTCCAATCTCCGCAGTGAATCCATGAACAGTAGAGACAGGCTCCAATCTTCCATTAAGGGCAGACTCCTCAAAGCTTCCCAATAATGCATGACTCTGAGGTCTATTTCTGCTCGAAGAAGAACGTTTGGGCTGTTGATATCCCTCCCCAGAATTCTCAATCTCCCTATCAGTTTCCTCCAGTGACACTGCTCCAGGACTCGGTGGTGTATTGAGCTCAAACAATGCACTTCTCTTTGAAGAAACAGTATTTAAACTGCTGTCATAATCAAAGCAACAACTGCCTCTCCTGAGTGGAGCTGGACTAGAAGTTAATGGTAATCCAGTCCTACTATGAAATACCATGGACGCAGCATTCTCCAATGACCTCCTAAACCTTTCCTGCTCGATAGCCGAAGGCACCCTACTATCACTACTCTCCTCCTCCACTTCCTTAATCTTCTTGATCTCCTCCTCAACATCATCCTCCTCATCAATCTCCTCTGGACAATTATTAGCTGTCTCTGAGGCTTCATGGTAATTAGAGTCTTTAACTTTATAATTTGTACTATTTAAACAAGAATTATCAACTGAATCATTAATCAACTGTTGATACTGATCTCTCTTCACCCCAAAAGAACCAATTCTTCCTTTTATCCTGCTTGAATCATCCTTATGAGACTCCTCAACTTGTGAAAATCGAGCCTGATTCATTAACTCCTGAAACCCATTCGACATTTCAATTGAATTCTTCTTTTCTTGAACTTTTCTGAAGAGCTGCTGAATCCTTTGGAGCCTCTTATTGATCGCCATGGGCAGGAATTTGTCGTCGTCAATTCGTGATTTTCCTTGTGATTTGACATCTGTTATTGTCCCTTGCTCACTTTCTTCACTCTCTTTTCTCTCTTTACTTTCGCTTTTCTCTTTAGTAGACAAATTAGTTCTCGGTCTCGTACCATTGGAGATGTCCATCAGCCCCTTTCTGTCTCCACTGGTCCTCAGTATTGCTCCCAATAGAACATCTGCTTTATTAGAAACATTCCCAAGACAAGTGGTTTCACTCGATCCTTCAACTCTATCAACTTTGTCTTCAGTGTCCATAGATTTTCCACACGAACGACATCCACAATTTTCAACAGCAGTAAAACTCCTCTCCCTATGCATCGTACACCCACAGCCCTTATCACAATATCCATCCTCACTGAATCTCTCCAATCTCTCACGTCTACGAACTGTCTTGACAGGTGTACGACGTCTAGCTGATGGTGTCCTAGCTCTCAGTACAGCAAGTACTTCGTCAAACTCCCTCTGACTGAGCTCCAAATTACAATTTTTCAATTTAACTGAATCACAATTGCTCCCCTGATTCCTACGTTCCTCCGCCCTACCCTGAATCCTATCATCAGTCACTGAAGTAACTGGAACATTTGGTGTTGCATTGAGCACCCTTCCAGGCACTTTGCTGATCCAATCAAGAATTCCACCATCTTCCTTCTTACAACCCTCCTTTGGAAACGATAATTTCGACATCAACTGGGTTAAATCACCATTCTGTTTATCATTCTTCTCTAAACTGTAGTAGATCCTCTCACTCGTAGGCTTTCTACTGGACATTGAGTAATTAATGTGTACAGTCCGGGGTAATGTCACATCTTTTCGTAACGTCGAAGGTCCTGGATTAGGCTCATGAAAAGAACTTCTGTCTACAAATGGATTGATCACTAGATTTGGCTCTGAAGAAATTGGTAAACACTGGGATTTTTTACAACTCTCTTTACTCTTTTCTTTTTCAAAAGGCACGAAAGATTGTGATTTTGGATCATTCATCACATCTGCATTATCAGGAACATCAGGCTTATATCTTTTCTCATTATTCCCTTCGGCTTCGTCCAGGCTCACTTGAGTCCAGAAATAGCGCTCTAAACTATCATTATTGAGGTATGTACGACTGTCAAATCCATCACTCTTTTCATCCCTGATTGATCCATTGGTGACTTCACTTACTGATGCTAATGGATGTGCATTAGCTTGAGTGTCTGGTGGACCACAGGGTAACGATCTTCTTCTTTTTCTCTCACCATTCGGCTTGATTGATGGCGACGGTGGAATATCCTCCTCCTCACATCTGCAGTGATGTTTGCCTTGTTTATTACACGGTGTCTGGAGTCTGTCATCAACGAGGGCTGGTAGAACTAAAGTAGAGCAAGTTTGTTCATTAGATAGAACAGTTGATTTCGTTGGTGTTAGAGCTCTTGCACACTCGTCCTCTTTGGTCTCTATGGATGGATGTAGTGGGCATTTTAATTCAGGTATACCCTCCATTCGTGGTAAAGCCCAAACTGATACCTTCACTGAATTGCCATCACCAATAGAAGCTAAAGGGAATGTGTGCTCAACTGGTGATTCTCGAAATTTACGAAGATTTTCAGAATTATAGGGGACAACTCGTGTTGCTATGTAGGTAGGCTTTGATCCATTACTCCTTGACCACCAGGCTGCAACTTGGCTGAAGTGAAGACGTGAACGAACAGCTTGATACAAACCTTGGGAATTCATCATTTCAGAATTTTTACTTGCTACAACACCTATACACCAGTACTCTAGCAGCATCTCAGTGTTGGGCCATTGATTTAGCATTGTGGACGGTATTGGTGATACTGGATTTGTGCTGGTTACTGTTAATAATCCACAGGGACAATCATTGCACATTACTACCTCGATGCATAAGCTGGAGCCAATGGAGACACGTTCTGATATCTCCTTCACCAGGACGAGGTATCTGTTGCACTGTAATTCATTTATTTGATGAGATTTCATATATATTTGATGGTGATTTTATGGTGATTTTAATGTATCTTCAATGATGATTATTTGTAGTTTATGATTTGCTGCGTATGATTAAAGGGAAGAGGGGGGAGGGGGGGGGGAATAATGAGGTAGTTACCAGATAGTGTTCCTTATTGCATGTGTGATGATTGGGACCAGATTGGAGGGGGGCTGCACAGTGGGGACCCTCTTTGTAGCCACGTGGAGGGCCCTGGATTCTACCCTCACAGACTAAGACTCCTAGGGCTCGGATCACACTCAATACACCTCCGCGATTTGGATTTTGGGCTGGTGGCGACATGCCTGATGGCGTCGCTCCTGCTATTGCTCCAAGGCAGTGCATTTCTATAAACAAAAGGGGTAATCGGAGTTGAACGTTTGAATTGTTTCTCTTGATTTTAATTTAGGTTGAGTTTAAAACTTTGAGAACTTGAGGAATATTTTGGGAAGGAGAGGATTTATCAAAAAATGTCAAAAGACATTTTTTATAGAGAATTTTATGAGCTACAAAAATAGTTCTCTGACATTTTCTTTTAAATCTGATAGTTTTAGAGATAATTGCAGAATTGTGGAAACGATATTTGTTAAATTTTAGTGTTTCGGAACTTCACTAGAGAATAAATTAATTAATTCAATGGATCACCTTCAAAATTACCGAGACAGTACTCGGTGAATCGTTTCACCAAAATCATTGTAGTAAAATAAATGTAAAAATGATTGTGTTATTTCTATTCATAAAACTTTTATAGAAAATACTGGAGAGTGTTAACCGGATAAGCATACTTCAACGAATGCTCGCGCACGGTAGCTCAGTTGTATTTGAATAAAGAACCCTCGGCGGCATCCAGTCGCACACAGGGGCTTTTTCTCTCTATCTATAAGAAAAAAGAAAAATAAACATACCGAAGAGAGAGAGAGTGAGCGATTCAGGGGTGAGTGTACGGGTGCGTGTCATGCGCAAAGTCACTCGGCCCTGTCAGTACATACGTTAAAATTCGGCTCCAAAAAAAAACTGGGATTCTGCGCAACATTGTCTAAGTATCTAAACAAAGAGGCGATAATGAAAACAAAGGGATAGGTCTGGGCCAAACAAGTCGAGTTTTTGTAACTCTCTCTCATTTCAAATCTTGATTAAAATTTCACTCGAATATGAAAAAGAAAATTATCGATATTGAAATCAGTTTCAACTATTTTTAGTTTATGACTCTATTGATAATCAGGTGTGGAAATGAAATAGATAAAGATAGCTCCATAATAAATGAGATTTTAATCGATATCTCTAGGTTCAATATACGTTTTTCCGTAAACATCATTTTTATAGATTGCAACCAAAAGCACAAAAATTGATCATATCATAAAATAGATAACATGGCAATTTACAAATGAGGTAGAAGAGAATTGCCGGGGTGCAGACGAAAAACTAGCAACTGCTGGGATTTTCAAAACTCCAATATCTCGAAAAAATCAACTATAGAGTGTTTAAAGACCGTTTAAATTCAGCACATGTACCTCTCCCACATACAACACGTGAAAAAATTCGTTGATCCATCCCGCCCCACCCCAAATTCTCCCGCATGCCCTTGAAAGGGTCAAAACCTCCGAAAGTTCATCTTAATCTATCGCAAAAAAGTGGCTGGAGGGCGTGCAAACGGTTCTCGCTCCTCGATTCATTCACCTCAAGGGGCTCAGACACAAAGAGAGCCAAGTTCAACGTCCCCACAGCCCACCTCTCTCGCTCCAAAGTGCTACGCAGTTCATACAGACGTTTCGTTACAATTAAATGCCCGCAATAAATCCCCTACAATGTCCCCTCAACAATCCATCGAGCTCAAACTTATAATCCACTAGAAAAATATATTGACCATGCCCTCCACTCATCATACCCCATATTCTCCAAATGAAATGAAAGAATTGAGCAGTACCAATTGACCCATTGAAAAATAATAATAAACCCCTCAACATCATTCTCTCTACCATCATCTAAATGTAGAATTGTAACTTGTTGAGACGTTATTTATACTAACCGTCACAAATATATGCCTTCTTTCACTTCTTATTCGTCGTTCCCTCCAGTCGTTGTATTTTTATTTAAACAGATCTCGACTCTCCTCACGTGGTTCTCCCCCCACTGGCCATTTAAATCCCTCCCTTCTTCCATTACAATGCCACTTAATTATTTCTCTGGTTTGATTGAAAAAAAAAAAAGATGGATTTTTTATTCACTAGCTCCTCCACAAGACTATTCTTAAACCACCTTTTGTCTCTACACCTCTCTCCTCTCTTCTGCCTCTGATGTTCAGCAACTTGGGACCTCTACAATCCGTTCCAGATATATTCATCACACCCCAAGTGCAAAAATCCTTATGATTTACTGACGTTGAAATCAATTGCAATAGCGTTTTTTATGATAATCCATCAAGTAACATCTTCACTCCTATTCTCAGTTATTCCTCTCATCTCCAGCATCTTTTTCACCCTTCCACAACAGCCAATCTGAGAATTAAAACAGGTGCCATATTGTCCATCTTTTATTTATAACAGAGAAATTATTATGATTATAAATCATCTGGACTTGAAAATGAGAAACAGATAGAATCAATTTTATCTGTTATAAATAATTAATTACGATGTAAAAATTAAACTACCTCATCACCCAGTCCACTCATATCAATCGCTAGATCTTGATGCTCAATATACATGTATCATTGTGCAACTCGTGTGCACGGTTACGCACGTGTAATAACGATTCCTCGGCCACGCTGCAAGGACACGTTTTATTCTCTTTGTTCTCTTCTTCTTGTGTTATATCAAATCTTGTGAGAGGGGGGGAGAAAGAGATGATAAATGTATACAAAACGCTTGAGCTATCGTGGTCAAGGCTTATCGATCAGGTCCTCAAGCAAGACCTATATCTTTTTATTTAAAGAGTCAAAAAATTATTACGTGTAACGGAAAATTTTCCAACGAGATTGAGTGGGAGAGCCTGAGGGATTGGATTATTGATGAAAGGAAATGGGAGAAGTGAGAATTCTAGCTATTGTATTGAATTTTATTCATTCGTTGTGATCAAATGGTAGGGGGGGGGAGAAAAAAAAGTGGAGGGGATTCGGACGAGGTCAGCTGTGCGATGTCTGCACAGCTGGGACGAGCCCTGTAAAATGGCCGACAACAGCTGATTTTGAGTTTGGCGCAGGCGCACTATTTATTTTTTGTTATTTTTCCATCCTTCATAGAGCTAACCTCTATCATAATGCTATCTTTCTCGTATGCACGTGTTCATGAACATGTGTCTGTCAGGGATATACACAGTTTGTACATTTAGACGGTGTGTAGAGCTGGGGGAGATGACTATTTGTGGAGTTTTCGATCGACACACTTGAAGACGTCATTAACGTGGTGATATTATTATTTTTATAGATTTTTAATTATATTGATTGAGGTAATAAATCTAGGGTAAATGAATTATTATGGTAATTGTACACGTGTCCTTTCACTATGTGGTAAAATACTGAGGATTTCACTCAATAATTTTCTATACCACCTATCCTTTCCCTTTGGCTTTCACTACCATTTCATTTCCATTATTCAGAGGCTGGAGGAATTGAATAAATTTTGTTTGTTTTTTATTCTCCAATGGAGAATGGAAAATAAACAGGAAATTGTTTTTGATTGATTAATGTTAATGAATTGATGGAATTTTTTTTGAGTAAAATAGAGAGTAATTGACCTCGTTT
The DNA here is from genome assembly GCA_035578325.1 of Coelinius sp. EB29. NCBI lineage: Eukaryota > Metazoa > Arthropoda > Insecta > Hymenoptera > Braconidae > Coelinius > Coelinius sp. EB29. The sequence goes on along the minus strand of JAOZGT010000009.1, from coordinate 5,387,413 downwards.
TTTTGGGGCTAGGCAATAGTTCTTCCACTGCTTGATCTTTCTCTTTCAATGTGGTTGGAATGGAGGGGGGTAAGGAGGGGGACATACAGTGGGTAAAGGGAGAAAGGTAGTGAAGCCTAGTTCTAGCTTGTTAGATCTAGGTTAACCTGCATATTATGCAAGTACTGCGTGTCCCAATATACTGACAACCAAGTGCATAATCGGAGTTTAAACCACAAACTCCATGCACCATTTGGCTTGCCAGGAGTTGGGAATTTATGAGAAAGTGGGGAGCCAATGGTTTAACTAGATTTTATTATCTTTCCCCAACTTTTCGTGGTTTTCTCTTTTCATCAATTGTTATCAGACGTTTATCTCGGTAACGAGTGATTCTAGGAGAAAATGTCAAGAGATATTTTTTTTAGCTGATGAAATTTTCAAAAAAAAATGTCTTATGATATTTTCCTCTGAAATTAATAGGTTACGAGATAATTTCATATTTACAAAGATGTAGAAAATGAAGTTTTTTTTTTTTCATGTTATGTTCGACTACTTTATTCAACTGATAGAATTCTACAGGCTCTTTGGACTCGAGCCAAATGAACATACTCGAGTATATGAAGGGGCAGTGGACAGTGGAATTAGCGTTCAAGGCGATGGCCCACGGTTGCTTCATTTCGAAACGTGACATACGATATTTCAAGTTTTTTTTTTTTTCTTGCATATAGAAAACCCGGAAGTGCGTCACGTTAAAACTTAAAGAGACTGTACACGTGTGCGCTGAGCTTTCAATCTTGAGTACACATAACAATTGATATCGTGTGGTTACACAATTCAATAATTATAATTTACAACATCACGATTTCTTTTTTTTTCTGTCTTCATTAAAATAAATAGGTCAATTTTACTAATGGAAAATTAAGAAAATTAAGTGAAGGTAATCTCGAGTCTCTACCCCCGAAAATTCAATCCCCCAAATAAATACATTGCGAATAAAATTAACGTCGAGATAAGAAATATTTTGTGACTGATAAGACAATTATTGGCATAGGTCTTGGTGATTTCGAAAAGTAAAAAAAAAATGTTAAACTCTTGTGCACGATATTTGCCCCCCCCCCCCTCACACAAGATTATATCAATGAGTAATTGAACAATCGAGGAAAAATTGTAATTGAAGAAAAAATGATTGTTCATGAGCCACATGTGTCGACATGTGCTTGAGGCGTGTTCCAAACATGAAACTGTGTTGCATGAGACGCTGGTTGATTCTTCCATGAATGTAGGTCAGGTCGTGTAACAATTTTCATTTTTGTTTTTTTTTTTTTCATCCCATTTCACTCATAAATCCGTAAAAAGTATGAGGCAAAGGATGAGCCCAAAGAGTGTCTAAAAATAAACTCAAAAAAAAAAAATTCTTACAACTCTCGATAATCCCTCAAAACCTAGCAACAAATTCTACAGGTTTATACTTTCAATTTTAATTATGTACATGTAAATGTAAATTAATTCCATCAATTTGTAAAATACCAAAGGGAGTGTGCGCAACAGAAGGGATCGTTGCGACATCCGCATTAGGATGGGCAAATACACGTACAATATTGCACAAGCATCACACCAATTGTTGCCAGTTTGATACATGGTACATGGACAAAGGCGAAAAAAAAAAAAAAAAAAAATGAGAGAAGACGTGACCATATGTATAACAAAGAGGGAGGGCTTCCTCAAGAGAGACAGACTGTCCTCAATCCTCCATCGTCCTTGGATTTTATGCCTCAAACTAAATACAATTAGCTAAAACCATAATTCCTTGGCTGACTCACTCCATCAGTGAATAACGCACGAGTCATGCAAATGTATTGAATAAGTCTATTTCCTGAATTTAAGTGAGCAATTATTATTATATCCATGGCATTACAATACACCAGAGAGTAATGAAACTGACAATATGGTGTGGCGTATCGAGTTCCTGTCACTTTCACGTACAATTCCCTTTTTTTTTTTTTCATCTCATTCTATTTATTCTATTCGTTCTCAATCCTCAGTGTTTGAAAGGCGCAGCTTTTCTCAAGACGTAGAACAATATTTTCATGAAAGGAAATGATAATCGTGACAAAGGAATATTGATTTGAATATTGAGGATATGAATAATAAACTTACCGATTCAATAATATCAGACGAGAGAAGCACGATCCAACGAGCCCGGAGCCAATTATCGTGGGTCAAATAATCCCCGTTGGCTCCATGGCCCCCACAGTTTTTCTTCAATGTCTGTCAGTATACACGGCACTATTCAACAAAACCAACGATATAATTTTCTTTTAACACTGTAATTTATTGTCCTGGAATGAATGTTTTATCGTTGAATAATTTTCATCACAAATAATTAGTGGCAATAATTGTGGTGTCAGTACAATGATTAACTGAGTGAGCGAGAACAAAGCACGACCTACGAAATACTCCTTCGTTGCGATACCAATGAGGGTCTGTTGCCAACTGACCCAGCCGCTCTGACAGCTCGATGAAAGAGTACAAGTTTACCAGTTTAAGGGGAGAATATTCCCTAGACTAGTTATTTTGATTAAAAAAGGATTTTGAAGGATATTCAAAGGAGTAGAACAGTAATAATCCCTTGGAAATTTTATTTTCCATTAATTAGAGACGGTAATAGAGAGGATTTAATTGTATTGAGGGCAGAAAGAGGTTTTTTAGAGATTTAAAAAAAATTAAAAATCTAGAGATTTTTGTTGTCACGTTGAGAGCAACATCGATCATACGGTAATCAGCTGTGCTCTATTTCGTTGACTGGCTGTTGGCCATTGGCTCACATTTGTCCACATGGATTACATATCAATTTTTATTATTAATCAACTGGAATTATCCGTACATTACCAAGTCACGTATTGGGGGATAATTATTATGTATAACGCAGTTTATTTATTTACAAACGAACACTTGTGTGGATTTATTATCATTACTGGACTTACAGAGTGTATGAAGAACGTAAAAATATGTATTGATTACAAAAAAAAAAAGTTTGGTTTTTTTAATGAAAAAAAAATTTGTAAATTTTCCTGACGTGCAGAGTTGAGTTGACTCGGTGGATTATTCATTTTTTACCGGATTTTTTAATTCCACCTGTGACGAGGGGACCCTTCTGGCCTGCTTTCTTAGCTGCCTCAGCCAAGGCCTTCTGATTCTCCTTCTGCTTCTGCTTGAAAGCTATCTCGTCGTCGTCGAGCTCTTTGTTTTCCTTTTTGGGGGCTTTCAGCGGCTTCTTCTTACCTCCCTCACGTCCTGACATTCTGGAAATTATTGCATCATTAATTTTTTCCATTTGTAAGATTTTTAGGGATGGGATTGGATGGGATAACCTCAGAGGTGGTAGGAACATGCGCATGTGTTTATGGAGAATGTAATTTGAGGTTAGGTGGAACGACAGATGTCAATTTTGTAATTTTTGAAATACAGTTTTGAGGTTTTTGTTGTTTCAATTTAATCATAATAATTGAAAAACTTACTTGAGATTTTTTGGATAGAATTTGTAAAAATTTTAAAGGGGAATTCCAATGAAATCGAATTTTTAGTCAGTCAATAACCGCTCCGATCACCTGTTAATTTTTTGGATTTTTCGTTTGAAAAATTACACGAGAGGGCGGGGGGGAATTCCGTTGTTTTCCCTAGATGTCTCTAGATTCTTGGGGTTGTGTGGTGGGGATAGATGGTGGGAGAAGTGGAGCGGTCGGGGGAGTGAGTCAAAATGGCGGCTTGGCGAGTGTTGAACGGTGACAGTCGTCGTGACTCGGTGTAAACAATGAAATTTTTTAATTAATATGGACTAATGTGTGATTAAGTAAAGTGTACTTAGTGCTGATGGATTTAGTAGAGTGGCGAGTGAATTTTTTGTGGAATGACATCGTTTTGGAGAGACGAGGGGTAAGTCTGAATGTCTAGGCCATTGGAGTCAATGTTAAATTGTTGATTTTGAATGATTAATTGTTGGAAATTGGTAGAGTGGATTTTTCAGTTATTTTTTACGATTATTGCATGAATTTGACAGCAACCTCAGCATTTTTTATTCAATTTTCATAATCTTGAAATGCTTGATGGTCTTGATGGACAAAAAAGGCGCTAAAATTGATGATTTTCTGTTTCTTTAAAGAATATTTATTCCATGATGTTATTCATCATTTAGTGATATTAACTGTGAAAAAATTAATTGCATATTATTATTTATCCACATAATTAATTATCTCCGATGAAAAAGAATTGGAAATTATCTCCAATAATTTCACAATCCCGCCATTATTATTCCCTAGTCGCCCTAGTGATTCGGTGACAAGTCACCAAAATGGCGTACCCCCCTAAAAAAATCACTCATCGTGTTTCTCTCGTTCCCCCTTTCCCCCTAATATAGTTTGATGAAAATAAAGAATTAACGGCTTTTCACGAACGGTTTATCAAGCCGAACGAGCAATAAATACTGAATTAACACCTTTTCCCACCTTGATTCGTATTAAACATGTATTATAAACAAAGTGTTCACAAGAGAAACCAATAAGACTGGCGAATTTAACTATTTAATAACTAACCTCGCGTTGCATCTGGAAGTCTATAATTTCCATCAATATTTTTACTCAGTGCTGTTTATCAATCAACACAATTGTTTTGTTATAAATTTATTTATAATCTACATTTTATCAAAGGTATGTGCAACCTAAAATTCATCAAAAACCCAACAATTTCCCCAGAATAATAAAAAATCTCACTTCAAATTTTTCCAGAGTTGAAAAAATAATATTTCATAATGCCAACACTTCCAAAATACCGCAAGATGAAACGTCCAAAAGTCGTGGCAAAGAAGAACATGAAGCGTCGTTCCTTCGACAAAAAATCAGGTGCCCTAATTTACGAAAAATTGAAAACAAATAACAGAGCATTGGCACGTGCCCTGACACAACAGAAAGAGGAGACCCAGCAATTGACCCGTGAGAACCTCGCCTTATCACGAGAACTCCAGGAATCACGTTACCTGAAGGACAGGCATATAGAAGCATTCTCAATTATCTTAAAGAACTCTCGAGAAGCAATGAATCTTATGGTGAAAGCCACAGAGCAAGTAGTTTGTACAATAACCACTTGCAACACATTTCTCCAGCCAGAGAATGCCAATGCTCCAAGACAATCTGCCTCCAAAGAATCGAATAGACGAGGTTCCACAAAATCCCCGAATAAATCACCAGCTCGAGGTGTTGTCCAGCCAATGGTGAGTGGTCATGCAATAGCCCAGCCAGCAATAGCCTTGAGTCGACTGAGAATAGCAATGCCCCCAAGTGTCAGTGACATAGAGGAGACATCAGAGTCCTCTCCAGGTACTCGAAGACCCCAAAGAATTCCAGCAAATCGTACCACCAGACCAGTGAATCGTACCATAACTCCACTGATGCCACAAAGGATCAGAGTCAGTTCTCCAAGAGATGAAACCCTCGATGACAGAAGACTCTCCAACATCTCCAGCAGACGTTCCAGCAGATACCAAAAACGAAAATCCAGGAACTCTCCTAGACACTCTGGTGATCATGAACCACTATTACCTCCAAGAAACAGTATTACCCCAATTGATACATCAATCAGAAGTCCCAGGGTATCCCTCGAAGATGTCTCCAGACTGATGCACAATTCACACAGTATAAATGTACGAAATTTGATGGATACCAGCACAGAAGAGCCATCAAATACTACCCAAAGCACTTCAGAAAATGCTCCACCATCTCCACATGATGATTTTATTCGACCAACAACCCCACCAGCTAGAGTACCTCAACAAGTATCTCCAGTATCTCCGGTGTCTCCAGTATCTCCAGTAACTCCATCACCCACATCATCACCAGTATCTCCAACTTCCACTCCAACTTTTCAATTTGATCATCGAGGAAGAAAAAGTAGAAAGAAGAGGATTGCTGAGAAGGCTAAGCTTGAGAAGAGTGTCAAGAAACCTGCGTTTGATCGAGTTAGTCAGAGAGATAGTGAGGATGATCCTCTTGAGGGGCCCAGCTGGAGATACACTGATGGACCAGCTGATGAAGATGATGGAGGGATTAATGAGAATCATGATCAGGCACATGATTCGAATAATATGAATAATGAAATTCTGGGAAATTCCGAAGCTTCTAGGATTAATGAAACTCGTTCACAGATGTTTGACGGCTCCATCAGGGACTCAGCAGGTTTATCAACAACAAATCCTTTCTCTCTGACTACAGTGAACACTGCTAATGGCTGGAATGAGTCGTATGATGACGAAATGTGTCAGACCATAGATGTGCAAAGGGGGAACTCAGCGGAGGAGACTGGAAATTTTACAGCTGTTTTTTCAAGAAATGTTTGCACCTCCAGGGGAAGAGTTGATGATTTGGATCCTGATGATTTCACAATGATGCGCAGACCCAATGAACCGTTCAAACCATTGGATTTTGGTGCTCTTGTGATGCCGGAACTACTCCCTCAGGAGCTGGAGAGACCACTGGTGGCACCTGCTGAAATGGCGGTCGAGCCTGAGATCACCAAGACTATCCAGATTATTGCAGGATTGAATCAGCAGGTGAATCAAATGATTGGGAGTGATGGACTGCCCAATGTCACGATTAATACGAGTGTTGCGATGCCAGTTATTGACGCCGCTGGACGGGAATCGGAGGATGACACAACCATTTTGGTGACTGGAAGGAGAAACAGAGTGGTGATGCCGATTGTTGAGTCCTCGAGTGAGTCTGAGTCATCGACACCACCGAAGAAGAGGACTATTAAGGGGAGGAGTAGGGTTAAGGCTAGTAAGAGGAGAGATCCGAGATCGGCTAAAGTTGTGTTGGAGAAGTTGAAGGAACCTGAGGAGAAGAAGAGACCTGGATCACCGGATCCAAGGCGCTCGACGCTAAACGGTTATGCGTGGGTATTCTTTGAGAAAGATCTCTTCGAGTTTAAATATTGAAAATTTTCAGTAATTTTGAATTATTCTATTAAAGGCACAGAACGCCAAATTCCCTCACCAGTGATTCAGAGAGCAGTAATGCTAGTTTTGGTAGTAATGGACGTCCAAAACGACATAAAGCTCCAGTTAATTTCGCAGAACCTTCATTGCGAAAGTGAGTAAACCTTTCTTCTAAAAATTAGAATTAATCATGAAAAATAATGTTTTATTTTATTTTTCCGTCATTCGGGTGATATATTAATTAATCAATTTTATTCCTACAGGAAATTGAGGCGACAATGAGCGTCTGAAAACAGTATATAGCCTTTAATGACTGAACTGAAGGACTGGCTGTAATCCTTAATTAATACAATAATTAAAGATCGATAGTTGCATTTCTATGATAACGTAAGGCCTACTGAAGAAAAGTTGAATAAGTTAATTGCTTTCATTTTTTCTTCTCTAAGTTGGAATGATAAAAATTCATTAATCCTGAAAAAAAAAAATATCCAAAATTATATTCATAATCATCGATACTGCACAATAATTCATTGAAACTCTTTTGGACAGTTAATTGTCTCAATTTATGAGGAAATAAATATTTATCGTGAATGTTGATTGTTTTCTTGTCTTCGAAAGTTATTATACATGGAAAATTCATCAATTCAACTCACAAACTTCTCGATTTTTTCTCTCTCAATATAAAAAAAAAAAAGACAAAAATCAAGAAAAAAGAAAAAAAGTGTTGAAAAAACTATGAAACCTATGATAATTAATTTTAAAAAGCTATTTTATCATTTTAAAAATCAACAAAAATTCATTGTACATAGAAGTCTATTAATTTAATTCATAAAAAACGTTCTTATCATTTAATTACAAAAATTTATAATCATTCTCTTCAACCTAATCATTATTTCAAACCTAAAAACAACATCACACATGTCTAGAATTCTCCCTTTCACTGTCAATAGTTTCCATTTTCACCCAATGTTTCGTAGAATTTGAATCGATATTCGTTTTATTAGTCACAACAAGAGCCACAGCTGGTATATCAATTTTAAAGGCACTCGGATTATCAGATTGCGATTCCTTTGACGACGATACCATGACAAATTGTCCACCCACCTTCCCCCGCCTCTCCCTGGGCCTCACGATCCTCTCGATCTTAGCCACTGCTCCTTTGCCCCTCTGTCTCTCATTCAACGTCGAAAAACCTGCGTTAAGCCTCTTAGTGATGAAAAACTGAGGACTGTTATTATTTCTAGAAACCCTAGGAACATTGATAAGTGAAGAATTCGAATGTTCATTGGGTTGGAACCTTAAATTAGCCCTTTGAGACTCTGACTTATTGATTCGAACGGTTCCATCTCCATTCATGACCCTAAGAGATGAAATAACTTGTTCAGTTCTTCTCTTCTTTAAACTTCCTTCAGATGAATTAGTATCATTTCTTCCTTCATCAATCGACTTTACTGAAGGTCCAACTGCTTCAGAGTGATTCAATTCACGATTATTGTTATTATTAGCCAGAGCAACAGAGTCTGTACCATTTGGTGGAGCTTCTCCATGTAGAACAGCCACAGGCCAGTGTCTCCCTGCACAATCGACCTCGTATTCACATTTAACAAAGTGTGGTCGATGAGAAATTGGTTTCGATGGTTTGAGACTTGTAGGTTTGGAAGTATAGGGGTAGTATCGTTCACTGCAGGGTCTCCATTGATCAGTGGAGGCACCCACGTAGCACCAGGGGTAGCTGATGCTTTGGGAGAAGCCACATTGGTGAGATGGTTCACAGCAGTAGTCCCAGGAATCTGGTTCAGAGCCTTCAGGCTGACAGGACCAGAAACCTGCCACTGGGTGTCTCTCGCATTTTGTACCTCGTTTGCAGGGGTAACCGTTCACTGTGTAGTGGTTGAAGACTGTCAACTCTGGAGGGTAGAAGAAACGCTCGTCCTGGGGTGGTTTCTCGTGGGGACGAGGGTAGGTGTAGCCTAGGGGTGGTTCTGATGGATTGATTGGATGGTGGATGTTTGCTTCGTAGTAATAAGGGTCTCCTGGATTTGTGTAGGGCTTTTGGGGGTTGGACGGAGGGGTGGATGGAATGATGGGGGAGTCAGGGAGAAAGGAACACTTGGGCTCGAGCTCTTTGAAGACGTAGAGGGAGTAGTCCTCGTCGTGGGTGTAGTCGAGACCTGGGCGGAGATCTCGGGTTGGTACGTCACTCATGTGGCAGTTGTCTTCTCCATCGTCATCAGTGTTTCTGGAAGGGATTAATTATTCCAATTGCAGGAGAATAAAATCAGGAGATAAGGGGCAATGATGATCCTAAATTTGAAATACTCACTTGTAACTGAAAGACATACAAGGTGGCGAATTCCTCCCAACATTTTGTCTCATCACAGTACATTTTCTACGACAATCAGCTTCCGAATCCATCTTAGCCGTTAATATAATAGCATAAGGTGTTAATTTGCAGGGCCTGTCGTAACCAGCATAGCAGGATGCTATCAAGTAATTTGACAATTTTAGGGGGTATTTTATTTTATTGATAATAAATTATTATTGTCTGTGAGTTATACCTTCGTCAGCACGGGAGGATTTGTAGCCGAGGGCTGAACGATTTGGGGTGGGTGGATCTGGTAAGGGAATTGGATGATGGGGTTCACAGCCTCGGCCGAAGCTACCTCTTTCGTAGAGTTCAGCACCGTCCATGCCCCGCATTTTGTGGGAATCCATCTCGACAGCAGGCCAGTCGCTTAGATAACAGTTGGGGAGACCAGGGATTGAATGAGAGTCATACCTTTAAACAAATAATTGATCGATAGATTCATGGAAACTTTCTATTATTCATTCATCCATTTACCTGAAGACAAAACTCCTGCAGGTGAAATCCTTCGCATGAACGCATTCCACCTGGCACTCTCCCATTCCCTCAACTCTCGTCGGCTTTTTCACCACTGCAGGCGGCATCCCAGAGCCACTTCTGACCCTCCAAAAACACTCTATACAAAAAACAACAACAATGATTAACCGCTGTATTGTACATAGAGCGATAGACATTTCCTGTTGCGATTATGATTATTACAAAATATCTGAGGAATATAGTTCCAACTCAGTCATACCATCCGGCGGACGTGCTGTTCTGGAACTGGACGATGGTCTTCCACGAGTCTCACACCAATTTGCGCTTGCCAGCATTGCGTATATGTCGTAATCACGGTCTGGCTCGAGGTCAGTGTAGAAAACGAGATTGTCGAAGGGTGCGTCGGAGAGGAGACAATTGTCTGATGGTGATGTTGCAGCTAGAGTGTACCTAATCGATTCCATTTGGTCCCATTAACAATCTCAATTCATTGATAATGAAATTTAGTTTAATTTTTCTAATCAACTGCTCTCAATTAAGAATCATCAATAATTAAATTGAATTGATCGATTTTTTAAACTCAATTAAAATTGTTTTGCTCACCTATATGCAAATGTCAGACAAGTAAATTCCTTCTGACCCTGGCATAAACTCTCACACTGTCCCAAATTAGCAGTTAGGTAACCCTTCCTGATGATTCCTCTCGCAAGTCGGAATCCTCCAGCAGATCGAATTGAACAGTCCCTCGGTGGAGGTAGAGGTGATATCTTTGATGGTGCATGTCTGTCAGAGTATCCATAAGCCCCTCCATAATTGTAGAATGAACCATAGTAGGAATCGTGCTCTGGAGGAGCTCTCGCTGGGGGTGACTCGGTATGCAATGGCTGTATGGAGGGTTTTGGTGGTAATTCTGGCTTCGGTGGCTTCCTGTGGTCGTGAATGTATTGAGGCAAAATTTCATTCGTCGCTAGAATGAATAATTTGATTAATTGATATTTGAATTTATTATTTGTTACTTTTGTCAATATTGTTCCTCCATTATTGACCAAAAATATTATTGCCAAGAAAGGACTCGGTGAGTTACTTCAATTTTTCATTCCATATCTTTTTTATGGACTTTCTTTTGTGGTCACCCATCCATTTAGTGACTACACTCAACGCTGCTTAGCTTTTCATTGCTCTGGTGAAGTATATTTGACTCTTTACCACTATCCAGAGTGTGAAAATAATTCAATTATTTCTACTCTTTGAAAATGCATTCAACAACAATTTTAATTTCAAATAAAATTAACTCTAGTTCCCTCTTTCGAAATATTTTTATGATAAAAAAAAGGTTTGGAGTGAAAAAATCTTGTTCTAATATTTTCTCATGCTTGGAGTAAAAATTTATTTATCTGAATCAATGGGTTGACTGGGTCATCAAAAAATTCACCAATAATCTCCAATCATCCGTTTATTATAAAAAAATCCATATAAAATTCATCAATTAATTTATTCATCTACTATCTCTCCCCATCCAACATCTACAACTTTTAGTTTCAACTTGAACACAGAGGTAATTTCCCTACAAAGAACAATAATTTAACATAAAAATTGAATTAATGATCAATCACCTGGATCAGGAGTGTATCCAACCCTCCTCACTGGATATCTGCCCACATCATTAATCCAACCATCTCCAGGTCTCCCATAGGAGTACCCATTGCCACTGTAGCCATCATTAGAAGGTCTTGAGGGTAAATAACGAGTGGGATACCCCATCACTGGTCTCCTATTCCCATCAACTTGATGAAAGTCATCAGGTCGAGGTCTCTCAGGTCTTGTTTGTGGATAAGAGGTCCAAGTGTCTTCAAGAGCTTTCACAGACAGTGGAGGAGGATGAGTGGGCCTAGCAATATCATTGGGTCCAGGTCTGAACCAAGGATCAGGACGTCTTTGATCATGATCAATGGGTCTTGGCACATCGAAGCTCAGCCTCGTGTTCTCCACAAAGGTACCTCCATATGGGGCAGCAGGTGGTGCTGGAGTGATTGGAGGTGCTACTGGTGCTACTGGAGGGATATAATGTCCTCCAGGCCTTCTAGAAGATGTCCAACCTCCTCTCTGTCCACCAGAATCATCTCCCCACCAACCAACTGATGCTCCTGAGTGATAGACCGGTGGTGATGATGCTGGAGGTCGAACCTTGTCCCTCCGAGGCTCGCACTTTCTCCGTGTCCAATCTCTCTCGTAATAATCATACCTAGGATCAGGCACAAAGTCCCTGTTCACGTCCACCCGATTTGGGGGCATTGATACCAGCTCGCACATTCCCTTTGCGTCTGGACGAGGTCTGATAACAGATTCAACTGATTAAACTAGCTAATTTTTTCAATGGAATTGTCAGTGGAATGGGGATTTTTAGATTGACTGATGACACTAGGCGAATTACATCCGCAGTGATGCAATTGAAATGGGAATAAACAATGCTCGATTGCATACTCTATATGCGTGCAAACGTCATTATGGTATAACCCAGATACGTCTCGTTTAGAGTGCAGAAACATGCCAACCATAGATAATAACAATAATGATGGATTTGAAATTTTTTACTATTCTTTTTTTTATTTGAGTTTCATAGGTGAATATTTTTTTTTCTAGTTTGTTGACTGATCATTTGAATTGGTGAATAAAATTTTAACAATTTTCGAAAATTTGAAGAATTAATTAATTCGATTTATTGAATTAAATTATTCTTCTAATGGGCCTGTGGCTAGATTTTTCCAAAATTTTCGTTATTTCTATTTTTTTTTAAATATTTGCTTACCGGTAATTAAAACCCTCACACGTGAATCCTCTTTCGTACTCGCACATCCGATGACAATCGTGAAGTCTTTCGCACTCCATCACTCGTTTTATATAGGGATCAGCAATCCTCTTGCCGGAGAGCAAACGACGAAAACAGGCTATAAATTTGAGAAGTTGCAATCACTATTTTTCTTTTTTTTTATCACTCCTTTCAAGTGATATTGACATTATTACGAAAATAAGTCATTTTAGAGTAAAATATTAAAAGTCCTTTTTTATTTGGAATTTTCTAATCATGAAAGATTTCTTTTTCTATCTAATTTTTTCCATCAGTTCAATACAAAAATGATTATTAAATCGCAGAAATAACTGGTTGAAAAAATTGTTAGATATACCAAACTGTTTTATAAAAATATTCAATATTTGTTAATGAAGAAATTTTTCAGTTTATAAATTCCCATTAATTCTCATATTTAATCCTCTCTCTGGTACTGATGAACTTACGATCATCACAATCAGCATCGCGCACAATAATAACTGTGCCTAAACACATGGATTTAGAAAAAAAAGTCACAATAAAAATAAACCACCACATTCTGATGATTTTCAATCACTAAAAACTGTTTTAATTGATAATTATAAATTTTTTTCAATATTCCACAGTTTATCGTCATCGAGGGTAATCAATAATCAGATCAACAGCAAGAAGAACATGATAAACAGAACGAGTATGCCAAGACATCGCCGAGGATGGCGGTACGATTGGGTGAGTTGAAGAAATTGAAAAAATAACAGCAAAATTACAGGTTGCCATCGTTTTATATGGAAAAGTGAACGTTTACATGGGAATAGTGGGAGGATCAGGTAGTTGGATGGAGGAGGAGTAACTGTGTATGATTATCAAACCCTTGTCTCCACTGTACACGTAATAACAATGATGTTTATCCTCTCATTGTCACCTCGAGTACCCATGCTTAATCAATATTGAATCAGTTTTGAAGTATTTCGTAGAAATTTTTTTTTTTTTTTAGATAATTCTAAAAAACCAATTTGCGAGGAGAATTGAAACCTTCTCGTCATTTGAAACATATTAATTTTTTTTACACTTTTAGAAGGGAATTCAACCTTGACAGTTCCTTGAGATTGCCCAATTATTTCAGGCAGGCATTAACATTCTTAAATACTGGACTTTTTCAATTTTTCACGCCACCATGAGACGTAATCATAAACAAATTATTTTTTCTCGACTAGAGTCATAATGAATTCTTGAATCGTTAGTCAAAGACATGTCCCTTATCCTTCCGTAAATTTAAAAAAAAAAAACATAACAACAAATTAGGAATAATCAAAATTATTAAATATCTCGTTAATATTTTTGTATGACTGAAAAAGTAAGACCCAATGCACGATGGAGGACGCCTCTCCCTTCCGGTTTAAACTCTTACTTTCCATCGACATAGGCTTCCCCTGTCCCTTTGTTCTTCAGTCGAGATGAGAAATTGAGACAATTATAAATTTCAAGGATAGAAGCTTAAAAAATTCCAGTTAAATTCATCCTTTCATTTTCTTCAAAATTCCATCAATTAAAAAAATTTTAATTACAAAAAGGAAAAAAATTCATCTTACATAACTAATTGCTCGATTGAAAATAAATAATGTTTTCCATCCTGAGCCATTGCAGCATGAACAAGACATAAAAATCCGTGGAAAACAAAACTCCAGACATTTACGTTGTTCATTAACAAACGTAATGACGTCGCGCTCATCCTCTGTTCACGCCGCCCCGGCGGAAACGCCCTGGTGAATAGTGACGAGAGAGAGAGTAACAGAAACACTAGAGAAATTTACAAAAGTGCGAGAGAGTGAGGGCAAAGGAGTGAGGGGAGGGGGGGAGGATAACGTTTAGAAACCGTGTCAATGCCATCGTTTCCACCAGCGATTTGTCGATTAGTCCAGTGCAAATGAACAGCGGATACGAGTCAATGTGCGCGTGCAGGCCATTTGCACTTACCCGAGTCACGCCAATTAAATTGTCCTGTGTAACTCACCTTTTACCTCATTTGTCGGCTCGCTAGCATCATTTTGTTGGATTGATGGATGTTTTATTGAGGGACTGGGAAGAAATTAATTCTGATTGATTATTTCCTCTGGAGTCTCTTCAAGTATTAAATAAATAGTTGTGAGGAATTATTTACCTGGGATTTATCCAAAAATCATTGTTACCAATTCCTAAATTCTGTTCTTCATTCAATTTCTGTCCAAATCCAAAGATTTCATCAAATTCTGTGACGTAATCATCATCCTCATCAGGTTTAGCTTTTTTTAGAACCGTTGAGGTCTGGAATTCTCCATAAACCTTTGGAGAATTTAATCTTCTTCCAAACGCATTTTCAAATTTTTCCTCTTCTTCGATAATTAAAAAATCAGGATTACCATTGTGATCTTCGTTATTATGATAACGGTAATCAGGTGATTTGAAGTGATTTTCAGATATTATTGGGAAGTAGTTGAAGCTATAGGGCACCTCCTGCCATTTTCTAGGGATTAGTTTATCACCAGTAGTCTTCAGATTGCTCCACTCATCAAAATATAACTTCTCCACTGATTTGACATCATCATGACGACCTCTGTAGTCCTTTTTGTTGTGAAGAATATCAGATGTTCTGAGTCGATCATCATTGATAAAGTCCAGGGGGGAAAATGGTCTCATGTTTCTACTGATTCCACTTCGATTGTTATTACGATTGAATGCTGAATTTTCAAAGGCATTGAGAAGGCTTGTATTCCCGAATAACCTCTGTGGTCTGGCTGCATTGATATCAAGTGATCCAATTCTATTCGGAGGCATTCCTTCTCTATTTTGAGTCATTGAAGGTATTGAAGATGTTGCAGTTATTGGAGTTGTGCTTGAAAACATTCTAAAATTCGTTTGACATCCGCGTAACGAAATTTTCCCTTTAGCATAAACATCATAATTGGAATCTCGTTGGAGATCCATTGGTCCTTCTGGAGATCGACTTCCCAATAAACAGGATCCATTTCCTCTATTTCCAATTCTTGAAGAAGAAATGAAGATAAGTAGTAGAATACAATCAACTTGACAGAAAATTTTTCTTATTTTTTACATACGAATATCTAGAAAACAAGGTCATCAAGATTGTTAAATCTCATTGTACCTTCAAAAGCATCATCAACTTACCCGAAACTGAAAGAGCCACAGGAAGTGCCGTTCGTCGAGCAAGCGGCTTCGCAATCACCGATGGTATTCGCTTGAATTGTTGAAATAACTAAAGAATCCACAATACGAGAGCCAATTGATACCCTAGTGTAGCAATCTGATAATGAAGAAGAAGAAGAAAAATGTTCATTAATTTCCGGTTTATTTTTGCAATTAAAAATCTTCATTTTAATTGTCGTAATAATTAACGATAGAAGGAATTGTTTGATTTTGTATCGTTCAATTCAGGAGTATTTACCAGCGGGAATGACGAGAAGACGATTGTCAATTGTGAGATCCAGGCTGTCTCCATTATGCCACAGAGTTGATGATAAATATAGGAAAATGAGATAAACTCGATTTCCTGGAAATTTGATGGCTCTATCCATTGAGGTCTTCATATACAGTGGCCAGAGGAAACTGTGACACTATCATTACTATTGAGGTGATTTTTTTTATGATTCATACAGTTATAAAATCATTAATTCACCAATTATCGCAAGATGATGGAAAAATTGGGATTATCACTGCACTTATTCTTGGTATATCTCGGAATCTATGAGAAATGGAATAATTTTGATGAGGAACTTTTTTGTAGAGCAGAACAAGAGCTACAAAAAAGGTATTCTTGAAAATTTTGATATCTCCTTTAGATTCAAAGATATTTATCAAAAACTCAACATGTTCTTCCGTCAAATTCACTAATCACTCCACTACTGAATTTATATGATATAATAATATTGTCTCAGCAAAAGACAAACTCTGTACGCACTAGGATCTTCCATACGCTCAATTAAGCCTCGAGTTTCACATGAGATACCCACGATTTCGCCTGGAATCTTTCGTTATACTTTCTCGGAACAATTGTTTCAACAATGTGCTATGAACTGAAAGCATCAACCAACTGTATCAGACTTTTATACCGAATGTTAAAACCCCAATTGTTCATCCTTAATGACCTCCTACCATGTCATCAACTCCGAAGATGATATTAGGATATTCTAAAATTGCTCCAGGTGTACCTTTGGGGCTAGTTACTATTGAACTGCATCGAGTTTAACTCAAGTTCCAGGAACTGATCGTAGGGAAAGAGAGAAATTTGGTCGAGGGGAAAGATATTGAAATAAAAGGGAGTGTCATTTCCATTGGCATTTCTTCCTCTTGGGTAATTCTCTTTTGTCATTACGAAGAGTCTAATCGTTGTCCATTTTATGCAACTCGAGGTGTGACAAGATGATGGAGAACTTCATGATGTTTGAGGATTGTTTCAGTGTCCATTGTTTGGTTTTCGAAACGTACGGTTAATTGGTGATTTTTGATTGTTTCAGGGAGGGAGAATGTGAATCGATTTGGATCATTAGGTGCACGCAATATCGAGAGAAATAATTATTCTTGGGAATAATTATAGGATTTGAAAAAATTTGATTCAGAAATTGTTAATTCCTATTTTTGTTCTGTCATTTCCGTTATATTATATTCACACATAGACATGGCAAAATGAATTCTCAGTACTTTACAAATGAAAATTGGATGAACACATCTGAAGGAGAAGGCTGGTCATGCTTGAAGTATTACGGGGATACAAAAATGAATGACGCATCGTTTCTGTTTTTCTTCTCGCTTCTTAACTACATACGCGTATTGTTTTTTATTCTTTATCGGTTTACGCATGAAAAAATAAGGCGTGAGCTCATTATCGTTTTGGGGGAATTTTTATTTAATTGCTGATGATGATGATGATGAAGTATGTCACCATCTTGGAGATTTTTTTCTCCTTTTTTATTTTTCTAATTAAAGTGCAATGATTTCAATCAATTTGAAATTAAATTGAAAGAATTTTCATTTTATTTTTTCTTTAAAAGAAGAAAATTGAAAAAAAAAAAAAAAACGAAATTGAAGTTTTTCTCATGAAGAGAATGATTTTGCATAATCAAGTTATTTTTATCGAGTTATTTTTGTAGTTATAATCTTCACAGACACTTTCACAGTATACACAACAGACAGAACATGCCCGTATACTTCATTCATCGACATCCGGTGAGGGATTAGGTGCGCGAAGAATATCACATGTGCAAATCACATTTTTTAATTCCGTGGAGATTTCAAGCCAACTAGAATGGATTTTCTAATATGTTTGTGCTATGATATACGTGAAATTATGTGAGGGAAGAGTGGGCCTCTGCTGACATAGCCGTGAGAGAAACGAGAGTTGAAATTCATTCCTTTTAACGCTTCGGAGATTGCGTTGGTATTTTTTTTTTTCCCAGGGAGATCCTATTTATTCACTTAAACGCCACCTTGGACATTGTATGGGCACGACGACCTCATGAATATCTTAATCTCAGCCTCGATTCATTCTTTGAATGTGTTTATACTCTTGAAATTGTTTAAAAATTATTTTGATAAAATGTTAATAAAGGTCTGTAGTCAAAACTGAAATTTTTCACAATTGTAGATTTATCTCGGGAGTGAGTCATTTTAGAGAGAAAAGTCAAAAGACCTTTTTTGTAGGTGATAAAATTTCTAATAATAATGATTTTTTCACATTTTTTTGTAGAATCACTCGTTATCGAGATAATCTCATATTTAACAAGATGCTTGTAGAAGTGATGAGAGAAAAGGAAAAAAAGGGTTTTATTTTGTTACAAATGCAGCTTTAATTAGAAGTTAAATACAAAAATAATGACTTTTGATGTATACAATAACAAAAAATTGTACGATTGAATCAGGATGCGATTTGAGAACTCATGATGGCATAATCAGTGGAGTTCCCCCAGGTCAATGAACAAATTATCCATCAAGGATATTTAGGGCTAAATTTTTGGAATGAGTTTTTATTTTTAACAACAAGCTGGCGGCTTCTCATGTATTCCGTGAGCAATTGATGAGTTTGTGAGGCTTTCTTCGCTGGATGGGGTCAGAGGGTATTCTGAGTCTGAGCTACCAAAGCCAGAGCTCGGGGAATCCTGGACTCTGAGATGTGGCATGTCAGTCATTCCATTACTCAATCTGGGGAGATAACAATAGAATAATTAAATCGCTTATTTGATCCAACTGAAGTTGAAGATGATATTATTTCAATGAGTAAAAAATTGATGGGTAGACTGTTTTGCAGATATCGTTGAAGGAAAGAGGTTTATGAAAATTTATCAAAAGAACTTTTTTGTAGCTCTTGAAATTCTCTACAAAAAAGGTATTCTCGTAAATTCCTATAAACCTCTTGATTCTCACGATATTAGCAAAATAAGATGTAAGTCAATTTTTAAGTTATATTATTCGATCAACTTAATGACTCAATCTTTGTTTACCTTAAAAGTTCACAAGCAGTAGTCAAGAAGACTTTTTCAACTCCCTCGTCATGCAATGCCGAAGTTTCATGATAAGAAGCACCAATAATTGTCGCATACTTTCTCCCCTCTTCGGGGTCAACAGTCCTCTGTTCAGCCAAATCGCACTTATTACCCACAACTACAAGCACCAGAGGCTTCTCAATATTTCTGTTCAATTCGGTTACCCAACTCTTTATCGCTGTGAATGTCTCATACTGTGTGATATCAAATACCAGAAGTGCTGCATTTGCATTTCTGTAGTACATAGGTGCCATTGATCTGAATCTTTCCTGTCCAGCAGTGTCCCAAACTTGTAATTTCACCCTTACATCTTGTAGGTTTATTCTACAGGTGAAGAATGAGGCGCCTATTGTAGGACTTGGGTGATTGGTGACATCTCCAGCGTATTTCATTATCATACTAGTCTTTCCAACGCCTTGAAAAAGAGAAAGAACGAACAAATGAAAAATTATAACATGTGTTTTCATTAATATCTCCAGAATGAACGAGTTTATCGGAAAATATCAAAAGACATTTTTTGTAGAAAATTTAGAGGATTTTAAAAATTTTCCTCAACATTTTTCGATACACCGACTAATTTAATTTTCATAAGAAATTATTTAAAAAAAAAAAACACTTTTGATGATAAATTTTCTAATCTTCAAAAAAAGTCTCTTGAAATTTTGCTCTAATCTCTCTCTACGTTATCAAATAATCCCAAAAACCAATTGATTAAACAAATAAAAAAAATATATATTCTCCTCTAAAAATGACGCACACCCAAAGATAATTCTGAAGGAAAGAATAATCAGGAAGCAATTTTAACAAAAACACTGTATCAGCGACATATGACTCAAAATCCCCGCGCAATATGAAATTGCGCAGTCGCAAGGGTTTTTCCCGCGTCAATATATCCAGAATCATATATTTCCTCTCTTGATAATAAATCAACATTTTTGACAGTCACCAATGATTCAAAAATTTGATAATATATTGATGAATAATTATTAATAAATTCATTAATGGATTAATTATTATTGATGAAGAGTGACGTAATTAATTAATTGACTTGTCAAATGTTTTGAGAGATGATCCAGGATTATCTCTTTACAACCGTCGTTGACCCTTTTTATTATTGATAAAGTCCGGGCATGTAACGTTTTTTTTTTGACGATCTAACCATAGAAATTCGTGGCAGGTTATGTCATCGTAATGACTATGATTAGACTGATTTTTTTGGAATTAAACTGGAGAAAAGGGGATTACTCACCCTGAGAGCCCAGGACCACCAATTTAGCATTTAGAGTCTTCATGATTCCTGTGTCAATGTGGTAAACAACATAATTGATTACTCTCAAGTAAAAACTACTAATTACTTTTTTTGTGTAATGATAAAAAACTTACATTGGTGCACATTTACTTTCAGGTCTTTGTCACATTTGGATACTCACGGGTCCATTGTTGATGTCAGTGCAGAGTGTTAATGGTAACCTTGCTACGATTGACAGAGACAAGGTGGAATGATGGTATGAGTAGAATGTCAACAGAAATGAGGAGACATTTGTTAACTTGTGCTGACCTCTTGTGAAGGATTCATGAGGCTTGGAAAATTATGTCGGTATCTTGTCGACTGTAAGTTTGTTTTATCGAATCTTATGTTTTCTAGCTTGCCATTATGTGATTTCATGTGATTACCTTTGAAATCATCCGAAATAATTGTAATCGCGATTTCACTCATTTCGACCGATTTTAAGTGATTTCAAGACTGATTTCATTGCAGAGTGACACAGTGATTTCACAAATGAATGGCCCCTCGCTCGAATTTTTCAACATAAGCTTGAATCAAAAGCAAGTAAATAGGTATACGACTGAGAAGATCAACTCTTCTCCATCGATGAAAAATCCCTCTCCCCCTTCACTCACCCACCCATAATTTCAAGAATGCACATCAAGAATCTTCCCCACAGTTAATTGAAAACTCTAGACAGCTTACGTTATTCTGGTTTACTCCCGGTGATAGTAATTTCGTGACCCAGACCTCTCATGATTCTGATTCGGGCCACGTACCTCCGGCAACGAGCTTGTTTCGGGTTAGAGAAAACTCGAGGCAAGTGCTCTCTATCAGTGAGAATAATAGCTTACCCCTTAGAAAACACAAACTGCTTCTAACTGCAGCTTCTCAAAAACCTCAAACAAAAAGTAAATTCATTCCAGATTATTCATCAAATATGTCTGAAATTAAGAGGTTTAGAAGAATTTATCAAGAGACCTTTTTTGTAGGCTATATAATTCTCTACAAAAAAGGTCATTTGCTAAATTTTTCTAAACCTCTTCCCTTCGATGTTATCTGCAAAATCAAGTATGAGTTATCACCAAATTTATATCCATTTTACGATTTCATGGATTAAATCACATTTTCCAATCAAATTCTGCACCTGTAAAATTAATTCATATTACCAAGTTCTAATGAATTTTCTCTATTTTATTCTCTCAGATCTCCAAATTCATCATATGAAAATATCTACCCAGCAAAATTACAATCGAATCATTCCCATCTTGGACGCCATTTTCCCTTGATTACAATGCGGTTAGCTCCTTACCATTCTCCTTCCCACTTGGCACTTCCGAGGATGAACGGGGGCGTCGTAGTCCTCCAGTCTTCCCCACGTTACAATTCTCCCCACTAGCCAGGCGAAAACCTCCTCTGGCCAACGACCCTGCGTTAGAAACGCCTGGCCCACCCCCTCCCAACCCTAACATCCATCACCCAACTCACCATCAACAATTCGTGACGACTTACACGTATCAGAGATCGAATTGAATCAAATTTCCTCGCTCCCACTTGTCCAATAAATACGTCATCTCCTCTTTCATCCTCTTCGTCTCCATTACCAATATAAAAATTCTCCCTCACTCCTGAGTCCTTCGGTTACCCCATTTACCCCTGTTATTTCAGTTTAAATTGTCCACTCAAAAGAGAAGACTCGATTCGCGTATATTATGTACTTGTGACTGTATGTTTGCATATTTATTTTCCAGTGTCTGATGAAGCTAAAATAATTAGCGAAACGTCGCATTTATGACATAATTTTAATGTTGTATTTTATTCTCCACCTCCCTTGAATTACTTACAAATTATGTACTTGTTTCCAGTTGAGTGAGTCCAATGAGTCAATCGAGTATAGAGAGCTATATGAATCAAATAGTCAAATGTGTTTGAATCAAGTCAAAATCTTCTTGACTCGAGTCTTTTTCATATTTCTCTTGACTCGTTTCTTGTCCAATGGGAATTGATAAATTCAGGAGATGGAGTGACGGCAAACGGCACCGAAACGAGGAAAGAACGACGATGTGAGGAGGAGAATACAAAGGGGGTGGGGGAGGGGGTGGACGTAACGTGGCGGACGGCGCTTGCTCGCTCGCCCAAGGGGTCGCGTCGCGCGCGACGCTCTCGTCGTCGAGTTGATTGTCGCAGATCTTATTATCCCCTCTTATGCTCTCCCAAAGGGGGTAGGGGGGAGGAGGAGCTCCGGACGGAGGGATTTCTAGGGTTTGTATATGTGTGCAAGTTGGTATGGTGAGGATAAGATGATTTGGGGTATGTGAGGAGGTAAGAGTGTGTTGGAAGCCCGAGGGTAACCTCGTTAGCACTAATGACGGCACTCCAGCCTCATCCTTTGTGTTGGCCTCTTTTTTATTGGGAAAACCGCGTGAGCCAACTGCGAATACGGATACCGCTTGTGATATTATTTGCGGTTTTTCTTTTCATTCATTTGTTTCCTCGATTATTGCAGTATTTTTTATATTTTTAGTACTGCAGAGGGATGATTTCGAGTGGAATTTCAACATTTAAATTATTTCAAATCCTCTCCAAAATTCTATCAGAGAAACAAATTGTTTAGAATCACAGTTGAACCGTCTAGAAGACGAAATAGCAAAGTTACAGTTAGGGCTAGATACAAGAGAGAGAGAGAGAGGGAGAGAGACTCAGTGGGGAAACAAACGACGCCCGATAGGAGTGAACAAGCAGTGAATCACCCAAGTGCTTGTTTACCAAAGGAATCAGGGATTCAGGGATGCCGTTTCTCCCATTCTCCCCCGCAGTTTTCCCTCTGAGAATCCATGAGAGATGGTGAATGCTTTTTATCCCCCACCACTGATGTCTCTCCTCAGTCTGTATATCCTCTGTACTCATCCAGGGGAGAAGCATCACGAGGAAAAGAGATGGACAATTTCATCCCTCTCTCTTTCACATTCTCGCAGTTGTCGCCGCGACAAATCGTACGAGAAGAGTCGACAGTTGGTATCTATACGATCTCTTGGATTTTCGAATATAACGGGAGGCACTTGTATACACAGACACAAACTGCCTCCAGTGAGTGTCTAGCTGGAAATATCCCCCCCCCCCCCCCCATAGCGTTTACCAGTTGGAATCGCTAAATGTAATTCGGTTAAAAGGGTTTTAGCAATACAATGAATATAAACATGAGTGGAGAGAGGAAGTGAGGGACTTGCCATATGAGAATGAGAGACAAACTTGCACCACCTCGAGAGTCGTTGGTGCGGAAGAGTCGTCAAGCAATGTCGTACAGTTTTTAGGACTAGAACTAATACTTGGGCCTTTGGTTTTCTCTCAACTATACCCACCCTAACTGGGGTATAACGCTTGGAAAATCGGAAAACCGCTCAGGTAGACATTTGATGTCGCCAATTTCGTGTTTTGGGGGGGGGGGGGTAGAGGAGTGGGGAGGGTGATACAAATTATTCGATTGACGGGAAAGGATTAGAGGAGGGAATTCTATTGTGGGGTTTTTTTTTTGTATTGATTTTTGTTGCATTTTTTTTTTTTTTGTTGGAGAGAACTTGACGCTCGGCGAGTAGAGAGAATTGGCTAAATGCCGGGATTTTTTTTTTTTTTTCATTTCGTGGTGATATATCGAGACTGCACGCCCGGCCAATTACGAAAAATGGACGTTACATTTTCCCCGCTCGTTTCATCCCTTCTCTTCTTTACTGTATATATTTCACTCGGCAATTTGTCAAATTACGGCGGGTGGGTGGGCATGTGGAGGGGTTTTTTTTATGGGATGCGTTGGTATGTATCGTTATACTCTGATCTAATGGCATGTGATTCGAATTGGAGGGGGGTGGGGGATGATGAGAGGGGGTTTAACACAGGATTGGTTACTCGTCACACGCCTCGATAACTCGGAATTATAATTCGACAAATTGAAATGATGAAATATATAACTCGATTTGATGAAAATGAAAAAGTTGTCATTTGGGTTATCGTGATGCGTTGGGTATACAGAGGAAATTTATAGGTTTTCCTGGGGTGAAATGAAAATGTAGTTGGGGTGATTATTTTTTTAATTCGAGTTGTTAATTTATTTTTATTGAAAAATTACTTTTTTCTGGTGAAGGAAAATATACGGAATAAACCAAAAAGTTTTCCAATTTCACTCCAGTGATTTTCCAAACTATCTTCCCCTCTTCAATTATCGTAATCATCGTTCTTCTCACTGATTGAATTTCCTCCCCCTGAAACAAACGTAGACAAATCAAACTCCTCCCTTACTCCAAAACCATTTGACATTGTATTAACCGATCCAGCAGAAAATCGATGGTAATACGTTAACTGCATGAATACACATTTCCCTCCAGTTATACATACTCAAAACGAATCTTACCCATAGAGATACCCGTACTTCCAAACGAATGAATTCCATTTCATCCAACCAACGATCCACGAATCGAGATTCACGTAGCCACGTTACGGAATTCGTAACGGGAAATTAGCATGTCATAAATACTGATGGAGGCAAGATGGCGTCTCGTTGGTAGTCCTGGCTGCTCAGAAAAAACTCGGGGATTCCCCAACAAGTATTTTCCAATCTCTCATTACACCGCTCAATTGAATAATTTAGATAGAGAGTTTGATTGAATAAAATTGACAAATAATTTTAATATTTTATCTCGATAATTTATTATAGGAACTTGTCACAATATATTAGATTCTTCGATCATCACAATTGATTTCATTCTATCTTAAATCGATGCACCATAACTATGTACAATTGTTTTTTTTTTATATTTTAGATTCTTAAATTCATATTATTTATAATTATATTATATTACACAGGGAAAAATACATAAATATGTATAATTAATGTAATTATTTCTAGACGATAACAAAGTCATTTGCTCATCCAAAAATTTCTCTCGACAAAACAAATTCGCATGATTGACAATTCCATCTAAAAACGCGTATAACCAATCATTGGTATATTTACATTACACTGGGAATGTTGGGGGAGATCAGTTCAAACGACATAAGGCCTGTAGAGAGGTTCGCGAAGCTCATTGATGAGCCTGGGATGATCATGAGAGCTCCCTCTGTCGTCGGCTGTTACTGTAGCGCCACCTGGGGGATTCCCGGTAACAGTAGCGTTGGCAGGTGTGCGGGAATCATCATTACTGCCAACATTTTCTCTCTCGTTGCTTGAATTCGCTCTTGCACTTGAATTTCCACCTGTCGCTGAATCCTCACTCTTGTTGCTGCCTGATCGGGCCTCTTGTTGGGCCTTTTTGCTGCGTTTCCACTTCATTCGACGATTTTGAAACCAAATCTTTACCTGAAAATTGAAGAGAATAATTGTATTTTAGTTAAATTGATATTTTGGAGATCATACACTCGAGTGGCAAATTTTTCAATGGATATCTCCAAATCTGAGGGAGATGGAGAAATTTTGATGAGGACCTTTTTTGTAAAGCAGAATGAAAGCTATAAAAGAGGTCTCCAATAAAAATCCGCTATCTCTCTCCAATTCTAAAATATTCAGCAAAAACTAAAACTATGACTACAATTCATTAGACTAAATTTAATATCAAATTTTTTTTTATCAAATCGAATTTATATTCAAGAGATGAAGAGAGTCTCGTAAATATAAAACTAAGGGAGACATAAGTGGAGGGGGGGGGGGGGGGGGGGTGAGAAAACCCGATTTTTCGCCCTTCCCGATTCGCTGGAGTACCATGTAAATCTCTCGGACAACATATCATGCACCATAGCGAGAGTCAGCCACGCGAGGCCAGTCCAATCCCTCTCGTATACTCCCTCGTACTTCCCATATTATACACCCACCCTCCAGGAACATTCCTCCGGTACCTATATGTTTTTTTTTTCTCTTCAACATTTTTTATATCCTCTCACTTGGCGCATACGTGGGAATACCAATGGGGCGGGCCCATATATGAGTGTGAATACGACTGGGGGATGGCATTCTCCAATCCATAAAACCTCAAAAGGAGATGTCGTCGTTACACAAGTCGTGTGAGGGACTCGTCATGTGTTTTATACAAGGGGATATGAAATCGGTAAATTATCGAAACAAATCAGAGTCTGAGCCGGGGGTTGTAAATCCTATACTTTTACCCCGTGTGTTATGTTTGCCTTGTGATCCATCAGTGAGCGGGCACAAAGCTCTCGAGTTACGTTTAAGTTGACATTTGACTTGAGTGATTTTATGGGGTTTTAGGATATGAGAGATATGCTGGTGTTAAGTTGATGGAATGGATAAGGATAAGGATTATTAACAACAATTATATCGTCGGTCTAAAATTAAAGGGGCGTATGTTTTTTTTTTTATTTTTTTTTTTGAAATTGGAGTTTTCTACCTCCGTAGGAGATTTTTTTGTCAACTTCGTTTTAAAATGCCAAATGGGCGTAAGTCCAATTAATAAACACTACAAGGGCGTATGTCCAGTACATACGCCCCTTTACTTTTATCCTTGCTGGTAATATTCTAATTAATGTTGGAGAAAAATTAATAATAAAGGGGCGTAACTCGAGCACTTACGCCCCTTTCATGTTAATTTTTAAAAAATACATCATCTGAAGTCCCAATATATAACACTAAAGGGGCGTAAGTGCGTTTTATTGATTACAATGAAAGAGGTGTAAGTGTGGAGATACATCCCTGTCCCATTAAAAACTGGTAATTACGCCTGTTTATCAGAGATATTTTTTTGAAAGGCTTTTGTTCAGAAATTGGATAAAAAACATAAAAACCCTCATTTTGGGATATACGTCCCTTTCACTTTGGAAACGCTGTTTTCTGGCACTTACGCCCCTTTAATTTTAGACCGACGATATGATGAAAAATTAATTTTCAATCCATGAATATTTTTTTTTTGTTTGACAATTAAAAAAAAATTTAATATATGAATAAATTTAATTTAAAATTAAAGAATAAATAATCAATAAACAATTATTACCTGTGTTTCAGTCAGCATGAGTGACGTAGCCACTTCAAATCTCTTTGGCCTACTGAGATATTTATTCTGCCTAAATTGTTTCTCCAATTCCAACAATTGTTGTGACGTAAATGCAGTCCTTGGTCTCCTAGTTTTACCAAGAAGGGCGTGTTGTGCAGCACAACCTGAGTGAAAATGTATAGATTGGTGAGTAAATATGGAACATGTGAGCCATTATTTCTGCATGAATTGTTACCCCTAAATCCTAAGTTTGAATATTTGTGTCGATTGGGGAGGGGGGGGGGGATTATTTACGCGCTAAGATCATCCAATAAAAATCAGCCCAATGCTAATGTAATTATAGGACACCAAATGCATATACCCTGGTGGATTTGTTTAGTGAATGTGTAGAGGGTATGTTGGTATGATTTTGGGGGGGGGGGATTGAAGGATACAGTTAAAATGGGGGAAATAAAAAGCCCGTGGCGTACCGCCCCTCCAATTAGTACAGCCAATGACTCTTCGACGGAGGGGGAGTGATCACTCGTCAATTCATTTTTACGTGATTCTCTTCACGAAATTACTCATCTCTCTGTAATTAATTCTAAGCTTTTTATTTTCCTTCGATTTATGGTCATGTGTTAGAGCTGTATTTACTGTATATATTCAATGGCTTGTGATTGGAAGAGAGAGAGAGAGTGGGTGAGGGAATAACACTATTCAGTCGTGACAACCTCACATCAGACAGGATGATGACGAGGAGATTGAAGCGACTTAACAAGCTAGATGGTTCGTCACCCTGGTCCATACACCGGCTGTCAATGTTTGTACATATGGCAGTTGAGGATTCATGGGGATTGAGCCGGTGGAACATTCATTTTTCAATGACGTTCACAGGTAGTTTTTTGTGTCGATAATTATTCGCATTTTTTTTTTTTAATTTTTCTATTTTTTACATTGAAAATAGTTGATAGTTAATTCATTTTAAACTCATCTCCTTCCATAATTTTTCCATTTAATTAATTAACGAAATTAAATTTATTCAATCAAAAATAAAATACAATAAATAGAAAAATCTCAATAAAATTTAATCAAATATTTTTTCATGACAATATTTCTTATCAACTCAGTGATGATAAAAAAAATGATTATTATGGATGAATTAACAATCACTAAGTGCTCCATATGGTCCTATGACAACGGCACGTGTCAAAAAAAAAAATAAAAAAATTAACTACGTATGCAACACGCGTTTACTGGACATAAGGACGATAGAACCGGTGGAAAAAAAAAACCATGATATTTATCCACATAATAGTGGAGATGCTCGAGTATCTGGTACCGTTGACACTTAGCATTTAGGATGTAGCATTTAGCGGGCTATTTATCGTTGTGGGATAATGGGGTGGGCGACCCCCCTGTGGGCCCCATATGGCAGCAACGATTTGTCCATTGGTGTCCCTTATCCCTTGGTTACCTTTTTAACCATATAACCCTCGAGTATTTTCATCACCTCTCCTCCATCCCCCCACCCAATTCTCATTATGACAATTATTTGGATGGGTGATTTCCCCACACCCTTTATAACACTCTAGAGTTTAATCGCAATCCCCTATATTCTTACTGACATACTGATTTATATTTATTGAACAACATTTAGTTACAATTTTTGATATTAATGAGTTTAAATTACTCTCTTGTCAGTGTCACAATATAAAAATTTGATTAATTAATTTATCTAATTAAATTTTATAACAAAAACAGAATTTTTGGTATTGATAGAAAATTTTTAAAAAAAATTTTGCGTTTATTTTTATTGAAAAATTAATTTTTATTGAAATCAATTAATTATCGTGATAATTTTGATATTAATGAAAAAAAAAAAAAAATATTTTAACATTTTAATAGATTTAATTTAATAAGAAGAGTCAAATGAAAATACAGGTTGACACGAAATCCCAGTATCTCTCTTGTATATCGTGTGCGCGTGCAGCTCATAAACACTGACAGATGTCGGTAAACAAAGAGGGTGGCAGTTTTATCGAGTGGACAATGGCACGATTCGCGCTCTCGTTTCTAACCCCGCGAGGCATTTCATACTTGGAGACTCGTGTGTTTATACGTAGTTATGGGGCTGAAATAAGGAAGGTGGTGGTGGGGGATAGCACAAGAGCCCGAGAGTTGAAGAAAATGTGTTGGGGTGTGCTCCCCCTTTTATTATGATAATTTAATTTATTTAGGGGGGGGAGTTACATTGGCCGATTCATGCCATTTACAATGGCACCCTGGTTGCGCTCAATAATCAATCTAATACCTACGGTCACAGTGGTAAACAGACCTATTATGCTCACTCAAAGTGACAGTAAATTACTGTCAATTTTTGTGGAATATAGAATTAAAAATCAATCACTTTTCAATTTATTAAAAATCAAAGATTAATTCTTTCATCTAATTTTTTTTCTCCAAATATGTTTAATAATATTTACAATTTTGTAATATATATCTCTCAAATAATTTTTTACAACTAAATTCGCAATTTAATTTAACTTTTCTGTCACTAACAAAATCCCCCAAATATACTCATCGTTATCTCAAAAGCGTCAGTGAACAGATTTAAACTAATTACCCATCCTAGACCGATAGTTTTAAGTTGCTCTCAGAGTACACCTGGTACCACCCCTAAAATTCAAATAGCCCAACCACCTAAAATAACACTCACCATTCTGATTAAAACCAATTTGATAAATTAATAGCCAAGTAATCAACACCCCAATTGGTCCTGGAATGTTGGCGATTAACCCTTCAACTGTTCACATCAGCAGTTAAGTCTAGAGTCCTCCCCCCCCCCCCCACCCTCTCTCCTACTTAATGACTGGACATTAATTCGTTGGTAAGTCTGTTTCTACGAGCTTTGAGGCATTCCTCTGTGCCCAGTTGGCATCATCAGAGGGTGCTGGTGGCTCCGCCCTTCCACCCTCAATTCACCCCAATGCTCCGCCTACCCTAGCCAAGGCGCCAAGGAGCACCGAGTGCATCTGCACCGGGAAATCTTTTATTGGGTTCGTTTTATAACACGAGATACGCAGACATTTCCCCTCCTCCTCTCTCCCCCCCCCCCCCCCCCCTCTTTTAATCCACCAGTCGTACCATCCACTTGAGGAAAATCTTTGGGAGAGGGACGAGCGTTTAGGAGAGTTGGCCAACTTTTATCTGGCTATTCTACTCAGCCTCGAAATGGCCAAATTTAATCTCAAACTCTTCAGCTCTTTCGGCTATCCACAAATCACGTCGTAAACATTTGGTATGTGGTGCTATGATATTCATGGGATTTTTCCCACACAATTCGGAAGGAAAAAAAAAAATTAAGATTTATTCAATTTTTTTTTCAGGGAGAAATGATAAATTGAAATATTTAATTTTTCGGATGCATGTTATTTCGATTATTTTTGGGGCAAAATCGGTTGTTTTTTTTTTTTCTTCGATTTTATCAATTGCTTGAGTAAAAACAATTATTCGTCAATGATGGGAAAAAATGTGAAAAGAAATGAAAATTGAGAAAATCCATTTTAGTTAAAATGTATACAGATTGATGAACTCTCGTTACAAATAATTACATAAATAGTCAAACGCTTGTGGTCAGCCGAAATGTACATAAATTTAGGCTAAAGAGCTATCGCAATACATTCCCAGTAATACCCCACAAAATTCAATGGTACAGTACGTGAAAGCGTGCGAGAGGCCGGTTAAACGCCAGAGACGAATGTTACACATTGGGTAACCAAGATCTGTTTGCTCGCGGACAGCCAAACTAGTTGGCAGCTAATTCAGAAACACCATTACCAGCGATATACGCGCGAGTGATCGGCAAGCCCAGAGGGCCCTCTGAGGGGTTATCTCCTGTGTATGTAGGCTGATGCTGCGCGGGACAACATTCACCGATGAGGATAGAGCTCTATTTGGTATACATGGAGGATATTTCCTAGTGTATTGGAGGTATTTATGTAGTTTACGTTGCGCGCGCCATCGCACGCCCCTCTTCACCAATAGGGATGCAATTGTATTCAATTTTATTAAATTACCATTGATCATTAACAATTTACTCTGATAATCGAGAATAATAATTTACATTTTTTTATTTTATAAAAAATTAGAATAAAAAAATTAGGTTCTAGGAATCTTCTGCCCCGAAAAAAAAAATCCCCCGGAAAAAAATTTCCCGAAAAAACCTATTCAAAAAATAAAAATAAAATTTTTTCCTAGAAAATAAAAAAAAAAACAATAATCACATTTTGATTAAAAAACACAAATAACCCGCTTTTCTCATCCCCAGAATGTGAACACAATAAATAAAAAAAAGGAATTTATTCAATTTATAAAAATACAATGGAAATGAACATCAAAAACATCCAGCAATGAATCAAAAAGTGATAATGTTCGCAATACTTTTCAAATATTCGTCGATATTCTCAGAATCATAGCTCTCAACGCAAATAAAAAAAAATGGGGAAGAATTTTCCGGGAAATAATTTCCGAGGAATTTTTTTCCGGGGAATTTTTGGTTGGGGAATTTTTTTCCAGGACATTTTTTCCGGGGAACAACTATCCGGAAACCAAAAATTAATATCAATTTACTTCAATTTTTCGAGTTGGAAATTTTTTTGAAAATTCTCAAATAAAATTTTTTCTCAATTGTTTGAAGGAAAATTGAAAAAGAAGAAAAAAAGAAAATTCCAACATATGTTCATCAAACTGATGTTGCCCTTCTCTATACACAATTTCAAAGTCAGTTGCCATAGAAACGCAAGGGAATTCGCGATGGCGAAAGAGTGAGATAGTGAAAATTTGGTAGGAGGGTATATATGAAACCCTCGGGTTTGTTGTACAACGACGGAGTGAGAATTTAGTGGAAGGCTGAGGGGGGGGTGAATAGACGGATGAATGACGCACAATTAACTAATTAAATCATCCCCATTCGACCCTACTCCGCGCGAGTTCCACTCACTCGTCTCCCGAGTATCATCCCTCCCATCCACCCCTCTAATTCCCTACCATCGTTATATCCAATCCTCCACTTTTATCTTTTTTTTTTCTCCTCCTTTCGATTAGCCATGGTAGACCTCTCCTTCGTATCCCTCAACGATCGCTCGTTTGTTCAGAATTGGAAAAAAAAAAAAAAAAAAAAGTGAAACAAAATTGTAATTGTTCGGAAGTTGAAGGCACAAAAGGTAGCAGATAGTTTGTCAAAGTAATTGGATAGAATTTTTTACTCGAGATATTTGAAATCAAATATTGTAATTTTTATTTAAGGAAAGAGGGATCAATTTGCCCCTGATAACTGACTCCAAGTACATTTTCTTCAGTTGATTTTATCAGCAAACTGTCATATTTATAGAGTCATCTGA
Source organism: Coelinius sp. EB29 (assembly GCA_035578325.1). Lineage (NCBI taxonomy): Eukaryota > Metazoa > Arthropoda > Insecta > Hymenoptera > Braconidae > Coelinius > Coelinius sp. EB29. The sequence continues at coordinate 5,354,616 of JAOZGT010000009.1, read as the reverse complement.
TCTATCAATATTCCCAAATAACAATGAATTTTACCATGAGTAGTACACAGATACGATGGTACTAGTTAACTGTTCACTCTGTACCTTAAAAAAAAAAAAACAATACAATATTCCCCCCCTCGTCAAAACATAAAATAAACTATGTTAGAACAAGCTTGTCGATGTCATAACCTCGTTCCAATATTTCCGATATAAAAATCGCTCGCAACCACTCTATTTACAATTTTTTCATATATCCTTTACTCCTCAAAAAATATCCTCTCCCCCATATTGAATACATGTACAATCCTCTGTTACGGTTTAATAAAACCTCCAAAATTCATTTTCCCCGGTAAAAATTCCCCAATTTTGACCCATTCGCTTGACCAATCGTTGTCACATCGTTGGCAATTGACTGACGACGAGAGAGGATGCCATGGGCAACTAAAAGGTTATATATACCCCACACGACCCTGTATATCTTTTTTTTTTTCACCTAGCAACTACCAATCAGGATCATCTGACAGAAACTGCACCACTCTTCCCCCACCACCTGCCAGCCAATTTGTAGGATAAAACTGTTGGACTGATTGGCCTGATAGAGTGACCACCGTAAAGTATTTTTTTTTTTTTCGAGAATAAATATTGCACCAGAGGGCTTTTGTAGATTTGAATCCTTCGGAAGATAGGAAAAATGATATACAACGCATGTTTATAGGTAATCAGTGTGAGACAACTGATAAGCTGTGTACCTTTCGGCTGAAGACCCTTCTCTCAAACTGAGCGATTGTAGTCCAGAGCCCTCTTTGGTTTATTAACCTTATCAGTCGATAGACGATTGAGGAAAAAAAAAATAACACAGAAAGAAAAAGTGGAGTAGCATATCCGGTTTGATAGTGTACAAGAGTCCATTAGGCTTGTCAACATTGTTCTATCTTGTACTCTCGTATGGACAATCTGTCTTTCACCGCATTAGTGAGAGACAGACGCTCTAATACATCATGAAAATTAGCTAATAGTGGGTAATAGGTGTCAAGAGCTGATATAACAACCTAAATGTGTTCATGGAGACTCGGTACCATCAAACCCACAACTGGTAGCAGGTATACTAATCTTGAAGATATTGATGATGATGTATTTAAAATTCGGCCACATGTGGAAGTATATTTACTCTCCTAAATACCGATAGGGCTTATCTCCTTGAACCTGCCTCGATATCACATCGTTACCAATAACAAGAGTTAAAAATAGAACATAATGATTCAGCAAATTAATAACGATGAACATATCCGGCATCAATGAAAATTGTATTAAATCAACATCAGTTACACTTAATAATCTTGTGCAATTGCATGGGATTCATTCATTAATTATTGTTAATTTGTGTCATGAAAAGAATCGATTATCGATCCCACAAATTGATATCAATTTACTTATCATTATTACCCGTCGGCATCAAGTGTATGTCATGACAATTACGACGGCATTAAAATTCGAAACGATTTATAACTGTTGAGATGGTGTATCAGTAAGTGTTTTGTTATCATTGGAGAATGACAATTTCTACGTTTTGCAGATGATAAAAAATCCTTGATAAACTCACCAGCCAAATCAGCAGGCAATCTTGGATACAGCATTCCAGTTCTGGCAAGCCACTCCAGCTGTAGCGGATGAATATGATGAGGTTGCTGTTGTTGCTGTTGAGAATGTCCAGGTACAGAGGCTCCAGTGACACCACCATTCCTGGGATGTCCTTGCAATTGCTGAGCATCTTTGTGTATCGAGTGAAAGGCACTCGTGCTGCCCCCAGGATGATAATACAAGCCTGAAGGATGGATAAGTGGTCCGCCCGAGTGAAGAAGAAGACCCTGCTGATTCTGGCGCATAGCGACGGCTACCCCAGTACCCAATCCATATGGCCCAACACAGGACAATCCATCCGTTCTATGACCAGGATGTCCAAGGCCCTGCATACTCGAGTTAGCTAACGGATTAGATACCAAATCTTCAGATCCCGGGGAAATTGGTGGACTAGAGACTGGACTTCGACTTCCATTGCTACCTGGACTAGCGCTAGATGTTCTTCGTCCTGCTTCATCATCCCTCATCTCTTCAACATCTACATCAGTACCAGTCTCATCCTCTGTATTCTCCTCTGGATTCCTCTCAAATCGTCCAGTATCTGACAGAGATTCACCAGGATTGGGATTGAAGCTGCCATAATGTGATAATCGAATACCGCTGGATTCTCTAATGGCTTGCAGCATCCTCGAATTCTGATTCTGGCTTATTCCAGTTGAATTACGATCACTCCGAGCCATGAAGGGATGCAATGGATTTCCTAAAGATCCTGAACTGCGTCGGGGAGGCGGTGGTGGAAGTGGATCTCCATTGTGATCATCCTCCTGTCTAGGTTTAGCAGTAGCTCTTCCTAAGAGTGCATCAATGCAGAAAGAAGATTTTCCAGATGCTCGTTGTCTTCCAGGAGATGTTTCACGAGTGTCAGGATCTTCTGGCGAGCACATACCAGTCTCACTGTAGCAACGATCGTCATTGGAATCCTCCAGGAATCGCTTGGCTGGAGGCTGATGGCTTTCGTCACTCGATAACAATTTGGAATTTGACTCGAAACTTAAGAGACGAGAGTTGACTTCAGTGTCTGAAGAGTCTCTCCTTGATTCACCATTTGTTACATAGTTTATATTACCTGAACTGAGGGGTGAGGCTGCATCGGGAGAGCGAGCCTCTTCGGAACTGGGGGAGGCGCGAGATTCGTCTATATGGTAAGGGTGTCTGGGGTGTCTTGGGTGGTGAATGTCTTCGGCTACCATAGTCGTGTTGTAATGCATCGCAGCCATATTGATATCACTGTGAACCTCACTGGCTCATCTCCAATCACAACTTATTTACATCCGAATAAACAATTTAAGACGAAACACTTGAACTTGATCAACTTTTACGAATCCACTAGAGTCTGATGATCCAATTAACTGATCACAATTGTTTAATCACTCACAAATTCAGCCAATTTAGATCCTCACGGCTCTTTACGAGAAATTTTTTTTTTTTTTTTTTGACGGAGCCGGTGTAGTTGACAGCGTTACGTCGCAATGTGAAATCCGATGGTCGTGTGTGGGATACCGCGTGCGTACCTCCCGAAAATCTTCCCCTTCTACCATTACATTCACACACATAAATACACTCAGCTAGTTTTGTGCTCTGGTCTATGGTGCGCGGCGTTTGGTGATTCAATCGGGGGGGCTATGCGCTCCGCCCCCCGAGTCAACCAGCACACGCTCAACCGATCGACGTTAAGAGGAGCTCAGCCCCGCCTTCCATTATTCTCCTACCACCCACCATACACGGGGGAAAATTTTTGGTCGGCAGAGAGGTGGAGGGGGGAGAGATAACTGGCGCTTGGGAGAGCCTCGGATGCTGCGGCACGTTTTTCCCTCTTTTCTCATATACGAATTTTTATAAATTGCGAGGGAGAGAGGGGGAGAGATGATCTTTTGCGGATTTCTCAGCCAATCCTAGTGTCTTTTCCACCCTAACAGTTGGATGGATAAATGTAGAAGTTGTGAGAAAATGTACACTGCACTGCTCTGTGTATATTGGGCACTTTGCCAAGATTTCCATGACTCGTTGATGGCATGAAAGAGAGTGCGGAGGGGGTGAGATTGGTCGTTGGATTATTTGAGGAGGAAAGAGGAAAATGGAGATTTTTGAGAATGACGAGGGAGTTCTGCGGATGACTATCAGTGGTAAATTGATGATTACAATTTTGGGGATGAAAAAATAAATTACAATTTATCGTTACAACTCTCTAAAACAATTTATGACATATTCATATATTTTTTTAATATAGATGATTATTGAATATCGTAAATGATAATATCCACCACACGTGTGACACACGACCTGCCAATGATTTATGTATTTTAACCCAATATGTTTCTCTATTGTCTCACAATCTCATTTGTATTTTTCATTTTCCGTATAAATTGATATCTCAAGAAATACACTTGTGTACATTATAGTGTAGTATAGTAAAATTACACGAGCTCCTATGATGATGCCAAATTTTAACAAAACTGGTTATCGTGTGGTTTTGGTTTGTGTGCTAATATAATTGACGCCATAATCTAGATATCGAGACAATAAAAAATTCGATGTAAACACAGCCCCCAGCGATCTAACTCACATGTCTTGTCCATTATATTGTTTACCCTCATTTCATCTTTTTTTGATTTAATTACGAATTTAATTGTGTACTACTGATAAATTTTCATGTTAAATATCTATTTAATAAAATTGCTTAATTTGAGTTTTTGATAAATATCACAGAATCTGTGCTAGATAGCAAAATTCATAGAATAACCTTTTTTGTAGCTCTCATTTTTCTCTACAAAAAAGGTCTTCAAGAGATTTTTCCCCTCTCACTTGGATACCCAGATATTCTTAAAAAACTATTTAAATAATTCCACTACTGAATTACAAAATTAGGATAAATTAGGAAACACGTTTTCTAAAAACATTATCTCTATTACTAGAACGATTCGTGGTTCAATTAAGTGGAAATATTGATTTGTGATCGTTGGAAGGCGATATGTGTGTGGTATTGTTGACAATAATAATCGTTAGCTTGTACATATAGGGCTCTAGAGAGACATCGACTATTGAACTCGAGCTAGATAACAGGTAATTTGGGAGATAGAATTTGACATAGACATTAACTGGATTGTCGTGTTGTTCTATTTAATATGGTTGATGGTGTGTTGACGCAGCAGGTACTTTAGAATTTTTCGTTTTTTTTTTTCTTACTTCATCTTAGTTTTGTTAAACGCGTTTTAAACACTATTTTTATTTCAGGTATAGCTACTGGTGGGTCGTTGGGACACACTTGACAATACCCAAGGTGTCGCACACTGAAGATATGATGGATCACCATAACGTATACACCAACTTTTTGTGAGTCACATAGTGATGGTTTTGAGGTAGCTGCATTAATGTTCGTATAATGTAGCCAAATAAGAGAAACTGCCTCGAGGGTAAATACACGAGAGAATGTTTGGATAAGAGGGGGAACACCGAGTACGTGAGTATGTCTTCACTATTTCTTTTTTTCCCTCTCTTCTATATTGAATTCGAAAGTGATATTTTCGTTGAGGTGTGGTGTCACATGATCATGTGGATTTTTTAAAAAAATATATATTTTTTCTTTAATTCATGAGAATATCATCTCTGATCAATCGGTGGCCCATTTATTTACCTCATTAAAGTAAGTTTGATTTATTCTAAAAATACTCTGGGATTTCTAAAGAATAATTGCGTCGTTCTATTGTCGTACGATTTTATCTAATAACAGGGATATATTCGTTAATCGATCGATACGACAGTCATAATTAATGATTCGATGATTACGTGCTCTCAATTGTCCGTCATATATCGCTGATTATTTTTTAACGATAACACGTCATTACTCAGAGTAAAGCATTGAGAATTGCGGGTGTCCAATTGATAAGATGATGAATATTTTTTGTTCATTTGAGTCATGTCGATTTTTATTATTTCTTCGCAGAATATGAGATTCTCTGATTCATTAATTATTGGTAATTATTTTGATTAAAAAAAAAAGAAAAATCCTCTGTGAAAGGGGAAATTGCTATGAAAATGAAATCTAATCTCACTAATTCCTACATTATCCTACCGATTATTAGATTACATATGTGCCAGCAAATGCGACCAATACGTAATAATCGTCCTCTCGATATTTTAAATTAATAGCATTAAATCCTCACCAATATAATTTTAATTACTCGAGATATCCTCTTATCGAAGGATTTAAAATACCCAAACGACAAACACATTTATATCTCCGATTATCGTGATAAAAATTTTGTGGATTTTGTATTGAATTTTTATCGATAGCTAGGAAAAACGACAATTTATCAATCATTCGAGATTTAAATCTTAATTACCCAAGTCATGATAAATCATTTTTTTTTCATTAATTCTCAATCATTCATATCAATCACATGAATCCAATATTATCACTAATGACGGAATTCCCCAGAATATCAATTAAATGTCATTAAAAATTCATTATCCCATTAACACAATTTATACTCAAAAAAAACATTAAGAATAGATTATCGATAAAAGGCGTTTTAATTTCTTTTGAAAATACGAAAAAAAAAAAAAAAAACCTCAATAATCTACACAACAAAGAACCAATTTTCAAACTCAAGATTATCATCACAAGATAGTAATCTTCATTTTTTCTTGGTAACCTATCAGAAAGCAATCAATAGTCCCACCAGATAATCACAGCTGTTTTTTAATTGAAATTCAATCGCAGTGTCTCGAATGCATCATTAAAAATAAATTAATCCAAGTATGTAAATATCCCAAGAGTGTAATTATATCATTTAACTTGAGGCAGTTTGAGATATGACGATGCTTAATATCCTTCGTCCCTGAGTTCTGGTTCTGGTTCAAGTTCTTGTACCTCAGCTATTTCCTCCCCTATCCCCCCCACCATTTCACCCCTCCACCGTCTTTCTATCTCGCAATTATAGGCAAGAGACAGGGTAAAATAAGAGTGAGATAGAGCATCATCAGGCAGCCCAAGCAATCCGCCATCATCAAGGACCTCTTCCGTAATTAGAATCTCCCCTGTGGAGGTCGTCCAGTATTATCCCCCCCCCCCCCCTCCATATATACTTGGGTACAACTATCGTCCTCTGTACCACCCCAGGCTGACCATTACTTTTAATGGCGTTGTTAATGAAACTAGGTGTCGCCAAATTAACCTCTCGTTCCACAGCAGTGCTCAACTTTGCTGAATATAGTCTTTATCTCTCGGTTGAAATATCATTGAATACATGTGGTTTAATTTTCCATTAAAAATAACAGAATTGTAACAAATTTTTTAACTATTTTAATAAATAACTTTAGACAAAATTACTGGTAATTTTGTTTAAAGTAATTAAATAAACATTTCAAAGTTAATTAAACTCGGAAATATCCTGGAAATTGTCTGGAGTTGGACGAAAAAACAGTCAGAGTATGAAAACCACTGTAGAGGGGCTGATTATCGCGCTAACCACCCCCCAAGCGCCAATTAATCTTAACTTTTACGGGGCTAACACTTTTCATTAAGCCCACCCTCTGCCCACCCGAGGTATTTTGCCCCCCTCCCCCCCACCATCTCTCCTATTTTCCCCTCTTGATCCCTCGCGTGCAATGCCACCCCAATTCGCGTGGATCGTTCCAGGAGGGACTCTGGCGTCTCCTTGTTGCAGCCTCCGATTCCTCTCCTCCTCCTCCTCCTCCCACTCTTTCTCGCGCCCCAGAGAGGGTGGTGGTTGGCATTTGGTGGGGCAACGGTGGGGCCAAGGAAAATGGCTCCCAGGACAAGCGTTTAATCTGGCTCTAATTAGCGACTTACTCTCATATCCCTCCCTTGGTTACCCCTTGGGTACCTTCTCAAGTTCTCACTCTGTTTTCTGGGTTTATACTACTTTCTACTTGACTTTACTTGATATATCTCAAACATTTTTTATTGATATTATTTATGAAGGGAATAGTGAGTATAATTAAAATATTAGTACAGTCGAATTATTTATATTTATTTATATTGAGAATTGAATGTTAATTAATAACAATAATTCTCATTGATCCTCTAATAATTATTTTGTAATCATTGATGTTTAATTATAATTTTAAAAACTCTATTGTTTGAAAATTGAATGTTTTTTTTTTTGATATAATAATTAAGAAAAAATTATTTTTAAAAAATTATTGAGAATTTTCGTAATTTCGTATAATGATCAACTGTCGAGTTGATACCATCAGAAGGTAAAGCTTGAATTTCATGATAAACTTGACTGTTTCTCCGAGGAGGCAGCACTACCTTATGATCAGGGTTGGGCATATCTCGCAGATGGAAGTTTTCGACGTGACATGGTCAAATACCGGTAATTTACGTCTAAAACGTTCAAAATATCAGAAATTGTCATAAACATTAGAAAAAAATAATAAAAATACAGCACATTTCAATACATCGGTGCGTGGTCTATTTTTTCTTCGGCATAAAGACCGGACATGTCGTGGGATAAATATTTTGAGTCAAATCATGTATGACTGAAATTATTCTCATTAGTGATTAATCCAGCAAAACGAATCAATCACTCATCAAAATAACATGGCAATTTTTTACCAGAATAGCCGCATCAGATACATTGCTTTTCAACAATTTTCATTCGATTTTATTCTCATTCTATTTATTCACCGGAGAAAATCTATCACTAATAAAAATGATGATTTGTTAGATATTGGAATTCGACGTACTTGGGCAGAGTTGTTTTTTTAGGACGAATTCCATTCTAATGAATTTTGTTCATCATTTCATTACTGATAAAGAAAAACGAAAAGAAAACTAATAACAAAAACGTTAAAAAATCATTACAATGTAGATATTTTTAGAATTTACTCGTTAAAAAGTTATCAAGAATTTTCCAAGCTGTTCAAGATATTTTCAACACGAGTCTAAATGATAGAATTATTGAAAAAAATCATAAGAGACTTTCAATAATAATCAAAATGGAGACGATTGTCGAAAGTTTTCAAAAATTCATGGATTTTCTTCGAAAAATTCCATTGCGACGATAGACGATCAGATGGTGTCAGAAATTGTCAGAAAGCTTTGAAGTAATTTACGTGTTTCTGACGTGTCTAAAACTAAGTAATTTACCTTATATCATTTACTTGCCCAACCCTGCTTATGATCACTAGAGCGCGGGATTTGTATTCAAGTTTCATCATAGCACCTTTCCAAGCCGATGGTTTGAATTTCATCGCGAATAATGCGAGAGTGCGTGGAAAATAAGGAGTGGGGAGTGAATCACGTGAGTCCTTATCGATGGCTAGAAACTCGATCAGTTGAATTAAGAGTAAAACTCCTTTCTACGCACCGGCAACAACTTTGAATTTAATTTTTTGACTTTCATTTTTCCACTTTGGAGTGATTGATCTTATCATTGAAAACAGACATTCGTTGTACGGACTCAAGTATTGGAAAAATAAGTCGTGTGTGTTGAGCCAAAAGGTGATATATACACTTTCTTGGGGGATAGCGAATCTCACGTTTCAGATAATTCTGAATCGTTTGAGCATAACTTTGTGAAACATTTTTTTTGAAGAAATTCCAACCAAATTTTTTTTTTCATTTTTTATTTATATATATATATATATATTTTTTCCTTCAAAATGACTTCTTGAATGCAGAAAGCATTAGTCAAGTCATAAACTTTTTAAGGACGCTACAGTTTCTTTCCATTTTTGGAAATTTCGAGCCAAAAGGTGATATGTACACTCTCTTGGGGGATAGCGAATCTCCACGTTTCAGATAATTCTGGATCGATTGAGCATAACTTTTTCAGACCTTTAAAAGTATCAAACGAAGTGTTAAACGTAATCTAATCTGGACAGACAATTTTTAGTATCAGCTTTGTAAGCAAATGTCTCAATTTTTCTCACCAGTAGACCAACCAACTCTTCATTTCAGTTGGTAGTGAGTCGGTGTAGAATGATGATGTTACGATATGAGTAAACGTGGCACATCTGTATTATAATCAAACGTAAAAATATCATCTTCGGTAATACAACAATAAATCGATGTTTACTGGCACTGGTGTTTGCTCAAGACATGCAAAAGGCTTGGGGGTGTTTCGGTTTATTGATTATTTTTACACTGGTATTTATCGTTTTTTACCTGAGTAATTCGGGGAGCATTGAACATATCAATGATTGGAGGATTCGAAAGTGGAACGTGTTTGATGGAACTGATGAATCAACACTTGAAGAGTTTAAGGTAATTATATTGAAAAAATAATTTCTTTTGTTATTAATAATTATGTATTTCAATATTATTTGTACATTTCATTCATGATTTATCAGTTGTTGAGAATTTTTAAAACTTATGGAGAGAAAATGAAATGAAATAAATGAATGGAGTTGAATAAAGGTGTTTATCATATTTGTTCGTGCTCAATAACACATGCTCTACGTGCGTATCATTTATCACACGTGTGTATTATCAACAAATAACAAATCTTTACTCTTCTGACGTTAGAAGGTCCATGAACGATTGCAGCTGTCGCAGAGTGGCTTTAGAGGAGTAAAAACAATCCTCTACTGGAATACAATGTACGTCGAGAAGCACAAACACTTTATGTTTGGTACGGGAGATATTTTTCGAGGATGTCCAGTGCCTCATTGTTATGGAACTCCTGACAGGTATTTTTTAAAGAATTTGGAGGATTATGATGCTATTCTCTTTCATGGGATTGAGATGAATCTTTGGGATTTGCCTAGGAGTAGGTCTGATCGTCAGAGATATATTTTCTTCTCTTGGGAGTCTTCTGCGTCTAGGTAATTAAATAATTCATTAGTAAAGTTGAATACGAAATTATCTCAAGAATGAGTGATTTTAGGAGAAAATGTCAAAAGACACTTTTTGCTGAAAATTTATATAATATCTACAAAAAATATCTTCAGACATTTTCCTCTAAAGTCAATAGTTCCTGAGATAAATGCATCGCAATCTTGTCATTTATTGCAGGCCCCTAATCCGTGACTCTTTCGTTCTAACACCCAATTACTACAACTGGACAATGTCATATCGTCTAGACTCTGACATCAGACGTCCTTATGGCATAGTTAGAGACCTATCAACTCATGAAATCATAGCTCCACCTCCAAATCCAGACGACATTGTACCTTGGAAAACCCCAAGTTCCTACAAAGTCAGCAATGAAGAGTTGGAGATCATAAAAGCAAAAAGTCGAATTGCTGCTTGGTTCGTCTCTCATTGTGGTACTCTTTCAAAACGTGAAACTCTGGTTCATGAGCTTCAAAAGCACTTTGAGGTAATTGTTTTAATTGAGTTCTTTACGTAATAATAATCCCATAAAATTTTCATCCTTTTTCGTTTTTTCAAAGGATGAGAAAATAACTTGAAATGCAATTTTAGCGACATGAAAAATCATTATTGCTTGTAAAATTGAACTATTAAAATCTTCCAAGGTATTCGCATATCTTTATATTCCGTGTGACCGTTGATAAGTATTCGTCAAATGTGTTATCATTTTTTGAGTTATGTTTTACTGTTTTAAAATTCAAAAGAAAAACTGCGCTCCAACTGCTTTGAAAAACAATTTTAGAGCGATCATACGATAAATTTTATGATTTCGATGGTGTGACATTTTTTAGTTATTTAAATACCTCAAATAGAGAATTTCAACGAATTATTATTATTATTGCCAGGTTGACATTTATGGAGGCTGTGGTAAACTACAATGTCAACCAAAGAGCGACGAATGCTATCACCTTCTAGAACGCGACTACTTTTTCTACCTCTCCTTCGAGAATACCCTCTGCAAAGACTACGTAACCGAAAAGTTATTCCTCACAATGTCAAGATACATAATCCCCATAGTTTACGGTGGTGCTGATTACTCAAAATTCGCCCCTCCCCACTCCTACATAAACATAATGGACTTTAACTCGACAACTGAACTGGCAGAATACCTTCTGAGATTATCACAAAATCCAGTGGAATATGCTTCCTACTTCTGGTGGAAGCAGCATTATTCAGTTGAAGACTCAACAAAGTCGACACTCTGTGATTTTTGTGAAAAACTTCACAACGACAATTTGCCAAAGAAAACTGTAAGTGATTTTGAGAAGTATTATATCACAGATCAGTGTTACTCACCAGGAAATTTAAGTTGGATAAAGACGATGTATAATGATGCATTGAATAGGAGAATGATGTTTAGGTGGATTAATTAGATTCATACTCAGAGTTGTGGTTCATTAATTTATTGATACATTTATGTAAATAAAATATGCACTCTTCTGATAATCATTCGTTTCTTAAAATAATTTAACAATATGGATAACTATACAAGTATAAATATATCTACATGATGATTGTAATTGAGGAGTCTCAGGGATGTGAATAGACTTTGGTAAGTTGGCTGGCGATTTGAGGGAATAAATAAAGGGAGGAGAAATTTCAGCTCATGACTTTGTCTATCCATGGTACAAATTTTTGGATATTTGTGTATACACCGGGTAGATGTTCACGTCCACAACCAATGCCCCAGGAGACTAGGCCAATTAGTACGTGTCTGCCTTCTACTGCCATTGTTAGAGGTCCACCTGAGTCTCCCTATAATTATATGAATTCAATTAAATATTCCAATGGAATAAGAATGAGGGAATAATCACTTACTTGACAAGAATCTCTTCCTCCTTCTTTATATCCAGCGCAGAGAAAGACATCGTGAATTGTCTCTCGTCTTCCTGCTGCTCTAAACCATCTCTGACATCTCTCGTTCGGTATCACCTTTAAATATTGTCATTGTGAAACAATTATCTCGAGAGGTTTCTTCTAGTTGCTTAATGGAAAGTTTATCTTTGAGTCAATAGTCTGTGTGTTGATTTTTTTGTGATAATAATGATTGTTTTGATAACGAAGGTGATGGGAGAATAGAAGAAATACGAATGCTTCAAAATTATAAGATTTTTCTTCAGTATTAGCTTGGTTGCCTAGCAATTGGTGGAAAATTGAATTTCAAACTTGAACACAAATCTTTGCTGAGACTCTTCTCATAAATTAAAAATTGATAAATTTTTGAATGAATCACCTCTACATCAACTTCTTGTAGAACAGAAGGTGCTGAACTCTGTCCATGCCTGGTCCTTCCCCATCCTGCAACAGTAGCCGTTCTCCCCTGTATCTTGAGATTTCTCGCTGGCAGGCATACCGGTACAATGTGCTGCTTGAAAGCCACAGCCCTGGATAGCTTAACCAGAGCAACGTCATTCCGGAAGTCCGTAGGTGAATACTGCGGATGCACCTTATTTTTTTTTTCCCCCCCAAAACCCATTACCTCATTATTCATCATTAAGACACGCATAATACCAACAATGTGCACTTAACACCTGACCGAGACACATGTGAACTCATTAGTCATTACCTCTTTGCGTTCTATATTATATTCTTCGTGCAGATGCTTCTCAGCTCTGTCTCGCACGTCCCACTCGCCTAATCTGACTTTGAGATTATTATTAGGAGTTCTGAAAACATGAAAATTCACTCGTCCAAGAAATGTCAACAATAATTTGTAATAATTACTCTTTAATGAGTGCAAACAAAGGACTTACGTTGCAACACAATGTGCTGCAGTTACGACCCATCGATTATTGAGCAATGCTCCTCCACAAGACAATTTCTTTGACAAAAATCCACTCTTGATAATTGCCGCCTGAAAGATAAAACAGTAATATTATAAGACACCAGTATTGATAACTTTTCTAGGAATATTTTGAGTTGTAATAAATGATCAAAATATTTATGATTACGATTAAAAGTTGGTTATTAAAATCACTATCAAAATTCATAATCAATCAGTTGATAACTCAATCAATCGTTAAGCATAACAAAAAATTATCTCAATTATGAAACTTTGAAATTATTTCCTCAACTAGTGATTAATCGACCAATAATTCACGAGTGAGAAATGTAAGAGTTGAGAGCCAGAGACAACAATAATGAATCGTAAAAAAAAAAATCGTGAATAATAGTCAAGCGAAAGGATAAAAAAGAGTTGGAGATTCTCGAGCGTGTCAGGTACTCTCACCTGCCACGGATGACTGCCGAAGCTCGAGCTGTGTCCACCTACGATTCTGTTGCTCCTGGTGTAAAGTTCCCCGCAGCCTGAGAACAAAAACCGCCTATCAATAATTACTCAAGATTTGTATGTCAATAACCAGCAGGTAGAACCAATTTTTGACACCAGTAAAGGAGAGAATAAGTGAGAATCTGTTGTGCCATCGTTTCGTCTCTTCAACATCCAGTCGTGCATTTCGGTCACATTCAAGCTCGTCAAGTTTCTATCACCTGGATTGACCTTCAGGGAAGGCATTATTGCAGTGAAAGAGTGATAGAAGAACAGAGGAAGAAGTCAGAAGAGTAGAATAGAAGTGTTCGTGCTGGGATCCTTCATTTTTTTTTTTTTTTTTTTTTGGTACTCGTGATTTTAGAATTACCACGGTACACCTCCTCATCCTGGGCATAAGATGGATAATCAGCAGTAGTACCATGATGTGAGGGTCGATTAATCTCGTAGTCATCGTCTGGATAGTAGTTGCTTGAATGGCTGACCTCTGGATGATTTGGCTGATATGGTCTATCGTACGACGACACCTCGTTAGGACGCTCCTGTTCCCAAGCGGAATACGTTGGCTCGTAATTTCCCGGATCCTCGTTAACGACCGTCTCATGTTGATGATAATTTGGACGCTGCGGGCGTCCCTGGTTGCCGTAGATACGGACATCGTCGTCGATGTAAGGACGATTTGACAGGTTCAAAAATGCTAAAAGTTATCTTTCTCAAATTGAACTGTTCCTATATTTCTGTAAAGCTACCTCTACCTCTCTCCATCACATTATACACTTGCGTGATCGCAATTAATTTTGGGAAAAGTAAGAAACTCAAGTCCTTCATCTTCTCAACAAAACATGTAGCTAATTTACAGAACAAAGTAATGTTGCTAGTGGAAAATTACTCACTAGAAATCCCGCAAAATCATGGCTCGATTATCACTGAAGAAGTCACGGACATATGTGAATGTCATGTGGATAACATTGTGAAATCATATTTTATTATTTCGAGGATTTGAAAAGTCTTCATGACAATAAAAGGCATATAGTACAAATATAATGATTCTTCCTTGCTGTTACGCATGATGAATCATTTTTTATTCCATGACTAAAGGACAATGCATGTTCTAGAAATACTAAACTCGACACTTTATATGATAGAATAAATCTCAAAAGTCTCAATCACGGAATCACAGGATAACAAAGTCAACACAATCAAATAAGACAAATAATTAAAACTGATTAAAAGTACTTACTGGCATTTTGCAAAAGCCCAACACCACTGCTGGGCCTAGCTGGCTCCTTTTCTGGAATATCATCATCATCAACGCAGCAGCTCCATATCAGTCCACCAGAGCATAAATCCACTGGTCTACCTCCACCCAGTACACAGCTGATGCTCAAGCCACACTCAAACCTAGCTCCCTTGTACTTGCACGTCTGAGGTATCACTATAAACGAAACAAATAATCTCCATTAAATTTCACAATTCAAAATAAATCTTAACGGTTTTCAAATCCAACATCTTCAGTTATAAAAAAAAAAAAAAGAAGAACATTAAACTTATTGCAGATGAGATTTAGCACACGATAAAAAAAAGACGGACATCCTCATTAGCTTTATTGTTGCTTAGTGTAACACAGTGGACACCGGTTGGCAAGTCAACCTGCGAGACGACCAGGACTTTTATAATAATCATTGATGTTTTTAAGACATACTTCTACCAAGCATATCCATGATCCCGCTATGAAGATGTGTTCCATGCCCACGGTGATCCTCAACATTTGTATAATTGTGCTTCTTCCTCAATGTTTCAACAAGAAGAAGTCCCTGCTCATGGCTAGATAATTTTCTTCCTCGTCCACGTCGTCCTCTTACCTCATCTGCTCCATACTCATCCCCAAAATCTGTGAGACTCTGGCCTCGAAGATTCGCCAAAAGACTCTGAAGTTCATTATTGTCCTCGTCACTTTGCGACGAGTCAAATGATTGAAGATCTGCCAATTCAGTGTCTGATAGTTCTTCCTCCATCATTTTGCTCTGAATCACTCGAGTCTTCTTGTAATTGCGAGGGGATTGGGTCGATTGTGGCTTTGGTTGTTCATTCAACTTGGAATCATGGCGAATTTCCTTTTTTTCGAGTCTTCGAGGCCTGAAGAACTCAATTGGAGGCACTTTTCTATCATTTTCGTCAATGGAACTTGCTCGTCTTTCTGTTGGAAAAAAACTTTGCTGCGGAGAACTCCATCTAGGATAGAATCTGTCTGGTCTGTTATTACTATTTCTGTACACATCTCTTCCCTCAATATTCACCAAACTATTTAATATTAAGATGAAGAGAAGAGATGTTAGGGAGACGCTGCAGAGCCTTGGACCAAGTCGAGGCAGCATCATTTCCACACGGAGCACTCAATGTATTATCACAAATCCATTAGTCATTATTTGATTCCACAATTTTTAAAATTAAGAATTCTTATATCATGTTTAATCACTTTATGAGGAATCAGTTAACTTGGAAAACTTCACATGTATGATACTGAACAACGTCTGTGACGATAGCTATCGCTGGAGTGTCTTTGAACGCCTCTACTTGCTTTCACCGACTTTGGCTTTCCCATCGTACCAACGGCGATATCGCTTCTTCTTCCTCCAACCTCCCCACCTAGAATCGTGCTAACAATCAAGACCAACAACGTCCTCACCGGCCTCGCCTTATTCCTTTCTCCTCTTTGCCTCTTGCCAATCGTTGGTCATCTTCAAAAACATGGTAATGATTTATCATTTGCTATCACATCATCATCATGCCCAAGAGCATCTGATTGAATCTCATATGGACACCTGACATAATTTCACGAGTGTCTTTTCTTTTAAAACGAAAAATCCAAAGAAATTGTGGGGTTGAGGCAGGTCTCGCGTGTCGCCTGTGCGTCATGCTTCGAAAATTTTTGTATTCCTACAGAAACTCTTTTGTTGGGGTGAATGAATCACCCCCCCCCCCCTTGCATGGTCCTGTCCCCTTTCTCTTTCATGCCAAACATGGAGATGAAAAAAAAAATTGACGCGTGAAGAATAATACAACTTTGGTATTCTTTTTTTTTCTTCCGCAGCATGACAAAATAGCGGACAAGCTATTGAACATACAGAGTGTGTCTCTGTTAGATAATGTGACTATGCGAATTTTTCAGATCGTGTGACTCTAATGTCGACTCGGCCGTAACGAAGACGACTGGTTCTTATAGTTTCTTTATTTTTAAAATGTGCCAGCAATAGCGACAAACTCTCGAGAAAAACATATTTTCAAACTGGTTCATGTGATATTGATATTAGGTTTGAGTATTGTAGGATATATATGAAGGGAGAGAGGGATTTACTTACGTCCCAGCTCATCGAAGAAACGTGATTGCTCGATGGAGATTTCATTACTCGTGACATCCTTTTCATTAGCATCTGAATGGAAAATTGAGGATTAATCAATTCATAAAATCACACGGTGATGAGGATCGATTATTTAATTAATATCTCCTAAACTAGTGGGTTTAGAGAAAAATTGAAAGAGACATTTTTTGTAGCTCACAATATTCTTTATAAAAAAAAAAAATTTTTCACAAATTTTGATAAATTCATTCGTTTGGAAGATATCTTAAAAATAATTTCATCTCGTCTTCTATTTAAAACTTACCAATTATTGACAAATATTTATCATTCCTTCTACCTCCAGCAGTTCTAAGTTCCAGAGATACAAGAAAAATTCCAATAGTCAATAAAAATTGAGTACTCATCTCTCCAAAAAAAAAAAAAAAAAAAAATCTCAATCTCCTTGAACTCTATTTCTCCAAAAATCTAATGATATTCATTTTTCCCAGCATAATTCAATAATTCCTAAACAAATATATTGTTTTTTTCGCCTGTCCAATCGCCATCATTCTCAGTGTATCCAAGAGCTGTATGAGAGAGACAACATTGACTCCTCCGTGCACACGTAAAGATCCTCGATTGTATTTAATCTTGATCCTTCGTACGTTTAGGTATATACAATCGTGAAATAAGTAGGACACGAAAGCAGGCCACTGAAACAAGTGGAACGGCTTTTAATGTTTGTAGGTATTGGGGGAGGCAAGTGGTGACGTTCACCGTTCGCTCCACATGCGGAACTTCATACTATTCTACATGTGTTGGTGATGTATACAATGACGATACAACACCGAATGTGTCATTAGTGAAAGTTTTTTCTTCTCCTACCCTCTCCCCCAACTTTCGACTTTTGATGATGATCACAATACCATAAATAATTATTGTACAAAGTTTTTTGTATATCAACTCAAAAACAACTTTTTCTCCCGAAAAAAAACAACTATTTTTTTTATTCTTATAAAATATGAAAATATGAGAAGAAATTATTCTAATTTTTTTTTTTCTTCATTTCTTCTGTTTTCAGTTATGACAATGACCGGATGACGAGAATGAGGCACAACTCTCCTCGATGGGCTGATGATTAAAATATACGATATACGAGAGGGAAAGAAAGAAAGTAAGTATGCCGGTTGAGGCCTTAACATTGCCAGTTTCCAAGGGCACTTTCGCCTCGGTCACCATCACGTACCAACTTGGCCTTCTTCACCTTTTACTATTATTTATATTCATCTATCAACAAAACAACCAGAGTAGTTTTATTAATTTCTTCGTGTCGCATTTGTTGGACATTACCAGCTTGTTGAGGAAAGCTAGGAAATTTAAAACTTTTACTTTGTTACAATGAGATATATATTGTCAAGAGAAAACAACAATTCACTTGTTTAACAACGAACCATAAAATTGATGGTGTAAAAGTGATGTTCAATTTTTCAAAATAATTGTTTTTAAAAAAATTTACATTCTTCAATTTTTTTTTCTACTTTTACTTTTTCTCTGTTTTACGTTGAAATTTTAATAATTTTAATATTCATATCCGGTCATTTTGAGATAAAAAAATTTGGTTTTTTTTTTTTTTAAAGTAAACTCGTTTCACTTTACGTAAACAATAAATTCACATCAACTTACCTCAATTATTCGTCACGATTAATTGATCAATTTTAGTGATTAATGATAATTTTATTAACTAATTAATGAGTAGTCCGGATTATTGTTTCAGGAGGTGTGAGATCTGAGTGATTAGGACAGCACGAAACACCGGTGACTACTGATGAGGAACAGAAATATCGTCATTCTGTTGGGTACACTCTGAACACGTTTAACAGCCTCCTCTTCACCTCACTCTCTCACCTCGTTGATATTGGGACCCCTACAACGTATCCAATGCCATCAGTGAGTGAAATCTTGGCTCTCTTATTCCTCTCTTCACCATTTCTCCACTTTCATTTTTTTTTTCTCCTCTTCCTTCCATTTTTCCCTTTCTCAATTTCACCAGTCATCTTATCATTAAACTCATTGTAAATGAGTGACAACAAATTTCGGAACTTTCAATTTTAATTTAGGACAATGTTGGTACTTTGTGCTGTGACTAAAGAATTCTACTGATTTCTAATTTATTTCGTTCTTATTCGTCAAATCTGAAATTTTATTGACTTTCTTCATTCCAATTGGATCATTATAACAGTCATTTCGCGATTAATAATAATAGCTCTGGTATCTATTAAATTAGAGGTATGACACGACATGAAATGGTTTCACTTTATGATAAATTCAGGCGGTTAGAAATTTCAAACCATATCAGTGGTAAATTTTAATTCGATACCAGTTTTTAAAGGATATCTCGAAATCCACGGGAGATATCAAGATTTTTATAAGGACCTTTTTTGTAGGGCTCAATGAGAGGTAAAAAAAAGGTCCTCATTAAAAATTCGCCATCTCCTTTAGATTCAAAGATATTCCGCAAAAACTCCTGTATCATTAATTTTTTTCAATTTATTCCTTCTTGATTGGTTCACAGTAATAGTTATTACGTGATGGTAAACGATACCTTTAGCATCCACTAATTAAGGAGTAAAAACTATCTGTTTAGGCGCTATATGATAAATTCTCGTCGAATACTGGCAAAAGAGATGAACATAATTCTCTCGAAATCCCTAAAAAAATCGATGAATAAATTTTTTCAAATTAAATATTCTAAAAGTCAAGTTCAAATCTTCAGGATGTGAAAGTATTCTTTGGAATTCGAAAAAACTAATTGAAATATTTTGAATACCGTACGGTGCTGCTCCACCGCGCATATTCAAAGAACTCGTTCATCTCCGTTCATCTCCACAAGATGGCGGAATACGTTTTTTTTGACACAATCGTGTGTGTGTTTTCGATTATGCCACCGTATGATTGACAGTATTGTCATTCGGCATATTCTGACGTATTCTCATAACAATCGAATCACCTGTTTCGATGAATTAATCAACAATATAAACTCTGAATGTCTCATAAAATGCTATCTCATCGTTAATTGAAAAAAATATAGATTTTTCGTTGTAATTGAATAATGCGAAATCCCTGTTAATTTAATAATTGAGCAATTAGTATTTCAATTGTTACAAAAATGGAAGAATCGGCGAAGCCATTCGCCTGTCCCTCTCCAGGGTGTAATA
This sequence comes from Coelinius sp. EB29, assembly GCA_035578325.1. Classification (NCBI taxonomy): domain Eukaryota; kingdom Metazoa; phylum Arthropoda; class Insecta; order Hymenoptera; family Braconidae; genus Coelinius; species Coelinius sp. EB29. Next base: position 5,334,330 of record JAOZGT010000009.1, on the reverse strand, counting down.
TGGTGAGTAAACAATACATTTAATTTTCCATAAAATCCTTTTATTATCGTTTTTATCCGCATGGACCTAACCTCATACAATCTGAAATTACTGAGAGTAATTAAATGTTACTGTACAGAGCTTTACGAACGAGGATCATCTGGTGGTTCACCAGAAAAAACACGATATGATATTGAATTTAGGGAGTAATAAAACTGGAGTATTTATTGGTGAGTTTATTTATTGATTATGTAATTATCTAAGAAACTGATAAGCTTGGAGGAAAATGTGAAAAGACTTTTTTTGTGGAAAATTTTATGAGCTTAGAAAAAGATCACTTGATATTTTGTCTAAAAGTTACTCATTCTCGAGATAAATCTACAATTCATCAGCGAGATGGTAAAACAATATGAATCAAATGAATTTGAGACTTTTTGATGAATGGCTTTGAATCTGAGAGGGATAGAGGAATTTTTGTAGTCACATGAGAGCTACAAAATTTCCCCATCTTCCTTCAATATTGAAATAATTAGCAAAATTGAATTATCTCGTTAATTACATTTTTTTGTAAATTATCATTACAGCTGATCAAACACCAACACCAACAAGATTTATAAGGAATTGTGAGGAAATGGGTTTATTTCAAGATTTACAAAATGTTAATCCGTTTGAGGAGACATTCAGAAGAGCTGTGGAAACAGGAAAACTTGGATCATTACCAGATTCAGAGGTATGTGTTATTATAAATAATTTATTTGATACAAAAATACTAAAAATGATGTATTGTAATTTATTTATTTAACAGATTGTTTCGAATGATGATACATTGCACACACCCCACGTTTTTCCTCACATCGAGAATGATCAGTCTGGGGGTGGAAAATTGCCTTCCGATATCCCTGAGAGTCCTTGTGAAATCACTAGAAATGTCACAAGTACAACGACCATTAAAAAAACAACTGAAACTGTTGTTATCCAGGAAGCTGATACCTCTGCAACACCTGTCATACCAACATCAAACAGTCTGTGAGTTTTAATTAATTCATCAAGTTTCTTGAGTTATTTGGGCTGTTAAAACTTGAAGCTTTAAATTATCTCGATATGTAGTGACCTGGAAATTCAATTTCAACAGCTTTGTTAGTTGATTAACACGTTGGAGTTGATTAATTAATGATTTTAGACGTATTTGATACCCAATGAAGGATAAATAATTCTGTAATCTCATTTATCTCGAAAACTAGTGGTTTTAAGTAAAAATGTCAAAAAATCATTTTTGTAGCTGAAAAAATTTCCTCCAAAAAATGTTTCTTTACATTTTTCTTTCAAATCACTCATTCTCGAGATAATTGGGTATCTGAAGAGATGTAAAAATATTGAGCTGTTGAGTTTCATCACTTCACTTATAAATTCATTCAATTAGAGGTTTGATTATTGCAGAGTCAGTAAAATTTATGATTCTCCAGGTCAATTTATAATTCATGGTGATCCACTCGATCAAAACATGAACGAATCGATTAGTTCCTTTCTTCTATTTATTTCTCTCGAGTCTTCTCACAGATTTCGTTTCATTGGTTGAGTTTGCAATAAATTTCAAAAGTCCTCTGTTCGATTGGCTCTTGAAAACATTGAGTAAGCTACTCAGGGAATAATTCAACAACTACTTTGCTTCCACTCCAGTAATTCACCCAGTGAATCTCTCATTTATGTAGATCAATAAATGGAGAGGGAGTTCAACTTCTCCTGAAGATGGACGATGGTAAATTGATGCCAGTGTCAGCAATTCCAGTTTGTGACTCAAATAGTGTCCCTAGTATTACGACTCAGCCATTAAAACCACAAACAATCGTTGTAAGAACGGCTCTTCCAGTTAAATGCCCACAAACAACAGAATCGAAGATGGAAAAAATGTCTTTAGCAAAAATGGTGAATATTTTTAGTTCTAATAAAACTAAAATATGAAATGATTATGAAAAATCTATTTAAAAAATCAATTTTCAATATTTGAATGTAAAAAATTATTTCATTCATCTTTACTTGCGAATATCTGTAAAACTGCTAGGTTTAAAGAAAAATGTGAAGAAACATTTTTTGTGGAAAATCTCATGGACTACAAAAAAGTTTGTTTGACATTTTCGTTTACATCTCGTAGTTTCGAAGATATTCGCAAGTACCTGAATTAGTTTCGATGTTTAAAACTTGACTATGAATCCATTCAGTGTTTAATGATTCCTCCAATTATTCCAGAAACTTAAACAAGTCCTTTCAAATAACGAATCCACTTCCGAGCCCGATAAAACCGATCAAAACAAGAATCTCAAAAAATCCTCAGATCCACCAAGTAAATCCCATCCAGAAAAGCCCCAGGATCCTCACAAAAAACAAGACATTCTCGCTCGAAATCGTGCAAGTTCCATGCGAGCTCGAGCCAAAAGAAAACAGTGGGTCCAGCAGCTCCAAAAATCAATGGACAATGTCAACGAATTGAATGCAGCCCTCCAATCAGAAGTAAAATCTCTTCGTTCTGAAGTCGCAAAACTCAAGACACTCCTTTTGGCTCACAAGGACTGCCCCATCACAAAAGCCATGGAGAAAGGTAAATATGGATGCATTTATCAAAAACACAAAATTCGACTTTTTTCTAATTTTACCATTTCTCAACTGTATTAGTCATAAAAAAAAATAAACTATGAATATATTATTCCAGATAACATCGTCATAGAAGCTCAGATGATTCCAATCTCCTCCCACTTTCTGGCATCCCAAATTCCTCTAAACAATCAAATTTCTCCAGGAAAACGAAAAAACTCAAATGACTCACTAAAATCTACAAAACGAAGAGCTACAGAATTGCTCCAAAAACAATCAATTATCCTGCCAAAAATTTTATCTCAACCAGTGAAAGTTGTAGATTTGTCTCAAATCAATGATAAAAGTCCTAACAAACAAATTCTCATTCTGCAGAATTCTTCACCAAGGAAAATTCAATCAATCACATCTCGTCAGATAATTCAAGTGGACCAGAGTCTGCAATTGATGAATGTTGCTTCAAAAAGCACTGGAACGTAGTTCCAAGGGCATAATTCATCAAATAAAAATGTAATTAAATAACTTCAAGTTTAACTTCAATATCAGGAGAAAATGAATTCACATTGAATCTACTCTGAGCTGGAGTTTAATTCCGGCAGTGAGCCAAAAGCAATTAACCATCAATATTAACTTCCAAAATGTTCGATACAGAGTTTAATCCATAGGCGATTAACGTCAGCAGGCTGGAACGTTATAACTATTATTTATCACAAAGTATTAATATTTATTTCATAATTCGGTAGTTTTATGTTACGTGCATTTTCTATTCAGTATTTCATTGAATATAGACATTTCAATGATTAATTTCTGATGAAATTGTTAATAAAAGTATTTAAACATCTTGATAAATTAATGATATTTATTATTTCGGTGGTTTTGACCGATTGAATAATACGTTCTGATGAGACGAGAGATTTTAGTAGGTAATGTCAATAGACATTTTTCGTTGAGAATTTCCTCAGCTACAAAAGAGGTCACTTGACATTTTCTCATAAAATCATTCGTTATGTAGGTAATCACTAGATAATGACATTGATTATTTTGAAAAAATTTTATTTCTTTGTTCTACTAATGAATTACCCTTGAAAATCATTGACATAGGTAAAAATCATTAAATCGTTGATTAAACTATTCCCCTGTTTCGTTAAATTGACTGATACCTCGTACAATCCAGTGACGTAAACACATTAATTATGTTTTTAAACTCACCAAAATATTGAGAATAATACTATCAAATCCTCGATTCACATCAAAAATATCATTTTACACAATTGAAAATAAATTTCACAATAATTTTCCCTTATTTTTTAAATGACGTCCATCGATGTATTTGTAACCCTCGGGCCCTTATCAGTTCTCCGTCCAGTCGAGACGACAATTAACACCGGACAAGAGAATGATAAGGGGCTTTAGGCACGTGTGAGGGCAGTTGTACTATATTTATCAAAAAATATAATTTCAATTCCTTAAAAAAAAAAAAAAAATCCTTCTTCCTCCCAAAGAAAACCCAATACGATTGACTGAATCCCATGTATCCGTCACTGACGGAAACACGAGTAGAGATAACTCTGTTGAATCGTCATGGGCATGTCTCCAAATAGGAAAAAAAAAAACTCAAACGTTCATAAAAAAAAAAAATCTACCCACTGTAGCGAGAAACGGATACACTGGCCATCGTGGACTATCGGATTTGCTTTCTCGACAAATAACGTCGACAACGGTTTTCCTATGCGACGATAAGCAGCACCAGAAACGATAAGAATAATAAAACTAAAAAAAAAAAAAGAAAAAACGACACTGGCGTTGCCTCTACCCCCACAATTCGAAATATTCTCCCTGGTTTCTCGTGTTGCGAGTTTCGCACGCCTGAACTATTTTTACGCCTCTCGTTCCCTCCCCTTTTTCCCCCCAAGAACACACAAAACTTTGACAAACCCAATTCACTCACATTTTCTCACTCTCCTCAACTCGTATCATAAATAACTCAACCTCCCAGATAATTACGTGAAAGAGAATAAATTTGAGAGAAAAAAAAAAAAAAATTGGTTAAAAGTAATTCTTTCAATTTGAAAAGAAAAATAAAATAAATAAAATCATCCATTCTCGAGTAAACATATCGATGACACACTCAAATAAACATCGACTCATATCACCATCGACACGAACACCCAGTGATTCACAACTGTCCTTTGAACAATAAAGAATCTCATTGTTCCAACAGAATCATTGAGCCTCTCCTCCAAAAATAATTCACCAAGATGATGATAAAAAAAAAATTACCACAAATTGATTCACATCTTGTCCAACTGTTACCATTGATTTCACCCAAAAATTGCGTAAATTGACGGGATAAAATAACCGAATTAATGACTTCCTTAAAACATAACTATATTCTGCCCAAAAAAAAAAAAATCAATTTCAACGTTCTGTTCACAAGTACTTTACCCCGAAACCAAATAAAACTGCTACCTCTCACCTTGGCATACCAAAAAGAGCAAAAAACCACACTTCCGACCACGAGGCAAACATGGTATAATACACCGGTCACGTGCCAAGTATATCAGTACGCGCTCGCGCATGACCACGAAGTGGCCCCCGAAGGCATGCGTTACAAACCCAGTGATAGTAGATTATGTTACAAGGGCCGATAAGTATTTTTGCGACAAATATGTCATAATCCGCGCCGAAGGCGCAGATTATGATCTCATTTGTTGTAAAAATACTTATCGGGCCGTGTAACATACGCTATTTTATGTTACGAGGCCCGTCCAACCGAGTTCTGAGAAGCCCGAGGGCGATAGGTAGCAGCCCTAGGGCCGCTAACTGCTACCTATCGCCCTAGGGCTGAAAAGAACGAGGTTAGGGTGGGCCCAAGTGACATAAATTTATTTTTCCACACTGTTTCCACGTTCAGCTCGTGGGTTATGAAAGTCACTAGCTAGTGACTCCAGAACCCCACTTGCTGAACGTGAAAATACTGTAGAAAAATATCGAACGCAACGGGTGCCGCAGGGATAACTCACGCCGTGCGATTGCATCCCTCGCCTTCGGCTCGGGCGCAAACTTCGCACTGCGTGAGTTATCCCTGCGGCACTCGTTGCGTTAAATACTATATTCACATCACACACGCACACGTATTTAACATCCAATCAAGAGTATCATAGAGCCTCACGTGATAACTAAATAAATTCCTGAATAATCCCCTCCAATTGCTCGTGTAATCCAAAAAAGCTGGACTAATTGAATTAACTCAATTAATAATCCGTCTAACAATTATTTTTTTTCCCAATTGTTACGATGATAATACATCTCACGAGACACTCTGTTGAGTCATAAAACTCTGGTATTTTCTACTTAAATTCCATATCCGGTGGCTGTTACGAACTAAAGAGAATAATAAACTCAAATAATTTATATCCACAACAGCTAGCTGGAATGCTAGTCGACCAACTCAACTCTTTATACATATTTCCCCTTTGTGCCCAACACTAGAGTTTATTCTGCACGCGCGGTACAGATGAGAGCGCCATCTTCGCCCTTTTGATCATCTCCCCTCGGTGTTTCTCATTCCCTCTCGACCCCACCACTTGGCATTCACGCACATTTTAACATTGGTGTAGAAAATATATTGTGACGATGTTCAAGAAAAAAGAAATACATTCAATTTTACACATTTTTTCTTATTCTTCCGAGGTTTTTCCAATGTTTCTCTCCTCATTTTTTCACCCCCCCCAACAACACGTCAATTCACGTGATTAAGGTGAGAAGAGGGCAGAGTAACAATGTTGTTTTTTTTAAGAAAAAAAACTCAGAAGGGAGAAACAAATATGAGGGTGCTCTGCGCAAGCACTCGTGCAGCCAACTGCCGTTAACCTCCGGCAGAGCAGCTAAATCTCCATCGTGTTGACGCTATACCCTCCTCACCCACCCTCTGGCAATTCAAAGAAGTGGGGATAACCCGCGCAACTCGTTTAATCTCGCGCAGTAGCCACTACGACCATGTCGACATTTTTCTCTTTCTCCTTTTTAGCTAAAACTTTTTTTTTTATTATGTTTTTTTTTAATCCTCTCACTTGCTCGTTTCCTCCTGAAGATCCGGAATATCTTGGGGCATTCAATTGGCCCACCTCTTACCCCTTGGGATAATGAAATTGAGGGAAAGTGGGTACCACCTTTTTTCGATGGAGATTTTCCTTCCCTTCCTTCATTCTCTTTCAAATACACACGAACGCTAATCGAAGGAAAAGAAATTACTCTTTTTTTTTTACATTCTCTATCCATTCTTATGCTTTTTAGGTTCACCCGTAAAACGGGAAATGGAATCGTGGGATTTATTAGCCATCATTTACCACGACAATTTTTTTTTGCACTCTTCGACCTCTCGATTTTAATGTTTTAGCGTTTTTTCTTCTTTTTTTTTCAATAGTTTGGGACTTTCTTGGGGGGTTTATGTCTTTTGTAATTGGGTTGAATGGTAGCAAGTATGGAGAACACGTGTCTCGCACTGGTATACTGGTATTTTATGGGGTAAATATGGCTGAAGTACATCGGGTCTCATTGCGGCTGGTTTAGTGTATTTATACTGGGTTGTGTGTTGCTCTCGGGTTTTTCGTACATATTAAAATGTAGTCTTGAGAATAACTGGAGTACTCTTGTATTTATTCTCGTATTCCAACGACGATCTGCAAACAAATTTTACGAAAATCATTAGTTTTAAGGATTTTAAAAGATCTAAAATGAGAATAAGTTTTTATTTAAATTAATCTTGGAAAAAAGATTTTTGGTGTTTACAGTAATTAATACCATGTGTAACACGTTGCAGTTGTGATTGAATATTATTGCTATACGTGATAATTTGTAAAACATGAAAGTAGGTAAAATAGGCAAGAATAATTACAGAAAATCAACAGAGTGGATAATTTTATTTTAATTGGTCTGATAAAACTTGAGATAAATTCAGAGTTCAATCATTAATTTATTTTGTTAATTAATTAAAAAAAAAAAAAGAATGAAATTTTTGATTCAGTTGCACACATATAAAAATAGCACAGAAATTAAAATTTTCCAATTAAGAATATTATTTAACTTCAAGAAAAAAGCCACAATTTTCTTTTCGAAATGACTTAAAAAAAACTTGGAATACTTGAGAACAATTTTAAACATAAAAGACCCTCAATTCAATATGATAATGAATCACATTGTATTCAAACTACATTCCCCTGTTTTCATAAACTGTCAAGAGGATCACGGGGTCAACTGTCTAGCATCGAGTGGCATCATTGATATACCAACAGCTTATAAACTCAAAATCAATGAATCCGAAACACTCGAGCGAGTCAAGAGAGATTATCTCCATCTGTAATCTCTGTTCATCCAGAGAATGGGAGAAGAGAGAATTCAACTGGAAAAGTCGTTTTCCTCATAATATATATTTTTTTTAAATCCACTGATGTGATTTCCATTGGTAACACTAGATCATTGGACTATCGTCCATTTTAATTTCTCCAACATTTGCCTCCTGATAACACAAATACAAATATAACAAGAGGGCAGACAAAGAGAGGAAGAGAGGAGTGGACGTTTGGTGACTGTGCGCGACTCTGAATTCCATTACCTATGCAAATTCAATGTTGCTGAACGCCTCGGATCCCACGTTTTAACCCTAACTTTGTTCCACGACCTCGTTGGCCATCGCCCGATATACACGAGCTTAAACACGTCGCTTTGGATAATGCCCACCTAGGCTACAATGTTAAACCACTCAGGAATTAAAAGCTATAAAAAAAAAAAATATGTCTACGAACGAATTAACCGAGTTTTTATCTATTTTATCAATCTATTTGCATTTTTTTGTAATCAAGGTTTTATAATTATTTTCAATGAATCTAGACAATTTTTTCACTTTTTTTAAGAAGAAACATGTTAATGAAATTATTCTGCTGATATTTTTGAAATAAAGGGAGGTGGAGAAATTTGTCAAAAGACATTTTTTGTAGAAAATTTCATGACTCATAAAAAATATATCCTAACATTATTTCGATAAATCGAATGATTATTGAGATATTTGAAAAATTACGTGAATTATCAAAATTTTCACGTTTTGATAAATTTCTGGATTTGTTGAAAAAAATAGGAAACTCATTCAATTTCATATTTTCTGAAAATGGAGAACTCTATTCGATGGTAATTACCATGAATTTTTAATATTCTCTTTCATGTACAAAAATTAATTTCTCAACAGTCTATTTACCCACAATTTCCTTTCCCTTTACATACCTCCCTGAAAGCAAGCTATTCCAAATATAAAAAAAAAAAAAAACAGTGAAGAATTGCTGATGTAATAGAATCGCCGGTTCTTCCAACCTACATTCCACTCTATTAGATTTAATTGGTAGGTTTTACGATACACAAGTGAGACGTGTATACCACGTTCATCTTATCCAAGACACATAACATAATTGCCATTAAAAACGATTGTGTGTATGTAGGACGCATCGTAATATGAAACCCACGAATTATTAGGATAATACGAGTAATTGGTCATTGAGCGTAGGTGATAAATTAATAAAAAATGTCATTTATTTCAAAAACTATTGATTTAACAAAAAAATACTAGAGAACCATTTTTATAGCTGACAAAATTTTCAACAAAAAATGTCTCTTGACATTTTTATCTAAAATCACTCCCTCACGAGATAATTCGATATTAAAGTCGTGAAAAATTAAGTCGTCATATTTTGAAAATTCCACAGCTGAAAATAAATTCCTCTCTCATCCCAGAAAAAAAAAAAACTACCTACCACTGGTTGTATTTTTCCATCCACTCACAAGGCCACTGAAAAGCCCCCCCCCCCCCCCCCACAACTACCTCCTTAAAACCCAGGAGTTAACGTGTTCTCTGGCCGGCTCATCGGATTTCAGTGGAGCTAGCCGAGTGAGAACACAGGAAATAGAAAAGCAAAGTGTGCATACCCCTGGAAAAGGACTGAGAGGTAGAAAAAGAGAATTACACGAAGGTCTGTGCTCCCTCGACACTGGTAAAGGGGGTGCATCTAGAACAAAACCCAAGTGTACGAAAAATTCTCAAAAAAAAAATATCCCCACCATCATGACTTTTGATCTCGCCAGATGGGTGAATTGCCGTATAGGAGAGAAATGTCAACTAAAAAGCGAGAATTTAAAAAAAAACGATGAGTGAAGAGCCAAAAGAGCCAAAAGGGGAATTTGGAAAAATTTCACTGACATTTTTTCCCCCCTGCGTTTTAACCTTTTTTTTTTTTTTTTTTTAATCATGCGTTTGAAGTATACAAAACTTTTACAATTTTCCTCCTTTTTTTTTTTTCTTTTTCATTCTGCTCTGTTACTCTCGTCGGATGATGGCTCGCAACAGCCGAGTTGGATAACAGGCAAATGGGTGCTGCTGGACAGTGTTGGGAGTCGTGGACGATTGATAGTGACGGACGTTGGATTGACCCGCTGGATAGAAGATGCATGTGTGAGAGAAATTGGAGGTGTATGGAGGGCTATACTATTATACTGTGGAGCAGATAACCTGCGTTTGGTGAGTACAGCCTAAGGTCAATGTTTTTGGGACGGTTGTCTGGCCGGGGGCAAGTGAACCGTTGCTATGCCAACGTTGAAGAGAAGAGAGACGACTGAGGGAGTTGGCATGAAATAGGGGAGGCCAAGGGACCAAGAGAAATGCCAGATAAAGACAGATATTATGGGCATATGCATTTTTTTAGAGGGGGGGGGGGGGAGGAGACGTTTTCATTTTTATTGGCAGTCACTGAGACGATGCGAGGGGTGGGGGAAGGATGTGTACATATGGATGAATGAAAAAAAAAAAATTCTGGGATAAAAAACGATCGCACTTCAACCGCAATTCACTAGTTGTGGGTATCAGTGACGAATCGAGGTGCTGATATGAGTTCTTTGGGGTTTTTTTTTTTTTTTTAATACTTCTGAGTGAACATTGAAGGGAAAATGTAATTGATCTGATGGTATGCAGTTTAGGTTGGATGGATGAAGAAGTGAAAGTATTGAGTTTTTTGGGGTGAGAATTTTTTTTTTTGGTTTTTGCGAAATTTTGTCAATTTTTCGCACATTACCGTTTTTTTCGGGTATAGGGTTAAACGGGGTAAACATTGAATTTTTTATCGAGTTAAATTTTATTAAAAAATTTGCGAAAAAATGGTCCATAATTTTCAATGAAAAATTCCAACTAGGATACATGTATCCATGAAAAATTGATTATTTCCGACAATGTAGAATAATATTTGGATGCAGTCTCGATAGACAGGACGAGGCCAATTGTGTTCAATCTTTTAATTCGTTGGGTGTTGGAGAACCAGAGCGCCACGAATACTGCACACAAGCCTTGAATTAAAAAAAAAAAAATAGCCTGTCCCCACACCACTACGTGTCATTCTTATCGTCAAGGACATTAGCCAACCTATTGACGCTACGTCCGGTTCAGTTGGCCGAAAAGAATGCCCACTTCAAGGTGAACAAAATCACATAGAAAATAATAAACAGCTCGAGAGGGTAACTAGAGGGCCAAATGAACCAGGCGGCCCTTGAGACTCGTCTGCTGTGATATTCATATTTATTTCTCTTATTCCCCTCACTCCTCCAGAGAGATGGATGGAAGGACTATTTAAACACAATTTTTTTTCATCACTCATTTCTGCTTAAATCACAGAAAAAAATATATATTAAAAAGCTCAATGCATCGCTATGCCCTTCCCAGAAATTAATCCCATACATTTTGATCATATCAAATGCCACCATTCACGCTAAATCTCTTGTAGGAATTTTGAGACATCAGCAATCTGTACGAGATAATATTCACGATAAGACTCCAACATATTTTCACTCATACATACTACCTCACCTTAAATAATCGGTAATAACATTTCACCGTTGCAATATCCTCCCTAAATTATCCCCATTACCTCCCTAAAAACCATTACAAAATTTAAAGAAAAAAAAATGATAAATCTGAGATTGATGAGAGTGGAGGGTGCCCGACAAGAGACACTCAGTCACTAATTACTTGACTGGAGGCGATTGGGACGTCGTTGTGAATTAGGTACGAGATGAAACCAAGTCAAAGTCTTTTTCGCCTAGACTCACCCCCTTTTCAACCCCCTCCCCCCCCTCGAGCTTTCCACGGCGGATTAAATTTTATCGATAAAAGTGGAGATTCTCTACCTCTTCTCCATTTCTCCCTTTTATCAGGTGTCTCATCGCTTCCTCATACCACTATCCCCCCACCCCCCCCTTACCCACCAAACATCAGAACAAAATAGAACACAAGTATCAAAAGATAAACCAAAGAAAAAAAAAACAATTATTTCTAGTCAATGAACAGAAAATCCTAATTATATTCACCTTCCCCCCCCCCCCCCCTGTTATTTTCCATCCTCAACCCTTCATTTTCAACAAGAGAAGTGCAATGTCGTCTCGTCTCATCCAGGTAAAAGTGGATTTTTTTTCATCTTCATATTTCCCCCCCCCCCCCAATCCTCTTATATTTTTTACCAAATCCTCCTCCACTTCATCTTTGCTTGTACCAAAAGAGTAAAAATCTTGTACATCCACTAGAATGAATCTCACGATTTGAGAATTGCTCTCGAATTAACCCTCTAATGAGAAAATTTTCTCAGTTTTGCTTGGTTTGGTAAAAACGGTCGACAGAATTTTTCAGAGTCTCTGTTGGATTTACATGGTGTAAAAGAGTGAGGGGAGGAGGAAATGAGGGAAAGAAGTCTGTGGAGTTAATCACTAAAGTTGACTTGTCCTCGTTTTTTTCCCCCCCACACCACCCCTCCCCAAAAAAATTCACCAACAGAGATGGCATTAGGTATCGTAATAAAATAAAATGAGAGTGAGAGAGGGATAAGAAAACCATTTGCACGACAAATAATTTTCTCCACAAAATCCGTTGACGAGATTTTCACTTAACCACTAAAACTCAACCAAGTCCAATGCCGACAAATCTAAAAACATCACGTACCCTCTCTATATTCCATTACTAGCTTCATAATGTATCCCCGGGGGATTAATTAATCATGATACTCACAAACTCTGGACAATTTACTCGTCGGAGGTTTAATATAAACAAACTTGAATGAGAGAAAGAGAAGAAAATAACTGCGTAATGGTTTTAGTCGTTTGAGCATCTACCGAGTGACTGAGTACACAGAGATAAAGAGACTATATATATTTTTTTTCTTGTCCTTCCCCTTACGCCACCTCACATGTTCGTATGTTTATGGCCATGTTGCTATTCGTTGGTGCTAGCCAATCGTCAAATATTTCTGTTGTGTTGCTAATGCTTGAGAATTTAAAAATTTTATTTCATCAACTTTTATTCACACTTTCTTTTTATATTCAGTTGATGGTGGTAGTAGTGAAGGGGGGGGATTCAAGAGGCAAATGTAAACATAACAGTGTTATTCTGAGTTGTAAAGAACAGAAAGAAAATTGCATAAAAATAATAACAAAAAATACCAGAGAGACTAATGTTGGATAATGACGCAGGAACATAAAAATACAAGATTTTATTGTAGAAAATGAGAGAAAATGCTTGGAATTTTTTTTTTTTTTTTTCATGCTGTTGAAAGTATGAACATTATTTTTCCAGTCAATGTATTTGAATCAAAGTGAAAGAGGAAATATTTTAGCAATTTAAATTCCGTATTATGTACATTTGGTAAATGTATATCTCCCAGCGGATGTGCAGTGAGTAAAAAAAAAAAGTAAACTGGATAAATCTCGGGTAAACTTTTGTGTGGAATAAAATGGAGGGTACTGTGGGGCCGTATAGGTATGTGATTGTCAAACTCAAGACGAAGAGGTTGTGAAGAGAGGTGGAGAGGGGAGGAGATTGAGTGAATTGGTGGGGGGGGGGGGGCTTTTGCTCACTATAGGACAGAGGGAGAAGCAGGAAGATGTTTCGCAGGGGTAGAATTGAGGTTAGTGCAAGAGAGAATTCTCTTTGTCACGATGACTACACGACAATGCCTCGAGGTAAGAATCCATCCTTCAAATGTGGAACAGCTGCCATCGAATGGCCTCTCTCTCTCTTACTTTCAGTGTCGAGGTGAAAAAAAAAAAAAAAGGTAGAATTCTACTTCGGGTATGGTATTTTAGAGCTAGGCCTAGGTACAAATAGAGTGATTCAACCTTGCTAAATCTTCATTTGAGTCACTTTATTTTTATTTCACTCTCAGGTAATTAATTTCAACTTTTAATCCCATTCTAGCTTTGTCCATCAATATGGCTTCGCAGTACTTGATTAGAGGTATTGAAATATTCAGGAAAGTGGTTATTACATGGGGTAATGAGAAATTTATATTCATGTGGAATTATCATTTAGTTTAATTGGATGACTATTTGAATTTCCTGGTATTTAATGTGACATTTGAGGATCGATAGGATGAAATATCATTTTACAATTGAGTCATTATTGGAGAGTCAAGTAATTGCGGTGAAACTGGATTTATTGATTATTCAGCTGTGGGTTTATTTTGAGAATTTTAATTTTAATTCAATTTGTTTGGAAAAAAATTATTTACAATAATTCTTGTTGATATTTTTAATGCAATTTATCCTGTTTAATTAATTCTCAATTCACTGTTTTTATCACGTTCGAGAGATTAAACGATATAATTGATTATTTCAATTCTCAAGAGCAATAAATAGTATACCCATATATATTTAACAATCCAGAGACCAAAAAACTCCCCCTTCCATTTCATATTTCAACATCAATCCGTTGATAGAGGAAGTCCACAGGGATTAACGTTAGACTCGCATGAATACAGTACGTGACTTGACAATCGTGAATCGTTCGTATGTGACATCAATGAGAGAATGACTTCCACGCGTTTGCATAATTCACGCTCAATCCCCCCCCCCCCCTCTCTCTTACGGTGTGTAGTGGTCTGTAACACACGATCAGAGAAATTCAAACTTCACCAACACACGGAGAAACACCAATTGGTTATGACGTTGATGGGATTCACGTTTGTGTATCAAATCGTATGCTCAAACACGATTCTGTGCACAAAAGTGGGCGGTTTTGAGTTCTTATCGCAATTTAAACATCCTCTCGATTTAAATAGAGCAAAAAAAAGTTGATTTCAATGTTAAAAAATAGAATTATCAAAATTTAAAAAAAAAATTGTTTTATTTGTTAAAAGAATTTTCCTTTAATTTGTAGGAAAACCCCAGAGTGAAATTAATCTTCATACCCCGCGAAATTGATTCTCATTGTAAAGTTATCATCATCACCCTGAGTGTCATAATGAATATCCTGAAAAGACCCATATGCATATAAACTCACACATCCATGAATACTGTGAATTCCTCACCATCTAGTTATGCATAAATTTCCTCCAAAACCCGTCTATTATCGTCATCATAGTTACCGCAGGCTTTACCACTAAAAGCCCTACCCCATACCCTCGAAACCACTCTTCTGAGACTCCACCAAGTCCGATAACCAACAAATACACAACATTCTTGGATGCTCTGAAAGCAAAACCTCCATTTTCCTTACTCTTTCGCCTCGGCTGGTCGATAATGGCCAAACTTTTTGTCCCTCAGAGATAGTTAAAAAAGAAGAAATGTGCGAAAAATAGAGTGACTGAGAGGAGGGGAAATGAGGGAGGTATATAGGAATGAGGCGAAGAAGGAAAGAAAATGGAAATAAAGAGGGATGCTTCAGGCTTTTAATAAATAATAGGAATGGCTCGAGGCAGACTCGCTACTGTATTTTGCACGTATCGCTTCGTTTTCCATCTCCTCAAACCCCCCTCCACCCACTCATACTCACCCTATAACGGAAACAAACGGTTCCGTTTGCTTTCCAATCAGACTTTTGTACTCTCTCTCTCTCTCTCTCGTCTCATTCGAGTGAGAAACTCATCGCAATCGAAAAATCATACGCGCATATCTGACGAGAACGTGACGCGGAAGTGTCTATTTTTTTCCCCCCCTCCTCTCTCTTTCTCTTTTTCACTCTTTGTTTTTAATTGGTATCGAGAGATGGGGGAATGCCTTGGGCGTCAATATAAACAGTGAAACTGTAGTGCGTTCTGATGAGTGAGAAAAATCATAAAATACTGTTTTTAATAAATTATGAAGATGAAGTTAATAATTCAAATTAATTTAGTCTTTCAATGTCACACAAATTGATCAAAGAAATGAAAAAATGATATCTATGAAGAAATCAGTGGAGTTTATCTTCAACACTTGTATTTTTTCCTCAGACATCACCTAATTGCTGTTTCAAGTAGTTGGAAAGTGAGTTGGAACCCCCTTGATGACCTCAAAGACCAACTCAACTCAATGCAAATTCATTCCCCTTGTTTATTGGCTGGACTGAGCACCCGTGACACTCGACTACAATGACCAAACTTGCTGTGAAAAACTGAGTGAGAATTTAAGGAAGAAAAAATCGTTTATTTCATGAATTCTGGACATCTATTGTCAGTTAAGGGTGGACTCGATAATACGAGATGAATAACTATTCTGTCCTGCTGTGTCTCATCACAAAACGCAAAAAAAAAAAAGAAGAAAATGAAGAAAAGGAACGAGAGACCGTTATTGTGAAGATGCATATCTCCTTTGTCTGAAGAAATAGTGCTAGTTATACGTCACTTTTGCATTCAACCCCCTTTTCCCATCCCCTCAACTCTATTTTTTTTTTATTTTCCTTCTTCACCTCTTTATATTTATCTTCCATGCCCGAGAAATGCATTGTTGGAGTCGCCGCTCTCCTCCATTGTTACTTCCCTCATACCCTCTCACCCCCCCCCCCCCTCCACCTTACCCTTTCCGCCCATCCGTGAGTTTCATCCAAGTTTGCCAATTATTTGCGATCCTTTCAAAACGCGTCAAAGACGTCTTCCTTTCTATATTTACTTTTTTTGTTATTTATCATTCTTCGAAGTGTTTTTTTTTCTCTTTTTGTTGGATTAAAAACTCAGCCTTCTTTGTAAATAAGCATCGATACGCCTATGATGGAGGGGTGGGAATAGAACGATTATGTATTTCGTTCGAAAAAAATCTCTTAAATCATATTTATTAATTAGAAATAGCCCGTTTTACCCCACTCTTTCATCTATGAACCCAAGTATACATTACATTCCAAAAAAAAATAAAAAATAAAAAAAAAATGAATGGATAAAAGATATTGTTTGGAGTCCTGTAGATGGTATACAGACTCCTAGACTCAGGGATCCACAAGTCCAGGGATATTTTTAGTTCATGACACGTATATATACAATTGAAATAAGTTTGTCATGAAGAAACTTTCGAAAGTACTTTTTCACCCCTTGAAGACCCCCCCCCCCCCATCCATCACCCTTGTTCATCCAACTGCCATTCACAGACAACAATAGCCCCATTTAACTCCCCCCACCCTCTCTAAATTCTTCATCTCTAATAAAATAAAATAAAAGTCAGTTTAATAAAAATATATCTTTCCCCCACAATTTTCCAATTTTCCCAAAGACAACAAACAACTCTATACACAAATATTTTCTTCAACCATTGTATATTTCCCCCGTGTGAAGCCATATATACGTGTATCATTGATTTTAAACCTCTCGGCGTTTGTCGTACAAACACATCACAGACTACCTGAATAAAAAAAAGAAAATCATGATAGACGACAAGAGTACACATTGCACGAGGTATACACGCATCAAATAACTCGGAGATCTTTTCATTCCACATATACACTGTAGAGAGATGTTCAGACTAGATCGAACCCACCAGCATCTTGATTTCCGGGGGATTACCAAGCCGAGATTGAAAAAGAGAGGAAAAAATAAAAAAAAAAATCCCTGTAGACTACTGTTCAGCGCATACGGTGCGATCATCTATCCCCCCTTTATCCTTCACTCCACCTATGATACTGTGAGGGGTTTGAGGGTACGCGGAGGGTAATATCGGAACCTCCAAATGGTAATCGATATCTCATATATCTGTGGGATGCATATTTGGGCGTTCCCGAGAGGATACATTCACCGAGAATGACAGAGATAGGAGGATGTTACAGTTTTATCCAAGTTGTATATTGTAATGGTGATGGAGGGGATTACAAACAGGCAGCAAATGACTCCAGAGAAGATGGAGCCCTCGTGAGAGTACTGACCAACAAATTTTCATTGATACAATTGGAGAAAACTATAGGCACAAGTGTTAACTCTGGGCATCAGGGTATGTTCTTTGAATATAGAAGATGTAACTTTCAACAGTGTAATAGTTTAACAAACTATTTCACCTCTACGTGCCTCTATATGTTGCCCGAAGACGTGGGCACACCCGCATTTATCGTCATCCCTCCCTCCTCCTCTCGTTGGTCACCCCTCTTCATCATTCTACTTTGGATATCGAATATCTTGGTCGCCCCATGCTCAAGGGGAAGAGCAAAGTTGGGCTTTGACATTAATCAAATGTCAGGGAATGTCGTGCATCTCCATAATCCCTGAGTAGCTTGCATGGGTAGAAGAGTTTATGGTATATATACTTGTTTTTGTCTCTCTTGCTGGCTAATGTACCTTCCTCGAAGCAATTTAATCGCATCCAATTGCTTTTTGTCTTCACGCTAACCACTGGGGATTCCCCCCCTCCCCCGGCGTTCCAGTGTTTCATGCTGGTGTGTTTACAAAATAATCGGTTTAATCCCAATTGAAGGTTTTTTTTTTTCTCCAGAGAAAAAATAAATTCACACTGTGTGGCCAAGTGGATGTGTACATTAACAACTTCAATATTAAACGTTTAGCCTAAAAGAAAATAAAGAGAGAGAGAGAGAGAGGGGAGAGTCAAGGAATAAAGTCAGCCGGCAGTAAATTGAATGTCAAATGCAAACGACGAGGGCATATACTGTTTAGGAGTTTTTCTGTCTCTGACTGAGAGATACGATGGAGAATGGAAAATAAAAAATAGGATAAAAAAAAAAGGCCAGTAAATACCCACTATTTGAGGTATTCCACAGGACTGAGGGTATTTTTCTCATCGTCTTTTTTGTCCCAAAGGGATGGGTAAAAAAAAAATATTAAAAAATAGTGGATACACAAAACAATGAGGAGTAAGAGCTGGCAATGAGGTGGCAAACAGCCAGAGTTGTCTTTCTCGTTTACATTGGCAGAATAGCCCATTCTCCACCCTGGGGGCGATACGCTAACGATGCCATTGTCAGGACTACCGCGCACCACTGCTTATTCCCGATTGCATCCAGTGAGAGAGCACATCATCGGCATCATCTATGCCTCCACATAATCCCCATTTTCTCCCTTTATTTTATTCTTTATTTATTCCCAGCCTCATTCATTTCAAATGCGAGACTGCGCGGCTCAATGGAGATTTTCACAATCTCTTCGTATCTGTATAGCTTACATATGTATGCGTGAGGGATCAATCTTCCCTTCACTGTTGGTAAAGCCGTTCGGCTAAAGTGCGAACAATCACGTGTCTCATTGTGGCTCAACGTAGATGTCGCCTCAAGTCTTTGGACATTATCTAGATTATATTCGAAATCCATTTGAATTTATCACATATTCATATCCTCGAAAATATCGATTTTACTCTAATCATAATTGTCAATTAATCTTCTCTATACAGGTATTCATAGTTGCACCATTTGGGGTTGAGAAATGGACGCAAATGGCAAGTGAATAATTTACACAAACTCGGATCAAACTGGCTCTCAAATGATTTCCAAGGGGATTCTATTGTGGGCTGCATGGGCCATTGCGGTGAACCATCTCCAAATTCGAATACGTGAAATTCTGCGCGCGGAATTCAACGGTGGTTCCATGGAGAGAGGGGGGAGTTAGGAGGGACTAAAGAGGATTCCAAGGGTGATGGGGTGGGGGGGGAAAGATGGAAGGGATACTGGAGATTCCTTGTGGGGAGTTTCGGTGAACTATGATCGAGGGGTTGAGGTTTGGAAAATTTTTTTCTCTGGGATAAGAGGAAAAGTACAGAGTTCCTAGTTTCATAAAGATTGATGCCAACAACTAACTCTGATCGAGTGAAACTTGAGTTTCATGCCTTGGGAATAGAGAAAAGATTAAATGACGGATAGTAAGTTTGTGGGAGGGTAGAGGGGAGGTGAAATTGACGTGTATTTATCGAACGGTAGTTAGAGGCCTAATGGGTTTATCAGATGGAGCATGTGGCGTTCCATCGGTCTCTTTCCCACCGGTTTTTTTTTTAACTCTCGCATATATCCCCCTGGAAAACTCTGCATTCTAATGATCCCACGTGTCCACACTGTGTTGGAATTAATCAAGAGACTGAATTGAAATAATTTATCATTGTGAAAAGTTGAAAAAAATGAGGTTGACATATACCTCCAATCAATCTCTCTAAACTATTTCTCGACGGTAAATTCAATTAAATTCACCGGGCTCCAGATGGTTAGAAATAACTAATTGTCCACTTCACGTATCCAATTTGAAACTCCCCCTTTTCTACCACCCATCTCACCCTTCTCTTTAATAACAAACCGAAATAAGGTTGAATTTCACAGTGAGATCGATAGTCAAAATCCGCGCAAAATCGTGACCTTTTAATTTACTTACATTTATCGTTATTCAATCCACCGCTGAGTCAATCTCCTCGTCTCCATTACTATCTTCTCAACGTTGAAATAACTATTACAAGATTTTTTTTTTTTAATATTATTTTTCTATCACTCGATGAATCCGTCCACACGCTCAGTCAAGAATCCATCTTCTCTGCCGTTTTCATGGGTAGATGGCAGCCGGTTTCTCGCACCCTTTTCTTTCTTTTCAAACAAACAAATACGTAAGCCCCCTCAAACAAACGTGTATCATCTCTCTCCCCCCCCCCCCCCCCAAAAAAAAAAAATTCCAGACTCGAGTGTAATTACCAAATAATCGTAAAAATCAAAATTACAAAAAAAAAAAATTGTACAAATTCATGAATAATATAATTAATATATCAACTCTCGTTTGACGTTGGTAATAAAAACGAGACGAACGAACGATACGCTTCTCTTGGACGAACTGAGCATTCCCCCCCTCGCTCTCGAAATATATAGGGGCCCCCCACTCAATTTTACTCGCCCCTCTTTGGCTCACTCTCCCCCCCCACATCGCCAGTGTATCCCCCCATTTTACATCGCTCGTGACTAGGAGACAGGGGATGACGGTGGCTCCTCTGGATGGTTGGGATGAAAAAGAAGGGGGGGGGGGAGAGGGATGCTGAGTCTTTCTCTCTCTCTCTCCCTCTCCTCTTCTGACACAACACAAAACCATAGAACCCCTTAACCCCATCTCTCTCCCACATTTCCCCTACATCTCTCTTCTCTCTCTGTCTTTAACCGACTCTCCTTTCAATACACCCTTTACATTTCATCCACAGAACACCAACCGTAGATACCTCTCGCAACTATCGCGACTCTCGCGTGTACCTCGCGGCTTCCCGCTTTTCTTTTCTCTCCTTCTCCTTCATTTTTTCCTCGTATCTCCCATCCTCCTCACCCCTTTACCCCTCCCTCTCTTTTCCCTATACTCGCGAGCCTCCATTTAATAATTATGCAGTAATTAGAGAGTCTGGTGAGACCGATGCATGAATAATCTTACATTTTTCGTATTAAAGAAAAGAAAAATACAATACAGAGGAAAGAGATCTCCTACCCCCACCCCTTTCATTCAATATTTAAAAACTCATCTGCAGACTTGAAATAGCAAGTCCCACAAGCGCAGGATAATGCAAATAAATTTAGTCTCTCCGTTCTCCAATAAATACCTCAAGTGATTAAACTCAATTTGGAGTGTCGTGAGTACGTCTAAGACCTTCATCGTCGGTTAACCCTTAGACGTACTTACGAGCTAGACTCCCTATATACTTACATGTAACCCAGTGCATCATCATTACTATACACGGTTACATTAAACGCTGAGTTTTCGTCATTCTCTCTTCCCTGAGATATTCCAGCAATCGACGAAGGCCCTACGTTTTACTGCTTCTCTCTCTTCCCCTCTATCTCTCCACCACACTTCCCCTTAACTCATGGAGATACTCTCAGTGGTGCCGGACTTTCCCACCAGGTGTGAACCGAGTGAGAATAGGAAGGGATGCTGTCGTCATAGCGACGTAACCCTCATTGAGTAGCAGTGGAGGGAGAATGTACGAGGAGAGAGGATGTACATGGTGGTGGGGAATCGATCGTTAACGTCGGACCTGTACACACAGTCTCGTTGGGGGGGGGGGGGGGGGTATACGTAGACCCCAAATACACGACATACAGTCAATGGTAACGCTGCTCTCTCCTCAGCCATACACTCTCTGTCTCCATGTTGATGGAGGGTAGAGGGGGAGAGAGGATTGAAATGCGTACTCACTCTATTCCTCATTCACTCTCACTCTGCGTCTACTTACCCTCTTTCCATATCTCTCCTCTTCGTCTCTCTCCCTTCCATCACGATATTTTCCAGCAAAAAGGCTCTTGACGATGCCTTCTCTCCTTCTCCACTCACGTCTTTGCGTTATACTCGTCGCATTATGGACTCTCTATTCGATGAACGAAGGCATGCGTCCAAGTGTGGACTTACGTGCTTATGTCACCCTCTTATGCAGGCGCGAATGATTTCCGACACGCCAACAGCCGATATCAGCCAGTTTCCAGACATCAACCGGTGCGTTGTACATGATATGGGGTTGAGAGTCAACTAGTGTATAGATTTCAGTCAATGGGCACATAACTGGAGACCAGTCAACGATGGCTTAATCCTCTTTTAGTTCATTCTTTGGTGAATTTTTGTAGAGTGTTTTGAATGGACTTCTATTGGAAGTATTTACATCGTCGGTTTGTTATGGTTCAGGGACCTTCGACGGTTGGAATATTTTTTTTTTTTTTTTTATGCTGTCATGAGGTTGGAATTTTGTTTTCATTGGGCTTGTTTATAGCTTGAGTGAGTCTTCCATGAATTTTATAGGATCAATTACGTGAAGAGTAAATAGTATAATTTTTTTTTTTGTTATTTTGGTTCCTCAAACTTTTAACATTCATCAGTATGTGATTGAATTTTTTAGAATTTTATCCCTTTTTTTTTTTTTAATGAAAATAGCCCATATTTGTGGGATTGAAAATTGCTCGATGAGGGGGAACACTTTTTTTTTTTTTTTTTTTTCATTCAATTTTTATTGAAATGCTGAGAGTGTATGGCGCGCTCCTGTGGTACTTTTTTTTTCTGTATCGATATAATGCGATATAACGATATGCGGGATATTCAGGGGCGAGAATTTTCGCTTACGCTTATACCCCATCGAATATTTTTCTTCTATCAATTTTTTATTTCCCTTTCTCGTACATTTTGTTTCTTTCATTTTTTTTTTTCATAATTTCTCCTTTTTTTAACCTTTGCGCTAATTAAAAAATTCCACCGTGAAATCGGATTCCCCGAGTCCTCATTCTACCCCACCTCGCGACTCTACTCACTCTCTCTTCCGGCTTGTTTCACTCTTTTACCCCCCCCCCCCCCTACCCTCTTCTGAGCGTCTGTGCTAGTCAGCCACGCACGCAAGCCACGTAACTATGTACGCTCGTACGAACAAATCCAATACGCGTTTTCTCCGAAAACCTATAAACGGGGAAAACCTCCAATGCAAACTCTGGCTTTGTATTTTGCATTGGAGGGGGTGGGGGGTAAAAAATGTACATGTACGTCAAAAGAATTTTTTTTTTTTTCCACCTTTTTCTGTGATTTCTTTTTGACGACTTTATGATGCCGGGTGTCATGGTAAAATGGCACTCGATACATTGAATTTTTTTTTTTTTTTTCCATTGAAACTCGAGATATTTTTAAATTAAAAATTGTAATTAGTTGAATTTCATAGAATTTCGTGGATTGAAATTAGAAAAATAATTTTTATCTCTCGTATTGAAATTTGCGAATTAAATTTATACGAGACACCTCATTAAAATCTGATATCTTGTTCTCTTTGGGAATTGGAAAAAAAAAACATCTCGGGGATTATAAGAAAGAGACGAGAGATGAAAGGATGTAAAAAGAAAGGCGGACGGTATTTACTTGGGTGTATTTCATCACGACATCCATGGTGACATACACACTCTGCATTCTCCCACTCAACCTATCCTACACAAAGTACTTTTTCTCTCTCCCTCCCTCCTCCTCCATTCATACCCCATCCTTATTAAATGAAAACCGTGATAATACAATTTAAAAAAATATATTCAACTCTCGTGCAATTACACGGCTGTGGTTAATTTTCTTCTTTTTTTTTTTTCACGAAGATGTCAGGGTTAGGGAAATTGAGCATTTACAGGGATGACCGCAAGTGCCAAAACATTGAAATAAATTGAATTAAATGTGTAATAAAGATGATGAAGAATATTTCGTAGCAATTTTCTGGAAAAATGAGATGATTTGAATGAAAAATTGTAGATATCTCTGTAACCGTTGAGTTTATAAAAATATGTCAAAAGACATTTTTTATAGTGCAGAAAATTTACAACAAAAAATATCTCTTGACATTTTTTCATAAATCCACTCATTACTTAAATAATCAATAATCATAACCAAATTATTACTTATTTTCCAAATTCAATCATTTTTTTTACTTTAAAAAAAACCGGAACAATGTTTCAAGAATGTCTGAACACATCTTCCCCCTCATTTCCGGCTTCCTGATGTCTCCCCCCCCCCCCCCCCCGCCACCATCACATATGTGTTCTATGACCCATTCAAACCAACACAGTATCGCGTGTCGTGGTGCTCACAGCCGAATACAGGCGATCGCTAAATGGCGAACCATACACTCCAAAACAACGGCCCACCCCCTCCTCACCATGATATCAACACCGTTCAACTATACATCATCCAGTGATACTACCTCTTGCACATACACACCAGCAGTCCCATTCTCAGGGACTCTGCTATCACTATCCAGCGGTCCAGAGGTGCAGTAGATGGAAATACCCCCTCCCCCCCCCCCCCCCCCCTCCTCGAGTGGGAGGCTCACCATGTGCCTCTTCTCGCTCCAACAGAGACAGACAAATCTCCCCCCCCCCTTCCCCTCTCAAACAAGAGTCAAGCAACTTCGTACTTGATGCATCTCTATCGAAAAGCCTTGTGGGAATGGTATACATACGATATACATCCAATACCGCGGTGGGTGGTTGGTTTGGTTGGTAGGCCTATTGTTCCTAGACAACAAAACACAGGCCTTGGATTGTGCTGGTGTACAAAGTGGCCTACCCCTAGTAGTGGATAGGGGGGGGGGGGGGAGGAAAATGTTGAGGGGTGAAATAGGTCTATTGAAGTGAGACAGAGAGTGAATGGGTGAGGTATCTGGTTGAATGGGGTTGGGGACAAGGGAGGTAAAGAAGAACAGCGGGTGAGGGAGAGGGTATGCACGTCACTCGCGTACTTGCTGGCCAAGAGAATCACACAGTGCTATCGCAAAGAGAGGAGTGGGTATTGTCTACGGGAGCTAATCAAAACCACCCAACCACCCTATCTCTATTCCAACGAAACACCGTACACAACCTCTGCACTGTTTTATCCATCCACCCCCCTTTCTCGTTCTACCCTTGCAACTCCTCTAGGTTTTTTTTTTTTTTAATTTTTGAAATGCGTTCTGTTCGGCTGGTTTGTCCCTGTAAATGCAACGAGAGGATGCACAGTATGGGGTGTATGGGGTTTTTCTTTAAATCCAGGAGAAAAATGCAATGTCATGTTTGCTGTGGTAGTGCTGTGGATGAGGGTAAAGAGCCATGAATGGAGTAGATGGGGTGGGGGGGGGGGGGGGTGGATTGTCTCATTGTTTTTTTTTTAAACTTTTTTTTTGTGTAATTTCGAAGGTTTTCGAGTGGGATAAATGGAGTTTAAGATTGGGGGAGGGGGATGGAGGGGAGTTAACAAATTGCAAGTCCATTTAAAAAATTGCTGAGACACGTTTTCATGAGTTGATTTTATGACACTGGCTATTATGTAAATTTGATTGAGAGTTTGATCAATGTTTAGTCGATGGGTTTTTTTTTTTTTTTTTTTTCGAGGATATGGATTGGGAAGGGAGTGATATAGGGAGTGGAGTGTGTGTAGCTGAGAAAAATTGGGGGTCGTGAAGAATTGTGAGAGGGGGAATAAATCTTATTCAATGGTCTATGTATTCTTGTGGTTTTTTTTGGGGAGGGGGTTGGTTCATCGATGGAATCAATGGGCAAGTTGATTTTTCTTGTGGGAATCAATGATTGGTGGAGGGAGATAATTCGAGGGTAAATGAATTAATTTTAATTCAAGTTGAATTGTTAATAATCCCCTCAATAAAATTGAGTATTTGAAAGAAAATAAATGGTAAATCATTTTTTGTCAATTAAAAAAAAAAAAATTACGTCCAAAATAAAAAAAAAACATAATTTCATAAATCCACGACTCTAAAAGCCTCGAGAGTTCTCGAGTCTTGGTGTGGTACCATAAACCCGAGTACAGGATATCCACATGATTTTCGCGTCCCACCAAGGAGCAATACCACAGTGGTCGGCCAATACAGCCCCCACAACCCCATCAGCGACAACACTGTGGGACAAGTGCAAGTGAGACAGATGGATAATACCATGGACCAGTATCCTCTAGGTTCGCCTATAACGCGTTCATATCTATACAGGATGTACCGGGTGTCCAATAAATCTATTACCGTGTACACCCCTGGGGAGATCGCGCCGCGTGCAGACATATTATACGAGGAATCGTCCCTCGAGCAACGTACCACCACTATTCTCCCTTATTCCATTCATTTTCCCTCCATTCTCTTGATAAAAAAAAATAATAACAATGTTTCTTCGCACTGGTTTACCTGATTTTTCCTTATTTCCATCCCCCTCCCCTCCCTCTCTCATGAAAGAAAAATACTTTGACAATTTTTCCAATCACTTAAATTAATTCTCTTCCCCATCCGTATGAATTTTATTTTTTTCTTTTTCTCCGTTGGCCTGCAGACAATTTTAGACACCATATTTTTTTTTTTTTTTTTTCAAAAACCCCACGAGACAACGCCTCGTGTTTTCACTCACTTTTCATCCCCCATATTTTCCAGGGAGTTATCCCACACCCTTCACCATGACAAATGTCGTATCATGATTGAATCATCCAGTATTACATTTCCATTTCTGGAGAATCATAAACTCAATATTTTATAACCTCGTTAAATTGTTACAATCTCATTGGCATTAAAATTATTGAATCAATTCGGTGGATAAATCCAATGATTAAAGATATCATCAAAAAAACCTCAATAAAACTCTACTACATGATCAAAAAAATCTACAATACCCCTTAAAAAAAAAATTAAAACTCCCCTTGAAAAATCTTTAAACTACCATAGTGACATTTCCAATTATTAATTAAACCCCCTCCCTCCCCCTAAAAAAAAACCACCAGAGAATATTCAAGATGGCACATAACACCATACAGCACTTTCCAGGCAATTGTCATGTACAAAACGACCTGAAACGACTAACAAACTCCTTCCCCCCCACCCTCTCCCCCTCCACCTCTTCTCTCTGATAAGGGACCAAGTACTTCACAATAACAAGGGGCCCCACGGATATGGTTGTACTTTTGTATCTATTACACTGCTTGAAAAGCCCTAGTTGACAGTAGGATGAAGAGAATGAGTAGAGGGGGTGGGTTTGGGGGGGGGGGGGGAGGAACTCTCACTGTTCCATACATTTTGGTATATCGGCGTTTGAAACCAATGGGAGGAAGAACGCAGTTTGTTGAAGAGGATGGGCCTCCAAGTGTGTGGTGGTGGGTGGAGGGGGGGGGGGGCGGCAAATAGAACCCAAGGACGACGAATAGTAAAGGGGTGGATGAGGCGGAGAGGAAAAGAGCGGAAACAGAGAAAAAGAGAGTACCTTCAACAGAAAAGAATAAAACCAGAAAAATTGTCATTGTACCGAACCCCCGAGAAGGGTTAGAGTGGGGGGTGGGGGGAGTGGATAACAATGACAAGGGCTGACGCAGCGGCAGCTACCCGACTACCGCAGATCATCCCTGGGATATTAAAAAGTCGGCCTGGCATTCGTCTATCCTATATCCGCGACTTCTCCACTTTTCACTCTTCTTCAAACTCCCACACAGTCATCTATTCGTTTTTTTTTTCTTTTTTGCTTTTGGTTTGATCCTTTATATACTACCTCTTTTCGCTACACCCTTCATAACTCTCTCCCCCCACCCCCCCTCTCTTTTTTTAGACTTTATCCCGTACACAAATAGTCGCACCGAGTGGATATTGCGGGAAACAATGCCATCGACTTTTTATTATTTGGACATGTATATATCATGTATTTTTGTCATTCTTCGATGTTTTATATCCATTGATTTTTGTCTCTAGGGGGAGGAGAGGGGGGGCGGGGGGTGATTATTGGAAGAATCGAGTGATGATTCCAGAGCGATTATGAAGCCACTTGATTGAGGAGAATGGGGTAAAATGGAATGAAAAAAAAAATATATAAAGTTAATAAAATTGGTTTTACTTTTATCCCCAAAAAGGGATATTGAAAATGGGGAAATTTTACTCTGCCAATATCGGGTTATTGATAATTTTATAATATTCCATTTTGCCCCATTTTATTTCCTCCATATGTGACTGTATTGAGTAATGATTTTTTTTTTTTTTAATAATAAAATTTAGTTAATGTACAGACAAAATTCAGAGAGAATAAAATATTGTACGTCAGCCAGGAGTACTATACCACTCACATTAATCCCCTCCACCTCACTCTCGTTAATTCTCCCCTGTTAAATGTTTTGCAGGATAAAAATTTGCACAAACGAAAAAAAAAATGAGTGACAATTGTTTAAAAAAAAATTTGAAAATCTGGGGAAAAAAAAAAATTCTCGTTTTTAAAAAAAAAAAAATGATAAAAACAGATAGCACTCGTTATTTCATTATTGAGAGGGTTTTGTGTTGTGAGTGACGCATCAAATTCCCACGGATTTACAACAGAAAATTGAGGGGTAGAGAGGGGTAAATTGAATGATTTGATTTGTCATTCGTTCGATTTAACGCTGATCGATATTCCCCTTTTTTGTTGCATTTTATCAATGACATTTTGGCTTATGGATGGATATTGTTGATGCAATGTGTTCAACGAATGATTTTATAGTTTACCATGAGCCTCGAGTTCACTTCCTCCCCCCCCTTACCATTCTGCAGTTTGTACCTGGAAAATTGTCGGTGATTATATCCAATGGTTTAATGTATTCAGAAGTACGGATAACTCTTGGGTATTTGAGTGGTGAATTGTGAATTTTGGTTGTATTTAAACTTGGTTGTTGATGGTAAATATACGCATGTGTGTGTGTATATATATGAAACAATGAAAATTGTGACGGTAGGGTGATGGGTAGTGCAGCCAGTGACGTCTAGTGTTGCCTGACGATGACGTTTACTGCGAAACAACCACGCCCAAACAGTATAACACCATGTGTTTAAGGGGTATGTACATATATCTGTGATTATTCCCTTTTGCAGAGGAGGGGATCGTATATCCTGGGCTGCCTGGTGCCTTGACCTGTTTAATTATCATTAGGAGGTTATAATATCATTATTCGATATTTTAAAATTGAATCATTTTTAGGGGTGTGCATTGTACTGGAGTTATCTCTAAAATGAGTGAATTTAGCGGATTTTATCAAGAGACTTTTTTTATGGGGAATTTTATGGTCTACAAAAAAGGTCTTTTGATAAATTTCGATGGATTGAATAATTTCCGTGATATTAACGATATAATTTTTAGATTCATTTTCATATGTCAATTTTTTTGTAAATTTATTTATCAAAACTGGATAAATCTGTCGATCAATTTTGCCCCCAAAAGTAAATTGATTTTTTCCACGAGTGAAATAAGAAAAATAGGAAAAATAAAGTAAAAGTTGGTAACATGACTAGTCGATTTCAAACAGCCGCGAGGTTAGGATCTCTCTTTTTTTTTTCTCTTCACAAGAAAACGAGAACTTATGTGAGAGATCGGTGGATGATGGCCTCCCGGCGTAATCTCACTCCTATTTTACTCAGTCACACACTCATCCTCCATTATATCACTTACACAATGCCACGACAATCGTTACAAATCTCCAAGATTTTTCTCTGGCTCAGAGACTCTGCCACTAACACTTTAATATTTCCCCTTTGGAAGCTCCATATTGATAACCGGTAGTGCTTGACGATTGTGAGAATACACTTTTTTTTCATTTCACATTGTCGTTAGAGTCTGGTATCACTGGGTAATGGGGTGATGTAGAGAGAGTGAGTGAAGAGTCAGGGGAGTAGGAAGTCGTGTGGTCAGACAGGAAGGAGAGATATCAACTGGCAATGACCACCTATTTCTCCATTTTATTCTCTTTACTTTTTTTAAAATTAAAATCGAAATAAGGGGGACTGATAATGAAATTTTCAACAAAAAATTCTTTTTTCCAGATAATCTTTTTCCCTCCCCCAATATTTTTCACTTAAAAAATCATTTAAACCCCCCAAATTTGTCTCACAATTTCTTCTTTCACCCCTTAAAATTCTTGCCACAGGTTTCCCTAGAAAATCGTTCGACCTCTCATGCAATATCGAGTAGACTTAGAGCGATAACAAAGTCTCCGAAGGGACGGCTGAAAAGATATAGGTGTCAATTGACGTCTACACCCAGTGTTTTGCCTGCCCTCCTGGCTATCCCACAGTATCAAAGAATCACGCACATGGGAGACAGTGACCCCTCCTGGGCTCCATTACCACCCCTTTCCCCGTTCTGTCCCCTTTCACTCCCTCAAAACCGAAGAAAATTACATCAAAAGTTGAAAAAAAAAAAAAAAATGTTGTGTTAAGTACATATGCATTGTACATTGAAAAGAATGAGAGAGAAAAGGGGGAGGGGATATAACCGGGCATTTACAACGTATCACGTTAGCAGATCGATCGATATACGTCTGTACAGTATTAAATTAAGCGTCGCTTCATATTCACTTTGGGTGCTAATAAAGTGCTCGTTATCACGTATTGCCATTCTACTATCCAACAAATACTAATAAATTTCAACATTTCTCATACCCATTAACCAGTTTAATCAATTAAACAAATCATTCGATAGAATTGAAAATCATTGAGTTGTGTTGAAATAGAAAATGAAGGAAATTACCTGTTTTGCCCCAGTATTCACTGAATTATAATGATTAGGTTTATGGAATTTATTATTTTTTTTTCGTTGTATTTTAGAAAAATACTGGGGCAAAATAGGTAGTTTTTTATTTATTTATTTAAATTCTTATCAATTTAACTGGGAATTTATGATTATTTTCGCACTCTAGCCAGAAAAAATTGATTTATACATTTGAAAGTTTGTTGGATATGTGCATGGGTATGATGGTGTGGTACAGGGTATAATGCAGCCTCTTGTTATGTATGAAATTGGTACAACACTTGCGTTTGGGTGTCGTTAACACTACGGCTCATTGTCCCCCCTTAAGTGAACTCATATACAACGAGATTTTATGGAAAGTGCAGGTAGACTTCTTCGATAAGTAAATCAGATATTCTCCTGGGGGTACAGGCAAATTTAAGGAATATCAGGGAATAATAAATTGTATTATCATCAGTGATTAAATCAATTATTGAAGCCCAAACAATTGAATTAAATTTATTTATTCAAAAAAATGTAGATAATTTTTTAAAAATTTAATATTTCAATTAAAAATTCAATTTTCATTGTTAATTTTAATTTTATAACTCAATTAACAAAACTCCATTAATATAAATTGACAATTTCAAAATAACCTGTTAATCCCAAAATTCTCATAACTGTGATTGAGTCTGAAATATTAATCTCGATCAAACTTATACCAAAGATTCCTCCTGAGGACAAATTCACCTGAGACCACTGTCTCCAAGTTACATTCAAAATATCCCGCCCAGTATCATTATCCTCAACAATGTATGAACCCATAATACCTGTTTACAAGTGAAATTAACCCCATACGCGCTTGCCCTCCGAATTGGATATATTGCCGATGGTTTTATGCTCAACGAGGCGACATCACTCCCCCCCCCTCCTCTCCTTATCCTCTCAGAGACAGGAAATACATGGATATATGGGCCTCGAAATTTGTTTGTCTTGTTTTACGATCGCACCAGACCGCAGTCATATTGAATTTCCGTAAAATCGGCTCCAGGATTTCAGTTTTTACCTTTTTTTCTCCTTCTATCAAGAAATTCTGCAACTGAAGAAGCCTCTGAAATCAAAAGTTTATACATATATCTGTCACACGAGTGTTACAAATGTAATGAATATATATACACAGTGAATCATGATACAAAACAGACATATTTTTCACAATTTACATGATTCGTGGGCCCTCAAGAGTGGATTTTATTCCCTGGAGGCTCGTGGTTATGTCTTCTTCGTGTATCACGATATGGAGAATATTTATTTTACTCACAAATTCAATCATCATATTTTTTGGTAGAAAAATAATATCATTCCGAGTTTTTTTCTCTTTTGTAAACAATTTAATTTTCCATTTTCAAAATGAAACATTGAAAATCTTTATAAAATCAATTTTTTGTCGAAAAAAAAAAAATAAAATAAAATAAAATTTTTTTTCTACTCATTCTCACCCCATTAAAACAATACTGACGGGTTATAAATTTCCCGTACTCCCAGAGCTGAAAATCCGCGTCTCTAACGTGTGAATGTCCAGGGAGTCTGGTTGAATATCGCCCCCTCCGTATTGGTGTAATTTAAGTTTCCTGGATTTGTCGGAAGGACGCCAATCATTGTCGTCGAGACGCAGTGGCATTTTACCAGCTAAAATGGCAATGGATCGTACAGAAGGAGTTTTAGGGGTGGGGGGGGGGGGGGGGAGAATCCCCGTGGAAAATAATCGGTGAGGGAAGAAATGTCTGGAGGTGCGAGTGGGCTTTTGCTGGAGAATAGTAGAAGGAACGGAAGCGTGGAACGAATAACAATCGGCGTCCCTCGGGGCTGGCGCACCAGGTGTCGGCTTGTGCCTGCATCGGCTTTGGTGGCTTAGCCCCCCTCCCACCCCCCCTCCAACACTTTACACGTGTACCACACTCGTATAACATTGAAGATGGGCTTCAGGTGGAATGCCCTGGAACAAACGTACTGGAGTCATTCGTCTCGGAATACTTTTTATTCCGGTAAATTTTTCAGGGGAATGAAAAATTATCTCTCTTTGTGTTGATATACACGAAATGACGGTATATCAATATTATTGATGATTAAATAACGAGGTATCGTAATAATCAGGTTTTATGGTCATATTGATGGACAATTCATTGAGTTTGAAGAGGTTTGAGAATTTACGATGGATTTTTGTGACTGTATTCGAGTAATTTTTGGTCCATCTGGTCATTGCGTGATATGAAACACTTATAACAGATGATGTTTTTAATGTTTGTTGGGGAGGAATTCAATTGGATTTTATTGAAATCTGTTGCTTTTATCCATACAAAATTAGCATCATGATAATCCGACCACTGTAAACATAAATAATTTATTCAAATTTAAATACCCAACTTACCCCCCCCCCCCCCCCCCCACTAAGCACAATACCTCCTCTCGTTTACATGAATTTTTCCATCTTCTCGCCTCTCAGCCCACATCCTCATACTGTTCTCCTGTTGAGCATCGCCAGAAGGTGTACTCCAGAATTGGTAATGCATCGACATGAGCGTCTGGCGCCCCAAGGAGATACAGAATGGAGAAAAAGTTTGGACAAAGTGGTTGAATAAAAAATTTGAAATAAAAAAACTGCAAATTTTTAGAAAAAAAAAAATATGTGAGAGTGAAGAAGATGGACTCAAGGGTTGTAAAACGAAACCGCCCACTGTCGAATAAGAGTGGGGGGATGGGGAGGGGGGGGGTGAGATGCTGGATAAAACTTTGGATAATTTTTTTTTTTTCCTCCACATACCCAAGAAACAAACTGGATTCGTCGGGCGATTGCGCATATTCCTTGAAAAATAAGCGAAAAAAAAAAAAAAAATGTGTCGGAGGGCGCATGCATAGCTCAGGATACACTTGCTGTGCATGGAGATGTATGTGGGGTATTTGGTTATGTATAGGTGATGGGTATGAGGTCTAGGTGAGACGAAATAATAAAATACAACGACTTTTTCGCCCAGAGAGTCGATACCACCGACCAATGGGAATGAGGGAGCACCAGTGACGTCGTTGGACGATCGGCGTCGACTAGGTGGGAACGTAGGTGGAGCCTAAATGTAAACGCCCAGTTTGAACAGGTGGAAAATACAGGTGAATGCGAAAATGGTGATGTTTGGACGGGAGGAGGGAAAAAGGGGGGGATTTGGTAAAATGGTGGATGATATTATTTTTTAAGGTCATTCTAAGGATTTCATGAGTGCCTTTTATTTATCTTGGGGGAGGAGGGGAAGGGGGGTGGGGTTAATTTCGAGGGTATTGACTGATTGGTTGAGCCAAGAAATATATTTTCATGAATGCTGAGAAAATAATTCTTGATTTACAAATATTTTTGTTAATTTAAAAAAAAAAAAAAACAAGATTTATTTATTTATTTTAAATTGAGAAGAATATTTTTGATGAAATAATAAATTATTTATTATAAATTGTTTAGAAAATACATGAAATAAAAATAAATAAAAATAAATAAAAAATGGTGGACTATCGAAAACGTGTACAAACTTGATAAAATATCTAGTTTTTTCAGTTTCTTATTTATTAACCACTCAAGAAAATAACTGTAACACCCACCACCACCACCAGTTTCCTCATGACTCGTGAAGGGGGGCGACGCCATCATGAAAGACGCATCAGCAACGAAGGAAAAAGCCAGAAAGGTTATATAAGAAGGCGGTGGGTGGGCTGGGGGTTATTTCACAGTATATGGGTGATGTGGCAAAAGGTTTCTCCAGCATCTCCAGACGATACCAAGTATTCCACGTACCTGGCTTCCACCTCCACACTGACGACTTACGTGCTGTACCATCAGCCAAAGCCATTTTCTTTTCGTGGATCCAACAACAACCCCCCTCCCCTCCCCCCTCTCC
Organism: Coelinius sp. EB29; assembly: GCA_035578325.1. Classification (NCBI taxonomy): domain Eukaryota; kingdom Metazoa; phylum Arthropoda; class Insecta; order Hymenoptera; family Braconidae; genus Coelinius; species Coelinius sp. EB29. The sequence goes on along the minus strand of JAOZGT010000009.1, from coordinate 5,299,650 downwards.
ATCTGCGTTCATTCGCTTTTGACCTTTGAAGAGAGGGGTAAGCAATACTGCTGTTGAAGAAACCAATTTTTTAACGTAAAATGTAAAATTTTGAAATTTCATATTTTTTTTTACAACATGAGATTATTTCAATACTGAGTAATTTTAACAATAAATATCATGAGAAATTTTTTGTTAAAAATTTTGTCAAAAAAGATCTCTTGACATTTATCTCTAGAATGACTAAATTTAAATTTTAGAAAATTAATTACACTTGAAAAAATTATTATCACTCATTTAAAGTGTAATAATTCAATAATAATTGGTAAAAAAAATTTTACAATATGAAAAGAATGAAATATCTTCAATAAATATTCAAAGTTGGACACATTAATCCATAAAACAGCTAAGAATATACCTTGTAGGCTGTCAGTTAGGCTCGTGTACTTATTGCTACTTAAGTATTTTAATGGACAAGTTATTTACCCTGATATATCGGCTTTTAAGCCTCCGTCCAATCCCCCGTGATACAACCCCCCCCCCCCCACAAGACACTTTTACCCCTTCTCCAAATTCACCAATTTAACTCCTTATCACTACCCTTCAACTCACGAATATTATAAAAGTGCGTGCGACAGATTAAAGGGTAATACGAGATAAGGTAGACACACTTACTTTTAGGGGGTTTAAGTGACTATTTAAGAATATTTTTCCTTGCCAATTCGTACCCCCCGGCTGGGTGGATACATGTGGGCCTTGACGCGTCTCTTCGTAATGCAGCGAGTGATATGCATCTACGTGCCCGCCATGAGCAGGAAGAACGACTGGCAGCTTATTAATATTAAACAGCTACACGGAGTTTACTGAATTTACCCCTGCAAGAGGTACAAATCACTCCCTCCTGAAACTATTTATTTCTTCTCAATTTTTTCATGAAATTGATTTTTTTTTTTTTTCAATCAAGAGATGAGAAATTTTAATTAACTAAAATTTTAAAAAAATAATCAAAAAGTTGAGATTTATAATTGAAATAATATTCACCCAAAAACTCTATTAAATCCTCACCTATTTATCAAGCTTCTCTTGGAGTCAACCTTCTAATCAACAAATACCCAAACATTGATATAATATGTGACCCTATTACGCTGATTGCTGAAAAAAAACTCTTGAAGTTGTATTAACCATTATCTGAGCTGTAATTGCCATAATTTTTCTGCTATAATTTGATATAAGTTGGTGATAATGTTACCTCTATACATAAATTATGTTAACTATTTTCAAGCGACATCTTGGAACATTTTTCACCGCTAGAATGCTCACCATATTAATATTATCATTTTTATTTTGTACACCTTGTATATTATTATTTTAAGTCCTGTTATTGGCTTCGGCTGTTGGACTTACATACATCAATAAATAAATAAATAAATCCTTATAAAAACATCCACCAAAATATCAAAGTAGAGCCCTTTGTGATACAAATAATACATATGGGTTAAATGTATTTTAGTTCATTGAGAATAGAGGACACCATGAGAGTGAATCCAGTACAATCTCCCAACTCTGTTGATAGACGGCAAAACACTATAGTTTGTTCAATTTGTGTATTTCAATGTATCATTCTGTAACTTTTCCATGTGTGTAAATGTATAAATGTGTAGTTGTTGTTACTCATATTGAGTTTGCGGTGGCATACATTCGTTGCAAATGAGAGCAAACCACATGTATGGAGCAGAAATAGAGGGGGTGGGGGGGGGGGGGATATTGCAAAAGGGGTTGAGGAGGGGGCTGACGCGCGTCTTGTGACGCGGCGAGGATGTCGCGGAAACGTTACGTCCGGTGATAATGTCCGTCAACGGGTACAAGCCCAACCGCTCTACAATGCACCATTGTTGCCAACTTATTCCATTACAGATAACTCGGCCGAGAGTCTCGTTGTTACCCATCTCTCACTCGCTAGTGCACATCGTGTGTATTACATTCTCGTTGAGAATACCATTTTACCCATAACTATTTGTTGTAAATTGTTAAAAAATTTATTCTTATCTCGGTATTCTTTTTTTTCAAATTTTTATTTATTTACTGAAAAAAAGTAATTTAATTTTGTATTTATCACAGGATTGGTGGATTTTTAGAGATAATGTGAAATAACATTTTTTGGGGAGAATTTTCTCAGCTACAAAAAAGGTCTCTTGACATTTTCCTGTGGAGATACTCATTATTGAGATAATTGAAGGTTTATAAAAGTGCAAAATATGTGTGATTTTCATTTTTAAAGAATTTTACTTTCAAAAATAGGGATATTTGAATTTTTTTCAATTAACAATAGATGATAAATTTTTCAATTTCTCCAAATGCATGAGTGAAACAACATCCGTAAGTCTCTCTCAAATAAACAACAAGTTACCTCAGATTTATTGCATTATCCAAGCTCAATCCTACCACCACAAACATATAAACCACGATGGGATTAAACAGGAGACACTTGACTGTCTCCCTATATTTTCTTATCACTTGGCAATCTACCTCCTAACAATCACATCTGTTGTCCCATTGTCTCCACTATTCTTCCCTCATTATTAAATTACACCCGATATAGTTTCACTTTCCATAGACACCAGTAGAGAGATAACAAAGGGATTTTCAATTTTTTTTCTTTATTCAAGTTGCCAGCAAAACTTTACCAAGACTCAACTCCAGAATTTAATATTCTCCATTGATGAAATTTTAACTGAAAAATATGAAAAAATAAATGAACTTTCCACGTAAAGGTTTGGAGTGCATTTGAAGCGGATCATCATCAAAAATTATAATGCATTTCAGTTGATGTAGTACCCTCATGTGAACCGGAAAGACACAGAAGAGATCAGAGGATTTCACACCCCCCCCCAAATCTTCCACAAAATTCTAGAATCTCTCATCACTGAAAAATTCACTGAGCAAAAAAGAGGAAAAAAAAAAAATCTATAATTTTCCATCGGATATTTTTGGCTTTGAAAGACTATCTGACGGCTGTCGTTAGGATTCTCTCGTAAAAGGATGTTGGGGGCTAGCCTGGAGGTTGAAGTAAAATACAAGTAAGGTGGGGGATGGAAAAAGGGTGTATTGGTCGGTTATGCCGAAGGACTCTGGCGGGTGGAATTAAGCATCTTGCCGGAAGACAAACTTTGAGTCACTTGGGTACTAAACTCTCATTCCTCTTTACTTGTTCCTCTTGAGTGAGACAAGGATTAAAATCTGCCTCGTATAAAAGACACCTTCAGGGCTCTTTATATTACTGAAAATTGATTTTACATTATTTATTTCTTAAAAAATCGAAAAAAAAGTGGAATCAATCAGTAATGAAGGACTAATAATAATATTTCTCAATAAATCCTCATCATTTTTCCCCTCGAAAAAAAAAAATCATAAATTCACCCCATCAATATTTAATACATGTACCTCCCTGTTGTCTCTAATTTTCTATATTTCATAAGGTCAAGTATCAATGTATCCTCTGCCCGAGCCATCTAATACCATTAGATCCACCCAAACTGTTACTCCCGTATATACCAAGTGTGGGAGAATATGGTGGTCGTAGAAAGGGGTGGAGTGGAGGGGGGTAGATACAGCAAAAGTATGTGGCCCATGCCGAGTTATGGGACGTACTTTTCCAGGGCAATACGTGTGCCATGGGATCACCATAAGATGGGATATTCGCGCGACTCCATCTCGGTTTTCCTTCCCCCCCCCCCTCCCCCGCTTTTTTTCATCTTTTGTATATAGACCAGAACCATTCGTTGATGCCCCGCTCTGCCTCTCTCCTGGGAATTCCTGGGGATCACCCAGTTATACTCTAACTGTGTATACGTATTGGACATGTTGCCTCGTATATTCACCCCCGTCTCATCCTCTTTATTTGTTTTGTTTCAGTATAAATATGTCATATATAATACTAATTTACGTATTTCATTAACACATTTATATTCAATTGTTTTTGTATTAAATTGATACATATTTTCATGTTTTTAGTATGAAAATAATTTAAATTGATCATACCCGCATGTATACACGGGACTTTGGGCAGAAGATTGAGGGGAAAAAAAATGGTACATTTGATTGACGTTAATTCCATTTTCGAATAAACTGAGCTAGAACTGTGTGACGATCGATTTATCGGTTTAAATGCGGTTGAGGGCATATTGGGTGTATTGAGGGGTGTCGAAACAATTACAGTTGAAAGATTTTAGGGGTTTTTTTTTTTTTCATTGAATTCATTGCTCTATGATGAAATAAAAGTGATGATTAAACTCGAATTAATCAGTTTTTGATGAATATCTTTGAATCTAGAAGAGATGACGAAATTTTCATAAAAATCATTTTTGTAGATTACATTTTTTTCTACAAAAAAAGTTTTTACAAAAATTTCACTATCACTATCAGATTCCGAGATATTTTGAAAAATTAGGAATCCCTCTCATCATGACATTTTGATCTCTCTCATTTTTATTTTTTCTATTATCATTTTGAGATGTTCGGATTCCCAGAAAACGTGTCATCACATTCCAAACTATTCGGAAATACCCGAAAAAAAAAAAAAAAAGAAAATATTCTCATCCCACCAAGAATCGAAAGCCAGTCGTAAGGTCGGTTACGAGATGTACCATATCCCAAGGATTTTCTCAACGATGTCTTTATTTTCCTCTCAAGCCCATGCCCACCAACTGAGAGTCCTTCACCTCGGTACGACGTCTGAGCATCGTATATCACTTAGTTGGTGGTAGAAATTCTTGGTACTCGTGGTCGCAATAACAATTCTCCACTATCCTTTTTTCCTCCCCCCACCATTGATCTCCTTGATGCAGCTTCTAATGACACTGTTGCTCTCTCCACTCGATGGAATTTTCTCCTCTTGACCAAAAAAAAAAAAAAATCCTCCCTGTCGAAAAAAGTCAAATAAGAACAATTTTCAAGTGTTGGATGAGAATTCACAAATGAAGTACTTTATTGGCTTTCAAAACTCAAATATGACGATTGAGTTTGGGTCCAGGGCCTATGGTGAGTATTTCCGTTGCATCAAGAGTGAAAAAATAAAGATGAACCAATGGAAAAACTCATTGACGCCGAGTGCATAGGGGTACAAGGCAAAAAATTGAGGAGAGGTTAGGACTAAACGTTTATGAGGTACTTGGCGTGAATTTTCCTCCTGTAACACTCCATGAATAAATGATAAAGAGAGACCAAGGGGGTGGGGAGGGTGGAAAAGCTCTATTTAGGGAGGAAGAAGGCAGTGAAAGTGAGAGATACAAACTGGAGAACAGGGTCCGCGTGTATAAATTCCACTAGTTTGTCCTGTCCTTGCCTGACTCCCCTGGGTATACCGCGAGCCACTATTCTGGTAACATAAGGGTTATGTTTGATAGATACGGCCGGGCAAAGTGCTTATCGTATTTCTCGGGGTCTGGGTATATACTTTAGGCGTTTTCTACGTAATCGGACATGGTTTTACATTCCGATAGGATAACCTCCTGGAGGGGGGATTATCCATCGTATGTATCAATTTTCATTTATTGGGTCTTTGGGTCTTCAATTTTTTGTTTTTCCCATATATATTAATCATCAATTCCGGTTTTTGGGGATGAGCAAAATTTTTGCAAGAACCTTTTTTGTAGAGAAATTTGAAATTTATAAAAAAAGTCTTTATGAAAATTTAAATATTCCTATTAGATTCAGAGATATTCATCAAAAACTCATTTTCTTTGATTTCTTAATTTTTTAAAAATTCGATTATGGAATTTTTTTTTGAAAATTTTGAGTTTTATTTTCTATTCAAAATTCTCTAGAACTGAAAAACTAAATCATGATGAAATATCGTTTGAATGGAATGAAAAAAAAAAAAATAGGGGTTAGAGAAAAATATAAAGCAGTTTATGGAAAAAGTTGCGGGGAGTATATTCCTATGAATGCTCCAAGTAATTTTATAAATAATTCCAGGGACGCTTTTGGGGTTGGATCACTTTCAGTGTAAATGCAAGAGTTTTTTTTTTTTTTCTCTCCTGTATCTCTCTTTTTTAACGGTTTTCGTCTTCAATATTTCAGGAAGTAGGATAAAATTATTTTCCTCTGAATTCCTCCATTGTCCCTTTCTCTTTCTCTGTTTGTAAATAATGATTCAGTTGGGGTGGGATGAATGTATTGAGTGGATGTACAAAAGAGAGTAGAGATCTCGGGGGTTTGATAATATAACAGTGTAAACAATTCGCGGTGGCATTTAGCCTTGTACCTCCCCCCCCCCCAAGTGAGTCGTAAGAAAACTCGTTTAATCGACATATATTCACCCCTCGTGTTCCCTAGTTTTTTAATGTCCTACGATACTTACGATGGACTATCAAGAGTCCTCGATGGATGAAAAAAAAAGAAATGGCATTGGGAATTAAATTTTAAAATTTCAGAGAGAAGGATGAAACGTAAAATAAACGTGTAGTTTTTCAATAAAAAAAAATCAGTTATTTATTGCAGTGAAAATACATTTTCTTCTGATGAATAAGAAAAAAAAAAAAAATTGAGTCGGTCAGAAATCGAATGGGCGGAAAATAACGATACAATGGATAAATAACATCGAGGAGAAAGGAAACAGAAGGGTAACCCAGCGAGAAAACTCGTTGGCACGCATCTGTGCAGGACGATTAGGCGCTGTGGGGAGAGGGGAGAGTGAAAAGAAAGCCTTTCCACTATTACAAATGTGCACTGTACACGCATATGAGACGGCAGAGGGAGTAGGGAAAACACCGGGGCTTGGTTTCAATTAGAAAGCCCGGTAACTCTCCCGGGGCCATTGTTTCGTGTCGTTCTAGATTTGTATATTCGTCGCCCAGTGTTATTTGCTTTGTTCTCATTCGCATTTGCGTTACTCACCGCAGTGTACAGTTGGGAAGAAAGAGAGTTTTGATTCTCAATGCTCCATGGATTCATTTTTTTTTTTTATTGCGCTTTTTTCCTTCATTTTAGGTTTTAATGGATGTGTTTTTTTTCATATATATATATGTATATTTTTTTTACATTTTTTTTTATTTTGAAGCGGAGAGAGATATTAAAGATATTGTACGAAAAATTTTGATAACAGATCGACTACGTTTTACTTATTACAAATTACTCAGAGAAACTCTCGACATCATCGATTGATCCAGCAACGCATGAATAATGCATTAATCCTCTTAATTATTACATTATTTCTGGTTTTATACATAAAATCAGTGTAATCGAAAAATTGGGACCCACTGGGGATTTGAACCCAAGTCGTCCGCGTGCCAGACAAGTAACTACTCAATCCACCACTTTAGTGTGACTTATTTCAACAAACTCAAAAGATGTGATAAAAACCGTATCTCCAGCAATTTTTGCACTAAAATATAATAAAATAAGTCTGTTTAATCACAAAAAATTGTTACACAATTTCAATCTCTCGTAATTCCAAATTCCCCCAAAAAAAAGTCCTCATTAAACATTCACCAGAGGCCGATGTCTGTCGATCGTTGAATATTAACGGATCTACCAAATACCTCGGCAATATTAGAAATTACCTCGATACACAGGCATAGGTATTTTCCCCAGTATGTACCCATGTACTCTGCTCAACTCAAAGTGAGAGAAGGGGGGGGGGGGGGAACTGTGGAACACGGGTATCAAGAAATTTATGTACAAGCCCAAGCACTTTATACGCAAGTGAGAAGGAAAGTGTGTAAATGAGTGAGTCAGAAAGTGAATATTGTATACAACAGAGAGCAAAAGGGTAGATGAACATGTATACATATACATCACAGTTAGCATATATATATCCAGGCGTGTGCTGTGAACCTCGTAACTAAATTCATCCAATAATTCCACACATTTGGCCCAATAATTTCCGTCTACTTTACGTCTAATCACAAAGCTGAATGGGTTCACCAGCTTTGCCCACATCTCTCTGTCACACATGTGTATTTATTCATAACTATTATTCACTTCTCATTCTACTCCATATCACCAATCATAATTCACATTAACTCTTGATACATTAACGTGCAAATGAACTCGTATAATTGCCCCAATTAATTGTTTTTACATTCGTGAAATTAATTTCTATTCAAGATAATTAATTAAACAATTTACCAATAAATTTTACACCTCTTTTCATTTATTAAAAATTAGTCATTCACCTCCAACTCAATTGTTCCATTCAAATCTCTGTATATTTAATAACGTTAAAAAAAAAAACCCATCAATGCTTTTTTTGTACCATTTATTCAAAACCACCAGTTTAAAAACTCTATCCTATTAACAAGAATTAATTAGTGCAGCTATGAAAGGTATTCCAATAACCACAATCTGAAAACTAGTGAAAAAAAAAGAGAGAACAGACCGTTAAAAACAACAAACAATCTACCCACAGTCAAGATCGATTAACCACAAAAAGCCCAGGTCCACATTTTTTTTTTTTTCCTACCATTTTTATAGGACCATACACTCTTTCCTAAGTTTTTTTTTTATTATTGGCAAATTGTTGCCCACCTCCCATTTTTTTTTTTCTACTTTTCTATGAAACTTGGCAGCACTCGACAACTCCTGATTACTGGAAAAGCATCCTGGAATTTTTCATAGGCATAATAATAAAATAAAAACACCAAGTTTACGTGAGTTCTTATCCCAAATTTTTCTGATATAAGTACAAAATTTTTTTTTTCTCTTTAAAAGAGGTAAAAATCTCGTGTTTTTGTCTTTGGTAAATTTTATTTTTTAGCCTCATCGAAACGTAAACACAGGGTGGGCCAATTTTTCGCCTCTGTTACAATCTTCACAGCCACTCGTTTTTCTCAGTTGTATTTCTACATCTCCATCCTCTGGAGAAGGGGTGGGATGGGCTACTTCTACCCCACCCCCCCCCCTCTCAAACTCTCCTCTTTCATTTTTCCGGCTTCTAGTTTTTAATAACCTAATGGCTCTTACGCGGTACATTATTCTCGTCCCGTTCCATCAGTACAACCCCTTTCCTCTTATATACCCCAACTTACAATCCACCAATTTTTATCCCAACTATAATTTTAAAAATAATTAATCATTAATATTTTCAAAAAAATTCACCAATTTTAATGATGCAAAAAAAAAAATTAATAAAAACTAAATTTTTCATCAATTGAAACTAAAATTTGTATTTTCATATTTTTCCACAGTTTCAATTCCATTCTTCGATAAACGCAAAAAAGATATATCCCAACAAAGGCCATCGTCCAGCTCTGAAGATCGATTTCTCAGCATCTCCATCTTATTCATCCTCAAGAAGAAAAAAATCTCTCCTCATTCACAAGAAGAAGAGAGAGATCTCCATAGCAGAAGAGAGGGGCCCTGGGTGAAATCAAGTGTAAGTCTCACAAAGATTTCTATGGACGCAGGCACAACTTCCCGTGCACCAAGAAGAGTATAAGCAGCCCAGAGATTCTGCTCCTTTTCTCTTCCTTTTCACCATCTCCATTCTTTCCATCATTTCTTCTTCTTTTTTTTTTTTTATTTTTCCTCTTTAAACAATTCTCTTGTCCTTTTCTTCACAAATATTTTCTGTATTCCCAACGAATGCCCGAGTTTATCGCCCTTTAGTTCACCATTTGTCTTGCCTCATATCTGAAATGAGAAACAAATAATACTGGTGAATATGAGGGAGTACAGTTATTATTTGAGATTAAGAGCCCAGCTGATTACGATTCAATGTACTCCACTGGTGATATTTCACCTCCTTTCAAGGCTTTACGATTGGACGTTTTTAATTTTCCAACGCTTTACGAGAGAGAGCTAGAAGGGTCTGAGGACACTGGGCATAGGCAGAGCTGAATAGTGGATTGAGAAAAACGTACGAGAGGTGGAGAGTAATATGAGAACAGAGAGAGGTGGACGGGATTAAGAGAATGCAAATTACGACGTGCAGAAAATAACCCGAGTAAGAAATTTACGTTTCTACCCCTTTTTTTTGTAATCGAGTCATAATATAGAGTGTTAACATTTCATCTTTACCCTTTGGCCTCATGCAGGACTTCATTTCGAGTTTCGAGGATAAAATTTAGAAATTACAACTGGAGATAATAATTTTCATACCACGAGAAAACATAAAAAAATAATACTTGAACCAATGGATTTCAACGTTTTTCTCCTTCTCCAAATATTCCTCATGCTCTCACCTCATATTGGACTGTCCCAGCACATCAAGAGATCTCCGGCCTCAAAATTACAGGTGAGTTCATTCTCCATAATTCTAAAAATTCTGGAATATTATTATTATTATTTCTTTATTTCCTTGATGTTACAAAAGTTTTCTTTGTTTGACATCCTCAATAGCCTCCTCTTCTCATCATCATAAATCCAACATTCTATTCTATTTCAATATAATACATTTTATCCTTAATTTACTCTGATCCTTAACCTCCTTCCACCACCGCTAGATGGCGTCATCCTCTCATTCTCCTTCGGCCCTATGTCCCAACGCCATCAACGTCATTTTCCCTTCACACCTTCCGATCTTATCTTTCCTAGCCATGATGTCCATCTCAACGTTACCTCGGCCCTATCCTCCTCTCCTTGTGCCTGTTTCTGCCTCCGTAGTTCACATCCTCAATGTCTCACTTTGTCTCATAGTCCCACCGTCCGTTCGACTCAACCTTGCCCCACCTCTTTTACTTTAGGATGCCTTTTCTTTCTTCTCTTTTTCAGTTTCTCCTGATTTTTCCGCCAAATTAATTAACTTCGTCGCCACAATTTTAATATCCTCCTTTCTCTCGCCCTGAGCAACCTCGCCTATCAAAATTCTGGAATAAATCCCCTGGAAAAAGAAATAGGAATATTTTAATATCTCATACCAATCTATTTACCTCACTGTTTAACGTCAAAGTACTCACCTTCCGGCTGAAATTTACGTCGACAAAATGACAAAGAGGTTTTGGGCAATGTTGAGACAAGGCACAGACACGTTTTTGAGGTGGGGAAGGGGGGATATTACCGTTAACGTAACAAGGGAACAAGGAGGAAAACTATGCCTTGGTATCCACATATATATGAACCCAAGACCCAAGTGTAAAAGCTCTCCTCGCACTAGCCGTGATTGATTATGCCGCTCGTAGTTTTGGCTGCCAGGCGTTACTCTACTCTTGGGGCTCTTTCTATCCCACTCACTCGTCTCAATTCAACCGCAAAATGGTACCACGATCGATCCTCGTTTCCGTCATATTCCCGTCATCTCATCTTGGTTGAGGCCCTCTGTTCTCTCCTCCCACCTCTCTCTCTCTTGAAGAGGAAAAAAATAATAATAATGAATGAAAGAGAAATCATCTGAATTTATGCGTGTCGCCAGTGGGGACACGCACATTGAAAAAAATCGTCGAGAACAATTCGCACATTCATCCGATGACGGTTCCTTGATGACAGTGAGGATGAGAAAAGTGAAGAAAGGGAGATGAATAGTTGAGATTCATCATTTTCTATGAATTTTTTGATATAGAAAATTAATAACTCTGTGAAAATATTCATCAAGAGGTGACTTTGACAATTGACAATATCAAATGAGTCTAATATCTTTGAAATTACTTCATCTGCCTCCAATACCAAGATATCCTAAAGAGAGTCATCCAAAAAAACTTGATAAAAACCAAAAACACCTCAGAGTCTAATGGGCCACACAAAATTTTCCCCCTTCTCCCCGACATGAGAACCAGAAAAGGATCGTCGTTGGATGGACTCTGTCATCCTAGCCACGTGAAGAGCCCCCACGAATGGAAGTGTACCATAAGGGCTTCAGTGCACAGTGCCCTCCACAGCTCTCCACATACATCAGGAAGAGGAAGCAAGAGAAAATCGAGGATAGAGCTCTCTGGGTTGGGCAACGAGTATAGAGCAAGGGCCCACTGGGAATGAGATGCAGATTGCCAGAGGCCACTTCAACCGCGGGAGGGAGTGAATTTTTAATAACGCACCCTGGCATACCTAACTCCTCTGTCTCACTCATTCACTGTCGCTCTTTCTCATTTTCCCTCTGGTTAGATAGGTGGATGTACGTGGTATACATAACCCCGAGAATATATATATTTATATCAGTATGTATAAGGTTGGAAGCATTGTCTTGGGGTGTGTTGGCGGGTAGAAAGGCACGCGACATGGTTGATAGTGAAGGAGAAAACGAGAAATGGTTTTAAGATTATTTTTCTCTCTCTCTATTATTATTATAATTCGTCAGTTGGGTTGGGGGGGGGGGGGGGGTGGGAAAGAGTCAGATTGTCAGAGGCAGAAAGTTTTCTACATGCCTTGGTTCTTGTTCTCTACATCACTACATGCTTCCCTGGACTCTAGCCCCTCTCTGACGTCAGTTTTTCTCCAACGTGTTACTTCCTTCGCTGCTTACAATGACTATTTTTTTTTCTTTGCTTTTTGCCCTTCTTTATTACCCTGTGGCATAGAGATAAAAGGAGATTCTACTGATGAGAACGTGTTTCAGGTGGAGGATGACAGCAACAGTCTAGCATTGAATAACTTTCTTGAGAATGTACTCAGGGCCAAAGATGAATTAAAGTCGATTGACAGGACTATCAATTCAGGTAGCTATAGAACACGGAGCAATAAGAGACGGCTACTGTGGTCAAAGCATGGTCAACGTAAAAGACATGCTACGATAAGAGATCATTGGAGTGATAAAGATGCTGATGAAATTGGGGATAGGAGTGCAGCAAATGAGGTGGATATTGAGACGATTCTTGGTGACTTGGGATTCTCTGGTGAAAACTCACCAGCTAAAAATCTTGAAAAAAATGGGAGGGTTGAAAGGAGACGTTATCCAATTTCCGATTTAACTGGTAGTGGTATCATTGAGTACTATGATTACGACGGAGATGTGGGAAAGAGAGACTCGGTGGATAATGTCAATGTGAGTGGAATTGCTGGTGAGTTGTAATCAATTTTATTGTATCTAGTTTCTTCATTATTATATGATTCATTATTTTCATTTTTTATCGATATTATCATTATAGAAAGATATCTTTGAATTGAGGATTATATTGGTGGATAAAGTTGGAATGAAAATTCCTTAACAAAGTGATGAAACAGTCAATATAATATTAATATGGATGAGTTTTTGATGGATATTTCCAAATTTAAGGGAGATAACGAAATTTTTTTAAACATGTCCTCATTAAAATTTCGCCATCTTCCTTCAAAATCACTCCTAATTTGATAACCCAATAGCGTCAACAAGTGCTCACATGGAGACAGTGAAAAAAGACGTGACAATGGTAGAAAATACAAAAGAGACTTCTACACTTCCATCACTCAGACAGGAATTTCTCAGCGATGAAGTTGGTCCATCAGAGGATAAAAAATTCATCGTGGATCTTGATGATCAGGCGAGTGAGAATCGCGAGGACAGGGACATGGAGATTTCCAATGAAGTGGATGGGAATAGTGTTGGGTTAGATCGAGAAGATTAGGATGAGGTAGGGAGTTAACTTTATTTCTGAATCTTCAACAATTTCACAGACGTGAGGCACGATGTCACAGAGATGAAGAGGATGGGGATAATGGAATGCTTTTTCATTCGCATTTTTTGGAGATTCAAGAATTTGAGATAATTCCCAAGTCAAATGGACTGACTGAACACAGCATGTAAAATCATGTTCTGTTTCGATATTTCAAAAATTTAGAATTGATTTATTATTTATATAATTCCATAACAGACGATATCCAAAAGCTGTAAATCCTGGAAAGATCTTCTACATAATATCCCCAGTGAATTCTCCAGAAGAAAAAAATTCATCGACATCTGGAAGTGATTATCAGGCTTTAAAAGTCACAGACGATATGTTCAAAGGAGGAATTGAGCAGGGAAATTCCCTCGATGACTCTCCCAACGTATACTTTCCCAGTATGGATGAAATTCAGAATGATAAACACTGGAAGACCCTCCAGGTACTTTTTCCAAAATCCTAAAAAATATATCCATCACCAAAGATAAAGATGTTATTCAATAGGAAGGAAGCCAAAAACTCAAGAATTCCAATGACCTCCAGTTAAATCCTCGCAATGGTAAATCCCCTTTTGAAATTCACCGTCAATCCATAAACAAAGACACATCAGCCCTCAAGAAAGAGTCAAGAGTTAAGCGTTCAAGCCAACTTGGCCCAATAATGCGTTATGAGTCGATAGTAGAGCCCTTCAACTGGCCATTGAAGGATTATGACAGCCATGAAAACACAAAGATAGGATTTGGTAGAGAACTTATGCAAGCATCAGAGACAAACACTGGGGTTACAAGTAACCAGAGAATACCGTCCGACGGTTTACCAAAAAGTGTAACCAAACACTCTGACACTAACCAGAATTCCAAAGTATTCTGGCGTCCAAGAGCACTTACTTATCTTCATAAAAAGAGCCAGTCGTTTTTCAAGGGGAAACAAAAATTTTTAAAAAATCGTTCAACCCAGTTTAATACCAGAAAAAGAGGGAAAAGAGATACGAATGGAGTGGCTCGAGTGGGTAGACTTGTGGGAAAAATGGGGGAAAAACGTTCAAAGGATGAGGATCAAATAGGACTGGCTGTGCATGGAGAAATTGCTGGAAAAATTGTGGATAAGATATTTGAGCAAGTGAGGATAATAATTGTATGAATGTTTGATTTGAATTAATTCGATATTCCTTTTCAGGTACAAAAAAATGAGCCATTAAAGACAAGCTTACTTCCCGGCTTAAATCGCCATGCAAAATCTGAACTACTCATACCTGAAGAAAGTTCTGAATCCAGTGATCCAGCAGAAGCAAGTATCACGAACAATCATTACTATTTCACTAAAAACTCAGACTATTCTCTTTGTAACCCTAGATCAAACGTACCGAGGAGATACTGAAGAAGGTCATGGAGCTTTTGGGTCATCTCGTGTCTGACGAACTTCACCATAAGACTTGCACAAAGTTACCACCGCATTTACATGAATTTTTGGTGTGGATGGTTGGTGATGAGGAGTCACGCGATATCCAGGTATACTTTGAATTTCTCTTTCATAATCACTGAATAATCCACGAGCATTCGTTCTTATTGAATTTAGCAAACAACAGCACCACCACTGGTCCACCCAAAGAACCAAAAGGAGGAGGGATCCAAACCTGAGAAATTCTTATTTCCAACCAGTCAAAAGCCCGAAACCCATACCCCATTGCCCAGTGATCTTTACCGAAAGGTTCGCTTATTAAAAAGCCTGATTAAAGAGTATCACGCTCTAACTCAGAAAGAACAAACAAAAGTTCAAGCAGTTCACGATTACCTGGTAAATCATCGAAGCATTAAAAAAAACCTCTTGAGACACATTTCAAATAATTATGTTAAATATCTCAACAGGAAAGACAATTGCACTCGCTTCTGAAATTCATCGAATCAAAGGAAAAAGGAAAACCTCCACAATCACCATATCCCCAACAAAAACGCTCAGGCACAGCTCTACACTCTCAATCTCTAGCCTCCCATCTCTACGATGATGACGATGAATTGCAGGAATTGTCCCTCAGAGCCGAGAGCCATCAAAGCCGCAGACGAAGACAAGTGAAGAGAGGACGAAAAATGAAAAAGCACAAGAGCCATAAGCACAAGAAGAAACACGGAAAAAAATCAAAGAACAAGCATTTACGTAGGAAAAGATCAATAAATCCAGTGAATTATTTACCCTGGGAAGTTCCAAAAATTTTCAATCCCAATCTCAAACTCTTGAGCAATGTATCATCATCCACTGATAATCATTTGACAATGACTCCTATTTCTTCAAGCACATGGAGACTCTCAACAAAGGATGATGAATTGAAAATTCTCTTCGAAGGAACACCAAGTGAATCTCCCCGACTTGATAAATCAACTGACAAATCACACAAAACCCTTCCAATTTCTCCAACATCTATACCATTAACAACACTTGGCGCAGTATCAAAAATTCATTTACCTGAATTAATAACTGCTCCAAAAACTCGTCCAAATAGCAGTATCACTGCTGTCTCATTAACCCCAAAAGAAAATCCAGAAGGAGTTAATATCATTGAAAATAAAGGGGACAAGTCAAGAACTCTAAACAGTCTTGAGAGCAGAATAAACGTATTTCCAGTATCCCCATAAACTCTACATCTCCCCTCCCCCCCCCCCCCCACTACTCCCTAAACTTTATTCTACATAATTAAAGTCTTGCATAATTATAATAGCATCCAATTATTCAATAAAATAAATGATATTCGAAGTATAAACCCATTGGATAAACTTCTTAAATGAGATAGATCGTACAATGGGAGAAGCTAAAACTTTTACGAAAGGCAAATCTTGGCCAAACTTTTATCGTAAACATGAGCTAAAGAAGAAAATATCATGGACAAATAAAGAAAGGAAAAAAAAAATGAAAAAAAAACCCTTGAGACCGAACAGTGTGGGAGGGAGTAAAGTTGGAGGCCAATTAAAATCACAAAATCGTAGTCCTCGGTTTGGTTCAAGGATGTTATTACTTATTCGTCGTGGTTTAAAATTCTACAGTTTATTTTTTTGTAAATTCCAGAAAAGCGCATCTGCGTTTGGTTTGTATCCCCCTGTCTTTTTTCCGTCTCCTCATTTCCCTTTATTTGATTATTTTTTTTTCTCTCTCATCCATTTTGTCTTTATCTCTTGTACTTTTACTGGTTTGTACATTAATGTAACGGTGGATCTGAGCATTCAGTTGAGGACGGGGGAGTGGAAAAAGTGGTATTTTTACATAACATCAAGTTGTCCGGGGAGAAGTAAGTTTGTAACCCTGTAAACCCTATTCCTACCTCATCTCTTCTCCATAAAACGTGAAAGAGGAACAAAAAGAGGAAGAGAGAAAGAGGCACTGTACGAGAAAGAAAATGATACTTTGAAGGTAAAGTGCTGGGGTGTAAGAGAGAGGAGAAGGGTTGAAGGCCCCTGGGTCACTAATGGAGGTTAAAACGTAAAAGGGGGAGGAAAAACGACAAGTGAGGAAACGCTTCTCGCGTCTCGATCGTCGCGAAACAGTTGCACATCCGGCGCACGGAGGCTTTCAATCCCTTTTTCATATAACACTGTTATATATGTTATCCACTACTCCTCCCACCCCTCAGACTTGCTCTTTGACTTTTCAACAGGCATCCGTCTATGTTAAAATTTGCATACATTTGTAGATTCACATGATAAAATATTTGTGAAAAAAAATGGGAACATTGAATTCCATAAATTGGGATAAATAAATAAATAAATAATTCACTTTGAGGAGTATTTTTAGAGTTGAAGACTTTTCAATTATCCCCATTAAATGACCATAAACCACCCCCCAAAAAAAAACCTAATTTACTATCGAGAAAAGGTTAATACCCTTTCCCCTATCAGACTTTAATCTTGAAACCATGAAAAAAAAAACTACAAAGTAAAAAGATGAAATTGACGATGGCGAGGTACGATACTCGTACAGTTTGCCTTATTGTCATCCATCGACATATCCAGGGTAACAGTGGGATGGCATGCGGTGTTGTGCTTTATACGTCGCCATACGAAACGAGGAGAGGGCTATATCGTGGAGAGATATTGGGATACTGGAGGGACAAACAGAGTCATCTAGCCCAAGCGAGAGAGATCGAGTGAATGTATAGGATCTTGGTGTAACACACAGACAAGGTGGGATTGCAGTGCCGGCATCCTCGACATGTCGATAGCAGGACCAACTCGGCACGGTGGCCCACCGATACATCCTCCGATATATCCATTGCACTCACTGTGAGGGCTGGACCCATAATACGGTCGCGCAATTCGCCTCCACCCCCTTCCATCAACCCCCTTGGTGCTGGTGCTCCGCTATGACCCCTAAATGGCCAGCCAAGCCGACCGCTATATGTACCCGAGTATACCGCCATTGCAACCCACCCTATACCCGCTCAATTATTGATACTTAGCATCCCACTCAGCTTTTTCCCACCCAACTATCTCTCCTTTCCATCCCTCCCTCCCACTCCCCCCCCTCTATTCTCCTCTCATGGTATTCCCCAGTCTCATTGACTTCTTGCTCTCATTTTCACCAAGATCTGGGGCATCCAGTCCCTTTTTTTTTCACCTCATTAGTTAGAGACCAAAAACACCAAAGGTATGAATTGCGACGTGTATACATGTGCCTTATACGACTATTGAAATGGGGGTAATAGGGAAATGGTGAGGAATGAAGGGGTAGTTGCGGTGTGTTGTGGATGAGGTATCAATAAGGCCTGCGGCCAATGTATTTCCTCAATAAATCCAAATTACTTGGTTGTGGCTTACCCCACATGATTTTACACGGCTTGTATATCACGAACTAATGAATATCTTGTGGTTTATCAATGTACGATCGATCATTAATTAGATCCGCACTTTTTTGTTCTCACATGAGAATTCTTTTTCAAATGAAGCGGGAGCCTCAGTGTTTTCCTCGGGGGTTTTTCAATTTTTTTTTTCTACTTATTCTTTATTAATAATAACTCCATACTTTAGTCCACACTTTTCCACTCTTTGTCAACCCATTTTTTTTTTTTTCTATGTATTGTGGAAAAGTATTCTTTTGTGAGGGATTTACTTTATGTCGAAATCACTGGTGCCTCCTTGAGTTTAAAAAAAGGAGGTGGGGGGGGGAGAGGTATGAAAGAAATGAAGTGAAATACTAAAAAGCGGGAGAGAAAGGAGGGGAAAAAAAGTTTCTCCCGAGAGCACGATGACGCTCCATTATCACTGACTTCCCGTCAAACTCTTCGAATTCGTCGTTAGCATTACTCCCTTAAACGAGCATTCGAGGACTCCTGAATCCCCATATACTGTTGAGAATGAGAGAAAGAGAGAGGGTGAAGCGGATTTTTTTATTTTTGTATCGCAGTGCCCGGAGGGCCATCCGCAACTGAAAAGTCGGGAAGAGGTGATAGGGGAAGTGAGGAAGAAAGGAATGGGGATGAAAAAGAGAGAGAGAGAGAAAAAAGGTGAAAAGAATCGAGAAGAGAATGAGAGGGATGCGACGGTGTGTCGATCGGCGTGCTCTCGAGAATCCGTTTGGATCCCGCAGACGAGTCTTGCGTGGTGCCCAGCAGTATAGTCGACCACTCACCTACTGTCTAAGTGTATTAGACATCCAAGTTTTTTTTTTTCTCTCTACATAGGGTGAATTCTAGCTCCAGGGGTTGTTCGTCTCGTTTTCCAGCACTAGGAGGGGTTGATACACCAAATGAAGAAGGTCCAAGGGCTGGATGAGGTACACAATATGGTCCATGGGAGTCCCGTAACACCCTTGCCCCTTCCGCGTAATGGCACCCTCGGGGCATACCCAGGCAAGCCTGTCGTATTTATTATTTAACCGAGGTTACCGAGATGCTGCAGAACAGCCAAAATGACTTCTTCTACTCTTCGGCACGTGGAGTTGTGGTATGTTATTTCTACTTCATTCGCCTCCCCCCTCCAGATATATACCACTGAGCTGAAAAAAAACGCTCTCGGACACTGGACGATTTATCCCACCAGCTCGCCGCAAATGGCGGAGAAGGGTGAGGGGGAGGAAGTACTGGTCCTCTACGACAAATTAATATCGGGGGTCGATCGGTTTCCCCTTCGTACATCTCTTACCAGAAAGGAAAATTGATATAGGAGCTTGAGCATTTTGTCATGTGCGAGAGAAGTGCCCTGGAATTTTTTTTTTCTTCTTTTTTCAAGATATTGTATAGGTGAAATGTATATGTTTACCACCGTCTGTCAATGATAAATCGTTTGTGTAACAAGTCAAGCAAAAGATTCTGCCTGATGCGGACATTACAACGATTTTCATTTTTTTCGATTGACCATGTGTTTTATCCCTATTTTTTTTTTTTCTTCAGTTTTGGTCAATTCCATTATTTTCATCCCCCGAAAAAATCATGAAACAATGTCATAAATTTGAAAAATGAAGTCTGACACTTCAATTCTAGATTGACATTGAAAATATTTTATTAAAATCACTGTTTCACATTCTTCATTGTTATTTCATCACTCTTTATCATTTATATATCGATTAAAAAAATATGGTCCATGCTGATTGAAAACGAGCGAGTTGTGTTATAACAATATACGCAGACTCATGTTGCATTTCTTTCTCTATCCCCCCCTCCCCCCTCTGTTCGATCAGGGCGTCAGCTGCCCAACGTTATTGATACTACATTTATCCCGATTTGACGAATCGCCGTTGTAACCGCCGCTCGAGGTAATGGTCCGAACGATAGAGAGAGGAATAGACCAAAAAAAAAAAAGAGAAGTAAAAATTGAAGTGAGAGAAAGAGAAAGAGAGAGTTTATGCCGTCCAAGCGCGTTTTTTTTCGCTCGCATGACTCTGCGCTTTTTCGACTATGAACAAATCGTTTATTTGCTTTATCGTAAAAATATGTTTCTCCCTTTTATGGTATTTTGATTTTTCCTCTCGGGGTGAAAATCCCCTGGAGCGGATGTATTCTATAACTGAACGTATTGAATCAATTTACATCACATTGATCTCATCCAATAGCCGAAACAGGAGATTTCGATTGAAATAATTCAGATTTAACAGGATCAATTTAATAATACTGGTAAGCGTCATCTGCCGGGGATTCCCACTTCTGTAATCCTACCACTCACACCCCCACTTACCATATATTGGCAACAGGGATCTGCATTGTCCTCATTTACAATCTGCTTTATCGTTAGTTGAATCCGCACGATGGCGTTGATGATCCTTTACAGGACTTGTCTCTACCGCGTGTGGGTGTTCCACTTGGGCCCCTCTTACACAGGTAAAATTATAATACCATGCCCATCACGGGGCCCCACACAAAAAATCAGCAAAATGAGGAGAATTGAATGTATATAACGAGAACCAAGGGGAATGTGGAAAATACAAGTCTCTACCTGAACTCCTTACCCAAGGGTTTGCATGGTGCCCCTCCTTCTTCATTCGAAATGACTCGGTCCCTCTGCGGGTCCCTTCATGGGTCCCAAGTGAAGGCGAAACAAGAGGGGGATGAGAGAACCGAGGTGCATTCCAAGCGTGAGCGACTATATACCGAAGGTGCTCGTTTTATGTTCCCCACCTCCTTAACGAAATGGTTCTCTCTTTCATCCATCCATCCCTCTTCCACCATAGCCACACTATATTCTATCTCGCTCATTCCCTATGTTCTTTATATCCCCCTCCCTGCTTTTAACATTGAGCTGCTTCTTCGCTACGGTTTTTCTCAGCTCTCATCCGGCTTGCCAGACGCACTTGGTTACGCGATCGCTCGGGTCGTTGGTCCTTTCAATATTTTTACTCCATCATTTATTCATTTCGAGGACAACAAGGAGAAATAGTTTATCCGGATGTGTTTGAGTTTACAATTCACCGTCTTATTCTCCATTGTCGTGGGGTTATGTGTTAATAAAACAGTGGTGTTTAAATATAGATACCCGTTTGAATCTGCGCATAGTCATTGTGGTGGTCCATATTCTCTCATGCGCGCGACTCTGGCTGTCGTGATCCACGCGTGGGAAATCCACTGGATCGTCTAACGATCCAACGATTTTTCGTCTGTAGCTGCTGGTGGGGCCCTCGTTTTTTTTTTCCCCCTCAACCTCTTCAATCTCCAAGAATGCCCAAGAGGCAAAAATACTTGAGTTCGATGATCGAGACTATACGAAGGTGATGCAGGCGCGATGAACTGTAGCGATTAATATCCCATGAATTAACCAAATTAGGCATTTAAAGTCAAAAACTCGTTGAGAAGTAGAGAGGAACCTGTTATATTTTTTCATCATATCTTGAAAAATGTCGCAGCGTAACCCATCACCAGGTTGTAGTAATGCAGATACCGTACAGTCGAGAAATTCAAGGTGCTCAAATAAACCAATGGATCAACTTGATAATGATGAGGAGAATACAACACCGTGTCGCAATAGAAAGACAGTGATACAAGCAGAATCATCTCACTTACATCGGAGCCCTGTGGAATCACCACTAGATCCAATGTTCGGTTCAGTGAGACACAGTAGATCACGTACAAATCAAAATCAAATATTTCCAGGTGAATCGACATACAGTCCCGGTCGAATGATTCTCACCGATTTGCCTGATTCAGTTCCACCCAGTAATCGTATCGATTCAATTGATTCGCAGAAAAATCGGGTGCAGTATACACAGAGTCACTCTAACAATGCCCATTGTCAACGAAACTTGCTACCTGCCGAAACGGTATACCTGCAACATGTGATGAATGAGACAGAGGTGACTAGTGAAAACAGAGGCAGTCGTCGTCCCTCCACCATGGAGGAGAGATATCGCAGTAAACACATTGTCGATGAACGATCACAAAGTCCAACATCATCGTCAGACGCCGCTGAGATTTTCACATCACCCAGACACTCAAAACACCGACAACACTCGTCCCATCGTCACAGACTAGCGAATCAGTGCAAGGAGAGTACTTATCAATCTACAATAGCTCCCCAAGTACATCAACACTCGCCATCAGGGAGACATCGTCAAGTGAATCATTGTCATCGTTACCACGAAATTGGTCAACCGCCATCCTGCTCACCCGTCTGTGATTCCGGTATCAAGGAGGACGATGGCTCCTCCTCAGCTCTGTCTCATCAACGAGACAGATATTCCAGCTGCGAAGACATCAGTGGGACAATATGTTCAACAACCGGAAACCCCGTCCAGTCGAATCACCACGGACAAATGCAAATCTCAACAATTACCAATGATCATCATCGCATGAGCTCAGGTATATCCTGTGAATCCTCAACATCATCACCCAGCATCAGAAATCATGGTACAATTGAGCATAATGTGACAGACAGACATCGTAATCATTTACGGCATAATCATGTGATACAACCCTATGCTCTAGATCATCCTCAGCGTATCCAAATTGTTCATCCAGCAGAAACTAAGAGTCCACTATTAATTGGCCGTGAAGCTGCCTTCCAAGTGAGTAATTGAGTTCACGGTGAATTACACAAGTGGACCATTTATGTTGGCCCTGTTTAATTAACAATTAATTATAAATTTACAGATAGCAACGTCAATGGATAAGAATAAGTGTCAGTGTCACATTGACCATATGCAGCAGCAGGCACAGCATAATCAGGAGCAGATGCAACAACAGAATCATCAGATGCATCATCATCACAATTTGTATCACGAGCATGAGCAGTTTAGTCACGATAAAAGGGGTGGACCAGAGGGTGACGACAATGCTGATAACATGGCTGTTGTTGTCTCGAGAATTCATCAGCCCCCTGCATTACCACCACGGCCACCACCCAGACCCAACAGAAGATACGAAACATCCGCTTATGACAATCGTAAGTTTAATCAATACCAAAAATATTTTGTCACTGTCATTTTGGGGGGTGAACAAATGAAACACACTATTCATGTCAATTTCTTCATTAACGAAAAGTCCTATTCGGAAATCCCTCGAGGAATCCAATTTCCTACATTCAACGTATTCAGCATTCTCATCGGGGTACATGTACTCACGTTATGTTGAACTCATTTGACCGTAGCTTGTTGACAATCCTTCACCCTCTCTTGAGCTCTCTCACTCCCCCTATATGCACTTTACGATCTCTAGTTTAATCCCTGCCCATTGTTCGATTGTGAATTTGTCACCCTATGGTGTAACTGGATTAATAGATGGATCCAGTCACAGTGCGTCAACGAGACCCAACATTGTAAGACAAAGATCAAGTGGTTGACTCTACACTTGACGCAACCCCTCACTTCTCACTCGAGGATGACGATGAAATTGAACACGTCGTTGATTGCAAAAGAAACTGAAAAAAAAAAAAAAATAGAGGGTTCATGAATGGATTCATCGTCAATGATTTCAAAAGTTTTTGTACCCGATAACATCGACTGTTGTCGCTATCCAAGCAATCTTCCCTATCCATACGTGATATCCCCCACGATATTCTTCTTCTCACCCTCGAAATATCACCCCCCCCCCTCCCCTCATAACAACAAGTTTACCCCTCATCACGTTGTAACGTACAGCGTCGCTCTCATCGGCTTCACTCTCCTCTGCGTATCGACCAGTCTCGATGAGTCTGGGCGCGCGCAAAACCACGATAAAGATGAACCATGTACCATGGTGAGAAGGGACTTATTTCATGTTCCTTTCACAAGTACAATCAAATATTCAGTTACTACAATGTGATATTGTGATGATTCGAAATGGTGTATTATCGAGTAATCCAATTGACAATCATATGAATCAATTAGTCTTAGTCAAGCTGGTGATAAATTTTGTGATTTTAACTCTTCACTGAACACGTGCAAGTGACTAATAAACTAAAATGTAATGGTTGAGTGAAGTGGAAGCATGGCACTTGGTAAATACTGTCAGTCCCAAGGATGTACATGGCATCGATCAACACAGTTAATACGGAGAACGTAAGTTCTATTGCTGAAGCTGAACCATCATCATCATCATCATCATCAGATAATAGAAAAAAAATGGACAGTTATCCCGTACTACAAATTGTACGCTGTCGTCTTGGGCCAGATCCACCAATGGATGGTGTTGTTGGATATCCATTCGCTGTATCGCCACATTCGCATTCACATTTTCCAAGAAATGGAAATCATGCACATTTTTCAAGGCATCACTATCGTCATCCATGTGGTATGTTTGTCATTTTCCCATGACTTTTTCACCATTCTGTAATGATGTCTTTCGAATATTTACACGTGGGAAAGGTTCGCCCCTGAAATGGTGAAAAATAAAGGCTATTTCTCATTTTTTTTTTTTTTTTTTTTTCGTGTGGAGGAGGGGAAATTGAATGGAGCAGGTAGTCGAAATCTTGAAAGAAAATGAAAACGAAAGAGCAGGTATTTCTTTGATTTTCAAAGGCAACCGGTGCGGGTAAAATGCCGATGCAATCTGTTCCAGTCCCATGATTTGGCGCCTTTTGACCAGGTCACAATGTTTTTGCCGCTTGCCTTTACAATTTTTGTACACCCCCCAACTTAAGGAAGTGTCAGACAATGTTTATGTAACTGTGGTCGAATGTACTAATCGTTTCATCCAACCATTTCACATATTTTTTTTTCCTCTTCAGGCACTGATAATGGTGACGGAGGTTGCTGCAAAAAATATGTTGTTCTATGTTGTCTCTGCGGGGGTCTCAGTGCCGCAGTTGGAAGTCTCTTTCTTGCTGTTCATGCTGTTCTATCTGCCCACACTGCAAGTCTCATGCATTTCGAGACTGTTCCATCCTACATCCCTGGTATAATGGTGAGTTGAACAATAGATTTGAGGATTTTTCAGTTGATATATGTGGATTTTAAATTCTTTTTTAAAAATTTCAGTTGATACTCATGGGATTCTTTACAATGCTGCTGGCCAGGCGGAAACACAGATACGGTCTTTTGGTAAGAATTTATCTATTTCTCTTTTTTATACTGTGTAATAAATTTTTTCATAATGGCTCAGTTCATTGTTGTGTAAAATTTCCCATCCATACTGATCGATTTTTCAAAACCAATAATTTTTTACAACTTTCAGATGAAGGTCTGCGGCTCGGTTGGCGTTGTTTGCGCACTTGTGTGCGTTCTTGTCACAGTGACAACAACGGTAGTCCACATGTCAAAGTTGCAGAGTCTTCGCGAGTGTGTTTATACAGCAAGAGCAAAGTAACTATTGTTAGATATTAAAAAATAATTTTCAATAAACCATTAACCGTGAAGGGTACACCCTGACTCAGTAGTGGCAATGACAATGAGGTGAAAGGTGTAAAAAAAAGTAGCCAGAAAAAAAAACCCCCTTTTCCACTCAGATTATCATGTTAATTACTTTGAGGATGTTCAGACACGGGAATTGCTAGTGATTTCACGCCTCAGATAATGAGGAGATGGGGTTTAACTTCATGTAAATGGTACTCTCAAGTTTATGGGTAATACATCCATTATCATTTACGATATTTATTCTGTCTTGCAGATCCTGCACTTGTTACGGTGCGTCTCAGGGAAGGACTGGAGACACTGGGGTACTCTTTGAGGGTACACCGCATTGTGAAGCAGTGCATGGTGCCCTTTACGCTTGCCTGAGAGCTCTATTTGGTGTATCTGTTGCTGGTATACTGGCCTGCATATTTTCGTGCATGTTAGTGTACCAGTTGCTCAGCCATGAGAAGAAAAAAATGTATTGGGAACAGTTGGAATTGAGGTAGGAATTTTTTTAATTATACCCATTATAATATAAATTTTCCTTACACTATTTATTAAAAATAATGCATTTCAGGTGTAGATCACTGTATGGTCAGGGAGGTGGAGCACCAGTGGGTGGAGCAACTGCAGGCTCTTGCGGATGCTGCAATGATTGCGGTGGTGTTAATCCCTGGTGGGCACAAACCCCCGGGAATTTATACACTCCAAATCCTGATTTGGCCCCATCTAGGTAATCCTACTCTACCGTACTAACTTGTCATGCACGATGTTCATATAAATATCCCATATTTTCTATTTATATTATTATCTATAATCCATGGGGTGGAAGAGATTGCTAGACTTTTAACAAACTTTCTTATCGGTTTATTTGAGAATTTTGTAATGGCTGTTGAATTCAATATTCACGCTGGTTAATCGAATTTCGATTGAAATACTTTGTGAAATACAACTCCAACTATTTTTCATTTGGTTTCGATTTTGTGGAATTTCTAACTACAAATCTTCTTTTTCATTTTAACCCTTAATTAATGAATGAACAACGAATGATTCAAATCAATTGAATCAATTCGGTAGTGAAGTGGTGCAATGGGATAAGTCAACGTAACTTGATGGTTAGTTTGGAGATACTTTGCAAAAAGTGATCACTTCAATTGAAATTGACTTGGTCAATTATATCACTCAACTACAGCTAACAGTGAGAAATTCTCATAACATCACAAAGACACCACTAACTTTGCTTTCTACCTTCTTGATAGAAGATGGCGCCTGCCTTGGTCACGTTCACGGGGTCCAGCACCGAGTCCTGACTCAAACTATGGCTTTCATGCACAATCAATGAGACACGCGAATGAATTAAATGACCCATCGCGCGAGGGTACAGCTACAATACAAGCACCCTATGGTTTCATCGATTCACGTCAATCAGCTGGTCCCTACTCCGTCCTCAATCCTCAAAATAACTCCTATACACCTAGTACAGCCTCCTACAGTGTTTTGGAAGCGCCAGTTCCACTTTGGGGACCTCCACCTCCGTACAGTGATCCCAACAGTCCAGCGAGAAGGCCGCAGATTATTGAACCCAAGTGTTCATCCTCTGGGAGATCTTCATCAGGATCTTCAACGACAGCTGCAGCTGTTGCTGCCACACCATCGAGATTGGTTACTGTCAAGAGAACAGTGGAGAATTTCGAAACTAATGAAGGTTCGTAGAAAAAAAAATATTTCAATTTAACAAATTTAAAATGAAGGAGTGAAATACTCAAATGAGAGAACTTGATCGTTTTATTACTGTATTCATCTTTTGATAGAATAAAAACTAATTTTGTCATTTTCTTCTCTTCAAATAAGATCATCACGTACAAAGAACCCCACAGCATTGCCCTCCCACTGACAACTATGAAAATACAGAAGAACTCACCAATATAGCTGAATTAGAATGTACTGGTGTTCACGAGAATACAACGATGAAAACTCGTCGTACAAGACGAGCTCTGAAAGGTGTTGAGAATGATGCATTCCAGCAGGAGCAGAATCACCAGTTATCATCAACAAAACAACCAGAGTCTGAGCTCTACTTTGGAGATGTGTCTTCTTGCTGTGGACCTGAGAGTAGTTTATACGAGACGGCAGGAGAGAAAGAGTTAAACTCGCGAATGGATGAGCATCAGGATGAACATCAGCAGAAGGAGTACGTGGCGTCCAGGATGAGTAAGCACAGATCATCAAAACGAAATCGTCTGCCTTTGCCTCCGCCTCCAAATCAAGCTTCACCCCATCACGAGCTAATTGTCGGTAATAATGAGAGAAATTACAGCAATAATGAAGAATCCTTAGGATCTTCAGGTGCGTTTTTAGCTCCAGATGCTCAATACGAAGTGATTCAGCAGGGTGCCAGATATGAATACTACTCCACAAAACCAGAAGAAGAATTCAGGGAAGCCCCAACTGGTTATGGATTCTACAGAGAGGGTTCCGAAGCAGAATCTTCAATTCGAGATTACAGATCAAAACGGGATGATGATAATCAGAGACAATCTGAAGAGGATTTATCACACGATAAATCATCTCACAATAAATCAGGAAGAAGGGAACATCAATGTTGTTCAAACAGTGTCACTGATCTCAACCCAGACTGGCAG
Source organism: Coelinius sp. EB29 (assembly GCA_035578325.1). Lineage (NCBI taxonomy): Eukaryota > Metazoa > Arthropoda > Insecta > Hymenoptera > Braconidae > Coelinius > Coelinius sp. EB29. The sequence continues at coordinate 5,271,311 of JAOZGT010000009.1, read as the reverse complement.
AATGTTGAGCAAAAATTAAAATCGGACGATGGCGTTTGTCCAATTAATGTTTAAAAATTTTTTGTTGACTTCTCTAAAACAGAAGTATTAGATAAAAAAAAGGAATAATTGAAAAATATAAGGCTGTTTATAAAGCTCATTACAACAAAAGAATTTGCCCTGATTCATTGCCATTGTAGTATTGCACTTGAGAGAGAGAGAGAGAAAACAAAATGTAGTTAATTAACGAGAGAATATTTGTTAATTGAAATGAGTCACAAAAGCGAGTTATACACGCTGATAGACCAAGGACAATACCAATACCAATATGGCACACGATAATACTAATGAATTACAAATCATTTAATTTAATTCACCTCTATTATTCTGTATATGGTGATTATTGCACTATGAATTCTTACACAATTTGACAATGTGTCAGCGTATTAGAGTACACAAATTCATAATTTTACAAAAAAAAAAGAGACCGTTGACACTCATATTTTGTAAACAAATTGACTGATGAATAAATAGAAAATATGAAAAAAAAAAAAAACACGTAGAGTGAATGAAGGATTTGAGAAAGAAATTGTAACAATAAAATATCGAAAATTTCGATACATGTGTTCGAAATATTGGAATAGTTTAACGTTGATTACTGTCGTTATTATAAGCTAAAATGTACCTTCACGTAGGATTACCTACGATCAGTGTAGCTGTAATTAAAAAATTAAAGTGAATTTTTTTTGTATAACTTTTTCTCAATTCATCAATATCACCTATCCTGTCAATTTCAATTCAAAATCAATTTGATTATTCCCAATGAATTGTTTGCTGCATCTATATACATTCTTCAGTTGATGGTACATGCAGTATGTGCTATCGGCAGCTGTAAGGGGTCAGACGATGGCGCACGCGAGACACGCGCCCCAAAACTCTCCAACGGTCGCAACAGCTGCTTTTGGAAAAATAATGCATACGCTCGACTTGATAAAAGTTCCACACGCATGATGCAACTGTCTTATCCTATTAGTTTTCTGCTGATTCAAAGGAAACATTGAGTCAGTGCGTGACAATGTAATGCCATTTTAGCATTACCCTTGACGTGTTTCCAAGTCCAGACTCATTTGCTTCTAAAGAAAATGTGTAACGATTTGAATTGGAATGAATAAAAAAAGACTCAAAGTACGTTTACAAGAGTACGTTATAGATATTGAAAAGTGGGCCTGGCATTGCTCAACATCAGTGAGCATACTGATGGTGATGGGGGGGAAATACGAAGAGAAGGGGAAGGACACCGGGCCCGTATTACGCTTGTACCCCGTGACAAGCAACCCCTCTGTAAGTAAAATGAAAACCGTCATTTCTCGACTCAATGTGTGCAGCTGCCAACGTTCCTGTGTCCTGCCACTGGTCGTTTTTTATTCAGTGCGGTTCAAACATTCCAACGGTGCACATAACGTTACAATTGATCATTAGAATTACTCGTCAATACTTTCTTTGTTTTAATCAATGAATACACAAGTTTTGGATATTATAGTTGATTTATAAAATGTGCAACAAAGTTTTTAGTCAAAGTCGGATTATCATTCCCCCAGTGCAGTCTGTCAATTTTGCTTTGGAGACCTGGAAAAGAGTTTCTTATATCAGCAGTGCCCTAGTGTTTGTTATCAACAAGTGACGCAGTGACTTGATCTAAATTATCCATTAAATCTGTAATCATAAGCATAAATAAAAATGTCTCATCAAACATCACCAGCCGGAGTGCACTGTTACACGAACCCCTCATTCAGTCGTCAGTCCGAGTTCATGTCAAATCATCACAATGACGAGCTACCTCCACCCCCAGGATTCCAAGCTGACGATCTGCCTCCTCCACCTCCGCCATCAGTGCCACCATCAGTACCTATTCCAATTCAAAGTCCTCAGAATCATGGCGCAGCATACGGACACACAAACCCAGTATTCATGATTCGCTCAGATCCAGACGCTATTGAGATTGACAGGTACAGAAAAACAACAGACCGCTACTGTTATCTCGATGAGACACCGAGGAACAATGAGACACAGGAGCGACGCATTATCTACGACCGGAATACAAAGTCAAGGTACGAATACATCGATGATGACGAGCTACCTCCACCCCCACAGCCCCGTCTCCAGAGACGTGCCTCGCTGACGCGTTTTGAGATGCTGACACAACGTCACGATCAACAATTTACCCGGCAAGCTAGTTATCATGGTCAGCATTATCGGACAGCATCGAGCACTGATGACACCGATGTAGCCCCCAGAATTCGTCGAATACGACAGGACGGAAATGACGTTCCTGTTCGTTATGCACTGGTGCACGCAGACGAGGCCAACATTGAATGTGACTCGTCCCCTTTGCTTGGACTTAGTAATTCCTCCCCTCGTGGTATGTTATTTCATTTGCACACAACTTCCTCTCGTTTAGCATTAACTTGGTTACAAAACACCGTATAATTACTTTATACACTCGATTTTTCGATTATTACCCCCATGTTCAACATTTTAGGACGTTATGGAAGGGTACCCATGCAGGAAGAAGAACCTCCTTTGTTGCCGGAACGCAATGCTCGAGAACAACAGGAATTGCGGGAGAGTACATTCTCGTCGAAGAATAATTTGGCGACACAGAGATTGCATGCTATGCTGACAACTCCGAGGAAGAGGTCTAGATCGGAGGAGAGAAACTTGTCACCGGGAAAGGGTACTCCGAGATTTACGCCACCTATGAGCGCTACGACTTCACCTGCTGGTAAATTATTGATTGTTTTCGTTTCAAGATGATGAAGAAATAATTTACATGTGAATTTCAAATTCATTTTTTCAAGATCCTGCCACACGACTGATTTATTTTTTCCACAGTCAGATGATACTCTGTTTTAACAACTGTCATTTTATATGCTATACTTCCTGTCAAACAGGTCGTGGAGTTGTTCCAGGCTCGAGTCGTCGTGGAACCCCTGTCGGTACGCCACAACGTGCCCTCTCACCTAATAGAATCCCTCAAACTTCAACGCCCAATAAAAACCCCAATACCCCTTCGGCACGCAGATGTCTTCCTTTGAATGAACAGCAGGAATTAGAAAATTACGGTAGAACGCGTTATGGATTACGCAGAGATGGTACTGCATCATTAGCAACATCACCAGTAGAATTATCGTCACGGTTCGGTGAACCTCCGCCAAGATATGCATTTGTCGAGTCAAATTCTGAATCAATACCCATGGTCATTGGATCACCCAAGTACCAGGTGTTGTCACAGACCCCCAAGAGAGGTGCCTATAACAGCGTGGAGAGTGCATTTATCGCTAGAACTGCTGTTGTACCACCTCTTTCACCACCAAGCAGCGAAGCTAATACAACACTGATAAGTGGAATTGAAAAAGGAGAACGTAAGAATGCCCCATTGCTATTGATCCTCGTTGGAATTTTAACTTGTGGACTGGCTCTCTATTTATCATGGTCACAAGGAAGAAAGTGAGTCCAATAAACCTGAAAATTTGTAATCAACTTCAAATGATAAATTTCTCAATGTTTACGAAATTGTTATCTTGCTCAGGTACTATCTAGATAGTGCTGCTGGATGCGGAATCTGTTGTGCTCTAGCAGGTGCTTGCAGAAGTCTAAGAAGAACCTGGACAGGTTTGGGACTCGCTGGATTGTCAGCCATGAGTTGTCTAGGTTTACTTCTTTTAGCCGCGAAAAAACCACGTCCAGGAACTCCATTGCATGATGTGACAGCTGGTGCATTGTGTGGTGTCTCTTTACTTGGTGCTGCTCTGGCATTGCTTGCTCTTCTGGGTCCCAGATGTATTCTCAGTCGACACAGACGAGTCCACTCATGGATACCAAATTTCTCACCCTGATCCCATATCTATTTTCTATGAAAATGTCATTTATCAATTGAAATTTAAATTAGTCATTCGAATTACTATATTTCTCCATGTGTACTTTCTGTAAGAAAATTTTAATAATACGTTGTACAATATTGAATAAATATTTCCGAAGGATTTTTGATTGAATTTTTTGGTCGATTCATTGGTTTTATAGTCGTTGAGCTATAAGTGGATCAATGATTCATCTGCTAGTTGATATTTTGAATGAAAAATCATTTCGAGGAGCTTTGTAGCACTGTATAAGTGGTATAGGATGTTTTGATGAGCTGTGAATAATTTTCCAATTGAAATAATTAGCATGAATATTTTATTATCGATGAATACCTACAATGCAAAAAGAATCCAAAGAGAGAACGATAATGAATCCACTGATAAACTTAACGGGTCTCAGAGTCCGAATCATCATAAGCACGAGGTATTTCTGCAGACGTTTGCTCAAAAAGTACCATTTTGTAGCGAAGATGTTGTTTATTAGACTTTGACACTGAAATTATGTTATGAATAATTTCATGTTAAATATATAAAATGACATTTTATTACTTGAATCGTTGCTTCATTTCCAGCAGCGCAGAACATGAATATTTGTAGGAGCATGCATGAGAGGTACATGAAGATTGCCATAAACTTTGGGGAGAATGGCTGCATCTGTGAGATTAGTAAAACACTGACGCATATGATGATCGAGCTTGCAGCATATTGTACGAAAATTATGGTCGTGAAGATGGAATTGATTTTATTTGCCATCCTGAAATAATAAATTAATCATTGACTACATGAATAATTATTGCAATTCTTTGATTCTAAAAATCAAATGGGCAAATACTCGAAAATAGCACGATGATATCTGATACACTCAACCAGCCGATATTCATGAATTTCCAATAACTTCGGAGCCCTTTTTTGAGCTGAGAATTCTGTGTCATCGAAATCATCAACAACTCGATGTAATCTGCACTTTAAAATATTAAACTGTGCACATATCTGAAGGATAAATCCTGGTATAATTGTGTCAAAACCGATGTCAAGATTGGCAGCAAGAAGAACACTCAGTAATTGTTGATAATAGGTGAACCAGTAAATCCTAGATTCTGAGTAATTGTATGGTACCCATGCTTTGTACGGCAATACCCCAAAAGGTATGCCTTGAAAAAATGTGAAGATAGTCATGCACCAAACAGTTATTTCTGTAGCCACACCATAAAAAAGTGTAAGAAATCTTTACAAAAAATTACAACAATCAACTAATTGTTCCTCTAGTAATACAAAAATCTACTCACCTGATCTGACCATCAAACTTGTCTTGAATCTTCTGCTCTTCCAAATTCATCGGTTTGTGCGGATAACTCTCGAGAGCAGTGAGAACCGCTCGAATCTCTGATCTCTTCATCAGAGTTATGAAGATTTTAGCACATATGGCTATTGTTGACAGGAGCATGAAACAGGTGTCAGAAAAATCCGTGACATCGTCAGTTGTAGTCAGTAAATTGATTAATTCAGATAAGGTGAACCAATAGATAACAATAACAATGTAAATTGTGTAGAGGGAATAAGCCCGGGACTTCCAGCTTCTAGATTCCATGTGTGTTGGTGGCCAAATACCACAATACTGAAGAGACACAAGACTTTCTCGTAATAGTACCATGATGTCAACCCTTCAACTCCACTTACAGGAATAGTGTAACAAGGGCTAGTGCAGTTTTTTCAAAGTCATTTAATATTCTAAACTGGAGACAGTTTTCCACCACATGGCCAATATCCCACCGTTTGTTTTTATCCCCTTTCTGTTATTGTTGTTGGGATCGTCGTTTTATTTCCTGTTGTAAGTTGAAAAGACAGCAATATAATTGGCATCTCATCATTTATAGACTATCGCTGTTCTACAAAAAGGGGAATTCTTTCTAGGAACATTGCCAGGTGAGTGAATACTTTACTAAGCATGGGGGAATTTTAAAACGCTTATTGACTGCTACTGCTTTCCGATGGAAGAGAAGTTTAGGTGACTCAGACGTTTAGTCGGGAGTGTGAAAATTTACCCTCTGAATTTTATTTCTATTCTTTCGATTTCTTCCCCAAGTCCAGTTATTTAAGCAATCGATAGAATTTGCTATTTCGTGAATTAGTACTTGGGAATATGAGACAGTTAGGAAGTACTTCACAGCGTGCTGACCATTTTGAAATAGGATTGCTTGTGAGCTACATGAAACTCACAGGGATTGAAAAAAAGTTGAATTAGGAAATATTTCCAATGTTCAAAATTTCAAATTGAATAGGGCTCACCAAAACATGGCCATGAAAAAATTCATTATAGAATATTATTTCGTGAGTTTTTTCTCACATCCGCTCAAATCTATTCGGAAAGTTTCGTTATCGCTGATTCACCATTTGCGGCAGGAAGACGCGTACCATGATTACGAGTTGAATTTTTATTCAACGGAATCAAAAGACAGTCCCCAAAACTCGACTTGCAGTTCACATTTGAAAAGTGTTTCAAACAGTTGAAATGAGATTATTATCAATTTTAATTATATTTTTTCTACACGAGACGCAAGTTTCTTGTAATCAATTATTTACATTCCGTGGAAAATCTTATTTATCAAGCTATTGGACATCATGGCCTAACCATCAAGTGCGTCCACTTGTGTGCATCAGTGATAATCCTTACGATGCTATTATTTGGAATACGAATCTCGAATGGTTGGATGACAATACCGCTTACAGAGACAGAAATCGTATAACCAGTATAATTTATTAGATATTCTATTTGATAGCTTCGTTCACCAATGGAACCCATGCAAATCATAATTTTTGAATATTTTCCAGAACCCAAACTGTCAAATCCAATAGCAGATACTACAGGAATAAATTGCAACTTCAACAGTGAATCAGATCCGTGCTTTTCAAGATGGTCGCAATCAGGCTCTACATGGAAAGTTGTAAGATCTTTGGAAGAGCCTATGGGTCCGATTTTTGATAGCAGATGGGAAGGTAGGATCGTAACAATGAAAATTCATCAGCAGAATCCTCAATTGTTGTGATAGATTTACAGGAATATGCGACTTTCAATGCTGATAGAAAAAAATTTAGGTATCTCATTACATTCAGCGATACAGGTGCCACAGCAGTTTCCATACGGGGTGACGGTAATGCACATTTTCTCCTGTGTACTACACCCAACTATTCCAGTGATTTTTGTTACTGGATTATTCTTGGGGGATGGAGGAACACTAAAGCACCCCGTAGTGGAGTACGAAGATGCATTGATGGTGTTGGGAATGGAGGCGCCCCTGGCAAAGGATCACCGTGTGGAGAGTTACATCAGAAACGATCAAATGTGAGTTGAGAATGATTGATCCAGTCTGCACATGCTTCATTCACACGATAATTCTTCCATAATCTTGAGTTTATTCTTTAGCACAAGCCATTGAGCAAGGATGAGTGGAGAACATTCATATTCACCTGGCAAGAAGCTAACAGAACCATCAATATTTATGACCACGACGGATTAGTTCTGTCATACATTGATGATCAATATCCCGAAGTCAAAAATCAATCTTCCTCAGAGTATTTCTTCTTTTACGATAATCCAAATGCTGATATTCCGAAAATCTATCGCTTCCATGATTGTAAATTGTCTTCATGTATCATATCTGACTATTGTTCTTTCATTCTCATGAATTCATTGGAAATAATTCATTTCTGTTCAGATTCTTATACTTTAGTGAAACAACCGAATGCTGAATTGAGTAGACAATTTGAGCTAATTGATTCCAATAACATTTGCATTGATATGCTCATAGGACTATGTGCTAACTGTGCCCTGGAAATGAGTATATTGAATAGGAATAATGAAAAGATCATATCATCACTATTTCGTAGTGATTCAATCTCCCAAAAAGCTGACTACAATCTCCCCCTGTGGCAACATGCAAGGATAACATTGGACAATATCACAAAGTATTCATCATCATTGATCCTCAGGATAGTCACGAGATTAGAAGGCAATGACGACGGTTCAAATCATCACTGGGCAATTGCAAACGTCCAAGAATGTCTGCCAGAAGGTAATCCAACTTCAAAGTTCTTGAAATAAATCTTTTAACAATTTATTCTCATTCAGGAACTTCCAAGAAAACATTTATGACTGCGGTGCAAGACACTACTATCTATGATTATTACTGGCCAAAAGTAACGTGTCAAAGATTATCTTATAATGAAAAAAATAGAATGCTTGTAGACCCCAACAGGAACACTCGAGCTTTCTATCAACCGCCAGGTGATGATTTCAATGCAATCGTAACTTTTTCTGTAACAATATTATCCCCAACTTCCATTCAATTTTAGGACTCACAAATGATAGTCAACTATGTCCAGAATCTTACTTCGGACCCTATTGTACCACACGTTGCAACGAGTATTTCACATCAGATTGTCGTGACGTGATAATGTGCGATGAACGCGAATGCTATTGTCCTTCGGGTATACAGGGTGCCTACTGTAATTCTTGTGAGTATAACTGTATTCTGTGAACGTAAATAGTTTCAGTAATTCAATCTCTCGTATCTTTTTCAGATTGTAATACAGGAAATTACGGGCACAATTGTTTGAAAACCTGCGGCAGTTGCTTCAAAAAGTATGGAGAGAAGAATGTTTGCGATATTTTCACGGGAAGGTGTTCTGAATGTCAATCATTCTTGGAAAAATATCTTTTTCCACCTTACTGCAAATATAGTAGGTTCCATGTATCATCTAGGATGGAAATCTCAAACTATAATTTATTTAACAAATTTCAGATGAAGCTGTAAATGCTCCTAATATTCCTATCATCAAAAATATAACTGAAAACAATGTTCAAGTATTGAATACTGTTCAACGTTACGAGAATATTGAGATTCTCTTTGAATTTGAATTGCGGGTATGCTCGATCATTCCAATTTAAAGATTTCCTAAATACCTTCAATTTCATATATCACTTCCTTCTTTAATTTCAGAATAATGATAATGGAAAGTCTCAATATTTAACAGCTGAAGAAACTAATGAATCCAATTCTTCATTATTCAAATCATTCGATGTTAGATTCACGAATTTAACCGCCGGCACACGATATAGTGTGAAAATGTCACTATACATAAAAATTAATAGGCACTTTCTGGAGAGTGACTGGAGTAATTTCACAACTTTGTGTCAGAGTAAGTTCTTACACTTCTAAAAATACAATATCAATGCTGTGAGTCTTCAACCGAAATTATTCGGAATTTTGTAGAAGCAACTGAGTACAATATTACACCTGATGAGAGGAGTTTAACATTGACGAAAATTTTGAATGAGGTATGATACAATTTTACTCTTAAAACTGAATATGATGATCGTAATTATATCCTATTTTGCAGGCAGCACCTGATAATTGTCCAGACAATTGGTATAGGATTGACATTTTCTCTGTATCACCCCGTCGATTGGAAAATAGTTTCAACCGATTTCCAGTAAATTTTACAAATTTGAAGCCTTACACGGATTATGACGTTGAAGTGATGGGTCTGGATGGGAATATTCACCTGAATAAACGAATAAGGACATCAGAGACTGGTAAGTTATTTCGACTCAATTTCTTGCATCGCCTCTGAATAAGTTCTTATGTCATCCATCAGCACCATCGGAAGTTAGAGAACTACGTAAAAATAATGTAGGGAGTACGACAGCTACGATAACTTGGTTTCCACCAGCGTTACCGAATGGCATCATAAGAGGATATACGATGAAAATCAAAGTAATGAGTAGATTACACTGACCTCACAAGTCCAAAATAGATAAATAATTTACCCATCTTTTCAGCCGATGTATAACAGAGGTTGTGCAGATGGAGTATCATCGAAATCAAATCTTGAGGCGGCAACTGTGATAAAACTCGGTGGCCGTGTATTATTTCATGCAATAACGGGTTTGAGGCCATATTTTGTATATGTAATCACCGTGTCAGCCTACAATTCCAAATCTGGGATAGGAAAGAAAATATCAGTTGAAACAGATTCATTTGGTATGATACGATAAAATATATTTTCATGAGTTGAATTCTCACATTCATATTGTATTTATTCCAGATATTCCAATTGAAAAATGGGTTAATCTCACATTTGCGAGTACAAATTCAAAGTTAACATGGGAAGATCCAGATTGTAGCAATTGGACTGGCCTAGTTAAAGGCGCGAGATTATTTTTTACTGGAGTCAGTCCTGACGTCAAAGATTTTCGTGATGATCAATATACGCTATGGCATTCATTTCAATTGAATGTTAGTAAACCACAAAATATTCACGGATTTGAAACGTATCATGTCAAAGTTCATCTGTTGCATGATTACAATACGGAAAATTACAATCCCGAAATATTCGTTGAAACGAATTTCACCACTCCTCCAAGTGGTAAGTATGCAATATGCATTTTCTTCAGAAAAAATTAAAAATCAATAAATTTTCAGCTCCACCAAAAGTACAGAATTTAGATATTGTCGAAGTTGATTCAATAAATCAGATGATAAGTATCAGATGGCAAAAACCTCTGCCGCCAACCAATGGCCATATTATTGGCTATGAAATTAGAGTTCCTCAGTTGAATGGCAGGTGGAAAAGTTTTAACGTATCGGCAGGAGAAACATGTTACTTATGGGAGAATTGGTTGTGCAAAACTGTCAATCGGCCATTCGTATCATCTGGGTATATCGAGGTAACTCACGATTCTCGCAATTTGGATTATCATGTTTGCAATGAATAATGTATTTCTAGGTGAGTGCCTGTAATGAAGGAGTAGAGAAATCGGGAGAAGTGAGTGAAATAAGCAATCGAGTCAAAGAACAAGGTAGTAGCTGCTTATCAATATCGATGATGATAATTATCATTTATTTGAAGTATTCATCCTCTAAGTGATCTATTTGCCAATCTCCAGGACCTGAAAAGCCACGGGATGTAGTGCCTTCAGCCTTAGAGAATGGAACAGTAGATCTCACATGGCGCCATCCATGGAAGACTGGCATTCCTATGAAAGCATTCAGAATAAAACGTGAAGTCTTAACAACCAATCTATCACGACTTATAAGTAGCGAAGAACATACATCAGTTATCCATGTACCAGTTATAAATTATGAGAAAGTATATAGCACTCGAATGTACCTTTTACCATCAAGTTTGTATGAGATTGAAATTCAAGGGATAGGTGATCAATCAAAAGGGAAAATAGAGACTGTTCAAGTAAAGACTGCATCAGCTTTGGATTTTGGGCCACTGCGACAACCGATTATCAATGATCAAGAATCACAAATCGATGTTGTCATACCAGCTATTCTCAATGATACAAGGGACAATATTATTCATGTAATACTGATCGGTCCGAGACCCTGCAGTGCAAGTTGGGGCATTTCTAAAACTTTGGCTAAGGATCTAGACTTGAAGCCAGATACAAGTGCTTGGCGAATTGCTACATCACAAGTGAGTTCATGCATATTATTCGAGTGTTTTAAAAATAGTGTTGTTCTGTATGAGGTGACAATGAAGGTTACATCCTTCTTCGATATCAAATTATTTCAGACAACAGTTTTGGCAAATACTACATTTACAATCGGTAATGGTAAAGTTCACGATGGCATTGCTAATTGTCCACTTTCCAATGGAACTTATGAAATTGCATTCGTTGTACATAATCGTCATCGTTTGGACAAATCTGTGGGATTGCTTCATTGGCGATCGAAAGAAATTCAAATTGGCCCCATGAGAAAGACAGCTCATGAAGCCTGGATAGTGCCATTCGTGCTTCTATTGGCAGCCGCAGCTGGTATCCTATGGTACTCAAAGAGAAGGTAATTGGGTGATGATCAGCAATTAGTTGGGTTGAGGAAATGTCTAGTAATTCCTCAACTTTTAGAAACCTAAATTTTAGATTTAAACGAAGGGAACTTCCTCATGATAATTCGCCACCGGTCATTACACCACGTAAACACCAACAATCTTCATATATGGAGACTTCACTATTAGCTAAAAGCCGAGAATCCATAACTGGAGTGTGTAATACAGTTCAAACTCCAGATGTTGTTCCAGTTAGCGAGATAATGGATGATCCTTGTAGTACATTAATAAAACTGAAGGACTTACAGGATTATGTAAAAGATGGTATCGTTTCTGGTAAACTCAATGCACAATATAAGGTATATTAATGAAATATATAACTTAATATTATAATTCCTGCCTCGGAGCGTATTATCTGTTGATATGTTCTGATGGTTTCTTTGATGTTAGACATTCCAGCGGGGTCAGACCAAATCTTGGGAATATGGAGAGCGACCTGAAAATAAGTCAAAAAATAGATATATGAATCTCATTGCATGTAAGTCTATTCTCAATACAGTGAAGGGTATCCGCAAAAAAACATTGAAAATAACAAGAGAATGGAGTTGTCTTTTTATGTGTAGATGATGAAACTCGAGTTAAATTGGAAAAGTTACCTGATGATCCATACTCCGACTACATAAATGCAAATTACATTAAGGTAAATTCGTCTTGTTTACCTATGATAATACTTTAGCATTAATATTATGCATTTTCAATAGGGTTATCAGAAAAACAAAGCATACATAGCTACCCAGGGCCCTAAAGCGCATACTGTCAATGATTTCTGGCGAATGATTTGGCAGGAACGAGTTCAAGTTATTTGCATGTTGGCCAATGTTCTAGAAAGAGGAAAGGTATAATTATCCTATATATGAATCATGTTCAATGACGGGATTCGAGTAATTTAGAATGTAATTCTATTATAGAAAAAATGTGAACAATACTGGCCAGACATTGGAAAAGAATTCACGTATGGAAAGATTACTGTGCATAATCTAAGTCATACTACTTTTGCGGATTACACGTTCAGAACTTTTTCTGTCACATGCGATCAAGAAACTCGGAAGGTACATTGATTAACTATCAGATACTCATTAACCTCTCAATACGTAAAAAATCAGAGTTTCATTTGATTACATCAATATTTAGATTGAACACTTGCATTATACTGCATGGCCAGATCACGGAGTCCCTCTCTACATACAATCTGTTGTGACATATCTAAAGAAATTGCTTGCAATGCCACTAGGACATGGCCCTATAGTTGTTCACTGCAGCGCAGGAATTGGACGAACAGGAACGATTATCTTGTGTGACATATGTCTACGAAAAGCAGCTGCTCAGGGCGTAAGACTATTCTTCTCCCTATTCGCTATGAAGATAATAATTTCTTGATGCTTCCATAGGCTGTCAATGTCTTTGCAGAGACTCAGGCTATCAGGAATCAAAGAGCAAATATGGTCGACAACACGCAGCAATATGTTCTTGCTCATTTGGCATTAGTTGAATGTCTTTTGTCCCTACCTACAACAATAGCCTGCAATGATGCTCTACTTATGAAGATTCAGGAGTGCAAAAAGCATCTTTCTCTTCAGCAACAGAGGTTCTTTCAGAATGCCCCAAATTATTTAGTCTTTCAAGTCAATTATACCACATGTTATCGTTTCAGGCTCGACGAGAGTGCTTGGCTAGATCGGGCACTACAATCATCGACGCATAGACCAATGGAAATATCGAAGAACAATATGGCTAAGAATCGTTACCCAGAATTAGCTGCAGTTGTCGGCCCAACACTTCATATTTCTAGGTACCCCACAACTGATGATGACAGCGATTACATATTCGGTGTTTATGTCGATAGCGCTATGCGTAAGAATAACTATATCGCTTCCCAATTACCGTTGCCAGCAACAGTCAACGATTTTTGGAGAATGATATCGGAATTCAAGGTCGAACTTATTGTTGTTCTACAACCTCCTGATAAAGATGATGATGTGAGTGATTTTAATTATGTTATCTTTTGTGTTATCAAAAGAACCTTGAGTCAAAGACCTCCATTATAGCCGTATTAATTCCATTACTACTGATATTTATTTTATTTTCCATAGACATGCTGCAAATTTGAAATAGAAGTCAATGAAGATGTCAAGCCAACATCTTTTCTAGCACTCAAAGGAAAAGATGTCATTGAGGAAGATATCTGCATACGTAGAAACATATTGTTGACTGATTCAACAGCTGTGAGTTGTAAACATGGAGGGACTAGATTTTGTCATAAAATATTGCCTCTCTCTCATCTGTTTTTCTCTTACTATAGAAACCTGTACGAGAACAAACAGTGACTATTTTAACTCTGAAAGGATGGGATTCGGGGGAGAATAAACCACCACCAAAACCAATAACTCTGGTTGATTTTTGGCAATACGCCGAGAGAATTCCCAGGGGCGATGGACCAACCGTTGTTCTCTGCCAGTAAAATTCAATTGAAATCATAATAGCCAGGCTCAATAATTCTTAGAGTTAATTTTAAAAAATATGTTTCCGTCTAGTGATGGAGTCACCAATTGCGGCCTCTATCTGGCTCTCAGTTTCTTACTCGAAAGGATGGGATTGGAACGAGAGTGTGACGTTTGCTTGGCTATTCGAGCTATCAGAAGGTCGAGGCCAGACTTCTGTAAAGCTCTAGTAAGTTATGTAATGTTTGATATACTATAGCTACACTCGAAAATAAAACATCGAAATGAATTGAAAAAATCAATTGATAAAAATGAAGTGCATGCAAATAATAAATTGTTGCATTTTCCTTAGGAACAATTGGAATATTTATATGACGCCGCTGTGATCTATGCTGACTATTTTGAGACGTATGCTAATTTCATTTAATTATTACAAAGGTAAGTCAATACAATGGAGATTAGTGTGAGATGGTGAATGAATCAATTTGGAATTTACAGTTTTTCATTTTTGCTTTTATAATGTAATAAATTTACCTGTGTACAATTTTGAATACTGAATAAATATTTTATACCTAAAATCGATAAAAAGATTTTATCATTGTTTTTGTTGCGGTCATTAACTTCTTTCATTAAGAAGCTAGCCGACGGCACCATCAGGAGAGAAGGAATGCGGAAAAAGTAGAGAGAAACGGTGATAAATTACCGAGGGAAATCCATTCATTATGTTATCTGTTCTAGAAATTGCTTATAATCACTATTTTTCGGAATTTCGTTGGACTCAAAGTGTCTATCAGTTATTTGACAGAATTCTACAATTTTTGAATAATATAGATGAACATTCCTACCTCCCCTCCTAATTCATAATTCTCCCGCGTCTCGAAATACACCAGTGCCGTCACAAAGATCCGTCACTATGGTGCCATTACTTGCCCACGGCCCTGAACCATCTACATTTATAAAATAACAGACACATTTTTACTGGACCAATACATCAATACTTCAATTCTCACACACTCTCAAAATTAACGATTTCCATTCACCAATCTTGTACATTTTCGATTATAAATTAATGCATGTAAACACATGATTCCCACAAATATGATATCTCCCATCATCCCCTCCCCCCCCCCCCCCCACCCTACATCTGTCTGACAGGCCCCGCCCCGAGACACTACCACCGTTATCTCTTTCTTTTCCCAAACAATTTTCCAATACGATAAACCTCACTCTCAAAAAGCCCTAGGTAGCTGTCGCATTACGAAATCACGTGAACCATCAACAATTTCCCATAAAAAAACTAACATATTTCTATCCGACAAACATGAACAACAGTGATTATGCTTGAGTGAAAACAACATCACCCAGTGTGTTTACCACCGTATTTTCTCATCTTTCATCAGTGTGATATCAGTGGTTCATACGACAAGTGTCGTGCATTTTCAGTTTGACAAATACCTATTGACGGTATTGACAGAAATTCATCATAATTTATTGGAGTAACAGTACCCAGAAGGTAGTTATTATTGTCAGAAAAATGGGAGAATATTGAGAGTATATTTGGTCATAATTCTAGTGAAGCATCGGCCTAGTTTAATAAACTGCACGGGGTTTTGTCGCGAGGGGAAGAGGTTACAATGGGCCAACAATTGAACGAGTGGCCTGCCATCTGACGTTGACGCTCGCTCTATGATTTTTTTTTTTTTTTTCGCTGTAGAAAATATTGCATCTGATAACAATAGCATTGTTGCGATTATTCGAATAACTTTGGCTAGGAAAAAAAAAAATGAATTGAGATAAATCTCAATTCATGAATATTTATGATCATTCCAACAAATCTGATTCATTCAATATCAACCTAGACGTGGTTATCTACAAAACAATGGGAGCAATATTCATTTGGTAAACACTGATTGAAGAAATCAGTGACAGTGGGTTTTTGTTAAAAAATTTAAAATTCAATAACAATT
Source organism: Coelinius sp. EB29 (assembly GCA_035578325.1). Taxonomy (NCBI): domain Eukaryota; kingdom Metazoa; phylum Arthropoda; class Insecta; order Hymenoptera; family Braconidae; genus Coelinius; species Coelinius sp. EB29. Next base: position 5,255,111 of record JAOZGT010000009.1, on the reverse strand, counting down.
GCATCGAGGAAAAAATTAATTTCAATTACCGTATCTTCTTCCTAATTCTTTAGATAAAAATTTTCAACATAATGACGGATTAATGAATAAATACATTCCAATAGGCACCGTTTTCTCTCTCAATACTGTTATCAGACAAATTGTTGATAGATCTAGAAAATTGCCTGAAGCAATGGCATTTGGTTAGATATCATATAGATACCCACATGAGGCACATATACGTTATGTTTGTATAGGCGGTTGGTATTATAAGATTCATTTACAACGTGGATTAGTGGAGCGAGACGTTTATGATAGGAACTGACTATTTTTCATTGGCATTGGTGACATTGTAACACTATCTTCACCTAGTTTTTCTTCTTCTCGGTGTTAATTTACGTTATGTAAGAAAAACGTTGATATATTTTTATTCGTATTGAATTTACTGTGTCCACTGGGTGTTATATGACTAAAGCGCGCTTTTCAAATCACGTGGGACATGTGTGTGACATACGCATTTGCGCGGTATGATGGAATCCATGTGGCGAGCGAGTCATCTTAAATTTTATTATGTTTCAACGATGGTGATCAGTAATTGTGGTAGTTGAGTCGTTGAATTCTGATTATTGTTTATTTCCTGAGGAAAGAAATTTTCATGTGAGAATTTCATATTTGAGCAAAAAGTTATTTTCACAAGAATTCGAGTGATAATAGTTATTTTCATGTTTATTGTTTCAACAATTTGTACATAACTCTTTCAAATGATTTGACCGTAACCCAACTTGACACCAATGATTATTCGATTCTGCCCCGCATTAAAGAAAAACATGAGGAAAATGTGTTTGTAAAATGGAAAAGCCATTGATTAATAACTCAGCAATTTTTTACCATTGATATTGATGAAAAAAGAAGGAAAAAATTATAAATAAATATGTTGAGTCCAATTTAAATGCATCGGAAATTACAAAATGATACATGAGAGATGGATGAGAAGAGTGAAGAGAACGTCTTTTCAGGTGTACAGGAGAAGGAATGTCGGCAGGATTATTGGAGAAGAAGCCACGGCTGCTGGAGTGTGATGAAGACATGTCAAATTTTGTGAAAAATTTGGCTACGCCAAAAGCTATTGTTGGCAAGGAATTTGTGGAGGATATACCGTTTCGTAAGGCATTTGTTGGTATTTTGAGGAATAAGAAGGACATTGCTGTTGCCATGAAGAGCATTAAAAGTGTATTGCCAGGATGTGGACATCTCAAACGATGTTCAGGAAATCGTTTGTTTCTTGCTCTAGTCAAAATACCGAATAATCCAGACAAAGCGTCTGATTTATCATTTGCCTCAGCTGATGAACTCAAAGAATTTATGATTACTAAAAATATTAATTTGAATATTTTCATGGACAATTTTGACATTGTTACTGTTCCTGAGAGGCCACCACGCACTAGAGCCCAATTCACCAAGACATCTGAAGTCTGGCCAGTGAATTTCAATCCCGATTCATCCATCGAAGTCATTATCAATGGAAATTTCTTCAATTCTCAACAACTCGAAGTCATAGAGTCTTGTATGCGTGTTTGCATTGAAGCTGCAAGAAATAATGCAATTGGTAATGACCATTGCAATGGCTCAGCCGTGATTCTGGATCCTGATGATGAGGGAATCAGTAGGATATTAGCGGTGAGCACTACTCGAATTAATGAACATCCAATGTGGCATGCTGCGATGCTGGCGGTGGATCTGGTTGCTAGGATAAGGGGTGGTGGAGCTTGGAATCTCACACCATCTGCAGAAGTCAAATTTGAAGAGGGAGGAGGAGCTGACAGAAAAAGAGAATGCCCATCGAACATGCCAATATTCTACCCTGAATCATTGAAATCAATAATCTTCCCTCAATTTACTCATTCAGTTGCTCCAAAATTAAAGGACAAATCAATGGAAGAGGAAAAGAGATGTCCATATTTGTGTACAAACTACTGGATATTCCTTCTGAAAGAACCATGTCCTCTGTGTGCAATGGCTCTTCTACACTCAAGGGTTTCAATGATTTTTTATGGCACACCAAATCACACCTGTGGAGTACTAGGTACCAAGGCTCTGCTTCACACCCTTCCAGGACTAAATCATCGATACAAAGTGTGGTCAAGTGTCCTTGAGGCTGAATGCAAGAGTACAGACGATAGTCTCATCAAGATTGAGCATTAGCATTATTTAAATATATCTAGGAATAAATGGGATCAATGAATGAAAACTATACCGATTATCTCATGAGTGAGTCTATTCAATGTCACGCAAAATTACATTTGATCTGTTTGAATGTTGAATCACGTTATTCAGACAAATACCGTGATTAACCAATGGATGGGACAAATTGAAACTAAAGTACAAAAGACCAACGTCCCTATCATCCACTCATTTCTATGAGTTTCATTGACAATAGAATTTGAAAATAGCTGTTTAAAGTTATTTCCGTTATTTATGTAAAATATCCGATGGTATTATAATGATTCTAGGTGACATTGGTGCCTTTGCACTTGATTTTTAAAGGATAGATATCGTTTATACTATACACACGTGGCAAAGATGTGTTAAATTTTGTTATTGGCATTCAAGTGAATAGCGTACGTAATTGACCCCAAGTGATTGACATCAATTGTTACAGTGGATGCTACACATAGGGATTTGGTACAATAATTTAGCGAGAAAAATATTTTGTGCTGAGACAAACTTATTGTATTACACGTGTTAAGATTATTCATGTATTAAAACGTCAATTAAATATTACTTTTTTCTGTATTTGTATTTTTCTGTACAACCCAGTTTCAATGAAAATTATTCTTTCTGTTTGCAGATACAAACACCGACGAATCAATTACTGTTTTTGGCCCCTGCCTAATGAGCTGCAATTGAGATGTAGGATATTCATGAATTATACCTTGCATGAAAGGGCCAACGGGATTCACATACATGTGTATATATAATATAATCGAGTGGTATGATCCTTGAGTGATACCAATTGGTGCACAAGAACAAGCTAACTCTTATTGGTCAGACGCTTGATCCCCCTGACTTCTGAGATACAAAACGTTGCGCCATTACAAAACCCCCGGCTTCTCCATCATCTCTGTCGTCATTTAGGCAAATTCAAGGGTCTAGACTACAATTGTGTGTGGGTCACAGTATTAGTCACATACACTTGTTAAACTATCCAACAATCAACCGTCAACTTTTTGTTCCCATACCAGAGGAGCGTCATTCGTTCGAATAGTGCTTGATCGTATAGTTCTCAAACTCTGGCTATCATAGCACTTCATCTTGAACAATTTTTTTCTTCTCTCCTGACTAAAGATTTGTATTCACTTGATTTGTAACTGAAATCGTGTCGTTTGTTGGAGTGAAAGACAATTTGCCACTATATTTTCACTCTGTCACCCTCAATCTTGGTCATTGGAGCAATTGAATTTTTTCAAGACAGTCCTCTTGTTGGAAAATAAGTAAATAAGGAGTGAAGGAATTCCAGAATTCCTAGACAGTTCGGATGGCCCACAACTGTACTGGCTGTTTGTGTTTGAATGTTAAATCACCGATATTTTGGATGATTTGTTGGGACGTCTGTTTACTTCACTGGAGAATATCATCAGTAGAATTTTGATTTCATCAGAATTTCCTCAAGAAACTTCAACACACTTGATTTTAAGAATTTTGGTTGGTGAAAAAAACAAAAAAATACTGAGGATTATCGGAGTGATTACCTGTGATTAAAATTCATTTCGAAGCTTGTCATTCATCATTTGGCCATCATGGAACGAAGAATTTTGAAAATGTGGTGATTACGTGGCATGAAGAGGCCTCCGACGCCAACCAAGACACTAATTAGTGTGTGAGCCATAGTCTATAGAAATTTATGGGATTATCTTCAAGGACATTTTCACGGTGATACCGAGTGAATAAACTCTATATTGAATTATTCATGATTATTGTTATCAATCATTGACAGGAAGATAGGACAACTAATTGATTTTTCTACTAATGTGGAATTAATTGATACGATACGTGAATGATATCAGAGCTAACGTAAAACGATTTAGTTATTTGTATCTAGACGTGTAAATAAACACATTGTTGATGGAAAAAAGAATTATAGTTGACATCAATAACAACAAAATGCCTTGCACCCGAAACATTGCAATGGTGTTCAAAGAGGCTTTCCTTGTCTTATCACGTTTTCTATCACTAAAATCGCGGGGTTGCGTTTTATTGGAAACGCATCGACAGCGCGAAACCACCGGTATCAAGAAATTGTACAACAGTTTCTTTGTCATGTTTTAAAGATTATTTGAAACAAGGGAGCCACGTATTCGCTTGACAATTTTCCCTGTTTTTATTAGAAAAAGAAGAAGAAAAAAAAAACAGAAAAACACGAACAAACAGTGAACAAGTACAGTCAAAAAGTTTTTCAATAGAGAGATTATTATTTTTTTTTATGAATTAATTTTTTTCAAGCAGAGGAATAATAAGCGCACATACGTGTGTTCCTCCAGGAGTTAACAAATTTAGAGAGTGACTCCCATTAGTTAACGAGGAGATAGTAATTACTAGGTGATTATTAATCATTTAGTACCAAATCCTTCCGATAAAATTAATAAGCAATTATTGGAACTTGGAGATTAAAAGTTTATGAAAATTGGAGGGAGGAGACGGATTGTAAGCATAAAAAAAAAATATTACGAATCACGGTTGAGAAGTATGTAAAGAGCAACTGCTGATTATGGACTTTGGATTCTGTTCGATACCATGGAAACATTGAGCTAATTCTCATACGCTTCTCGATATAAATTGTACGGTAATAATCTGCTGAATTCCAAGAAATTGAAGATATTTAAAAAGAGAGAGAGAGAGAAGACAAAAATTGATAGAGAAAGACCAGAAAACGAAAGAAAAAAGAATTAGCTTTTTTATTTTTTTAAACATCATATCGGATGGAGTTACAAGTTATGATGGAGGCAACTACAGAGACGCTTAATGCCACATTGTGGCCGGGTCACTCGCCATCTCCACCCTATCAACGATTATCACCGCCTGTCCGGCATGAAGAACGGGATATCATCACAGCTCAACACGTATGTTTACTATTTAATTATAATCCCTGATCATATGTCAATAATAATTAAAAAATTTTCAATATCTTGTCCATTCTCAGGTGTCAATGGGATATCACGTAGCAGACAGTGGCCTCCTCCAGTGGCATGAGAAGCGTGAATCACCAAAAAATTCACCGGACACAAACGATCAGCTACGCTCAAATGGTGGATCACGTGGAAATTCATCGACGTCAGAGCAGTCTAGCTACAATCAATCAACAAACGGCACCAAACGGCGCTCTGCCGAGGCAAATCAGACGATTGTAGAACCAGACCGAAAACATACCAGGAGAGATGGTAGGTTTTTTTTTTTTTTCTGTTTCGAGTAAGAATTTTGTCGACTGATTGGCTTTGAAGGCCGATGCAAAGAGCTGCCTCGAATTGTATGAACGTCAGCTTTTGAGCTTTCGGACTTGGAACGGGTCAATTGTTAATTTCCGGAAGAACAATCACGTGAACACATTGCGAAAGAGTGGATAGAATTTTTTTTTCATCTGTCTACATGCAGTAAAATCATACGTTTCAGAAAGCAAGTGATGCTTCAATGATTTCACTACTCATGAAAATTTGGATTTTTCTCTCTGAATGCCAAAATTGAAATTTTCATGAGTGAATTTCGTTTTCATTGAATTAATTTCTTCTCAAGATAGCGAAAAATATATTAAAATTATCACATAATGAGATGAAATATTATTAGTGAAAACAGGAATAATAAAATAAGGACAAGAAAATTACCCACTTGTTTCAGGATCAATTGGGAGTAATGGCTCGGCTCAGTGGTCCTCACGCCAAGTGGAAGAGCTTGCTGAACACTTGGTAGCTGATTTCAGTAGCCCAATGTGTGCACTTGGATCTCACGACATCTCCAATGTGGTTGGACCTTACCACATCAGGTAAGCTTGATAACAATAATCACTGATATCATGGGTCCTGGTAACAATCATGACAATTCATATCGATAACATTCATGCCTTGCTGGGATAATTGGGAAATGATAGAAACCGATAATATAGAATATTAAATTGGTCATAATGTATGTTTTGCCATCATATGGGGAGGTGAGATGAGTTGCTTTTGATATCCGGGTGAGGATCCAAATCAGCAATGGATTATCCCTGCAAGATCTATAAATTTTTAAATTCAAATGCGGTCTCCCCTTGATTCGTAAAACATGCGTACATTGTATGTAAATACAGGGTTGTTTCAGTGAGGCTCTACTGGCATTACCCTCGCTGACAGTCTTCAAGCAGGAAGCCCCCTCCCCGGAAAATCAAGCCGACAATCCAAAGTGAGTGATTAACAAATTTCCCACACCAATTTTAGTTTTCCATTGACACCAACACCAACAGGCCTCCAATCATCTACGAAAAAAAAAAAAAAAACAACAATGACTAAACATTTATTTGAATACCATAATGAAATACACATTAGAGAAAAAAATTGAAACCCGATAATTCAGAAATGGTAAGACTGTATAAAGGCAGTGATTATGCATGTGTATGATGGAATTAATCTCGACCTACTGAGCCTATTTGGCCCCTTATCACTGGTAAATGCTATCAATTCCCCTTGCCCCTACTGAACCCCACCACTCGTCTCTCAAAATCCTCGAATCTCTAACATTATGATCATGTGTATTTGACTAACAAATCTATCAGCAAGCTTTTATTCATCTGTCGTAATTTTCTATTCATTGAATACTGAAACCCAGAATGATGGAATTTTCCGCTTTATCATCTCCATCATCAATATTCAATTTACTGTAATTATCAACTGTCATTATCAGTGGCTTATCTTTGCGTGTTGAGTGATTGTCTTATAGAATTTCAATTTCACGTTTTGTCATGCTTCAGCCTAAATCACTTGAACCAACGGAACCTCAACGGGCCACATCAGAATACTGGAAACATGGGCTTACCGATTGAACCAGACAGCAATAATAATAATAATAATAATAATAATAATGCCAGTGCCACAATAACAACAAATGGATCAACAACAAAGGCAAATACCAATCACAACAGTGCAAATAATACTGGTAATGTTGTACGAAAAACTGCCAATGGGGAGAGATGCCAATCAACTACGGCAAGCCTTCATCAGCTATTGTACCTGGGAAATGAGGAACATCCATCGACTTCCTCGTCTGGTAATCACGTATCATCCACCCAAGGAAATGAATCCACTGACCATAACCGGTATGAACTGCTTCACCTTTTTCTTTATCTCTTCGTATTAACTCATTTTTAATAATAGAAAATTATCGTAATGCCTCTGGAAATTAAAAAAAAAAAAACATTTTTCATCATATCTCCACGTTTCGAGGTCTTTTCAATGTTGCTTGACGTTTTCAAATATAATGTCTGTTGATGTGTGTGTGTAGGTATGTGTTACTAGGTATATACATGATCAAAATGTTGGTTAACGATTTTTTGTAAACGAATGGTCCAATTTGACTTTTTCTTTCTTCAATTGATACGTCTTTATGTAACTTGGACCGAAGGAGACTTTGCATGGAATCGATCCAGCAGTTTTCAAGTTTTTTCAGAAAAACCTAGAATAAAAAAATTGCATTTTTTTCAATTTAATATCTAATGGTTTTTGTGTTTTTTCTTTCAAGATTTCAGTATGTTTTGGCAGCAGCTACCAGTACTGCAACAAAAATAAATGAGGAGACACTGACATATCTGAATCAGGGACAGTCTTATGAAATCAAATTAAAGAAACTCGGAGATTTATCTCCCTATCGTATACAAAAGTTGAAACTCAAGGTAGGTTTGAAAATGAATTTCTCATGAATGAGTGAAATGAATATTTTTTTATTTCAATCAATAGTCAAACATCCGTCTAACATTCCACGATAGAAGACTCCAATATACAGAGATGAAGCAGATACTAGACTGGCAGTGTGAACGACCTGGTGTACGTCTCCTCGAAGTCGACTTGCCACTCAGCTATGGTATGGAATTAACGGAAAATTCTACATCCATGAATAGTGTTGAATTCACGTGGGATCCTACTAAGGAAGTTGGAGTTCACATCAAAGTAATTTTTCACTTTCTCTAGTTTAAGAAATGACTGAGCATCAAATGACGACTCTTGAATGACTTGGCATAAAGTAATGACTATTTTTTTTTTTTTTTATTAACAGGTTAACTGCATCAGCACAGAATTCACCCAAAAAAGACATGGTGGTGAAAGTGGTGTGCCATTTAGAATTCAAGTGGAGACTGGACTCCCCAATGGACCACGTCTTCATGCAGCTTCCTGTCAAATCAAAGTATTCAAACTGAAAGGGGCTGATCGTAAACACAAACAGGACAGAGACAGAATCCGTAGAAAAGATCCGCCCGAGCAAAGCAATTACCAACCGAGCTATGAATGTACAGTTCTCGTTGACGTAAGTGAAAAAAAATATATTATGATAATCATATTCGACTTCATTCATTGAAAAATATCCGATAATTTTGATTTTCCTGGACAATTACTGCTGATAACGCCAATCACAGCAATCAAGTATTTTGACACTGGAATATTGTACATATTTCTAGATTCCACTGGAGTCATTGACACCACCTTGCTCAAGATCGCAGAATGGGGGCAGTCCATATACTCCGGCAGATGCAATGTAAGTCTGTCAGCAACTCGATCTAAACTAATTTGATTAGGATGTCGACCATTCACGAGTGTTCTGATTAAAATTAAGAGTAGTAGTAGTAGTAGAGCAAAATTGTTTAATATTTTTCCAGACGTTCAGTAATTATAAATTAACTCTGAACGAATGAATAACACAATGCTCCTACAACCCAAGTAAATTTGAATCAAGTTTTAAACGAAAATATTGATATGAAAATTGGTAGCACGCAAGTGGACAAATGATAAACCCACGCAACATCGTGATTCCACCCTCCAGTGGTCTTAAAACCAGTATCAAACCGGTTCAGTCCATAAATAATATGTATGTGTGGGTCCGTTTGGGTTTGGCTGGTGGGGATCTAGTTATAATGAAAGGAAAAGTGATACTCAGGAATCATAGCTACACGACGCTAGATGGTGTGATATAGTGAATAAATTGTGCACAGTTTGTATATACGTTGTGGTTTGTTAGTACCTAGCTCACCATATACATGTATAAGCATGTTTGAGAATTGCAAGAACCGGCTCAAACCGGTATAAGCCAGTTGTTTCAACTAATCTAAACCGCAGTGCGCTTAAGTATCGGGTGGGAATAGCCACGACAACTTTATCTCATGCACATTGGACATATTCTGGGGAATAACATTGTTGCAATAGTTTGAATATTTTTAACCATTTACTACCGGATTATTTCAGTTTTTTCTATTGTGTTTATTTTTAGTGGTTTATGGTTTTCGGTAGTACAGAAACTGGATGAGACTGGCTTTAGCCCGTATTTTCAATAATTGTGTTTTGTCCGTAGACTGAGGGACGGGAGAAAGAGATATAAATTTTAGTTGTGCCTTTGAGGCAGAAAGCCAGTATACGGTTATACTCCGAAGGTAAACGCGCTAACATCATTCAAAGTGTATTTTTCAATTCAACTTTCCCTTTGGTTCCCGGTTTTTTCAATTCATTTTTGTTCTCTTCTTGGATCTACTCATGAGATTGGAAGTTGTCTTTTTATCGGTGATTAAAGTCAGTGATTGGAAAAACTTGCAGACATGATTTACCGTTGAGTGTTAAAACGCAACTTACTACATTTAACTCCTGTGATTCAATTTGAATAGGCGTATGAATTTTTTTAAGTTTTTATAATTAATATCACATGAACTGTGCCGTATATGATTTCAATTAGCATCATCTTACGAAGAACCTTGTTGAAATTGTTCTAATAAACCATTCAGCGGGAATGATTTGTCTCATAGCAACGGTCGTTAACCTTGTACAGCCCAACCAGCAGCCTTCAGTCCTTGGGAATTCAATTGAATTTATGAACAACTTAATGGATATGCGAGTAGTTGAAATTACAAAGAGCAAGCAGAATATTTTTGTTAGAATGTGTGAGGAAGAGTTACATCCAGACCAGGCTCGTTACCTCAGATGACGAGCAGCCTGATCATCGGTGTACCGATGTTATAATTTTTATAATTGACTGTTCATTAACTTGTGGAAATCCATAGCATTGAATTATTTTAAAAAATATACAACACTACTGAGTTTAATTTATCAAAGGATAAATAATGAGCAAAATGTCACGAAGTAAACCAAGTTGGTTTTTTGTTGATTATCGCAAGCATCCAATGCTACTTGTGTACGAGATAATAATTGGCCAGTGTGGCTCTGTTGATATTAAAATAGTAGCACGTATGTTGCATACGACGAATTATGAGCAAATATTTAGGCAACTGGGTGAATGTGGTCGCAAGTATCTAGCTAATCTGGTCATATCTAGAAGCCGTAATACTGTTAAAAGACTTGGCAATGGAAGAGATAATGATAGAGGGAATGCACTCGATAAAATTGTTAAACTGAGAGACAGTTATACGTAAGAGTCAATCAATATTTCATGGTCAATGTAATCAATTGTATTGATATCTAAATTTTTCTTGTATTTATCGTTAATTCTGTTTTACTCTTGTTTTAGTTCACCACGGAGTTTGGATAATGTAGGTGCAGCTTCTCCAGTAGCATTGCCAGTTGTACCGTCTGGTACAGTACTTGCTTTGGAGCAGAGTGTTCAGGAGAATATCAATGGGACCTCTATGTCAGTGACTGGATTGACTACACCAGCTGCTATTCTACCAAATCAATCACCTGGCAGCGATTCAAATACATCCACTGAATCTCTGACACTAGCAGCTGATGCCAATAAAGTTCAAACTTCTGCATGGCTATGCGCCAATGGATTTCAAGCTTTTACGACAACTTTCTTGAATTTCTCAGCAGCTGATATTCTCAGACTCTCCAGAAGAGATCTCATTGAAATATGTGGACTAGCTGATGGAATAAGATTATTCAATGCACTACCCAAACCAACAAAGCTGAAGCTCTATTTTGCGATCGAGGGTACTTCACGTTGGCGTTGTATTCAGATTCATAATCTGACGATCGGTGAATTGGTCAGCAAGCTACTTGCTGAATTCAATTTACCCGTTGATCGTCTCCATACCATTCAACTTCAGGGCCCACGGAAAATTTATGTAGACCTAACCACTGCCCTCGTTGCTGATATGGAGGATGACAGCACATATTTCATCGAAACTATAAGAGGTAATTAATTGGATCATTCATTGAAGATTTGATCAACTGGTTATCAAAATTCTTTAACTAATTTGTGATCTCGTTTGTTGTTTCAGAACCATCGAGTGAGCGCTATAAATTGCTCTTAAAACCGTTTCTTCGTTGAATGAGTAACACCAATGCAGGGTCTGATGAGGGCCAATGGAGCTGTCGAGTGTAGGAGTTGTGCCAAACTAGATTTTTTTATTGAAAATCTCACGCTATTCGTATTAAAATTATTCTCATATTACAATTGAGATGCAAGGGTGGGGAATGAGGAGAGTCAAAGGTATGAGTAACTAATTGAAGATGGAGCATAGGATAATCAAGATCCATTAGAGTACTTTGTCTAGTAGAATGTGCCTTACTAGTATCTACTCCTTCTTCTAAATGCACCTGAGAATTATACTCATTTTATTTTGCTAATTATATGTTCTCCAGTTCTATCTCAACGTTACTCTTTTATATTTTTTATTGCTAGTAGAAATAATTGAATTGTCAAGATTTTTGGAAAGTGAGATAGATGATTTTTATTCATGAAAGAGGCTGGGACTTTTAACGATTAAATATGTTTATTTTTATTCTTTCGTTATCATCTAGTTTTTGTGACAAAGTAAAAAATGTGAATAGAAAATTCGTGTATTACTCAGGTATCATTGGAAGTGCCTTGAATAGGGTATTTTTTTTTTAAACTGAAAATTTGAAAATTCAGCCACTCTAGAGTTTTTCATTATTATTATTATCACAATTCAATTAATATTGAAATGTGAAAAAAAAATCTAGATTCGATTATTTTTAGATTTACAAGAAGAGGTAAGGAATGCCTCCATTATATTTAAAATGAAATCTTTTTCTCTTCCTTGGCTATTCGAAATTAATTAATTATATAATATAATTAATTAATATGTACAAAATATATATTTTATCACGTCAGCCGTGTGCTATCTATTTTTAAGATGTAATTACAAATGATTAATAAATGAGTTGTTTAAAATTTTAGTTTATTTTTTCGCTTTCTGTAGTTTTCAATAAAATTTTTTGTAAGATCATCTTTTACTATGTGTATATAAAATGTACAAGTAATATCTTAAATTAATTCTTCATATATTAGCTCAAACATACCAATGGTCGACTTACAAATAATTATAAAAATTTAAGGCACATATTTATTGACAGTGAATATTGCAATTTTCCATCACATTTAAGAATCCTTCAGTATTATTGCTGATTCACTCGTCATGGTGCAAATTTTTCAAGTGTATCCTCAATATTTTACCCCCTGCATTTCTTGGAATGTCATCAATGAAAGCAACTCCTCCTAATGGGGAAAAACCAAATTGAATAATTAATATTGAAAAAAATGAAGAGAATGAAATGAAAGAGAGTAAATCACCTTGAAGTTCTTTATACTCTGAAACTTTCCCTTTGACAAAATTCTGTACGTTCTCTGCTGTCGTTGTGTGGCCTTTTTTGAGGACTACAAATGCCTTCGGCACTTCTCCAGATCTTGCATCAGGTACTCCAACAACAGCTGCATCAGTAATATCAGGATGTGTCCTGAGAATAGCTTCCAATTCAGCAGGTGGAACCTAATAATATGAAATAAATAGAATGGTGAACGAAATTTCCTTCGTAAAAAGGAATGATGATTTCAGAAATATTCTTCGAAAACTAATAATGATGTGTATGATAGACTTATCTCGCTCCACCACTTTAACAGATCTTTTATGGATATGATAAATGAAAAATGAAAGTTCTATTGTAATTATCATTACCTGGAAGCCTTTTACTTTGATGAGTTCTTTCAGTCTATCAGAAATGAAAAACGTAAAGTCATTATCGAAATATGCAATATCACCGGTTTTCAGCCATCCATCCACGATTGTCTCATTTGTAGCTTTTTCATTCTGATAATAACCTTTCATAACATGTGGACCCCTTATCCAGATTTCTCCAGTGTGGCCCGGAGTAATGACATCTTGTACTGTGACTGGATCAACAAGTCTCGTCTCAGTATTTGGAAGGGGATGTCCAATGCTTGAATATTTACAGTTATATGACTGAAGAAATCCAACTCCTGAACACTCTGTCAGTCCATATCCTGCAGAAGAAATCATAATAAACCAAACGTGAGATAATCAACAACAGAAATTAAATATCCAGATATTTTTAAAATTATTGTATGACAGTTTACCTTGGACAAATTGTAGTATATTGCGATCTATCTTAAATTTTTCGTAAACTCGATCTACATCTGTTTCACTGAGGGGTGCTGCACCACTGAATATAGCTCGTACATTCTCAAAATGTTCAATTTTAACCATTGGTGATGCTCCAAAAAATAGCACCATAGATGGAACGCAATATAATAAAGTGCACTGGAAAAAAAATATCATAATTTATTGAACAAAATTGCAATGGAAGAAAGAGAAAAAAATTGATAAATGCCAAACTCACTCGATGTTTTGCTAATACATTGACAAAACTCTCTGGTGTGAAAGAAGGTAGAGTAATAAAATGAGCACCTCTTGATAATTGTGGATGCATCATACAATTCATTCCATAAATATGGAAAAGAGGTAAAATTGCGGGTATCACATCACAAAAATCTGGAAAAAAAAATGCATCAATAAATTCCTCAGCACTTTTCATAAAAACTCTAATTAAAAGTACACATTGTAATTACACTTCAATAGTAATCAACTCTGATATATATCTAATCAGGCACACGCCTCCTCAAGAACTCGTTTCGATACAAGTTAGTGAGATAAGATTTCATTTTTTTTTAACACAAGATGTCTGAATGCAGTGGGGCAGAACGACGAGCGACACTCAAGATACCCACTCCCACTTACGATTAACGTACAAATGTGATAAATTTTTAGAACACATTGACGTCAATTTCAATCAAGAACTTTGGATTTTGTTGAATGATCGATCAAAGTTCATTGCGCTGGAATGAATTATTCGCAGTTTCTCATCTCCCTCATAACAATGAAATTACAATATGTTAAATATTTCTTTATTCTAAATTGACGAATGCAAAATGTATATTAAAAAAATAATAATAAACATAGTTACCATTATTCAACAAGTTTGTACTATTATTCGACATCATGATATTAGAAACAAGATTTTTATGTGTCAGCATGACACCTTTGGGTAAGCCTGTTGTTCCACTAGAATAAGGCATAACACAAATGTCATCAGGCGTTCGCCTATTTTCAGGCACATCTGGCAATGTTTTACCTCTTGTCAAAAGATCCTGAAATATTCAATTATATCAAATCAACTCCTTCATTCAACAATTGAATGTAAAATATGAAATATCAATGATATAAAAATACATTGAATGATATTGTCCCCTCGGTCAAAGGTCTAACTCCATCCTCAACAACAATGATTGGTGAATTTTGTGGGAGTGTTGCTTTTCCCGCAATCACAGCATTTGGTGCAATACCACTGGACGTGATGATAGCTTTGGCACCTGATAATCTGAGTTGTCTGGCTATCTCATCTGTTAAAATTTAATCATTCATATTACAATAAATAATAGAACAACATTGACCAGAATAAATTCAAGTGCACCGATCAAAGTCCACACGTGGCAAATTTAAACAGTTCAATGTTGAATCGAGCAAAGGTCGCTAGACTAGTCACGCTTCGGCCAACTATCGTTATTAATAAAATTGTGAGAGACAGAATGAAATAATTTTTACAAGCTTATTGAACGACATTTGCTATTAAATGCACAATTACCCTCAATATATTTTTAAAAGATCTATAAAGACAAAGTTTAATTTTTATAAAAAATAATGGATGGCCAATTTTGAAAATATGACAGAATGAATCAATTTTACTGCAATTTTTTTTACTTCAACAAAGAAAACAATCATTCTTAAAAATTACACAATATCTTGACCTTCGTCTAATATGAGATATTTATGTATCCATAGTTGATTGTTATTATTTGGGTAAATGAGAAGAAAATTGTCTGTCTGGATGGAACAAAGTACAGTGATTGAGACAAATGAATTTTTATACTATTTATTTTTTTTATATTTACTCTTGCGATACAAGAGCAATCATTACAAATTGATTGGGGAGCAGTGACGTTCTACATACCAACTGTGTAGATTGGATTGACTGCAGTCACAACAAGCCCAGCCTCCACAGCTCCCAGTAGAGAGATTGGACTTTCTGGTAAATTTGGAAGAATCAGGGCAACAACATCACCATCTCGTAGACCCATATTCCTCAAACTTCTAGCAACATAATTTGCACTGTCTCGAGCCTCTGCGTACGTGTATTTACGACCTGTTAAACCGCATTCCTGTAATACATCGAATAATAAAATAGAATTTACTGATAAAGAAACTGAGAAGAAATGTTATTTAATCAGCTCTTGAGATTTTTTAATCACCAGTGCAACTTGTGTTGACCATTTATTGATATTTTCCCATATGAATTCTGGTAATGTTGAGGATGGAATGTCAATTTCACCATAAGGCGATGAGAATATTCTCTCGCCATTGTTACCCTCTATTACTTTACACTTTGCAGCTACTGATGCTTGTCTAACTGTCACATTGACAACTCTAGTACCATTTTTCAGTGCTAGACCCATGCGGTAACAGCCACGAATTATTGATTCCATGGTTTGGAGAATTTAATTAAAAAATTGTGCATTAATTCCACGCTAATTTGTTTGTTGTATTTTTTTCAATCTTCTTGTGTTATATCTGGAATGAGAATAATTCATAATGTAATCGTGAATACTGTAATGAATAAAAAAAACGATCATTGAATTTGAAATTGTAATGATCTATCGTTGGAGATAATTATGTGAACAAAGAGGTTTTTTTTATCAATGATAATCAATATCGCTTGATTATCAGGTATAAAAATTTGAATGATATAATTGATCAGAATCAATCGTAGATTGATTGCCTGATATCAGTTAAGAGCATTATTTAAATTCTAGGAAGAAGTAGTCACATCGTATTATCAGAACCTCAGGATAGGGATTCTAATCTATACCTTAATTTGAAAATTATCAGGTGTATTATTAGATAGAAAGTTTTCCAGCAATTGATATTAGGCGTTACAATCACTCAAAATGACTTTTACATTTTAAAAATAAAAATTTTCTACTTTTAAATATTAATCACTAATTCAAATGAATATGATTTCTCACTCAACTAAAAATGTAAATTAACAATAATAAGCAATTGTCAGCAATAACAATGAATAAATATTTATCAGCACCAAAATGTCAAGTGGATTGTGTGCTACAAACTCGGGGGGACAAAGTCCACTCTACCGGAGAATTCCATAGCGGGAAGGTCAATTCATTTGGCACAGAAGGGGCTCAGTGTTAATTCTATGTTTTGTATTATTTCGAAAATTTTTAAAATGAATATTCTCATGATTCATTCAAAATCTAGGGTAATTTGATATTTGTAAACATGAATATAAATGTGTCATATCAAATAATAAATCGTCAATAGATCATTTTACTCATTTTTTAAAGTCTGGCTGCAGTCTCGATAACAGCGTTTTATACAATACTATCTGCACTCCCACAAGTGCCTATTTATCAACAAACACTCTTGGCTTTGTCAAAGGTGATAAAGAATTTGTGTTCATCACCATGACAATTTGATTTTAATCAATCATTTTGAACGAAAAATACAATGGAACAAAGTGTAGAATTTTTTCCGCAATCTTTCTATAAAAAAAAAAAAAAAACTCACCAGATGCATGGGATTATTATGTATTTTAGACTGAAGAGAATGTAAACAGTTAAGGGAAAGGGAAGTAAACACCACTATATTGATTGACTCACCCCTAGGTGCTGATGATCTCGGGTCAATAATAAATGTCTCACGTCACTGGTAACAAACTCACTGGATAATTTTTCTATGCGAAATAATGAATCAGCTCGGGCGTGTGGTGATTATTACGAGTTTGAAAATAACATGCGTCTACCTCGATAGCCACGAGAGAATGCAGAGAGACGAGTTCTAAACTCACGCTGCAAAGATGAAGGGGAGAGGCTTCTTCCCCACCTCGTACGGATCACCAACGCATTCACTCCCTTCTATGGACGCGCTTGTATGTGTGTGTGTGTGTGGATCGACTATGTTGGTATAGTTATTTATACATTTGTTGATATTTTGTTTTTTCGGGAGGATTTTTAAGGACTCGATAAATTTTATTCTCATACCTTTAAATTTAATTTTAATGAGTTGTCCATTGATTTTGGGGACAAGCTGCTCAAAGTGGTAATTAACGACTGCCTGATTTATGCCTGAAATAATTATACATAATTATGTGTTGTTGATAATGGGGCAAATTGTTTTATTTGAAAGTTATGAATTTTTAATAAGCTCATTAAAATATTCATAGTTATATTAAATATTTAGCATACCTGTTTAGGAATCTATTTACAATCAGTCAAGATAGATTGATTATATTCAGATATGATTTAAAATGTATGTTAAAAAAATTATATTTTAAACCCACATCTTCCACATGTACATTTCATCATCCGAAAGTTGTGAATTCTGGTTTTACCTTTTGCATTGAAGTGAACAAGTGGGAGCCAGCAGTAAGGGGCTGGCCATTGACTGGAGTATTGACTAGGTTCAATGACCCCTGAATTTCTCCCCTCAAAATGCATTTTTTCTTCCATAATTTTTTCGCATAATCTTGCTTTAACCAGTACAACAGATTATGCCTTTTTTTTTTAATGAATATATCCTTGAGTATTACACTTGACTTTGACACGAGGCAATATATAAGCAGTTGATGTAATTCAGAAGCTCTATGCTTGCAGAAATGTTGCAATATTTGAGTTGGTAAGAGAGATAGATGTGGGGTTCCCGCTGCTAAAGAGTCGACATCTACTGGAGGCGATGTGAATCCAACGGAAAGTCTGATAAATTAGATGACTACATTTTGAATTAAAAAAAAAGGAAATGTTGATTCCTTTTTTTCCTCAGATATTGGTTTCATCTGAGGAATTCTAAAATTCACACATAAACCCATTCCATTTTTCATAACAATGAAACACTTGGCGGAGAATTATTACCAATAAAACTGTAATTGGTCAACAAATGTCAGTTTGATAGACTTTATTATTCCATAAATCATTCAAGCTTTGGGAAATAATTTCTTGTTTAGAGATTGAATGCAGCAGTCTCAAGGAATCATTCAAATCCACAGCAATGGGGTCACTATCGCCCCTCTTTATCCTCCAAATATTTTGGATTCTGAGTCAAACATATGGTAAGTAAAATGATAAATATTATCCACAAATCAATGAATATTAGTTGAAAATTATGAATTAAAATATAAAAATATTCCAGCTTCAAGTCCAGTTATGACACATACCTCCATGGACGTTGGCAACATAATCTCCATAATAATTCCAGAGAGTCCAGACACCACCATAAATGTTGATCAATTGACAGCTGATTTTCGTCGTCAGCTCGAACGAATTCATAAGCAGAGTCGAGTTACCAAACTGGAACATGGATTAGTGACATTGAAAAATGTTTTACCAGAAATGTCAAGAGAGGAGAAGAAAAATTCTTTACCATTAATTCGTAGAGTTCTCCAAACTCGTCGATTATTGCCACCTAAAAATTCCACTAAAGAAACTTCAAGAAAAAGAATTCAAAAGAACAACAACACTCGGCGATCTCCAGCTAAAAATAACACTAATAGCAATAATAATAATAGTAAATCAAAGCCGAAGAATTCCAAGGTCAAACCCACTCAGAGGAAGATTTCAAAACAAATAAAGAAACAGAAATCAGAAAAGACTCCTAAAGCTTACGTAATAGAAGATTCTCAATCGCCGAAAATTGAAAACTTTAGAAATGATGATTTTAATCAAGAATACTTGGTTATAAATGAAAATTATCGTCAGCCCGATTGGAAGAGTACGGATAATCATCGGAGAATGGTGAAAATAAATCAAGCAAACAAACATTCTGATGTTCCTCTGGCCATGGATTTTGATAGGAATGAGGAAGCCTCAAGGCAATCCTGGGAGAGAGACATAAATCGTCAAAATCGACGAGCTTCTCAGTTTCCGTGTTCAGAGGGAGAGGATGAAACTAAAGTTCGTAGTACTAAGGATATTCGTGGGATTGGTAATGAAAGGGAGAAGAGTAAGGATTGTGATAAGGGAATTGATGCTGATGGGCAGCCCATTGATTGTCATAAAGAGACTGATACAATGCCAATGGAAGGGAGAGGGAGAGAAGCGAGGGTGTTTAATTATCCGGTGGAAGTTGCTTATCCTGTTGAGGATGATGAATTCAAAGGGTATGAGAGAATCTTACAGAATCCTCAAGTATCGATTGACCAAATCAACTCGACTGGATTCAGTAATCCTCTGCCTGAGGGGGAGAATTCTATGACAAAGAGAAAAGTTGATGAAACTTCTGGAGATGGAGTGATAACATCGATTAATCGAAAACACCAACCAAAAGTTAAGACCTCCGAGTATTATGAGTTGAATGAGAAACGTAGAAACTTTATGATTGATGATCAAGTTGCCGGACGAATGCCGTATTCGGATAATGTGGAAGCTATTCCGAGGGTGGGAAGGCAATTTGTTGATTTTGATAATAAGAATTTTGAGATTAGAATTCAAAGATCGGTTGATAATCATTTGGTGAGGGAAACGACTGTCAAGCCTGGGAATTTTCATAGAGGGGTGCATTCTACTGTGGATTATGTCAAGAGGCAGGAGAAGATAATTAAGGATCAGAAGGGACAGGTTAAGAAGATGAAGAAACCGTGGAAGTCTTATCCGAGGTCTTTGGATAAACAATTAGTTGTTGAGAAAGCTTATTAAGTGATAGATGATTCTGTTTAATTATTTATCATGTAATATTGTTGTATTAAATAATTAATATTAATAAATTTTTTGAATTACTCCTTCATGTTATTTTCATTTTTGTGTAATTTAATTTTATTTTACTTGATCCTTTAATCTTCAGTTATTCACATGAGTTCAGTTGGAAAAACTTTCAAGTTTGAATTTCAATGTCATTTGATAACATTTGACCTCACAACATTGAGCGGAAGCCTCATAACCAGTCATATTATGAAATTGTATTAGAGGGTGTCATGAAGAAGAATGAATCATTTAAGTAGAGGAAACCCTGATATTCAGGGTTTTGAAGAAAAAATAATAATAATCGTTGAGAAGAATTAATGATGAATTAGCATTCATTATTTAATTCTCAATACTATCGGAATAATCGGCTGACGAGTTAATCCATTCATCCGAATCCTCAACCTCCTGAATTCTGGCATTGTTGTGAGATCTATGACGATTTCTGGAATCATAAGTGTGATGTGATGCAATGAGTACGCCACCCTTCTGCATCTTCGGATTTTTGATTCGTTGATGATAACTGGTGGAGGTGTGCTTGCCATCGGTATTGATGATGAAAGTTGCCCCTTTTCCATCGCTAAAAGTCCAGGAGAATGGTTTTCCAGATTCGGCTTTTTCCAGTATATCAGGTGGCATGTGACTGTGAAATTCCATTGGTATTAAAGGCATAACAGTATTACCAGAAGGTGGAATGACGATAGTCAATAGTTTGTGGGCTTTGTTTGCAATTTTTTCCTCTAATTTTCTTATTTTTGAAATTAACATTGTTTTCATGTGAGTCAGTGGACTGCTACTTCTCTTCATCAGATTTTCCTCAATTACTGGAACTGAAAATTGAGCAAGAGATGATTCTTAATCATTTGTCAGACATAAACATTTTCATAAATGTTTAATGATTTTGGAATTGTCCTACAAAAAAAAAAAAATTATACATACATGGGAACAGTGGACTGTTTGAATCATTGTAGGGACTTTCATCCGGTAAGTTTTCAAACTCTGGAAAAAATGTGGGAGGGAAAAAAGTAGTCGTTGGAACATATTTAGGATCAGTTGATAGGTCATAATCATTCGGAATATCAGGACCTGCGAAATATACATTCAATTTTCAATTACGTACAAAACAAAATTTTTAGTATTTAACGAAAATATCAGCCAAGGTCAATGATGATATTGAGAGAAAAATTGAGAATAACAGTGTAAGCTCGATATTCTTATATTTCTGGAAGAATAAATAATTGATTAATGTTGACAAATTCATTACTTATTGAAATGTAATTTACCTCCACTGGTCTTATTATTTACGTTTTCATTATAACGATATAATATATATAAATCCAACATCTGTTTTCTATAGCTCACTCATCTTTCCCTTGTTACCCTCTACTCATAATTTTGTCTTCTGAAGGGACTCCGGAAGAAAAAAGGTTTTCAGACGACTCAGTGGGTGAAGATCTGCGAATAAGAGATCGTTTCTGGATTCCCTTGTAGTGATTGCGTGGCTTCCAGTATGGGTCGTAAGGTTTATGTGGAATGTCTATGATTTCATGGTGATAAGCTTGAGCTGTAAAAATCGGAATAAGTCATTCTTTAAATTGAGTTTTGAATGTTAAAAAAAGATTTGCATAAATCGTTAAATGATATTCTATCAATGTCTTCCAAAATTTGATTTCAATAGCTTAATCATAATAAATACTCACCCATCTCTTCAACAACATTATTCATCTTACTGATGGCTCCTGCCACAGCCCTCAACGTGTAATAAGTCCTTATGAACTGTCCCTTTATTAATTCTCCGACATTGTCAGTGGCATTTTTATCATTAGAATGAAGAATAACATTGGTATGATGCATGCCAGCAAGTGCAGCAGTGATCTCTCCAAACTTGGCATTCATCTGACTCAAAATTGTCTCCCTGGTGTTCACCATTTCGTCCCTCACTGTCATCCTCAACACCTTAAAGTCCTCCTGGAGATTGCCAATGTCGTGGGCAAGATTATCAATTTTTTTACAGCAATTATCATTATTAGGATTAGTCCCGGGTGACACAATGCTGGATGATTCAAAGTCATCTTCCCAAGAATTTCTCTCGCTCGTTGGCACAATCTCCGCAACAGTTGGAAGGGTAGTTACTGTAACTCCTGGTGGGCATGGACATATACATGGACATTTGCACTCTGACTTTCTGTTACGTTGATGAAAATGTTGAAATTGCGTCCACCACTGACGCGATGAATCTACCTTTGGGAATTCAATCGGCAAAATTGGACAGTTGCAATCGCAGGGACAAGAGCACAGACAATGTCCCTCCAAACCCGTAGCCTGTATTACAGTGATGGGTTTCAGTAGACTAGGTGGCTCAGGGGGAGGTGGAGTCGTGGGCGGAGCTGTTGGAGGTTGAATTGGAACTCCAGGTGATGTTGGATAAATATCAGGAATACTTGGTTCCTTAGATGGTCTAGGTGTTGGTAACGTTTGCTCTGGAAAGATGGTCGGAATAATCGGAAGTGGAGGCCTCGTAGGCTTTGGAATTGAAGGAATTGGCAGATTTGGTGGCAGTCCTGGTATAGTTGGTAATGGTATGCTTGGAGGTAGATCAGGTATCCCAGGATTTCCAGGAATCGGTTGAGGAACTGGTGGCATCTCAGGCAGTCCTGTGGGCAAAATCGTGGATTCAGTGGAATCGTAATCTTCCCATAGTGAGTCAATTATCTCTCCCAATCCCAGATCAGGAAATGACATTAACCAGGAGGATAACGGACCTTCTGCGGGGGGGTCTGCGGGTCTTGGGGTGCCAATTGGGCTGCCACTTGGGTTGTCAAAAGGGTCCTCCATTGAATCACCAAACGGTAAGCCAGCGGGTATCGGTATGCCAATCAGCGATGGAATTTCCTGTGCAAGTTCCCACAGCATCTTAGCCTCCTCATCTGGAACCATCGCGAGCCCCGAAACCCCCCCCATAACTCCCGTTAAATTTTTCAATTCATCTGGACCTTGCAGGAATTTTCCAGCGCCGATTGCCCCGCCGACTCCCATAATTGGCTTTTTTTCTTTTATTCTTTTGAAGATATCCATGCCTCTCCGTATTAATGGCCAAAATTTGAAAAAGTCCAGGGGATTGAATTGAGGGATGAATGAAGGTATTAGTTTATGGTATCTCATACCGCTAGGATATACAGGAGGAGATGGAGCTGTTTGACAGGTAGATTGTGTAAGTGAGATGATGAGATCCCTCAGCTCTGATATCTGTTTCATCACTTTCATAATATCACTGACGACTCTCTCGTGAATGAGTTTGGTATCCTCGTTCAAACCTGTGAATGCCATCTCCAATTTATTCTCGAGACGTGCAATCTCTTGTTTTGTCTCGAGGCTACTCTTTTCAATTTTTGATATTATCTCCTTATGAATTGATTTACTATCCTCATTCAGATTTTGAAATGCAATCTCCAGTTTGCCCTCAAGACTAATGAGCCTCTTATTAGCTTTGCTGCTGGCATTTTCAATTTTCGTCATCATTCGATCTTGATTCTTCAGTAGATTGGCAAGCTTTGAGACAGATGTGTTTATGTGTGCCTCGATCATCAGCCAACTTATAGTGGGTTGATCCAACTGACCTCCGCTTGGAATTCCACTTAAAACATCGAATAATTTATCAAAGTCTTTTCTGATACGCCTGTAGTCGTCCCGTAAACTTGATAAGTACTTGGTGAGACCATTAAATCCTGCATTTGTATTACGGGTACAATTCTTTATTCCCTGCCGTATAACCCTGTCACGACGTTCCATATCATAGCCCAGTTTTGAAAAATTTTTCCCCACTCCAATACCCATGTATTGTATTTGATACTTTATCGCTGCCACATCACTGCGTATTCCTCTTATTTCACCCATACAACCAAAGACAAAGGACTTCATTTCACCAATAGAACGACCTGTTTCAGTTATATTGCCAGATACTCCTGGGAAGTAACGTAACATGTTCTTTACGTCGGCATACACCTCGCGAATTAATTGATTTTTAACGAGATCACGTCGCTGACCTACGACTGATACTGGTGATGTCACTAGAGATGTTTCTGAAACTAGAATTAAAAATAATGAAATTGAGAATCAGATGAAATTTTAATTGGAATTATCAGACAAATATTTAAATAAAAAATTCTCACCATTCTGGAGATATTCACTGATGTCTTCTGACTGCGAACTAAAGCTCTCCAGCAGATTCAAGAATATCAAAAACCAGAGGTATGAGTGACGTAAAAATTTCATAATTCACTACTTTGAATCACTTTGACAGTAATAAAGTAATTAAATTCATTGATATTATTTTTTTATTAAGTAAAAAGCAACAATAGTTTATAAAAAAAAAAAATATGCAATTGGTGAGACACGGAGTGAACAGAACTTAATCAGAAAGCAAACTGACACTTTCAATGTGAATAATCAGATTGAATTGGAAAATTAAATTGTATTGTCGCATCAGGTCCAATGACAGTTTGATATTTCCATAAATCACTTACTCTTTGTGCTCTTTGTATTGTTGAATTTGAATAGAATTGTGACCTTGGCTGATATGATTTCACCACTGTTGCAATATGAAATAATTTTCATAACTCACCTGGCAATGATGGAGGTGTAAGTGGTGGTTGTGATGTGTTCAATGCTAGGAGAATCGGTATATATCCTATTGGTGCCATAGGTGCCATTTTTTATCTTTTTCTTTTTTTTTACCTTCTCAATCTACTGGAGTTCTCGTTCCTTAACCCAGTTGGTTCAATTGAACTTCTGGAATCACTCGAAAGAGTCTCTTTATACCTCTGAAAAAATTATAACCCTTCTATTCTCAGTTATAAAATCATTTCTTCTTGACTTGTATAACAGAAGAATTTATGTATCTGTACGTAATCGATCGCTACGAAATTATCACACTCATTTAAATCAAATCCTATACTTGACAGGTGTTTGATGATAAGCAATGGAAATTGTTCCAAGCTGTCATGATTGTTCCACTCATCAAATTAGCAATAAAAAATTCATTAATTAGAATTGATAAATTGAGTTTTTTGATTGAAAAAAAAAAAAAAAATTAATCAGCAATTTTAATTATTGATATTGAAATTTTTTAATTCAAATAAAACAGAATTCAAAAAAGAAATTGTTATCTTGATATTATGAAGATAATTCACCAATTATCATAGAATATCACGATGACAGGGCCCATCTCACCCATTTCCCCCGGAAACTGAAAAGAATAAGTCATATAATACCCCCCCCCCCCCCCCCTCCATTCATCAAACCTAAAAATAGTCCGGCTGAAGGGCTGGCATGAGTCGATAGTCCCAAAAATAAAATGTCCCATTCCACTTTGTCGTAAGTAGTTTGATCAACCCACGGTGCAATGATATCTCCACTATCTTCACCGATATGAGGAATCCGCTGTGTTTCACCTCAAGCGAAACCCCCCCCCCCCACTGTAACAATATGACTAACGCATGCGTATAAATTGCACCGCATGCAACGAAACATTATTGATCCTGCCAAGTGGTTGTTGATGGGTGGAGGGGAGGGTCATAGATAGCTCGCCAAAAAGAAAATGTAAAAAATTTGCTCATGGCGCAATCGCGTAGTTGGTGAGCCTCTGCATGCCTATGACCACAGTAACGTCTGTTCACATGACTCGAACTACAGTCATCTGCAATCCGCATTGACAGTTTAGTGAGTGAACACTTGCCGGCTGTTGTTACATTTTAGTCTAACGTGTAAAATACGAGATAATAATGAAAGCATTGATTGAAAAATCATTATTCCATCTTTTCGATACTCTTGTACCTCTGCTTGACGATATTTACCATTAAGTTGTTTTATTTCACTTGCAAATTATTCCTCAAATATTTTATAATTTCATTGCACTGGGGTAGGATATGAATTTTAGGAAAAAAAATTTGTCTCGACATCTTGACCCGAATTAATCATTCAGAATTGATTCATTTGTCAGAAATGCAGAAGTACAGAGTGACGGATCGATGAGACTTGGAGGGATTTCTGCAATAATTGGTTAATATTTTTTTTTTTTTTCAAAATTCAGTGGATTATTTGTTTTATTGATAAATTTAATTAATTACACTCGATGCATGTATAGTGAGTATTTTAGTTGGAATCGAAATATCCAGAGAATTACTTCTTGAAGATGGAATCATTGCAGTGATGGACGAGAGAGTGAATCTGGGCTTTTGAAGAAGATTGAGGGACTCCAGTTGGCATTAAACAATAGGATAACACCAGGAAGACAATGAAGATGAGGGAAAAATATGCAATAACGGATGTAATAGGGCGAAAAGTGTTGATGGGATTGTCATCACAAATGGGATAATTTTAATAAAATCCAGAAGACCTTGGACACGTGCCATCATTGGTAATACCTGCAACGTGTGTGTATATATGTGCATTCTGCTTTTGTGCCCTCTACTGAGAGTCAACAATTCCCACGAGTGCAGTTATCATACTTAAATAAGGTAATTAACAATGTTGGAATATTCGGATGCCAGTCACATGCGGTGGAGGGACAGCTTTGTGGGCCGATATATTGGTGTAGGTCAGGTGATATTGTCGATGCCAGATTTCTTCATGGTTGTGAATTATCTGTATTTTCAAAAATTATTGAGATCATTGATGTTGTTGACATATTGTAGAAAAATTTTCAGTATTTAGTTTAATGTGATGTGATCAATTTAATTGAGAATACATGTGAGCCTTTTAATTCTAATTTTAATTGCACATTTAATCGCGTTAAATACTTCACAATTTATTAGTACAACTGTTATGACAGCATTTAAATTGTTCGGTACATTAAAAAGCTCTATTGACAACTGTGAATGCTATTGTACTGTCGACCTAGTTAGTAGCATTCAGGAAAATGGCTATTCGTTGTGGCTAGTTAACAATACAAGTCCTAGAAGAGATGATAGCTCGGGGAGTTTTGTTTTCTTCATAATTTTTTTTTTTTTTCTTTCATTTTTTGTAATTTCTCAAGTACATAAAACCCTTTATTATGTGACCCAGTGATTCAATAAGATTAAACTATTTCAGGATTCATTGAGACGATCCAATTTTCCGTTGGTCGAGTCCACGTGATAGGGAGTGTAGGTGACGATTGACGAGTGCTGATGGAATAATGAACACGTGAAATTTATTATCAATTTTCTTTGATGACAAGGGCCAATCATGGGAGCTGATTACATGATAACAGGTGGGTATTTGTAATTTTTTTGTGTCTTGGTTTATACGAGGATAATTATTAGTTTATATTGGTAATTAATGGTATTATAATGATAATTTGAAAATTGTTCTTTTGAATTGAGAATAAGTCTCGGAATAAGTGAATCTTATTTTGACATTTTTTATTAAAGTCAGTTGTTTTCAAGATAAATAAAAAATTAATGAGAATAATTTGATTAATTCAGACAATTCATAGTAAATTGTAGTTTTTGAAAATATAGAATTTGATATTTGTTGATGAAAAAGTGTAGTAAAAGTAGATATTTTTTTTGCAAATGTTAATGATAATTTCGAGAAAAAAGCAAGCTCTCGAGGGAGCGGGCAAATGGTGAGTCGTTGAAGAAATCAAAATGATGAAAAATTTACATTTTATGAAGAAATGATTAATATTCTTTAGATTTTTGTAGTTGAATTAAACGTTTAGAGAGTAGATGAACCATTGAACACGAGTTGAACACGATTACTTGTTACAAAGCTCTTCTGAAGTGAAACAATCACATTTATTTCAGTGGCAATTTTACTAGCAGTTGCCAGCGTCTGTCATGCTGAGTGCCAAAGTGAGTTTTTATTTTAGGAATTAGTCACATCGATATAAACATAATTAATTCAATCAATTAATGAGTTTCTTTTCTATTTCAATTTTCAGCGAGATCTGTCTATTGTTACGAGTGCGATTCTTGGACTGATTTGAGGTGCAAAGATCCATTCAATTACACAGCATTACCCAGGGATCAACCACCTTTGATGACCTGCAATGGGTGCTGTGTTAAAATGGTCAGAAATCAGAGATCACGTGAGTTTTTAAAATTATTAAATTCCTTTTTATCTTTAATTTTAAATAATTAACATTATTGACATGTAAATAAAATATTTAATAAATTATAATTTTTCTAGCCTACGAGAGTGTAAGAAGAACCTGCACATCCCAACTACAAATAAACTTATTTATGGTGGACCACGTGTGCATGATGGAAAGTACCGGCACTGGTCACATGTGCTTCTGTGAGGAAGATATGTGCAATCGGGTATCCCAATCCACGTGTTCCAATATTACCCTTCTAATAATCCTATCAATTCTCCTAATTATCAATTCAATTATAACGAGTCCAGGCTTGCTTAGTAGGTCACTGTGATTATCACCGTTGTTATACACCACTTAATCGTTATACATTATTATTTACCTTGTAGAGATCCTGATAGACAGTAGGAAGCTTCGCTGTTGGTCACAGCTCGAAATAATTTTCCTAATTACCTCTATTATTTATTTATTTATTTTTCGTCAATTTCTCGAATTCTTGAAATTAAAAAAAAACACTAAATTTTTTTTTTTTTTAATAAAAAAAACATTTACAATTTTGATTAATTCGTTAATTGTGACCAACTTTGAAGAATTAATATCTCATCATTGCTTTCTCAATTAGCGAAATCGTAATTTTTCAAATTATCAGACTTAAATGTAGATTTCAAAGTTCTAATATTTAAAAGAAAAACAATAATTACTAATATATGTGGTACTGAGCCGCGCATTCCGTATTATCAACCAGCATCGTTCATCAATAATTACCGATAGTTCAGTGAATAATTAACAAAACTAATTAACTATTGATTCCAAAGAAAAATATGAAATTCCCATTGCTATCAAGTATTTGACCTTTAGAGAGTTTATTGTAATTAGAATCCACAACTTGTTGTCTCGTTATCTCAGCCCTCACCTCTCCAAAATATGTCCTCAAGTAGAGAATAATTAAATGTTAATTAGATGCTTTAGAGGGCATCAATTCACATTGTGTTTTAGTGGCATGCCCACAATATAATTTTTTAATAGGAGAATTAACAACTGGAATCTCTCGAATCATCAAAATTAATCCTCTGAAATTGTAATGTAATAACACAGTTTTTATGAAAAAAATTTTAGACAATTTTTCATGATATTTATCACGATTGCTTCTAGTTGAATATTCTCATTGAAATGAGTAGATAGATAATTAATTAGATAGAAGTGATAATGAGTGTTGAATGAATCACTAGAATTGTGAAACTGTTATACATTTTAATTATTTTTAGTTAATCTTTAATTGTTATTCCTCTTTGTGTTATCTTTAAATTATTTAAATTCATCATTTTCATCCTTTCACTCACGCTTATGTTCTAGTCCATGCTTAAGAATTCATGTTTCAAAGTTTTTTTTTTTCAATATCGTTGGATTTCTTCAATTGCTGGACGATTATTCCAATCATGATAATTGCATGATTTATCATATACTAAATGAGGCTGAATTTAGAATGTATACGATGGAATTGGGACTATGGAGTTTCCTGATGATGTTAATTAGATTTTTAATTAATTGAGGTTTGAGTTTGTGATGAATTAATAAGTTTATTCATGTCTCACAGCACCAGCAGTGCACATATGCATGATGTCTTCTCAATTAATTCTTTAATTCAGTTTATTATTCTTCCAATATTGAGCTGGTCGTTCAAAATTTACGTACATCAATGAAAAAATGTGATAATAATTATTTTAATAATTGTAAATTTACCGAAATTATGTTCCAACGAAGAATGAGATATCATAGAAGAATTTGTTGATTGATTTTTGTTAAATAATTTTGATGAAATGACCTATTTTTTGAACGAACAACTGGACAACCCACCCTCTACCCTGATGAAACATAATTCAAGAAACGAAGTGTATGCACTATGGGCCTTCAGCTCGTGACCTCCAAGCATTCAACGACATTGAGGACAAAATATGGAGGATGATGATGTTGGAGGCTTGAGCTGAACGCTCATATCCTCACAGAAAGGCTTTTTTTTTTAATAAGAAAGAGCCTTTTGCCAAACAAACTTCGTGCAAACCGGGGAAAACAATAGACTCGCCGAGGTTCTTTTGGCAAGCCATGCGGCTCATGTCGCGTCATTTGTTCATTTTTGCACGCGCGTCTGCGAGGCCATTTGCCAATTTTCACAATTATTCTGTCATTTGTATTTTTAATGAAAATTATTCCCAATTTTCTATATTTTTGTTTTGGGGCATTTTCAGTTAAATTTAAAAGACATTAAAGTGAGGTAATAATGAACATATTTGTATAAAATTTTAGAGTGTCCAATGTCATCTGAAAATTCGAATAATATATATATATATATATATATCTGGAAAAAAAACCACGCGTGACGTAAGTGCCTTAGTCTCAATATATAATTAAATTCGCGTGGATCAATATTTTAATTAAATGAAAAAAATTTCAATTAATTCTTTTTGCAAACAAATAACCTTGGATTTTTTTATTTATTTATCTCGTTGGTCATCTGGCCTCGCAGTCGAACTCCACGTGCCATGTGAGGTAGAGAAAAAAAAAAAAAAGAAGAAAATTAGAGAGGAAAAATCAATTGTTGTGAGACATCTCCTTGGGTGTTGGCAGCCGAGCAAGAGCGCTTTTTATATTAAATATTATACGTATTCAAATACATCTATATATTAATGATATTGATTAACGATTATGTGACAAATGAGATAATTATGAATTTCGCATTGTGTAAAAAAATATGACATGTTTTTTTTTTTTACATTTAAAACTCTCAATGTATATCATTATATGATCTATGTTGCACCCACCATATTGAGTGTCAAAACGTTGGACGCAGCACTTTGATCTCCTCTCCCTTAACCCCCCAATGCTGTAATTATTTTGTAAATGTCATTGTTGCAGCATCCGAACAAATATTATCGTGCACATCGACCACAAAACTGTTTTTTTTTTAAAGATTTTTTGTTATTTTCAATAATTGAAAATTTGTTGGAGATTAATCGATGAATTTGTAAATTTGGGATATGATTGGTGATTTTGGTCGACATGCACGGATTAATTTGTATGAATAACCTGCTCTAGTAATTTCGCGTGGATAAAAATCGCAAACGATGCTCGTGATAAAAAAAAAATTTAATGTAAATTGTTATATGTATTTCATTTATCATCTTCAACAGTCATTGGTTGATGTACAATTACAATTGATATTAATTAACGGTTAACTTGAGAATGGTGTTGTTATGAATGTTGAAGATTATTTATAATTATTTTTAATGATTAATTATTGAAGATTGTGAGTATGAAATTGTTACATATGAATGAGGTAATTGTAAAATGATAATTTAATTATTAATATCGAAAAGGAAATATCATAGTTGTACGTAAAAATGTGCTCACGTTGACGCAATTTGTCGATTAAAATTTTGAAATATCATTAGGATAAGAGATTAGTTGGATTGTGAGCATATTCAATTGCAGGAGAATGTGATTTTAGTGTGGAAAATTGAGTGATTTGTTGAGGAAATGTAAAAAGTATAATGGTTTAATTGAATTGTAGAAATCACGTCATATCATCGATCATATTAAAGTTTAAGTTTCAAACTGATATCTATACTTTTTATTCATCTCCTGAACATAAAAAACATAATTTTTCAATTGTTGAGGTAATTTTTTTTTTATTCATTCTTCAATGACAGGTAATTTTTTTTTTCATTGTAACAATTTGTTTATTTAATTGAATTTCCTTTATTCTTTAGTTTTAATTTTTTTCTAAGTCTAATTTTTTTGACATTCGTTTTGAATTTCGGGGATTCCCTATTGCTCCTTGATGTGTCCACACTTGTCACACACAGTGCCATTAATTTTACGAATTTCATTATCAGATTGTGATAAATTGGTGATGTTTGTTGGTATTAAATTGCTAATTCCACCGATTGTTTCACTCCTTGGTAATCCTTTATCCATGATAAATTCATGATTACCGACAGTTCCATTGACTCCCTGCATCAGAGTCCTTCTGTTATCGACTAATGGACTATCATCAACTGAGTATGCCGAGCCTGATCTCGATGATGAATTATCGTAAGAGCCTGAATTTTTCGGAATTTTTGGTCTTTTCTTTACATTGAACCTACTGATAGAGCTACAAAAGTATTTGCCAACGAATTTTCTAATCTATCAATCTTGTCAGACGTGAGGAAAATTGATTGGAAATTAATTGGAGAGTAAGGAGAACTATTGAGTCTGGAAAGATTGAAGTTACATGGTCTGATTACTCTTGAAGCTCACCGTCTATTGTTATACTGGACTTATCAATGCTGAGTGTTGACTCGGTTCTTCCGTTGGCATCATCATCCTCCATCAGAGGAGAATTTTTCTTTGGTTCGCCAAAGTGACTTCCGCATGAAGCATATCCCTGGAAAAATGAAATTCTTCAATTATTCTATTCTTTGGATTTTTGTACTTTTCTTTCATAATTTTCATACCTGAACTAGATCCATTCGTGAATCCAATGAAAATTGTTTTCCTGACATTAAAATTCCTCTGATACGGCGTCTCATTGCTGAAAGTATTCATCTTTATATTTTTATCCAACAATAGAATTTAATAGCTTTATTGTCTGAGAAATCTACCTGGGCTATCACTAGGTTCCAAGCGCAGTTGACCAAAAGTTTTCATGCAGTCATTGAATACATCGGCTGTATCATAAATAGCAGCAAAACTTCCATTGACAATTTTTGGGGACATTGGAGAGTTGGCGAGAAGGAGACTGGATCCAAAATTTTCATTCTTCTGGCGTGTTTCTATAAGAAAAAAGAATTATTGAATATTCATTCAATAATCAATTATATTCCTCTATAGTTGGTTCTAACCTGCTAACGATACTTTGACCCGAACTGGTGATTCAGTGCTTGATGCAAAAATTTCACTAGCTGTGTTTTTTATTTCTGCCCAGTCTCGTAGAATATCTTCATTGGTAGTGCTTAAAAAATTGATTGGATTGATTAATTAATCATAATCATAATTGAGATATTTCATTGATTCATAAATTGTAGAAATTAATTTTCCAACTAAACTAAATAAATGATATACTTACTTTGTAGAAGTAACAGTGAATCTAATTACATATTTTCCATGCAATGCTGCTGGAACACAGTGAACCTTTCCCCTGGTATTCATTCTCTTTAACAATTTTTCAGTCAAGGAATTCTCTCCACGAAGCCGAAACACCACCATTCCCAGGTGTCTCGTGGCAGGAATTTCAAATCGAGAGTCGCCGAGAACGAGAGCTTCGAATTTCTGAGCCAAACGAACTCCCTTAAAACCAAAATAAAGAATAATAATTCAGTAAAAAAAAGTCATTATTTCACGCAGATTAGATCAATTACCTCACGTATGTGTTTTTGGAGGCCAGTTATTCCATAATTTCTTATGACAAACCAAAGCTTGAGGGCTCTGAATCTCTTTGACAATGGTATTTGCCAATGCTAGAAAGGATAAATTAAGTAGTGAAACGAAATGGTTTTTCCAATTCAATTTGATAATTTTTAATGCATCAATGAAGTAGAGCTCACCATGTAATCAATGGCAAGACCTGAAATTTTTAAATTAAATATTGAATTGCATATTAGACCAATGAATAATTCATAATTCACCTGAATTCTCATGCTTAAGATAGAGTGGATCAACATTGAAAGTCCTATGGAGTGCCTGGCTGCTCTTCACCCTGAAAATAGTAATCGTTCATCTTTAAGGACAATTGATAAACCGTTGGAATCACCCCGGAAATTGTGAGGAGACAAGAAGACATAACGGCATATCCGTATCCGCCTCAATCGAGTTTTACGGGTTTCAGGCAAAATTTCAAGAGAAAATGTTGCGACTTTTGTTTTAATACAGAACTTAAGAGAAATACTTGAAAATATTTGAATTAGAAAATTTCAAAAAAATAATTAAAATTCAACGGAATTAGTGCCTAGCCAAATTTTGAATTATTTCCAAGAAATTGTATCTCATGCTATTTTTTTCATAATTTTAGATTTACCACATGGCTGTGCAGTCAAAGTGAACCATTAACCATTTGCTTGGATTGAAGGCGAGGGAATCAGCGTACTCAATACCACATAGCCAACCACGAAATTCGGGACAGACAAAAGCACTACCTGCATATGCTGCATCGACGTGTAACCATAAACAATTTTGTTCACCTGGTGGATGAAAATATATTACGATAATTGAGGATGTAAATGTCTTCATCGATGGGAAATGAATTTATTATTGTGAACATGTTTTGTGAATTTTTGAATAAAGATTCAGGAAGTTGATGTTTGCTCTCAATATCTTTGTTTATAAAGTTATATAGAATGATTAATTATTGACATTTCTCCATGATACTTACAAATAGGACCAATTTCTTTGAGATTATCAAATGAGCAAGCGCCAGTCGTTCCCAGAGTCGCACACACCTACAAAATTCATTGGAAATAGTCAATTACTCTGACTGATTCATCGATACAACTTCCACAATTTTTTTTTATTCTATATTTCCCAGGAATTGAGTACAATTATTCCAAGTCTCTGCAGTCCCTGTGGGACTAATTTAGCAAGCTTTCTGGGTTCTCCATCATGCTAATTATGAAGAAATGAGTGCCGCAGTACTGTGGAATAAGAGGATTGTCTACCCACGTCTTATCACCAATTACTTTGTTACTTTTTACAGCAAAACTACTCTTGTACTTAATCTCTTTTAATTTCAATATTTTTCATCTGGAGTTATACCTGCACCGTGTACTAATATTCACGTTCAATTACACGGAAGATAAATTAGTTGATTAGGAAAATGGCAGAATACGTTTTCCCCCTACAATGTTAATTTTTCACAACTTTTTTTTCACGAATGAAATAAACGAAATATTACTTACAAAAAAAGGAACTAGTCCAGCTTTTCTATCCCTCTCCAATGCCTCTTCCAACACATCTCCCCTCATACTCAGGTCATTATCTGCCTCAATGTACCTCATTTGCACCAATCCAATCAGTCCAGCTTTCTCAACACTCGAATGTGCCTAAAATTATTTCATCAATTTAGTCGATATCTTCGATACAAAATAATCAATTGATTTAATCGTTGAATTTTAGATTGAAAAGCTATTAATCAGTAATTATGATTAAACCATCACCTGATCTGAGCAATAAGCAACAAGACGTGAATTTATTTCCGCCGGTGATCGATCAGGCTCGTTCTCTTGTATAACTCTTATGGCTCTTGTTCTCGCTGCCAAAAGACACACCAGTGTTGCCTCACTGGCAGTTGTCTGTATCACACCGCCTCCAGTTCCTCCAGAATGATGCAAAAAATCCTCTGGTAGACCAATCATCTTGCCGAGCCAATTCATAACAATTGTTTCTAGTTCTGTACAAGCTGGACTCGATGCCTTTAATCAACAATTTAATCGAATTGCATCTTCCAAAATCAATCAAACAAACAGATTTTAAATAATTTTAATTAAACTAAATTATCTCCAGAATGAGTGATTTTTTTTTGTAGGAATTTTTCTCACCTACAAAAAAGGTATTATGACATTTTGTTTAATTTAAAATAATTACCCAAGTAAATCCAAGACAATTAATAGCATCAGCAAGCATATCAGCAATAAGACTTGCTGGTGAATTGAGTGCTGGAAAATAAGCATGCATATGGGGACTCTGCCAGTGTGTAACACCTGGCATGATACATCTCTCAATGTCATTGAAAATATTTTCCCAGGGTTCACCATCCACTGGTGCTGAAGCTGGCAGAATGTTCCTGAGATAACCAGGGGATACAGCTGGATACACACGTCTTGATCTTATTGTCTCTAGATAGTTCGCAATGTAATCCACCATTTCCTTGCCTTTTACAGATTAAAACAATAAACAATAAAGGAATTAATCACTCTTCAAGTTGAACTAAATAAAACAGTGATCAATACAATCGAATCCTGGGGGGTATTATTTAATCGAGCTGGAGACAATGGAGTATTCTGGTGGAATCGGGTGTTTGAATTATCCTGTTTCCAATCTTCTAGACAATGTTTTTGATCTAATGGAGTCCATCAACATGAAAATCTTGTTTATTTGGTCATTCAGTGAAATTGCTCAATTTTATAAATTTTTTTTTCTATAGAATTGAAATAAAAAATAGTGAATGATGGCAAAATTTTTCATTCCATCAAAATCAATTGAACGGATAAAAAGAATGAAATGATGTTCCAAGGATAAATAGGTAAATCCTTATTGAATCACATCTGTTTTATTCTATTTAAATTGAATCGAATGGGAAAATTGTCACGAAGAATTTGAATAACATGTAAACGAGGCGGAGTATCCACTGTCATAAAATTTGTAACACTGTCTTTGGGTCATCCCCTTTTTTCTTTTATTGACACCCTTTTCTCCAGTCGTTTCACTCAATTGACGACGTTATTTACATTTGAATGGAGCAATAAAATAAATCCCACAATTGAATTTTCAGGATTTATCTACTGTTAAATTATCTAAAATTATCTATTGAATTTTCTAAATTTTTATGATAAATCACTCACCATGTTTGCGATACTCCTCGAGGTTCATCTTTGCTGGAGCAGTCGTGCAATTCAAGTGAAAAAATCTTCAAATAAATTGTTAACACATTCAGCGTTAAATAATGAATTTGAAAAAAAAAAAAAAAACCGATACTGACGGACTTTTTATTATTCTTCTCACAATACCCAAATTTCAAAATTCCTATCGCACCGTTTTACACGCATGTGTCAAATGGAATCGCGGTAATACCCGCGTTTCACTAAAAAAATCAACGAAATTTGTGGAATTATTTAAATAGTAATGCCCCCTGAGGTGTTGAGGATGAGAGCGAACGTGCAAATGAGTGAGAATGGGTGATGCAGCTAACGTGGGGAAGAATCGACGTTGGCGCTCAAGATTTTCTACGGTTTCATGCATTGATCCAGTTCGTCACTCTTCAGCAGAGCTCATTAGACTAATGTCACAAGGCCTAGAACTTAATTTTCACTTTTTTCTATGGCTCATTGATAGGTTTTTATATCGCAAGTGTCTCGGAAAATTTTTAAGAAATTTTATTTGGAGGAAATTTGTGATATTACTGACTTATCTGTCTTATTTGTGAAAATTTAATAAACATTGAGGAAATGATTAAGTACATGGATAAATTCACGTCATCAATAATGACGTGTCCCTGCAACGAATTACCAGAGTTACAGGGGGGTGGGGAAATATGGGGAAGACGTAAAAGTGATGACCATTTTTGTTACGTCATCGCGATCTTATTTAGAGATTTTATTGGGGATTTCTGAGGTTAAAGTCGATGTTATAATTCACTTTCCCTGAATTCTTCTATTATGCAATTTTCAATTCCCTTTACTATTTATCGAGAATTAAATAATTTTCAATTAAAATTTTCTCATTTCACATTTTCATGTGATATTTAAAATATTAAAATTTAATAAAAAAAAGTATAATATATAAATAATAATATATAACAGATTATTTTTAAGTATTAGAATCACACGAACAAATAAATATCAAACATTACATTCCTCCTTTAAACAGAAAACAAGTAACATAAAGTTACACTAGAAATCCCAGTTGAGACTAGTTCCATAATCACATTCCGACAACATTGGATTTCACTATCCTGACCCACGCGGAAACCCCTAATTCAGAGGCACAAGAGTTCACACCAGACAACCATACCTCCAACCAAATCCACAAATAAATAAAAAATTCAAGTGTTTAAAACTGATTTACTCTTTGAAAAAAATTAAAATCATAATTGTCTGACATTTAAAGTCTGCATTATTGTTAAAAAAAAATTCCCTCTTTCTGCGCCAACGATGATGGTTCTTCAGAAAGACAGTCGATATTATTAAAAGCTCAGCCGTCCCGCATGTCCGCTTCCGACTTTTCTCATTTCCCTCTGGCTTTTCACCACTCGAGTGAGAGAATTTTCCCACTGTCGTTGAAAATTTGTTTTGAGCAGAAAAAAAAAAATGCCTCGCATCACATAAATTTAAATTGTCACAAAAGTTGTACAATTTTGAAATTAATTATCTTGGATTGAAAAATAAATTTATTAAATTTCTATTGAAAAACTTACGTGTTCAGGTGTCAGTATTTTCACTCTAGATGAATGTGAATGGACGTTTTTTAATGTTGGACGGTGTTGAACGAATGATACCCACGGTTAAGGTATGGGCATTGCTCAACAAGTGGCGGCATTTATATAGAGACTAGAAGGGATGAAATAGCGCAGGCGTATTCCTG
The DNA here is from genome assembly GCA_035578325.1 of Coelinius sp. EB29. NCBI lineage: Eukaryota > Metazoa > Arthropoda > Insecta > Hymenoptera > Braconidae > Coelinius > Coelinius sp. EB29. The sequence continues at coordinate 5,216,434 of JAOZGT010000009.1, read as the reverse complement.
AAGGAGCATCCCGAAGAAATATTTCAATCCTCTGGGAATCAAGGGGATTTGTTCTGCTTGATACTCTGTATACTCTTCTCTGGAATACAACGAATGGTTAGTGATTTATTTTACAAACTCTACCCTCTACGATAATGGAGATGTCGATTGAATTGGAAACAAATCAATTGCTCGATTTTATTATTTCTTGTTGTCATTCCATTTCATCTTTATTCAGTGATATCTTGATTTCTAGTTTCTTGAATGATTTTTTGTAATTAAAAATGATTGAAATGAGAACATTAGTCTTGATGTTTTAATCATTGTAAAAGTGGTACTGATTATCATGATTATTAAAAATTATAATGGGAAAGAGAAAAGGATGAAGATATTTTAATCCTTGAGATTGTCTTCTTTCCCCTTGATATTTAAAGAGAATTTTTTTCATCAATTTCTCAAAAAATTTAGTAACGAAGAATTACCAACGGTCGATAAAGAAATCTACCGAATTAAATTTTTTTTTTTGAAGAATTTATGAATTCCAGTGATTGAAAGTAGAAGATTATGAGATAAAGATTCATGATAAAAAAAAAAAAAGGGTATACTTAATTAATTGTATTGTTGTACCTAATGCCAACAGTAGGTAATTATCGTCTTCACTAGTCTCTCTATTTCCCTTCTAAATCCAAATGCACATTGAGATGCCAGAATAATTCTCACAGATGGTACCACCCAGTGAGCACCATCGATCGACCGTCCATTTGTCATGAAGTGCATATATCTGCAATAAAAGTGCCGCATTAATACTGCATGCCCAGATGGTATTTCTTATGGCTGCAATCGATGGAGATAATTTAAGAGAAAAGAGGGGCTAAAGAAATGTCAAAAAAAATATTTCTCCATTTCCATACAGACACTTTTATTTGATTGAGGGGTTGAGTTTTAATATTTTGATTGGTGGTATCATTTTTTTCAATTGGATATTGTCATGACTATGATGGATAAATAGAAAATTATGCGGTAAAATACACCTGATACTTGGGTACGTCACCAGAATAATCATTTTTATGTACCTCGACACAGCCGAGTAACAGTATAACTTGGCCTCTCAAATTTACGGTACCGCTACCCGCTACGCTTGATCAAACTGATGGGTTTTAACATACTTCACAATATCCAGTATCATCGAATCACTGTGAATTAATTTTTTTATAATTTGATACTAATCATTTTAATTTTTCAGCTTTATTTTTTATTCAAAAGATATGAAAATTAATTTAAAATTTTTATTTTCAGTCATTTTTTTTTTAGTTTTCTTTCTCTGGGGATCATAATCACTCTGATGGAGTGAAATGAAATATTGAAAGGCATCAGTTTGAAAAATTATCTTAAATTATGGTAATAAATTTTTGTCAAATATTTCGATAGACCATTTTTCATTAAATCTTAGTTTCATAACATTTTTTTTTTTCTCCAAGAAATTATAAATATTTAAACTGAATGACTTGTCTCAAGGAAAATCTACCAAAATTTATGATTTTAAATATATTCAATTTTTAAAAGTCTCCATTTGAAAATATAATTGAACATCCTTAACTCATCCATACATTTGCCGAAAAAGGCTGTTAATACATATGAGAGGAATCCCCTCATCTCATATGAGAGATATTTTGTACATGCGTTACGTTGTACGTTATGCTACGTTATGTGAATGTACCGTTGATCGCCGCAGGCGGCGCACTTCACTTGGTCCCTTTGATCACGAGTGGAGGATCTCTCCTCTGGCGAGTAAAGTACATATAGCGTGTGTACATGAGGCACATGAGGGCCTTTTTTTTTCATCTATCTTGTAAATGGAAAACCCACGAATCACCCTGACACATGACACCTCACGGATGATCCCCCTGACCTTTGTACGCTTGACCTTCTAAGGCATGACTAAGATCGATTAACGATTTGTACATTAGAGTTTGTAGTTGGTGATGTTTATTGGGATGAAGGAAATCGTTTACAGGTGATTAATATCAAATGTCCAAAAATATTGTACTCATTATTTTTTAAATATCTCGATAACTAATGGGTTTAAACAAAAATGTCAAAAGACCTTTTTTGTAGAGAATTTGATGGACCATAAAAAAGGTTTTTTGATAAATTCTCGTAAAACCCTTTCTTTCAAAGATATTTGCAAAAGAGTCTGAAGATACTTTCCAGACTCAACTGAATCTATTCTAACATAATCATTACAAAGTATAACCATAGATTTATCCCCATCTAATCAATTCTCCATCTATTGTTTTGATGATGAAAGAAAAATAAATAAATAAATACAGAAATCGTATTCAACAGAATCAAAAGAAACCTTGAGGGAAGACCTCCAGAGTATCCAACCTTCTGGAGGGGGCTCTTTACCGCTAGGTGGCAGTGTTACATTGATTCACTCCCTCCCCCTCACCCTCCCGCAACCACCAACACCGTTTAACTTTTACCGTTGCCCGGACTAGCCGCATGTTTTACATCGAACCCAAGGAGCCACGGTCCACAGTTCGTTCAACCAGAGATGCGACCAAGACGCGCCTCAAGAAGAGGTTCTTGACTTCTCTTGTGTCGCGGCATGCGCTGAGCCAGCTTTTATGCTTTTATGTGGATTCAATCCTGCATTCAGCTGGAGTGCCAATTTTTTTTCCCTTTGTGATGTCAATTTTTTTTTTTCATTTCCATAAAATAATCTAAAATCAAAAAAGATAAATTTATTAAAAAAATCACTTTAAATATTGATTTTTATTCTGATAATGAACAATGGAAATATCCAACCCGGAAGAGTAGGGAAAATATAAAAGTACGAAAGAGCGAAAAGGGGGTACAATACAAACGGAAATGAATAGAGAGAGATGGTGATATTATGAGCATTGTACGTCATAGCTGTTCCGCGGGCTATTTCAACCAATAGTCAACTGACACGTCACGCTGTTGGGTACATGGCGTTTAAAATCGATTGAATGTTCCTTCGGTCAGATGTTTCCGGCATTGTTATGCCTGTCATCAGCATGTTTTTGTCGTTTACCTTGAGAAATTGCGGAATTTTGTGGGTAAAGAAGTTTGTCTATTGACTTGAAAGAAAAATTTGATTAGTTTTTTTTAGGGAGAATGATGTTGAATTTATTATCAATGCTCATTCATAAGTGAATTTTTTATGATTAATTATTTTAATTGAAAAATAGAAAGAAAAATTTTTTTTATTAAATTGTCATTAATAATTTAGAATAAAAAAATTAAATATTTTTATTGATAACAATAAGCAATAATCACATGAGATAACACTGGCAATGTGAACAATTGTCCAAGCAATTGTCGGATAATCGAGGGGGTGCGCCAAGAGTGCACAATTAACTGGGTAAGTTTAATTGCCCGGTTAATGCAAGTACCAGGTATTATAGAGTGTAGAGTCGTACAGTTTGGCGCCAAAGAGACTCCCAAAGGGGTCAACGACCACCGGAATATTCACGTTTGGCCGTGAAGCAACTCACGGACCCTAAAAACCTCATATTTACTTCTCAATTTCAAAACCCCTCTCATTTCAAGGATTCATTCGAGTATTTAAAATTATGCTGTGTCCGCCATTTTTAATTGTTTAGATTTTTTTTTAGTCAATCATTTTTCAGTGAAAATAACTAGAAAATAACTGAATTAATAAAATAAGTCCTGATAGTTAATCAATTCATTGTGAAATTTGAAATTTTTTATAATTGTGCAGATATCTCGGTAACTGCTGATTTTAGGGTGAAATGTCAAAAAATCTTTTTTGTAGCTGAGAAAATTTCCAACAAAAAGTGTCTCTTACTATTTTTTTCTAATATCACTCGTTATCGAGATAATTCGATATTTCATAGAATAGTCGATTGTTATGTGATGGAATCCTTCAAAAAAAATTCCAAGAGAAATTTCTTCTTCTCCATTTCTCTCTGGAACAAAAGTTAAAATCCAGGGGCAAACCAATCGTCCGTGTCTGGCATCAGGATCAAGCTCGCGAGAGGTGAATTGTTTCATTGGATAATACATGTCCTTGAGAAGTCAAGTTGAGCCATCGAGTGCGAGTCATCACTCCTATTCCGGTGAGTTCAATAATCTCCAAAATGGCGACTCCCCGACCTCTGGATTCTGGTTCTCTGAAGGATAATGAAGTGGCCCAAAAAAAAAAGAAAAAAAAAATAGAAGAAAATCAGAGTAGAAAAAAAAAAAGCTAGTGAACGTGAAGATGCCCCATAAAAAAGGCCAAGAATCACCCAACAATCAATGATTTTTCACCGTGACTACGCCATAGGTCATTGCCCCCACCGAGTCATCAATAAACAAATAATCACATGACTAAACACAAAATGCCCCATCAACACTCAACTAACTACTTTAATCACAAATTCCCAAATAATCAAAACAATTTCAATAAAAATTCCAAATAATAATAATCCATAAGTCGTCTTTATCCCAGAAAAATCCCAATCCCAATGAAAAAAAAAAAAAAAAACTGAGAATTCAAAATGACAGAGAACCGCAGTGAAGAAACGGTAAAAATCCGGCAATCACAAAAACCGGAACTGTGGAAGAAGAATCTCGAGATAGAACCAAAGAAATTGAAAAAAAAAAAAAAATATCCAAAATTGAATAATTGGTAATGTTATCGGGGGTGGAGAAAAACCCCTCAAAACTAGAAAGAATTAAAGGAAAAAATTTTTAAAAAAAATCTTAAAAATGAATATTTTTTTTCTCAATTGTTGTTTCGTATATTAGATGTTAAAATGATACAAAAAAAAAAGAGAGTAAGGGAAGGAGAGGGGGAGAGAATCGGGTGGGTTTTAACTTGAGGAAGAGAGCCACTTCGGCGACAACCATGAGGAAGGAGGTGGGATGTGCGCGGGAGAAAAGAGAGGGGGTGGTAAAGGGAGGGGTAAGGGCGATGAGCACCTGTGGATCTCGGTGTACCCCGTTGCCGGTAGAGTCACTCACCGACCACCACCACCGGACCTCCAAACCACGGGCATCGATCCCCATGATCCGCATAGTTTGATGGATCGATTTAATTATTCAATCGTATTTATCATCAATTTTGTGGATTTCTTTCTTTTTTTTTTTTTTTTTTTCTTTAAATTTAAATTATTGTTTATAGACCAGTGACACTTGTGGATGATTTTATTCAATCTTGTGAGTGATAAAAGAGGGATAATAACAGTGGAGTGGAGAGATTAATGTGTGGTGGTATATCTCGTAAGAGAATACACAGGATTCAGTGATTTTTTTTTAAATCATAATTCAGTGAATATTCGAGTTTTAGTCGGTGTTTATTCTTTATCAGAGGGGGTAATATTATCCTTTTTTGTTTTTTTTTTTTTTTTTTTTTTTTTTAATAAATGTCATTGAGAGGTAGCCGAGACAGCGTGTCGAGCATCAATTTCATACGGATGTCGTCAACCTATACCTGACACTCCAATTCAATACAAAATAGAGAGACTGCGAATCTATCGCAGTTGTTGTATGATCCTATATACTTTTGGCTACTCAACTGGCATTTCTTCTGATGCACTACAGACTGACAGAATTTGTGGGTAAATTATTTATTAGAAGCCATGGAAGTGCCTTTGACTATATTATTTAAATAAAATTGAATTGTTGGACATGTTAATAACTGAGACAGTGAATATTTTTTTTATTTATTGGAGTTGTATTTTATTGTGAATTGGGATAAAGTGAAGTGATTTTTTTTTTTACAATAATTTATTGAGGTAAAATATTGGTGCTGTTTATTTTGGATAAGAGGATATGCCATTGGGGACAAAATGCCGAGCACCATAAGAGGTGAGTGTTTTTTTTTTTTATTGTTTTCCTTTTTTTTTTAAATCATCAATTGTTAGTTTTTTTAGTGGTTTAAGGTTTTTATATTGTTGAGACACGGTCAATGCACGGCTCGCCGTGACCAACGATCGGTCTCGATCTTCTCTATTATTTTTTTCGCGCTTATTTCTTCTTCTTTGCACATTTTTTTTTTTACCGTTCTCTCTCACGAGGCACTCGAGCGTCCAAAATGAACGGGCTTGCACGATTTGCCGTTAGTGAACATGAATATTTTTGTGGTGTTGAATTTTTTTAACAATTAAGGGGAGGGGGGGGGGGAAGGGAGATTTGAATGGATTGATGTAATTAAGGAAAAAATGAGATTACGAAATGCGAGATTTTATTATCAATGGTGTTGTGGATTCAGGGGGGAGGGGGTAGGGGAAGTTTATCGTGAAGGTCACGTGGTGGATTAATAAATGGAGATGCTAAATTATTTGAAAGGTAAGGTAACAGTAATGGCAATGCCTAGGGTCACTCGGGGTCAGTACACAGTGGGAAAATCCCGGGGGTATGAGTCTCTATATTGGGAGTCACGTGGGGAATTTTCTGGGGGTTGACAGGTGGCAATGGGTGGTGTTTAACGTGGTGGGATCGTTAATGCCAATAATCAATGTTCGGGTTACGGTTGAGTCACGTGGATGCGAGTGTTGCACATTATAAAATTTTTTTACCACAAAATAAATTTCGAAATATCTCCAGAACTAACGGTTTTATGAAAAAATGTTAGAATATCTTTTTTCTAGTTTTTAAAATTCTCTACAAAAAACGTCTTTTGACATTTTACCTCAAAACCACTCATTGCGGAGATAATTGAGTAATTAAATTATCAATAATAGAAAAAACTTGAAAAATCTGGATTTTATGTTTTGCAAATATCTCCTAAACTAGAGAACTCAGGGGAAAATGTTAAGAAATTTTTTTTGTAGATAATAAAATATTGCATAAAAAATGTCTATTAACATTTCTTTTTAAACCCACTGGTTTTAGAGATATTTGCGAAATAGTATGGATATTCATTAATTTTCGATGAAATTTAAGGGGAATGTTTATACCCATTAAAAAATGATTATTAAATCCATCAATAGACGCTCGAGAATTGTCATTCGGTGAGCGCAGGTCGATGACTCCTCGATACAACTTTATCTCTTCCTGCTCATCTGATTCATGCGCGCAAGAGAGCCCACGGTTTTTCATCTTTTTACCTTTATCAACTCACTCTATTTTTATTTTATAACGCGATCGTATATCGCCTACACGTTTTCTCTCTATCACCAGTAATTTTTTACCCCTTGGATACATCTTACAAAGTGCGTAAGCAGTTAAACGATGATTTAATAAAATCATCACGTAAACACTTTTGTAAAACTCCCGAGGGATATTAAATTTTAAAATTGAATTATAACGTTGAATCAGACTGAAATATACATATTCATTCAACAATGTCAGTGGAATGTCATTTCGAATGTATCTCGTTTGTAAATTCCTCCAGTTTAAATTTATAAACTCAAGTAAATAGAGATGAATCCATTTAGCTTTATGTCATTGTACAACACATATTTACCCACTCTGAAATATTCAAATAGTCAATTAAATCAACCAAATTAAAAGTCAACAATTGTATCAAAATAAATTAATTAACGAGTGAGATAATTGAAAAAAAAAAAAGAAAATTGGAATTAAGTTTTTAATGATTATCTCTGAATCTAAGAGAGATACAGAAATTTTTATAACAACATTTTTTATAGATTTTCTTTTTTCCTACAAAAAATATCCCTTAAAAAAATTCGCTATCTCTCCTAGATTCTGAGATATCTTCGAAAAACATTTGTAAAATTGAAAATGATCATGAAAAAAAGAAGAAAAAAATTTAAAATACAAAATCTAATCCTCAAAAAAATGAAAAATGCAACAAGTTCTATTGGCGCCAGTTAAGATACAGCAGGTGGTAAAGACCTTGGGATATTACGATCGATTACCCAACCCAAGAGTCTTTTTGAATTCATGAGAGAACAAGTGAGAGCGAGATACAATAAAAGGGAGCTGATGACGGTGGAGGGGGGAGAAATGAGGGAGGAAAGGTGACGCTGATGTTTCGTTGGCCCGTTCTCTGGGCATCGAAAATGCCGCAGGAGTATTTGGTGGGCCTTCTCTTCCTCGTTCAGATACGAACAAAAGCCCAGGTGGGTCAATGAACTTGCCGTGTTAACGTGTATACCCCACACATGTACATGAAAAATCTCGTGCAAGCGATTGAGACTAGAGCTGTGGAGATCTCTTGCAGGTTAACATGCATATGTGTACACATGAGGTACCTGTGCGCCCCTAGCACTCCTCCCCCCCCCCCCCCACCCTTCAAGTATATACAGAACCCCAAAATGACCCGACAAGACTTCTCGGGCTTCTTAAAACGTCTTAACGTATTTTAACACGCCTACTAATTTAAATAAATATCATTTAATTTTTTAAAAATTCAATCTGCATCATTTTTTTTATTTTAATTATTAATTAATTTGCATTTTTCATGTTATTTAAACTTGACTCTTTAATTTTTTTTTAAATCAATTTTGTTTGTTTTTTTTTTTTTTTATATAAATCGTGACGTAGTTTAATCATTGAATTTTCAACTTTTCAAGTTATTTTTATTCTAATCAGTCTTCCGCTTTCCCCATGACTATGCGCCCACTCGCGAGAATTCTCTTCCTGGATGAACCGGTGAGCTCCCCCTTCTTGGTTTTCTTATCGACGAATGAGATAAGACACGAGAGTTTGTACCACCCAATGACGGCATTTCGTCTTGGATATTATCCACACTCGGTGAATCAACATCTCCATGGGTATCGTGATGGGGCTAACCAGGGATTTTAATGGGTTTCATAGTGGAGGTACAGAAGATTGGTTGATTCCGCAGGCGATTTTGTTTGCGGAAATGATGGAGTGGATGGTGTTTTCAGTTTTTTAAAAATATCTTGGAATCTAGAGGAGATGGCGGAATTTTTTATAAGACCTTTTTTATGCAGAAGTGTGAGATCTATAAAAAAGGTTTCTATAAAAATTTCGCCATCTCCCATACATTCAGAGATATTCATCAAAAACTAAATTTGAAGTCTAGTTAATTCTCAAAACTTTACAAAAATTGAGTTTTTGTTTTTGCTGAATATTCCAGGATCCAAGAGAGTTAGTGAAATTTTGATAAGAACCTTTTTTATACAGAAAATCAAGAGCTACAAAAAAGGTCATTATAAAAATTTTGTTATCTCTCGTCAATCTCGAGATGTTTATGAATTTAATTGAATATACAATTTATGAAACTAAACTAAAAAGGAGAATAAAAGATGAGATGAGAATTTTATAGCATGAATCGTATTGAAATCAATTTTTCAAAAGATCAATTTGTAACTGACGTCTCATAAGAGAAAGCAATCACGCGAAAATATCTTCAGATGGATTGAGTTTCGGTGTTGGGACGAGGGTATGGCGTTTAACTCTCAACATTGCCCGGAAGTTGATGAGAATATACCAAAATTACTGGGCAAGAAGGGTTTTGTTATACCGTTACAACTGACTTTGACTGGTGAAGATGAGAGAGATGCTGTTAATTCACTTCAATCCTATCCCTTGGCTCCTCAATTCTCCTTGTCCATCCAACACCCTCATCAGGAAGCCATCTTTCTTGGTCTGTAGTTTCGGGTTTCGACATTCTCATCTTTATGACGGCATAAATCGCTGGGTACGAAGGGCGTACTCTCTTGCTCACTGGAGGACACGAGATATACTTTGTTTTTTTTTTTCCTTTCAATTTTTTTTATTCCTCGTCCCATCATCAATTTTTACATCTCTCCAATGATCCAACTTAACTCATGTGCAATGATGATTTCTTCCTGGAAGAGAATCATTCAGGTTTTTCTCAGTGTCTGGAGGTGAAAATTAAAAATACCAAGATGGGCCTGGGTATACAGTTTTATTTTTACTGGAATTATACATTTTTCATGTTTTTTGTTGAAATTAGAGGTGTGAGTCATGAATTTTCAAGAATTTCATGAATTATTCTTTGTTCAAAGGAATTTATCATGAAACCATTTTGTAGAGAATTTTCAGATCCACAAAAAAGGTATTTTAACATTTTTGTCTAAACTTATTAATTTTACAAATATGTTTAAAAAAATAAATTCCTTAATCCTGAATTATCTCCGTAATGAGTGATTTGAGAACAAAATGTCATAAGACCTTTTTCGTAGAAAATTTTATTCTTCACAAAAAAGATTTTATGACTTTTATCGTTAAATCTGATAATTCCAGAGATATCTTGGAATTTGTGGATTTTTAATCTTCTTTCTTAATTACCAGTGGATTAATGAAGCAATTGAATCCTCAATTAATTGAATAAATTCATGTGAATGAGAAAAAAAATCAATGGTTGAAGAAATAATTACATGAGGATGTGAATAATGTGATTTTAACATTTTCGAAAGTACAAAGTAAATCAAATTAAATTCCAGGTATAATACATTCAACATGTACGTGCCACATGTCCATTAAGTCTACAGTAATCGTGTCAATTATGTGAAAATGGTTGGATGACCCGTTAATTTTCCAAATTAATGACAATGACCGCAATGTGCTGCAATAATTAATTATTTTCATGTTAATCATCTCAATTTGTTATTCTCTATTTTTAAACATTGCTTTGTTGTGAAAGAGAAGACTGGGGGGGCTTTGGGTGGGAGCTGATGGTTTTATGGAGAACGTCAGCGAGTAATTTGACACCCGGTGTTTAGTTGAGTCACACACAGATTTCAAACTATCAGAATTACTGGATGATGACGATAGGAGAGGGATATTATACCGATGGGGAAAGGGGAGAAGCGTTGAGTATTGCCTGAGGCTTCTCGATCCTCAGTCATTGAACTCCAGGCTCTTGTGTACAACTCACCACCTGTTTTTAGTCTTTAATCGTCCGAGATTTCCACCTTTCATTGGTAATTTTTGGATAAATCTCATTAATCGAATACGACAATTCACGTAATTATGCGATTATCTCGAAAATGAGGGATTTTAGGGGATAATGTCAAGAGATCTTTTTTTTAGCTCCAAAATTTTTTTACAAAAAATGTCTTATGACATTTTACAGTAGTGTCAATGATTATTGAGATAATTTCAATTGAATTTAAAACATGAAATTCACTTTTTGCTGTTTAGCTTCTTTCTCATTAATTTTACAATTATCTAGGGATTGAGTGATTTGAGGAAAAAATGTCAAGAGACATTTTTTATAGTTCAGAAAAATTCCTATAAAAAAGATCTTTTGACATTTTTTCATAAAATCGCTCATCATCGAGATAAATTGAATATAATAGTCAAAAGTTGAACCTATTTTACTTTTCATTAATTTCCAGTCAATTCATATTTCTCCTTTATGCTATTTATTTCACAAATATATCCCCTTATTTTTGGATAATAATTTTCATACACTCCGGTTATAAATGCTAAGGTGGTTGACATTCCTACGCGCTCGTCATTGTCGCCGGTTATGTGTTTCCACCGTGTTGGGCATCGTTGTGAGAAGAGTGGTATTCGATAGCCCATGGGGATCATGGGTCGTCGACCGCAGGTGCCTGACTCTCGGGGAAACCGGCAATGTGTGCTCACTCGTCCGCGGGTACCTCCCAAAAAATATTAACTGTAGAGCCCCTAACTACCTTTTCTCAGGCTTTTTTTTTTTTTTTCGTTCCAACTTATAACTTTTATTGTAGAAACGACACCACAAAAAAACATCATATATTAATTCCATTCAACTATTATTACTATTCACCTAAAATTTTTTAATTTTTTAATTTTTCCAATTAAATAACAAAATAAATAAATAGTTGAGTGGTGCCAGATGGTATGACCTTAGCGGTCTTTTACCGACCCGTCCCAGTACCTACGCGGTACCCCAGCCTAATTCCCTACCCGCACTTTACTCTAGCTAACTTATAACTAACTCCACAAGCTATTAGTTCGTTTTCCGACGATGAAAATTTTTTCATAACCGGGACTCGAATCCTCGCTCATAAGACGCCTTGTTCATGGGGCCAGCACGCTAACCACTAGACCAAATACGTCTCTACAAAATAAATAAATAATTTTTTTATCATTCAAATAATTAATTTTGTCAATCGATGATTATATCGAATTAAAAAAAAAAAAATTGATACAATGAAAAATAATTCTCATCATCTGAGGTTGACTTGAATGAAAGAAGAGCTGAATCGCGTGTGTCACTGTAGCCTTCCGCGTGCTCAGTTTAAAGTGGCATTGAATTTCAAGAGCATTAACCGACGTTGAAGAATACTTTTAAATAATAATAATAATAATACAGTGAAAATAAGAGAGTAGGGATGATTACAAAAAATTGTCTAATCATGGATCAACTTCCTCAACGTTGAAATATGAGGAAATTAAATGGAAAATAATCTGGGTGAGATTTAACAGGTGTATGACTAACTCCGAATGTGACTGTAATAATAAGAGGATTCAGGGTCTTGTGTCCTTGTGTCGTGTTACGTTATACAGGGCGTTATCGGCATTTCTCCTTTCCCCCCCCCCCCACCCTCACGGGTTGTGAAGAAAGAGGGGGATAGTCATCAAGTAAGACCGAGTTCAAAGTCACGGGCCTTCGGACGTGACTGACGTAGTGGATTGAGCGAAGGGGGGGAGGTGGGCACGTGATGTTTAATGGGGTATCTCTACTTGTTATGTATGGTTTTTTATGATTATTGGAGAAGATAGTGATCTGAATGCATTCACGTAAACACTTGGAATTAATAATTAGATGATATCTCTATTTTTTTTCTACATTATTTTGTGAATATCTCGAGTATTATGGAGGATATGAATATTTATCAAATGGCCTTTTTTGGAGATGTTAAAATTCTCTAAAAAAAATGTATGTTGAAAAATTTTTGTAAACTTTGTAATTTACGAGATATTTGGAAAATGATTTGTAAGTTGTGAATTGAATATTTTTGATAATTCAAGAGATTAATGATAATTGATTGATTATCGTGGTAATGAGTGGGTTTAGGTAAAAATAGTAAGAGACCTTTTTTGTAGAGAATTTCAATATTTACAAAAAAGTCTTTTGAACTTTTGTCGTAAACCTGATAGTTTCGGAGATATCAGTGAAATAATTAAAACATAATCAATCGTTTTTTTTTTTTTTGTGAATTGAAGAGAGGACATTGACATTCGAATGCTACGATATCATTTTCTTTTTCAATTACCAACCGATGAATCATCTTTTTTTTTTTCCTATACATTTTGTTTGACGTCTTCATTGAATTTCTGCTGAGCACCGAGTTATTCCGTTCCATTGCAATTAACTGACCAGTAAGCGTAAAAACCCTTTTACGATGCCACTTTTAATATTAATTTTTAAGTGTTCATTTGTGACTTGCATTTATGAAATTTTTTTACCACGTGTTACATCATATTACGATGTAACATTGGGGGGGAGGGGACAACGACCTCTGGTGACTCCACGTGGATTTGTACCTGGGGATTTGAGGGGTATCCTTTTGTTTGGTATGAGATATATTTTTTGGGTTTAAAAATCAGAAGATATTATTCTCGGGAAATGGTTTTATGAGGCTCATAAAATCTTTGGATGACTTTTTTTTTTTTAATAAAAAAATAGTATTTCCTGAATTTTATAAAAAATTTCATTAAAAAATTTTTTTTTAATTTTTTATTCAATAAAATAATCGATAATCATGAATTCCTCCATGATAAATAAATTGTAAATAATTATAAATAAATAAATGCCATCATCTCAGTGACAAATTCCTCAAATTTAATTGATTATCTCTCATTAATTTCATATAATCTCCAGTAATATTACGCAATTGAGAATTCTAACGGCTGTAAAGCTCGTTGATATACTTCAGTGGAGGGTCTTTCGGCTTCTCGAGGGAATGACTCTGTGGTTGAGGTTGAGATTTGCTCATTCAGACCATTTACAGCATTTAATCTTCCCACACGTGGAATACCAGACGGAACAATACTCGACAAATCAGCGTCCTCCCTCCTGATTATTTTATTTAATAAAATATACTTGTTATTGTTCTCTGTTCTGGACATGATGAAAATCCCTTGAGACTTGAGTATTGATTTTTTTAATTTTTTCTATTTATTAACAAATAATTAAAATAGATTATTTCATCAATTCTTGAATTTACCATTATTTAATTAATTATCAATGAGTAATTCGTCATTAATTTGTCAATTTTTATTATTAATTTTAAAAAATATTTTTTTTTCTCAAGAGGTCACTCACCCCTTGCAAAAAGTAAATTAATTTCGTATATTTAAATATTTTATTTGTAAATTGTGGAGTATCTTGGAGGACATCTACTTTCCCTTTCCTAGAAAAAAGAGAGAAAGAGAGAGAAATTGAAACGCAGGGGGGGGGGGGGGAAGGTTGAGCGATGTCTCCGGAGATTAGGGTCGGCACGAAAACTCCCACGCGGAAGGCCAAACTGAAGAAGAGATCGTTGAACTGAGATTTGCACATTATACAAAGGACATAAAGATGGAGGAAAACGAGGTAATGTTGGCGATATTGATATTCCATTGTGCCTCAACATCATCACGAGGAATTAATTACAGACTCGTGAAAATGAGTTTTCAATTTTTTCGATTAATTCCAACTTTCTTTTTTTGCCAATATCGCCGGAGTGGAGGGGTTTAGGAGAATTTATCAAGAGATCTTTTTTGTAGGAAATTTCAAGACCTACAAAAAATGTCTCTTAACAAATTCTCCTAAACCCAGTAATTTCCAAGATAATTGCAAAAAAAATTGTTGAGAAAATTCCAACGAAACTTGATTAATTTTCCTAATGACCCCTTCGCCCTTCCCACCAAGAAAAAAAAATTCCTAAACAGAGAACCACACTTGCTCAAAGTTCTCGAGGTACATGTACCCTGTACCGTACCAATCAACCAAGTCCGCACCATCCCATGTAAACATTCCCTCTCCCTCAAAAACAAACGAAAAAAAAAAGTCAAATATTTGCCGGTGTCAAGTGGTCATAGTCTTGTACATCTTCCCGAGGCCCCTTCCCCCCCTCCCCAACGACTCGTTAAATCATTCTCTTAAATACCAAAGCGTAACACACAAACCAGCCATGTGGCAACGAACGGCGTAATAGCATAACGAACGATGCATACATTCGAGTGCGACAAATTGCCAGGCATGTGCCTCCTCACACTGACTCATTAGTTATCGGCATTGAGATGGAAACAATGCACTCATACACCACAAAATCACTAAACTATCTCCCTCCTCCCCCCCAGTCAATGATCAAATAAATTGAATAGAAAATTACAATAAAAATAATTCCAAATAATTCACACGCGGTATAATAGAAATACAATTGTTCCTCAAACATTTATCAGATCCCATTATTCCCCCTTCAAATGTACCCCCCCCCCCCATGACATCTTGAATATTCCATAAGGGTGGGCGCTAGGATAACGAGGTACCAAAAAGTACAAATAATCATGCCCTTCACCGCACACACGACTCGAGGTAACTGTACCCTCACAACACAACTTTTCAACAATTCACGATAGATTTATCGCACTCAGAGCCCATTGTCCGTACTGTAACTTAATACTGTGACTATTTTTTTTTATTTTTCCATTCATCATTCACAATGTCAGCCAATTAAATGTATCAAAACTACCGTTCACCAGAGTGATTCAAGAATAATTTAGAGAAATGGGAGAATAATGGAGAAAAAAAAAAAATTTCTCACGTTGTTGAAGTGTTTATTCATTATTCAGGAAGAATTCTAACTTGTTTGGAAGCTTGAGGTAATTTAAATACTTGGTTTACCCCTGAGATATTAGAAAAATCAATTTCTTGGGATAAAAAACTTTATAAAAAATGTTTTTTTGGTGATATCTTGAAATTGAGAGGTGATAGAGAAATTTTGAATAATACCTTTTTTGTAGCTCTTTTTTTTCTCTATAAAAAAGATTTCTATGAAAATTTCTCTATCTCTCTTCAGTTCTGAGATATTCACAAAAGGATTCATTTCTCACTAAAATTTTTAGTTAAAAAAATTTTTAATCTTCTTCAATGTCGCTATATTTATGCTACATTGTACTAATCAATGACTCGTGTAATTTTATTTGTTAATTATAAAATAAAAGTTGGAAAAGAAAATTCCTCAGAAAGGGGTTAATATCCATAAAAATGGCGATGTCCATATTCATCACGTAAATGCATTATGTATATCCCACAGATGAATAAGACACGCAAAGACGCACAATGTGCATTATGTATAGTGCGCGCTATTTACCCATCTCAATCTGGCACTGAACCCGGACATAACAACCGAGTGGCTGATATACATCGACATGGTGCTAGTAATAAGCATGCCCGAGCACTGATATTATGCATATCTGCTATAATTTTTTTCCATTATTATTATTTATTTTTTTTCTTTTTAAATTCATGGACATTCTCGCGGCTACAGAGAATCCTCCGGCCAGACACTGGCCCACATGCTACGATTTACCGCTATGTATTATCGCGCGCAACCGTCCAGCGCAACTTACAACTCTTGGCGTGATAACTCTTTCTATAAATTGTGGTTTAGAGATATAAATGCGATTTGTTGAGGGGATATCTTTGGATTTTTTTTCAGGGGATTATTTATATCTGCAGAATGGTTTTTGTTATCAGGTGGTTAGCGGAAAATTCTAAAGAATGTTGAACATTTTTTTTTATACTCTTGAAATTATTTTTATCGAATTCAATTTTTTTTTAGAGTATAATTTTGTAGCGAATCGGTAAAACGGTTCAAGTCGATTTCATCCTAGGGTCAGTTTTTGATAGATATCTTGGAATCTATGGGAGATAGAGACATTTTTGTAAGAACCTTTTTTGTAGCTCTTATTGTACTCTACAAAAAAGGTCATAATGAAAATTTCGCTATCTCCCTTAGATTCTGAGATATTCATCGAAAACTGACGCCAGGATGAAATCGACTTGAACCGTTTTACCAATTCACTACTGAATTGAAGGTATCTCATAATTTTAAAAAAATATATTTTTATTTTGGAATGAGTTTTTCAAAAGAAAATTGATCCAATACATTTGTTGACAGTGAGAGGTGATCGAACCCGGCTTCGACCAGCTGACCCAGAGGCTCATTCTACTGGACAGTTTGTGTTATATAGCCAACTAAACTCAACAAGCGCATCCTCAACACAACACACACACAAACTTGCCTTTCCCTTCATCTCGTACTTCGTACTCTTTCTTCAGTTAGTTGGATTTTAGTCTCTTTGTCAGGCTACTGCAATATTTTTCATCCTCTCTCCTCTAGCTCTTCTTCTCCCCCCACCTCCTCTTACTCGTTTTCTTCAACACCGTATTCGTATAACCGTTTGCATGAAACAGGAACACGAGTGACGTAATAAGTGTCTTGCGGTACATTCGCCGACATTACGTGATCTCTTGTACGTATATTGAAGGGGAGGGGGGAGAATTGTTGGCATTAGGTCAATGTTGATTAATTGAATTTTTTCAATTTCATTTTTTCCCATTCAATTTTGAAATATTAAAAAAAAAAATTGAATTCAATATTTTTATTATTACAATAAAAATTATTAAAGCCTCAGTAGCACATTTTGTGGGATAAAATATATACGTAAACACAGGCCCAAATCCCCCTCTCATGGTTGTACGACTCAGCATTGTACAGTTAAAAGTACCGTTTTACTCAAGTACACGTTGGCCAAGAAGACGAAGACGAAGGAGAGTTTGAAGCAAACATGTGTATCGAGTGATAAATTCGGACCTCATGGGGGTTCATATGTGTGACACCATAAGGGTAGATTGAGTGGATTTTATTCGGGGCGAAATTAGATGGAATTTTTTCAAATTTTTTTCCTCCATTTTGCTCTACACGGATATATACGTTTCGTGTGGACACAAGTAAAGGGGATAAACACCGTTCCTGGAGAAAGTCAAGGTGGGTTAGGGATGCCCGTTATGTCCGAGTCCATTTCGCCGAACTCGTTGAGCTCTGACGATGGCTTTTCTTATTAATCTTTATTTCTTCTTTGAGCGCGTTTCGTATACGGCTTGACTGTCGGTTAAACGACATTCTTGTCTTTGTTTTGGAGTGATGGATTACAGACTAGTGTCGGGCTTCGGGGAATTCAATATTCATGATTTTTTTTTAATTTTATTTTAATTTCAAATGCTCATGTCTATTTTATCTTCAATATTAATTCAATTAATTCATTTTTTGAATTAAAAAAAATTGATTAAACATAAAATTATATTATTCATACAATTATCTATGAATTGAGGAATTTTAAAGGAAAATGACAAGAGATATTTTTTGTAGCTCTGATTTAGCTCTACAAAAAAGGTTATTATAAAACTTTCGCTATCTCCTTAAAATTCCAAGATATTCTTCAATAAATAGACGATGAAATAACTCAAAAGTAATTCAAATATTCCCACCAGTGAAAATACACACAATTACCATCCAGCCTCAATCTCTCCCCATCTGCGCACGCGTATTCACCCTTTAATCGACAAAAGCTCGTATTTTTGAAACACCATCTCCTCGTAGCACCTCGTGCACCATCGAGCTCTTTCCACCAGGGGTGCTGCTCACTCGGCTCTGCCGGGGTTATATAGAGCAAGCCCAATATCTCTCACTCCCTCGCGGATCGAAGGGGTGGCCCGCTCAACCACCAAATCACCCCAATGCGCATGTACACAATAAACTCCTACCACTGTAGGACGGTTTACACTAAAAACCTATATGCAATTATCACTACGTCATCGGGACATTTGTTTTAGAAGTGCGCTTGCTCATGGATTTTTTCTTCATTCGGGTATAAAAATCAATGAGTTCTCAGTTACTCATTTAAATAATTACATTTATTCCTGGAAATATTTTAATAATTCTGAGAATGAAGAATATTTGAAATTTTTCTCAAATTAATTTTAAAAATTTTAATTAAAAAAAAAAACTCAATATTTTATTACTATTATTTATTATTATTATTGTGGAGTTTTAAGGGTATACAATAGGGGGGGAATGATAAATATACAGAATGAACAACTCTGAATCGAGTAATTGGTGTATAGGAAGGTTGAATTACATACACACGGACAAAAGGAGACATTTGTCCTCCACCCCTCACTCTCACTTTCCACTACACGGAGACTTTCCGGCTCTACCTACTTCTCCTGTATCGACTCATCATGCCCTACTTATACATTGCATATCAACGTTTACATCGAGTATAGCCTGGACTCCCTCCCTGCTCCGGAGAGCGTGTTATAAGAGGTTGAAGGGAGATGGAAGGGGTAAATTTAAGTGCATTCTAAAAAGTTGGAGAGTTGTATGATTACACGCGCCCTTGACAACTTGGAGGGGATGGAAAAGCACTCCAATTAAATTTAATTAATAATCTCAACTCAATTAATTTATTAATTTAATTAATTTTAAAAAATAAACAATTTGATCATTTAAAAAAAAATGTCTTTAATTACATTTTTCAAGATGATTTTTTTTTTTTTCATTTATCGAGATAAATTTTTCATTTTGTAGAGTAATTATTATTATTATTTTTCTCTTGAGAGAAAAAAATAGTTAGTGATAATATTATCACTAGTGTAATCCGTCCTCACCCAGTCTATGTATAGGTTTTAACCACCCTAGTCTATTCAGCTCAATGTCCCAATCTGCCATCTACCGGAATTTTCCCATAAACTAACATCCCTCTAAATACGTACAATTCCGCAAGTGCACAACCCCTCCTCACGACGAAACTTCAGTTCCGCCTGGCCGTGCGTTTTCCCCGTGTGTGTGGAGGGCGTTGTAGACTTTTTGTCGTTAATTCATTGTACGGATTGACAAGAGCTACTGGACTGGGATGAGAATATAAATAAACCAGTGAAATAAGTTTTGATGGGAAATTGTTGAAAAGGTGTAGCAGCAACTGCGGAAGCCATTGGTGACGTGTTTTCGAGACCATTAATTGTGTGTGTGTGTGTGTGTGTGTGTATTTTTTTTTTTCTTCATTTCAAGTCCTGAAAAAGGACTTGGTTACAGTGTTGATTGAATTAGTGAACTTGGTGGATTTTTTTAATCGAGTTTAATTCACATCTCTGTCAATTTTTTTTTCCATTTTTACCTTCTTTTTGTGATAGTCGATCAACCTTGAGGGATTGTGGTGAGGTGAATACATTATTGGGTACCAGAGATACACTCGTGAACATAATGAGAATTTTTTTTTTTATTAATTCAATAAGTTTGTTAATTTTTCATGATTAAATTAATGTAATTAATTGAGTGATTAGTGAAATTAAATGTTCACGGGTGTGCGGTAGCGTCCACACGTGCTTCATTTTCCCGAGTCATTCGGTCAGGAGGAATCGAGCGTAGTTGACCTCGGCTCCTCACAAGTACTGACGGATCGATTGTCAACGATTTCGAGTGTCCAATGAGTAGAGTTTTTTTTCCGTTTTTCCAGTTATTCTCAAATTCCAGTATTTCTATCATTGGATTTTTCTGTTGGTGAATTAATTCCTTAGAATTACCGATTTTTTTTTCTAGTTTTTATTGAATAAGAGAGAGAGAGAGAGAGAATATTTGTACCCTGGAAAAACAAGGTGAGCCCCTGCGGGCGCTGTGTACGTCTTTGACGGGTGGCGCTACAGAATTTTCCCGACTGACGCGCCCTATCGGTAAAAATTAATTTTGTGGGATAAACAAACCGGTGGCTGATTTTATTAATTCATCCAATTGATTAAATTTTATTCATTTTATTTATTTCAATTGCTAAAGAATCAATAGAAAAATAAATAAACAAACGTATTTGAAATATTCGTGATGATTGTCTCGATAATTTGAGGTTAAAGAGTCATGATGAGGTAAAAACTCAGTGGCATTATGGGAAGACATAACGGCAATATGTCTGTTAACTA
Organism: Coelinius sp. EB29; assembly: GCA_035578325.1. Taxonomy (NCBI): domain Eukaryota; kingdom Metazoa; phylum Arthropoda; class Insecta; order Hymenoptera; family Braconidae; genus Coelinius; species Coelinius sp. EB29. The sequence continues at coordinate 5,195,565 of JAOZGT010000009.1, read as the reverse complement.
ACAGTTCATGAATTTCCCAGGTTTCAAGAGTCAAGTCACTAGTAATCCCCAAGTTCACGGATACTATTTAATCCGGGTAATGGTAGTGGGGGTAAATAACCGTGTAATGGGTCTTGTCGTTGAGCTTTTTCCTAGAATTTTTGTCATGTTCTGTTGCAAACGACAGACAAGCCCCACTGACCTATTGACTCTCTAGCCTTGTATTTTCTCACTCAATGTTTCCATATCCCACCGTTCGAAGGCGCATTACGCTAAGGTCAGCAATTCATAATCTTTTTGTTTGTTTTGATTAATCTTTGGACACTCGAGAATCAAAATATGACACAATTGTCTAATTATCTCGATAACGAGTGATTTTATGGAAAAATGTCAAAAGACATTTTTTGAAGGTAATTAAATTCTCTATAAAAAATGTCTATTGATATTTTCTTCTAAAACCCCTCATTATCGAGATATCACGATTTTTAATTGAATTTTTTGTCGTAAAAGTGAATAAATACTGAAAATTTGATTAAATGACTCGGGAAAATGGAAAAATGCAATGTTAGCTCCATAAATAAGTAAAATTGATATGAATGAATGTGAGAAAATATGAGTTTATTTTCTTTCTTCAACAGAAAAAAAAATCCTAACGGTCTTGTTTCGTCTGGACGACACCAACATACACTTGTAAACAGAGAGGATACTCGGGTGCCATGGCCTCGAGATCGTGTACACTCGGCGGTCTTTCAACGAGATCGTACGAGTCATTTAGTGCACGTAAATATCAAGCACCCGACGCGAGTAGAATCGATATACATTAATGACACGCTCGGTCTCTGGGGCATTGCGTTGTCTGGAATATTGTTGCTGGATAATTTATTATTTATTCTAGATGAAAATATTTTTAGACAAGCTCAAAACCAAATAGTCAAATTTTTTTTATATTAATTTGATGATTCTCTTCACAATTTTGAGGTTAAATCAACGAAATCTGGTGATTTCATTTAGTCAATTTGTACATAATTAATTAATCAATATTAGACGAATAGTTTAATTGATAAATAAACATTTGCTCCAAGCGAAAACAATCGGTCGCTAGATTTGAAAGAATTTTTAATTATGAGATAAGAGCTGAAGTGGAGTAATCCCAGCGTGGTCAGACTCTACTCAGAAGTAGAAATTAATCGTAATAAAGTGGAAAATACAATGGCGGAGAGCGTGGGGAGTCCCAGTGCAACTGAGGGCGACAGTAGTCCTCAGCAGCAACAATCAACTTCACAACCAGCCGCGCAACAACAATCAACGCAACAGAGTCAATCACAGAGTGCAACGAGTCAACCGTCTGATATTAGCAGCTCACAAGTCGCGTCACCACCAATTACGGGAACAGGTATTCTTTAAATGAATACAAATCAATTTATTTATATATTCATTCATCTCTATTTATTGTTTGTAGTTGAGATATTATTTTCAATTTATTTCAATTCTTTTTTTTTTTTTAATTTTCAATTGAACCAATTAACAAAGAAAAAATTATGATTAATAATTACGCAATAATTACTAATTAATAATTAATCATAATTGAAAAAAAAAAATTATCAACAGTATCACAAATTGATAATAACAAAAAGGATTATTGTGGCGAAGGGAATTGAGAATTTCTCTTTACGCTAAAAAAAAAACCCTCCAATTAAATTTCATAAAATACGAGAGATCGTCCTCCTTAACCCTTAATTTATATTCTCAATGCATCATCCAAGTATCCCACATAATTCTGGAATAAATTTGATTAATGTTATCGTGCGGTTAATCGTCTATTTAAAATCCCCATCGTACAACAGCTGAGCCATCACGATGCGCAAGTGAGAGGGGAGAAATATCCAATGGGGGCGAAAAGTGCAGAAATAAGAGAGAGAGATGCGCAGAGAACATGCGGCGCGCTTTAGCAGATCTGTCGGTCAAGTAACGGACTGGTGGTGGAAGTACCGCTAGCAGCGGACTCTGACGCGGTTACCGAACACCGTTATCTCACGCTGGGGATACCCACGTGGTGTCTCACCATCCACGACCATCCGATCCAACTACTCACACTCTTGCAATAATATCTCTCTCTTGAGTTCTTGCATCGTTGCGCATTCCTGTTACCTAGTGGATAACTTTTGCACCTTTTATAGGGGAATAACAAGGCATTATACAGGGGGATAATGGGCTTTATGACGCCTTGGGACAAAGACAATTTGCAATTTTAATTGATATTTATTTATTTATTTTTTATGGATAAATTTACAAGTTTTTTCTTTGTTCATTTTTCTTTTTGAGCGAGTGGAGAGTGAGGGAGAGAATTTGTTTGGGTATGATTTTTGGGGTGTAAGAGGGGGAGGACCACCTGTATTTTGCAAAAGGTCATTGGGACTGTGAGAGAGGCCAGAAGGGCTTTCGTGACTTGTGAAATTGATACGTTGCGCACGATTCTGATGTACTTGGTGTGGATTCATCGTATGGGATTGGGGAAAAAAAAGGACGGGGGGGGGGGGGGGGAGGAATAAATCGTGAAGACAACGGTGCTTCATTGGAACATGTGCTTTTTACAAATGTGAAAGAATGAGGGTTTACGTATGAGGGAATACGGGAAATGTTTTTTTCTTTTTGTATATGCAGTGCATGGGAATTGGTGGAGGAGGATGAGAATTGTTTTGTGGATATCTGAGAAGGGAAGGGGTTCAATGAAAAATGTCAAATGACATTATTTTTAGAAAATTTTATAAGCTACAAAAAAAGTCTCTTTATATTTTTCTCTAAACCTTGTAATTCTGAAGATATTTGCAAAATAATGCGGATGAAATTTCAAAATGAATAGATTTGGTGAAATTCCGAAGGTTTCAGACACTCGACTTTTAATATTTCATTCTTACCCTTCAAATTTCTGTCCTCGAGATGATTGCCACCAACTTAACAAGATTTATCATCGGAAATACCTGGAGTAAGGGCTTGAGAAGCCCCGCTAAGTACACAAGGGTATGACTCACGTGGCAATTGCATTCTATTTCCGTACCTCAATTAATACTTTGTCACTCATCTTCAAGATTACTTGCCCCGTCATTTTTAGTCACAAAGGTATACAAATAGATGAGCAAAAAAATTGTGAAAAAGTGATGGATGAAAGGAGAGAAATTAGAGTGGAGAGACGTCTTTTTTTTCGACATTTTCTTTCATCATTTCTGAGGCATCAGAGACTGAAGATATACACGAAAAAGAAAAACTACGGATGCATTCGCCAACTGTAGATCGGCCCACTACCCTTAATGACCCCAGTGTTTTCCACGCGCTCCGGTACTTTTTTGTTTTCCATTTGGTTTTATTTTAATAGGAGAGGTGTTAAAAGAAGAGAACGAAAAAGCTTTTACTGGGGAAAGAAAATATTTTTAAAAATGAGATGAGTCGAAAAATTTCATCTATATAATTTAGCACGTCACGATCATAATAGTTTACTTGATAGTTCTAAATCAATGGATGTACGATTCTCACACTTATCTTCTTCTGAAAAATAATGATAACAAGAAAATTAACCAAAATATTTAAATAACTTTATGACCATTCTCCTGAAGAATCTTTTAACGGTGAATAAATATTCAACACCTACCCAATACAATTACCCACTCAGTTGGTTCTCAATGAACCCCCAAACCCTTTCAATCCCCCCACAACAACCCCAATGGTGTTTTTACAATGAATCAGCGTCAACCCCTTGCTCATACATTTATGTTCTCTCCCTTCTTCCGTGCGCATCGCTAGCGTTGCATGGCGCGGCAGTAGGCCAAGAGTTCGATGGCCCACAGCCTTGCAAGGACGGCCGGCTTCTCCGTCCACCGAGAGATGGCGTCTATCTTCGGCTATTTCCATGAACACTGCATCTGCACTACCGACTGCACATTTTATCGACAATAACTGCGCCATCGATAATGTAGATCGCATCTATTATCTGTCAATTCTTCATTAGTATTAGTTGACACATCCAAATTGATGCATGGAACCATCAGAAATATCGATAGAGAAAAATTATGTCGACTCGTTCGTGCCCAGTGGCTCTCAACCGTGGGAAAAAAAATTCCCCCACTCCTTGCCCTTTAACTTATTCATCCCTCAAGACTTTCTTCACGAGTAAGATCGATACTAATGATACTAGAGTCGATTGAAAAGAGTTTTGACATAATTCCAAATCTAGAATTATCTCCACCGAACTTGTTTCAACTCTGCAATACTATTTTTTTCCTTTTTTATTCATCCATTCTCTCGGCCGGAAATCCAAACAAATCGAATCACCGTGCGCTCACTCAACTGGCACCGTGCACGTGTGTAGGTTAACTGCATGCATTTGCAGATGGAGAATAATATGAACCTCGGGTAAACACAGAGCTGAGGGGGTTTCGGTTGCGAGACGAGACTTCCCATTGCGACATAAGCCATTGACAACAATCGGAGCTCTTACGGCATAGCCGGTTCGCCGAAATGGCTATAAGATAATGGTCTTCAAGGTGCGCGCGCACGAAAATACTCTAAGAGATTCTGCAATGGTTCCCATAATTAGAAAAAATTGGAAAAAATTTCCGTGAATTTTGTTGACATAATCACTACATTGTGTTCTTTTTTTTTTCGAGGAATTGAATGAATGGAGAAGAAAAAGAAATCAGTTTATCTTTTTGTTTTGATTTGACTCACTCTCGTGGGTTTTATTCACAATTGTTTAGGTGAGGTGCAATTTTTTGGGGGAAGTAAAAGTGATTTTAAGGAGTGCAATGGGCACCGAGAGAAGTAGATTTGAGAGAGAGGGGAGAATGTGGGTCAGGATGGAAAGTGCCCCGACGTTTGGTTGTACATATTTGGAAGTAAGGACGAGTAGATTATTGTTGTTATCAAATTTAAATCCTGTATTTTTTTTCCTCAACTTGAGAAGAATTTTTTTTTCTCTCTCTCCTTGTTGGGGTTTATTTATTTTTTTCCGCCTTGTTGAAACAGTCGAGGGGAATCTCAACGCGAATCTCGTTACGTGTTAACGATTGCGGGCGAAGGGGTGTTTACCTCCTTTTGACCCTTTATTTTTCCTTATACGTCGAGGCGAGAGTGTTGATTGCTATAAAAGGATCGAGTCTTGTGGCAATATTTTGGGGTTTTATTTAACTCTCATTGCGTGTGTTATATTATTATTTCGGCTGGAGGTGAATTTGGGGAAATGCAACGATGCATATTTCATGCAGATTTTGGGAGGAGATTAAAGGGTTTCGTAATTTTCAAGTTGAGTGCTGGTTTATGAATATATTTCGGTGGTCACTTTTTTTTTTATGATGCTTCAAAATTTATCTTTATGGGTTTTTTTGGATGAATAATTATTTCCACATAATCAGATATTTTTTCACACAACTAAATTTGCATTAAATTGAAAATTTGAAAGATTGAATTAATTTTTTTTATAAAATCATCTCTAATAATCTCTCAATTTTTTTAAATTTCAGGTAAGTCTAAATCTCACATCCTGCATCAACAAAAACCAAGTGCCATCCCCAGAGGTATTGTGAGAAAGACGAGATGGGGGTTGGAAATGGGCGTTGTCAGTGAGTACATATGAACCATCTTCAACAGGATGTTCGATACGCTCTAATATTTTTTTCTTTTTCCACCCCCTCCAAATGGTTGTTCAGGTAGTTCCATATACTGGGATAATCGTATTTCTGAGATCCAGTCAACGATATCACTTCCATTAATCCATTTGTAGAAATGGAAGGTGAATATATCTAGCTAAAGTATGCCTGGAACTGAATACCTCTTTATAATATCAAACCAATGTAGATATAATTATCTCTGTAGTCACGTAGCTTGCGCTCGAGGATTAGGTTTTTGAGATGAATAGGGAGATCGATAGGTCGAAGTCATCGATCAAATAGAATTCCTATCAGATAGTCGTGTTGTCCAGTCAATTGCTCAATCGACATTTGAAGAAAATTAGAGAACAAAAGATTTTTGGGAGATCCTAAGTAAGATGAATCAATCAATTGTCCATTGACATCAATTTTAACAACTACTCATTGTCATCCAATGTCGAGTGCATTACACTCGGAGTATATCGATTATCCTGAATAAGCCCTGTGGCAACATATGTTCAACCAATGCCAGTGATACAGAAATCAATGCACGAGTGACTTGACCATCTGTCAGAGCAATGAGAGACACTGGCTTTCTCCGCCGGCGGGGCCCAAATCGCTTTCCGGACCTCCCTTTTAACTCACTCTTGAAAGAAAAGAAACTATTATGATGAATATGTTTCGTCGCACGTTTTGAACAATTTTATGTAATTTTAAAAATTGATTGATGAAAAAACATGTTCAAATTTTTGTTTTCACCATTTTTTCTTACCTAATTTCTCTTTGGTAATGCGATAACTTTTGGTGAAACAAGCAACTTCCTAATGGCCCATTGAATTTCTCTTCACTCAGTGAAAAATCAAAAAAACTCAGTTTGTTGTTTCAAGGGCTTTTGTCTTTCTCCGATAAACACAACTCGCTAGTTTCCTAAGAAAGGAAACGCGTTAAAACAACTACCAACGCCAAGTCTATTGCGTTATACCCCTCGATTTTGATGAAAATCTCGTTGCAATGTTTGTCTGATGCTTCTCCGTATATTTCCAAGAGTGAGAGGGGCCGTTTTTTCGAATTATGGTGGACGATATGTGAGAGAGCGTGCACCTGCATAGGGGTATGAAGAAAAATTGCGTGGAGCAACTGTAGGAAATATATTCACCTGTTTTGCTGAAAAAAAAGAGGGATTGCGTAAGACTCGGCTTTGTCGTGAATTTTTTTATGATTTTTTTTTTTTTTTAAACTTTAGTTTTATGTTCAATCGTTGATTTCGTGATCACGGATTTTCGTGAATTACAACGTAATAAAATATCCTCGTGTTGTAACACTGGGAAAAAATTATGGTTTTGTTGGCTGATGGTGACCTTCAGAGGGAATGGCTGAGTTTTCCCATCGGGTTAGTCATTTCTTGGTGAAAATTATTGTGGGATAAATCATTCTGATGGGTCAATTAATTCTTTACAATTTTTTTTTTCTATTCAATTTATAATTATATGACTTCTGAGAAATTTTTTTATACCTTCAGGTGCATTCAAAACTTATTTGACAATAGATCGATGGGAATATATTCAAAAATTCATAATTATCAATTTTCTCTCAACGAGAAATATGAATTGACAATTTAGAATAATTCAATAAGTATATTTTTGTTATTTTCATAATTATCTCGAGAATGAAGCAATATAGGGGAAAATGTCAAGAGACCTTTTTTGTAGATGATAAATTTTCTGAGATAAAATATTTTTTGACATTTTTCTTAAATATCGATTGTTATCGTGATAATTCGATATTTGCAATAATAAATGAAAATTGAGTTTTTATTTCGGGATGAAATTTAATTTTTAATAAATGATAATATTGAGATCGAGTCTGAACCACAGGTGTTGTAGTTATAATGATATGCACAGCTGCGAGATTACCGAGAATCCAATGTGACATGATATATAATTTACGACTGGACTATACTAGACGTGCATCGAAACCTTGGACAATGCATCGGAATAACTGTCGATAATATTAATTAATCATTCCAAAAATCGCGAGTTTAATTTATTATACTGAAACATTGTTTTTGAAAAAATTTGAATGATACAGTGACGTGGTAATTTCCAGTGTCCCATATAATTCACTCTCGTAGTTTGTAATTGTCAATGATTACGATAGCCAATGATATGGTGATAACGAGCCCGCGTTGTTTGTTGTTACGTGGAATAATAAAATACAATGTTTACTCAATAAATAAGGTAGAGATATAATTTCTAGAAAATAATTTTCATATTTTAAATGCACAAAACATTTATTACTCAATATTTCAAATAAATAATCCTTTTAATTTATCAATTATCTCAGTAATGAATCATTTTATGAAAAATTGTCAAGAGACCTTTTTTGTAGCTGACAAAATTTCCAAAAAAAAATGTATTACAAATTTTTTTTCTAAAATCACTTGTTCACAAGATAAATCAATAATTAACAAAGGCAAAAATACGAAAAAATTAAAATTTCAAAAATTAGAACATTTCCAACATCCTCGAGTATAAAGACATTAGGATAAGCATATAGTTTACACCGTGCAGGAAGAAATCGCGGGGGCAGTGGGAGTGGGGCAGGCCAGTGTACACGGAGACCTAGATTTCATTTTCGTTGATGAGTTTGGCACTGCTCCAGTCAAACTAAATATACATCTTCCCTCTTTCTTTTATTCTCTCATCTGGACCGCGAGAGTTGGTCTCAGCAGAGCTCAAGCGTTTATGCACATGATAAATACATCTTGGTGCCCCTCGTGTTCCATTACGCCGGGGGGTTACGGTTCCTCATCAAGTTGACATTCTTGGTAATCGTCATTTCTCCCTCTTTTGGTCAATGTCGTCAGCTGACTTCGTTAGTGAGATATATTAGTTGAGTATCTCCATTTGTTTATTCTTCTTTTGAAATAATGAAATGGAGTTTTCTTTTAGGCTTGGATTTTTAAGTAGTTGGAGTGATTTTTTTTTTTTATGCAAAAGTTTTTGCCGCTCTGTATGGTCCGAGTATCCGGTGAAATCACGACAGCTGTTTCTCGTTAATTTCGATTTCTCCCGCTATGGACACTCTCTGTACACGTCAAGACTGGTTCCTCTCGTGGTTAACGAATTTTTGAGGGAATTTTAATCATTTAATATTCAATTTTTCTTGATTATTTTTAATTAACGAGAATTATCTCGAGGGAAGAACAGATCATGAGGTCATTATCTCTGAAACTAGTAGGTTTAGAAAATAATGTCTAGAAACCTTTTTTGTAGAGAATTTTATAATCTACAAAAAATGTCTTTTAACATTTTTTGATAAATCTACTGTGTTTCGAGTTATTTTCAAAATAATCTGTATGAAATTATCAAAAATTTTAATACATGTTTCGTTTCATCTTTTCGATATAAAAAAATACGGAAATTCCCCATCACAATCCCATATATTCACAATGTACCTTTCAAAAAAAAAAAAAAAGGTAGATTTTCCCAGTAGATTTCAACCCGAAAAATCTGTTTATTTTATTTATTTATTTTATTTCTACACTCGTATTTACGAAATCTATTAAATTTCATTTCTGTGAAATTTCCGAAAAGAAAAATCTGGAATATAACGGGTTGTTCTAGCGAGAAAGAGAGAGAGGGGGCGGGGGGGGGGGGGGGGGGGGTAATTTATGACTAGACCTGGAAACGTCTCTTCTGAGAGGTTCAAGGGATAAATGAATGGGAGGTATGGTTTTACCGGTTTTCAGGGACACAAAACTCCCCCCATTGACACTAAATTTGAGGGACAAATACAATGGTAAATAGACAGAGTTGAGGGGCATTGGAGTTGAGACTAATCCTGTCGTAATAAACCTCGGAAGAGACTCAGATGCCGATGAACTTTCTCAACGTCTTCCTCTACTAGTGAATTATGACAGTTTTTCCAACTTGGTCTTGAAAAAATATTCCAAACACGTTTAGCGGAGTGGGGGGAGGGGGGGATAATCGCGAGTTTATGGTGTACGACTGACGTAAGGGATTACGTGGATACGTGTAATGAGAAAACACGTGTAATTTCATTTGTCACGGTTTAATGTACGATGTAAAGTGGTGAATCTCTATTATTCATAGATTTTATGTTTTTTATTAATTTGATTCTTTGCGTTCATTTATCTCGGTAATAAGTGATTTTAGAGGAAATTATGAAAAGACATTTTTCATTGGGAATTTTATTATCTTTGAAAAAAGTATTTTAATATTTTTTCTTAAAATTAATAGTTATTGAGATAAATGCATAAATATAAAAAAATATTTTGGAAGAGTTTAATTTGAAAACCAAAAATTTCGTGTAATTCAATTTTTTCGATGGCCCTATCTCTGGAAAGAGTAATTTTAGGAGGAAATAGTAAGATACCTTTTTTGTAGGAAATTTTCTCATCTTCAAAAAAGGTCTTTTAATATTTGTTGATAAAATTGCTCGTTATCGAGATAAATGCATAATTAACAAAGAAGAGAATTCAAAAATTTTGAAATTTTCTTAAAAATAATGATTTCAATTTTTAAACTATAAAAAAATCCCCAAAAAAAATTATGTTCACAGTCAGCTATATATTATCAAGTAAATACAACAAGAAAGTTGAACCATGTGGCTTTCCGCAACACAGAGTGACCAATTACTCGTTCGACTGAATCTCCCCAAAAGTGTCCTCTCTACCTGAAAACTTGGGTCGTAAAATTGCCCAAGAAAAATTTTATACCTCTTTACCCAGCCACTTACCACAAGAAAATACACAAAAGTGGATATATCAAATTCATAAAATCAACTTTTATGAATTACCTCAACTTCATATTATGATAAATAAAAAAATAAATTTTATCATTATTATGTCATGTGGAGAAATTTCTTTTTTTGGCACAGAGGAAAAATGAAAATTTTCGTCGCTGTATAGAGACCAATTTTTTTTTTCTCTCTCTCTCTTTCTCTCGTGTACGTGCACTCATACTGAAGAGTCAAGTGTCAGCTTTCACGATATGCCCATTGCGCAACGGCGCTCGAGCGACGAGGGAGCATGCAACTACCAGTTTTTGGTGACATGAATTTAAAGCACCAACATGAGGGAGAGACAAGCCACCTCCTCCACGCGGATATAACACTGGAAGTACTTTCCAAGCTCTTCAAAAAATATTTAACACTCTCTTTATTTTCAATTATTTTCAGCCACCTCGTATCAACAATTCAGCAGGATAATCAATTTTTCATAATTTGTTAATTATCTCGATAATGAGTAATTTTATCAAAAAATGTCAAGAGACCTTTTTTATAGCTGACTAAATTCTCTTTAAAAAAGATCTTACACAATTTTCCCCTAAAATCTCTCATTCCCGAGATAAATGCAATTTTAAAAAATCCAAAATCCCAAATTTTACCAACGAAGACAATAAAACTGTAAAAAAAAAAAAATACCCATAATTTCACTGGCACGAGTGTCATTTCCCAGCAATTACTCATCCCCTCTAATGACTTTAATAACCCTTAAAAAAAATCCCATTAAAATTAACAATTCAATTTTATCCACACAGTTGAGAAATAACTTAAACACGTTAATTTACGATAGTCTTATATAATTCAATTTCATTGTCTCGTCGATTTTTCATCTCGAATAATTCTCTCAATGACTCACACAGGGACTTAAACTCCATTCTATCCCTCTGATTCCCCTCCTCCAACAAAATAAACCCCCCCCCCCCCCTCACCAACCTAATCAAAACAATGACGCATATTTAATTTTCATCCCAATATCTCAAAATTCACTGACGATCGAGCCAATAATCACGGAATTTATCGGTGCATTGACCTCCGATCGGCTGACGATTTACGCGTCCAGTAGTTACACGCGTTCGATTTACATCCATCCTTATTTTTTTTTCTCCATCGAGTTGAACGACCATTATCGTTCATAAACTCATATGTTGCTGCAATCATTCATCATTTGAAAAAAGAAAAAAAGAAATTTACTCATCTTGTTCAATCACACACTTTCCTCAGTTTAAATAAATCGTTATTTTTATTCTTATCTCAAACAACAATTTATAAACATCTAACAACATGAGATAATGGTCATAGAGTGATACTTATTGCCCTCGGGGACAATATTAGATGCTCAGGAAATTTGCCCTAAGGGTGAAATTTGTTTCTCGGTAGCCAACGCGATTGGAGAATTTTATCGATCGGTTCATCCATCTCGCTTGGGGTGAATGAACCTTCATCTTCCTTTGGACTTTTTTGTTTTTTCAAAACTCGTCCCCCCCCCCCCCTTCCACCCCCTTTCTGGTGTCTTTAACGGTGATGTGCACCGCTATGAGTTAATTGGAATGGAGTGACGCAGCCTCAGGTGGCAAACGCTCGGTCAATTAAATTGGTTATGACTTGATGAGTTAATAAAAATTGTGTTTTGTTGTTATACAATTGATGGGAAAGGTCCTGATGGTGACCTTCAGGGTAAACGTATATCTGGTGACATTGATTTTAGAGAGAATTGTCTATTAACAGTGAATTTATCGGTTATTTTATTTGTTTTAAGGGTACTCACTGTTACTTTTATTTATTTTTTTTGGCTCTGCTGGGCTTCGAGACACCGAGTAACTGTACATCCAGGGCAATGACCTTTTCCGGAGATTTTTTGGGCATCCGGGGAGAAGATGGAGAATTTTTTTTTTAAGAATTTTAGGATCTTTGTTATTTTAACTTTTGTGGTAATTAGGGAATTATTAATTTATGGGGGGGGGGGGGAATGTCAAAAGACCTTTTTTGCAGAGAATTTAATCATCTTCAGAAATGATTTCTTGACATTTGGTGCTATAATCACTCATTATTGAGATAATTGGATAATTAGTGAAGAATTCTGAATGACATAATTTATGTTAATTTCTGAATTATTGAATTATATCGGTAATGAGTGACGCTAGAGCAAAATGTCAATAGACATTTTTTGTAGAGAATCTTATTCTCTACAGAAAAGATCTTCTGACATTTTCTCCTAAAAACACTCATTCTCGAGATAATTAAATAATTATGATGATTTAAAAAAATCTCACTCTGAATTCGACTGATCTTTTAATTAAAATTCCAGTCATTATGATTAGTTGAGTGTTTATTGAATCCAGTGACTCAAGCACCGAGGTCAGGAGCCGATTCATGTCCCTGGAAACACCTTTTTCCATTTCGGCACTGGTCTACCCCGCAATTGTGACTGTATTATGCATGAAAAACGAACGGTATAACTGTACAAGTCGATGGACGGTTAACGACCTCGGGCGGAATACCCGAAAAAAAAAAAAAAAAAAAAAACTGTCGAGGTAATACGATAATCCGAAAGAAGGCGATACAACATTTGACTTGAAAAAAAAAAAAAAACACGCACTGCTGAGCCATACCCAGAGGGGGGGCCTTATCGATTCTGCGTGCGAACGAAAAATGAGACGTGTCAGTCGTTCAACTGGGGTGGGTGGGTGGGAGAAGGAAGGGGTTAGTTTGTTCTTCCGGTAAGTTGTAAGTTTAATGCCCTAGATAAATCGAAGGTAAGGAGTTTAAATAGAAATACCCTCTTTCATTATTTATCAATTTTTTTATTTTCTCATAATTTTAATAATTTTTTTGAGGAATTGAATATTTTTTTAAATTAATTTTCAGGTGTTTAGACGTTTCATGAATTTTCGATTTTTTTTTAAATTTTTAAAATAATATTTAGTCCATTATTATTTATTTATTTTTTTATTTTTTTTCTCTTCTTGTTATTTCAAACAATGAAAGAAATTGAAGAAAGAAATTAATATTGAAATAGTTTTTTTTTTTTTCTTTTATTCCACATTATGATGTAAATTCTATTGAACTATCTATTGGTTTATCTATTTGAACAGTTTAGATTGAGTCATTGACACTGGATGTAGGTGTAACCGCACCTAAAAGTACATAAGACAGCATTAATTTTGGTACAACTGAGGGTTTTGTGACCCACCTATTTTATTTTTACCATTTTTTATGCCATCTTTTTTATTTCACAATTCGTGCACGACTAACGCTATATAGCTGGTCATAGTTCCCAAAGCGAAAGGTGGGTCATTGACAGTGGGACCGGGGGGGCCTTAGATAACTGTAATCTGCCGAAAAAAAAAAACCACACTTGTTTAGGAATGAGGGAGTACAGTTTGTTCATTTCTCAGAAGGGTATACGCCTGTCATACAGGTCACGTCTTGGGTCTAACGTTAGAAGGCACTTTAGGAACATCGATTGGTGGAGAGGTATGTGCTGAACATTCGCAACAATTTTTTTTGTCATGTTAATTAATTTTTTCAATTGATTAACATTTGAAATAAATCTTAATTTCATGATTATCACAATAATGAGCCATTTTAAGAGAAAATGTCAAAAGATCTTTTTTGAAGAGGGGAAAATTTTCTACAAAAAAGGTCTCTTGATAAATTTTTGTAACACCACTCGTTATTGAGATAATTGAGTAGTAAAAATGTAATTTTTGAAAATTCAATGTTTTTCGATTGAATAAATTTAATAAATATTTTATAGTAAACCCCTTCCACATGAAACATCTGTTTTGATATTCAATAGATAGTTTCCTCCACCCTAATATCACAGAATGCATTCTCACAAGTTGCTACATCCTTGCAAGCTGGTGTAGAGTAATAAAAATCCACCGAAATAATAATATTAAAAACTCCCACGATATGAATATAAGTGTTCAATTCCATTTGATCGCGAATTAATAAAAGAAAACCTAACGGTTATGGATATCGAGTGACCGCCATTTTACCGCTAGGTTTACAACTCACCTCGAAATTTTATTCACCATACACTTGAATATTTCCCTTCACTCAGGCCCCTTGAGAGATTTTGCCTTATTTTTTCTCTCACTCGTTTCATCTTCAAGTCGGCATTGTCGATGCTAGTCATTGTCAGCTGGGGATGAATTCGGCTCCCTCTCAGGTATTGTTGGAGTCTCTTTATTCGAAGCAGGTAGTATACCTCGATTTAACTATCCTCCCCCACCAATGGACAATAATATATCATTGAAACTGAAATTTTTAAAAATTTATAAAATTCAATAAATTTAATCATCTCTCAATCAAAATATTAAATAACAAATTTTTTACATTTTCTTAAATATCAAATAACTCATTAACCAGTGATTTTAGACAAAAATAACAAATAAATTATTTTATCCCAAATTTCTTAACCTACAAAAAATATCTCTTAACATTTTCTCCTAGAACCCCTCATTCCCGAGATAATAAACAAAAATATAATTTCCACCATAACTCTCTCCTAATAAATTCCTCATTAAATCATTCAATGATTTTCAATTCCATTCCCATGAAACTAACATTTCCACATATTTTAATATCCCCCTCCCCCCTCCCCTTCCTTGAAAAGAAAAAAAACCCGTGCAATTCCAGAATTTACCAATAGAATTCATTCCTCTGATGAGAATTCCTGAATGAGGTGACTCGGTTATGGTGTCTGTAGTCCTCCCCCCTCTATTCCCTTTCCCCAACCATTCCATTCAAGGATCCCCCCCCCCCGCCCCCTAACCACTCAATCCCTCTCACTTTATCGAGCGCGTGATGCGCGCAAGGCTGATGATGCCAGAGGGATGAATATCGTTGAACCTACCCCAACATGTACCTCTCTACATCATTAAAAAAATCCCTTAATTCAATCCTCCCCCTCCCCTCCAGCCCATCAATCAAGAGTGTACATATTGATGGTGGCCCTCGGCAAATTCTCAACAACAAAATCAAAATATATTTCACTCGAAAAATTTTCTAAATACAAGTAAATGTGAAATATATACCTCTCTCTCTCTCTCTCTCTTTCTCTTTCTCGTCCGCCGCCTCCCAGTCTCCCTCCGATGGGCACAACAACGAAGGGGAGAAAGAGGAATTGGGATGGTGGGGCTGTCTGGTCTTGCGCGGCACACCAGTCAACCCAGAGACACGGTCGCGTAACAAACCCACGTTAAGATCCCCCCCTCTTCGTCATAACCGTACGACCAACGGTGCCGTTTACACTGACTGAGAAAGGTTTTGTTGTCAGTTACGGTGGTTTAACCGGTGTTTATTTGATAACATCGGTTTAAGGATATTGTACAGTGTTGTTGAATTGTGTTAAAGGGGTTGTTACAGTGTATTTAAGGGTAGTATAAACAGAATAGTGCCTGATGGATTAATATAATAAATATTGAGGGGGGAAGGAAATTGTAAATATTGACAGAGGGTTTTCTTATGTGTTTTTTGTGAGAATTTGTTTTTTTATTTTTTATTTTGAAAGGATAATATTATTGTTGATTTTTTTTTTTTTAATTTTTTTTCGAAAATATGTGAAAATTGTGAAAGAGTGATTGAGTCTTTGGTGATTTATTGAGTGAATTTGTCTGTGATGTTTTTTTTTTAGGTTATTTTTTTGAGGTGCATTATTACGTGGCGATTAGCCGAGTTATATTTTGTCTGGTGAGGATTATCCGTGTACAGTGATATTTTTTTTTTTTTTTTAAAGTTTAATTTCATTGTGAATGAGGGAGGATTCAACGAGTTTGGTGGGTTTCCTTGTGACACAATTGCTCTTTTTTTTTCTTCATTTTCACTCTTTCTCTCTTCTTTGATTATTTATATATTTTTTTTTTTTGAGAGGGGGGAGGGGAGAGGATTCTTGGGGTCAGAGGGGACTTGTGATGGGTATGAAAGGGAATAAAAAATATAAGAGTGATAAATACAGTGTACTTCCCTCTCACTCTGTACTCCATCATCATCTTTTCTTCTTCTTCCCGCCTTTCTCCCTTCTCGCAATTTGTGTCGCCTAGTTATGGATATTATTAAGTAATACCACAACTTGGTTGTAGTATATAATACTCAGCACTCGGGCATTGTCTATAGGTATATATTTTTCATAGTTGCAAATATAAACCTACGGTGGGTGCGTAGATGTTTTAATATGTGTTGGGTATCATTGAGGCTGTCGGTGCGTTTTAAAGCAAAACGCATATATTCGCACACACGTGAGTCCGAGGAAATTGCGAGGAGGTTCTCAATTTGCGGCGATTTTTTTTCCCCTGACAATTTTCCAGTGATTTTTTTTTTTTTCAAGAAAAATTTTTCAATTAAAAAATTCAAATTTTTCTGTTTAATTTTTATTAATTAAATAAAATTCCTTCAATCTCTCATGTGAATATAAACAAATATTTATTATGAGAATTAAAAAAAAAAAAAAAAAAGAGTCTAGGTCTCGCGTGCCATTTTCAAAAGATCGATCGGGTGATGGTGGTCTCAAGCGCGAATGTCGAGAGGAAAATAGGGCTTGGGGTGAGGACAAAGAGAGAGAGAGAGAGAGTCCGGTGAATAAGAATGAAAAAAAAAAAAAATGTCGAGGAGAGATGGAGAAACGACTGAAAAAGATGGAATGCTCTATGGCTCTAGCCGGCTAGAGCCAGAAGTGCAATACACCACACAAGAGCGTCGTAGAGTCGGCAACTTCCGTGGCGTCGGTGGCCGGCCTGGCTCGCGCGTTGAATCTACTGCCATGTCGCGGAGTAGACTACGTGTACACGACCTAAATAAGATGCGATGCCCCCGACGTCGAAAATAATTCATACGGACTCTCCGATGCACGAACGATGCACTGCGCTTCCGTGGTTATGTCGAGATTTTAACGTTATCGTTTTACAAATGTTTCTCATCTAAAATTATTATTCAATTAATCAATTTTAAATATATTAATTAACTAATTAACGATTGTAATAAATTGAGAAAAATTTTTTTATTAAGTCAAATTTTAAACTGAAGATATATTTTAGGTGTAATTAAAAATTGAATTATCTCGAGAATGAGTGACGTTAGAAGAAAATGTCAATAGACATTTTTTGTCGGGAATTTTCTCCTCTACAAAAAAGGTCTCTTGACATTTTCATCTAAAATCACTAGTTTACGAGATAGATCGTAGAAACGAAAGGGGAAATTTGTGTTTAGTACTTGAATGATTCATTAAGTGAATTTTTTAATTATTCAAGAGTGGATAAAAATTATAAATAATTTTTTTTATGGGGACGATCGCCTCGAAAGTGGGTCGTGAGGATTGCGCGAGCGCTAGGACATTCGAGTTGGTTTGGAGGTCCCCACGTGGCCGAGAGGATACAACAGTTTCTCATTGAGAGGAAGAGTGAGGAAACAGGAGTGTAACGCCTCTTGGACCCTCCACTCACCCTTGCTCTCGCTATTCCACAAACACAACCCCCCCGACGCGCAACTCGTTCTGGATTCGTGTGCGCCACGTTTAGTTTCACTTTCCGCGGTGTGAAGCATGCCACGACCGACTTTAACAATCTCCCGTTCTATTTTACTGGGTGGTCGGCTAATGTCCGGATGTGGGAGTGGTGGAGGGCGATAAGGGGTTATGGAATGGGGTGTTATGCACTTTCGTT
Source organism: Coelinius sp. EB29 (assembly GCA_035578325.1). Classification (NCBI taxonomy): domain Eukaryota; kingdom Metazoa; phylum Arthropoda; class Insecta; order Hymenoptera; family Braconidae; genus Coelinius; species Coelinius sp. EB29. The sequence continues at coordinate 5,177,480 of JAOZGT010000009.1, read as the reverse complement.
TGGAGAATCGCCAGGTTCTAGAATTTTTTGAATATGACAAAAAACAAAAATAAATTTTTGCTCAATTCTCTCAGTTATTTAACATTTAATTTCTGGAGAATCAATTGACTGGAAATAATTATTCTCCAGTCTTTTCAATCCAAAATTTTCTCACCTTTCCAATACAATTTTTTTACAATTTTTTTTGTTTACTAGTTTTCGAGATATTGTATAAAATATAAATTTATCGTTAAATTTCATAAAACAAATTCGGCTTTTTTCATAATAATGTATTTATCTGCAAACTGAGTAGTTTGAAAGAAAAATCTCAAAAGATATTTTTTTGAGATGATAAAATTCTCTACAAAAAATGTCTTCTGACATTTTCGTCTAAAATCCCTCAGTCCCGAGATAATTCTACCCAAAGAGCGAGTGGTAAGCCTCGAAAATGTCTGATCACGAATGATCAACACTACTTCCTCCCCTGAATTTACAAAAAATGAAAAAAAAAAAGTCATTTAAACATTTTCCAGTCATAAATAATGACAAGACTCATGCTAGAGTTTTCAACACAAGTACAAAGACCAGAGGAGTAAACAAAAAATATAATATATGTACATGGATTTATGTACATGGATGTGTAGAGCCAGTGAGTTTGATATATAGCTTGGAGCAAAAGGCACTGGGCTACTAGGGCTAGCAACAACCTACGTGGCGCCAGTTACATGGAAAATACATATGCATATGTATATCTACCTCGTGTTCACCGGCATGACATAGCGGGATGGAGGGGGGAGATATACAGGCCTTTATGTGCGAGAAAAATGTAAAAGTATTGGTGTATTTCACCCTACGAGATATCGCGTTTAGTATATGTATAGGTTCTATATATGTGTAGGCTCGCTCGATAGTGCCATTCCCCCTTGACGAGCTTTCGTGAGCCACCACTCTTTCAAACGACTCCTCCTCTCTTCAGGGTGCATTTGAATTAAAGCAGAACTTCTCGAAAATGATTTCCGGTTTTTTTTTTAAATTTTTAAAGTGTTGGGAACTTTTTTGAGAGTAGATATCTCAGTGGGGATGGGGTTTAGCGGGATTTGATAAAAGACACTTTTTATGGAGAATTTTATACGCTACAAAAAATGTCTTTTGACATTTTTTGATAAATCCAGTAGTTTCTCAGATATGTGCAAAATTATTCGCAGAGAATTTTCTGATTTTACAATTATTCAGCAAAAGTAATTTTTTTGTTTATCGATTATTCTTTGAATATCTTGGAAATTATTAGTTTTAGAGGGAAAGGTCGAGAAATCTTTTTTGTAGAGAATTTAATGAGTTTTAAAAAAGGTATTTTGATATTTTTTAAAAAACTCATAACTGGCCGAGATATTTGCGAAATAATCTGTAGAAAAATTGTGAATTTTTTTTTTAAATCATTACTCAATGGCAATTTTCATAATAAAGTGTTCCATTTATTCGATGAATGAATGGACTGGATATAACTTTGATAATTATCTATTTAACATGAATGAATATTTATCACTTTTTTGCTGAGAGTGTCGAGATTGATCACTCCAAATGAGTAAAACTATGGGGGATTTAAAAAAAAAATACAACAACGGTTTTACAGAGGATTTATGGTCATCCTCCCACAAGCCTCAAAATGCAACGATGCATCCTAATCCCCCTCGGTGTGAACTCCCTTCTTTTTGCTCATCGCGTTAACGCATAACGCTGCACTCAATCTCGTTTGAAGCGTGCGTAGACTTTTTTTTTCCACTGCGATTGAATTTAACTATATTTAATTTTTTTTTTTTTCTCCTTTACTTGCGTTTGTGTGTCACTCGCATCGATCACCGAGAGTTAACGATCGATTATCGTTGCAGGTAACGTCCTTCTGAGAGACTTACGAGACCTGTTGTTGAATAAATTTTCGTGTTACGGCAATTGCCTCTGGCATCACTGGAAAAACGTAATAAATTCAATTGGTGAACCACAATAATTAAAATTCCACTTTTAGTTTTTGACATTTATCTCGTAAAGGAGTGATTTTAGAAGAAAATGTTAGGAGACCTTTTTTGTAGAGGAGAAAATTTTCAACAAAAAATGTCTTTTGACATTTTTTCCTAAAATCACTCCCTCACCAGATAATTAGATGTTTATTAAGTGTGGAAAATTGGTGACTGAATTATTTTTGTAGAAAGGTAAACATTTTTGACTTTGACGATAAAATCAAATTTCAATTCGCATTGAGAGAGTGAATAGGGAGAATAGACAATGGGGTATGAAATTTTGAGATCCCAGAGGGTGAAAAATTTCTGATTGGACGAAATGAAATGAGCGAAATGCCTCTCGCGACATTTTGCTCTCGACGCGCACGAATAGCCCAAGGGTTTGTGCTCCACTTTTGCAGGCGTCACCAGTCGCTCTCGTCTGTCCCATTCAATAGTAAAAACCATGGTGATCATGTGCAGTGTGTGCGCAAAAAAAAAAAATGAAACAGAGAGGTGGGAATAAAAAAAAAACTCGTAGACTGAGGATGCATTTCGAATCTCCAGACTTTTTCCCTCTTTTTTTCAAAACTTTTTTTTTTTCTTCTCCTTTAAAACAATCTACGTGGCCTCCTTTCAACTTTCAATCGTCCACCCATCAACCCATTCATATCCATCACCTTCAACGCACAAACAATGTGTGATATGACTGAACTTTCTTTTTTAAAAAAAGAGGTTTTTTAAAAACTCGATAAAATTAAAAATATCTCGCAAACACGTCATTTTAGAAGAAAATGTCAAATGACATTTTTTGTAGCTGAGAAAATTTGCAATGAAAAAAGTCAAATGACATTTTTTCTTAAAATCACTCATTTTCAAGATAATTAGATATTTAAAAAGACGTGAAAAATCGAAATTCTGTCACTCGAATATTGATTCAATTTCATTGCAATAACTCGGAAACTACTGGGGCAAAATGGGTATTTTTTATTTTTATTTCGAAGGGAATTTATCTGTTTTTCTAATGGGACCACTGGCAATCTTCCATCACATAAAGTTTTTGTATAAAAAATATTTACAATCGAAGAAGAGAGAAAAATGAGAAAATTTGAAAGAAAAAAAAATTCAATAAAGTAATGAATTTACAGGTTTTATCGGTTGGAATCAGGATGTTGCCCTTGATAATATCGCATCGGGCAAGATTAAGGAACAAATGTGAATTCTGAGGAATTTTGCTTGAAAAATAAATAATTATTGTTAAGGGGGAGAGTGTTGTGTCAGGCGGCGCTGGATCGCCGCTGGTGTGACATGTGACAGGTGGAGTTACAATTGAAAGTTATTAAATATTTATAGTTTATAACGTACGGATTATCAGTTAAACGTATATGTGCTCGCGCACGGAATATTGTCCGGAGCACGAGGACAAGAACGGTCATCACGGCGTTCAACATGTTCGAGATGTGGAGCGCGGTGAGTTCCAAATTGGAACACTCCGCGTCCTCCTCGGGTTCGCCGTTGCCGCTAACTTCGCACACACCACAGACACCACACACATCGTCTGGCAGTATAAAAGGTAAAATTTTTGTGGGTTTATTGCGAGGATCAAACTAATTATTTCGATGTATATCCACTTGATTCTGATTTATCTCAGTAAATACTGTTTCTAGGATAAAATATCAAAAGACCTTTTTTGTAGCTGATAAAATTATCTACAAAAAATGTCTTTTAACATTTTTCTCTAAAATCATTACTTTTCCAGATAATTGCGTGATTAACCAAAAATTGTGAATTTTAGTAAATTATAACTGATGACAATTGTTAATTGTTGGTTTATCTCGGTAAATATTGATTGTCAGACAAAATGTCAATCAACATTTATTGTAGAAAATTTTATCAGCTACAAAAAAGGTCTTTTGACATTTTTCCCTCCAACCAATTGTTCACGAGATAAATGCATTATTTTAGAAAAATTCGTAATGATTTATCGGTTTTAAGAAATCATTATCTAAATATAATTGAAAAAAAAAACTGTAATAATTTGCGTTTTTCACGTCATAAATAATTGAGGAACCCATTGAAAGTTGATACGATAATTTTTAAACCGCACTACTACCGCGAGCAAATGGAATGCAATTACTAAATTGAGTTAGCATGGGAACACTGCCAATCGTTAGAGGGAAAATTCACTGAGACTCGATGGAAATAACACCGGTAATGGAAAATCCACCTATCTGTTTCAAAACATATTGATCCAGTGCATCATAAGTATCTCTAATCATATCCCAAATTATATTTTGCGTCATGAATCTCAATAATTTCTGTCTAATGATTTTTTTTTTTTTTTTTTTTTCAATCAAAATTGAATTAAGAATCACAAATCTCAGGTTTTCTTGATGAAATATTTTCTTTCAAAGCCGCAATATCATTCCATTTCGTAACAAAATCTCAATTTGGAACCGGTCCTCGCCGAATTCAGTGGGTAACGAACTCTTTCGTGCACGCACTTTCACCATTGGAAATGAGAAACTCTAGAATCAAAAATTAATTTCTCTTTTTTTTTCACTTACGATAATAAACATTAACGATGCAAGTGACGGGATGATAATTGGTTGTAGACAAGATGAAATATTTTCGATAATTTTCCTCTGAATAATAAAAACAATAATAATAGAAAATTTTAAAAATAACCTCTACAGACTATTTTGCGAATATCTCATGAACAAAGAGATTTTGAAATATTTATCAAAAGACCTTTTTCGTAGAGAATTTTATGAGTTACAAAAAAGGTTCTTTGATATTTTTCGATAAATGTCATATTTTTCAAGATATTCACTGAATAATTAGGAGAAAATTTTTCAATTCTGACATTTCGCAGTAGAAATCAATTTTTTTAATATACAAATTGGCGAATATCTTCGAAACTAAGAGGTTTAGAGAAATTTATCAAAAGATATTTTTTGCAGAGAATTTTCTACCCTACAAAATATGTTATTTAACATTTCCTCCTAAACACAATATTTTCCGAGTTATGATGAAAAAAACATTTCACCTTCTTTTATTCCAACAACGATAATGTTGGTGGACGATGCAACTGACAGTTTAATTATCGTCTTTACAAATCAAAAAAATGGATCTAAGAATTCCCCATGATTTTTCTCAAAAGGACGAATAATTAAACTGTCAATAAACAACAATGGGAACGAAATAAAGCGCGGAATAGGGGGAGAAAGTCAAGTAGATACAGAAAGAAATCGTGAAAGTGATAAGACAACGGATTTAGCTCATTGATATCGCAAAGAACGAGGAAGAAAATGTTATCATCGTATTATTATAGTTTAAATTGCGTACATTGGTACTGAAAGTAGGTCTCGATTCGGAAAATTCTGTGGAATTTAAACTGATAAAAGATTTACTCGTGTGTAAGGTTCAACCATTGTTACTCATACATTTCACTCACTGGCTTCTATCGTTGATATTAGAAGTAACGAGTTGATTTATCATCATTGAGTATATACACAATTTCTCGGATATCTTGCTAACAGTAATTAATTTTTAATTTTTGAGTTAAAAAATTCTTTTTTACATTTTTTTTTCAACTTTTTCCACTGAAAATTCAGGTAACGAGCTCTCGGTCATATCATTACGTCTCTGGGATTTCGATATTTCGCAATTCCAGTGGCATAAACTCCCATTTGTACCCAATATACGACTTGTACACTTGAATGAGGGATTTTGAAACAAATTGAAGCGATTTAAGACAAATTACAATCACTATTTTGCGAATATCTCTGAAACTAGTGGGTTTATCAAAAAATATTAGAATATCTTTTTTGTAGCTCACAAAATTCCCTACAAAAAAGGTATTCTTCTTTTATCCCCTAAACCCCACCATTTCCCAGATATCTGCAAAATACTCGATCAACCCTTCTAAAAAACCATTGACACTTTTTCCTCCATTTTATTCGCCCTCTCTACCCCTTGAAAAAGCCTCAAAAATCGCGATTATAATAATCCCCCACCCTCACTCCACTCAATAAAATAAAGTATAACGATTGAAAGCCTCCCGGGCATTTATCCTCGAATGATATTCGGTGTTCCCTATCGTCAACTGCTCCATTAAAGAGAGACATATTCTCCCAGAAGGGTGCGACATCCGGTAGCCGTTGCGGGAGGGGCATCTCTTCGGGAATGAAAGGACGTGACGTTCGAGAAAAGTAGAGGGGGGGGGGGATGTGTTGCACAGTCAAGAGGGGGATGAGAGTGAAAAAGGTGAGGGTGGGAGGCTTTCAGAGAGGCACAGAAGCGTGGATCGATAGACGGCCGTACAACTGCCAAGCCCGTGTAGTCGAGACATCAATACATCTGCACGTGCACCCTTTGTACACCGTCTGAAGGAAAAGAAGAGAGAGTGGAGGTGGCCAATAGCGTGCCTCCTCTCTCTTGAAATTTTTTTCCTTTTTTTCACCCCTCTCTCTCTCTCTCTCTCTCTCTGTTATAAACCTGCCGCCCACTCGCAAATGCGGGGGTGGAAAAGCCATACTTTTGAAAAAATGTAAAAGCTCTTGCGCTATACTCTCCACTCGAAAATATCCCAGATATGTGAAAAAAAGAATAACATTCGTCTCCATTGAGGTACTCACAAAATACAAAAAAAAAGAGGAATTTGAAGGGAATTTTTATTTATATTTATTTTCCCTTCAAATTTCTTTATTTCTTTATTTCTTAATTTTATTTGAATTTATTTAGATTTTGCAGTTAATTTTTTTTTTTAATTATTTTCTAGAAGAATTTTTGTTGTTTTTTATTTTGGTTTTTTTTTTGAGGAAATGAGAGATTTTGAGGAAAATGGAAAAATCCAATAGGCATAATATGTGGGAGTGGCATACATGAGAGACGAGGGGAAAAATAGAGAGACAGTTGTCTCGAGTATCGATCGTACTCCAAAGGGAGTTGTACATATGACATAGCAAGTACAACTCTTGGGCTTTGGAAAGTTGACGAGATGGTATGATCGACGTATATCAACGTAAACACGCGGATGGAGTGGATGTTTCCCTTCCTGAAGGATTCACCAAAACAAAGTATTCAATGTTCAATTTCTTCTCGTATTTACTTGACTCCTGTGGAAGAAAAAAATAATGAAATTTGAGAGTAAAGTGGTGAAACGAGATAACTCGATATCGTAACTTTAAAAGTTTTTGATTAATATCTCAGAATCTGAGGGAGATGGAGAAATTTTGATGAGGAACTTTTTTGTAGAACAGAATAAGAGCTACAAAAGAGGTTTTATTAAAAATTTCGCTATCTCCCTTCAATTCCGAGATAATCAGCAAAAAACAACAAGAAAATTCAGTAGCGAATTGATAAAACGAAAAAAAGTTGAATAAATTAGAAAGTTTTTGATGGATATCTCTGAATCTAGAGGAGATATAAAAATTTTCATAGAGACCTTTTTTGTAGAGTGAAAAAAAATCTACAAAAAATGTCATTTTAAAAAAATTCCATCTCTAGATTCAGAGATATTCACAAAAAAAAACAAAATTCCTCAATTTCTCAATATTTATCCTTCTCTTTAATTTTCTGAAGTACTCGATCCATTCAATTTTTCTTAATTTTCCCAAGTCTCCCTCACAATTCACATCAACTCCTCCCTCATAACTCCCAAAGAATGTCTTATCTCCCTCCGCATATCTCAAAAGACGTTCCTCTTCATCTTCACCAACACAAATGCCCAACTACATTCAATACGTTTGCTTGTCCCTCAACAGTCCAACCGGTCTTTGGAGAATGTCTTCAGGCACTCGAGAGTGAGGCGAGTAGATCGATCCTAGGGAGAGACAGCCGCCATGAGCGTTATGCAGAAGTGAAAGACGATAGACGCCTAGTCTTCCTTAAGAAGTTTCGAGGGGCAAGAGATGTAGAGAGATGGCGTTCTGTTTCTGAAATTGCAAAGCGCAAGCCCTTCACACGTATATAGAGTATATGATGTATATCAAGTATATACTCTCCACGTGCCAGCGGGATGACAGCTTGTGATGCCGGCTGTATACACCTTAAAGCGAGATATGTCGATATCCCCTCAGAGTCCTTCCGGTTTTCGTGGCTCTTCGGTATTTCACTTGGCAACTTCTCCACTGTCTAGGGTACATTATTTAGGATAGATTCGAATAGATTATTCGAGTTACTTGGATCGATTCATTGTGAAATCAATTGATCAGTATCGATTGTGGAATTCATTAACTCTCGTTTCTACTTTCGTTTTAGCTTATTCATTGCCACCAATGACCAGGAAATCTTGATGAGGTTTATCGGAGGTTATTCGTGACATTGTAGCGATATTTTTAGGGGATTAATCATCGATAGTAATCGATTATTAATGATTCTTTTGCGTTTTTTTTTTTTTTTCTTCGAGGAAAACTAAATGGGCGGAGAAACTCTGGGGGATTATTTTTGAGATAACTAGGGAATTAGTGGGTTTAGGGTGAAATTGTAGGAGATATTTTTTGTAAGGAATTTTGTAAATTACAAAAAAGGTATTTTGAGATTTTTCGATAAAACTGGTAGATTCAGAGATATTTGCAAAATTGTCAGTATGAATTTTTTAAACTTTAATAAGTAACTTTGATTATTTGACAAACTATTTCGCGAATATCTTCTAAAAGAAAAAGTCTATTGAAAAATGTTAAAAGACCTTTTTTGTAGATAATAAAATTCTCTACAAAAATGGTCTTTTGACATTTTCTGATAAACCCACGAGTTTAAGAGATATACCTAAAATAAATTTTACGATTCCGTTATTTATTCTAATGTTGTGTTTAATTCGCCTTTTGTGATGTACAATAAAATTCAACTTGTCGAATGGAATATGTAGGTTAGCCTCGGGGCAAGTGTCTTGGCTCATTACCACTATCGCTAATTTAGACGTGTCCATTTAGATGTATTTGCGTTGAGTCGTTAGGTATAGGTGGACAGTTAATGGGAGCAACGTGCCTTCCATCATTACTCCTACCCCCTCTCCCTCATCTATCCCCTGTTTATTCATTTCATTTTTATCGATGGATCATTAAGTGATGATTGGGGAGTATTGGACGGATTAAATGACTCAATTATTTACATAAACAAGATGAACTTTTGTATTTTTATTGTTTATTTCAATTTTTTTAAAAATTAATCTTCAAAAAAACATTTTTTTAATAATCAAAAGAATTTTTAAAAAAATGAAAAAATAATTTGAATGGGTCGTTCACAATTACCGGCATCGAGGAAGAATAAAAGAAAAAAAAACTACAACAAAATTGAAGAAATCGAAGGCCATTATCGTTCATATCGATGCCATCTTACGACTATCAACACCCGAGGGGTATTTCGTTTGAGTATATTGTCAATATTCTTCGATTCACCCCACAATTTTCGTATTTTCGTTACATTAGGAACATTCAGTGGAAACATCATCGCAATGGTCGGACGTCTCGCCTCTTGTGTATACATACAACAAACTCGGGAGGAAGCGGCACAGCCGGTTGTGTTGTGGATCGATAGTAGTAACTGGGTAAATATAGTCAGACGGAAACTCGAGACGAACGAGGCTGATATGTTTCCCTGTCTAGCTCAGTCGTAACTTTACGTTGAGAATGAATAATAATAGAAAATTGTTTTTTTTTTTTTTTTTTTAATTTGTGGGGAAAAAGGAAAATGCTACATTAATAGAATTTATTTCGAGTCTTTTTATTTCACAACTGAAAGTAATATACAAATTGATTATGCAATTATCTCGACAATGAGTGATTTTACGTGAAAATAGTAAGATACATTTTTTGTTTAAAATTTTGTCAGCTATAAAAAAGATCTCTTGACATTTTCTCCTGGGATCACTCATTGTCGAGATAAATCACTTTGAAAAAAAAAAAAAATTAATTATCGATCAGTTACACCAAATGAAAAATACCCAATGCAATTACCACCACAACATTATCCTCATCTCCAATCGATGGATTCAGTCATTATTGCGCAAAAACTCATCTCGTGTTATTTGCAAAACTATAAAGGTCGAGAAAACGATGTGCGTGATTGAACAAACCCACCAACTTCTGTACAATTTTCCCGTAACAGTTAACCATGAATAACATGTGCACATACGCATGTATAGAAATACAAGATTCTGTGTCCGCAATTACCCGGTTTCTTTCTCATTCTCCAGTTGTGCTTGTATACCTGTAATTATCCCACGCCATCTTGTATTAAATGTTGAGAAAAAAAAAGAAAAAAAAATAATGGATTGATCAGTATTTAATTTTTCCCCTTCATTTTCTTAAAATTTGAATTATTTTACTCACTCGTAATTAGATACTCGACAATTTCACCGGTGATTAATTACTCTCGGAGCATTCAATAACCCAGTGTAACAGGAATTATGTAAGTTTGGTTATCTGATTCCTCGTGAAATACGTAATTCATTTCCTCTCATTAAATCGCGATACTGAGGCCTTTGACTTCGTGTGTATTCGTGGAGTTGTGAATATTGTTCATGTTTTTTATGTTTTTATCCTTCGGGGGGGCCTCGACACGTACCACTTGAGGCCTTGTTTGAGGACAATCTGGGGTATCAGTGGCGGGTACAAGTCATTATGTTTGTTTATTAATGGTAATGGGATTGTCAATTTATCATCCATCATTAAATATCGAGTTATCTCGATAACAAGTAATTTTAGAGGAAAATATCAAATGACATTTTTTGTTGAAAATTTTGTCACCTACAAAAAAGGTCTTTTGACATTTTATCGTAAAGTCGCGCATTTTCGGTATAAATGTTAAAAATCAAAAGTAGAATTCAACTAGATTTTAAACAATTTGTATTTTATTAAATACTTAATTATCTTGATGAAAAATGATTTTAAAAAAAAAATGTCAAGAAATATTTTTTGTTGGAAATTTTATCTGCTATAAAAAATATTCTATGACATTTTACTCTAGAGTCAAGCATTTACAAGATATTTACCCAATTGTAATTCATTGTAGATGTGACAGTTTTGTTTCGTTCTGTTGTCTTGAATTCGTATTTATCCTCAACTTGTTGCCTCGAATTGTTTACTCGGTTTGTTTTTCATTTTATCTCGACCTTGAATGAAATCTTTTGGTGATGACCCTCAGTCTTCCGCAAAAGAATTTCTAATGTTTGATGGAATGTTAATGGACAATTACCGTATTACGTATACGAAAAATGAATGTCATTGATTGGGCAATCCGAGGTGCGTTGAATTGTTGGGAGGGGGGGAATTGGAAACTACATCGCTCGATATTATCCAGAAAAGGGATTCCTTGAGTTTATTTTACACATTGAGAATATTGCCAGCCTGTATTGGTAATCTCTGACTCACGGGGAACATATGGCCTTTTCAAAGGCCGCGATGCGTTGAATCGTATGGGAGAGACTCGTCAAATAAAATGGCGTATTTATTGTACTATTACTTGAAGAAAAATGAACATTTAATCGTTGGAATTTGTTGATAGAGTTGACTAGAAAATTCATTACATACATTTCCCCACTTTTTTTGTGAATATCTTCGAAATGAAGAGGTTTGTAAAAAAATGTCAAAAGACCTTTTTTATAGAAAATTTTATAACCTCCAAAAAAGGTTCTCTTCAATTGACCCCTAAATCCACTTGTTTCCAAGATATCCACCAAATAGTTTGAATCAAAAAAATTTTCTTTTCAATTCCCTTCAAATTCTGATGAACCATTGCCAAAAATATTTTAAACTTTCCGGATATCTGTATCCGGGCAAAAGTTTCTCGGAAGATTTTCATCGGAATAAGAAGAAAAAAAAAAAAAAAGAAAGTTATAAAAGCGGAGATACTCAGCGGTGGATGCACGTTTTAACTGGTGAGAAGGAAAGGGACAGAGGCAAGACAACAAACCGACCAGCATGGGGGGGGGGGAAGGTAGGAGGGGGGTCGTTACGCAATCGCTTGCGGTGCTCATGCCTTATTGCGGCTGAGGTGCATGCACGGCATTTCCAAGCACCAAGAACGTTTTTCAACATTTTTTTTTTTTTTTTTTTTTTTTATCTAAATACACCACCAAAATACAAATGAGCCTATCAACATTGCGTCAGGCCCTTGACAAGTGAAAATATAATTTTTAACATATTATTTATTTATTTTTTTTTCTTCCGCTGTCACGTTGAGGTGAATTCATACAAGCGAAACGGTGGAAGGACAATGACACGATTTATAAAAAATAATAATAATAATAATAATAATTATGATATTTATTTATTATTTATATTTTTAAACTGGAAAATTTGATATTTTGCGAATCATTTTTTTTTTTTTTATCTACAATAGCCCATTTTGCCCCAATTGTATTGGATGATTTCATTAAATTTTTCAGATAATTTTGATTGTTGAATAAATAATGAATAAATTGAATTAATTTAATAAACAAAAGTTTGAAAAAAAATTATGCCCGTATACCAAAGTAGATTGCGCAGGAATCATTAGTTTTACTGCAGTCGCTGCCTTAGCCCCGTTTCTTTTTTTATATCCAACGACAGTAGTCGGGGATAAATACGTGATCCGGCGGCGAATAACTTTGCTCAGCTCCAGGGAATTTATTTTATTATTTTTTACACATTTTTAACTCCAGGTATTCGGGTAATTACATTAATGAAGTAATTTTGCATTTATACCGGTAATGACTGATTTTAGAGGAAAATGTCAAAAGACCTTTTTTGTAGCTGACAAAATTTTCAATAAAAAATGTCTCCTAACATTTTCTCCTCAAATCCCTCATTATCGAGATAAATTGATATTTAATAGAATGTAAAATACAATTTTGAAGAATCTCTCAACAACGAAAGTCTCAACGCAGGATTCGCATGTACATGCGATGCGAGTGTATACTGCAGGGGGAATTATTGCATAAGATCCTGACTATCGTCGCCCCATACAATCGTGCGCACACCAATCACTCGTTCTGTTTTTCTGCTATTTTTCTTTCTCGAGGAAAAAAAATAAAAAGTAGTAATTTTTACAATTTTTTAAAATAATCAAAAAAAAAAAAAATTGTCGCGTTCTGATTAATAAACTCGTTATTTCCTCGTAACAATTAATGAATTTCCGGTGGATTAATTAATGAAATTAATCAGTTCAATAATTAACAATGAGACATTCGAATTGAGTGGAGAATGTCGAGATGATTCAATTGAATTTTCAATTTTGGTTTAATAATTCGTTGATTATTCAGGAAACCAGTGGCACTACGTATTCGATAACTCGGTATTCGCGTAAATTAATCGTCTAGATGGGTCTCATGTCCTCAGGTTGTGAACATTGAGCGATAAGGCTAAAAATGATTTTCCAGTTTTTTTTTTTCGACTTGTCGGGAATTTTTCCTGGGGGAAAATGGGGGATTGAGTCTCTAGGGGGAAAGGGCAGTGTTCAGAGCGGCTTATAACGTGTACATACACAGCGCAGACTCTTTGAAATATAGATAGATGCAAACAGGCATGCTGATGTTATGATAACGCGCAGCTGCAGTGGTTCTCCAGTTTTATCTAGGAATTTCTTGGTGGAATTTATAAAGAAATGACTTATTAATTTTTTTTTAAATTAAAAAATTGCATTTTCGGAGGATAAATATTATTTTACTTATTCATTTAATAATTTATTTTTTTTTTTCATATATGATACAATTTTTATAGTTTTTTTTTTTTTCTATGAATCCAATTTTAAATTTTTGAATACCATTTTTAGAATTTTTTTAAAAATTGTAATGTAATTCTCTGAATATGGAATTCTCCTTACGATATCATCATTAATTTACTTTTAATTGAATGAAATTTCCCAATAGTCATTCTATCATAAATCATGAAAATATTTGTTCTAGTGACCTGACATCATTCCCTAAAAAATGAATAACCATGAAAATTAATTTGTATATGTCTCCATTTATATCTTAAATTCTCACTTCTCTCATTGATAAAAACATTTTAATTGACTAAAAATTTAGATACCCTATTGACACAATTGTTCATTCACACCACAAGTACAATTTCCAAAAAATGTCAATTGATTTATGTCTAAAATATTTTATGACATTTAATTATTCAATTAAATCCATGATTTTCTTAATTATCCAATTATCTCGATAATGATTGATTTTATAGAAAAATGTCAATAGACCTTTTTTGTAGCTGACAAAATTTCCAATGAAAAATATCTCTTAACATTTTCCTCTAGAATCACTCATTATCGAGAAAAATCGATATTCAATGATATTCAAAAAATCGTAATTTAAATTAATGAGAAATGATCGATTATTTATCATAATTTCACCTTGTAATATCTATCTCACGCCTTTTAACATTGGATAATATCTACGATTGGTGATTGTACATGTACGATGGATATATATATCCGCTTTTGAGCCACACGTTATGCATATGCCTCTCCTACAGCTTCAGCATAACGTGATTTACGAAGTGAGGGTGGAGGGGGTATTTAAACATAATACACATAAATGACGAGAGAAATGAGGAAAGCATGGATAAGGACATGTTCAGCATATCCACCAGCTTTTTTTCATTCTCACCATGAAGAGGAAAAATTTATTTGAGGGAATAAATAATAAAAAAGAGGAAAAAAAAAAAATTGCAATAATTCTATTGAATTCATACACGTCAGACTGTCGAATAAATCGTCAATATTCAGCGATACTTCCTCTGTTCTCGTTCCCCAGACGACTGTCAATAATACCGGAAGTTACGAGATCCAGGGGTATTAATCGAATTAATCGATATCATTGGTAAAACAAGAATAGAAAAGTCAATTTTATATTTAATTAAATATTTGAATATTTCGTTAATGAATAATTTCAGAAAAAATGTCATGAGACACTTTTTATTGAAAATTTATTTCTCTACAAAAAAGCTCTTTTTATATTTTCACCTAAAATTATTTGTTTACGAGATAAATAAATAATTGAAAAATGTTAAAATTGACTCATCACAACTTTTAATTCGATATATAAAAATAATTTAATGAACTCATTCACTACATTCATATACACAATTTTCATTCATTCAAAACCATACAATAATATTCTTTAATTAATTCCAATAAACAAATTTAATTAATTCCTATTTATTTATCTGTTCCAGGTAAGAGACGAGATAATTGTAATGAAAAAACTCCAGAAAAACGTGTGATTATCCAAAAATCAATATCTGGTAAGACCCATTTTATTATTCACCATATCCTTACCAACAAACCCATTTTGCCCCATCCAGTAGCTTCCAGAATAATTCAAAAAATTAATTTCATCAGATTCCAAATTTTCCCCTCGTATCTTTCAAATTATTGGTGCAAAATGGGTCAATTTTTTTTCAACCCCCTCATTCCCCCCCCCCCCCCACCACTTAAAAAAAAATTTCCTCTTAATTAAAAAGAAAATTCTAATGCGTTTAAAGGCGTCGACACGTTTATTACATAGAGACTCAACAAGAATAATTTACAATGGCTGAGAGCCACTGGTGTATCAGCCTTGGCTGAAGTTGTCGAACCCGCGACCCAGTTACACACTCGCGCCAACACCAGTTAATGCAATTTTTTCACTCCCCTCCCCCTCCCCCTACAATCACCCACACTCTAGCACTCTGGATGCATACACTGGTGCGCTCACTCGAGCCAACCGATGCACACACTCGCCTTGGTTAAAGTTTTTTTTTTCCCCCCCCCCTATAATTCGAGTTTGTAAGGAGTCGAAGAGAGACAGACTCAACTATTGGATGCTTAGAGACATGAGGGGGAGTATTAAACACACCCACACGTTCATTGTGAGGTTTTATTATTTATTTATCGGTTAGAGGGGTTTTTTTTTTTTCATCGGTAAAAACTCATTAGAGGAATATTGAGAGATAATTGAGGGAAAAATTAATTTTTTTTTTTTTCCTTCGGACATGCGGTTTTTATACGTTTTCAGTTGTAGGGTATAAAATGGAATTTTTAAGGGAGAAATTTTTATTATTAGATCAGATGTTAAAGTGAGTTTATTAATTATTAGAGGAGAGAATGGAGTATTTATTATTGTTTTTTTTTTTTGATCTGTCGACGTTGGCTAAGAGGGCAGGGTACAGAGAGCGTTTGTCGTGTTAATGTGAACATTGACACCTATCTTGTGGGTTGATTGTAGAATTAGAAGGGGGAGGGATGATCACTCATGGGAATTTTTATAATTTTTTGTAAATATTGATTTATCTTGGAAATTAGTGGTTTTAAGGGAAAATCGAAGAGAATCTTTTTTAAAGAGGTGATCATTTTTTATAAAAAAGGTCTCTAGATATTTTTTGATAAAACCATCAGTTTCCAAGATAATCAAGTTTTAAGAATTCTCCATTCGTATCACTTGACAATTTAGAGAAATAATTAATTAAAATTTTCTTAATAGACGATTGGACAATAATTATGAGATAAATTATGTCTCAAATTATGCAAAATGCATAGAATTTTAGAGGAAAATTGATCGAATAATTAATTCGATTAATTCAAAGAAAATAAATTGAAAATTAAAAATTTTAGAAAAAAAAAGAAAATTTTTATATTTATTTCATTCGTAAAAAAATTTCAATTTGCGTTATACTGAATAAATGTTTATTATTTTATTGTTTATAATGTAAATTAATGACATGAAAAATCGTCTAGAAAAATCATGAGAAAATAAAATTAAAAAAATTTCAAAACACGTTGTTTCGAGAACCTGAAACATAAACAACGCATGAGATCGTACATTGAACAGTGAAATGTGCACCTGGCGGCCAAAGATATTTCCGGAATGGGAAAGTACAGCCTCCCTCCCCCCCCTCCAGTGTCAGCGTTGCAATAAGCACATCGTAGTGTCCATGTAATTGGTCGTTATCGCATCGCCAATGTGAGTAGATAACACCAGCAACTAACGGTGGCTTTTTTGTTGGCGTATTTATACGTGTTTGAATCCCCCTCTGCCTCTCGCTGTTACCCCCCCCCCCCCCCTCCTACTTCGTCAATTCCCTTGTGACAAATATTTTAAGAGTAAAATTGTAAATTGTAACAAAGTTGACAATTAAATATGGAATTATCTCGATAATGAGTGATTTTGAGAGAAAATGTCATAGGACAATTTTTCAAGATAATTTCATCAGCTACAAAAAAGATTTTTTGACATTTTACTCTAAAACTCTTAGTTTCAGAGATAATTTGTTATTTAAATGAGATGTGAAAAATGAATGAAAAAAGAATTTTAGAAATTTTAAAAAATGAAAATAATTCATGATTCATTTTTTATTTATCAGAGAATTTATTTTTCTTACATAATACTTTATCGAATCTTGAAATCGTCATTAACGATTAAAGATGCCCCTCCCCTTCAATCGGACGTATGTTACATTCCTTTTTATTCACGTTCATGTGACACGCAATGAACGAGTGTCATTTTTTATTTTTACATTGTCATTTGGGCTGTTATTCTTCATTTTAGGGAGATTCTGAAGATCCGAATCCGATTATTACGTGATTTATGATAGGGATTAGAGATGTAAAATTGATTTTTCATTTCATTCATTTATTTTTATGAAATTTTGGTGAATTTCGGAGGTTAATTATGTAATTATCTGGGTAATTATTGAGTTTAAGAGAAAATGTCAAAAGACATTTTTTGTTTAAAATTTTATAATCTACAAAAAATATCTTTTAACTTTTGTCTATAAACCCCATGATTCTCTAGATAATCATCAAAATATCGAAATTTTTACAAAATCAAATGTCTCGTGGCACTAGTCATTTTCATATCTACATTTTCATCATTTCCTTCTTTTCCATATTCTAACTTTATTGTTATGAACATTCCATTCATTTCTACACTCATTCATAAAAGATATTAAACTATTTTCTTTGATTAATGAATGTAATTTTTATTATATCATTAATTTAAAAAATTTGGTATTTCAATAAAAAATAGTGAATTAATTAATTTCAACAATATCTCCGTAATTATTGATTTTAACTGAAAATGTCAAGAGACCTTTTTTTATCCCAAATTTTTGAACCTACAAAAAAGGTCTTTTGACATTTTTCAATAAAATCCATCATTCACTCGATTTTTCCAAATTACTGAACCCATCAAATTCGCAAAATCCATTAATTCTCTCTAATTACATTTTGAGTTAAATGACCCCTGGAAACACGTCTCCATCATCCCTTAATCCTATTATTCCCCCACCCCATCGAAGATTTAAATATCCCACTTGAATATAACGACCCCTCTCACCCCTGTTTAACCTTATCGTCCAAGATTTCCTTTTTAATTTGGCATCACTGCCAAAACTCCATTTCTCCCCAACAATTCTATACTATAATCCTCCCAGAACGAAGCATAAAGATAACTAGAACCCTACACATAATAGAACCAGAAGAAAAATCCATAAATAGAGAGAGAGAGAGAGAGAAAGAAAATGGAGGTAAATGTGCCAAATGGCATAAACGGCTGAAGAAACTTAAGAATGTGGAATGAGTTTGAGAAAATTGGGGCAAAATGGGCCATTTTTAATTTTGAATATTCTCCTTGATTGAGAAAACTATCGGAACAAACTCGATCGCATTTTTGAGAGAAAAAAGAGGTTGAAAATATATAAAATCCAGTAGTGAAAAACTGATATAATCAGTCCAATTTCACATTTTTTATAATTATCGATTTATCTCAGTAACCAGTGATTTTAGGATGAAATGTCAATAAACATTTTTTGTAGATAATAAGATTTTCAATAAAAAGTGTCTCTTAACATTTTCCTCTAAAATCCATCATTATCGAGATAAATAAATAAAAAATTTAATTTTTCCAGAATTTATGACTCAATTCAACATCTCCTTCAAATTTTCTTTTTATCTCATAAACGACTGATATTTCGAAAAAAGGTCAAAATACCTTTTTTGTAGTTGACAAAATTTCCAATAAAAAATGTCTTTTAACATTTTTCTCTGAAATCACTCATTATCTGAATAATTAAGTCTAAAAAAAAAAACGAAAATTGACGTTTTACAATTTCACTGAATTTTCACCTATAAAAATTCCCCCTCTCTATACAATTGAATACAATGAAAATGATCGAGTGACGTTTCTTAGTTAACCTTTAATAAGAAACCGACAAGTTGTTTTACCCGTACATACGTGAACACACGATCAATGCGTAATCGTTTGAAGGCTGGGACAGTGAGACCAGACTGTCATGAGGATTACAACAAGCCATTTTTATTTCTCTCCGTCATTCTTAGTGGGGGAGGGGGGGGGGGGGAGTAAGGACGTCGATAAAAGGACCGAACGTTCATGCGAACATTTCACAATAATTTAAACTAAGATCGAGTGTAAAAAAAAACAGAGATGATAAAAAAAAAAATAGAATATTGAACGATTCACAATTTGCCCTCGAGCTTTTTTATTTACACTCGTGAAAGTCTTGTGATAGGTAGCAGATTCAAGGACATGGTAACGAGTATGTCTGCAAATCAGTCGGAGGGTCATAGTTCGTTAGAAGGTTGAGTTATGTATATGAATGATTTGTTTCGTAATGAGAATTTTTGAAGGTGAAAGTGTCGATTTCTGGGGCTTTGGAAGGATTTAAAGTTATTTTTATGAGATTTTTATGATTCTAGAGGATTCTTATGTTGTTTTGTGCATGAGAAAGTCATCTTTTTGGGAAAATGAAAGTCGAGGAATGAAATTTAGCTGTGAAAGTGCTGAATTTGGAGAGTTGAGATATCTTTGATAAGAGTTTTTAATGAATATCTTCAAATCTATGGGAGATGTAGGATTTTTTATTAAGACCTTTTTTGTAGAAAAAAATGCAAGCTACAAAAAAGGTTTTTATCAAAATTTGCATATCCCTTCTGGATTTCGAGATATTTCAGAAATTAAAGGATTTTTATTCTTTCCAAAAAAAATTTTTTTTCAAAAAATTGAAATTACGGTGGAAATTTTCAGTTTACGAAAATGTTTATAAGAATATTTTTTGTGGGAAATTTTATAAGCTACAAAAAAGGTCTTTTGATATTTTACTCTAAAACTTCTCAGTTCCTAGATAATTGCATAATTCAAGAAGATAGCACTTTGATATGAAATTTCTGGGAATTTATTCTGTAATTTCATTTGTATTTTTATTTGAGAAATTGTAATATAGGGAGGGGATGCATCCGGTGATTTTAATGTCGAGCATTCGTGAATTGCAGAGGAACTTGCGGGTTATTAACACCTCGGGGGCCTATTTTTATTCCAGCAAAATGTCTCTGTGCGAAAGACTTTTTCGAGCTGGTGTGTATCTTGGTCAAAGGCGTAAAAACTCTTCATTACTATCTAGACGCTTTTTTAGGTTTTCATTATTTCTCGGTTTCATCTCCTTGAATTTCCTCTTTACTCGTAATCAACGGCGAAGAATGCTGATGAAGGTAATTAATGAGGCAAAAACATAATACAATATCTCTTAAACCAATGGGCCTAACGTAAAATGTCAATAGATATTTTTTACAGAAAATTCAATTATCTACAAAAAAGGTCTTTTGACATTTTACGATAAACTCATTAATTTCCAAGATATTGACAAATTAATTTGTATCAATTTTTTTAAATTTTTTTCAACTTCAATAATTCAGTTAATTTTAATTAAAAAATATATATATTCTTAATTCACTAGTGTTAAATATCTAGAACCTATCGAGCACAATAAATCGACTTTTTTACATTATGAAATTGGCAGAAAAAGACTAAAAGTCATCGAACATTTAATCCACCTAAAACTTTTCTTCCACCAACTTTCTAAAAACCCCATGTACCCTCATTTCCTCGATAAAAACTCCTCACACGTGTTACCATCGTCTGCAAAATTACCATTTTGTTCCCTAGAGCAGTAAGACTTTAAAAAAAAAAAAAAAAAGAATTTGGCAATCGGTCGGTTCACCGACCGATGAAATCCCCTTGTCCTTCATACGAGTTTCGAAACTCTTAATGGCAAATTTCACAAGTAAAGTGGCTATTCTCAACAAAGTACAACTTGTTTGACTTTTGACAATTGATAATTGAATTATTAAAATTACATAAATTTTTTACTCAGATGAAAAATTGAAATTGTTGTTAAAATTTTTAAAAAATTATTTTTTTATTCCAGAATTAGACTCGTTTGATGGGTGGCAGTAAAACAACCCATTTTGCCTCAGTGGTTTTTTTAAAATACAAAAAATAATCCCCAATTCCATGAAATTGAGTAATAATGAAATAAAGAGTTTTCACATCTTTTTAAATATTGAATTATCTTGAAAATGAGTGATTTTAGAGAAAAATGTTAAAAGACATTTTTTGTTGGAAATTTTATTAGCTACAAAAAATGTCCTATAAAATTTTTCTCCAAAATCTCCAGTTATCGAGATAAATACAAATTACGTTTCTTCAAAAAAAATTGTTGAATGGTTTCCGTATTTATAGTTTCTAGGGAGTCATGCCACCCTCATCCCCTCCCCAAATCTGCAACACTAGTAGGACATATTTAATTATGGTCCACAGGGAGAACCCTAAAAACCCCTCGAATCAAGTTTTAAACAAGATAAACCGATGTTTTCCATCGCTGATGAGTTGAGGCAACTGTTGGTAAATAACTTGCGAAACTTCCCCCTCCCCCCCTTCTATCCTCCGTCACTAGATTTTCAAGAGTTTGTGAGGCATAAACCGGTAAACAAAAGCCACGGACGTCTCTCCCTGAATTATAATCAATTGTCGCAATAGTGAATTCAGGAATCAACGAGTATCGCATACTGATGCATCTTATCCTAGCAAAAAAAAAAAAAATTTATTTATCAAATAATTTTTCATATTTTTTTTATTCAATTATTCATAAATTTCCAAACGAAAAAAATGTCTAAAAATTCTCAATTAACCCTCCCCCCTCCCACCCACCCCTTCTCCCTCCATTTAATCAAGGTCACCCCCTTTCAAAAATGACGTAATATCCCCCATTGTTATCATCTCTTAAACCTTGCAAATTTTATTTTCACTCAGCTGTCTAAAAAAAAAATTTCACCGATTCGCCATTCTGATAACAAATACCGAATGATTGATCGTTCTGCGGGCGATTAGTCAGCCCAATAGAAATTCACAGACGAGACAAAAATAAGTAAAAAAAAAAAATCCAAAAATAATTATCTATTGTTTCTGAATTACAGGGAATAGAAAAATTCTCCCCTAGTATATTCCGATGCTGTTATTTTTGTAGTCAATAGACATTGTCTCAATTGACGGTGAAAGTTGTGAAACAAATGGGGGCTGAGTGACGAGAGTGAGGCTCGTATTTTTTTTTTTCACTGACGGAAAAGTCTATAAACACTCCCTCATCCTCCCTTCCATCGACAATCGTGAGAGCTTTCAGTTTGAGAAAAGAGGGGTTTTCTGTCAGTGATAAGAGGGTAAATACAATGGAATAATAGCCGAGTCTTTTATCAAAGATGAATAGATCATTTTCGTTGAGTCAAAATGTTTATAATTCTCAAAAAAAAAATTTCACTCACTAAATATCGATTTATCTCGATAATGAGGGATTTTAGAGAAAAATGTCAATAGACATTTTTTGTAGAAAATTCCCTCATCTACAAAAAAGGTCTTTTGACATTTTTCTCTGCAACCAATTGTTCACGAGATAAATGCATTATAATATTTTTTTTCACTGTTTATTACGATGACAAAGTGATTATTAATTATCACAAAAAATTATTATGATGATGTATTAAACTTGTTAAAATAAATATAGAAAAACCGGCATTTTTCCATAAGCCTAGCGGTGTATCCCAAGTGGCGCGATTGTATGTGGGTCAGCCGCTAGGCGCCCGCGTACAAAACCGGCATTCGTAAGTTATATACACAAAACGTTGATAGCCGAATACCCAACGGAAACAACCGAGCGACCAATCGCGTTGCGCATCTGGGTCAGTTGCGTATAAGCGCATGCGCCAAACTCATCTCGGTCGTTCACCGTCAAACGTATTACTAACCTTCCGGGCATCGTGTATTCGTATTAAACCGCCAACAAGACGATAAACACTTCTGCAGTCATGAGAGTCTCGTGTATTGACCAGTCCAGTGAAATTAAATGTCTCTTCACATCATTTTTCATATCTTTATCTCAAGAGGATGGCGTCATCTACTGGCTCTCGTCTCTAGGCATTTTTTTCTCCAATTCCTTAACCTCAAAAAAAAAATGAATAGGGAATGGAGGAATTGTATGCAGTCCATACCGGAAGTGATGAAAACCGTTTTTCCATTTACGGTGAAAAGTTTTAGGTGAAATATTTTTCTGTTGGAGATAAGAGTTGAAAGGAATGTTTCTACATTTCCCTTTGTTATTAGAGGGTATTGTTTATTTTTTTTTAAAGGTGGGGGGGGGGGGAGGAGGATTATTGGAGTGAGATTTCTGAGAATGATTCATTGAAGTGGAAAAATGTAATTTCTTGTTCATAGAGTTATCTCAAAAACCAGTGATTTTAGAATAAAATGTCAAGAGACATTTTTTGTGGAGAATTTTATCAACTACAAAAAAGGTCTTTTGATATTTTTGTCTAGCATCACTTGTTCCTGAGATAATTCTAGAATTGAAAAAAAATTCACTGGTTGATGTATGACGTCTTACTACTTCGTTACTGAATCTACTTTGATTCAAAATAAAATATCTGTGGATCGGTCTCTGCGTGACTGATAGTTCTGAGAATGTAAATAAATAAAAATGAGTAAGAAAAAATAACGTGAAAATTGAAATCGAAGAAAAATGAAAAAATAATTAAAATTCAATTAGTATTTCCTGTTTCTCAAATTCAGTAGGTGTTGACAGTATTCAAGGTTAATGTGTTCAAAGAGACTTTATTTTTTAAGGTAATTAGGACAGAGGGAGGAAGTAGACTGATTGGAAGCGATACATGCGGTTATTCGTGTAACGCGGCACGAATTACTGATGCGGTGGTGTCTAACCCCCAACGAGTGTCACTGAAATGCCGAAGAGACGATCTTGGATCTTGGCCGGATGATTGGTTTATAAGTACTCGGTGGTTGCAAATATCTTACGACATCTGTGATGTTTAGTTTCGAAATGTGTAACAATTATTCAGTAGAAAAGTTATAAATTTCTTGATAAAATGAATTTCACTTATCTCGAAAACTGGTGAATCTAGAGAAAAATGTCAAAAGACCTTTTTTATAGAGAATTAAATTTACAAAAAAAAATGTCTTTTAACATTTTCCCCTAAAATCACTCATTATCGAAATAATTGAATAATCAAAAATGAAAATTGTTGAAAATTCTGCAATTTCATTACTCATTGAATTCAATTTATCAAAATTGCTTATAAATTAGAATTTTAATTACGGAATACCTTGAATATCTCATTCATCCACAAAAAAATTGATGTCAACATTGATAGTGAATTAGAAGAATGAAAATCGTTGGAATTCATTTGCCCTTAATGAGAACTTTATGATGAATAATCGAGAAGTTGTGGAATTTTTCACTCGGTATTTCAATTTTCCTCTATTCTAAAACCATCGATTTGGTATCCAGCAAAGGGGTATTATACCCCCTTGATCCGGGACCAATGTTGTGCGCGATGAGAACGCTGACAATCTTGTTATCGATTGATTTTACCTACTTGGATCGAAGACTCACCTCAAGGCATGACCTACATTTTAACGCTCTACGACAGTAAAATCTGGTGCGTTTGAATGTTTACATCGTGTATATGCCTCGGGGGATGGACACACGTGTCTCTCGAAATAAAAATTCAATTGAAATTTTTCTAGAAATTCTATTTTTCACGTTTCATTGAATATTGATTTATCTCAATAATGAATGAGTCAATGAAAAAATGTCAAGAGACATTTTTTATTGAAAATTTTATCAGCTATAAAAAAGGTCTTTTGACATTTTCTTGTAAAATCACGCATTCCCGAGATATCATAAAAAATGTATTGATGCAGAATTAATTAACGAAAATTACTCATTCCATTGAGATTAATCATGTTTCCGTGTAGGTCCTTCATAAAGGTGTGAAATGGTCACTTCCGCCTTGCTCCCAGTAATCCATTCTGCTCTTGTAACTTTCATTTTTTAATCGTAAAAAAAAAAATACAATGAATTATTTTAATCACGATGATGATATTCATTGTTTCGTATTAACATATGACTCAACTGAATATAATCGACATCGGCTTTCCCCTCGTCATTCCTCCAGCTTTCTCCATGTATATTCAATATCTCATTGAGCGAAACAAAAAACAATGACTTGATTGATGATTTTTTTCATTTTTTATTTGTTATTTTAACGAAATAAATAAATTTCTTTTCGTTTCCATAAAAAAATTAAATTAATCAATAACTATCAATTTTTTTAATTGTAAAATTATCTCATATACGATTGATTTTTCAAAAAATATCAAAGGACATTTTTTGTCAAAAATTTTCCCCTCTTCAAAAAATGTCTCTTGACATTTTCTCCTAAAATCACTCATTCCCGAGATAAGTACAAAATTCTGAGAGAAAAAAAGAAATCTCGGTAAAAGAATAAAAATAATGGAGTTGATGAATTCGTAATTATCAATAAAACAATCAAAAAATTAATTGCCTGAGAATTGATAAAAATTCCCACCCCCGTAACTCGTCCCTGATTTATCAAAGCAATTAAGTCCAATGTCAAACCACCGGTGTATACGATTCTCCCGCTCAATCATACACCCATAACTCCCGTTCACAACTTTTCATTTGGGTGTCACACGCGTCTCTCCATCCAACGTAATTTTATTAGTACACCAAAAGATACATAGGCAGGTATTATGAACTAAATCCATACACAGTAACTGCACAATTATTTACTTTATCGTGGTATTTATAGAGCATTACGCGTATGTACGTAAGACAGGTTGGCAACCTCGGTTGTATTGCGAGTTGAATTATGCAATAGTTGGGAGTAAAAAAAAAATCATGGAAGAAATGAGAGAAGTCTATGGCTCTTTACAAGGACGTTGGAGTCATGCTGAGAGCTATTTTATTCATAAGAAAAAAAAAAAATTTAATACGTAAAATTATAATTTTATTACATTTTTTATTTTTTTTAATGGAGATTATACTTGAGTAAATCCACCTATTTTACATCAAATTCTCCGTGAAATTGTCTGACTCCAGGCGTCTGTAACCACTCGCTTGAATTATCGACCTCGTCGGTAATGTCATGTCCTGTTGTTGGTAAAACCTCTCTTCTTTATCGAATTTTCCCCTTTTTCAAATCTTTTACACGTCATTATTACGTAATTCTATTTTCATCTCCAACTATTGTTATTTTGATTCAAAAATACTGGAAAATTTAATAATAGGAAATTTATAAAAAATAATTATCAAATTACACATTCTCACTTGTAATGTCAATAGATCTTTTCTATAAGATAAAAAAAATTTCCAACAAAAAATATCTCTTAATAACAACATAATTGAAATAATTAGATTAATCAACTGATTACACTTTAAATTTGACTAGTTTATTAATTACTTAATTATCTCAAAAACTAGTAATTTTAGGGATAAACCTTAAGAGACTTTTTTTTTAGCTGACAAAATTTCCAACAAAAAATCCCTTTCAACATTTCCCCCTAGAACCCCCCCTACGCAAATTTAAAAAAAAAATCCCCAGTTTCAAAAATCATTTTTCCACCCCAAAATCAATAATTTTCTCTCCAAATCAAAGTAAAAAAAAATTGAAAAATAAAAATCCCCTTCAGCCATATACGTTTAGTATCAATCCATGACACACGAGGCGCGGGAGGTGATGCAGAATAAAGAAAAAAAAAAAAAAAAATTCCTCACAACTCGCGGTGGGCGGCGGCGGGGGGGGGGGGGGGGAGAGGGGGAGAAGAAAAGGGGTGAGGGGTGTATGGGAAAGTGTGCGGGTGGGAGAGGGGAAAATAGTAAGTAGAGGGGAAAGGGCAAGAAGATTGGAGAAGGGGTAGGTGGCGGCTGAGGGGGTGGGGGGGGGGGGGAAAAAGAGGGGCTAGAGGCACTCGGCCATCATCGGCGTTGGAGCCACAGTTCAGTGACCCGCGCGGCAGCTTCGTCGGTGTTTAATAGTGGTGGGGGTTCCCCTGACATATTGTGAGATGCCAGACTCGCGTTGCCGGTCCCCAAAAAATACATAACTTTTGTATCTCGTTTAATAGTATCTCCCAAATGAAATTTAAAAAGTGAAATTTTTCTTTTGATAAAAAAAATTAAATGAAATTGAGTGAAAGGATATTGGAAATTAACTGTTATGACGTAGTTATGTCATTTGTTACTATAATAATGGATAGAACTTTGTGAATTGTGAATTAACAGCAAAAGTGTTTGATAACAAAAAAAAAAAAAGTTTATTTTTAATTAATAATAAAAATTAATTAAATCTTCAATTTTTTCGATACATCAAATTTAGAATTTAATTCGATAATTAATTAGTGAAATTCATGTGTTTTCATGGTCATGAGATGATATCATCCGTCAAATGTTCACGTTAGGATTAAAAATTGTGTAAAGGAATTAATGGGGGAAAAAAAAAAAAATGTGAATTTAGTGCGCGTGCCACTGGAATTTTTTTCCTTTTTCTCTCTCCATTTCCCCCCTTTTTTAACTCCTTTTTGTCACCTTTCACCATTATCAACTCTACTGTATATTATCATCATCAACTGCTTCATTCTACAGTCTTCTGTACAATTTAGTGTGTTGGTAACAAGGGACTCTTCCTCCTCCATCCTGCTCATTACACGCTCGAGTGTCTTCGATACGAGTCAAGTGTACTCGGTATTTTTTTTCTTTCTGTGTCCTGTGTCCTTTGAAGGGGATCAAGTGGATGAGAAATTAATTCTCAAAAATGGAAGAAAAATCTCGGATGAATGTTTTTAGGAGAAAAAAAAGGAATTGATAAAAAAAAAAGTAAATTTCAGTTTTTTTTTTTCCTGTTCTGTTTTGTGGCCAACGTGTTACATGTACAAGTTGACGGTGAATAGTTTTTTCTTTATCGACTCATTCAACTCTGAGATGTATATTCGATGGGTTTGGGGTGAAGACAGTTGGATATCTCGCAGCATCATTTTAAAAAAACAATTTATTTCCATTTTTTTAAAAAATTGTATTCAATTAAATAAAATTGTTGAGAGTGATGAATGAAATTCAGGATATAGTGAAATATGTGTGAGTACGTGAGTGATAATAATAATAATTTAAAAATCTTATTAATTTATCAATTGTGGGATTATTATGAGTAATTAGTTTTTTATTGTGAGGATAAAGTGATTGAAAATGTATTGAATTTTATGTGATGCTCGTGATCATTTTGGATTTATCGAGGGTGGAAACAACCCTTGTGACATCATCCCCCATTTCTCCTTGGATTAATGACATTTTAATTCAGTGGAGTTTTTGTATAAATGAATTAGAACGATTGATCCGAAAGTTTAGTGTTGTTTTATGTTGATTGAGTATGAGTATTAATTTCGGTGATACTTCTTAGGAAAATTAATTAATTTAATTAGTGAAAATTTATCAAAATTTAGGGATTGAGATTTTTTTTTTTTTTCAAATTCTAATTTTAATTTTTAAAAAATTGAAAAGTTTATTTAAAAGAAAATAATGATAATAATAAATTTTAATATCAATAAAAAAGAATTGGGAATTGAAAAAAAAATTTTTTGAAGAAATTGGGAATTTAATTTATTTGATGATGAACATGTTGTAGAGATTAGGGAATTTTATTATTATGTAATGACAGCGGGAGAAAATCAGGTGGGTCGTTACGATAATAAATGAAGTGACGAGGAGCGGGGGGAAAGAAAAAAAAATATTAGACACGCGCGCAAAGATTTGGTAAAAGGCCCTCTTTCTCTGCAGCTGCAGGCGTACAGTAATGCGATACACGATAACAACTGGGTGCTTGAAGCGCGCGAGAAGATAGTCCGTGTGTTGGGTGACTGTACTCTGAGTTCATCGTTCTTGGTTATGTAATGTTTCACTATATGGTGCAAGTGAGGCACTGAGCACCGGCGCTACACGAATTTCTTTGGATTTTTCCTCTCATTTTATTGGATCGATGGGGCTAATTCGATTTATTATGCATCAAAGGGGTGAAATTTTAATTATTTGGAAATTTTGGTTAATAATTATGCAATTATCTCGAGAATTAAGGATTTTAGAGTGTCACTCGAAAGGACCTTTTTTGTAGGTGAGAAAATTTCTGATAAAAAATGTATTTTTCTATTTTTTCCTAAAATCAATAGTTCTTGAGATATTTTCATTTTCATTTTTCAAATATGAATTTCCTCATAAATGACTGACTTTACGACAAAATATTAAATAACATTTTTTATAGAAAATTTAATTCTCCACAAAAAAGGTATTTTAACATTTTCTTTTAAAATCACAAATATTCAAGATAATTGCAAAATTATTAAAAAAAAAAAAAAAAAATTAAGAGCACATGTATTCGCTTCTGTTGTTTAATTTATATTTCACAGGATTATTGGGATAATTGAATAAACAGAAAGATGAGGAACTTATTGATACTGATATTCTCAAATAATAATCGGTGATTAAAGATTATTTTAATGTAATTTAATGGTAAAAAGTGAGCAAATGCAACGTAGAATTGCGCAGTGTAAATGGAGGGAAATTATACGGGATTTAATCGAGCGAGTGGGAGTGCAGACAGCACGAGCCCAAATCCCAATGATGGAATAGGCAGAAGGCGTAATGATCAGCCGGACAGCACTCCTGGACAAACGTCAAGGAGTCCAGTTAATTCTATACGAGGTAGAGAGTATTATAAACAATATTGTGTATTAATTGTTTATTAATTATCAAATTGTGACGATTAATGAGAATTTTTAATTAACGATTAAAATGCCACGAGGTATATATATGCATTATCAAACGTGTGAACGTTATGAATAACGCGAGACACTTGTGTAATCGATACACATTCTGTCGTATCATTTTGGCGCAATCGTGGCGTTTCATCTGACAGGGATGATAAGAGCTTTGAATTTTGGGGGAGATAATGGGTAAATGAGTGTTTCTAATTAACTGTCATTCATTAAATTCAATATTATTACATAATTATTGAATTTTTCAAATTTAAATAATTTTTTTAAATTTATAAAATTACAAACACGTTTTTTTTTTATTTATTATACATTTATCTCGTGAATGAGTGAGTTTATGGAAAATTGTCAAAAGACTTTTTTTGTAGATAAAAAAATTCTCTATGAAAAAGGTTTCTTGATATTTTGTTATAAAATGACCCATTACAGAGATAATTACAAAATAAAATATAAAAAAATATACCCACAATTAACATGAATTTAATCATTATGATTACAGCCCAGATAGAGATAATCCCGTGCAAGGTTTGCGGCGACAAAAGCAGTGGTGTACACTACGGTGTAATCACCTGCGAGGGCTGCAAGGGTTTCTTCAGAAGATCCCAGTCGTCAGTTGTCAACTATCAGTGTCCAAGGAACAAAAACTGCGTGGTAGACCGCGTAAACAGGAACCGGTGCCAGTACTGCCGGCTACAAAAGTGCCTACGTCTTGGCATGTCCAGAGATGGTGAGTATATTATGCACGCATTTATTAAGAATGGACAAAACCCGAGGGAAATATAACCAACGTTCAATGTCTTCCTGCTTCATTTTTATGAGTCTTTTAAATTTTCTCAGTTTATTTTCACACAACCGACGCCCTTTCCATTTCCAAATTTAATTTAAATATATTATCCTCCCACTGGAGAATTTCACTTTTCACTTCTTGTTCTTTTTGTTCCAATGGCTTTCATGTTTTTAATTCTGAAACTCAAAATAACGCTGAAAAAGTCAACACGAGGAGGGGAGTTTTATTTAGATACAGAAAAAAATTGAATTAAATTGTAATTATTTGTTAATTATGCAATTATCTCGGAAACGAGGGATTTTAGAAAAAAATGTCAAATGACATTTTTTGTAGCCGATGAAATTTTTCATGAAAAATGTCTCTTTATGTTTTTCTCTAAAATCAATCATCAATGAGATAATTAAAATAGAATCCATCAATTACTATTGCAGTCTTATCAATGTTCATCAGTGATTAGGTCTCGATTTTCAAGCATTCCAATTCGTAATGGGAGAAATGGTAATTCAATAAATTAATCCTCATAAAAATTCCAACATTAAGAAGTATTGGATCACCTCTACGATATCATTAACGTACCCCCCCCCCCCTCCACATACATTAATGATCGGTACTCCAATCTATTAATTAGTTGCACGTGCACTCTCCGTAATCCTCTCATTTCAATTCAATTAAATCAGAATATAAAATTTAAAAACATAATATATAAATAACATGAGGTCGGTAAACCGTCATACTAACCACTGGTATGATAAATAAAATAACATGAAAATGCATAACACATATTTATGATAAGAAACAACTTTGATATTATTGCATTATTTATTCAATTTTTCAATTTTAAAAAAATTTATTATTTATTCTTTTTTCCTATATGAATGAATAAATAAATAAATATTCAATTAATTGACGTTAAAATTCATTAATGAAAGAAGAAAATTATTTAAAAAAAAATAAAAAAAAATCCCCCCCCCCCCCCTCCATTCAATAAATAAACAATAAAACAAATAAATAAAAAACCTCAATGAAAATTCATCGTGTGGCACGCTCCCGGGGTGTACGACCCCTTATCACCTCTCTCCCTCTCATTCTCTCGAAATGCTCCTTCCAACGCACACCGTCTTATCACGTTCACTCTGCTCTATAAAAACCCAACGACAATGTACGCATAAACCTCCTCAAGACAAGAAAACCTATCGATTGTTTCGCCTTCCCTGTGATATTATATCCACTTACGTTCACACGATTTTATTTAATCACTTGGGGGGGGGGGGGGGTAAAAAAATGGCTATACCACTTCCGCATGAGAGGAACCACAAAAAATGTCTTCAACGATGAAAAAAAAAAAAAATTAAAGAGAGAAAATGTTGATAATGTACCTTTTATCTCTCTGTCTTTCTCTCTATTCACTCATTCTTCTCCTTTCTCCCCCCTCAAAAAATCGTGTATTCGTCTTTTTCAAAGAGTCACGCCTGTTTCTTGATTTAATGTGTTGTTGCCTCGTCACGCAGCCAAAAGCCTAGCGGTAAAGATTTAGTGGCCAAATATGTAATATAACGTGTGAGAAAAGACAGAATAAATAATAAATAAACACGCAAATTGGTCATTGTGATAACGGTGAATAATTGTTGGACTCGATATATATTTTATTTACTCAATGATTATTATTATCAAAAGTTGTTTTTATTTTAAAATTGTAAATTAATCACTGGATATAATGATAATGCATGACGACATGCGTGCATTGTCGGTTGGAATATGGCGTGTCACCGTCTCTAAGTCATTGAATGTTATACACGGGATTTAAAGAAAAGGTGAAACGTTGACATTTGCGGATATTTCTACGAAGGTGGAGACAATGGAATTTTCAATTTATGCGCAGTTGATGATTTCATGCGGGGGATGATCACTCGTTGTTACACCCGTCAAGTATCCTAAATGGCAGCTGAATGGGCAAAACCGTGACTATATCGTACTAAATCTGTCCGGCGGGGATTGTCGAGTTTTTTTTTTTAAATGAAATTTGAAGTTGGGGGAGTATTTTTGGAGTAAAGTGGAGAGAAGTTTTCAATAAATCACATTCGAGGATTTTGTTTATTGTATTTATACTCTAAACTAGTGGGTTTTGGGGACAATGTCAAGAGACATTATTTGTGAAAAATTTTGTAAGCTACAAAAAAGGTCTCTTGTTATTTTACCCCAGAATCACTCGTTATTGAGATAATTCAAGATTTATTTATAAAGCATCGAAAAAAAATCGATATTTTTTATAATTATTCATTTATCTCGAAAACAAGTGTTTTACATAAAAATATTTTGAGACATTTTTTATCGAGAATTTCATTATCTACAAAAAATATCTCTTGCCATAATCTCTTAAAATCCCTCATTACCGAGATAATTCAATCCATTCAAGACACCAAAATCCAAATAATTCTGTTACAATTTCACTACCGATTTGAAACAACTCCCCTAATAATTCCTCAATCTTTGACACGTACAGTGATTAATCGACAGTCACTGTTAGCTCCCAGTATCTCAAAACCCCTCCCCATCACAATCAATACTACCCCTGCCATTAATTACCCCTCGGTCTTTGAAATAAAAAATTCTCCAAATTGAACTAAAAATCCAAAAGACATCAATTATCACAAATGAAAAAACTAGAATAAAAATCCATTGCTTTTCCAATGAATTCCTCCAATTACCCCCCCCCCCCCCCCCCCCCACCCTATTCCAGTCACCAAAAGAATAAACAAAATCAACGAAACCACTAAAACAAATAAAAATAAAAATTTCTCATTTCATTCTAAAAATTTTCTAATACGTCTCCAGCTTCTGTTAACATCTTCCTCCACTCGTTCGGTAAATGCCAGAGTTGAGAGTTGAATCGTATGAGTGAGTGTTCAGTGATAAAGGGAGTATTTGTATGGGAGAGCTGCACCTATATATAGACCGAGAAAATGCATCGCTAGGCCGTTCTGTGTTTCTTCCTGATTGCCTCACTCTCTCTTATTTATGATTCTCTCACTCACCCGTATTGCCCCCCATCTCTTGTTCAATTGTGCCTCTCTTTTCTCCCATTCTCTCTTTCTCATCGGTCGATCACCCTTCGCTTATTCCGTCCTCTTTCGCCTCTTTCTATACTTCTCTCCCCCCTCCCCCTCCCACCCCTCCTCACCACGCGCCCGGCCACAATGTCTTCAGCTGGCCTGACGTCACGTGGTCTCTCCCCTTTTCCCGTGTATCCGGAGGACAGACCGGTGCCCGCAACTCCATGACGTAGTCACCCCTCTCCTTCCTTCTCTAACGCTTCTTATTCCCGGTGACGTCATTGGGCTGTAGCTTCCGCGTTCTCGGTACGCGCATGCGCTGGAGCTAGAGATTGTTTTGATGCTGTTTTGGTCTTGTTGAGCGATTGATATGGATTGATTTTTTTTTTTTTTTTTTTTTTTTTGGAAAATTAGAAAGAGAAATTTTTTCGGGGCAAAACCGATTTTCTTTATATTTTGAAAATTTAAAAAACTAAGAGAAAATTTATTTTCTTTTTATAAAAATATAGAAATATTAACGAATGTTTAAATATTAAAATTTGCTGAAAATTTTTTTGTTGACATTTTAGAGTAGATTTCAATTTATAATAATTGTCAGTTATTCCAACAATGTTGTGATTGTCATCCAATTAAGTTTTAAAAGGGGTCTCTGATTGCAAGTGTTTGCTGACACTCGAATGTACTTTTTAACCTACCAAGTGTCCACTTGAAGTTGATGATTCGAGGGCACGCGAATTGTCAATTTTACACTTCAAGTTAATCTATGAATTGACTGAGGACTATCACTTGTAATAAATGATTTAAAAATAGTAAAAGAAATTGTTAAAACTTATTTTTTTCTTATCGAAACTATTATTCATTGTCTATTATTAACACAAAGAAAATTGAAGAAATTTTCTTATTCCTCAGCCAAATTGATTTTTCTCCTGCCTCAATTATTTCTTCGCTTACATTGAGTCCCATTGGATCAAATGGAGCTCGGTTAATTGGGAAATAATAGAATTTAAATGGTAAAAAGCATTATCGGTGTTTGATTGTTTTCGTCTCATTAGAGAGCATTGTTTGGAGTCTGTACGTTCATCAGTTTTATTCACTACCTTCCAACCCCCAGGCCTTTTGTTTCGACTAATTGCTCTTTCCTCATTGACCTTCCCCTCGAGGACGAGGGTATCTGGATTTTCGACGACTTTAAATTCTTAAAATTCTGGGGAGAGGGTTTAATTAAAATAAATCAGCGACAAAATGATAAAACAAGATGAGTCAACTGTAGAATCAGTTTCTGATGAATATCTTTGAATTTAAAGGAGATAGCGGAATTTTTATAAGAACCTTTTTTGTAGCTCTTGAAATTACCTACAAAAAAGGTCTCTAATAATTTTTTTCTAAACCTACTAATTTCAAAGATATCTGCAAAATAATGAACGACAAATGTTTTAAATATTTCTACTGAATCGATAAAAGAATCAAAAATTAATTAAAATCAATTTTTAAATATTTCAGCCGTTAAATTCGGTCGCATGTCGAAAAAACAGCGTGAGAAAGTTGAGGACGAAGTGAGATTCCACAGGGCGCAAATGAGAGCGCAATCTGAGACAGCACCAGACAGCAGTGTATTTGAGCATCAGACACCGAGCAGTTCGGATCAGCATCACTCCTACAACGGCGGGTCAGTCTCACCAAAAAAATCTATCATTAACGAATTTCTGACATCCATCAAACTCATTCGCAGTATTTAAATTCATAAGGAAATTATTGGCGAAATATTTGTGAATAATCCAGTAGCAAAACGCTGCAGATAAATTAATCAATCCCACTTGAACATGAGTTTTTCAGAAATATCTCGAAATCTACGGGAGATATCGAAATTTGTGTATAAACCTTTTTTGTAGACCTCAGATTTCTCTACAAAAAAGGTCTTCACAAAAATCCCTCTATCTCCTTCAGATTCCTTGGTATTCAGCAAAAACGAATTTTAATTTTTATAAAATTTCAATTTTTCACTAAAAAAAAATATTTACAATTTTTTATTCATCAATAATTATTTATTTTGAAGAATTGTTGATCTTTATGAACATTTGAAGAATATCCACATGGATTTTGCAGTCATGAACACTGATTTATTGTAATTTTCTCATACAAACACTAAAATTTCGATTCATTTGAATTTGAAAAATCATGAGAATGCGATTCTTTTAATTTTGTATGGCCCTTTTTTTTTCTCTTTTCTACGTTAAAAATATTCAGCTACACGTACAGTGGAAGTGAGTACGCATCACCGGGTCCAGGAACGGGTGGTTCCGGATATTACAATCATCAGGCAATGACCAGTTACGAGTTGAGTGCGGATTACGTCGACAGTACAACGACATACGATCCTCGACCAACACCAGCCCAGGTAGACCCAATTGCCCCGGATACACCGTCTATAGGAGCTGCCGGGGTCCTACCCAATATGGTTACAACAGGTAAACTCAAAAAACACCTCCAAAAAATTGTCTGACCCAAGCGAGAAATTACCACTAATAACTCTTAATTAATAACTCCATTGATAAATGGATAATCATTAATTTGATCATTAGATCTAATAACAGAGTATACAACATTCGTGAATATAATCTCGTGCGAATGACCACATGATCATAAATAAATAAATAAATAAATCTGCAGTGAAAAGGTTTAAAACGTAATAAATGAAACTTGACATTTTTCTTAATTATGCAATTTATCTCTGTAATGAGTGATTTTAGAAGAAAATGTCAAAAGACATTTTTTGTAGATGAAAAAATTTCCAACAAAAAATGTCTTTAACATTTTTCAATAAAATCAATAATTACCGAAATAAATGACTAATGAAGAAAATGTAAATAAATTTAAATCAGTGGAAAAAAAAAAACTCATACAATGTCCCATTGATCGTAAATAGGAAAATCACTGACCGCATCGACAACCGGAAGCGGTACGGGTGGTAGTTCAGGTGGTGGTACTAATAATACTAGTAACAATAATGGGGGTAGCAATGGAAATGGGAGCAATGGTGGTGGTACAGCTAGCGGTGGTACACTGAGTGGTGGTGGAATTGTCGCTGTTAAACAAGAGACAACGGTTGAGCTTGCTAACCTTGGTCATGGCTCTTACACGATGGTTGATTCGACAACGTTCATCAGTGGCCAACAGCAAAGGCCCGATAATCCACCGGAGGACGACGAAGTCCCTAATCTACCCAGTATGTCCCATATGAGATGTGAGACTATTGTTTTTTTTTTTTTCGTTTCCCCCCGCCATATTTTTTTTTTTTTTACTTCTCTAAACTCAACCCATGGTGATAATTTAACGCACGTTGCATGGAAAAAATATTTGTCCCCCTCGATGAATCATTTCACATTTGATTCATCTTAATAAGTGTGGGTAAATTTAATTATTTAATTATCTCGAAAATTAAGGGTTCTAGGAGAAAATGTCTAGAGACCTTTTTTGTAGTTGATAAAATTTCCTACAAAAAATGATTTTTGATATTTTGCCTCAGAGCCATTATTTCTCGAGATAATTAAAAAATTGTCATGATAAATTCACTGAAGTTCCAGCACTTTGATATAGAATTTCTCACCTCGAAATTCACTCTTCTCATGTCTCTATGTCAGTTGTTATTTTCATCTTCAGTTATTTCTCT
The DNA here is from genome assembly GCA_035578325.1 of Coelinius sp. EB29. Lineage (NCBI taxonomy): Eukaryota > Metazoa > Arthropoda > Insecta > Hymenoptera > Braconidae > Coelinius > Coelinius sp. EB29. The sequence goes on along the minus strand of JAOZGT010000009.1, from coordinate 5,140,063 downwards.
GTGTGAAATGAAAATATATCTGTGAAATGTACACGCATGACTCAATTTGCGGTAGATGCACGATAAATTATTTTATTTAAAAAAAAAATGTTGACATTTTTCCTCTTCCGGTTATCGTTCGCGGTTTAAGTTGTGTAGATCGATGTGGACTTGATTTTTTTTGCCAATTGGCAGTCGTAATAGACACATTCAGATAATCATATGTTTGACAATGATAATCACTAATATTTGTTTAAATTTTTGAAAAAAAAAAAAAAAAAAAAAATAGATCCAGCAGATCTTACTGGAATGCTTGTCCAGACACTGGCGGCAGCTCACAAGAAGACACTGTTAGTGGGTACGGAGGAGATACAAGAGGCATTTCGCACGCCTCATGACTTCACAAAGCTGATCTTTTATAAGAATATGGCGCATGAACAACTTTGGTATGACTGTGCCCAAAAATTGACGAATGTCATTCAGGCAATCATTGAGTTCGCCAAAATGGTACCTGGGTTTATGAAACTCACACAAGATGACCAGATTGTTCTACTCAAGGCCGGTGAGTATGAATCGTTCATGAAAAATTGAAACTATTGAATTTATCGAAAAATGTTAAAAGATCTTTTTTATAAAACATAAAATTTGCAACAAAAAAGCTCTCTTGACATTTATTGATAAACTTATTGGTTTACGAGATGTTTCCAAAAAAACTTTCATGATTTTTTCAACTTTCAATTGGTTTGTATTAATTCTGCAGGTGCCTTTGAAATGGCTGTGCTACGTATGAGCAGGTACCTCGATCTCCAACAGAATTGTGTTCTGTACGGTGACACGATGCTGCCACAGGATGCCTTCTACACAACCGATACAGCTGAAATGAAGTTGATATCGTGTGTCTTTGAATTAGCGAGAAGTATCGCTGAGTTGAAACTCACTGAGAGTGAGCTTGCCCTCTACAGTGCTGTTGTACTCCTCAATCCAGGTGATTTTTTTTTTTTTCATTTACAAAAGTCATAACTCTTCAATTAAACTTTGTGATTGAAATTTCCTCGTCTCTTCGTATTGTTGAATAAATTACTTTCATTTGATATTTCTCTTTAAATTGGATAAGAAATTTGTAATTTAACCCTCAATTATCGATTCACAGATCGTACTGGACTCAAAGACGTACAAGACATAACAAAATTATCACAAGCAGTAATAATGGCCCTCAGATACGAGCTCGATCGTAATCACGTGTTACCAATAAAGGGCGATGTGACTGTATGCGATGCACTACTCGCTAAAATACCACAACTTAAAGAAGTATCACTACTTCACATGGACGCCCTCATCAAGTTCAAACGATCACAGCCACCGCATATTATTGACTTTCCGCCCCTTCATAAAGAGCTATTCAGCGTCGACAGCTGAACGGCCGTCGATGCACAGGGCGACCCATCACTGGCTGACAACGTGGAACGCGAGTGATACGCGGGCCTTGCTCTGTCAAGGTATAAATTATTCTTTTTAAATAGTCATTACACTCGAAAAACTCAATTCTACTCAAGATATTATAAAATGATCATTTAATTATTGAATTATCTCGAGAATGAGTGATTCCAGGAAAAAATATGAAAAGACCTTTTTTGTAGGAAATTTTGTTAGCTACAAAAAAGGTTCTATGACTTTTTTCTCTAAAACTATACATTTCCGAGATAATTACCAATTTGAATAAATTTTTGATAAACACCCATTTTCCAAAATAACAAATTCTTCTTTATTCTGTTACAGATCATTTCCTTCGTATTGAACATATTGGGCCTTACATAAACATAACATTGTTATATATAAAGTATACATAAAGAAAAACAACATAAAGTATATATGAAAGAAAAAAAGCTATAGAATTATATATAAAATAAGATATATATATATTATATATATAGATGAGATATCGGTTGTTATGATACATACACAAAGTATATTATTGACTAATAATAATTAAATTGCTCGCCAGGGCTGTTCAGAGACTTCACTTTAAAAAAAAAAATGCAAATCAACGCCCCTTGATCTCGATTATTTAGGATTAGCACGTGGTTGTACGTGCCTCTCAGAATCGATTGGAAAATCATTATGAGTTGATTATGACCTCTTTTGTAGCTCACAAACCTATAATCAAGATGAAACACTCTCATCCAAAATTATCCATCACTCCCATTATCTCTAATCATTAAATATCGTCTCTGATTAGCCCTGCACGACACCAGAAACACACACGTAGTTAGAATTAATTGAGATAAATTGAAACAAATTAACGTTTTGGTTAACGCACTTTATTAACGCGACTTCTCAAATATGTAAATATTACTTCCCACTCTGGCCCACTGTGACTAAAAAATAACTCGATTCTCAATTTAATAAAAACTCCTCCATTTGAAAAAAAAAAAAAAAAAAAAACATCACACCCTGTAGCAACAATTGATAATTTATTGTTAAATCTTTTCCAATTATGCAATTCAATATATAATTTACTAGAACATTAACTATAAACATAAATTGGTGAGAGAAATTAGGTAATTTAATTGTTATATCTATTGTTCATTCATGACTCTAGATAATTTTTTTTGTTAATTAACTGGGTGTGATGATGCTGTGAATAAAGGAATTAATTAATTTACAATAAAAAAAAAAAGAGAGATATCGAGTTATGCGTTTGTTCACTGAAACACAAGAGCAAAAAAAATAAATTAAGTATAGAACAATTTACGATTAATTTAAACGGAAAATAAATTTTTAAAAATAATGTATAATGTGAACATGCGCACGACAGTCGCACTGTGCCCCCCATTAAAGACTGGAAGTAATGTTTGCATTTACGTACAAAAACAAAAAAAACACTGATGATCATCATGAAAGAAAATTACAAGCGAATAAGAAGAGAAATGGTGAAGGAATAGCGATATGTAGATAGTTGGTTCAAATGAGAATGAGATGATAAATAAAGGATAATTTAAAAAAAATAAAATAAAACTGGTAAATAAATGGCTAATGCCACGGTGCGCCAACTGATACGTTAATAGTTGAAAGAAAAGAAAAAAAAAATAGTGAAGAAAATGTGAAAAGTGAATTGTTCTACTGAATTAACGAATAATTATTAAACTAGAATTCATTTAATTGTAGACACAAAAAAACAAACATGGATAATAATGTGGTTAAAATGTCATTTACATGTGCTCTCACCACAAAAAAAAAATGCATAATACACGTGATGTTACACGATAAAATAACACAAGAACAATTGGGCGTTGTAGATAATTGAATAAACAGTGATTAATTGTTGTCGATAACGCTCAGATATGATCAACTCTATTAAAAAAAAAAAAATTATACACTACAATTTAATTTAATTCATTACAAAACAACAAATTACAAACAACCACGTTGCAAACTAGGAAGTTATTATCGCAATTTGGAGTTAAATTTTATAATAATATATAATAAACAAAAGTTGACGGATAATATAAAGTTATATTTAATGAAGGATAATTTTAAAAAATGGAAAATGCAAAAAAAAATATATAACAATCTTACCGTAAAAATGAAAAAAACACGTAAATAAAAGGGAATTTTTCCGTTGATTGGGGATCACGTGATGATTTTTTCTATTATTATCAAATGACGTAATCATGATTTTTTATATTATATTTAAGTAATATTGCGTCATTTATTTTCACCCCCTCCCGCCCCCCCCCCCCTCTTTTTCACTATTTTTTATCCAATAAAAAAACCTCAGAGATTTAACATTTTTCACTTGCCATCGGTGTAAAAAAACTCTCGCACATTGAATTTTATTATAAAAATCCACAAAAAAACTCAATCATTTTTTCTACCTTTTAATAACCCACTAATTACCAAAAAAAAAAGCAAAAAAAAAAAAAATACTTTTGACTCTAGAAGTCTCGAATATTTTCATAAATTTCTCTCCATCGCAATTCAATAATCAATCAATGAATCAATCAATTAGTTAATTAATTTTATAAATAAATCACGTGATCCACAATGCATGAAATATTCACCAAATACGCAGGATCTATGCGCGCGCGTATCGAAGTTGATTTTTAGATAATAAGAATTATGGTATTTCGTAGAATTTAATAACAAACAAGCAAACAAACAACAAAATAAATAAAACCACGTAATAAAACGGTTTTTTCGTATTTTTTCCCCTGACAGTGGTTTACACGTTTATTATTTCATAATGTATAATTATCCATTAATTATTGATTTATTAAATTTTTAGAATTATTAATTCTTTGGTTGAAAAGATAGAAGAGGGAAGGGTTTTATGCTTGAAACTAAATTTAAAAAAGAAAAATAAAAATAAAAAAACACCAGCAATAATGTGTTCTAATTAGCACTATAGTGCAGCTGTGATGTGATTTTCAACGGTTGTTGGGGATATGCAGAACACGAGTAGAGTGAAAAATAATTTTTTTGTTTAGCAAAAAAAAAAAAAGAAAAAAATGTTAATAAAAGGTATTTATATATAGATGAATTATTAAAAACGAGTACCTGTTGCAATTGTTGTCGAGTGGATTGGAAAAAAAATTGATGGGGTGACTTAATAATATGGATAATGATAGAGAGATCATATGGTGATGATTAAGGGTGAAAGGGAAATGGAAAAAAAAATATTAAATTATGTAAATATGTTATTGATTTGTTGAATTAACGTGGGAACCACTGGAGGGGGGGGGGGGGGAGAGAGGTGAGAGTACGATAATTCCGATGTTATTTCGAGGATGAAAAAACCGATTTAATCATAGAATTTATTCCCCCTGGATCCTCCCTTCTTTTCCCTCAGCCTCTTGCATTATTACATATTAGGGAAGTGATGATGAATTGAGAAAAAAAAATTCAATGAGGGATTCATTGTTGGAATAGGGATTAGTCAATCAATGATTTATTTCAACGTAACAACAATTAATTTAATTAATTTCGAGCATTACATTAAGGTGATATATTATGTATACATAGTTTTTATTAATAGGGAACAGTCTGAGTGTGCTTAGGGTGATTGTAATAGTGTGATGTGATTTAAAAAAAAAAAAAACTGGTGAGAATGATGAAATATTAAATTTGTGATTTTTCTCATCCTCCCTACTCCCTGATTTTAGTGGATGCGAGATATTGGGGAGAGGGGGAGGGGGCAATGTCTACTGTGGAATTTTTTTATGGATGAATACGCTGGATTGTGATGAGAGTTAGAATTATGGTGGAAATTTGAATTCAAGTGGTTTGATGTTAGCGAATCAATCATGAGTTATAATAATACGATTATCTGGGTAATGAATAGTTTTAGGAGAAAATGTCATATGATCTTTTTTGGAGATAATTAAATTTTCTACAAAAAATATTTTTTGACTTTTTGTCATAAAATTGTCGATTGTCGAGATAAATTGATTTATGACATTTGACCACTTGAATAAACAAATTTTCCATGATTTGGTGCTTTTCATGATCAAGAATAAGAATGCGAGATAAAATAAAGGAAAGAGGTATTCAAAAAAAATTGAGATACTTTTAGAATTTTGCAATGAACGAAGTGTGCGAGAGCAAGGCCTTTTGTACTAAATTCTAAATTTCGATTTATATTTTTCTCAAAAAATGATGAAAAAAATTACTAAAAATAACGCAATGAGGTACATCTACACCAAAAAATTGTTATGATTATTATGAGTACAATTAAACAATCTGGAGGAGTGAGAGAGGAGTTGAATGAGTACTGAAGTCGTAAAAAAAAAAAAAAATCTGAATCAATTTTTCTTCGAGATCAGTTTTTCAAAAATATCTCAAAATCCTATCGAGATATGGAAATTTTCATACATATCTTTTTTGTAGCCCTAATTTTTCTCTATCAAAAAGGTCCCTATAAAAATTCCTCCATCTCCCTCAGATTTGAAGATATTCATAAATAATCACCTTTCTCACTGACTCCTGAACCCCAGAAACAACAAATATACTCAAAAAAAACAATTACACAAAATCTTTTCCACCTCCTCTTGACTATCATTAACAAATTGATGATAACGCGTTCGGCTTTTATCGTATTTTCCCTGTATTATTGTAAAGTCGTTGGACGTTTCATTCTTTATGAAAAAAATTCAGCAGAACACGTGAGAATAAATAACTAAAGAAATGAAAAATTGACAAATTAATAATGAAGTGGTAAAAGATAATAAATCAAAAAATGCACTTCTTAATTATGCAATTATCTCGATAATGAGGGATTTTAGAGTAAATTGTCAAAAGACCTTTATTGTAGCTTATAAAATTTCAGACAAAAAAGGTCTTTTGATATTTTCCTCTAAAATTACGTATTGAGAAGATAACTGTACAGAAATAAGTTGATTTATAACATTTTTACCACTCTGTCATTTTTATTAAATAAAACAACACCTGAAATATTCCAACGACTCAAAAAAATATTTCAAGGCCTTCGTAGCCACCTCTCGGACTGATTACATAAATTTAGGACTAAAACAGTAAATAAAAAAATATGAAAAAAAAGAAGTAATAACGTTATAATTAATTCAAAGCTGACGAGTGAATGATGAAAGAACGTGATGATAATTCTTTGCAAGTCTTTTTTAGAAGAATCAGAGTTTCTATTGTACTCTTGTTTCGAAAGTGACCAGAGGAAATGAGAAACAGATATTTTTACGTTGTTTGTTAATATATTAAATATAAATATATTCGTCTGTCTGAGAAAAAAAACCCCAACAGGGCATGCTTTTGTTTTTTTTTTTTGTGCACTGGTCTAGATGTTGAATGAATAAATGAAGAAAATGAGGAAAATAATGATTGAAAATTAATAAAAATGATTTAGAGACATAATACAGGATAAATTAAGAACATTAAGATCACTAAGAACATAAAAAAAAATTATCTCATTCTCCCGCAAAAAACGAGAAATCATTAATTCGCTTGTAACAAAGCTTTTGAATACCAAAAGACATTTTTTCATGATAAAAAACAACAAATGGACTCTCGTTCGATTTCATTTTTTGCTGCATAATGCGCGCTGTTCTTTCGTACGTGTGATAAAAAAAATAATAAAACACGTATGAAAATGAAATTGATGGTAAAAAAATTAATGTCAGCCCAATCCTATTCTTACAGGGCAAATTAACAAGAGCTTTATGGCACAATCCAGACGTCTCGCTGAGTGACGCGTTAATAACTCTGATCCATTGATATTATCCTCAGTGATTGGCTTGTATATTATTAGCTTAGTTGCTTAGGAAATTATTAAAATTTAGAATGTGATCGTGGGTGTTAATTATTTTATTTATAAAATAAAAAACACGAAAATTAAGCTCAAAATTAATACATTGAGAATATTTCCAGAAATATGAGGTTTACAAGAATTTAATAAGAGACCTTTTTTGTATAAAATTTTCTTATCTACAAAAAATGTCTTTTGACATTTTCTCTTAAAACCACTAGTTTCTAAAATATTCCCAAAATAATCTATCTGCATTTAAAAAAAAGCTTCTAATCAACAAATATTGAGAAAAAATAAAAGAAAATTTGTGCTTAATTTTATAAAACGATCACATTCTCCCTTGATTGTCGATACAAGAACTGATGCTACTTCGTGAGACTGCCCCGTGGGAGCCTTATATTGATGAAAAAAAATAAATTACTAATTAAAAAAAAAAAACATAACGAGAAAAACGTCGCATGGAATGAATTATAAATTGCTGAGCGTCAGTTAACCACTGGAATCGGGTACATTGAACTTGTGATATTAAAAACAAAACGAGAAGGAAAGATAACCGATTGTTGATTGCCGATGGAGATGAAAAAATGCTGGATGCAGGTGAATGTGCGTTAATTTATGATGAAAGAATGGGACACAAATGTGGGAAAAAGTAGAAAAAGAAAAATTGAAAAATTATCACGAATTATTGGCTGCGAAGCTTTTGTGCAGCATGAGACAATTAATATTCAGTTTTATTATCCTGTCAGTGACTAATTAATTAATCAAATCGAATAAATTGATGATTAAAAATTCTTGAAAGTCACGCGTGGCATTACCCATTCATAAATATTTTTCATTTACACATAAACACAGTCTAATTAATTATGAGGCACAAGTAAAAGTTGTTTTTTTTGTTATTATAATAATTTGAAATAAATATAATGATATATATATGAGATAATAAAACGAGCGAATCGTTGATCGACGTTTTTACTATCTGTTGTAAATAAAATTAGGCCCAAGGTGCAGCTAATAACGTAGATATTTCATGAGAATGAAGGTATCATTAATGACATTTACACTGTAAGTACCTTAGGAAACATGTGGAATAGAGAGAATTTGAGAGGGGAGTGAAATTATGGGTAGAATTCACGTACACAATGTGAATGATTAATACAATTATTTAATTAAATCATTATTACTTATGTAAACGTCGACTACTTGAATGATTAAACAGAGTTTTTTGAAAAATATATCAGGTTTTTTCTGTCATTACTTATTTAATATTTTTTTTATACCGTTTGGAGAATTGATTTTTTTTTTTATTTGATTTTACCTAAAATCTGAGTTCATCTAATTTTTTTATTTGCCATTTTTTTTTTTTCATCTGTCAACAGTTTTGTTCATCCTCCCTTACTTCACAATTGCCCCTGTGGCCTAATGGATAAGGCATCGGTTTCCTAAACCGGGGATTGTGGGTTCGAGTCCCACCAGGGGTAAAATTCGATTTTTGTGAAGTGAAAAACAATGAAAGAGCACATTTTTGTGGCTTCCAGCCCTCAATAACACTCATATCAAACCAATGAATCATATTGGAGTCAATAAAACGGTTTAATAGAGGTATTTCTAACAAATAAGACACAATATTTCCATAACGTCGAATATTGACAAATTTATTTATTCAAAAAATGAAAGAAATCAATAACGAAGTATTTAATCAAAGGATAATAGAATAGTCGATTTTGTTCATCTTATTAAATATCGATTAATCTCGATAATGAGTCATTTTAAAAGAAAATGTCAAGAGATACTTTTTGTAAGAAATTTTTTCAGCTACAAAAAAGGTTCTTTGACATTATTTATTCAAATCACTCGTTTCTGAGATATCCACACAATTAATGAAAATGTCAAATTATTATGATTCATGACTTTGTTAAAAAATGTACAGTAAGTTATTCTACTGTGAAATTATATCAAGAATGTATTACGTTCTGCTGTTCTCCATCCAATTGCACACATCTTTCATATACAAGAGATTGGGAGATTGTTGTTTAGCCTCGGCTCTTGTTATTCTGATTTCTCCTGAAAGTTCTTTTATTAGAATCCTTGACACTGCCAGCCAATTGTCCCTGTTTTCTCATTGCGTGGAGCTTCTTATTCTTAGCGACAATGTCAGGCCTTTTTCCAGTGCTTTTTGAGCCTGGCTGACTGTACTGAACATTGATTCTACGACCTAAGAGGGTGGACTCGTGGAGAGACAGACCTTTCTCGTAATCTGTACTGTTTGAGAATTCTACGTAAGCAAAACCACGTGGTTTGTTGTTATCTGTGGGAATTCTAACACTGGCGATTGTTGATACTTTTGTGAGGAAATGTTTCTTAATGTCGTCTTGTGTTGCTCTGTAATTTTTAAAAAATATCATTATCATTATTACAGTCGAATAATTGAATTTGAATTATTTTATAAATATCTTTGAAACTAGTAGATTTAGAGGAAATTATGAAGAAAACTTTTTTGTTGAGAATGAAATTTTCTACAAAAAACATCTCTTGACAAATGTCTCTAAACCCCATGCTTCATTAGATAATCGCTGAACAATCACACAAGTTTAATAAAAAACTTACGCATAAGGTAGATTTCCAACGAAGAGAACATATCTTGTCTTCTTTTCTGAATTCTGCTGCTGTTGTGGATTCTTGACAGCTTGTTCAGGTTTCACTGTTTGTTTAACGACCTTCTGTGATTTGGGGGCTGCAGGTTTGACTTTTATTTCCACTTTTTCTTTCTCTTCTTCTTCCTCATCATCATCATCATCATCATCATCATCATCATCATCATCATCATCATCAACATCATCACTTTCAACTTCTTGTGAAGTGTTTAAAGTGCTATCAATCTCTTCAGAATCTTCTTCCTCTTCTTCCTCCTCCTCATTATCATCATCATCATCATCATCACTATCAACCTCTTTTGAAGTATTCAAAGTGCTATCAATCTCTTCAGAATCTTCTTCCTCTTCTTCCTCCTCCTCATTATCATCATCATCATCATCATCACTATCAACCTCTTTTGAAGTATTCAAAGTGCTGTCAATCTCTTCAGAATCTTCCTCACTCTCATCATCATCATCACTCTCAGGTTCCACCTTAGCTACTCCCTTTAGCCCCTTACTCTTCTTTCCAATTTTACCCCCTTCAACCTTAACAACTTGTTTACCCATTTCCTGTTTCACAAACTTACCAACAGCTTTAGCCTTTTCCTCCAATTTCTTAGTCTTCTCCTGCTCAGTGGCCTCAGTCTCACTTCTTTTCATAACCATTTTATGTCTCCTGATCTTCCTCTTCAAACTCTCAGAGAGCTTCTCCACTTTGGGGAGTTGTGCAGGAGGTGTATAAGTTCCCTCCTCAATCCTCAATTTCTTCTGCAAAGCTGCCAATTTCCTTCTCGCAGTCCTACTCAATTGTCCTCTACTCTTCATGTTCTCAATCCTGATTTTAATCTCATCAGCTGACAATTTAATGTTCTCTGGTCGGTATTGACCATTCTCTTGTCTCTTTTCTTTTCTGAGCATCTTTCTCTTGTCTTTTGCTTCCAATTTCTTCTGGAGAACCTTCAATTCCCGATCTTTCTTCTGCTCTGGGCTTTGTTCAGGCTTTTCCACATTTTTCTTCTCCTTTTTTATTTTTTTCACGACTACTTTAGGGTCCTGTGGTTTTTTTATAACGTTTTGTTGGACTTGTGGGGCTTTCTTGGGCTTTTTCTGATTGGGATTGCCACCGTTGGCAGCGGCACCGTTGGTTTTGGGCTCTTTCTTAATTTTTAATTTTTTGGGGGCACCCTGAGAGGGTAATCCGGCTTTTGCAGGAGCTTCGGATGCCTCTAGAGATCTCTTATTTCCTTTTTTCACCATTTTCTCTGCAAGCAATTGATTTTTGGGGGAATCAGTAATTTGAGAATATCATCTAGAGTATTTTATAATTATCACGAGTTTTTTTTTTTTTTGAGATATCGATAGTATTTTTTCGGGTTAGAAATTTCTCCTTCACGTTGTTGAAATATTCACTACAAACTAACCTTAAAATTAAATTCACCGCATTATTCAACTTGAGTGAATTGAGGGTTTTATTTCTAATTTTTATTGAAGAATGAGGGGTAAAATGGGTCACAAAATCATTCTAAATCATACATATTGTCCTGAAATCTTTAAATATCCACTGAGATTAGATAAAAATCATTGAAATTATTTAAACAACTTTTTTCAATAATTGAGAAGAAAAAATTAATTAAAATAATTAGTTTTAAAGAATGAACATTTGAAGAAAATAATAGAAAGGGATGAATAATTGAATAACGAAATAGGAATCATGTGAAATCTTCAAAGAAAATGTGTTCACAAAATAAAAATTGAATTAACCGAAAAATCAATGGCTCATGCTCATTCATTTCTCAATTTTTATGAATAAATAGAGGTGAATATTTAATAAATAATCAAAATTACCTGATTTAATTAGTTGAATAGCTTTGAAAAATTTGAGACCACGTGTCTAATAAAAACTCCGAAATGTTCGTTGAATCGAAGTTACCACGCTGCAGTGAATGTGTGGAAATATGAACATAACCTCCAAGAATTTTTGATGAATATCGACGCCAGCGCCGTTGGTATAGAATGAGGGTTTGGGAGGGGGTATTTGGGCGGCAAATACAGCAATGGAGCCGGTTCGCTTGGTGTGAACAGGCATTCGTTGAGGTTATGAATTAATTTTCGAGATTTTAATTAACGATTTAAAAGTTAAAAATGGGTGATTCTGACTTTAATGAGCTCCTGAGGTCTGCGGAGCAGCTTTCTGCAGCTGTTGAGGGATCTGGAGAGCTTCCCCAGGTTGAGAGAAACCTCAGGCAGATTTTAGAGGCGTCCAACGAGCTGTGGTCTCGTGTAACGCAGAGTGGAACTCAGGATACACAAGTTCAAGCGTAAGAATAAGAATTATCATTTTTTACATTTATTTCAATTATTTTTGAGTATTATTCGTACTTTCAGGAATTGTTTTTTTTTTTTTGCTTAAATTTTTGTTCGTTTCTTGGGTACAGGCACTTGTTGCTGGGCTCGAGGGGAGTGGATTTGCCACAGATATCACAGAAGCTGAATTCTCTAAGTGCTAGGCGTACTTTTGAACCATTGGATCCAATCGCTGATACTGATATCGTTAGTTATTTGAGGAATGAGAAGGAAAATGCCATTCTGTCGATCATTGAGCAAGTTCATAAAGATGTAAGTGTTTTTTTTAATTTATCGATTAAAATCACTGATTATTGAGATAATTCAATATTCAATAATATTAGATGAAAAATTTACTTGTCCTCAATCTCTTCAACGTATTCACTAAAAAACCTCATGATCCACAGACCTTCGAGCTCAATCGTGTCCAGCAAATGGAGCACATGCTTGGCGAATGGAAACAAATGCGTTTCGAGATAATAAACGCCATGACAGCCCCCTCAGGTGAACTAGTAGACCTCCGTGGCATACCCCAGCGTACAAAGCTCGCCGGCTCCATGGTCTCCGGGCTCTCAAACATCGAGACAGCCTATGCAAAAGAGCTCCAAACCTACAACGACCACGTTCTACGAGGCATCTCTCGTCCCAGCCTCTTCAATGTCTTCTCTCGTGCCTCCGAGGGCTTCAACGACAAGAAGATTCTCGATATGTGGAATATGGTAAAAGTAATGGTGAACATTCCCACGACACCTCGCGGTGACCAGATAAAATCTCGCACTAGCCCAGAAGTTGAACAAACCATTGTCTCCCAGGCTCGGAAGTACCTTGAAAATCGTTACAGAGACTTTATGAATTCTTTAGTAAACGAGAATCTAGCTCAAGCAAAACGTGGAGGAATACCCGGCACAGTGCCCCTCGTAAAGAGCTTCGTGGGTATAAGAATCCAGAACATGAGAGACCTGGAAGATGCCCTAGTGGACGACAGACCAATATGGCCATTAATATACTACTGCATGAGGGCTGGTGATTTTCAAGCAGCTCTCCAGTGCCTAAAACAATGCTCCTCATCCTTCCAAGAGTTTCGTCAGGCACTCGAAGAGGCCTCCAAGAACTTCCAGAGACGTCCAACCACTCGAGGAGAATCCATAGTGAAATTACACTACAGAAAACACGTTAGATCCTCAACAGATCCCTTCAAAAGAGCAGCATACTGCGCTCTAGTTCCCTGCGATCCTGACGATCTCCACTCTGAGGTCATCTGCACAGCTGATGACTACCTCTGGTTAAAACTCTGCCAAGTTCGTGAGCAGACTGATTCAGAGCACAAACTCACCCTTGACAGCCTTCAAACAACAATCCTAGAGGTTTATGGAGAGAGTTATTATCACGCCCATGAACAGCCATTCTTATACTTCTCAATGTTATTTTTAACTGGACAGTTTGAAGCTGCTATTGAATTTTTAGCTAGAGGAGCTGGAGCTAGACATCTTCCTCATGCTGTTCATCTAGCAGCTGCAATGCATGAACACAGTCTTTTGGCACCATCTCAGAGTGTTCTAGCTCCTTTGATAACGGTGGATCCTGCTGATAAACCTCCTGCCAAGCGTTTAAATCTTGCTAGATTGATTTTGCTTTATGTCAAACGATTTGAAAGTTCAGATCCCAAGGAGAGTCTTCATTATTTGTTCTTGTTGAGGTGTATGAAGGATCCTCATGGAAGGAACATGTTTGCAGCTTCAGCAGCTGAAATGGTGGTTGATGCTTCACCACAGAATCGTGCACTACTGGTGGGGAAAATTGATGGGGATAGAAGGCTTCCTGGTGTATTGGATCAGTTTCAGATTAATACTGATGATGTTATCAATATTTGTGCTGAGACACTCTACAGAAAGGGGCTGTTGGAGGACTCTGTAACCATGTATGATCTTGCTGGTAATCATCAGAAGGTTTTGGAGATTATGTGCACTTTGTTGGCGCAAGTGGTGAGTCAGAAGAGTGTGGCTGGGTCTTTGAGGAGTAGATTGCAGGGTATGGCTAGTGATATCAGTCTGAGGTATCAAGGAATTGCTGTTCAAGTGCCAGCGGAATTGGTCGCTGCTTTTTATACGTTGAGGGATCTTATGGTGTTTTTTGATCAGTTTCATGAGGAACAGTTCCAGACTGCTTTGAGGACCATTGCTGACTCCAAGCTGCTGCCTCTTCATGTTAGGGAGGTTGATGAGAGGGTTACGGCATTGAGGAGGGTCTCTCCGGAGGTCGCTGGGACTCTTTCTGACGTACTTTTGGCTACTATGACGATTATCTACAGGCAGTACCAGAAGATGAGGGCATCGGAGCCTGGTGATGAAGTGGCTAGGGAACAGCAGCTTAGAAATCTCAGGGAACAGGCTAGGGCTCTTACTAGCTTCGCTGGGACTCTGCCTTATAGAATGCCCAATGAGACTAACAGCAAACTTGTGCAGATGGAGATTTTGATGCATTGAGAGGGATTTTTTTTTTCCATTCATCACTTATTATACTTTAGGTTTATTTGAATTTCTTGCAGTTTTCTTGATGGTAATTTGGTAATTAATTTTGTAAGTTTTTGTCAGTTAATATACGTAAATTGATGATGACGTGACTTTATTGTACGTGTGATTTATAATTTTTTAAGAAATCATCGAAATTTAGTACTGAAGGGTGAAAATAGAATTTCGATAGTTTTCAATTTGTTTAAAATTGAATTGTCTCGAGTATGAGGGATTTTAGGGGAAAATTACAATTTTTTTTTGTATGATTAATGATTTTTGAGACAAGTGGATTATTAGCGGGGATAGTGAATTGGTGAGTGATATGTGACAATTCTTGGACGGAATTCTTGGATGCTTGGAGGTGGTGTCGATATTTATTAGCCGTTGGTATCGTCCGAGTCTGAGAATCTCATTGAGATGATTGAGATGCCACTGCTGAGATCCTGGACTTTACCCTCTTTCATCTGAAAATTCAATATTATTTGAAGGTACGATATAAAAATCATTGAATAATTTCCTCTGGAAGAATCATAATTCAAACTTACCGCTCTGTAATCTAAAATCATCTCTTTGAATGCTAAAAAATCAGTGAATGTTTCAAGAACTTCAAAGACTTCACCATCTAATTCAGGACTGCGATCACTTGAAAAAAGAAGGAGAAAATAATTTTAAAAAATATTGAATACACCAATTGAATAAATTAATCTACCTCAATTGCTTCACGAGATACTCCATAGAAAACCCAGGAATTATCCTCTTCAGACTCTCTTCAATATACGACTCTATGGCCTTATGCTAAACAAACCCAACAATAATAAACAATAACCCCATTTCCATCATCATCAAAACTACCTCGACATCATTAACTTACATATTCATCAAAGATGTCCATATAAATGAGTTTATTCTCCTCGATCGAGTCGAATTCTCTCCAATATTTCTCCAAGAAGTATTGTTGGGTTTCCTGAAATTTTGGTTCTAAGAAAAAAAATAATAAAAAAAAAACGGAAAACAAATGAAATTAGAGAATAAAATAGAAAATTTTGAGAATAAATAAAGGAACAAGAAAACCTACCCATGAGAATATCCTCAATATATCCAATAATTACATCAAAACTCTCTTCTTTTTCTTCTTTCTGACCCTCTTTTGTCGCCATAGTTCAACTTATCTCCCCTACGACTCCAAAAATTTTTAAATATCAATTGAATAGAGCTAAATTATCTCAATTCAACAATCCTAAATAAACTCCAAATAAAAGTCTTCAATCACTCCTTTTTATCTGTTTTGTTGATATTGGTAGATCCGGTAGATACCACACGATAGGTTAGGTCTCCCTCCCCCACACCATACGCACAACCAACCAATCAGAAACGATCCTCTTACATTTTAAAATCCCAATTCAAACGGTCGAGAACAGCTGAGAGTGACTTTCAATAGACGTGTGACCGTGCATCAACACTTTCCAGTTATTATCTCAAAATTCACGTGTTTCTGTTGATATACAAGTGTCCATCACAATTAAAATACTAGTAAAGTGATTGTTACAGTGTTTCTGATGTGATAAACATCCTTCCTCTCTTTAAATAACTCCAGATTAGAACGAAAATTCCAACAAAAAACGTAAAAGTGTTATTTTGACCCTAACTGCTCCAAAAATAACAAAAGCCTCAAATTTAACGAAAAAAAATTGCAATTAAATCGCTCAAAATCAGAGAATGGATATCTACACATTTGATAAAAGTCTCCAAGAACGTTTAGTGGAGTTCGAGGAGATTTTATCAGGTCGTGGAACAGTGGTTCCAGCATCTCGAATAAAGCACGAATGGACATTCCACATAGAACTGGTGATTGAGCCAGTGGGATGGCAGGCACTTTGGAAAATTCCACGATTGACATGCCAAGAGTTTGAGATTCATTATCCAACTATTGTGGCTGTGCAAGTGGAGAATGTAGATTGTTCTGAGCTATCAGCATTGGTAAAGATTGTTGCTGTTCAGGATGAGATACATTTGCCAGAGAAGTGTGATGTGGCTTTGATAGAATTGTATCCCACAAGAGATCAGGAGAATTCAGCGATTGATTCTGTTGGAACAGCCAATTGCATAGATCAGTTGAGGTTCTTTTACAATCATTTGTGGATGCCATGGGACTCTGATGATGATGATAACTCTGACTGGGTGACGAGTCATCTGGAGACAAGAATCAGGCTATTTTTTGATATGAAACGAGGGGATGTTAATAAGGACACTTGTGACATCATCAGAACATTGATTCGAGAGGGAAAGGAGATCAGTGCAAAGATTTCGAGGCTTGAGGAGGATATGTCGGATGAGGAGGGGGAAACCAAGTGTCTCGTTGACGAGGGGAAAGCTTGTCAGCTGGTGAAACTCCATTTTAGGCTTATGCAGATCAAGACTGAGATGGATGTGCTGGAGAATCCAGCGATGAGGGACATGCTACAACGAAATCCAAACTCTGGGATCAATTCTGTGGAGGTGAAGAGGAGGGAGAGCAGAGGGAGGAAGATCGAAGCTTACTTTGTGTGGCATGGAGGGGCACTGGAGGAAACTGTTGGAGGGCTGGAGAAGGCGAAGGAGTTTTTGCCTGATGATGTTTTTATTAAGTGAGGTTTCTTTTACAAATTATCTGGGGATTTGTACTTTTTTTTGGGTATATCTCTGAAAGGGAGAGGTTTAGGGAAAAATGTGAAAAAACGTTTTTTGTGAGAATTTTTGTTATCTAGAAAAAAGGTCTTTTGACTTTTCTGGCTGAATGGAGTAGTTCTGGAGATATTTGGAAAATAGTCTGGATGAAATTTTTGAATTAATTAGATGGGGATCTTGGGATTTTTCAGGACCACGGGCTGCATGCAGGAGGCTCTTCACAGCTCGGAGAAAGGAGACAGGATTGTTCTGGGTGAGGGGGAGCATTTGATAGTGGGAGCAGGAGGACTGGAGGAGGGTGGAAGGATTATGGGTATTGGGGATTGCAAAAAGACTCTTGTGTGCGCCAAAGAGAGCACTGCTGGACCTTCTGTACTGGACTTTTCTGGAGGAGAGGTAATTATACTAGTCAAATTATGCAAGTCAATGAGTCGAAACAGAGTCCAAACAAATTGTGAGAAATTCACATGATTCTGTTTTTTTTTTTCATCAGATAATTCTCCAAAATTTGAGTCTCGATCTTGGTGAACTGCAGGCAGGAATTTTAGTACGAAAGGGCACAGTGGAGATAACCAATTGTCGAATAGTGGCATCGAATCAGAGTGTTGTTAAACTTGGAATTGTTGTTTTACCAGAAGCAAGGCTTGTTATCAAAAAATCATCTTTTGTTGGGCTTGGAACAGCTGTTGTTATTCATAATGGTGGAGAGTGTCGAATGGAAAATTGTGATTTTGAGGACTGCATTGAAGGACTCCAGGTAATTGAGAATCTTGAGAAAAATGTTAAAAATGTTTAAATGATGGTAATGGACGATTTCTTCAATTATTTCTAATTATATTGTTTGATTTTTAGCTCCAGGATGGAGTAAAATTCCATGCAGTTCGTTCAAAATTTTTTAATTTCAAAGAATACGCCATTCGCATGGAAACTGAGAAATACATAACTGGAACAGAGAGCAAAACTGGAGGTACTGAGCTCCTTAACGACGTTGAAGAGGTGACCCTTGAGGAGTGTACATTTTCTAATAATCTGAAGGGAGACGTTGCAATAAGACCACGATTGTCAGTCGCTCTCTCAGCCAAACACGACAATGCAATGGAAATTGTTCCTTAAACTCTTGGTTTCAGTGCCTCGTCTTTTGTATTCGTATTTCTCGTAAATTCTTGTTCTTATGAATCTAACTAAAAATGAAATATTTTTTATTTTTAACAAATTAATGATTTCTATACTAGAAGAATCTGATAATTTTTATTTTTAATAAAAAATAAAAATGTTCAATTTTTTTTTGTTCTCAATTCTAAATAATTCAATTTAATTTCATCAAATAACCTCTCAATTTGATCAATTTTTCATTTATTCATACATTGGAAATAAAATTATAAAATTATTGGGAACTTCATATTCACCCTGATGAGTGAAGGGGGTGAACTTTAGCAAATACGCCGATCATAACACAATTGATGAAGTGAGGTCAGGCATAGTCTTCTTCAATTTGCGGTAGATAATCGCTCTCTGTTTCATTAGATTTATAGAGTTAGCGAGTCGCTCGTCAAGGTTCTTACGAATTGCATCACATTTGTCCTTGGAAAGAGCTGAGAATTTCTTCTTGCAGTGAGTTTGATTTTTACGAATCGATTTCCGCGATTCGTCAGCGAGGGTGAAATAGGCTTTCAACTGCCCAATACGTAGTGAGCACGAGTGGTAGATGAGAGTTGAACAGAAGGGTTTAAGTCGTACCTAAAATTGAATTAAGTAAATCATGAGAATTAAAATTGAGTGCCTTTCAGACGTGCAAGTTAATTGAGAAGAATTTCAGTGGACCATTTCTCATGGTTATCATTTTAATTGCTAAGAAATATTTTTTTTTGTCAAATGAAACTTTTTTTCACCTCGTTGTACTAAAATTTACACAAAGGTTTTTTTTTTCATTAAGAAATTTTTTTGTTCGGCATCATATCATCATTCATAGAGACCCTTACAGAGTAAGTTTATGGCTCACATTATTGACAAATGTTCCCGCGCTGCTTCCCATGTCAGTGAACATGAACCCAACTTTTGTGCGGTTGATGTAAAGGTGAGCCCGTGACACGCTCTACAAATATAAATCAGTCCAAATTAGTACGTATTCTCATAAACGGGATGAAATTAGTATGTATTCTTAAACATACTCATTTCATCTTGTTCACTCTAGTCTCTTGCCTATAGGTCATTCTTGAGAAGATTATCCGTCGTGGGAATTGCATTGAGTACCCAGACTTTGTCGTGGGGGAACAGGCGACTGCAGCGCCGAGCGGCCATTTTCCGAAGCTTCAGTGATGAAGGAGACAAGATGGCGTCTGGACGTGCGTTAGACAGTAATAGACGCCACAGCTCTTCGTTTTCATTGAAATAACGAAAAAAAGAATAAAATGTCATGATCCGTCATTTTATTCATCAGTAAACAATGAAATAATTATAATAAATACACCAAATATATCGAAAATATTTCCAAAAAGTTTAATTCCTATGAAATAACCAAAACGCAGTGTTTCAACATGTGAAAAGTGTTATTCCCATCACCCACAAGATGGCGCCAGCAGTCCAATAAACTCATTTCCATTGTTTTCACATGCCTTCCACGAATTCGCAACAAATAAACACCGGTACTCTGTATTTATCAACAAATAGTGATTAAAATTCAATGAGACGTCCCTTCAAATTACGCAAAATATTCCTACGAACTACCACAAATCAAAAAATTCTGGTGAGTGTCATTGAAAATTCTCAACAACTAATTAAATAATATATTTGGAGTTTAATCCACAACGACATAACCTCCTCCTGAATATTTTGCACGTGTGTCTCAAAAATGATAAAAACATCCTCACAATTAATCAATTCCCCACATAAAAAATTAATTAACGACCCAAATTAATTCATCACCCCCTTCCCCCAGCAAATAACTTTAAATAATTGAAACAATTCCTCCATAATGTACCCCATGAACGCTCGATATCACAAAATAATTATGCACAATTCATTCCTCCGTTTCATAATTAATTTCCTGTTCCAACACATCCCCATAATTGTGAATTAATTAACCGTGAATTCAGCCTGACATACACTAGATCATTTCTATTGTTGAGATATACAAACGTAACACGTGTTTTATTAAAATAATGCAACAGTATTGGTTACTAATTTTGGAGGGCAGATGCGCCTACTCGGAATGAAAATAATGGAAATCTATTTTTGATGAGGGAAGTAGACAACATTTGGGTTCAAGGGATTTATCGTGATTATATTTAGGAGTGTATCAGTTCTTGATATCCTCGGGATGTTTATTAGGGATAAGGGTTTTTTTTTTATCGAGTACTTGAGGTTCATAAATCACCTTCTGGAGATTCAAAAGCCTTTGGAATATTTTTGGAGGAGACCTTGGACTAATAAAGATAGTCAATAAGTTGCTTTATCAGTTTTATGAGGATCACCTGGATAAACCATCATCATGTACTGAAATAGACAATTATTATTAGTGAAGACAGTTGTTTAGATATAATTTTTACATTTGTCTATTTATAAACGCGTAAATCCTTGATTTTACTCCATAATTGGCTTCCATTTTGGTGCAGTTGTCCATTGGGTAATTAGTAATTCTCTTGGGCTTTCAAATGGTTTAGTTTTTACCTTCGTTGATGTTGAAAGTGTATTTTTCAGGTTGAGAAGAAGTTTTAATTGAGTCGTTTGACTCTGATGTCGTGAAACAAAATTTTTTTTTTCCTCTTTCTTCAACAATTGATGGGGGTTTGCTATGACATTTTTTGCTGTTATCTAATGCAATTGTTGACTCTGTTATTGATTATTCAGTGATGATATTGGAGTTGGTGGTAGTGCAGTTTATTGTTCAATCCTTTTCGATTTCAAGAGTGAGGGAAATGAGAATTGTGACATTATTACGTATTCAAGGGTTTATGCATTGATGATATAAATTAAATGGATAGAATGTGACACACTTTGTTACATCAATATTACGTTATTGGAAATGTGACTCAATTTTCCGACTCTGCTGGAACATTTATGACATTTAAAATATTTCTTGGAATGGTTTTTTTAATCCCTTTAATTATCGAAGATATCCCTTCTGGTGACGCTAATCACCTGAAACAAAATATGACATTTTCTAGGGTGCGTTGGTGGAATACATTTCTTATTTCGGTTGTCTGATTGGATTGTCATTGTTTTTGTAACGGAGAGGCCGCGTAAATATATAAATAAAACGGAATGAATAACACTTATTATTTCAGGTTGTTCTATTATTGTATTCTATTATTTAGATACTTTCATCTTCAATATTTTGAAAAGGGTTTTTTCATCGACTCGGGAATTTTTTAAAAATATTACTAGAAAATACAAATAGGGATTGAGATAAACATCGGTTTCACCTATTAACTGTCATGATGTACATATTATTTTGAAAATATCTGGTAAACCAATGGATTAATCGAAAAATGTCAAAAGATCATTTTTGTAGTCTACAAAATTTTCTACAAAAAAGGTCATCTGATATTTATCACTAAATTCATCAATTTGAGAAATAATTCCAGAATAATATGTTCTCAATTTTTTCAACTCATCTCCAGTCATTTCAAATAGTTCCAACTCCTTCATTCAGTGCCAGAAAAGATGAAAGTATCCAGATCCATTAAAAATAGATCTCGAAAGTGGATTTTTATTAGTAATTAATCATCACTCCACTTGGCATTTTACAAGACCGAGAAATAAAAATCACTCTGCCAAAGAAACCAATATGACTGATATCTCAAGAGCAATAAAAACCAGAATGTATTACCCTTTATACTCCTTTTTTGGTCACTTTCATTTTGTGTTAGTGTTACGATACACTGTTCGACATAAGAGAGACACATAATACTGTAGTTTATGTGCTTCTACAGTTGTCCTATTTTCTAAAGTAACCCATAAAAATGCAGTTGTTTCGTTGGTACTATTGCAGATCAAACGAGATAGTGTCCCACGACGAGATCCACTGACGTCTCTGGTGGTTGGTGGCAGTGGTGAACGTGAGGTGTTGTATCAACGTGTGGGAATACCACAGGAATTACTGAGGAGCTTGGGTCACCAGTGTTGGTTATCAAATAAATTTTCCAACATGGATGAAACTAGTGGACCAACTCTGGCTGCTCAACCCATTGATCAACAGACTCAATTTGGCAATGCCAGAATTTTGGAGCCCTCAGAATGCATTTTTGTATTTAAGGATACAGAGTCGGATTATGAGGAACCAACGAGTGGTGATGAGGTAAGTGCTGCCTTGCTTTTTTTTTTTTGCTCATTTTGCGAAATTTCATTATTTTAGGAGATAGTTAGCGAAAGTTTCCACTGTAATTTACAGTGTCTTTCGCTGATAATTCCTTCATTATTCGTCACTAGTTCAAGAGTTATTCGCTAATTGATATAACTAAAATGTCTGGACTAATGTTCTGATTGTTACCAATTCACTGAAAATTGGATAATAGATTTTTTATAGGGAAATTTGGTGAATAATTGAATTAAAATAGAGTGAAGAGCTAGTAATGCACTTCCTGTGGGTAAATCGATGATTCTTTGAATATTAATGATAATCCATCACCAAAATCATCAATTTTACCCGATTATTGATTAAATTTCTTCATTCTTTATTGGACAAGATTTTTATCAAACTGAAAATTCCAAGTTTTAGAGTTTCAACCCTAGAGTTTAATGCCAATACTCCATTACTTTCCTTAAATACCGAAAAAGATCATTGAAACTTGTGCAAAGTGAATTTATATCCCTCTTCTGAAAGTTAGCGAGAAAAAAGGATAATCGTCAACTTATTGGAATCGACAGTTTTTCCTTTTCCTTCATGATCCATTTATTATTCATGGATTACTTAGCTTATATCCTCTCCGCTTTATGCATCCGGTGAATTCACCACCAAGTTTTTTTCATTATTCACAATATCCGGTCTTCTTTATTAAATCCTCAATTGCATACATGCCATAAAGTCGTCTAAAATGGCCTCACAATGGTGCATCGTTGCTCTGAAAATATCTTCTTGACGGTCTTCTCAATGTACCGTGAGCGATCAATCTCTCTTGAAGAAGAAGAGGCTCAAAATCCCAGTGCAGTGTGGTATGCCAGCCGTAAATAAACCAACACTGGCCAGTAACGTTTTTGAGTCGAAAGCACTGATGTCCCTGACGTGGTTCAAGCCCATTTACGTTTTATCAGTATCAAGTAGTTTGAGGGTTGTTTTTTCATCATATTGTGTAGGTGGAGTTGATGGGGAAAAACATTTTTTGGGAGGGAAAAGAAATTCAGATAATTCTATGAGAAAAGATGAGGGTATCATGGATTCTAAGAAATATCTCGGGAATGAGTGGGTTGAGAGTATAATGTGAAGACCTCTTTTTTCTAGGAAATTTCATAATCTACAAAAAAGGTCTCTTGACATTTTACTCTGAATCTACTAGATTCAGAGATATTTCCAGAATAATGTGAATGAATTCGTTAGACTACTGTCTCCTTCTTTATTCGTTCCAAATAATTTCTTTCTATGAAACTAATTTATCAATTTTATTGTTATATATTATTGAAGAAAAAATTTATCAATTTGTTGAACAAGTTTTTAAAAATCAGGAAATCTGTTTCCTCACGACTTTTCATAGTGAGTTTGATGTTGAAAAAGTTGATAAGCTGGTGAAAGTATTTTCTCACAGGCAATTCAAGAGTTTCAATGTTTGAGGAAATTCTTTTTCCCTGGATAAAAAGGAGAAAAAAAATGCACATCGTGTCACTGACAATTAGGTTTTCACGTTTTTAATGCTCAAACCTATCTTTTACATTCTTCTTGGGAAGAATTAATTTATTTTCGACACTCATTCGTCGTTTTTTTCCTTTTTTTTTTTTTCACTTTGTTCTTGGTTCGTACCTATGAATTTTCCAACTCGTAGAGTACTTGGGTAGGAACGACTTTATTGCGCGTTTCGTGAGGGAGTTTAGAGGCCACTCGGAGACTTCCCGACACACGCGTTACCCCCAGCAACCCAAGAGAAATACGAGGCGAGCGAGTCCTGCTTTGAAAACAGCTTTTCCTCTCCCTTTTGTATCCCCCTATAACTCTTTTCCGTTTGATTATATCGTGATACTAGGGTCTCTACTTCTTTCAGTCTCTCTTATATTATGTTTCGGGGAGAGTTTCGTAAACTCTACTGACGAAACAACCAATTGAAATACTATTGAATTAACTCTGTACATTTTTTTGAAGAACATGATTCAGAGTGGGAAAGTTTGATTAGAAATTTTGATTAGATGCGTTATTATCTCGAAAATAAGCGGTTTTATGACAAAAAGTCAAGATACATTTTTTGTAGAGAAAAAAATTTCCTACAAAAAACATTTTCTGACATTTTTCACTCAAACAGCTTATTCCGTAAATAATTACAAATAAAGCAATAAATAAATGTTCTAGTTGACTTTTTTTTTCATCATAATTGTTGATTACTGAATTATCTTGTTATAACGAGTGATCCTAGAAGATATTCTCATTCAATCCTTTTTCCAGGAAACTTTGTCTCTTGACGTATTCTCCTGAAATCATTAACAACCAATATAATTCAGCAAAACACAATTAAGATGAATTATGTCGACTTGAATCATTCATCTACATGTTCAATGAGCCTCTCAATTCCACAATTTTTTCTTCTCAAATTGCGTTACAAAATGTCTCAAATTTTCCTACCCACAATGACTATTGTGTAGGCGACTCCTTCATCACAGACATTGAATTATAACTTGAAATTTCTCCTCCATCAGCACTAAAAACAATATTTATCGTCTGACATTATTCCTCATATATTTAGCGAGTCTAGAATTCTGGGCGATAATCCAGTAACCAACTATCAAAACTACTCAAGCAGATAATTCTCCTTTTGTGAGATAATTTAGTCACAAAATGACGAATAACAATTTTTTATTTAATCTCCAAAAATAAAGAGACGAATCCACTCGTTCAGGTCATCGTGAATCCAAGTGGCATCAAATTGGGACTATGGGATAGGGTGGGGAAGGGTAGGATGAATCAAATGAAATGGATAAACTTCTCATTTTAATCCGCAACGAGTGCCAAATGCGCCTATATGCGTATTTAAAGATATGAGACAAGACCCCAAGTAAACGATAGCTGGAGCAGGTGTTACAACTTGAATTCCACTGATTCTGTTAATCAGTTCTTCTCCATTTGCTGTTGGCTCGTGGTTGGATATCGTTGATCTTTTCAACGCGAGTTTTCATCATGGAGATTTTCGGTTAATCAGATATTTCGAGCTGTGGTGGCTTTCTGTGGTCATGATGTAGTGAATTGTGATTATTTGAGATTTCCTTGAATTTTATTTTCCTCATATCTTTGGAGTGGGGAAAATAATCAGAATTCAGACGCTGTATCCAAACTGTTTCGTGGGGGATGAAAATGTTGGAATAAAGTTGAAATTTTTAGTGAATTTTCAACCCGGGCAAGAGCAGAGTACAATTGAGGCTATTCATTTAGCAATATATCCTTCAATTCACTGGAGAATACTTGCCGAACTCTGAACCATTCAAAAGTACCTTTTGTAAAATTTGAAATGAGGGGAAACTTTTAGATACTTTTCACCAGTTTCGAAAGTATCGAAAATTGGCCGTGTTAAAATTCCTCGTTGCGCGTGAGTCACTTACGTGGTCATTTGATTTATCGAGTCGCGTAATTTGGCATCTTTTGCATTTTGACAGTTGCCCTCACTTTTGACATGATAAAATGTCAGCCGTTTCGCTGTAACTTTGCCCAATACTTCTCCAGGACCCTCCCATCTAATTCCAGTCGAGAAATCGGTGGTAAGACCACTTTGACACATCGAAAAAAAAATCAAAGTCGGAATCTCCGATTTCTCGAGTCGAGTAATTTCGCATATTTTGCCTTTTATCACTCTCCCCCACTTTTGACATAGCCTGGACACTTTTTTTTCGTTGCCCATTCAGGGAGTATTTCTCCAGGACCCCCCAATGAATATGCAATCAAAAAATTGCCAACATAAACCTTTTTACATATAAAAAAAAAAATTTTAAGTCGGGAGCTCCAAATTCTCGAGTCGCGTAATTTGCCCCTTTATCACTCTCCCTCACTTTTGACATAGCCTGGACACTTTTTTTTCGTTGCCCATTCAGGGAGTATTTCTCCAGAACCCCCCGATGAATATTCGATCGAAAAATTGCAGCCATAAACCTTTTTACATATCGAAAAAACATATCAAAGTCGGAACCTCAAATTTCTCGAATTTAGGACATTTGGGATATTTTGTCTTTTGACACTTGCCCTCACTTTTGACATACCCACTACTTTCTCCCATCTCATATGAAGCTCTCCCGAAGGTCACGTCTCCCCAACTCCCTCAACTCTCTACAAATTAAATTGAATCTCGGTGACTCTGGTAAATTACTGGTGTAAATTCACCAATCCCATCCCCCTCCTCATAATGTGCATTTGATTGGCCCGCGTTATTGTTTCTGACTGATGTGCACATTCTGCATAGAATCTGAAAGCTACATAAACCACAAGTGACGGGCCACATTTCACCCCCATTATCTCAAACTTGATCACTTCGAAAGATGATACTAAACCTAATAATTCAAGTTCTACATTATCAATTGTTCCTAATTCTCCATTTATCTCGGTAACTCTCGTCATTTCAGTAAGAAAAATCGAAAAAAATCTGCAAACGCCCGTAAAACATCAAAAACCCTAATCCTTTCTTAAGAATCAAACAAGTCACCTCAAACTTTGAACAAAGACAATCTCCCAAAAGGAATATCCATTAATACAAAATGAGTGAGGGGACCGGTGTTAGTTAGTGGAGCGTCGTGGCGCTTGTTTCGGACCAAAAATCTATTTCTGCAACCTTCTTATACGCAAGAACGTAAGACCGCGACGCGTGACGCTCTCTGTAGTTTAGCCTTTTACAATTTATCCCACCATAATTCCTTACAAAGTCTCTTCGCAATTTTCTACGCTCCAATATGCCCAGTTCTACACACCCGTTCGTTATTCTCAATGCAATGGACCTTTAGTTCACACAATTTTCTCTCATTCTCATTCTTCATATATATGTATATCTCTCTCTCTCTTGCAGACTTGTCTTGAAAATGTTTTACTGCTTCTGTTGTTTCTTATTTTCATGCACGTCCATTGCCCTGCCAAAATGTATTCCTCAACCATTGGACAGACGGTAGACTTTAAAAATGGAATGCGTTTCCTGGTTGTCAAGTGTGCGTCAGACGTATTTAGGATACATATTGTTTTTATACTTGGGACATATGGGCTTAAATGAAATAGACTATTTGTGTATATCAGTCATACTTATATATATATGATCATGATTTTATGACTAGGTTTTTTGCCTGTTGTATATACTTTCTGGTTGTGTTTATTTTTGTCTATCATGGTGGATGATTTATCGTGTTTCAATTGCGTCCGGGGCGAGTGGAGGGGGGACAATAATTGAAGGAGTGGCAAGAGATTGAATGGAATATGGTGAGTGAGAAAGTAAAAATTGCAAGTTAATGGGATTGAGTTATTTTTGGGGGAAAACCAGTTTTTGATTTCAACATTTATGTGCATTATTCAATTGGTTAATTCTGGATTCTGGAGATGAAATATAAATCGACGTCTAGAGATGATAATACATTTGGAGTGACGTGGTTTAATGATGATAGAATAGTTCATCTTTAACGTCTTGTTAAATATTGAATTAATGAGTTGATGAGTAATTTTAGAGGAAAAAGTACTTTAAAATTTTCATCTGAACTTATTTGTTCAAATTTGAGATGAGTTGTTCAATACAAAAGGCTAGAACTACCCGTGAACTGCGCGTAGTTTGATTCAAATAAGAAAATAACATCCTCGTAGTCATGGAAATGATTGATTTGACAATCAATACAATCGTTCATTGTCAATCAACTTGATGATAAAGGATTCTAGAGACAATGAATGGATTTTTTTTTTTTGTAAATTGGTAGAAGAATTATATCGATAAAATGTCAAGAGATATTTTCACCTAAAATCCTTCAATGCCCAAGATAATTTAGTAATGAGAGAAGGATTTTCACGATCCATTCACCAACTTCATTCTAAATAAATTGTAATAAATTGAATCACATTTTCTATAATAATCAATGTCTTTTTATATGAATAAAAAAAAAATCTTTCCAATATCCGTCTCAATCTCCATTAGAATACTTGTAATAAAAATCTCCAACATAATGAATGGATTCTCCTTTTGTATTTAAATCTTAAACAAACGTCATCACCTCTATGTCCAATTAAATACAATTGTCTCAACTGCAATATATCGTGTGCCGTCGCATGTGTACAAAAATGTTAAAATTTTTATTTCTTTCCCTGCACTAACCAGTCACTAATGCAATTAGTAAAAGGCATACAGTGGTGGAAGTCAAGCGTGTTATGCTACGGCCCCATTAATTTTGGCAGGTAAAACCTCAGACGCGCCCTCATCGTCGAGGATTTAATATTTTATCAGGAGAGTAAATGCTGCGGTTATTTTGGTGTTTGGCGCACTGAAGAATAGCAAGGGTGGGAGGGGGGGGGGGATAAAATGACATTGTTGTCTGTGGACCAAAACAGCTCCCCATAGAGAACTAATATATTTGTCTGATATAATTATACATGTTAATGTATAGGGGATAAATAATTAAATAATATCTGCAATGTACGTTATTCCCATTTTTAGACATATATCAACAGTTTTGGAATTGGCTGGGGGGTATTTGCGTTCCACATTTTTAGGTTAGGACGATGGAATTGATGGATGGAATGGATTTTGGATAGGTGGGAATTCCTTCTCAATATATTTAGTTTACAAATAATCCACTTAAAAAAAAAACCATGGATGAAAACTGCCATGGCGGCCTACAGTTCGTGATTCGTGATTGGTTCGTCATGGTGATCGCCATGTTGAATTTCATGGGTATGGGGTAATAATGCTCCATTTTCATGAAAAAAATCGTTTTCATCATTTGAATATGAAAAATTTACGCAATTTTATTAATACACTCTTATTCTATTGCAATTTTTTGATAGAAAATTTCCGGCATAAATTTCACGAGTTTTTTGAGTTGTATTTGCTTTCATTTACGATTAAAAAATCCAATCGCAGGCGGCAATCCAATCGACATATTCAAAATAAGGAGAGAAGGTATAAGGTATAAGGGAAAAATGATATGATCAGAACAAGTGAATAAATTACAATGAGACAATTCGTAACTATTGAACTTGGAGTTTTGATATGAGGAACGAATTTTTAAATAGGCGGTGGCTATTTGCCCTACAGCGTGAATAACTCTGGTACACTCCGTACACTCCAAATTTAACTTAAAATGGGAGTGATTCACGCAGGTGTAGAATTCATTCTTCTACAATTTTACCTCCCACGTCCCTCCCAGGGCACCGATAACCCTTCATTTATAGGGTTTTGGATGGGAAATTTCCCTGGCTTTCCAATAAAAAAAGAATCAAGCCTCTAGGACCAACAGTTTAGGAGATATGGCGGTTTGAAGATTTTGAGGTCCTTTTTCCACAATTTCACCTCCCACGTCCCTCCCAGGGCACCTATAACCCTTCATTTATAGGGTTTTGGATGGGAAATTTCCCTGGCTTTCCAGTAAAAAAAGAATCAAGCCTCTAGGACCAACAGTTTAGGAGATATGGCGGTTTGAAGATTTTGAGGTCCTTTTTCCACAATTTTACCTCCCGCGTCCCTCCCAGGGCACCGATAACCCTTCATTTATAGGGTTTTGGATGGGAAATTTCCCTGGCTTTCCAGTAAAAAAAGAATCAAGCCTCTAGGACCAACAGTTTAGGAGATATGGCGGTTTGAAGATTTTGAGGTCCTTTTTCCACAATTTTACCTCCCACGTCCCTCCCAGGGCACCTATAACCCTTCATTTATAGGGTTTTGGATGGGAAATTTCCCTGGCTTTCCAATGAAAAAAGAATCAAGCCTCTAGGACCAACAGTTTAGGAGATATGGCGGTTTAAAGATTTTGAGGTCCTTTTTTCACAATTTCACCTCCCACGTCCCTCCCAGGGTACCTATAACCTTTCGTTTATAGGGTTTTGGATGGGAAATTTCCCTGGCTTTCCAGTAAAAAAAGAATCAAGCCTCTAGGACCAACAGTTTAGGAGATATGGCGGTTTAAAGATTTTGAGGTCCTTTTTCTACAATTTTATCTTCCACGTCAGTCCCATTGTAATTTGTATTTAGAGTGTACGGAGTGTACCAGAGTTATTCACGCTGTAGGGCAAATAGCCACCGCTTTTTAAATAATTGAATATTCTCCAAGTTCTTTCAAAATCGTTAGAAGAGAAGAAAAAAAAACACGTGGATTTGATAAAGGAAGTCACGCTGGGGTACAATCGTCATAACGAGGTAATTTATGGCTGTGAGAAAAACTACTCACTGTTGTTGTAATCATTCACTGATGTTAACCTTCCTAATGCCCGAAATGTTTCTTTGCCTCTTGATATAATGGATCTGTCGGCATTCTAATGGGTCTTCCAACACTTTAGAGATCTGACATTTTTTCATTATTCAGAAAAAAATAGAGACTTGCCGTCATCGAATTAGTTAAGTGTGAAAATTGAATGAGAGGAATGGGTATGGACGAGGAGTATATTTTATCGATAGTAGGATCACTTATTTTTCTTTTGAAAATTCAGGAGCTATTCCTCTAGGCCACCCCGATGAATATCCAATCGAGAAATTGACCAGAAAAACATTTTGAAGTATCGAAAAAAATATCAAAGTCGGAAACTCAAATTTCGTGGACTAGGCCGTTTGGATTATTTTGCCTTTTGACACTTGCCCTCACTTTTGACATAGTAGGACACTTTTTTTTTGCTGACGATTTAGGAGAATTTTCTCCTGGACCCCCCGATGAATATCCAATCGAGAAATTGACCAGAAAAACACTTTAAAATATCGAAAAAAGATATCAAAGGCGGAAACTCAAATTTCGCGAACTAGGCCGGTTGGGTTATTTTGCCTTTAGACACTTGCCCTCTTTTGACATAGTAAAATGACTTTTTTCCTTCTCACTATTAAGGAGCTGTTCCTCCTGGACCCCCCGATGAATATCCAATCGAGAAATTGACCAGAAAAACGTTTTGAAATATCGAATGGAAATGATGATCAACGCCCCGGCCGCTTGCGGCCGGGGTGGCGATAGTTCGAGAAAAAATTCAGATATTCTCGCACCGGGAATCGAACCCGGGACTTTCCGATTACCAGTGAGGTGCTCTTCCCATCTGAGCTATCCGAATATATACAAATTTCTATTCGAATTATTTGTCCATATTGAGCCACGCCGTCCTTCTTACGGCAATCATTTTTCAACAGTTTTGGAATTGGGTGGGGGGTATTATAATATATTCATGTCTGTGAGGTTAAAGGAGATGAGAGGAACAAAGGGGTAGATGTAGATATTATATGGAGATGAATTGTGCTAGTGACCACGAGAGAAGTGAAGTGGTTTATCACAGTTGTAAGCTAGTATACTTGTATGGAGAATATTCATGTGCCTTTGGTGGAGGATGATGCAAGCAACTGTATCATGTTGGATGAAGTGACTTGGATTATAGATTCGCCTGAGTATCTGGGATCTAACACATTGTTATTGTCCATATAGTCCTGGGTTTTCAGTGGCTATTGGAGGCAGTGGTTGTACACTCGTAATCGAATTTACGGGTATACGTGTGTGGGCATGGTGACAACATCAGGATGGATTGACGAATGCAGGTGGTGTTTGTGTGGTTGGAGGGATGGTCAAGCTAGGGAATGGATTGTGGTGGTATTTCATGGGGTCGTATATGGGGAATGGTGGTTGAACATTTCGCTATGGTAGGGAAATTTGTTGGCGATGAAGAGAATTTTAATTTTTATAGGCGAAGGCCTTTTTTTAGGAGTACGCATAGGCTTTTATGGGGGAGAACGTGATGTGAATTTGTCATTTTTCGTTTTTTGATGGCGAGGGGAATTCAATTCAGTTGCAAAGTGGTACAGTGTAATAAGTCGAATGAGATATTTTTGTTAATCGTTTATCTCGTGAACAAGTGATTTTGGAGAAAAATATCAAGATACATTTTTTTTAGGTGAAAAAATTGTGAATAAAAAATGTCTCTTGTCATTTTCTTCTAAAATCACTCATTATCGAGATATGTCGATATTAATTGAGATTAAAAAATTATGGAAAAATATAAAAAAAAAAATTGGTATGAAAATTAATGTAGATAAATTCATCATAAAACAGAGGAATGACAAAACTCAAACGTGGAAAATTCTCAATTTTAATGAAATCTCTCCCCAACAGCAAACACAACTTTATATACCACATTTTGTCCTGATTTACCATCTTTTTTTTATTTTCACTCCACCCCAAAAGTCCTCATTCTCGCGTCAAAGCATCAGAGTGACAAAAATGGATTTGAATCTCTCGAGAATATCCAACACCTAGTGCCATCATCAGTAAACTGCAAAATCCAACTTTGATATCCCCACCCCCAAAAAAAGTTTCTTGACTTTTACGGGCTGAGTTATTCACACGTGTGACAATGAGACTGAAAACGACAAGCTAAATCCAGATAGAATATCAACATTCAGTTGGTGAATTGTCTCTTGGCTTCAGCAAAATAGGATGGAGGGAGAAGTTAATAAATGACAGTGACAATTCTCGTCACGCAGACAGACTTTTGGGCTTGAGTTGTAAATTATCCCCAGTGCCATTTTCAATCACATACTCAACCAATACCTTTCGACTGTCCAAATGACTTCATCAGTCTGAATATATACGTTTATAAATAATTTTCACGAAACACTTAACTGCAACACTTTGGGGCTTAACAAAAGGCTTAACTATGACATTTATTGGCATTTTATTTGGTACAAGATTACTTGTACATACTACTGTCTGTGAACCATAAAACAAGAATTCCGGGGGGGAGAATAATTTTCTCAATTTGAAAGAATGAAATATAAAATGGACCAAATTATCTAGAAATTGGGTTAAAAGTGAATGATAATAAATTCGTTTTTAAGATTTTTTTACAATTTTAAAATCAATTGTTTATGCATATATTACGTAATTGGTTGATAACTTGAGTTTAGTATGAGCAAATAAACTTGTAATTATGAGAAATCGTGTGGAGATTGTGGATAGGAGTGATAGCCGAGTCTGTCAACTTGTTTCTTGAGTTTTCGGTTGATTATTCTATTCGCTTGAGACACACGTGCGCATGGAATAATGTTACGTTTTGTGTCTCTTTTCTAAAATCGATAAAACCGGACTTGAGTCCCAGCATGAACTCTCCACTGGCTCGCATTCATGCATTTCGAATACGTAATTTCCGTACCAATCGATTTTCGGTCTGTTGATAATGCCGCGTGACGCGTGCCAGTTCAACCTTGCTGGTGAAAGTGGCCGTATCCTACATGTGTACAAACGTCAATATGTTTGTTCATGATTTCGCTAAATTATCAGCTATTGGTTCTTCTACGCAATTATAATTTTCTATCATTCAGATGATTTTTGAAAATTCTTCGACATCAGTCAGAAAATTGAATGCAAATTATTTTGCGAATATCCGTGAAACTGTTGAATTTGGAAAAAAATGTCAAGAGAACATTTTTGTAGTGAATTTTTCAAGCTTCAAAAAAGGTCTTTTGATTGTTTCTTCTAAACCTAGTAGTTTCAATGATATCGGTCAAATAAGTCGTCCTGAATTTCTCAAATCATGTTATTTTACCAATTTAGTCGGGATTACATCAGTTTTATCGATTGTTCTATTTGGTTTGAGGATATTAGAATTTGTCCGTAAAGTTATTATGATGAAATTCATGTTGAAATGTCAGGAACGATGGAAATATTCATAATGTTATTTTGATTATTGCAATTTGTCATTCTAGAATAATTACAGTAATTTTCACGTTTTTGTTTGAAAATAGATTATACTGAGAATTACTAGATTTAGAAGAAAAAGTCAAGAGACATTTTTTGTTGGAAATTTTCTTGGCTTCAAAAAAGGTCTTTTGGTATTTCTTCCTGGACTCACTAGTTTCAAAGATATTCGCAAAAGAAGTGATGTAGGATTTTTTGGCGGATCTACTTTATTCTAAATTTCACCTGTCTATAATAGATTTATCCGTGTGCTTTTGAGGAATCAATATCCATTGTAATGAAATTGTTTAAAATATGTTGTAAATTACCAAAGTATTCACAATGTCATTTTAATGATTTCCGGAATTTTCAATTTATCACAAGTTTAGTGCAATGTTGTTGCATTCTCACGTTTCCCATTCAAAATTTAAATGAGCTGTTGAAATTCGAGGTGATTATTGTGGTACGCGGTACAATAATCCGAGGAAAGTTGAGGAATTCCGCTCAAAGTGTAATTACATTATTTTAATTACATCAGAATAGAAAAATTGTTGTTTTTTTGGTGGAGAAATATTAATGAATATTTTTATCTGTTAATTATTTGAATCGTCAAAATTTGAATTTAATGAATTTCTTCACCTCAATTTGAATGAATTGCCCTTGTCACATGACCCAGACATATGAAGATTATTCTCGAATTGTCTGAATATCAACAAGATTCATTGAGTATTCATGAATTACCTATTAACGAAATGTCGATCCGAATTTACGAGAAAAAAAAATTACGATAAAAGCGAAACAAATTGCGTAACACAGTCTCGAATCGCATATTGGCCCGATCTCGTGATTTTTGCATTTATTGTAATGACCTTGAACCAGAAACCTTTGGGAGCTCCTTCCATTCAGTCATTTCATCAATTCGAGAATGAAGGGGAATGAATAAAACATCTGAGATGTTTATGCAAAATTGCGAGTATTCGAATTGAGTTTTCGATGAATATCTCGAAATCTAGAAGAGTTATCAACATTTTTATAAGGACTTTTTTTGTGAGGAAAATCAAGAGCTACAAAAAAGGTCTCTACAAAAATTTCAATATCTCGTCTGATTTCCGAGATATTTCAAAAAAAAAGAAAAGAAAAAACTGAAATTTGTCAATTTTTCATCGCGACTTTTTTAGTCCACGGTTTTTCGAAAATATCTTAGTATTGATAAGAGATAGTGAAATTTTTATAGAGACCTTTTTTGTAGCTCTCAGGTTTCTCTACAATAAATGTCCTTATGAAAATACACGTAATCCCTTCAAAATTGACGATATCTATCAAAAACGAATATTCAAGTTTTAAACAATTTTTTAGAATTTAGAAAAAATTAATTTCATTGATTATTTATAATTCAACATTCTTATCTTGATGATGGAGCCTTACAAAAGGCACTAGAACTCTGATGCATAATATATGAAGGGATTATATGTTTATTTTATCAAACATTCATCGAATAGTTAATTCGCTTTCTCTGCAACCTCTACATTCTCGATTTTACGTGAAATTGAATTTTCCATGAACGAGGGGGGGAAAAAAATGTATTTGGTGGATAATACGAGCCATTAAAAAATAGGATAACATTGAGTGTTGTTGGGGCAAATGTCCAATATGCAGTTTGGGGAATGAGAGGTGTACAATCACCTCTCATGTTAGTTTCGGGGTTAAAAAATTTAAATATTCATTGAGAATGTTTTGTTTTTTTTTTTTTTTTTTTTTCAATGAATTTTTTATCCACCAGAGTGATTTAAAACAATCGATGGGTGTTGAATGATTGATTGATGAGTGATTTGAGACAAAATTAACATATATCGAGGGAGAGTAATATCAATTCGAATTTATTCATGAATATTTAAGAATTCAGACTGTAAATGGAGAATTCAAATGGAGCTCAGGAGTTTAAATAGTTCAGAGTCAGTTGTTTGAATGTTTCGTGTTTTAATTAGTCAGAGAGTAAATATGAAAATTAAAGTCACTTTGTGAAATTACTTCAAAAATGCTGAGATGGACTTTTAATAATTTAACAGAATATTTGTTTTTGTCGAGAAAGGTTTATTTCAGGAGTTAA
This sequence comes from Coelinius sp. EB29, assembly GCA_035578325.1. Lineage (NCBI taxonomy): Eukaryota > Metazoa > Arthropoda > Insecta > Hymenoptera > Braconidae > Coelinius > Coelinius sp. EB29. Next base: position 5,103,559 of record JAOZGT010000009.1, on the reverse strand, counting down.
ATTCCAATAGTAATGAATGATACCCGAATTTATATGATTTATTTCAATTTTTTTCAACTCATTTTTCCAATAATTGCATTTAAAAAAAAGTCAATCTTCATTAATTCGATATAAAAAAAAAAAAAAAAAATCGAATACAACAACTATTTTTAAATTTCAAACTATCTACATAATGAATGATTGTACAAAAAAATGTCAAGAGACCTTTTTTATAGTGGACAAAATTTCACACAAAAAAGATCTTATGACATTTTCTCCCCAATCCTCTCATTATCAAGATAACTCAACTTAATTTCACCACTTTACTCCTCCATTGAATAATTTCAAAAATTCCCCAAAAAAAAAATAAAATTCCGATCATTCCACTCAATTATGAAAAAAAAAATCCACCCCCACTAAAAAAAAAACCCCTTAAGAGAGCCCGAAAAACCCTTTTTATTAAATTAAAAACTATAAAACCTTCACTCCGCCTCAAATAAAACATCTCAGGGCAACAGGTTATACCCAGAGTTATGTCACAAGAAAGATGTTGTCACCGTACTTTCCCCCTCCCTCCCCCTCCCCCTCCCTCCTCTCCCCTCATCGCAAAGAATGAGTCAAAGAGAATAGGCCGAGATAGAGACAGAGTGTTCCCGGGATTCTGCAAACCACGTGCCGGGAAGCCAAATATAATTCCAGTATGTCTTTTGCCTCCCGGCTGTTGCTGGGGTAGTGGCAGAATAAAGGGGGGGGGGAGGTGGAAGAGTAGAAGGAGGAGAAAACACCCAGAGAAATCCAAGTGAGCCCGGTATATCTCCCCTGTATTTCAACGGTGCAAGCGCTTCTCATCGTTGCGTTTCTGTTCTTTGATTTATCGCACGTTGTTACCAGCCTTCTACACCCACTTCCCCCCCCCCCTCTCTCTCTCTCTCTCCACTCCCTCTCCCCCTCTCTTTCTCTACAAGTTTAATTGCCAACTGGTGTGCAATGTGCAGGATATGACACTGTCATCGTCGTACGGGGTAACGTAATCCCGGATTTTCACGAGACGAGAATTTTTTATTTATTTATTTATTTATTTTTTTTTCCATAACCCACAATGTAATTTCTTTCTCCCCTTCCTCGCCTCTATATTCCCCATCTTTATTGCCCTCAAATCGACATTTAGGGGATTTGTGGTTTTATTTTTAAATTTGATTGAAAATAATAATTGAAAGTAAATTGAAGATGGATTTGTTACACTGGGTGGTGGGGGGGGGGGGAGGGGGAATAATAAAATAATGAAATAAGGGGGTGGTAAGGGAAGGGGGAATGAATAATTAAAAAGCAGAGGAAATGATCGGGTAAAGGCGGCAAATGAAATACTGTTTAGAGTTATATGAGTTTTGTATATAATTAAGCGGGTTGAGCTCGTGATAGACAGGGTAGAGTTATAGCAAATGGTGGATGAAACGTGTCAGTTGCATTTAGCGGAAAACCGAGCGACTCTCTGTAGTTTATATTGATTCAAATGCCCTGGTGCTCAGTTAATTCAATGGTTCCGCCAGTCTTTCAACGGTTTGCAAACTAATTAAATTTATAAATTACTTTGATATTACTGAATGTGATGGAATTAATGATAGGGGGGGGGGGGGGAGTGATCGATAATTGGGGGGATAGGTTTTTTTAATAAAAATTTTACAATTTCTCCTAAATCCAAAGATATTAATCAAAAATTGAAAATGAAATTTTTGAAATGAAATCAATTCAAAAGAATAATAATCATTCAATCATTGTTTCTCCTCAATTATTCTCATTAAAATCATCAATGAAACTCATTATCTCAATAATTGATATCATCAGATCAAATTAAATTAAATTAAAAAAAAAAAAAAATTCATTAAAATCTCTTGTCTCAAATCATAATTATAAGTATTTATAAATAACAGAATCATATACAAATTTGTATATACTCTCCCATTGTACAAGTACATGAGTCTTGTCTAGTTCAGTGGAGCGCGCCGAGTGTAGACACTGGTGTGTATAGTACGAAAATGTTGGTATTCATATATAAAGCCAGTGTTTCACACTAATACCAAGTAACATTGCTCATCGACTAGTAGACTGAATGCGCCTTCGCAATATACCCAAGAGGCAGTACCCAGTGTTGCAGTATGGGCTTGCTACGATGCATCTACGAATGCCACTGTAGAAGGGGAGGGGGGTCTGTACCACCTCGTGCGCTCATCTCGCCATGTTCTATGAATATAAAGCCACGAGACGTTTCACCCGACATTGTGGAATGAAGGGAAGGACACACAGATGCGAAATAACTCTGATACATACGGTTTACTTGGCACTTGGTGGGGAGGGGAGGGGCTCGGGTATATATGTATAGGGTACTTCCACTCCGTTCAAGCGTAATGCGCAAAATTCTTGTCATGTTTAAGGTGAGACAAATGGGTTATTTGTTTGTCGGTTGTTTGACTTCATTTTGATATTTAGGAGAGGATTCATGGACATTTTAATTATTATTTTTGTTTCTTTTTTTCGCACTATTTTGTTATAATTGTCTGTGAGTTACAAAAAAATTTGAGGAATATTTATTGAAAATAATTACCCAAGTAACTTATTTTATTCTGGAGTGACTGGATATTCTGGAACTAGTAAATATTTATTAATCTTGCATTGCATGTTGGTGAGAAAACAGTGCAATTGTTGGTTACAAGTCTCTGTAATAAAATGGCAGTTTCGGTGTGATGCACGCGATACGACAATTAAATCATTTTTAATGAACTAGTGTTTATTAATTTCACTTTTCTATTTAATAAAATATGAGAAAAAAAAAAAAAAATATATTCCTTTTTAAATTATGGGTAAAAATTACTAATGCTCAGACGTGGATTTGAACCCACAACCTTCAGATTACTAAACTACACACTAACCAATTAAGCTACTAAGAGGTGATATTAAATTACGGGTATTTTCTTCCTGTTAAAAAAATGAATGGACAATTTAAAAAAAAAAATTATTGTCTTTCTCTAGTAACATCGATTTATCCAAAGTCATTTACCACATATAAATAAAAAAATATCCATTATACGTACTAGTGGACAATCCCTGTCTCTCTACCAAAGCTGAATTCCCTGTCGTCTGCCACGGTCAATTTCTCTTCTGGCATTTGTCTCACTTGCCAATTGTAGTTTTCTTGTACACGGCCACTGGACCCAAGTAGCTCAACGGAATACTGTCTGCAGAAGAAAAATAAGAATATATCGCTCGTATACTCTTCGACAATGTGAAGGAAGAAGCTTCCTTGTGTCGCTTTCCTCAACACTGACAATCGTGGATTACGTGTGTGATGGGTGGGGGGGGGGGGAGGGGGGGGGGGCTAGAAAAAGTCTTACCATCTCCGATCTTACCAATTCCAGAATATTTCATAAAAACTCATATCCAAGGAAAATTGATAAATCTCATTTAACCTTTTTACCACAAAAATCAATTGAAATTTTCTTTTTATATCAGAAATTCATGTTAAATACTTAACATCAATGCTGAATAATTTCTCGAGTTTTCATTCAATTTTTCTCGTTAATATTGCACAATTAAATTGTCGAGAGGATTAAAAGATATAAATTTTTATTTCAATCCAAGAACTCTATTAATTTTTAATCCCAATTCACTCATACAAATAGATATTAATACCCCGAGTTATCACCAGAATTCTCTGTCTATTACAATTGAAAAAGAATAGTAATTAAATTCCTCGCGTGTACCAAACTGAATATTCCCAAGCGTATATACGAAAAATGATACCCTGATACTCTGGCATTAACAGAATCTACATTGAATTCGTTGATACGAGTTTACAGTACCGGAGATGAATATAAATTCATTTACCAGTCTTTCATCTGTAATCCTATATTTTACCCATCATTTTTAACTATATAACGACCTGTAATAATCAAACCTTCATTAAACTCTCGAATATGAGGATAAAATGATTCATTTTGCCCCCCAGTTGTTTGCAAAATATTTTAAAAATTAATTTTCTCTGATAAAAAATTTTTTCATTTGCATTATTTAAAATACTGGGGCAAAATGGGTAATTTTTTTTTCACAATTTTGGATGAAATTTTAACACTCTTTGGGTACCAGTTAATCATAAATTTCTTCAAGTTTTTAAATGGAATATAATAGTTCCTCAAACTGTCACAAAACGCGTCACTTTTGCCACCTTGATGTGCCAAAAATAGGTGTATAATACATGAGGAGATGACAACAAAGTGAGCGAGGGGATTTGGTTGAAGTTTGTTAGAATTTTGTTGAAATTCAATGTTCTGCATTGCGGTAAAAGATACCAAATTGCCTCCGTGGCACGCTTAACCATTGGCCTTACTCCCCTGCGACGAGCCTGCAGGCGAACTCTTGGCTTTTCAATGGATAAAACAAGGGGGAGGGGATGAGAGAAACTATAGGGGGAGCTTGGACGTATTTTACACACCTGTGAAGGCACCCCTGGTGGTATCGTGCACCGACCGGCACCACACGGGCTCATCCTGAAGGGTCGGCATGTACATTCGTTGTGTACATTTTCATCTTTGGGATTTATTTTTTTTTTTTTTTTGAGGTATTTTTCTCATTTTTCATCCGTATATTTTCTTAGGATTTTAACACAACCAAAAGTGAGTAGAGAGGAAGGCTTGGGGATCATGGAGATCGAGGTTGAGGTGCATATCCCAGGGCTTTTTCCAACTGAGGATGATAACGTATTTTACGTTGGATGGGCCATTGCATATCCTAGGGTCGTATGTCTTGGATTTAGGGGAATGACTCTCTGGCGTCTTTGAGAGTGTATATTTTTCTGGATGAGGATCACTTGTGAGGGGGATTATTATGAGAAAGAGGAGGGGTGGATTTAATTTTGAGGGACTGGCGGGGATTATTAATTGGAGAGGTAATGGTGTGGAATATTGGAGAATTTTTAGGGAGAGGGATTAATGGGGTCGTTGAGAGTTAATTGTTTGGTTGAATATTCTTTTTTGGTCGATCGTTTAATTTTGGAGGAATTGAAATGGAGAGGAAATTTATGAATATCCAGTTGATAGAATTTCACGGATATCTACGGAATTAGTGGGTTTAGAGGAAAATTGCAAGAGACATTTTTTATGGAGAATTAAATTCTCTACAAAAAATGTCTATTGAGTTTGTTTTTAGCATCACTCGTTATCTAGATAATTCAATAATTGATAATTAATGAAGGAAGAAAATTAATTACAATTGATTTTGGAAATAATTCAGAAACTATTGAGTTTAGAGAAAAATGTCAAAAGACATTTCTTTTAGAAAATTCAATTCTCTATAAAAAAGATATCTCAACATTTTTCTCTTAATTCAGTAGTTTCGGAGTTATTCGCAAAATAATGAAAAACTCAATTTGTAAAGAAGAAATCTCTACCTTCTGTTGCATAAGAATATTTAAATTTGTCAAGTCTATTATTAACTCAACCAATTGAATTTTCCCTTCACCACAATTTATTCTTATTCAAAGATGTTTATAACTCCACAAATCCTCTCTTCCATCTTCATTATTCACGTCTCATCGTGACTAACAACAGGATCTCATCTCCTTTTTTTTTACCCCGAATGTCATTGAAAATTAAACCTCGACAGGGACATTGAATACAACAAAAAAAACTCTTTCCCACTTCACTAAAAAAACCCATTTCCATTAAAAGAAAATCATCATGATCGAGGCTGACAACATAAGTGTTTAAACCTCGTAGTAATCCTGTTTATCATTTAATATTACCACAAATTAATAAAGAAAAACAACTAATTAAATTTTTTTCAAAAAATTATTTGCAAATTCCAAGCGTGTCAGAAGGTAAAAGTACTAAATTATCCCATGATAGGTCATACTTAAACTCAGTACATATTTCCCAATGCATTTTAAAAAAAAAAAAAAAGAAAAATTATCTAAACACGTAAAAGGTCAGGTGAGATTCACCGAGTGAATCCTGCACAATCAACTATTGCACTTCTACTTGGCTTTGTATAACTCAGTAAATGACCTCCCAGTTGTCGACTTTCCCCAGCAAAATACCTTGTACCTAATCCTCTCGCAATAGAATCTGAACTGCCTCTGGGGTTTATCACAGTTATGGTAAATTGCTTCGAGTTATTATTTACATATACAGTGAAGATTTAAGGGTTACTGGGCTCGGTAAATAAAAGTGAATGGTGTGGCCAATGGTATGAGAGAGGTGTCACAGTGTAGACAAGAAGTGATGGTAACACGACAGCTGCGTTGGCTGGTTGACACGCCTTGTGCACCAGGAAGACCCTCCTTGGAGTTAAATGCTAGGTTATTTCCTATTTTACTATTCCAGGCCGAGACACTACATTTTGTCTGAGATTTCCTCAACGATATTCTCTCATTGTACGTTTCAGGAATTAATCACAGTATTTTATTACTCAATTATTGCATTATTCAACATTTTTATTAATCGTAAAGTTTAATTTATCAACTGGAATGAAAAATTAAGTTTTTTTATTTATTCAGGAATATGGAAAATTTGAAATTATCTCAGTAATGAGTGGTTCTAGGGAAAAATTGGACAAGACATTTTTTGTAGAGAATTTTATCAGCTAGAAAAATGCTCTTTTGAATATTTTCTGTAAATCCACTCGTTTTCGAGATATTCAAGAAATAAGCTGTATGATTTATGGGAGATTTTATCATCATCAGGTGTTAGAGTAAAATTCTCGGAAATTGATTGATAATTTAATATAATGACTAAACAACAGACGATTAAATGTCTTGACATCAGCACAATTCTCCAATAAACAATATGAATATTAAATAAGTCTATTTGTCCCTCGGAAAAAGGCCTCTCAACTCCATAAATTATCAATATTTTTATACAATAATTAAACTATTCAGGCCTGCGGTGAGAGTTTTCGGGTGTACGATAAAACTGATTGTCTAGCTGTAGCCAGTAGGCAAGAGTTAATGGAGCGAGATTAGCTGAGCGTTAATTGATAGCACTGGGATGCCAAGCAAACACAACTAAACCACTCGGCCCAAAAGTCGCATTGCAGGAATCACGTGCCCCTCACTCACTCTCACTCTCTCTCTTACTCTCTGTCTTGAATATAATTTTTTCATTTAATCTTTACGCTTGACCGAGAGTACTGGGGATTTAGGGAAGATGTTAAAAGTCGAGACTGGGAGAATGGGCTGACATTGATTAATGGCTTGCCAATGCCAAGAGACTAACACACAAAATTTTACGAGAGTTTCATTGTTCATTATTAGGTGAGCTAATTTAGTCGTTCGAGGTATTGTCAGTGGGTACTAATTGTGTTGATCATTATAATTCAAATATATTTTGGGTATGTATGTCACTCAACAATAGTGTACAAAATGAGAGAAGAATATTTTTAGAATATTTAATTAACTAAACGAAATATTTCATTTTAATTATTGAATTATCTCGGTAATTAGTGAATTTAGAGTAAAATGTCAAAAGAACTTTTTTGTAGATTATAAAATTTTTCATAAAAAATGTCTCTTGATATTTTTTATAAAAATCAATTATTATCGAGATAATTAGGTAATTGAGAAAAATATAAAAATTCAATTTTTATTAATTAATTTTGAATAATTCTTTTGGCCTGAAAAATAATTTTTTCTTATTTATTTAAAAAATAATACATATTCGGTGATTCAACAATTTTCTACTGCGTAATTTTCCATCAGCCTCAATTTTTTTTTTTTTTTTTTTTTTTCTTAAACTCTCCGTGGACTGTCGTTTTCACTCAGAAACCGGGAAAAGTGCACTCGTCCGAGTGTCGTTTTCCCTCCATACTCTCGCACTGTTATCTTATGAAATAATGGAACCGTGCTAACTGAAAAAAAAAAAAATAAGCCGAGAATGAAGGAGTGGCGGCACTGGGGGTGGGGGGAGAGGAGTAAGTGGAAATTGTGAAAAAATTCAGGACGAAGTGGTAAGAAAGGAAAGTGAACGAGAAAGATTTCGGCCATTATTTATCCCTGAGTTTTCTTACCTCACATTCTATTTTTTCCCCAGGATTTTTGTATTCAACGTGCGGAGAATCTGTAACATGATCCAAAAGCCAATATCAATTTTTCTTTTGAAACCGTCATGGTGAGAATAATGTAACAATTGTCTACTTCGATAGTTATTTTTTGTGGTAAAATTACTTCTGATGGTTTAATCCATTAAATTTATCCGAAAAAATATTATTTTTGGCGCAATAATTCAATTTGTTTCATTGAGCGTTCAACTTTTAATTTTCTAATTGATTATTTTTCAAATATCTTCGAAACTAGTGGATTTATGGTAAAATGACAAAAGATCTTTTTTGTAGATTATAAAATTTTTCACAAAAAATGTCTTTTGACATTTTTCTTTTAAACCAGTTATTTCCGAGATATTTACAGAATAATGATGAAATTCGCCTTGAACTCATCTTCAATTATTCTCCAGTTGATTCTGGAATTGAGTTAATAAATTAAAATTGACGTGATATTTTTATGATTGAATACTTTTCGTCTTTTACCACAATTAACCACCCTATGATATACACCCTCATAACAGAGCAAATTTTATCACCAGAAAAACTTGTTTAATTCAAATAAAATTATCGATAATCCTCAGTGCTAATTTTCGCAGTAAAAATCATATAAAACGTGAAATACATGATACATATAATCGAAACACGAGTGTTGCATTATATTGGAAAAGCTCAATCATAAAAATAACGATATCAATGATACATTTAAATTCACAACATGTTCTCATCCTCTAATTATCATTATTATTGAAAAAAAGCATTCAATCAATAATTAAATTATCAGAAATAATTTATAATGAATGAATAAATTAAAATCCTCCAATTTTCCATTAACAAATTGAACCAATTTTGCTGTATTCGATATTATTAACAAATTAATTACCAAAAAAATTCATATTCAATTCAAAAAAATTTAGTAAAATAACCCATTTTGCCCCCAGTAGTCGTTGAAATAGAAAAAAAAAAATTGTTCCATCGAATGAACAATTTTTCATATGTTTTGAAAAATTACTGGGGCAAAACAGGTAGTTTTGTTTTCAAATTCAGGCTGAAATTTTTGAAATTTGCTATTTAAATTTAAAAAAAAAAAAAACAAAAACCTCAAATTAAACTGAACTTTGCTTGTGCGCGAGACTGTGAGAGTATTCAGAGTATGATCACCTAAGTCTACCAGATGAGGGAAGAGGTGGGAGGCCTTTGAGTAACCATGTGCTCGCGCGTGGTCGCTCGATCGGTGTTCAGTCGTGGCCGCGCGCTCTCACCGAGCACGTCGGACTATTTTACCACTCGCAAAGACGTATTATCGACAATATCCACCCCAAATAAATCAAAAAGTCCATTTAAAAAGTTTCTCACGACTAAAAAAAAAAAACAAGTGTTAATCACTATTTAATTCACCGACTAGAATTGAATAAAGGAATACCTGAAAAAAAAATCACAAAAAAACGTGCAATAACCACTAAATTGATTTCCATTCACAATGTGCATGACGATAACTTTTAAACCAGGATCGCGTGACAAATATTTATCTAAAAATATTGTTTGTCAGGAATTTCAAAGTTAAAAAAAAAAATCACCGATTTCTCAAATCTGTGTTGAGTGAAAAAAAAAAAAAAATCATCTCAATCATAAATCAATAATAAATCGACCCGATATACCCAGAAATGTCGAATAAATCTTGATCCACAAAATTTGAAATATAATTCACAAAATAATAATAACAATATCGTTGATATCGATGATAAAATCATAATTAATATTAATAATAATAGTGAATTTTTCACATTCACAACTTACTTTTCCTTTCCCCCCCCCCCCCCATTTTCTTTTACTTTTTTTTTTTTAATCATTCCCTCATCGTGTCTGAGACATTGGTGGGCCCGGAGGCCGTGGTAGTGCTATCCTATTTGTCGTTTCTTTGATCTTGCAAAACGAACAAGGAGTGTAACACGAAGAAGACAAGTTGAGTAACATCAGTTGAGGATAAAGAGAAAATAACATAAAAATTGTTAGAAATTGGTAAAAAGAAATATATAGAAGAGAGTGTGAGGGAATAACGGAGGAAAATAGAAGGTTGCATTTTATTTTCATCGGGAGAATACGTATATTTCCCCCCCCCCCCTCCCCCACCGCTTTCATCCCTCTCCATAGCCGTATTTTTATTCGTTGAAAGGAGGAGATTTATCACTGTTATCGGTGAAGGAAAATCGAAGGATTTTGGAATAGATTGGATAGGAATAAAAAAAATATATATATATTGATCAGTGAAAGTAGTGCAACAGGATGCATCATACGGCACCGTGGTATCTTCCTTGGGGCCTCAAGCTTGTGCCCCTGCCAATGCCACCGGCTCACCCAGCTTCCGGTTTACCGAATCCGGCTGGGCTACATCTGCTTGCACCACTGCCTGGTATCTATGCGCCGGAGCCCAGAAAGGTGAGCTTATTCAATACTGATTTCAATCGGGACTGGATATTAAATGGATCGAGTGGCTCCAGTTGGCAAGGGTTAGATTTGGGGGATGGGGGAGGGGGGGTTGTGGTTATGATTAGGGTTGGGAGATGATTTCGTAATTGGGTGAAACGATTTTTTTTTTCTTAACTCTATCAGAAGGAAATTTTGTCAATTTTTTGATCATTCGACAATTTCAAAGAAATTGGGATTTTTCAAATTTTCTTTTTTTTAATGAAAATTTTCTCAAAAATAAATTACTCCAGAGGCACTTTAAAATGTCAATCTACCTGAATTACCTCAGACACTAGTCTACTCAAAAAAAAAAGGTAACAAAAAATTGAGATTAGATGATGAAAGAATGGAGGAGTGAAAATCCTATGAAAATATGTAAGCGAGGATTTTCCCGAGGCGACGTAAATATAAACTTTTGGAACAAGTTGTGCAACTGAATATTAGGGGTGGGGTAAGACGATGAGGAAGGTAGGGAAAAAAAAAAAATGGGGATAGAAATTTGTTGCAGGGGGAATAAATATTCAAAGTACGAGAACGAGGCTGTTTCACAGGGATAGGGAGGGGGGGGGGGGAAGGTGGTGTTGAATGTATTGGATTATCCGGAGGGTGAAAAAACTTTACGGAAAATATGCGGATATAGGAGAGATGAGGTGAATGATGGAGTGACTGAGGGATGAGACGAATTAATGAGAGTATTTCAAACAGTTGAAAATAAATGAAAGAAGAAAAAAAAAGATGAAACTTTTGAATTTAACTTTTTATTGAATATCACGAAGAAATCGAGTTTCAGTTAACATTTAATATTGACGCTAGTATGACTCTGACAGTTCATCTTTGATCCTCATAAAGTAGTTGATGTGAAAAATATTTGGGAGGGGTATAGAAATAAAGAAATACATCCGTGAGCATTCAAACAGTTCAATATATTGCGCTAGTGAAAGAAAAAAAAAAAAAAGAAAATGATGAAAATAAACTCTGAATCTTTGATCGTCGCTTTTTTCATTCTTTCTTTGCATCACTCACCTATCATATACCCTTTGGTTTTTATAACCCTCCTCTCTGAAGGTCGAACTACCTCCGATAATGTTCGATCTCACTGTCGTATATTCACTCCTGTATCATCCTTCCTACCTTGCAATATCGTAAAATATGTAATATGAGATGAATTTTCATCGGCTAGCATTCCCGAAGCTCTAACGTATACATAAGGTCAAAGATCAACGTTTTCTTTTTTTGTACATAGACACACGCACATCTACTGGAATGATTTTTATTCGCCCCAGGGGATGATATAAAATATCCTTGTTTTGTAATATGGTTAGGAATTTGCGTTAGGAAGTACATGCGATAGGAATTTTTTGAAGATGATAAAGACATGAATGAAATCTATAAAAATCAATGGGTTTATTTAATCAAAAAGTATAATTAAACATATATTTTGATGGAAATAACCAATATCTGGGAATCTCCTCTGATGGACATGTTCCTTTAATTGTCAGATTCACGCACGTCAAAGAGTTTTCATCATCCAATTTGGTTATTCTCCATGTGATGACTGAAATCCATTAACTCTTTTAAATATAAATGGAGATGTCGTCTCGTTTTTGAATTGATTCATTAAAATGTATGATCCACACCTTTTCAAATATATACCTCAACCTGAAAGTCATGCAATTGTCAAGAATAGAATAAATCATTTTCATACATAATGTACTCTATATCAATATCACAGACTTGAAGATTTTCTCGTTATTCCGAAAAAGTCATAATGTAATATGTCACAAAGTTAAAGTCAACCCGTTGAATTTAAAGAACTCAACAGTACAAATACTCGGAGCCACTCCGTTTTTCCAATGTATGTATGTATATAGTGATGGGGTGGATAGGGGGTGGGGAATGTATGGATGTTGAATCTAGAATGACTCTGGTGTATGTAAGCTCTCAGGCACGAGTACTTCACATACGCTGTTGGCGTTTGCGGCTTATCGTAAAATATAAAATTCGTCTGGGCCCAATGCAACGTGAAACATACCAACTACTGAGCGTATTACCTGGGTCTTTACGAGGTTTTTTCCTTTTTCTCCCCACTGTATTTTGGTCCAAAGTCTATCGTGATCTGCAATATGTCTATTCGTAAAGTTGTCTGTTTATTCACCAGATCTGTGATGATATACAAGACTCTAAAATTTTATTTTATTGAATATCTTCTTTCTTAATAATGCGACTAATTACAGCCATTAGTGAAATGTAAAAATCATCAGCATGATAAGAATTTTTTCATTGAATTTTATATAATTACCTGCAGTTTTGATAATATCTTTTTATGAATATTTCAATATATCCAAAACCGGTCTCACTTGTCATTGATGATTCCCTCTTGGCAATTCCTTTCTCCTCATCTTTTGCGCACGACCTCGATGGTAAATAACAATTTACGTCATCAGAGTGAATTGACTCGGTCTCTGGACAAGAGTAAATTATTCGATAGAAATTAAGGATTTAACCTATTGATGCTCCAGTTGCCCTTTCAAATTAGTTATCGTGTATGAGAAATTTTTTTATTGCGCAAGTGTAATGTTGAATCAAAGAAACGAGTTGTATTTAAATGGATCATTGTGATACTTACATGACTCTCTCGGATCATCACAGTTGACATTGTTGTGCAATTGTCCAGCCTTGCCGTGGGGCACGTACCATAATTGAAGAATTGAGTGAATGGTGATGAAAATTTGTTTGAAACACTCACAATGCCTCTATGATCTCTCTCACTAAAATTTGAATCAATATTTTTAAACATTTTTCCATCATTTTTGTGTATTAATTTTACCTCTAGCAAATTTTGTGCTAAATGCAGAGTATTAGGTACGGGAGTAGACTTTGATGAGAAAATACTGTTTAGAACACAGTTTGAAAACTGTTCTGGGCACATCTTTCATGTTGTAGTTGATATTATTTTTTTTTCACACAACAAGTTACTACGAAAGGCTAGATATTTTGGGTTATATGTTTGTGTATATTTGCCACAGTATGTTCAACCTAATATCACTACTTTGTAGTTTAATATAGGTAGATTGGTAGATTTAGTTGGTATGTACCAGTTGAATACAATCAAGATGAGGGGAGATCATATAGCAGTTGTACGTGACGATTGTAACTTGTGAGATTCACCACTGAATGGTGAGGGAAAGAGAGGGGGGAAATATCGACGTCGTTTAATGGTTAGCAACTTACCATGATAACTGTGGGTAACGATCTGGCACAAGGTGAGTCAGAAACGGAACTTATCCTAGGACTAATGATACCACCAATCGTTACCAGTTTTTCAGGATTTTTTTTTTCTTCTTCTTGTCTTAAAAAAAAAAAAAAAAACGTGATGGTTATCAGTTTCCGAGTTGAGTGATTGTTTTGTCGAGTCATTGGTGAATGATTTATTATGAAAAAATCATCGTGATGGGTCAAGTATATCTGCACATCATGAATGATAAATTTGAGTAAAAACTAATGGAATTTTTGAATGATTAGTCTTTTATTATTTAATACTGTAATTGTTAACAAAATTCAAGATGATACTCGTGTGCACTTGCCATTTTTGAATAAAAATTAACGCACACGTCATGTGCAAGTCATGCCTATAAATACGTAAAAATAACAAGTAGACAGAGAGAGATTTTGAATACAATTTTTTTTTCTTTTTTCAAAATAAATTGCGTCATTTACGATGAATGGTAGCAATAATCCGTGGCATGAATTTGTCGATTGTTGGGGTGACAGTGGAGCTGATGGTTTTTTAATCAATTTTTCGTATCTCCGTTGGAGTCATTTTGAATATATTTACAATTACGTAATTGTGAAAATTTACAATATAAATTCAAGTTTTATATCTTATTTTTATGGATGTATTTGACTGATTACATTAGATTATTACAGAGAAGCGGAAAGAGAATTTATAATCATAATTTTGAAAATGATGTCATTGAAGTTGGATAATTGAGCATGTCAAGCATAGCGTTATACCCAGGTCAATTGATTGGGTCAACGCGGGGTTAATAGAATAGCGCGTGTCGTACACGCGACACACGCCATACATTGGTGACAAAGTGAAACTTTAGGTGAAGGTAGGAGGAAGTAACATGGGTGGGAGATTGTCGCGGGTTATGGGGTATAGCCCCACGGCGTGCAAACAGGTGCTACAAGTTTTCCTAGAAATTGCATCTGTAGCGGAAGTGTGTTACAAAAGCGATACTAATACCATATTATTGACCATAATAATTACTTTAATACATTCTCAATTAACTTATATTTTTCAGCTTTTTGAAACAATACCTTTTTATCTCTCAGTGATACATTTGTTTTATTCACAATTCACCACATAATTATGTTAAAATAAATTTCCAACTCAATAGAAAACTCATTCGTCCTTAATTTCTAAGGAAATTCAACTCTTCCCTCTCACTGCTTCTTGACTCACTCTATATGCAAGTATCTCCAAGGAAAACTCAAGTCCGCCTCCCCCCCTTTTACCGTTCATTAGTGCTGCAAAGTCAGGTTCGGAGGATCTTTTATAATTACGATTTGTGTGAGTTAATTGTAGAGATTTTCTGGCGGTCTTCGAGACGTCTAACGAATAAAGGACGAAGAGAGGGAAAAGTTGCCTATTAAACTTTGCTTTTCCTTGCACGTATTCAAGATAACTCCAACTTTAATAGATATATAAATGCCCTTAATACATCTTAAAACATTCAACAAAATTTTACCTCTCGGTTTTTTTTTTTGATTTGTTGGTGAGCGCTAGATGGGTTTATATCAATCGTCACTCACCCACGCTCAATTTACACTCGGCGTCGTTCCTCCTCGGACAATATTTACACTCACTCCGCCATTCAGCCTCTTGCCTCTCCTCCTCACCACCAATTTTTTTCCTCTCCCCTCGTTCACTCCATTGACGTAGTTCTATCTCTCTTCCTTCGACTCTCAATGCTTCACACACATAATCCGCTATTTCACAGCCAGTTATCTCTTATAACTCTTTGAATGTCGGCGCACATTTGTGCTTTTATACACATTAACCATATGTATATTTGTAGAGTGACTTAATAATCGTCTCAGTGAGGCATACACACTTAAATCATCTTGATAGTGCATCCAGGGGGAATCAGCAAACATTAATTAGCCATCAAATGCACGTAATATTCGAACCCTTGTTGAAATTTTGTTTGATCAATTCACTCTGTGTACTTCCACTTGAGTAAATTGAGAGAAAATTAAGTCATGAAGCATCTTCGAAATTTGTACATCTCTAGAACTCATACCCAATATTCACTGAGCACTATCAATTCAACTCATTGTGAATTCCCTCTCATTCTTGCCAATCTCAATTATCCCTGGGATATCTAGGATATCGTTCAAACATTCACTCAAAGGTACTCTACAACAATGAAATATTAACCACAAAGATATCTCAAACTGTATTCTCGAGTGAAGCAATGAATGCGAGTTCATAATTTACAGAGTCCATTGCATTTACTCGGGTCTAACACTTTTACGTAATCTATAGACCAACTTGGTCGGTGACAGATGATAGAAGTGTCTTTACTGTTGCCAGGATGTTGCATTCTATATATATCAACGACGAATCTTTACCACTCACTAGTTGCTCGCCAACACATACTACGAGAAGGTAAAGAGAGTTGTGTGTGTGTCTCTTGTCTGTGGTCTAGACCGATGTACTGATATATGCACAACGCAATGCTCTGTCTAATGTACTCACACATGGGAGGAGAAAAATAGATGTGCATACGACGATTTCAATGTACGCGTGAAGGAAAAAAAATTTAGACTGTCTGTGACATCAGCACAACATACATTTTTGTAATTTGGGATGATTGAACATATACGTCAGAAGTATCATATGCGTATAGCTGTATATCTGAGATTATATTTTACGTAAAAGTTTAGTATCGTATCTGGTGAAGACATAGAAAATATAATGAAGGTGAATTTTAATACATGCTGTAGGTATACCATGGGGGCCATTTCGTTTATAATAGCTGAATGTTCACTAGCGTCGGCATTTCTCCTTCGACGATGGTATAAGCTTACACAGTTACAACACCAGCGAAAACTTCAATTTAGGGCGGCAAAGGCCAGGCAGTACCATCCGCCGCAAAAGGGGGTCGTCGACGAAAATTCAACTCAAGCTACACATTCTACACTTTGTTATATATCATATCGTCTTGTAGTTCAGACGATAGTGAAATTGGTGAGGGAGTAGCTTCATTCTGCTTTTGTACGATAAGTTTCAACATCAATTTTAGGTATATTTCTTCAACTCTACTCACAGACAATTTCTGGGGGGGGGGGGGGGATTTTGGCAGTATGAGATACTGTCAATTTCATAATATTTGTTGCATGTTGATTTGTTATTGAAATTCTTGAAGATTAGATTGATAAAACTTTTGGATATTATGTACCGTATTAAGTCCAGCGAGTCAAGGCTCTTGATATTTATTTTAGTAGATGATGCATATTGCGTACTGCAACGAAAGATAAATAATTTTTGGCGTTATACCGCTGGAGAAACGACCCCGGACGACGCTCACTTGTGTCCATGAATTTAAGCGTTTGGACAAGTTCCAATGGTATCTCCAGATGCTTGAAACATGGAAGTATCCAAGCTGTCGGAAGTGTCACTAAATTTTTTCTTTTCATCCCAATTTAATTTTCCTGGAGTATTGAGATTCTCCAGGGGAGATGAAGGTTCTTCTGGAGAAAACAGTGGTGGAGAGATATATTTTTGGATCGTTTAATATTTCAACATATTTCATAAAGCTTCTTATCGGTTTAATAACATCTTAATGAAGTGATGCTTTTGGTTAAATGATTTCTGAGATTTTTCTTGACATTGGAAAATCTTTCTGGAAAATATATACTATTATTCTATGATTCAACATTGTAGTTATAATTTGTTGGAGAAACATGATGTATATATTTGTAGCGTTGACAACAAAACATGGGTTTCCCCTAAGTTGATCCTTTGTTCTCGGGAATATGTCAACCAACGATAGCGTGCTAGAGTGAATGAGTGGCAGCATTCTGCTTTTAACACGTTCCTTCAAAATTAAGTCACGTAGAGTGGAAGATATATGAAACGTGACATGCTCAACGAAATTTTTGAATGTTGAATATATTTTTGGAAGGGGGGGGGGGGGGGAGGAAATAAGTGTACATGGTGGGTAATGAATTTGGTAATGAGAGAATATACAGTTTACATGAAACAATGACAACACTTAATGCTTCAGAACAGATGTGCATTAATCAATATAATAGCAAATTTGTTGCGAAAAAAAAAAAAGAAATCTGTGTTGCCAACAATTTTCAATGGTGGTACAACAATTTGCATGCAGTAATCATTTTCTATTTTATCTCACCCCTACATAATTGTGAATTGTGAAATGTCGGGATATGGGGGCTACCATTAGCATGTGAATGCCAACGGATTTTAGACAAGCAACTGGCAAATGCATGTTTCAAACAATGTTTTGGCATTGTCATAAAAAATTATTCATACGGAATATTTTTGAAATGATGATTAAATATTGAACAATTTTGATGGACAATCATTTCTACAATATTTTCATGTCAGAGAGAATTATAACATTGAAGTCGATTATTAAAAATAGCAAGAAAAAATAATATCTCTTTTGATATTTAAAATAAGGCTTTCCAAATTTTTCCAATTATCATGTCCACTGACTCTTAAAGTTCAGAATTCACAACTACTTGGATAAATTTACACACGAGGCCTTCACCTAATTGTCCCAAAGTGTATTACCAGATTGTTGTATAATGTCATCCTCCATTATAGCCCAACATTTCCAGTGAACTTTGACCCAAACAAATCCATTTCACCTGTAACATTAATCATAAAACTGTTGAAAGCCCCAATTTATCCAGTTTTTCCTCCATTTCTGAAAATGTATTTTTTTTTTCTTCTACCATTCGTTTTATTTTCCCAATTTCACTCAATCGCTTAAAACCGCGCAACTGACGATGAATCGAGCTATTTCCTGGTGCAAAAAAAAGGTCGCAAACTGTGTGCAGGTGCACCAGAAATATTCTATCCCAATTTATTTTTTTATTTTTCATATTGATAGGTTATTCCCAATT
Source organism: Coelinius sp. EB29 (assembly GCA_035578325.1). NCBI lineage: Eukaryota > Metazoa > Arthropoda > Insecta > Hymenoptera > Braconidae > Coelinius > Coelinius sp. EB29. Next base: position 5,084,866 of record JAOZGT010000009.1, on the reverse strand, counting down.
CTCTGAAAATCTGATTTTTTTTTTGTGTAAATTTTGAAAGCGTTTGCATTATTCAACTGTATCCACTTTTATCCTGTTTATTCAATTCAGCAGAGAAGCTATTAAATCACAAAAATCTCAGAATCTAATAGAGATAACAAAATATTCGTTGAGACCTTTTTTGTAGCTCTCATTTACCTCTACAAAAAAGGTCCTCAGAGAAATTTCGCTATGTCCATTAGTTTCTGAGATACTCATCAAAAACTAACTCCAGAATAAAATCGACTTTAACTGATTGACCATTTCGCTGCTGAATTGGGTCTTTTGGGCATTCAGTATTCATCAAAATAAAGTGGGTTGACAACTAAGTTGGCTTCATTCTCAAGTTTTTCTTTTTTTGTTAACATTACTATACTCACTTGCCAATTTCCTGATGGTATTCACAATTCTCCTGTCATCCATTCATACTTGAAGATAGTTAATGATGACTAAATGTCCATTATCCATCAGTCGGCATAAATAGGAATAGAATCCAACAGACATAAACTCAAAACAAAAATATTCGCGATAATAACGAGATATTGCACTATGCGTTCTCCCTGTTTTTGTGACACTTTTGGCCACCCGTTTACGTACGTTTACATGCAAATTTCACAGTGAATATGCTCAACCGCATGCAAATAACATGAGTTTCACTCTCATGTACATAGTAAAGCCCTTCTCTCTCGCTTTTGGTTCACCATTTTCAACCCCATTCTACCATTTTGTCCCGAGCTTTTCCCGTCCTTTGACCCAGACGCAAAGCCCGGGCCAATCATACGTATAATGTGAATCAGAGAGCTACATGGTATATAGGTGTTAGTGTGCGCCTCGCTAAATTTTCATTTCATCACTCTATGAATTCTTCAATATGTAATTGATCTATGGAGCAAACAGTTGGGAATACAGATCACTTATTACAGAATTAAAGACAAATTTGAGAGTTCGGATCGATCAATTAATGAATCGTAATCATTGAATTAATTGTAATCATATTCCTCTGAATTATTCATTATTTAAATTGACAGCTGATGATAATTTCTCATAAAATCAAATTTTCACTCTAAATTGAATATTAAATTTTCTACAATTGTCATTAAATATTAACACCATCGTGATTACTCATCATCGCTATTCATTAATACAACTGACAAATTTTTCATAATTGAATAATACTCGTGATAAATCTCTCAATGACACTTTGATAAAACGAAAATTGTGTAACATTGATTGCTTGATTGCTATCAATTAACCCCCTCTCTCTCACACAATCTCTCAATAATTTTTTTCCCTTTCTCCCGGTCGTTGATTTGCCAACATCAAAGCCAGTTGTAATATGCCCACCCTGAACCCGAGACACAAATTATCCACGGCTGATAGAAGGACAATGATTACTTGGCACATGAAGCCTCGCTGTTGCCATTTGTGCATACACGTAAATTTACGCTCGTTAATTTTCGTCTTGTCAACGGATTCAGTTGAAAGAATCAGAGTGTCTGTGACAAAGGAATCAATAGAATATATTTTTTTTTTTTGCACAAAGATCGGAATAAAATCGATGTGTCAATGTTTCCTGATTAATCATGATATATTTATCACATTACACTTACGTAATCTTGTTTCATGGCTTTCGGGCAATCAAAAGCTATACAAAAAAATTTTTTGGCACCGCCTCTTTTCATTTCTCTCTCAAGCCTACCAATTTCGCAATACCCGCTATTCGTTCTCAGTGAGAATTCACGGATTCATTGTGTCCGCCCCTTTATAACCTCCTACTTTGGCTCATTCAAGATCCCTTTATATACACGTCAATCTTGAATAACGGGAGAACTCATTTGCTTTGCAAATATTAAAGACTCAAAAGTTGAGGTCTTTTAATTAACCTCTGGATTTTAATTCTGAGAAAATTGTTAATTTCGATTTTTGGGATTAAAAAAAAAAAAAATTAATGCTTTCATTCAATTTATAATTGAGAGTTGTAAAGTGGAAACAAAATTTCTTAACAAAATGGTGGGCTTTCGGAGGGAATTTTATAGTTTTAAAAAGTTTAAAAATGAAAAAACTTTTGTAAAAAGATTTGAAACAGTGGGAATGACGAAATTTTGAATTCAAGGATGAAAAGTAAAAGTTTCAGGTGAGAATTCAGATGGGAGTATCCATAATCTTATCGGTCTAAAGCTTTTAACAGTTATCTTTTATCCTGAATTCAGAATTCGTTCTTCTGTCGTGTCTCAAAAAAAATCCCCTTAAACTCTCTCTGTGAAGAGCTTCCGCAGGACGATATTATTCCACTCATTTTTCGCTCTACACTGTCACTCAATTCACTCCATCTACTCCACACGACTTCCGGTCCTCTTTCCCCCCCCCCCCCATACTGTAATTGCAATTTTTTTTACCTCCATTTTTTCACTCACTCAGAGACTCATTAAAGTTGTCGAAAAGAGGAATCTCCTTGTCCTCTCAAGCTTGTTGAAATTGCAGGCAAATTTTCATGTACATTGAGTCATTTATACTGTTTTGCCCCACGGAAATAGATGTACGATTAGAAAGAAATAGAAAATACACGGAAAAAAAAAAATTCTTGAATCAGGCATATTATATGCTTGATTTGAGCATAAATATTATTCTCAAATCAGGAATATCTATATGCTCGAATCGACCATATTTTATTCTCAATTCGGGAATAATATTCTCAATTCAAGAATAATATTCTCAATTCAGGCATATAATATTCCCAAATCAGGAATATCTATATGCTCGAATCGGGCATATTTTATTCTCAATTCGGGAATAATATTCTCAATTCAAGAATAATATTCTTAAATCAGGTATATTGTATGCCTGAATTGGGAATATTATTCCCGAATTGAGAATAAAATATGCCCGATTCCGGCATACAAATATTCTCGATTTGGGAATATTATATGCCTGAATTGAGAATATTATTCTTGAATTGAGAATATTATTCCTGAATTGAGAATAAAATATGGTCGATCGAGCATATAATATGCCTGATTCAAGAATTTTTTTGTTTCGGTGTATATGATATATCTGATATATCAAATATATTTAGTGGAATTATAATGAAATTATATACTATATATGAGTGATATATCGATCTAGATTTTATATAGGACAAATATATTCTTCACATTCTCTCCCCCTCGAGTGGTTACGATTGCCAGAGGTACTTGATCATATTTACACAGCAGTTACAATTCATTTTCATAAGTTTGCTAATGAAATGTGTAATCCTCCTGTATACAATGGTGAGTATGAGCGAGAGACAATAGGGGTGGGTAGGTGGTAGGCGTCCATTAACAACAATTATGCCGAAAGCGGCGGCTCGTTATCGATATTTCATAGACTTTTGGATAAACTCTCTTGCTCTGCATCGAGGCAAAACCTCCCAGTGTACATATATTTACAAAATCCCCCCCCCCCCCCCCCTCCACTCCCACAATTTAACTCAATGAAGGTTTTGTTTGTCAGTTCAACAGATTCCCAGTGAATATAATCGCATGAGTAAATATCTCTGTTATTATTTGAAAAATTTATGATGATTGTCAAACAATACGCTTTAATGGTTAAAAAATTGACACAGAGACACATTTTATTTATTTGTCATTTCGTCAATATTTTAAATATTTTATTTGTGCGGTCGTCAATGTACATCGATAAAAACAGTTTATATTATTTTACATAGAGAGAAAATTTGAGTGTAAAAAGATTTTTTTGAAAAATTATTACGTTACAATTTTTATCAAATTTGAGATACATTTTTTTTTTTACTGAAAATATTTCCAGTTTTAATGACTAAGATTTCAATTGACGTAATTTTTAATGAAATTCTTCATAATTTTTGATGCAAACACACCATTTTAAATTATAATCAACACTCACAAAATAAATATTCATTATAAAATGAAAAAAAATTCATAGCCAATAAGACGAAAAGAAAAGAAATCAAGTAGTCAACTCATAACTGGAGGCCAATTAACGCTGCCAACGATAAAGTCATGCGACAAAATTTTACGAGTATCTGCACCTGAGTACCGTGGAAATAGGAGGGTTAAAATGAGAAAATTAACGAGACAAGGCGCGTGGCGATGAGACTCAGTCTGAGTCACGAACACTCGCTCCTTTTGCGCTTGTGAAAGTGCGAGCTGTAAGGATGACGTAAGATTTCCTTGGGGAGAAACACCGGAAGGTGGAAGCAGTAGGAAAAGAGTGGGGGAGGAAGAAGGGAAGAATTCAGGGTAGTCAAGACAGTCGACGCAGGTATAGGGATGAAGGACGAGTGGCAGACACGAGAGAATCATGATTGTATAGGAGGAAGCCTCCATCGATTGAGGTTTTGAAGGCGGTCAGCAACGTATTACGGAATATATTTATTTTTATTTATTCGACCGGCGCTTCCATTGTTACGTTCCATTTTTTCGCCATTTTTTTTTCAACTATTAACTCCTGTACATAAGAATAATCGATTTAGTGGTGCGTTAGTAAAATACAAATGTAGGAAAAATACCAGAAATTTAATTTAGCTTCAATAGCGTTCGGCGAATCTCATAAAGCCAAGTATTTTTTTTTTTTTAATTCTCTTGGAGCGTTTTCAACGTGATGCGAATGGAAACAACCGGTTCAATGGATAAATCCAGTGTCCATATACACTCCAAGTTTCTGCAGATGCCGATGTATGCTGGGCAATGTATAAACTCGGGGGGGGGATTTTATATGGATGAGTAAAATGAACAGTTTGAGGAATGGGTATTATTTCGAATATGGATATCTCGACATCCAATGGAGCGAATGTGCTGCACTATTTCCTGGTGGAAAGGGTATTGGTTATGGGCTTTGTTACAGCGGTCGGTCATTGTCATTTTTTGTTGGTTTGTTTATCGGATATTTTTGAGTATTTATAGTCAATTTTAAAATGCTCAAAATGTTCAGAGTGTGATGTCTTGTGCTTGTCATTAGAGTCATTGAACATTTTGCCTGTGAGCTACGTATTAGAGAGATGAAGAATTTGACCACTTTTCACAGTAAAAAAACCATTTTTCCCTAGGGTATCATCACAGTCAAACTTCTGGCATAACGCCATATACTATCCGAATTTATAAATCTATCTTACATCCAAAAATGTTGCACGTAGTGGTCTCGATAATTCCAGTTTTTGAAGGTCCATTGAAACAAATTTTTCCTTGAATTTTCGTCCATTCCTCGAACAGTAAAACATCAACTTTTCCATGCTTCTGACACATTCCCGTGTGACGAGTTATGACGGAAAACTACACTATCCTCTTCATTCCAGACCCTAAAGTTATTGATGCTTGAAACTGAATATCTACACCCGCAATACACCAACCAAATGAAGTTACACTTTTGACCGCAAACCGAAATGCCAGAGCCTAGTGTTATCCACTATATCCGACATTGCAACGGGTTAACCGTATTTTGAAGGGAGTATCGATTCCTCACGAACAACTTGTCTCGACGATTCCAGTTACGATAAGAAATGAAGGAAATTTAAACAACTAAAGTTTAGGAGTTTTGACGTCATGTAAGGTGAATTTGTAATGGTACACTTTCAGACTAAACTCTCATTTAAACTCACAAATACATCATATAACATTGCTGATACATTCAAAATTGAAAAATTAATGCTCAAAATCTTCTCAATTATGTTTAAAATTTTCCACATTCTCCCAAATCCCCACCAGTCTTTCTCATTATTGACATATTTATCCCTGCATTATTCCCATCCTATCCGCCAAACTTTCAAGTAAATTCTGACCGATCAATTTATTGCCCACTCCCCCCCTCATACTTCATCAGATAGCCCACTGTATACACATACAATATTGATGCATCCTTGCATATTTAAACCGATTACCTCCAAACTTATCCACCATACTCCATCGATCGTCCATTGGCGCATGAACACGTGTACATCTAAAACAGTTAAATTTTTTTTTTTTCACTGTGTCGACACAGTCACGTAATCAAGATGAAACAAAATAACATATTCACACCCAATGAAACACAGTACACGACACTCTTGTAACAAGTATGCAAATACTTTGTTCAAACTCTGTCATTTGTGATGGACTTGTCAATTTCCAATTTTAGTTTGTCCACATGTGCACTATCCTTCAAAGAGTACCATCTACGCTTCTATGCATTAAACTGAAGGCATCGAATGTGCCTATATAACCGGACAATCCGGTCGACTCTAGTTACCAAAGAGCCCTGTCAGTTGACAAGCAACAGTCTCCCCCTTCTTCCCTTCCTTGTCCACCTTCTCAATGTACCCTAGAGCTTCAGAGTGACGAAACTTGTATATGTATGGACAAGTTGAAACCCTCTCCTCCATTCCACATCATTCTCAACTCATCTTCTCACAGATATATTAGAATCATTTCAACAGGGAGGAGTATATACCAGACAAGAAACAATTTCCTCGGCTAGTCAATTCCAAACAGGGGGGAGGAAATCGATCAACTTTACGCTTCCAAATATAATTATCGAATGGTCAATCTAGTTGTCAATTAGAGTTTGAAAAGTCTTTGATTTTAATGTTGTAGGAAAATTATTGATTCATTAGTTGTGGATAATTCCAATCAATTTGGAGAGAGTGGCGAGACGAGATCGTTGTTTTTTGTCTGGTTGTTGGGGGGGGGGGGGGTCTACGACCCCCATTATCTATCGAATGCCGGTTAAACTTGGGAGTGTTTGACGGCCAGACTACCTGGGTTGGGGTTTTTTGGGATGGAGGGAAGAGAAGGTTATCCTTTGCTCTTGTTCTTTTTATTCCTCTGGTATTTTTTATTTCTTGGGGTAGGGAAAAACCGAGCAAAGTTGAACGTTTGTCAAGGACTTGAATTCCCATGTTTTTTGTTTGTATGGGTATAGATATTTAGGATGATAGTGGATTTAAAAACTTTGACTTTACTCGGATTAAGTCGAAATTTCATTAATTTCAAATCGCTGGAGACAGTATAGATCAAGTGCTAATTTGACAGTTTTTCTGTGATTCTTTCGTGACAGCAAAAGGCTTCCATCGACCCTGTCTTACATTGTATAAACTCACGTGTCTTTCTCTGCGCAGTAGTTTCAGACATACCTGGTCAGACCTCCCATCATCCTGCCCCCCTCCCCCCTCCACGTCTCCTATTTTCTTCCTCGTTCTGTGAGGCTTGTATTCTCCACCAGAAGACAAACCACCCACAACACCCAGGAGACCAACGTTGCCTTTCAAAGTTTAATGATGTTTTATCCCCACTGGTATACGCACCACCTCTCCACCCCCCCCCCCCCCCTCCTCCCTCTCATCTTCTTGCCCAGGTTTATCTGCCTATTCACTGTTGTTTGTTGCAAATTTTGTTTCGCTCTGTCATTTCCTTGAGCTCCTTCCTCAGGTATTGTTGAGGGAGATGAAGAAATATGAGGTGATTTTCTAGGGTTTCATGGAGCTTCCAGTTGAGTTCTCAGGTGTTTTATTTCTTTAGACTGGAGAGGAAGAAAAAAATAAGTGTCAAATGGATTTGTCAATTATTTGTAAAATATCTTAATTTCATGGGTTTACAAAAAATATCCATTAAAATTTCTCTTTTAACCCAGTAATTGCATAAATATTCACAAACAGATTATTTCGCGAATATCTGCAAAAGCAGACGATTCAAGAGAGAATTGTATAGACAACAAGAAAAGGTCCTTTAACATTCACCCCCCCCCCCCCCCTCCTCTTCAATCCCACTAGTTTCCAGAATATCCCCTAATATTACCATTCATCCCCTCTTTTTCATCACACCACCCCCGAGTTTATTCATCCATTCAGTCTCTCGTTCATTCCTATTTTTTTTCCCCCCAATGACCTTGATGGACCACCGACGGTTGTAGGATTATTTTCAGCGAGCAACAGGCCCCTATATCGACCAACTCCCCTTCCCCCCTCCAAGTGCGTGAGATGGCGCTTTTCTTTGGCTCACCTTATTCCTCCCCCCACCTCCCTCCCACCTCTTTGCTCCGGAGGTTGAGTTTTTATGCTGACAACCATCTCACGACTTTGCTCTATCCCACGGGTGTCACAGCCCTGCCCCCCCCCCCCCCTCTCTACCTATTCCCGCTACCTGAGCCCGAAAATTTCATGCTCGACACGCGCACACCAAACTCGCACGACGCCATTGCCCCCCCCCCCCCTCCCCCCACAAGTAACCATGACTCCCCTCCTACCTCCATCTCTTTCGCTACTATACGAAATGGAAAAAAGTTGTGTCTTGAGTAAAGTTTTTTGATGTGTATTTATCGGGGCTAACTTCCCCCCCCCCCCCTACCCCCTTTGACAGAATATATTTAACAAAACTTTTCAATTTGAATTTATTTCATATTTTTTTTTTTCATTTTTTCCAGTTTCTTATATCACTTCCGTGCGATTCAATCACCCTCCCCCCCCCCCCACCCTTGTATTTTGTAAAAGAAAACATGAAATAGGATATTTGTAACGCGAGTAACCCGAAGAAATCTTCCGAGTAGCGAAGAAACTCAACTTGAATTAAATTATCCTCATTCCACCATAATTCTTACTCCCCCCACAAACTGAGTTAGAATAATAATAATGAAAAAAAAAAAAAAATACCATGATTTGCATGATTCTGAAAACATCTCTCACATATTAAATAAAAATCTCACAAGTGTACCAACATTTCATTAATCCACAATCTTTCTACGATGTAAAAAGAAGAAAAAAAAAAAAAACGTCTGAGAAAGAAAAAAAAAATCCATCTCCCAGAGCCATATTCTTCCTCCTCTTGATAATAAGAAAATCAGAGAGGATGTAAAGACAGTACAGTGGAAATGTGAGGGTAGCGCGTGGAGGAATGATCAAAGGAACAAAGGATAGTGTTCTGGGGAAAGCTCTTGGCCTCCCCTCTATACCATTTTGCTAGAAACACAGACATCTGAGGGTATATAGGTGAGAGTAGAAGTGGGAGGGGGGGGGGAAGGGGAGTTGAAAGTCAGACTTTATCAAGGTATACGATCTCTTGTTCTTGGTGTGGTGGTTGGAGCGTCCGGAGGGTGGCGCAACGTCGCACCGACGTTAATTAATGCGCTCCGCGGTGCTCCTGGCACCACCGGCCTGTCTCACCCTCCTTTTATCCTCTCCACTCCTCCTTCTATCCTCCCATCCCTCCCTCCACTCTCTCCATGCGTCTCATCCTTCTCGTATTCACAGCAGCTGTCGGAATTGTAGAGTTGAAGGATAGAAAATGTTACCTGGCTCACAGTGGCACCGAGAGGGCACCACTATCACCCTCTGTCCTTCCACTGTCCTTTCCCCATCCACCATTTCACCCCCCACCCCACCGCCCAATCTCACCGTGTCCATCTATGTAACCCTCTACTATCCCTATTTCGTACGTCAGAGGTCTACTGCATTATTCCATGGTACGCCTCTCACATTTCTCCCTTTTCCCCGTCCTCCTACCGGAAAACATGAGGGGCAAAGGGGGGGGGGGGAGAATATTCAGCATGTTTTTTTCATTTGTCTTCATTAATGTAGAGGGCGGTATTTAAATGTACGCCTGACAGTTAATGAAACGCACGAGAGTGTAATCCGTCGACTCTGTCATTATCCTCTTTTGAGCTGTAATGCGAGTCGAGTTTGGTTTTTTTTTAGGGGCTACCATCGGGTGCGGTTTTTATCATTATGTGGTAAAGGGTTTTTGAGGTTAGGGAGTCATACCGCAACTTTTTATACAATTTTTTTTTTATCATCATCGAGCTCTTTCATTTTTTTGTCCAACGAAAATTCGCAGATTATTCTATAACAAAGATTTACTTATATCTTGGAAATGATGGATTTTAGAGTTATTAATCAAAAGACCTTTTTTGTTGAGAATTTTATAGGCAAAAAAAAAGATCTCTTGTCATTTTCACTCAAACCCAGTAATTTTAAAGATATGTATAAAATAATATCTCGAGATCTACAGTTGATATCAAAATATTCCAAGAGACCTTTTTTGTAGCTCTCATTTTTCTCTACAAAAAAAATGTCTCTATAAAAATTTCGCCGTCTCCCTTAGATTCCGAAGTTGACCATTTCGTAGACCTGAAATATCTTCCAATTTTCCTTCCCCAAAATTAAAAATTTCCCATCTCTGTCATCACCTCCCTCATTAAATCAAAACCATACAATTGCACCCCCATCCCTCTATATTCATAATTTTAATCAAGCTTGACCCTGTTGATCCCCCCCCCCCTCCCCCATCCCACAAGTGTGTATGCATAACTAAAATTTAAAAATACTTGACGCTCCACCCTCAGAGTAAAAAAAAAGGGTCGCTACCCTCGGTTGTGCTAGGTGTCCGAATTTGCGTATGTAGAATGAAAAACAAAAGGGGTAAGAGAGAAAGAGAGAGAGAGAGAGATAGCTGGTAGCACGCGAGCCCCTCCCCACGACTCAGAGCAGCCACTTGTAAAAGGGTCGGACGGATCAAAAGGACATCGCGTGTACGACTATCGTGTACCGTTCCACCTCTTCCCTATTTCATCCTCATTTCAATTACCCACCCTACCCAATCCTCCAATGTCCTTTGTCTAATTTCCATGAATTAAAAATTTAATAGCGAAAATAAAATCAAATGACGCAAGAAAATGGTGCATCCTCAATGGATCCAAAATTACATCATCTTGTCATTTGATTTTATCACAATTTTAATACGAACAATATTCATACATCTTTTATATCATCCAATTTCATTTTACATCCTCGATTTAACGAGAAATTGAAAAATTTAATTGAATTTTTAGTAACAAAATGGGAAAAAAATACGAATAAATGTCAAATAAAAAATAAATGATTTTTTCACTTTTTTGAAAAAAATAATTATTTTTCTGTTATTTAATTCATCCCCTCTAATCTTTCGTCTTTTTAATATTCACCGAGTGAACGGAGTGCGACATAATCGAGAGAATAACTCGTTCGATTTTTATGCATAAACTCTCGGTGGATTATCCCCCTCTCTGCAATTCCACTGTCATATTTTGCGGTGAAATGAATGAGCAGTAGAGAGGAAAAATAAAGGAGGGGGAAAAATTGTTGGAAAATGATGGAAATAGAGATATTCTAATCCGTCAAATTGTGGAGAGGATGGGGGGTCCACTTGGGATGAGTGGGTTCGGGCAATTTTCGGTTTTCCATGGAAGAGAAAGAAGGTCTAATTCGTCCCCATGCGACTTGTGGAGAAAAACTCTTATTTTATTCTTTTTACCCATTTTTTTTTTTTTTTTTCCTCTTCTTCACTGTCCACGGGCTCTACTATCTGCTTGTACCCTTTTCGGGTTCCCCGGAGAATGAAAACTGCTGAAAAAGAATGAGTTGGGCAATGGGAATGAAAAGAAGAGTATGAAGAGGTGGAAAAGAGGATAGAGTAATGTAAAAACGAGTTACTGAGTCTGGCGTGCCACTTGGCTCTTCTCTTCTATCTGGAAATTCCATGGCGACGTCAACCCAACGCGATCATCTGAAAAAGAAAGAATGTGAAGCTAAGGGGGTGGGGGGGGGGGGGGGACGTCAAGGGCTATCCCATGAGAAATTTCATCACTCTGTAAATTGCTTCCACACTTTGGCTTAACGTGTAATGCACATTTACAATATTCAAATTTTCATTGATATTACAGTTCATATGAAGAATATATTCTACTCTATATATTCAAAAACATTGGAATTTAACACAAAATAATTCTTTGCGTAAAAATTAAATATTCGTGGAATAATATTATATGGATTTTTGTTAATTATGCATTTATCTTGATAACAATCGATTTTAGAAGAAAATATCAAGAGATCATTTTTATAGCTGATAAAATTATCTACAAAAAATGTCTTATGATATTTTCCTCTTGAATCAATTATACCCCATGAAAAATCAATTTAATCACTAAATTCATCAATCAAGTTGATGAATTGTGTTCTAATGTATTTAATTAAATTATTGATAATAAATAAGAACAATAAATTGGGTTATTAATTATAAAACTCTCAGGAAAAAAAAGAAAACACTTATTTGCTCTTTGATTTTCATTGACACGTACAATATGTTGTTTTTGTTTCCCCCCTTTTTTTTTCCCATTAGCTTCATTCAATTCTGATGCGAGAGGGGGAGTTACTGAGTGGGCTGTTGTCACGCAAGAGCGACATCGCCCCCCCCCCCCTCTCCTCTTTGTTCACTTGAAAATCCTCAGTGATTGTTTACGTGAGTCAGTGGAGCGCGTGTGCCATTCGTATTTCAACAAACTTTATCCACTGATTTATCAATTTTTTTTTTCTTTTTTTGTAAATTTTTCCTCCATTCGGTCATCCTCATTCTGGTCAAACGTGAACATTTCAAGTGAGACGATTTCTCTCCCTATCCATTAGGAAAAGAGAAATCTACCCCCCCCCCCCCCCCCCCCCCTTAACGAACTCACCCCGGGAGTCCACTCTCTAGAGTTAATCCCTCTCGTGTCTCTTCTTCTACATCGACGATAGCTGCCAGACCGAATTAATCTACTTGCACTGTGTGCGCTGGAGGTAACTCGGAGCAAACTGGTTAACCACATTTGCTGACGCAGATTTTCCGGAGATTTTTTTTTTTTCATTCTTATTGTTTTTTTTTTTAAATTCTGTTATGGAGAAAACATGGAATTTGCAGATTTTTGGAGAGTTCGGCCGAGCGAAAAGTCGTTGTACCACTCGTTAATAATTGTTGAGGTGTTATCAGGTGTTTTGGGGTGAATTGACGAGATTAATGATCCTATTTTTCATTTTTTTTTTTTTTAGTGGAAAAGGGAATTTTTACAAGATTTTATCTCAATTTTTTAAAGGGGTTGAAATCGGTAATGAATTTTTTTCAGAATATCTCGGGATTTAAAGGAGATAGGTAAATATTTATAGAGACCTTTTTTGTAGATAATTGAATTTCCTATGAAAAAGATCTTTTGATATTTCACTGTAAAACCACTCATTCCCGAGATAATCACGTGATTAAAGAAGATTCTACATTCACTCCAACTCGACCTTTGACTCATCTGTAATTCATCTTGAGCTCAATTCGTCTTGAAATTGCCGTTTCCTTATGTACAATTTCTTGTACACAGACCGTTAATTTAATTCTAGAAGCTCTACCCGATACGGAGCAAGTGCATCCGGTTAAACGAGTGGAAAATTTCAATTTTTTTTTTCTTTCTTTATTCCATTTTCAACGGATAAAACTCAAGGAAATTTCATTAAAATGAACGGTCCATTGTCATGGACTTTCCGATGCTTTTTCATCCACAAGAATGAGGGAAAATTCAAGTAGATAAGGGAGGAACAAGTGCCCTGACCGCGCTCGTTTGACGAGACAACGATAACTGCGGATGAAAAGACTTTTTTTTAAAATGGAGGTAAAAAATGCGACAAAGGTATGGACAACTTCTCGCTATTATTGTCATATTCTCCGTTATTCTTCGTCGACTAGCAGTTTTACCCCCTTAGGGGGGAGAGAGTCGAGAGTCTTGGGAAAACGATTCTACGTCAGACATAGCTGAGTTAACCGCCAGGGCGGTGCTTTTTGTTCTTTGACGAAGAGTTCGAGTCAACTTGGGACAAAAAAAAAAGTACTGTCTGATTTCATGCTTGCTTGCACCACTTTCAACTGACTTTTATTTTTTATTTTTTTCTTTCAATTTTAGGCATACAAAGGGGTTAAATAGCGGACAAATGCTTGACGGGCTTGGGCTTGTTTTAATTGTTTATTTATTTATTTTTTCTAATTTTTGGAATTGTTAAAAAATTGAGGAATTTTATCATTTTTTTTTTAACGAAAGAAATTGATAAATCAACGGAAAAAGAAATTTAACGTGACAAAAAAAAAACTGGGCTGAGAGCGTTGATAGCGAAAAATGCCTCGAGGGAATGCCAAGGGGGATGGCCACAGTAGTAAGCGATCGAGTGGAAAATTTCGATGTTCGGTCAGACTATTTTCCCTCAGTCCTCAGTCTCTGGAACCATCCAGCTTCTTTCATTCTAAGAAATCGGAAAAATAATTTGATGCCATTTCAAGCGGTCGAACAGTATTTCCAGTCTCAATTTCTATATTATACCTCTCAATTCATCTACTTCTATCTTCACTTAAGGGTAATGAAGACCTTGAATAAATCAAACTTATTTTTTCCGCCATTTTCATTCGTAATTATCTGGAAAATAAATCTAGAAGAGCCCTTTGAAGAAGTTTAAGAAGAAATAAAAAAAATTATGAATTTCCTTCTTCATCTTGAAGTAGGAAAAATGAATTAATTGACTTTAAAAATTTAATTAATTAATTTCACAAATTCACTTATTAAAATCTATCGGCAAAAAAAAACAATTTTTTTCCTCAAAAGTTTTTACATTTTGTCCTCGACCTAATTAACATTCACTTGAAAATTATTATTTTTCTTTATTGAGCGCGAAAAATGAAGAAAATATGGCTCAACAAGTCGGAAAATCTGAAAAAAATTGCAGAGCAGAAAAAAAAAATGTTAGAAGTGGAAAAAAAAAAAACACGAAAGAGTAGACGTGAAGCGCAAATTACTCGTAAAAGTGAAACGAGCCCCTCACAATATACAGGTCTGCCATGTTTTAACTTGCTGGTGAGTCTGGAGTAGTGAATGTATATAAAACTGAAGAGAGTACAAGTAGAATCGTGTTAGATTCGCTTTGCCCTCTGACCCTGCGATAATATCGTTACGCCTATCGGCTTTTCCACTCGTTTCATTCCTTCGCATTGAGAAACCGTCTGGTCCCTGGTATTTCGTTGTCGTCTTCTGGTTAACGATACGGTAACGACTCTTCTTTCTTTTTTAATTTCCCTCTTGAATTTCACATTTTATCTCGTTACTCTTGATATTTTCCGGTTGGAGAGGAAAAACTATTATCGTAATCGGCAAAATTTTTGTGTAATCATGGGTAAAGATGTTCCTGATTGGTTGAAGAATGAATGGAGGAAGAAGAGAATCAGAAATTGTCAATTAAAAGTTTGGCACTATTACTTTCAAATATTCACTTTAGGATATTCATCTTTATAGTAGAAGATAACTAGTATCGAATATAATCAAAAAATTGTGGTCTTTTAAATTCTCTGCATTCTCAGAAATCTACTAAAATCCTCAATTAGGAATAATATTAAATCGATTCACTACCCTCAAACTTCTCAACCTGATTAAATCACTACCTCAAAGGATTTAAAGACCGAATTTATCTCCTCCCGCTGAATCAGAGCCATTCTGCAGCCGTTTCAAGCCCCTCCGAACCCTCTATCCTCTCGAACGCACTCCACCTTAACGAGTAATAGCGCAAAACAGCTCCTGAAAGAGATAGAAGAGGGTTGAAAGTCAGCTGAAAGTGGCGGCTGCACTGCAGGTGAGGATGTTGTCAGGACGACCCTACCACCCTCATCATTCTCCCCAGGTGCAGCCTACTCTTCATCCCTCATCCAACCTCAAAGACATTTACACCCACAAACACATTTTCATCCCCCCTTCCCAACTCTGTCATCTCAACAATTTCTTCTAATTTATCACAAAATAGGATGAAAAGAAATACTGCAGTATCATCATTATTCATACTAACCCACAATTTTTTATAATTACAGGTTGATCTGAAGCCACTGAGGGAGCCTGCTATTGCTGTCTCGTCCCCAAAAATCTCGGAGAAGCGAAAAGCTGAAGAAGCAGACGCTAGCAAAGATCTGAAGAAGGTAAGAATCTAATGATTTACTAATTGGAATGTATTGAAGTTCTTTGAGATTCTTTTGAATAGAAATGTAACTGGAATAGGCATGATCCACACTCTGGATTCCAGGGTCAAATAGAGATTTAATAAGAGTAAAGATTTCTTGATCCTACACTTCTGATCAAAAAGTCGTTTTGTTTACAAATCTTTCGCCGAGAATATAGAATAGAATAACTAATATTTGTGATTGCTACTGCATCATAAGGCTCCATCTGGGCATGACGATGATACTCTCAAAACCTCGTCAAAGATCAGGTTCTTCATGTGACCTTCTAAAAATGATCCAAAAGAAATCAGTATCACCGATTTTATCCCATTTTTCTACCTTGGTAAGTGAGTTTCAGACTGCTGTGAAAAGCAGACGTTGGAACAACAATAATGGGATGACACACCCATGTGTCTGTTCTGGGAGAAGAAAGGTCTCCGTTGCTCGTCAGCCATCCGTCTCTGTCCGTCCATCGCTTTCAATTTCCTCGTATATTTTCGTACCATCGATATTTGACGCTAGTTTGGGTGGGTACTACGTCATTAGACCTCTGCCTCGGATTGCACAAAGACGTTAACCAAATATATGTGTCTCCCTTGGGTTGCGTGGGGAGTGCCACTGGGCCAAAGCTCACTCATCACCGTCGCCTGTCTTCACTCTTGTATTCTTCCATTATATAACCTTTCTGGTTTTTTCCCCTTTCTTCGATCATATTTTTTCTTCGACGGAGTAGAACAGATGTCTTGTCGCTCCAAATCACTCTGGAAGAATAGTAGTTTCCGGTTCCATTTGTCAATGTCAGTATGTAGATATTTTTTTTTTTTAATTATTTTAATTTTGGGATTGAAATTGATAGAAAAAAATATCTCACTTGATCAAGAAGTTATTGGGATTCGAACCCGGATCGCCTGCGTGCCAAACTTTTACTATACACAATAATAATTCAATATTCATCGACCTATAAATCTCTCTACATAATAAAAAAATAAGCCTTTTTTTAGGGGACCTTTTTTTAGGTCGGTGCAGGGTCAATCCGGGGTCGATCCGAGGTCAATTCGGGGGTCGATCCGGGGTCGATCCGAGGTCGGCCCAAGGTTGGTCTAGGCTCGGTCCAAGGTTAGCCCAGGGTCATTCGAAAGTCGGCCCAATGTCACTCCAAGGTCAGTTCCCTGAAATCCTGAAAATACTGAATTACCTGTACTACCTGTACTATTTGTACTATCCTGTACGACTATGTCGTTACATAATTGTGAAGGGGGGAACAAGCGAAGCGAGCGGGAGGGCGGAGCCCCCTAGTACTAAAAAAAATACCTTAAAATTGAATCTTATTCGTATAAATAAAATGAACATAAATAAATATATCAATTTTCATTCACCTAATTCAACAACTAGAATCCAAAAATTTACCTGTTTTACTGATTAGCTCCCCCCCCCCCCCCACCCAAAAAGATATCCTTTTTCAAAATAACTAAATTTCCACCACAACTCCATTTTTCCCCCTCTCCACACATCTCAAAGCCGACACTACAAAATTCCCGTTAATCTTCTCAATTAATCTTTTTTTTTTCTATTACCCTCCATTCCTCTGACACACGCCGTTAATAGTAATTGGCCAAGTTTCATTCCACCAGTTGACAGTTAAACCAGACAGTGGCAGCATTGAGCGTGACAATTTTCCCTTTTGCTTCCGGGCGTTGGGCTTTTCTCTCCTGTTGTCTCTTCAAAATCCACTCTCCCCTCCCCCCTTAAACCACAAAGCTTTTCATCCCTCCATCCTTGGCGTTTTGTTGCACGTGTGAACGGAAACTATCGGCATCGGGTCCACCATAGAAAATCCACGACGACGAGCTATACCCAACGAGTGGCAATACATAAACACATCTGACTGAGTTTTGTAACCACTCAACCATCACAAATATACAACTGTAACAAACATCAACCCACCAGCCCACAACAACGTTATCCAACCTTGATGTCTTTCATAATTCATACAAATGTCAACACAATAAACCATTTTCTCTGTATTTATGTGCCATTTTCAAATTTATCGAGTTTACCCGAGACACTGGCTTGATGTGGAAAATGTACACTTCAACTCTGCTCTTGTCATGCTTCTCGATAGTTCATTAATGGCTGGAGTTTAAATATCAAATGTAAATAGTATGCTCGATGGTGATGGTACATCAGGGGAAAATTTCTGTAGTTATCAGTTTATTCAGTATTTTGTGTGATGAATTCTTGGTAGGAAGAGAATACGTGAGACGTGAGGTGAAAATGATGGCTGGAAGACGATAATGAAGCACGGGTTTTTTTATGGAGTTGGGCTGGATTTATTGAGAGTGACGTGATGGGTATTTTCAGGGAATGATTATTCTTCCAGGTTCTTTTTGCTGGAAATTTTATCGACTTGTTCTGCTTTTCTGGATGATATTTTTATTTCAGTAAAATGGAGTTTGTTGGGATGAGAGTGATATCATATCCGTTTTTCACTTGTGGAAGGGTGATTTGTCATTTGATTGATGTAAATAGAGATATTCAAATTTATAGAAATGGAGATGAAACTAGAAACTTTGATAATTAGGTTATTATATCAGTGAAAAAGTGAGTTTGGTGAAAATAACTGGAGATTATTTTTGTAGGGATTTACGGATTTTATGACTATTCCTGGCATCAATCATTACTGGAATAATTTGATCATTAATTGGGTAAAATGTGAAAGTTATAATGACTTCATTATTGAATTATCTGAATTTCGAGAGATGATTCAATGATAAATATTTGCTTTTTGACAAAAAATCTTCAATAGAAATGATTTTTATTTTTCCCTTGACTAAAATCTTCTTAAAATCCTGGAAAAATACTCAATAAAAACTAAAGTAAATGTCAAACAAATTGGATCTATAAATCTATAATTTAATACAAACTTGATATGGGTAAAAGGTCACTTGATGGATTTATATAAACTCGTTTATCCCGATATATCCTTTGAGTATTGCTAAGCCGGAGAACTGGCAATATATTGCTCCTTTTTTCCTCTCCACGAAGATCGGGGGGCTCAGGATATTGGGTAAATTCGAGCGGACAAGTAAGGCCTTTTATATATAAAGAGAGAGAGAACCAAAAGAGGATACAGAGCTGAAAATTGACGGGTCTGAGGGATTTTCATTGAATCGAGGGTTGGAAATGAGAGTAGAAACCACGGCAAAAGGGTCTGAAATGAATAGTTTTCTTTGGATATATTCTGGATGGTAGAATGCTGCTGGAGTGGGCCCCACCAGGGACCGGAAGAAAAGGCTGATGGGTCGATGCAGCCAAAAGTCCCAGTGCTCATTCTACTGCAAAAACGAAAAATGACCGCGTGAAAAATCGCGACTAACCTCGGTATATAAATACTAGGGCATTCAATGCTTTTCTATTGCCCACCCGCTGCCACAGCTGGCTCTGTGTTTGGTCGGAACATGGGGAATTGTGAAGAGAAGAGAGAAAAAAAAAAAGGGAAAAAGCCCTGTTATTGAAGGCGCATTCCATCACGAACGAATGAACAGGTACACTGGGATTCATGGTGGTTTTAGGGGTTTTCTGGGATCAAGTATATTTTGGTGGGTTCCGGTGCTATTTCTAGTGAAGGGAAAATCATTTTTTTATGAGGAAAATAAATGAGAAATGGAGGAAATTTGGATAATTGGATTTCCAGTGGTGATTATTCTGTGAATATATTCGAAATTAGCGGATTTGATGGCTAGAGAATTAATTTGATTATTCAATAAAAAGAAATTTCATCTGATTGAGTCAAGTAATTTGGCATATTTTGAATTTTGACACTTGACTCTGATGGAATTCCAGTCGACAAATTGACGGTAGAATCCTTTTCACACATCGAAAAAAACAAAATGGCCGTGTCTAAATCCCCTTTTGCGTGCCACACGCGGTAATAACCCTCATGGACTTGACCGCGTGACTCACGCAATTGGGAATTTAGACACGGCCATCAAAATTATTCCCAGTGGAAATGTCATCAGATATGAAATTCTCATTCAAGCCGGATGCATTAAATTTTAATTCCTCCGATAACAAAATTAGCGAGTGATGCTGAGAGGAAGTCAACTCATTATTCAAAGAATTAAATATATAGAAAGTCAGTGTTGAGTAGAATTGCCATTTAATGAGACTCGATAAATCAGTCATTCCAATGAAATTACCCCAATTTTTTAAAAAAAACAAACGTATCAAAATCAAATTTTCCCTACAAGAAAAAAAAAAATCAGTTGAAACTGAAGTGAACAAATACTTTCAACTCTTTTCCTTCATATTCAGAATATTTAAAAAATCCCCTTCATTAATCAGCCGCCTCATCACGATAATGTCAGTTTAATAACCAGGATAAAAATCTCTCGTGAATGGTGAAAATTTAAGGTAGATTAGTACATGAGACTCTCTCTGTCATCGATCGTTTTAACAGCCATGTCGTTAATTGTCATTGCATTGATTAAAACGCCCCCGGGTGACCCTTCTCTCGGGCTTTTCCGATACGTCTAGAGGGCGCGGGGGAGCGGGTCTATTATCATAATGTATCCTCCACCCATTTCGCGTCGTTTGTAATGACTGTGGGCTCCTGCCACGATATACCAACGCCAAAGGACGGATACGTGCCGTCGGGCCAAACTAGTACCGTCATCGTCACGTGCGATCTTCACTTACCTGTATTAATCTGAATTATTGGGGGATGAATATAATGTCAGAGATTTTTTTTTTTAGAATAATAATATTCATACATTGTTCAACAATTAATGGAGATGTTGGAATTATTCATATTAATTTCATCTGAATTTTGATGAACAAGTCTTATTAATTATGCAATTATCTCGAGAATGAGTAACTTGAGGAGAAAATGACAAAAGACCTTTTTTGTTGGAAATTTAATTAGCTATAAAAAAGGTCATCTGACATTTTCTTCTCAACTTGATAATTATGGAGTTAATTTGATAATTAATGAGAGGAGTTATTGCGATGAGTTTACCTACTCAATTATTAATTTCAGATTATCTCGGTAATTAAGGGAGTTATGAAAAATAGTCAAGAGAAATTTTTTGTAGAAAATTCATTTCTCTACAAAAAAGGTCTCTTGACATTTTTTCCTGAATTGATTAATACCCTAGATAATCACGTAATTGATGATAAAAATTTATTTCACCCAAAATTTTAAACTCCAAATTATTTATTAAATTCTCCATAATCAAATAATTTATCTGATCCAAGAATATCTGTTAAAATCGACTCAAATAGAGATGAATGGGGAAAGTCGACAGAGTAAAGAAAAAGAAGAGTGCAACTCAAATATTCAATTTGTCACTTCAGATTCCAATTAACTATTTTTTTTTTTTTTTCATTAACTCAATGTCAATCACGACAGAACTATTCGACACTATTTTAAATGCTTGTTTTGCTACAATGACTAAAATACGATTTTCCTTTTATTACAGGCAAAATTGGAAACGAAAGCGCTGAAAGCGAAGAGACCCGGATTCACAGACGAACGGTACAACGAGACTAGCTATTACGTGGAGAATGGTGAGTTTGACTTTTGTTTTATTTTCTTTCTCTATCACCCTCCCCTCTCCCACCCACAACCCCTTTCCTCATTTTTTGATCCTTTTATTTCGCCACCAGTGTGTTCACTGTACAATCGCACTCTCAATTCCCATTTATTTATTTTACTCGGTGTTTTTTATAACACTCTCGTATCGTCATCCCTCTCTCCTTCACTTTTTCCATTCAACCTCATAGGAGATTGGGTTGGCCACGAGTGAGGTTTGTATTTCACACTTGCACTCTATTCCACTACAGTTTATTGAGTTGGTTGTGTTGTCTCGATTACCTCACCTACCACTGGGGGGAGAGGGGGGGGGGGGGAGAAATATATATTTCAGGGGTAAAAATAATATTCAGAAGGGTTGAAAAATTGAGAAATTTTATTTGAAAAGTAAATAATAGCAATTTGGATTTTTATAAATTTTTTTTTTTTAATTATTTCTTAAATGAAATGTCAAGATACATTTTTTTTATACAACTCATGAAATTATCTATGAAAAAAGTCAATTGCCATTTTCTTTTGAAATTGTTCATTCTTGGGATAATCGTATAGTTCTGATATTTTTCCTAACTCAACTCTTTTCCAATTTTTTACGCAAATTCTCGGTAACCAGGAAGTCATTATTTAGATATCAAATGAGAGAGAAAGTTTATTATGATTTTTGGTTGAATTTGAATAAAATTTTAATGTACCATTTGAATGGAAAAAATGAATGTCATTGAGTTTTAAAATGTAGAATATGAGAAATAAAATAATAGTAAATATTCAGTAAGTGATGGAAGTAATTTAACCCATGACATATTGTAGTCCCGTGACATGGAAATACTCGAGAAATATTGAAAACGTTGAAGCAGCGAAATGCAAAACAGTGAGTTGACACGCGTGGGAGACTTCTCTGGTGCAATCCGTTCGAATAACTATTTACAGTGAAAACAAAACTATCCAAGCACTCTCCAGGGTGCTGTAGGGTACGAGAAGCCCAACGTTGTCCTAGATCGTGAATTTACTCAACTGTGTTAATACATAATATACGTTGCATGTTCACTCAACAAATTCCAATTAATAAATTGAGGAATTTGTTGTCAAGGGGTTGAGTGATATTAATTTCACTGGAGAATGTTTGATCGTTACAATGTAATTACAATCACATCAGCCATATTATTGGCATTTGAATGGGCTTGATTACATCAAATGACGAGCAAAATTGCGTAATTTATCGGTAAATTTAATTGATAAATATTGAATAACTTTTGTTAACAATTTTAATCAATTTTCTACATCATGATTTATCTTAGAAGAAAATAAGTTTACGAGTATTTATCAAGAGACATGTTTTGTGGAAAATTTTATGGGCTACAAAAAAGGTCTTTTGACATTTTTCTCTAAATTTACTAGTTTTTGAGGAATATCCAAAATAATAATAATAATTTGATAATACGAATATCATAAATTGAACTGCATGAAATGTAAAGATAATAGGACTCGATAATGTCTGTCTGGAGCATATATTCCCTTCCCCCACTCAATATCCTATTGTAACCGACTATAATATAAAGTAAGGGTAGAAATGTGGGACAGAAATGCGGGTTGTTCGGGGGGTATTTCTACCCTTATGCGTTGGATCGAATATTTAGAAACTGGCCAAGTATCGGCATCCAATATCTGCTCTACATTTCGAATAATAGATTGCCCCTCTCTCCTCCTCCACCTCCAACACTGTACCCATCCTCCCTCTGATTCGCGTATGGGTGAACGACGTGGGGTACCGCTGGTTGTACGTCGGGGCAACACCGAGAATTTCAACGAAACAAAGACCTATTAATACCACTCGAGAGAACAACGTAGTCAGGTGGCATCGTTTGCACTGTATATACAAATTGTATGTGAATCAAACTCTTTTGTTCAACTGTTGATAGTCATATCTCTCGATGTTGAATGCATCTTTCAATCGGGGAATGAAAAAATAGGGGATGATTATTGAATTTTTTCCCCCATTCGTACCACGTTTTTCAGTCATATCTCTGTAACTATTGGGTTGATACAAATTTATCAAGAAAACTTCTTTGTAGAGCGTAAAATTCTCTACAAAAAATGTCTCTTGATATTTCTCTCTAAATCCCCCCAGTATCGAGATAATCCAACAATAAAAAACTGAAAATTTCTATGACACGAAAAATTCATAATCACACTATTTTACTGATATCTCCTGAACTAGTAGGTTGATGAAAAAATGTCAATAGACCTTTTTTGTAGTCCGTAAAATTTTCCACAAAAAATGTCTCTTTACAAATTTCTCTAAATTCCTTTCTTCTCGAAATACACCCAGAATAGAATATTCTTCACTCATTCAATACCAATTCATCCCTTAAATTTTGAAGAAAATGCTTTATCTACTGAATTCTACAGATCCAATATTTATTATTGGATTCATCCACTTTCAATAAATCTATTTCAATTCAGAGACAAGAACAAAACAGAACAAAAGCCAAAAGAAAAAAGTGATAGAGGAGTAAGGGGATGAAGAATAATGGGGTGGAGAATTTTCTTTTTTTTCTTCAATTTACCCCTTCACTA
Organism: Coelinius sp. EB29; assembly: GCA_035578325.1. NCBI lineage: Eukaryota > Metazoa > Arthropoda > Insecta > Hymenoptera > Braconidae > Coelinius > Coelinius sp. EB29. The sequence goes on along the minus strand of JAOZGT010000009.1, from coordinate 5,060,905 downwards.
CCTCTCTCATGCCTCCACCCACCCCCTCCCTCTCTTACTCACCACCATGTTTTGGAGCAGTTCAGTACTACGTGATCCAAATCTAGATCCGATCCCATCTAAGCTTTTCTACACAGCACCACTGTTACAAGTCATGAAGACCAGTATCCTCACAACTACCACCCTACTATTCAACGTTAACCGCACCTTAGTGGTTATATCTTGTGCACTACCCACCCTCTTTGGTCTTCTGTGTTATCGAGACCCCGAGCAAATGCCAGGGCCGAACGGTAATTCGGACGCTGCCAGCTGAGGTTTCACAGACTAGAAATCACGGGGTTGAATTCGATGTTCTCGGTTTCTCAGTCATTTTCGGTGATTTTTTAGACCAATTTTGACATTTTCTGTAATTCAACTCTTTTCTACTTTTTTCCGCGAGTTCTGAGTAGTCGGGCAGCTATTTTGAAGATATCAAACGAGAAAGAATCGAAAAGACAAAATTTTTGATGAGTCGAAATTTGGGGTGAACTATTCTTTAATCAAAATGGCCAATTTCGAAAAATTATCTATTTTAACTATCTTGCAGTGTTCCTTGTGAGGTCTGAGTAATCGGGCAGTAAGTACAAAAATATAACAAGCTTCCATATTCGAAATGTTAAGAAATGATGGAAAGTGTATGATTATGCAGAAAATGTATAATTGTTGTGCGCTACAGCGCTTACTGGAAGGTCGCCTCGCGCTTTAGCGCGCATGATGCCCTAGTTATGTTTAAAATAAATATTATCTTGTCCTGAATTTTTATTTCCCCGAGAGCAAAAATCAAATTTTCCGGACAGAATTGCTCGTTTCACCTTGACACCAGTCGATAAATCAAACTTCAACTCTGAGAAAAGTGTTTTTCTCCTTCGTAATAATTTTTATTTTTATTTTTTCTCTTACTTTCCTGCTCTTTCAATCCTCCATAACTGCGGTGAAAAAAAAAAAATTATGTGAAAACGACTGTTGGATATTTGGGAAATTTTAAAAACTGCTGAAAGCAGCTTTTGCAAAACTTTTTCTTCCATAAACCATCAACTTTTCCCACCCTCTAATTTTTCAAAGATTTTTCTCATCCTATTAGGTACCGTCGTATTTCATTTCACTCTGTCTTTTCATTGGGTAATAATGTGACGTCACTCGTTTCAAACATCTTTTGGGGAAAGAAGGAATGAAGAAAAAAAGAACAGTGAATATTTCCGTGTAAAAATAAATTCTTTCAAAAAACTTCTTAAGAATATTCCAGCAGAATATTCTAAAAAACTTCCAAAAATGAGACAATTGAGAATTCCAAAAAAAATTCCAGAAAAAATCTTTTGGCCCATAATTGCTTGGGATTGAGGGGAGGGTTTTTTATTATAATAAAAACAAATTTTTTAATAATTCGTATTGTCTGCTATGTAAACAACTCTGGTTCTGAGGGTGAGGAAACCTTGAGCTTGGGCATACACATTCTTGGACACCCCAGAAGACTATCTCAGCCATCGAGAATGATTAAAAAAATTATTGACTAATTAAAATTGTTTATTTAGCAATTTCTATTGCCCAGGACTGTCTATACCAAATTTCAAGATTTCGTCGCCCTCAGAACCAAAGTTGTTCATATAGCAAACAATACGAATTGTTAAAAAAATTGTCTTTATTATAATGAAACTAGGGCATCATGCGCGCTAATGCGCGCGACGACCTTCCAGTCAGCGCTGTAGCGCACAACAATTGTACATTTTCTGTATAATCATACACTTTCTATCATTTCTTAACATTTCGAATGTGAAAGCTTGTTATATTTTTGTACTTGCTACCCGATTACTCAGACCTCACAAGGAACACTGCAAGATAGTTAAAATAGATAATTTTTCGAAATTGGCCATTATGATTAAAGAATAGTTCACCTCTAATTTTGACCCATCAAAAATTTTGTCTTTTCGATTCTATTTCGTTTGATATCTTCAAAATAGCTGCCCGGCTACTCAGAACTCGCGGAAAAGAGTAGAAAAGAGTTGAATTACAGAAAATGTCAAAATTGGCCCTCTTGACTGGAGAATGGCCCACCCCCGAAACCGGCCCATCCGAAATTTTGTCTTTTCGATTCTTTCTCGTTGGATATCTCTAAAATAGCTGCCCGGCTACTCAGAACTCGCGGAAAAGAGTAGAAAAGAGTTGAATTACAGAAAATGTCAAAATTGGCCCTCTTGACTGGAGAATGGCCCACCCCCGAAACCGGCCCATCCGAAATTTTGTCTTTTCGATTCTTTCTCGTTTGATATCTCTAAAATAGCTGCCCGGCTACTCAGAACTCGCGGAAAAAAGTAGAAAAGAGTTGAATTACAGAAAATGTCAAAATTGGCCCTCCTGACTGGAGAATGGCCCACCCCCGAAACCGGCCCATCCGAAATTTTGTCTTTTCGATTCTTTCTCGTTTGATATCTCTAAAATAGCTGCCCGGCTACTCAGAACTCGCGGAAAAGAGTAGAAAAGAGTTGAATTACAGAAAATGTCAAAATTGGCCCTCCTGACTGGAGAATGGCCCACCCCCGAAACCGGCCCATCCGAAATTTTGTCTTTTCGATTCTTTCTCGTTTGATATCTCTAAAATAGCTGCCCGGCTACTCAGAACTCGCGGAAAAGAGTAGAAAAGAGTTGAATTACAGAAAATGTCAAAATTGGCCCTCTTGACTGGAGAATGGCCCACCCCCGAAACCGGCCCATCCGAAATTTTGTCTTTTCGATTCTTTCTCGTTTGATATCTCTAAAATAGCTGCCCGGCTACTCAGAACTCGCGGAAAAGAGTAGAAAAGAGTTGAATTACAGAAAATGTCAAAATTGGCCCTCTTGACTGGAGAATGGCCCACCCCCGAAACCGGCCCATCCAAAATTTTGTCTTTTCGATTCTTTCTCGTTTGATATCTCTAAAATAGCTGCCCGGCTACTCAGAACTCGCGGAAAAGAGTAGAAAAGAGTTGAATTACAGAAAATGTCAAAATTGGCCCTCTTGACTGGAGAATGGCCCACCCCCGAAACCGGCCCATCCGAAATTTTGTCTTTTCGATTCTTTCTCGTTTGATATCTCTAAAATAGCTGCCCGGCTACTCAGAACTCGCGGAAAAAAGTAGAAAAGAGTTGAATTACAGAAAATGTCAAAATTGGCCCTCTTGACTGGAGAATGGCCCACCCCCGAAACCGGCCCATCCGAAATTTTGTCTTTTCGATTCTTTCTCGTTTGATATCTCTAAAATAGCTGCCCGGCTACTCAGAACTCGCGGAAAAGAGTAGAAAAGAGTTGAATTACAGAAAATGTCAAAATTGGCCCTCCTGACTGGAGAATGGCCCACCCCCGAAACCGGCCCATCCGAAATTTTGTCTTTTCGATTCTTTCTCGTTTGATATCTCTAAAATAGTTGCCCGGCTACTCAGAACTCGCGGAAAAGAGTAGAAAAGAGTTGAATTACAGAAAATGTCAAAATTGGCCCTCCTGACTGGAGAATGGCCCACCCCCGAAACCGGCCCATCCGAAATTTTGTCTTTTCGATTCTTTCTCGTTTGATATCTCTAAAATAGCTGCCCGGCTACTCAGAACTCGCGGAAAAGAGTAGAAAAGAGTTGAATTACAGAAAATGTCAAAATTGGCCCTCTTGACTGGAGAATGGCCCACCCCCGAAACCGGCCCATCCGAAATTTTGTCTTTTCGATTCTTTCTCGTTTGATATCTCTAAAATAGCTGCCCGGCTACTCAGAACTCGCGGAAAAAAGTAGAAAAGAGTTGAATTACAGAAAATGTCAAAATTGGCCCTCCTGACTGGAGAATGGCCCACCCCCGAAACCGGCCCATCCGAAATTTTGTCTTTTCGATTCTTTCTCGTTTGATATCTCTAAAATAGCTGCCCGGCTACTCAGAACTCGCGGAAAAGAGTAGAAAAGAGTTGAATTACAGAAAATGTCAAAATTGGCCCTCTTGACTGGAGAATGGCCCACCCCCGAAACCGGCCCATCCGAAATTTTGTCTTTTCGATTCTTTCTCGTTTGATATCTCTAAAATAGCTGCCCGGCTACTCAGAACTCGCGGAAAAAAGTAGAAAAGAGTTGAATTACAGAAAATGTCAAAATTGGCCCTCTTGACTGGAGAATGGCCCACCCCCGAAACCGGCCCATCCGAAATTTTGTCTTTTCGATTCTTTCTCGTTTGATATCTCTAAAATAGCTGCCCGGCTACTCAGAACTCGCGGAAAAGAGTAGAAAAGAGTTGAATTACAGAAAATGTCAAAATTGGCCCTCTTGACTGGAGAATGGCCCACCCCCGAAACCGGCCCATCCGAAATTTTGTCTTTTCGATTCTTTCTCGTTTGATATCTCTAAAATAGCTGCCCGGCTACTCAGAACTCGCGGAAAAGAGTAGAAAAGAGTTGAATTACAGAAAATGTCAAAATTGGCCCTCCTGACTGGAGAATGGCCCACCCCCGAAACCGGCCCATCCGAAATTTTGTCTTTTCGATTCTTTCTCGTTTGATATCTCTAAAATAGCTGCCCGGCTACTCAGAACTCGCGGAAAAGAGTAGAAAAGAGTTGAATTACAGAAAATGTCAAAATTGGCCCTCTTGACTGGAGAATGGCCCACCCCCGAAACCGGCCCATCCAAAATTTTGTCTTTTCGATTCTTTCTCGTTTGATATCTCTAAAATAGCTGCCCGGCTACTCAGAACTCGCGGAAAAGAGTAGAAAAGAGTTGAATTACAGAAAATGTCAAAATTGGCCCTCTTGACTGGAGAATGGCCCACCCCCGAAACCGGCCCATCCGAAATTTTGTCTTTTCGATTCTTTCTCGTTTGATATCTCTAAAATAGCTGCCCGGCTACTCAGAACTCGCGGAAAAGAGTAGAAAAGAGTTGAATTACAGAAAATGTCAAAATTGGCCCTCTTGACTGGAGAATGGCCCACCCCCGAAACCGGCCCATCCGAAATTTTGTCTTTTCGATTCTTTCTCGTTTGATATCTCTAAAATAGCTGCCCGGCTACTCAGAACTCGCGGAAAAGAGTAGAAAAGAGTTGAATTACAGAAAATGTCAAAATTGGCCCTCCTGACTGGAGAATGGCCCACCCCCGAAACCGGCCCATCCGAAATTTTGTCTTTTCGATTCTTTCTCGTTTGATATCTCTAAAATAGCTGCCCGGCTACTCAGAACTCGCGGAAAAGAGTAGAAAAGAGTTGAATTACAGAAAATGTCAAAATTGGCCCTCTTGACTGGAGAATGGCCCACCCCCGAAACCGGCCCATCCAAAATTTTGTCTTTTCGATTCTTTCTCGTTTGATATCTCTAAAATAGCTGCCCGGCTACTCAGAACTCGCGGAAAAGAGTAGAAAAGAGTTGAATTACAGAAAATGTCAAAATTGGCCCTCTTGACTGGAGAATGGCCCACCCCCGAAACCGGCCCATCCGAAATTTTGTCTTTTCGATTCTTTCTCGTTTGATATCTCTAAAATAGCTGCCCGGCTACTCAGAACTCGCGGAAAAGAGTAGAAAAGAGTTGAATTACAGAAAATGTCAAAATTGGCCCTCTTGACTGGAGAATGGCCCACCCCCGAAACCGGCCCATCCGAAATTTTGTCTTTTCGATTCTTTCTCGTTTGATATCTCTAAAATAGCTGCCCGGCTACTCAGAACTCGCGGAAAAAAGTAGAAAAGAGTTGAATTACAGAAAATGTCAAAATTGGCCCTCCTGACTGGAGAATGGCCCACCCCCGAAACCGGCCCATCCGAAATTTTGTCTTTTCGATTCTTTCTCGTTTGATATCTCTAAAATAGCTGCCCGGCTACTCAGAACTCGCGGAAAAGAGAAGAAAAGAGTTGAATTACAGAAAATGTCAAAATTGGCCCTCTTGACTGGAGAATGGCCCACCCCCGAAACCGGCCCATCCGAAATTTTGTCTTTTCGATTCTTTCTCGTTTGATATCTCTAAAATAGCTGCCCGGCTACTCAGAACTCGCGGAAAAAAGTAGAAAAGAGTTGAATTACAGAAAATGTCAAAATTGGCCCTCTTGACTGGAGAATGGCCCACCCCCGAAACCAGCCCATCCGAAATTTTGTCTTTCCGATTCTTTCTCCTTTGATATCTTCAAAATAGCTGCCCGGCTACTCAGAACTCGCGAGAAAAACTGGAAAATAGGAAATTGTAAAGAAAAAAACGGTTATAACTACACATGAATAACAAAAAAAAAAACAAAAACTACACATGGACTGCGCGCGATTCCATACAAACGAAACGATAACATTCTCGTAGTCATGGAAATCATCAATTGATCCATTGATCCATCAACCAATCAGAACATGAATAAAAAGTTAACAATCAAGACAATGTTTCATTGTCAATCAACTTTATGATAAAGGAAACCCTTCCCTCAATCCCAAGCAATTATGGGCCAAAAGAATTTTTCTGGAATTTTTTTGGAATTCTCAATTGTCTCATTTTTGGAAGTTTTTTAGAATATTCCGCTGGAATATTCTTAAGAAGTTTTTTGGAAGAATTCATTTTTACACGGGTTCTCAAATTGCCAGTTCTCCCCCTCCCTTCCAGTTTTGGGTCATTTTCCACTTCTACAAAAATTGAGCTATAAATTCCACTCATGACTAAAATTATTTTGCGAATATCTTTGAACTGAAGTGGTGTACCGCAATTTGTCAGAAGACATTTTTTGTAGAAAATTCAAAGATCTACAATAAATGTCTCTTGACAAATTCTCCTGAACCCCTTAATTTTCGAGATATCACTGAAATAGTCATAACGTCTACAATTTACATTCATCTCTTTCGAGAAAATTGTCTTTATTTCAAATTGAAGTGAAAAAAAAAAAATAGGAGAATAAATTCAATTTACTTTTATTTACAAACTCTTGAATTAGGAGTAAGAGAATTCCCCCATTTGCAAATCGAAGAGAAAGAATGTACTTTTATCGTTGATTCTATCTCGACTTTCGGGGGGAAAATCGTCGACTCGTGTTGCTCAAGGCTGCCTAGACACACCACGACCACTAGACACTACTGTACCCCGAAAAATAAAGTGGTGGATGGTGGTAAAAGCCCCGGAGCCTTTCGACGGTACATCGCGACTCCAAACCGACAGAGTGTAGAGAGCATCTGGCAAGCGACGGTGCATATATTTTTTTTATTCAACGATACTAAAAAAATTGTCGATGGAAAGAGCCTTTTTATTTATTAATCAAACATTTCGACAGTTTTGAGATTAAAATAGTACCGTCGAGAGAGGTTATCAATATTTTTTTCAATTATCTGGAAATAATTCCTGAGAGAGATTACATTGGATTGAAAAAAAAAAAAAAATACTTTGATGAAGGAGAAAATGAAATATCCTTTGATGTTTAATATTCTGCATCGAAAATTTTGATTAGAATAAAAATTTCGGGTGAATATTACTTTTTCTTTTTTTTCTTTGATGAGTACTATTCTTCATTAATTTCATTTCGCACATGTATGAAGGGATCTATCAAAAAAAAGTTGAATAACATTTTTTATTGAAAATTTAAAAGGTCTTCTGCGATTTTTTTCCCCCTAAACAATTTCACCTACCTCGAAGTACTTTACCCTCAAAAACTGTAGTAAATCAAATCAAAGCCGAGTGTATCACTCACTCGCCAAAAAGTTTTCCCCTTCTTTTTTTTTTTCATATCGAAGCAGACACAATATCGAGTAACTGTAAACATGACAGACGATGTATATCCCTCTTGGTGGCAAATGGACAATCCCCTCCCACCCCTCCCCCACTCTACGAATGCAGAAATACATTGTGCCTCACATACGGCAACGTGAACTTGTCAAATCCCACGTCAAATATTCAGAAATTCTCCACCCCCTCTTCGGCCGTATGAATTTCATAGAGTCGACACTCGGGGATCGAGGCGAGATCTCATGGTATAGGCACAGGTATAGATATGTACCTCCATCACGAGATTGGCATATCCCTGGGAGTTGATCTCAAGTTTTTATATTTTCTAGTTTTTAAGAATTTTCTTGTTTAACGCACTTTTTCTTTTTATACTTTCGTCTTATTCTTCATCTCAGACTTTTTCCTTCATTTTACAATGTCTACTGTACAGTCTACCAACGTATTATATATTCCATGGTGAATCGATACTGGTAGTTATACTTCATACATACCTGAATAAAATAACAATGATTCAAGAAATAAAGAAAGTTGGGTAAATTAGATTGCCCTCGAGTCATGTGCAAATGAGAGGGGTGGGATATATAAATGTTAATGGTAGGGGTTGAGTGATATATGTTGGGTGTGGTGATGACTTGTTGAGATGGTGGTAAATATGGGGTAAAATGCAATTTTTTTTTTTTTTTTTTTTTTTTTTTTGGAATTGTGAAAAAAAATAGGATAAACATCGGGAAATTGAATTTTCATATAAATCTCAACTATTTGACATAATATTTCGGGGTAAATTCAATTCGTTACAATTTCACTCAATTATCAATTTACATTATCACTGAAAGATAATTCAATTGAAAATGAGGACACATCAGAATGTAGTCTAATGTCATCCTGATTGTATAAGTAGATTTGTGACATATACAGGGTGTATCTTTATTGGTGGAAAACCTCTCGTCCCTCAACGTAAAATGACTTCCTAAATACGGAAAAAATACAAAAAAAATTACTCCTCAGCATAAAAATGCAACACTTGTTGCAATAGACACTGTGGTAATTTAAGCGATTTTGGATACCACCGAGGATACCACCCTTGTTGCGACAGTCACAGCGATAATCGAGGCAATATAGAATGCAACACTTGTAGCGATAGCCTCTGCGGCGATTGGAGTCAAACCTAATGCAACACCCGTGTCGATAGTCACGGCGATGATTAAGGCGATATGAAATTGATGTACTAGAAAAATTAGCCAAATTAAATTTTTTAAATATTTTTCCCGTATTTAGAAGGTCATTTTACGTCGGGGGTCGGGAGGTTTTCCATCAATAAAGATACACCCTGTATATCTCTCGAATCTGTTGAAATCTATTCACTCGAGTGATTAATGAGAAATGATTTAAATTGAGAGAAATTTCATTAAATATTGAATTATCTCAGTAATGATTGATTTTACAAGAAATACCCAATATACCATTTTTGTAAAAAAATTTCTCCTCTACAAAAAATCGTCTCCTACTATTTTCTTCCAAGACCCTTAATTTCCGAAATAATTCAATATTTAACTCAATCCCTTTTTATTCCCTTAATCCCAAAAAAAAAGGTAAAAAATGTCATAAAAAATTAAAAATATTCAAACCCCCTCAGCAATTCTCGTATTAACATTACAATAGCGGATTGCCGGCTACTGGGGGGGGAAATAGCCGTCAAGTTTAAAGCCTCCTAAAGTGGTTACAATGAGGTAAATTCACGAGAGGCAAACTAAACGTGCGGAATAGGATTTCGAGTTTGATCACAGTTGTAGAAGATCCCAGAGGGTGCGTGTTTCTCATGCTACTGTGTTTCATACCCCTTGCCATACCTCCCCACCCTTTCCTCCCCCCCTTATTCCTGTACATCGTGGAGGGACGATCGATATACCAGCTGGAACACAGGCGTGGATATTCCAGCGTGGAGCGCCTGCCCTTGCTTTACGACTCGTAAAGTCTCCAGTCCTGGGGACTACGATCGCTGTAAATGTCCTTCATTTCGTCGAGTCGTTATACGATCCTCTCCTCTCTATTTCCCCCTCCCCCCCTGTTGTCGAATGAATAAAAAGGGTAATGACACTCAGCACTTTCAATAAAAATAAGCATCGAGTACTGGAACAGGATGCTGGAATGGATTTTTTATGGGGATGAATGCATCAATGTTTGACATTCAGGTACATGGGATCATGAGTTGAGAGGATTAAGGAAATTTTATTAGATGTGATAAATAACAGAATTAGAGGTGATTAAGTTATTAATGAGTTGATACATTTTTACTCCACATTCTATTTAATGAATATCTCGGTGAGAAGTTATTTTAGAGGAAAATATCAAGAGATATTTTTTATGGGGAATTTTATCCTCTACAAAAAAGGTCTCTTGACTTTTTCCTCTAATATCATTATTTTCTGAAATAATCGAGATTTTTATGTAAAAATTTTTTTTATAAAACTCTCACAATTATTAAAAAAAAATAAAAAAATTCATGATAAATATTCTTCAAATTACCATTGTTATTATTCACGACAATGAGATACGAAATGAAATCAATTCACATTTCCCGAGGGGTAGTTTGGAAAAGCGTGAGGGAGAAAAGCCACCTCCAGAGAGGTAAATTTTTTCCCCCGTCTGGTTGTGATCGGTTGAAGAGGAATCGCTAGAAGCAAATGCATTACGTTTAACAATGCTCAGCAGAAAAAAAAAAACTATTCTACAAAAAAAAAAAAAAATGGAATAATAAAAGTTGACGTTTAGCTTGAAATAATCAAGTGAATTCCATGAACTTTTGAGGATCTTGTGTACAAACATTAATCCCCCTCCATTTTTTTTAATAACATCAAGGGAGTAAAAAAAGTCGTTGAGAGGGACTTTTTCGAGTTGAGGATAATTACGACAGACTCAACGAATTGTGAGCACAGGGGCTTACAAATTACCGTAGTATTTACTCCATTTTTTTCCCCCTACCATTGTGCCAATGACGTACGTAGAAACCGATGAGACGGCTCCGGAAATTATACTCTGCCCCATTTGTCTCGATTTTGGTCCGAGAGGCCAAAATAATCAACAACCGGAAATTCATGTTTTTCAGCTTGTTGTTGTTGTTATTTTTTTTTTTTAAATTCTCTATTTCATTCCACTTTTCAATTCTGAAAAAAATCAATTTCCCTCGGGAAAATTGAGGGAGTTTAATGGAGCCCCAAACGAGGGTAGTGAGTTTGCGATGTGTAAAGTGATTAGAAGAAAGTGAGTGAGACAAGTGGTGATAAAGGGAGAGGGTGAGCGTGAGGGGAAAATGTTAAACTGATAACTGTGTTATTTCTTTGTTGGGTTATTTAAATTTTTTAGAAGGGGTTATTTATTCGAATTAATTTCATACATTGGGATGTAACGATATTTATCAAAGTTTTTTGTATGAAAATAATTTTCTCTTGATCAATTGATAATTAAATTGACTGTTTAAATTTTTCCAAGTGAAATTAAATATGCATGGAATAAATATTCAGACTTGATATTCAACAATTTCAATTGATTTTTTTTTTTTGCACCTCCCCCCACCCACCCACCCTCGAAATTCCCTTTCATATCTTCAACCCCATTTTGCCCCACGTAAAACCCCATATCCCCTCCCTCTCTCCCTCTAACCCGAAGCATGACACAACAATTTCATTCACAATTACCGCAAAGCTAATTGTTGCTGCGTATATTAGAGATCTTCACAAATTATCTCCCCCCCCCCCCCCCCCCACCCCTTTTCAGCGTTCAGTTTCATCATGTTAAGGTGATACGAGGGTGCGAGAGAGATGCATTATATTCACCGAGGCATGAGCTAGAATTCCTCTTGAATATCTCTGGCTTCAGCCAACGTCCGGAAGCTTTTCTCCCCCCCCCCTCCCTCCCCCTCCCACCCCTTCTTTCTGCTGGTGGGATTATGCAAGTCACTGATGTGGTAGTTGTTGAATAAGAGAAAAGAGAGAAAAGAGAAAACGGTGGATGGGGGGGGGGGAAGGGGTTGTGAACGCGTTAAAGTTTCTCTCGTAAGGTTCTCGGAAAATCTTCACTGCTTTACTCGTTTCCTCTTCTCTTGTCTTGAAAACCTTGTCTCTTGAAAACGTGCACAATGTGGAACGTACATCAGCAGAGGGGGGGGGGGGGGAGAAGAGTGTGTGAATGCTTTGGGCTCGTTTCTCCTCCCGCAATGAGTAGCATTGTCTCGTGAGACCACGGAAGAGCCCGTTGAGCCTCTTCTACACAGTTAGAGGGTGCGCGCTCCTCCAAAACTCCTCCAGTTAGGCACCGAAAGGTATTCACGTGGACTACTGCCATCCTTCATACTTCCCTCTAGCTCACTTGGCACGTTTTCTACTTGAGGTGAATCTATACTTGCATACTGGGATTTTTAAACTCCTGGGGCTGATAAATATAGCAAAGTTCTGAGCTTCTCCAGAGAGGGGGGGGGGGGGGAGAAGGCGATTTGATTTTGATTTTGATTCTGTTGAAGAAAATGGTCAATTTTTTTTTGAATTAAAAAGTGGAAAATTGGAGCAATTTTTAGCTGTGAAGAATTTACCAGAATTGAGTTGAAAAAAAAAAAATGTGAATAAAAAATGAGATTTACTTGTGGAGTTACGAGGTTACCCTTACCCAGAGCTTTTTCCACTTGAGGTGAATGTGTACACTTACATACTGAAATTTTTAAGCTTCTAGGAGGTGCCTTGAGAATGGTGGGTTTAAGTTTCAGTGGAAATGAGGAGTTTAGATATTGAGGTTTTTTTTTTTTTTAATTACAGAAAAATTCCAGAGAGTTATTGATAAATATTTGAATTTGTAAATTTATCGATAATTTGATTTTTATTTATTTCTCTTTAAAATTATCACTAATAAATTCTCCTCAATTCTCAATTGTTTTCAGGCCTTCGAAAGGTATATCCCTACTACTTCACCTTCACGACCTTCACAAAGGGCCGTTGGGTGGGTGAGAAGATTCTTGAAGTATTTGCTCGTGAATTTCGTGCCCATCCGGCTGAGGAGTACGAGAGATGCATTCGAGCTGGCACACTCACGGTCAATTACCAGAAGGTCGACGTTGACTACAGATTAAGGCACAATGATCTTCTCGCCAATGTCGTCCACAGGTGAGCAAACACTCCCTTAATTCCTCTAAAACACCCTGCCAACACCCAAAACTGAATTAAATTAATTCATCCATCCAAACAAAAATACGACAGAAAAAATTCCACCGTCTGCACACGCTGGGGATATTCTACTGCCCGATAAAAGTGAAATAGCTCAAGTTTTCTCAGACAGATGTTAATCCCTTCAAAATGATAAAATAATAACTAAAATCTCCGATTAAACAAATAAAAAACAGAGAGAAAATAAATTCTCATTTACCTCAAATTTTTCATGAAAAAATCATATCCCAAGATTTCATAAAAATGATAATTTTATTGTCACTACCGAAATATCAATTTTACAGTGAAAAAAAATTATCAAAGAAATGGGTTTATTTAAGGCGAGTCTAACAACTTTGCTGTCAAGGTCTGTAGCATTTGGATTTAAAGGATTACAATCCCCCCCCCCCTACATTCTCACAGGTTTAAGAACCGTCTGCACGAATAACACAAACTAAAACTAGTGAAAAAAGGGGAGATAAATGGAGAAAAATACAAGGAAAAAATAAACAAGCAAAAAATAAACAAGCAAAGAGTGTTTATCCACTTTCTCTCTCTCTCTCTCTCTTCATCCCTTTTGTTTTCTTCAAACTGTTGCTTCCTGACGCCTAATGTCTAAACACCCGGGGTGTATAAATGTGGTAGAAAGGGCCGTGGGTAATATTGACTATTTCACCTCCATTTTGTATTTATCATCGGGAAATCCGGTTGGACTAACGCCCCAGATAAATCTCTCTCTCTTCTCAACTGGTCCATAAGCTTTTCGTGCCACTAGGCACAGCCTGCACATGGATAAATAATTTATGAGTCTTCGATCTGTGCCAAAATAGTGTATTCCATCCTAGGGATTAATACTTTTACATTAAATATATAAAAGTTTACCTACTCTCTGAATAGAGTAAATATAAAAATAGGTAGTGGAGGTAAGACTGAGCTTTAGTAAACATAACTGGGTCAGTTTGTGAATTTATCCTCAAGTTTTTAATCCACATGTATCAAGATTTATAGGGAAATTTTTTACAAGATTGACCTCGTATAAGATTATCCACTTTATCAAAAAGTTTTAGAATCTTTTTTTTTTTAAGTAAACAGTTGGATTTTCTTCACTACAAATGAAAGATTTGGAGTTGTTGAGTTTTTTTTCAAGAATATCATATCTATGGAATATTTTAAAAATTAAATTATCTCAATAAATATATATTTTAGTGGTAAATGTCAAAAGACATTTTTTGTAGGAAATTTTCTGAACTACAAAAGAGGTCTTTTGACATTTTCTCCTAAAATCACTTGTTTTCGAAGTAAATCAACAATTAAATTTTTTTCTTCTCTGAAAATTTTTTTAAAAAATTGAAAATTTGTATTAATTCAATTATACTTCAATAAACAAAATATTTCCTTTACCACTAATTTTCAACTATCCAATGTACCCTCTCACCACAAACCATCAACTCGTCCAAAAACTCCTCCATTTACTTACCCCATTTGAGGTCTCCATATTAAACCGAGAGAGCCCTTTCAAGTGCAGAAAAAAAATTATGTAAAAAAAATAAAAATTCACACGACAAATTAGGTTGAAACCCCCTCCTTCAGCCAATTTTCAACGTGCAAGAAAATACCCTGAAATTTTATACTCCAGCCCTTTTTTTTTTTCTACCCCACTCTCTTAACCCAAGTTAAAATATTCTTACTCGTACCACCGGGGGTCTCTTAAAATTCCCCAATTAAATTCACCTGTACTCCCTCTCGTAACCCTCCTCTTCCACCCCCCCTCCCCCTGTTGCTCCTTTGAACTAAAAACACGAGAGAAGAGAATAATCATAATTTACTGAGGATGTGCAAATACGTGAGGATAAACCTAGACAATTTGATATAACCATTTTGTTTATTTATAGAGTCAAAGTATTTGTGAATTAAAATCCCTATGAATAAAAATATACATCTGAAAATATATGTGACCTATATTTAATAGATATCATCATTATAATAGATTAATTAATAATATATTATTTGATATATTCAATATATTTACTATATTTGAAACAATAAAAGTATAAATATTTTGTTACATATCTGGAAAATATATCGATTAATATATTTATATACAGAGTTCACGTATATTTTTAATCCTCCAACAGAGGCAGTTTTATTGGTTAATTCCAGCCAGCTTGACGTTATAAATTGTATATACACATTTCGCTCGGCAATTGCACGTCAGGTTGAATAAATCGACGGTCAAAAGAGTGCAACAGTGAGTGGATGGGGGGGGGGGGGGTAGAAGTAAGCTAAGAAGGATGGGGTAAACCGTCTCAGATGAGACAGGAAAATTAAATTGCCTCTTTGATCGAGATAAAGTAATTGAAGAAAATTAAAAGACAAACAGAGAATATCTTCATTCCTATTAATTTTAATATTTCATCTTTTTTTTTTTTTAATAATTCCATTTCTTTGATCAATTAAAATCAAGAGATATTGGATAAACATCTGGCCCCATAGCTAACATGATAATTATAAAATATAATGTCTCTACACAGAAATTTTAAAAATTCATCACAGCGTGACGCAAATTTTACAAGTTAAAAAAAAAAAAGGTCTCGTGGTATTTTTTACTCGTGTGTGAGTACCATTAAGGGACGCATTAAAAGATCTGCATTTTGGTCAGGTATATGCTGGTAGCACTAGTGCGTTAACGGCACCACCATTACTGTAACGCTAATAGCCCTCTCCCCCTCCCTATATGGTACACCTACTATAAACGTCAACAGTAAATTTACGTAATTTTTCGTCAAGTTCTTTGGTGCATGGGAATTGGGGTGAGTGGGTGGACATCTCTGACGGGGAAAAAAATATATTTATTTATATCAATTATAATAATTCGTACAATACACGTTTTTATAAATATTTCATTCTATATATTTTTTTTATCCAAACTGTAAAAATAGAATGTAAGGGGCTAGGCGGGGAGGGGGCAAAATGTTGAAAAACTCGAAAGGATATACATCCGACTGAATAAATAAATATATAATATATGTGGGATTAGTGAATTAGTGTGTGTGGTGGAAAGAGAGAAGTGAAGTGGTATGAAGGAGTGAGAAGGCGCTATGTCGCCAGAGCTAGAAAAATAAGTTTTTCACAGACTAAACTTTAGAGACATTAGATTTTAGAATAAGAGATTTAAAAGGAATGTTTTTTCAAGAGTATGGTCATTCGAGGTGCGAGAGGAAAAGTGTATATGTTGTGTGACAGATTTATGGCGGTCAAGTTTGTGCGTGCTAGAGTTTGAAGAGTTCATTGGAAAAGGGCGGGTGGTTGGTGTGATGAGGTATGAGACCACCCTTGGAGACAAAGGATGTATTGAGAGAGAATGAGAGTCAGTTCTCATCGGGTGGATGACGAGTAAAGATGTAGAGCAACTTAAGCTCAGTGTGTCTAAATTTTTTGTATCAATTTGGTTTTAATTCAAATATATTATTCTTTTATCCCGTTAAAATAAATATCCTGTTTTCTTCATGTATATGATCTTACATATATTTGATATATTTTCAATAGGAAATGTATACAATGACAAAGTATTCAATTCTTCATTAAACTCATCGATTGTTGATCTATTTTCAGACCCATTTATTTCCAAATCAGATGCAAACAAGTCCACCTATTTTCCTGACCAACTCAAAAACACGATGACAAATGATAATTGATTACCACAGTCAAAATTCTAGACACAAAACACCCAGAACTAACCTACAAAATTAGTTACCACAATAATAGCATTAGCGGTGAAATTTCAGAATTTGTTATCCCTAATTTCCCATGTGTTTTAGAAGTTAAATACATCAGTTATTCAAAATAATGTGCGAGAACGATTGAAATATTTGCATGTAATAACGCAATTATCCAAATGGCGGAGGAAAGAGGGTAAATGAAAATTTAACAAAAACAAAAAAGACTCGAGTATATGTCGCACGTGAAAAACGAAAGCATAAAATAGCGCCAAAAGGTTTTAGCTAGTGCCGCATAAGTATAATTGGGTTATAAAGCTAAGTTTCGAAACAGAGTTGGCAGCGAATACGCTTTTTGTGTCTCGGGTATATACTCTTCAGGTAATTTCTCTTTTCTACTCTTTTTAATTTGTTCTTTTCAAGGCGCATTCGCTGTGGCATATGGCGAGCTTCATGAAAATAGGAAGAGGGGTAAGGGGAATTGTTAAACGAGGAAATGAAGAATAAAAAAGAGGTTGGAAGTGCATTCGAGGTGAGATTAGTACTCAGAAATACTCAGTGTTATAAATAGCTTGTTACGTTTATGAGTGTCTTTCAGTGATGGCCCGTCATCCAACGGGATGTTCTAAAAATTACTTTGATTGTCGTAGTTCTTAATTGAGCTTGATCATCATCAGGGACATCAGCAGCTGTGGATTTGACGCGTCAACAAAAAATGCCAATCGTAACACAAATATCAGGGGCTATTATCAAGGTCGTGACGTTTAATCGTTACGACATCTTGTGTTGGCCGTGTGTGACTGTCGTTAAGTTGACTAACGAGGTGAGGGTTTCATTATAGTGTCAATGACAGGCTTGTTGCAATTGTAGTTGAAGGGTTTTGGTGTTATCAGGTGGGATCTTTATGATTTGATGGCTTGGATATCCGAATTTATGATGATTGGACGATTATTCTTATCAGATTTAATGCAGTTTGTTGAATATGAGAGATATTACTGTGATTAGGTGCTGACAATATGCCTTCAGCAGGGCCAATTGTCTGATCAGTAGATTTCGAGGATTATCAATTTGTATAAGATGATTGATAGATTCATACTTTGATTATTTAGTCAATATCTCCTAATTTATCAGGTTTAAACGAAAATGTTAAATTATCTTTTTTGTAGAGAATTTCAAGAGCTACAAAAAAGGTCTCTTGATAATTTCTCCTAGATCCCTTTATTCTCAAGATATTTACAAAATAATAGATACACAAGTTTTTAATTTATATTTGACCAATGAAATCTTCAAGAATCAAATTGTTACAAACAAGCTGACTCAAATTCCCCCCCAAATCCGTAACACAATTAATGAAAATCTTGATGATTGAACCACATTCAGACCATCTCCCCAACTCCCTCAAGTGTCATCTTGAATTTCTTCTTCAAAGCCCTTCAAACTAGGGCCAATCGATCCACTTGAAGTTGTGTGACCGATTGCTTTATCAAGTTTCCAATCTTCGTCGAACAAACTCAACCAATTGAAACACTCTCGAGGTACCCAGGCAATCGAGCATATCTAATGTACAAAGATCCATACACCATTACTAGTTCAACATTCCTGAATATTTGGCTAATCATTTCTCTCATTTCACCTTGTCTTGTAGCTCAGAATCATGTATACAAATACTAAATATTTACAACTTTATCAGCCTGAGCATTTTTTAAACTTCCAGAGTAATAAATAAATTAAATATTAAATATACAAAAATTGGCAAATTACCTATTTGTTCCATATATCAATCATAAAAAACAAATATTTTCTCTAAATCTCATCTTCTTTCATGAAAAATAAAAAGAACAAATGAGATTCCCTGACAGAAAAACTAAATACCGTAATAATTTTCCTCACAAGTAGTAAGTTTACCAAAATTCAATTGCTTTGACCCCATAAATATACCATGTTTCGTCGTTCTGCAGAAGAGAGTCGTAAATAATTTTACAGCAGCAGTATAACAGGATAACTCGTGTTTACAACTTTAAACAGATATTTTTTTTTTTTCCTCCCCTGGTCATCTAATTTTTTTATCAAACTTTTGCGGGCCTTTGTGAGAATGACAGAGTCGTATGAAGGGAAGAAACAAAAAAAAAAAAATATGGAAAGGAGGTATAAATTGCTCGAGTGTAGAGAGGTAAATTACCACTGTAATGATTAACCCTTGTAGCTGCTTTCTTTTAATAAAATTCATTTCCTCAGCCACAAAACCACCCTAGCATTACGAGAGTCTATGTTTCTGGTATATATGAACGGTTGGAAACACCAGAGGATAACGGAGACTTGTCTTTCCTCATTCAGAGGTAATATATACCGTGTACCATTGCGCCTCTATCTCTCTCTCGCCTCTTCACCCGCTGTACAACCGTAAACGTTTTATGGCACCCGAGTGCAATAGAGTTCGTAAAACTTGGTGGTAGATTTCTGTGATATAAAGAAAAGGGGGGGATCCCTTATTTTTACCAGTCACTGTGTGTTTTCTAAATATTAAATTTGAAACAATCTTGATGGACCTGCATGTTTCATTGGTTTACGGGTTTCTATTTTTTTTTTTTTTTTTTTTTTTTTGTTATTGACGATTCTAGTGTCATTGGAAGAATTTATGGGGGGTCACATGTGTTGGTGGAATGGTGATACAATATTTAAGAGAAATGAAAAATTGTTTTTAGGTCATATTTTGACAGTGGAGAAATTGACAACTCGTTTTTTTTTTTTTTTTCTGATATTTTTTAAATGTAGGGGATTAAATATTAGTTGACTTGATTAATTTTTTAGTATGAATTTTATTTATTTATTTATTGTTGTATGTAAGTCCTACAGCTGAAGTCAATAACAGGAATTGAGGATGTCGATTTTATCGTGAGGTCAGTTTTTGATTGATATCTTTGATTCTAGGGGAGATAGGGATATTTTTATAAGGACCTTTTTTGTAGCTCTCAATTTATTCTGCAAAAAAGATTTCTATGAAAATTTCACTATCACTCTTAGATTTCATGATATTCATCGAAAACTGACACCACGATGAAATCGAATTGAAACGTTTTACCAATTTACTACAACAATTATCTGTTTTCATAATTTATACGTAAATTGTGTTACATATATTGTTCATTAAGGCTTTTATTTAATGTATGAAATTACTCATTGATATCAACAGGATAATTAATCCGGGAATACTGAGGCATTGAGTGTAATGAGGGGAAAATGTTTTTGAGAGTTTTATGGGAATCGATTTTATCTGATCAAACAGTTTGTATGAATTTGATGAGCATAAATATTTACTCGTTTAAAATGCGATACTCGGGTATATCGGGTGACGGTGATATTCGAACGAATGTGGAAAGGATAATGGTGCTTTTTAGTGGATGTAAATAATTCAATTTTAAGACTTTAAAAATCAGTATTTCAATGAAACAATGAGAATATTAATTATTACATATGCAACTTGGGATAAAATGGGTCAGGCATATATTAATAACAATATAAATGAATAATTACAAAAATCGTACTTTTTCCCAAAAAAAAAATGTCAAAATAACAAAATCTCAATGACAAATTTATTTTCCCTAAAATTTTCCCCGAATTAATTTCCTCGTTCCCTGGAGGTATGTGGTGTAACTCCCTCGATGATTAGCTAGACGAAAGCTAGGTGCCATTGACGTTGGTTAGAGTAGGGGGGGGGGGGGAGATGGCTGGATAATGCGAGTTTCCCGCTCGATTCCACGTTGAGGTGGAAGGGGGGGGGGGGGGGCTTTTGGAATTGGTTACGATAACCCAATTAGTGAGAGCTGAGTGAGAGAGAGGGGGGGGGGCCATAAAGGAGTAGTGGCATGGCATCGTAGTAATCTCGGATAAAAGCACCATGTACGATGGCTTGTATACAGCTTTACACAGGAGTGTTTACAGGGGTACAAACCAGGCACGAAGAAATTGGGCGAAGGGGGGGGGGAGGGGGGGGGGAATTGAAGGAGAAGAGTTTGAAGATTGAAGAGAGATTGAAGAGTCGGTGGAGTTTGTCCAATGAAAGCCATTGGAAATCGTTCGTCTTTCTTTATCCATTCGATTTTTCTTCTTCTCCATCCAGTAGTTTTCAACGTCTAGGTCTGCTTCAAGACTCGTATCATGAACTAGAATGAGGGAATTGAGAGAGAGAGAGAGAGAGAGAGAGAGGTAAAAAGAATCGTTCAACCGTCAAGGGCCTCGATATACTGCGGTGGTACTTGGCTGGCAACGAATATGGAGTATATTTTTTTTTACGATTTTTTTTTTTTTTAGGTCGAGGAAAACTATGATCTCTGGTATTGGAACATAAATTCTCCGATACTGAGAGTTTTTTTTAATAGTAAAGGGGAGGGGGGGGGGGGGATGGTAATTGTGGTAAATTTTTTCTTATTTTACGTGAAAATTCATGAATTTTAACTCTAAATTTAGAGAAATTTCATGTGAGATATCATGAATTTAATTATTCATTTACAATCTCAATGAGGATTGAATAAATCTAATTATTATTGACTTCTCTAATTTATCATTTCGATGGAGTGTGACATATTGACATTGAAACGGTGGGAAAATTCAATTATTACTCGGCTGAAAATAAATTTCCCTCCAGAAAGGTTCAATAGATTCAATTAATTCTGTTTAACGTGTGCAATGAAGATGAAAAAAAAAATTCTACTAATGAAATTAAAGACCCGAAATATTGTAATAAAAAATTTTCCAATATCTGATGATATTTACGTTTTATCCAACGACCCCATCTGCCAGTATTTTCGTTTTCTGTCTAATTAAAAATGGTATTATTGAATATCGGCTTTGTAAAATTCTCCCCAACTTTTGTACTCTGAATTCTCAAACAATTTTAATTAAATCTGATTGATATAATAGAATCATCTATTTATTTCGAATTAACTAATTTATTAAATTTGAATGCTGAGTTCATGCCCTATTGAGTCTACTATTTTTGGGCTCTACTGCCTATTAGATTTACTACCTATTAGATCCACTGCTTACTAGATCTACTACCTATTTGATCTACTATGTGTTGGATCTACAGCCTACTAGATCTACTATCTATTGGATCTACTGTCTATTGGATCTACTATCTATTGGATCCACTACCTATTAAATCTACAATCTATTGGATCTACTACCTATTAGATCTACTACCTACTAGATCTACTACCTATTAAATCCACTATATATTGGATCTACTATCTTTTGGCTCTACTACCTATTAGATCTACCATCTATTAGATCTACTATCTATTGGATCTACTACCTATTAGATCTACTACCTACTAGATCTACTATCTTTTGGCTCTACTATCTATTAGATCTACTATATATTGGATCTACTATCTATTGGATCCACTACCTATTAGATCTTCTACCTACTCTGCCTATCGAATCTACTATCTGTTGGATGACCTACTAAATCTACCACCTTTGGTCCTATTCCAACCACAAAACTCACAATTTTCTAAACATCCATCTCAAATTCCCCACAACAAAACGCAACTTCCCCTAAAAAACTAAAAAAAAAAAAAACCCCTATAAATAACAAAAATAAACCCAATAATTTCCACTTTGTCCCGAATTCGGTCATAAATACATAACAGACCGCCCTCCATCTAGATATAAATTCACCCTATCATCCGAAAGGGTCGAGGGCACGCCAGTGAGGTACGACAGAATGATATATTACTCGAAACCCCGTTTAGTACTAGCCCATTGTAACCCATCCTAAACCCCCTGTCTTGGGCTATCTCAAAACCTACTACCGATGATATCAGTAAATCTGTTGGGTCTCGTCTGCACCTAGCGTAAGCGTTTATACCCACTGACTCGATCGCGTGCCAGCCAACTGCCTCGTACCGTCCACCCACCCTCCCACCCATTTTACCCCGAAAAAAAAAAATCAGAGAAACGCATTTCGCATCGCACCCCTATCTCCATCGGTTTAAAATTGATGGCTAATCTCACGTGAGATTAAACGAATATTAATGAGAAAATTAAACTGGTACATGTGCACCTGAAATTCCTGGGGTGGTGGTGGGGGGGGGGGGGGGGGGGATAAAATAATGAAACTATTCTATAATAATTGAAAGACAAAATTTCTATTAAAAATGCTGGGTATAAAAATATTCGGAGAGAAATTTTTTGAAAATTGACAAAATTGTCAACAAAAAATGTCTTTTAACATTTTTTACAGACATCACTAATTATAAAGATAATTTTATATATTGAAATAACGTGAAAAAAAAACTACTTGTAATTCTCAATTTGTGATATTATTCTTGATTCATGGAAATTTCGTCACAATTGTTCTTGAATTAAAAAGGATTTTCTTGATTTAAGGATTTTTTTTTTTTTTTGACAGAGAGAAATTCTTGGTAATTGTATAATCAGTCTGGTGGAACCTCGAATCACATTGTGGAGTATGTATCGTATATGCTAAATTCATGAAAAGTGTGGGGTGAAAGTAGAGAAAAGAGAATGGGTGTGATAGGGGTAGAAAGTGGGTGAAAATGTGGGGAATAAAAATTTTTTTTAGAGAACCGAGAGACTCATCTATTTGCACAGTACTGTGGATAGTTTTTAGGAAAAAAAAAAAAAATGGCCTTCGCGCCTCGGTGATTCGAGCCTCGTACGTGAAGGTACTGAGGATGCTTTGTTGCCCGCGTAATTCTTTTTTCCCACCTTTTTCCTATTTTTCGTTTTTTCTACGATTTTCCAGGATTTTTTTAATTTTTATTTCGAGTTTTGATGAAACATCAGGGCAAAGTGAGACTGAGAATTGTACATGAATTGGGTTTTAGATAGAATTTAAAAAGCAAGTGGTCGAGTGAAGTGGGAAATCACTAATGATGTGATATAAAACAAGACAAAGTTGATTTATATAAATTCAATCATCTTTTTGATGAATATCTCGGAATCTGAGGTAGATAGACAAATTATAATTAGAATCTTTCTTGTAGGAAATTTCCTCCTCTACAAAAAAGGTCTTATGACATTTCCCCCTAAAATCACTCATTATCGAGATAATTCAATAATTAACCAAATCAATTTTTATCCTCAAACGAAATTGACCGAATTCACTTTAAGCTCAGTTTTTTGAAGATATCTCAAAATCCAAAGGAGTTAGCAAAATTTTTTATATGACCTTTTTCATACCTCTCATTACCAGCTACAAAAAAGGTCCTCTTAAAAATTCCCCTATCTCCTCTAGTTTCAGAGATATTTTAATTTTTATATGTAATATGGTGATTAGATATTTCTCTCACGTTTTATTGAACCCATAAAACAAGAAGTTAAATAATAAATACGATAATAATTCATTGGTTTGAGGATGAAAATTTATTGGTGGTGTAGCTGGGAATATTGGAGCTGACAGTCCTGTTGTTGTAGTGGGTTAATACGATTGTTATGGTGTCTATGGGGCTTGGAGCATGAGAATCCCTGAGGAGACATAGAGTGGGTGGATTGGGTTGTACAATGTTGAATTTAACTAATTGAATATTCAAAATCGATACGCTATTTTGGTGATTGAATTTGTATGCTGGGAATAATCACTACCTGGATGTGATGTGGATTTGTCGATGAGACGATGGGAATTTCTGGGCCTGTTTAAGAGACAATTATTAGATGGAATTTGTCTTTTCCGGTGATTAGAGGAATTTAAATTAAGTAATTAGGATTAATTATAGAATTTTCATCGGATTATTCAATATAATTTCTATTTTAAAATTGATTTTGTGGTTTTAATCAAAAAAATTCAAATAACTGATTTATGGAAAAATTTATCCATCATTAATTTATGAATATCTCTGCAAATAATAGGTTTAAGGGAAAATGTGAAAAAACCTTTTTTATAGCTGATGAAATTCTCTACAAAAAAGGTCTCTTGATGAATTCTTCTAAATCTCTTATTTCCAGAGATATTTATGAAATAATTTAGAGTATGAAAACTTAACTTAAATTTTCATCGATTTGAAATTGTCATATTTAATTCTGTTCAAATGACTCGTTCATTATAATTTTATGAATTATTCATGTATATTGCACACTAATTTTGAATGACTCATTCGGTTAGAACAGAGAAAGAGAAAGGAAACGTAATAGTGGACATGATTTTCAAATTAAATAGCAGAATTGAGATCAAATTCTCATTTATTGGACTCTTCGATATTCGGAGCATGAAATCGTCATGAATAATTCTAAAAAAAAAAAAATCTAAGGCACTTTGGGTTTTGATAGCAAATATTTGAGTTTCGAATTCAAACTCTGTGCATTCATCAATCTCAACGTGGATCACTGTGATTCCTGGGATGTCGTAATGGTTTGCCAACTTTCAGCATAAATTATCGTTTACGAAACTAAAAAAAATTACTAACTACTCACGTAATAAGTTGTTTAACTATTGGATGAAATACGGTATAGTATAACGAAGCCTGATTAATTTCTCAGGGATTATTTTATCGCTTAAATTTATTTTCCTCACGTATTTCACATTCTCATATTGAAACAATAAATGAATAATTCTGTAAAAAATCATTGAAACATTTAACAGCAAACAAAAACTCGAAAAAATGAATATTTATTACAAATATATGAATGAATCAATGAATTGAAGTAAAAAGTAAAACTTTAACCATTTTTTTTCTTGAAATATCTCAGTAAATAATGGATTTATCAAAATTATTATAGAGACCTTTTTTGTAGCTCTGATTTTTCTTTACAAAAAAGGTCCTTATAAAAATTCATCCATCTCCCTTAGATTCAAATATATTGATGAAAAAACTTGTCAAATAAAAATTGTAATTTTTATGATTCAAATAATTTCACTATAAAATTAGTTCTTGTAAAATATCTAGAAATCCACGAGACTTGACAAAATTTTTATAATTATCTTTTTTGTAAAGAAAATTCAGAGCTACAAAAAAGGTCATTATGAATATATCTCAATTTCTCTTCAATTCAAAGATATTAAAAAAAAATAAAAATAGTAAATTAATTTTAATTGTAAGTGTGAATGTACGTGTAATTGAATAGAACAAAGCCATGTTAAGCTGGTTACGATTGGTGTGTTGCAGACACGAGGTGCCAGTCACCTCGGAGCCGATCACGGTGATACACATGGACGAGGACGTCGTCGTGGTCAACAAGCCCGCCTCCATCCCTGTAAGTGGTGTACTGCCAGGACTGTACTGCCAAATGTCTCACGCTTATTGCATCTCTCAGCATGAATCAATTTTTTTTTTTTTTTATCTCATCCGTATCACCAATTTTCCCACCATTCACACCTCATCATATCCGTCTCAGCTGCATGTACATAATATTTTTTTTTTTTTTTTTATTCAATCAAGACCCACTTGTGCGCAATCCTTCACCTACTTCGTAATTTACACCCTCTCCACTCTAATTTCATTTTCCTCTGCATCATTTCTGCAATTTCATCGTCATCCTACCCTTTTCGTCTCTCATTTTGCATCGTATTTACTCGTGATTTATATTTTTATCCATTTTTTTTTTTTTTTTTTTCAAGAGAGGGGGATAATTTTGGAGTGGAGGTGCAAGTGAATGAATTCAAATTTTTTTTCCGAGAGTATTATGTGAATATCTCGGAAACGAGTGGGCTTAGAGGGAAATATTACAAAAGATTTTTTATGGTAAATTTTATGACCTATAAAAAAGGTCTCTTGACATTTTTTGACAAACCCACTTGTTTCCGAGATATTCATCAAATGAAATGAACGTCATTTTTCCACCCATTTTTTTTAATCAATCCTCTCATAAACTCGTTAATTACTGGGTTAATCAAAAAATGTCAAGAGTCCTTTTTTGTAGGACATTTTGAGAGCTACAAAAAAGGTCTCTTAACATTTTTTGATAAATCCACTAATTGCAGAGATATTTACCAAATAATGAATTTTTTTTTTTTCAAGTTTCATTCTCGAGATGATGAACATGAGGATTAATTATTGTACTGTCTGTAGTTAGTAGTTCTGTGGGTAGATGAATACATTTACGTGAATATTATAACAGACAAGTCACCTGTTATCCCAATTTTTTTCATTAATGCAGTCCCACAAAATTTTAAAATCTCAGGGGGAGAAAATAAAAAATATAAAAAAGATGGCATCACAGACGAAATTATTTCCAAACTGCCGGGAGACCTCAATGTTACTCAACAGTACAAAACTGCCTAGAAGTAGAGGGAGACTATCGCTGGAATTGCTAATTAGGATAAACGAGACCCCGAGCTCTATATACGTGAGCGAGCGCAAAATCATTGTGAGAATCCGTGCGACTGTGATATCCGCATTGCCAACCGAAATATTTCCATATTCATATTCAATGGAAATGGAGGTAAATAAAAATAGAAAATATGAGAAAAATGTGAGTGCCACATAGAGGGGGGATTGGGGTAAACCTTGAGGGGAGACGAATAATGATAATTATTGAATTATCGAGGTCAAGTTTACCCAAAAATTCACTCAAAATTGAGGAAAAGAGGCCTTCAGTGTTTTATTAAAAAATGTCAATTTTCTCTCGTTGGAAAAATCCCTTAATATCCCTCTCGAATTTCAAAACACCAGAACCTCCAATTCCCTTAATTAACCCCATCAATTCTACCCCAAGAAACTCAGAAAAACCCCCAAGGATCGCGTGCACAACATAATCGATCCTTTTGGACAGCTCACGGAGACACAATATCATGTATAACATTATCTCGTCACGGTGATTCGTTATTCTCCCATGAGACAGACTTATTACCCCCTCGATTTCCACCTCGAGACGTTCTACTGTTTTCCATATTCATTATTTTGTTGTATGCAAAACAGAATGGAACGGAACAGAACAGAACAGAACATAATGGAACGGAATGGAACGGAACGGAGCAGAACAGAACGAAATGGAACAGAACAGAACATAATGGAACGGAACGGAACGGAACATAGCAGTACGAAACGGAACAGAACAGAACATAATGAAACGTAACAGAAGAAAACAGAACAGAACGAAATGGAACAGAACAGAACATAATGGAACGGAACGGAACAAAACAGTACGGAACGGAACGGAACAGAACAGTGCGGAACAGAACAGTACGGAACGGAACAGAACAGAAACGGAACAGAAGAGAACGGAGCGGAATAGAACAGGTACGAATAAACAAAGGAAAAGAATAAATAGATAGATTGAAAAATCCATTTTCCATCGGATATGCTGGGCGGTTCTCTCCAAGGGAACAAACCCGACCAACTGAGGATAAATAATTCAAAAAAAAAACTAGCAAGTAATTGCATCGAGGGAAAACAGACTGCGCGTGATGCATCGAAGATAGCCATCGCCACATTACGCAATCCATCTCGAATATTTTGTTTTTTCATGTCCATCCCGATGAGATTCGTCGTCATGATAATGCAACTCACGATGTTGTAAACAAGATTTAAATGACCGTTGAATTTACCCTGATGTTTATGCTCCATAATGAAGGGGATAATAGAAAATGGGGAACTGATGGGATTGGGGGATAAATACATTTTTGGGGTCTGATAGCGTGACAAATGGGTGATAACTGGTTGCATGAGAGGGAAGGGAAGTCTGGGGGGTGCATGATGTCATTTGATAGGTGTTTGGTATCATTTATTTGAACTTTGTATAGTGAATTGATGAAAGATAATGGCAAATATCTCGGAAACTAGTGGGTTTAGATGAAAATGTCAAGATACCTTTTTTATAGTTCAGGAAATTTTTTACAAAAAAAGTCTCTTGCTGAATTTCTTTAAACCTCTTCCTTACCGAGATATTTCTGGATTAATAAAAAAATTGGTTTCGTAGATATCTCAAACTAATGTATTTCTTCTCTTAAATCCATTTAATTATGTAAATTTTGCCCATTCGGGTAAATATTTACCTGTCAGAATCAACTGGTGGAATTTAATACATCAAAAAAGTTATTTATCATCCATTTTATTCCCGAAAAATGCGTTTATTAGCCACTGGGCTGTGAGAGTCACGTGAGGAACAAGAAGTTGACTAATAAAAATACTTGGCGAACCTCCAATCGTACAATTTATGAACCACTTCCGCCTACCCCCATCACATCTGCGCCCATTCACGTGTGGAGAAGAAAAAATAAAAGAGAAGAAAAAAAAAATGAAAAATGCGAGAGTAAAAAAATCACGGATAGTAAATCTTGGAGGAAAACAAAAGAACTGCTCGCCGGAAGTCCTTTGTGTTAGGTAAGCTCTGACGCGTGAGTTCGTACGGAGAGAATTTTTATGGGCAGAGGTAACTTGCAGTGGGTGTCATGGAGACGAGCTAAAGGCATTCTACACTGCATAAACACTCGTTATCATAGGATTTCCACGACCATTAAACATATTTTCAGATTATTTTGGTAATATCTTTGGAACGTAGAGGTTTAAACGAAAATGTCGGAAGACATTTTTGTAGAGAATTTTGTAAGCTATAAAAAAGGTCTTTTGACATTTTCCTCTAAACCCACTTGTTCTGGATATATTTCCAAAATAATAAACATCATTCTTTCTATTTTTCGATTCAACCCGAATTCGACATTTTTAATAATAATACATTTATCTCGGTAATAAGTAGTTTTATCAAAATATGTCAAAAGACCTTTTTTGAAGCTGATGAAATTTCCTACAAAAAATGTCTCTTGACATTTTTTCTAAACCCAATAGTTTCCGAGATATTTGCAGCAAAAGTTTCAATTTTTTTGGATTCATCACGTTTTTTCTACAGGAATATTAATTTTAATTATGAAAAAAAATAATTCATCTTTC
This sequence comes from Coelinius sp. EB29, assembly GCA_035578325.1. Classification (NCBI taxonomy): domain Eukaryota; kingdom Metazoa; phylum Arthropoda; class Insecta; order Hymenoptera; family Braconidae; genus Coelinius; species Coelinius sp. EB29. The sequence goes on along the minus strand of JAOZGT010000009.1, from coordinate 5,031,468 downwards.
GGTATTACACAAATAATCGATCTAAACTGTCAAATAACTTGCCAATAGACAAAAATGAACAACATCAAAGGACCAATCGCTCCCAGCGATTTAAAAAAATCCCGTGAATTGGAGAATTCAAAAGTAAATAAAAAAAAAAAAAACTGGGAAAATTTAGATTTTCCATTCGCCTCCGGTGATTCGTGCAATCAACAATGCATTGCTGTATGATCGGTGGGATGAAAAATAAAAATAATCAACATGACAATTTATCGTAGAAGGCAGGAAAAGATAGGTGAAATCAGGGGGGACGGTGAGATCTGCGCGTGTAAACAGGAAGACAAACAATCGTAAATCGTTCAGATGCAGCTGTTGTTTCGAGGATGCATCGATTAACCGTTTCAAGCGAGAGGGATGATGAGAACGGATTATATTGGATCATAAAATTTAAAACTCACTCTTTCCGATGTCAGGATCACCGAAATAAAAAGAAGAAAAATCTTTCGCATAATTTTTTTATGAAAAAAATGAGAATAATCCAAAATTCTCTTCTTTCTATTTTTCTAAATATCGATTTATTACCGAAACGCGTGATATTAGGAGAAAATGTCAAAAGACCTTTTTTGTAACCCATAAAATTCCCTACAAAAAAGATATCCTGATCTTTTTGTCTAAACCTTCTCCTTTCAGAGATATTCGTAAAATAGTTTTCCTTCATTCATGAAACTTTTTTGTAGCAAAAAAAAAAAAATTACAAATCAATTTCATTCATCAAATAATGATTTTTATAATTACATTGAATGCTATAATTTTTGGTGATGAATTCCCCCCTCCTCCCCCCCCTCAATTTTTCTTGTTCATTCACCAGGAATATACCCCTGAAAACCCAATATTTCAACTAATTGTCACCTTTATTTCATCAATCCTTCATTCATCTCCATTTCATCATTCTGAATGACTGATTGTCGTGTTCGATATTCAATTTCTATCTCCTCCCCCTATTTGTTATCAACCAATTCCCCTCAATAAACGTATTGATAAATTGCAATGTGTCTGATTGATTACAGGTTCATCCCTGCGGTCGTTATCGTCACAATACTGTCGTTTTTATTTTGGCTAAAGAGTACAATCTGAAAAATCTGAGGACAATTCACAGGCTGGACAGGCTGACAAGTGGTATTTTATTATTCGGTAGAACACCGAAGAAAGCTAGACAGATGGAGCATCAAATCAGAAATAGACAGGTAATTAATTAATTAATCACCAAAAGTTGTAAAACATAAAAAGTCGATTTTAGTCCATCTCATTAAATATCGATTTATCTCAATAACTATTGATTTTATCAAAAAATGTCATAAGACATTTTTTATTGAAAATCTTTTCCTCTACAAAAAAAGTATCTTGACATTTCCTCCTAAAGCCCTTCATTGCCAAGATAATTGCAGAAATATAAAAAACTTTGCTATTAAACTTTAAAAAATAAGAAAGAAATTTGAAAAAAAAAATCTCTAACACAATATTGTACCCCCCAGGTGCACAAAGAGTACGTATGTCGTGTGGAGGGTGCCTTCCCAGACGAGGAAGTAGTCTGTTCCGAGGCAATAGAAGTGGTCTCTTACAAAATAGGTGTCTGTAAAGTATCTGAAAAAGGAAAAGACTGCATAACTCGTTTCAAGCGTCTCTCCTACAACGGCAAGTCTTCAGTTGTTCTCTGTAAGCCCCAAACAGGCAGAATGCACCAGATTCGTGTACATCTGCAGTACCTTGGCTACCCAGTGGTAAATGATCCCCTATACAATCACACAGTATTTGGTCCTGAGAAGGGAAAAGGTGGAAATATTGGAAAAACCGATGAGGATTTGGTAAAGGATTTGATTGGCATTCACAATGCTGAAAATTGGCTTGGAATGGATGGTGACTCTGAGATGAGTCTTTTTAAGCCAAAATTAGATATGGAGGATCGTGTTTCAAATTCAAGTGGTGATAAGGACAGCAATGGTTCACCATCATCAACACCTGATGATGAACAACATCCACCAGCACTTAAAGTCACTGTTGGCACACAAACTGGTAGTGAACCACCAGATTCTAATTTTACTAATGACAAAGTCACTGTTGATCCACACTGCTACGAGTGCAAAGTCAAATATCGTGATCCTAAACCTTCTGATCTTGTTATGTATCTTCATGCGTGGAGATACTCGGGACCTGGGTGGGAGTATGAGACACCTCTGCCAGAGTGGGCAGCCAGTGACTGGAATTGTGGGGATGATCGATAGTCACTGGATTTAAGATGTGAACGATTTATTGGGTATTGATATATATTTTTTTTTTTTCACGTTTTTGGAGGAGACATATCGAGGAGGATGTGTATGCAGACCCTTTTTTTGATATCCTATCCCGTGCCTTCACAGAGGAATATTGATCTTAGAGGGAGATTGTAGTGGGAAAATTGAACATTTTTTTGGAATTTTTTAAAGAACATTTTTTTTTAGTTTCTGGGAATTTTAAGAGAGGAAATTTAATTTTTTTCTTATTACTGGGGCAGAATGGGTTTTTTTTTTAATTTTAATTAAATTCTAATTTTTTTGTCTCTTTTTATTGCAAAAGTTGAAATATTGGATTTTGGGAGATTTAAAAAATGAAAATGTTCTTGAATTAATTCTTAAAAATATTTGCAATTTTAGGAGATTGTTCTCTCTGTGTTCCATCCGTTTGCGAACGTTACTTCGAGCCTTGGGTGACTCTCCTTTTTTTAGGGGGCTTTTAATTAACTTGGAAAGTGTTGGACAAGTGAGAATGTCTCGAGTGATTTGAAAGATCTCTGGGGATTTTTTGGGGATATCTTGGAGGGGAGGGGAAAATTGCAAGAGGCATTTTTTGTTGAGAATTTTCCGGGCTACAAAAAAGGTTCTCTCAAAAATTTCGCCATCTCCTTCCAATCTCGAGATATTCAGGAAAAACAAAAGTCTGAAAGACATCACGCTGTCCTACCACTTTACTAGAAAATTCACTAATTTAATCTTCATTAATGAATTATTAAAAAATGGTCAACCAAGAACGGAGGCTTCAATGACGACATTTATTATAGTAGCTTCCGGTCCCCGGAATGGTGGGACCAATCACCCGCGCGTCGTAGCGTTGCTTCTCTTCCGATGAATAAATAAGCGACAAATTGATGGAAATAACTCGTAACGAGCACCGATTCTCCCTCAAATTATCTCCAGATTTTTTTTTTTTTCTTGAAAAAAATTAGTCATTTTTTCGTCGCCTGTGATATTAATATTTAATATTATTCAATTGCTTTGAAAGATAAATAACTTTCGTTTATTTCATTCATTTAAATTTCATTAAAAATTACAAATTCAATATTTTTAATTAAATCGCAATGAAATCAAATGCTCGTTCGAGTTATCCTCGACTTTGTTCAAGTAGCAAGGATCTGTTAGCTCGAATTGCAAAATAGAGAGACGTCTATTTTTATAGGCCAATTATACAGAAATAATGAGGAATTATGGGACACGGTGTGTGCACACAAATTACACAATTCAGTAGTTGAATTACGAATATCTCGAGAATGAGTAGATTTAGAGAAAAATGTCAAAAAACATTTTTTGTAGAACAAAAAATTCTCTACAAAAAAGGTCTTTTGACATTTTTTCATAAATCCACTAATTCCAGAGATAATTATAATTTAATTGAGAAATTTTTCTCTCGCTACTTCACTATTGAATAATTCACAGAAAATTGACAAAATTATGTACAGAAATGACCTGAAAAATAAAGCACGACCGTGCCAACATGATGAGCATCCGTGAGCTTAAAATCATATCATCAAAAAAGTGATAAAAATATCCGGTATTATCAGAGTTACAAACAGAGGGGAATAAAATCATAAATAAACAATAAAGTACATTGAGGGCCCTTCAGGTTGCATGTGACGCATTACCCACATGAACAACTCAATTGTACGAGTTTTACGATGCGTGACAAACTCCAATACTTCCTGTATCAAAAGAAGAAACAGATAAAAAAAAAATAGGATAAAACAAAACGCCGGATTGGAGAATATTATTTTATTACATGATCACGCATGTCTCCGAATTGGCCTTAGTTGTATATCGTGAGCGTGGCTCAATGCAAGACAAAAACATTAGTTAAATTACATTGATAGTAAGTGAAAGAGAATTAATAATAATATTAAGTGGAAAAACCAACGGACCTACTATAAAAGACAGTTTGTGCGCTTACTAACAAGAGAAAAAAAAAAACCCAAATTCAGTTGTGAATTGATGACATTTTCCTTGAATATCTCTGAATCTAGAAGAGATAGCAAAATTTTTGAGAAAAACTTTTTTGTAGATCTCGCTTTACTCTACAAAAAAGCATTTAACAAAAATTTCGCCATCTCCCTTAGATTCTGAGATATTCTCAAAAAATAATTTCACAAGTGAATTAAATCTAAAAAACGATAAATTTTCCCTGAATTTATCATATAATGTAATCGCTACATTTATGTATGTAAGGATAAGATAAATAAATAAATAAAAACTAATGTTTATTGACGATAATAAAATGAATTAAACTGAAACGAGAAAAATTGATGCAAAAGGACAAAAAAAGGGTGAAAATAATTGAGAATAAAAGAAATTATTGATGATGAAATGATAAACTGTCTGTAAATCAAGCGAGTGCTTTTTGTATATATTATATATATATTGTATACGCACATTGTAATGACGTATTATCGTGTAACGGATCGTTAGTGTTCGTGAATTAAGAGAGAAAAAAAAAACAATTTTGTGGAGGTGAAGAAATAAATAAAAATTCTTGTATAATGAACGAATAAATGCTAATTATCGTTCTGTAAATTGCCAGTTTTTTACGTACATATACTTCTTTTTCTTTTGGATTAATCAATGGAGAAGATCAGAGACGATAAATCGTGTGTAAGACGCCTGTTAACCCAGAAACATTGAGTATGAATTCTTCAAGAGTCGTAATTTTTAGAAGGTAAGGAGGAAGTGCATACTGTTATTTTGTGTTGTTTCCAGGGAATTTAGTCAGTGGGTAATAATTTTGAGTTGACAGGGGCTCATCTTTAATAATGAATAATGGTAATTTGTTCGATCGGTGTTCCGAGAGAACGAGTCTGACTCATTCAGTTCTGTTTCTACTTTTTTTTAAATTTGATTTACAATTTGTTTTATCTAGGGATATCTCGGAAGGGGATGGGTTTAGAGGAAAATGTCAAGAGACCTTTTTTGTAGAGAATTTTAAAACCAACAAAAAAGGTATCTTAACATTTTTCAATAAATCGAGTAGTTTCAGAGATATTTTAGAAATAAATAATGGTAATTATGTCAATTGACGTTCCAAAAGGATAAGTCCCTTTTCTTTCCACATTTCCACTCGTTTTGTGCAATGAATAATGCAAGGAGAGAGAATGGAAATGGATAGATTTGGGGGAAATAAATTGACAAGATGATTTATTTATTTATTTTTATTAACAACTTATCAGGATCTACACGACTTGAAAATTCTGATTCTATCGCGTCGATTTATGTATGTACATGTGAAATAAATTTCACCTCGACTGTGGGGTAATAATTTAAATGTTTTTAAAGGTTTTATTGAGAAATTAATTGAACTTTTCATGGTTCAGGGTTTATAAAAATTTCTAATTTAGTTGGTGGCGCATTGTTTAAAGTTTTGAATTCTCTCTTCAATGACAGGTCTGAAGTGACGAATTAGACCTTGGACGGGCCAGGCTGCACCGTCTGCCAAAGCGCAGATTGTGTGAAGTTCGATCTGCTTCGTCAGCTCCCACAGCATATCTATCTCGTGCTCCTCTGCATTACCCTCGACAAATCTTGATTGAAAGAGAATTTTTCCAATTTTACAAGTTATTTTGTCTTGAGAATATGTCGAAAAACAAGAGGTTTAGAGGAAAATGTCAAGAGACCTTTTTTGAAGAGAATTTAATGGGCTACAATAAAGGTCTCTTGACATTTATCTCTGTACCCAATAGTTTCCGAGATATTTAAAAAATAATATACATGAATGCCCCCTAATTTCCTCTGTTAAATATAATGAAACATACCGGTCATTTCCAATTCGTGGAACTATAAAATTAACTTAAAAAATTGCCTTCTGTGAACTTTAAACGTTCAATTTTTCTCCAATAACTTAATTACTGTTCCTCAATTCGTGAATAATTTAATTAGTAAATCCTTATTTTTTCAAAAAATTACTGTTCAACAGTGAAATGGAGAGAATGGGAGAGTCGCGTGCAAGCCTCTAAACACGCTCATCTTGAGAGACAAATTAACTTACCTGCTCATTATTTTGTACATCCAACCAATACCCTCGCGGCAAGGAGTGCATTGACCACATGACTCGTGTTTGTAGAAGCTGATGAGGCGAGCGATCGCCTTGATTACGTCCGTTTGTTTGTTCATCACGATAACAGCAGCCGTACCGAACGAGCTCTGCACCCTGACGAGGTCATCGAAGTCCATAAGCACTGTGTCACAAGTACTGGAAGAATATATGATCAAGAGATGAATGAAATAAGATGATTGATTGAGTTGTCGAGGGGAAAGATAAATTTTCTGCACATTATTTTGTGAATATCTCAGAAACTTATGGATTAAAAAAAAAATGTCAAAAGACCTTTTTTGCAGAGAATTCAATGCCCTACAAAAATGGTCTCTTGATATTATCCCCTCAACCTACTAATTTCAGAGATATCTTCATAATAACATTTATAAAACTTTACAATTTATCTTCTGATGCCTTTTTACCCCTTGAAACAATGGATTCAAAGTGACAAAATGTCTTCCAACCCCTTAATATTGCAATAGCAATTCCCCAAGAAAATCTAAACTCAATCTACTAGATAATTGCATCCCTCGGATTATCACATCCATTAAAAATTGAACAACCAATTTCAACAACAGGTAATTACTTCCGAGTATCCTCTTAATAATGACCAACCTTTTTGGAATGATGGGAGTGGAGGATCCACCGGGAATAACACCAAGAAGATTGTCCCATCCCCCAATAACACCACCAGCGTGCCTCTCGATGAGTTCCTTCAGTGGTATCGACATTTCCTCCTCCACAGTGCATGGATTGTTTACGTGACCCGAGATGTTAAATAGTTTGGTACCGTGATTACGAGGCCGGCCAAAACTAGCAAACCATGTACCTCCACGACGACAAATTGTCTGTAATGGAATTGAATTACTATTAGATTATTAAATCCAATTATAAAAATCCAAGAGTAGAGAAAAGTTTCCTGATCATTTGAGAAATTAGATTCCTAATTATTTTTTTTATAAAAATTTTGGAATTAAAATCAACTCACAGGTGCAACAGCAACAGTTTCAACATTAGTAACAGTAGTGGGGCATCCAAAGAGTCCAACATCAGCTGGAAAAGGTGGCTTGAGCCTTGGTTTTCCCTGTTTACCCTCGATACTTTCAATCAATGCAGTCTCCTCTCCACAAATATAAGCACCAGCTCCACGTTGCATAAAAATATCAAAATCATATCCAGTACCACATGAATTTTTACCAATTAATCCAGCCTGATAAGCCTCAGCAATGGCAACCTGCATATTTGATGCTTCATTGTAAAATTCTCCACGTATGTAAATATAGGCTGCACAAGCACCCATAGCACGTCCAGCAATTAAACAGCCCTCAACAAGTTTATGTGGATCATGTCGCATTATTTCACGATCTTTGCAAGTACCTGGCTCACCCTCGTCAGCATTTACAACGAGATATTTTGGCCTACCATCCGATGGTTTTTGCATAAATGACCATTTCATACCAGATGGAAAACCAGCACCACCACGACCACGAAGACCAGATACTTTGATCTCATTTATTATCCAATCTGATCCCTTATCCATTATTGCTTTTGTTTTGTACCAATCACCACGTTTTAGGGCACCTTTTAGCCTCCAATCATGTCGGCCATAGAGATTTGTGAATATACGGTCTTGATCGTTCAATGGACTTCCACATTTCTATTTAATTTCAGAGAGAAAGAGGAATTTATTATAATTATGAAAAGGGGTAAATTTGGAATTCTGTAGATGATATTTTGTGAATATCTCTGGAACGAGTGGGTTTAAAGAAAAATGTCAAAAAACATTTTTTGTTGGAAATTTTATATTCTACAAAAAAGATCTTTTGACATTTTGGGCTAATATCACTCATTACTGAGATAGTTTAATAAATAGTTTTTAACAAAATTGACAACAGGTAGTTTGAGTCTATCTTTGAAACTACTGGATTTATATAAAAAAGTAAAAAGACCTTTTTCGTGAGGCATAAAATTATCTATAAAAAGTGTCTCTTGACATTTTTGTTTAAATACCTTCACACCGAAAATATCAGCGAAATTAACTTGAAATTCGTATTAAACTGATTTTTTTTTGCCTCTTTACTAATCAAAAATTCAACTGTTGATTTCTAGAGACAATTTCAATCAAATCTATAATATTGATTCGATGAAATGCATGCAATTGCCACATATGGTGCAATCCTTCAAATCAACATGTTGTAATTCTAAAAAAAAAACATCTGTTCAACGCAAAATGTCTATTTCAATTTGAAATAATCTGTACCTTTCCTTCAGGTGCAGCGTCTGCAAAATTCCTGGCCTGTTGGGTGGTCAAAACTGATCCCAGGCACTCTAAAAACACCAACAATAAAATTATATAAGCTTCCAAGTGCGTAAAATCGATTGAATTCCTTCGAAAAATCACTCAAACGATTAATAAACCTCAAGAGTTCATTCCCTCAGCATTCCAATCAACAATTGAACTGATAAAACACCTGAACTTACTCAATTGTCGTCCTGATATCAAGACACATCGAGTTATGACACCCGCCATTTTGCCCCACTGACGTTTTTTACGTTTTACCGTATTTCTGCAGCCTGCGAGACTCTAAAGCAGTACCCACACCTCGAAAAATCAGCTGATTCCAGCGGAAATTCCCCTAACCTCAAAAAAAAAGTGTCGCCATCTTGTGACGTTAGATATCACTACAAAAATTACTCTCTGATGATACAGAATATTAATATTTCAATTGAAAAATCAATTTATCCAACAGCTGTTACAACAAAATATGATAACTTATAAATAAACCTGAATATCCGATCGAGCAAAGTGCACCATTAGTGAATAGTGAATGATGGGGCGCCAACGTGAAACGTGGAACTTGGCCCCAGTGTTTCATCGTTAATTGACAATAAACATTGAGAATTAATTACTCATAATAATAGTGACAAATGTTGGAGTGAATAATCAATTAAAAAAATGCCATCGAGAAGAAGTAAAGGTGGGCTGATTGCCAAAGTGAATTTTCCTCTTTACAGCATTCAAATGCTCACCAGTAGGCACATACTGGTGGGTGGTGGTGGTGGATCATCAAAAACTGGTGTTGCTAATGGATTTGTAAGTCTCAATTAATTTTTTTTTCTTTTTAAATAAATTTTACGATTTTTAAAGATTTTATTTGAGGTTATGATTTATCATTTTCCATTGATTTTTAAAGGAAATATTTGAGCTGTCACACGATGGCTGGCACTTCACTGCTGAAGAGGTGACAAGACACGAAACAGGTCCAAGTGTTGTGATGAATTGTGCATGCACCAATGACGAGAAGAAGACGTATCTTGTGGCTGGACAGGAGAGTCACTGTCAGCTTTACGACGTTACAACGAGAGTTGTTACACTGGAGAATGGAGAAATTCTCAAGGGCACCAGTGCCAGCACCATCAACAGGGAGAATCTGAGACAGAGGAGGAAGAGTGAGAGGAGCGAGGAGATCAATGGGGAGAGGGTGGAGGAGATTAAGGATAATAACTCGAATGTTAAGCATAAGAAACTGCAGCTTGTTCTTAAACCTTCTACTAGTATTCAGACAGATTTCAGGTGAATATTGAATAATTTAAAACTATTTTTCTTCATTTTTATCTGACATTTTTTGGATATCATCAGAGTTTTTTGGAGATATCTTCAAATCTAGAGGGGAGAGGAGAATTTTTGTAGAGACATTTTTTGTAGAGAAAATTGAGACGTAAAAAAAATGTCTCTTCAAAAATTTTAATATCTCCTCTAGATACTGAGATATTCTCTAAAAATTGATTTGTTCAAAGGTGAAATTCACCCCTAGATTTTCGATGAACAAGAAATAATTAATTCTTGATTAATTGCCTCATTAGTGAATCAGAGCCAATCCAAAGGATAGTTCGAATAAGTCCCAATGGTAAAGTAATGGCAACCGGTGGTCTCGATGGTGTGATAAGACTCTGGAAATTTCCTCAATTAACAAAAATCCATGACCTAGAATCACACACTAAAGAAATTGATGATATTGACTTTAATCACGATGGAACACTAGTGGCGTCGATAGCTAAAGACAGTAGAGCCATAATCTGGAATGTTACCAAGTGTACCAAGGCCCAGGAGCTCTCTTGGACACCTCCAGGAGGTGCCAAATATATGTACAAACGTCTACGATTTAGAATTCCAATGGATAAAAAATCAAAAAATGAAATATTCATTTTGTCAAACTCAACACTGGCAAAAAATCCTAGTTATCTTCAACTCTGGGATATTGAGCAAGGATCCATTGTCAGATGTACGTCATTCAGGGAAACATTGTCAGCTATTGCAGCATCTGATGATGGAAAATTTGTTGCTGTTGGCACCATGTTCTCTGGAAGTGTTGATATATTTATTGCATTCAGTTTACAAAGGGTTTTACATGTATCTGGTGCACACAGTATGTTTGTCACTGGATTGGAATTTATTCCTACAAAAATGGAGGAAGCACCTATCACTAGCAATGCAGAGGCTGCTGTTGTCAGTATATCTGTTGATAACAGAATTTGTATTCATAGCATTCCATACAGACGTGAGTAATTTTTTTCTTTTCCATGAAAGAAATCAATTGAAAATCATAACAAATGAGCCTAGATTAATTGAATCAAATTATTTATTTGTTTTTACAGATACCCTGCCATTCTGGCTTGTGATAATATTTATCATCCTGAGCATCTGTGGTGCATTTACTATATGCAGTTATTTGGGCATATGACCCGAGTTATTCAGTACTGAATTAGTCAATGTCCATTTTATCGGGTCTAAATTATATTTTATTGACTAGAGCGGGATTTCAAAAAAATCTTTGAGAAATCCAAATCTCTGCAGTGTTAAAGACTCAAATGTTTTTTTTTTTGTTGAATCGTGGGGCACATGAGGGTGAGAACAGTCACCCTGCAGATAATGGGTATATACATGCACCTTGCCAAGCAAGAAAATTCGTAGGTAATTGTATAAAATTATTTTTCGTTCAATGTACGTAATTTTCTTGTTAATTTTGTTTTTCGTCGATTTTTCGGTCATTTGTTATTCTTATTCTTCATCCAATTAAATGGAATGGAGAGATGATGATATTAATTAGTATTAATTTATTGAATTGAATCGGAGAATTGATTTTTTGAATCTATTCAGTTGGTATAAAAAGCCAAAGACTTATTGAAGAAAATAGGACGGAACAGGTGAAGATGAGGAATATCTTTGAATGAATGGGGTTGAGGGGAATTTATCAAGAGACCTTTTCTGTAAAGAATTTCTAGAGCGACAAAAAAGGTCTCTTGACATTTTTCTTCAAACCTACTAGTTTTGGAGATATTGGGAAAATTAGATGCACGATTTATTTACTTCTTCACCAATTGGCAACAGATTCGTTTATCTCTTCATTTCCTTTAATTGAAAATTGAATTGATGGAATATGTTCGAGTCTTATTTGATTTGTGCATATAAATTATGCAAATGGAAAGACATTTTCGTGAAATGATACAAGCCTCTGTGGATAGTAAAATAAAGATATTAGGATGAAATCCAATTACATAACTTTAATATTAAAAATATTTTTCTCTCTTATCGGTGCTAGTAGTTCTCTCGATCATCATTTCGTGATTGTTGTACACATGTCGTCCTATTAGACTCATAATTCCCCAGCTGGGACACTGGGCTTTGATAACGTCAATAAATATTTCAAACGATGAGAATCAAATAATCATGAAAATGAAGGATTTTCTGAATTATCTCGTGAACGAGTGATTCCATTCAAAAGTGTCAAAAGACTTGTTTTGTCGAGAATTAATTTCTCTACAAAAAATGTCTCTTGACATTTCTCCCAAAAATGCCTCATTCTCGAGATAAATTCATATTCAACAATCGAGAATTCCAAATTCTCTTGACGTTTTCCACTCTCGTCAAAAAATTATGAATCGTTTAAAAAATTTGTTAACCAATAAAAAAAAACTATGAATTACGTAATAAAAAAATACTTGTAAAAATGAAATAAATTGAAATTATTTGGCGAAAGGCAAAAATGAAAATTTTCTATTTTTTATTTCAATAGTTCTCTTGAAAAAAAATAATTTTTTAATTGGATGAGATGAAGGACTTATTATTTTTATAGTTCAATTGAGTAAAGTAATGATCTCTGTTTTTCTTATCCCATTTAAATGTGCCCAGGTGATCGATAAATCACGAATAAATGGCTACAGGGGCCTTCGTGAATGAGGCGATTCGTACAAACTATATGTGCATAGTTTGTTTATGGATATGGGTAAGAGAAGGAATGTCGTCCGAAATCGAAAGGGACCCCCTCGGGTTATATCTGACATTTTCACCAATGGCTTCTTCTCTCGATGTTTCTCCTACTTCCAAAGATAAATTTCAAGGCCTTTTGGAGAAAGTGAAAAAATAAAATATCCTCATTGGATATAAATATTTCTCTGAAGGAAATAGGCAAATAAAATAACAGAGCAGAACAGACGTGAGTTTTTGGTGAAAATCTGGGAATTGAAAGGAGATGGAGAAATTTTGATGGAAACCTTTTTTGTAGAAAATTTTATGGGCTACAAAAAAGGTCTTTTGACATTTTTCTCTAAAATCATCAGTTTTTGAGATAAATGAATAATTAATGAAAAATCAATAGTCAATCAGTTTTCATAATGTTTTTTTTATTGAGAAATACTCTAAGCTCTTTATTAAAATTAATACATCAACTGCTTATCTCCTAAATAAGGCATCTAGCACGGACACAATTTTTCCTTGAATGTCAATTAATAATATTGAGACCCCCCATTATTGAATCGACCATTAATCTCATTAATTCATTCACAAAAAATAATTTCGTATTGAATCCACTCTCTGGGGGGAGTTGTATCACTTCTGACCTCGTGGACTTTCTCATAAAACCTCTTTCTTTCCATTAATTTCAAATTCCTAAAAAAACCAGTGAAAGTCCATGTTGTTGTCGAGATCCCATGTCACGCACCTCAGTAAAGTATAAATTTGATAATTCCTCCTTTCATTATTCTTTCGGTGGATATTTACAAGTGAAAATAATTCGATATTACCGTTATGAGTCAGACATCAATGACTCACTCAATATCGAAAGGTACGAATAATGATTTTAGCATTGAAGTGGTGAATCTTTAAAACAAACAGGTTTATCAAAAAATATCAAGAGACCTTTTTCCTTCAAAATTAAATTCTCTACAAAAAAGGTCCTTTAACATTTTTCCTGTTAACCCACTATTTCTCGAGATATTTAAGAAAAAAAACGATTGAAAATGATTTCTGTCTCACATCAATTCCCAAAAATCGAATTATTTCAATAACGATTCGTCCCATGAAAAAATATCAAAAGACCTTTTTTGTAGATTCTAAAATTCTCCACAAAAAAGCCCTTTTGCCATTTTCCCGTAAACCCACTACTTTCCAAGATATCTTCAAAGATAACTTATAGATTTAAAATATTCTGATAAATTCGACTCATCACCACTTCGCAACAATCAAAAATTACACCAATCACTTCTTGACGGTGAAACCATCACCAGTTGGATCAAGAAGCCAAGGATAATTATTGGGACACTCCATACAAGTGAATAATCTCAGAGTCTCCCCAGGAAGTTCCCTAGTTGTCAAAGGACATGCATTTGGTAAAGAGCAGTGAGGTTGTCCTTTCTCATCACAAGTTTCCTTCCAGTCCTGGAAATCCCTCAAACTCGACAATTCTGTGGGTGTTTGCATCCACTTTATGACCTGTACCATTGTCACAAAGTATACATCATTCTTAGCCAACATTTCATCAATAAATTTGCTCAACTCATCTCTATACTCTTTCTTGCTCTTCAGCCATGATGCATGGAAATGTAATCCAAGAGGTGCCCTATTGCTACTGTAATGACGATTAAAATTGTGTCTCAAGAGTCTTCCAAATTGCTCACCAGTCTGAACATTGGAGCAAGAATCAACCATGTGACAACCAGGAAGTGATTCATCAAATGTTGGATCATCACGACGATCCAATTCATTCATAACCATTTCCCAGACTGGATGAGACCTGGATGGACAATTTCCACCATTACCATTACACTTGTGGGGCATTCTGAAGTACAATGTATAAGGCCAAATTGGTACACGACCCAGAGATGCTGTGATTGATGCATCATAAACAAAAAATTGATCAGACATCATCTCAAATTGCTTGTTTCCACCAACTCTCAGGTATGGAGCTCTCATTCCAATGATAGAGCCATCAGTTATATTTGCAAAGCGTTCAATTATCAATCGGGCACCTGCCATTTCAGCCAGCCAATCGTCGTAAGTACCTTGGGTCCAGTATTGTGGATCATCTTTGTGGGTCAGTGAGAATACACCAATCTCATGACCTTTTCTGTGAAGATCCTGGACTGCTGAGTAATTTGTGTATTTGTGGGACACGAAAAATGTTCCACGTATTTGGCAACCATTTGGATTTGGACGACCATTGAATATATCCTCGTAGAGGTCAATATTGTCGATATTTACAGCACCATTGAAGGTAATTGTTATCATCTGGGGTACTTGGGATACCTCGAGACCTCCAGGGACTCGAGTACCGTCAGCTGAACAGTAGCAGTCGGGGAGGACGCATTGAGTTGGATCACAGTCGGGAGCACGGTTTGGATCTGTCTCGACGGCTGTAAGATTAATCAAGTATTTAGTTAATTCATTAGAAAATTCTCAATTTACTCTCATTCGAATTTATTTTGCGAATATCTTTGAGAGAAAGAGAGATAGAAAAAATTGTGAAAAGACATTTTTTGTGGGAAATTTTGTGGGCTACAAAAAAGGTCTTTTGTTATTTCTTGATAAATCTAATAATTTCAGAGATATTTGTTGATAAAATACTTACTGCAAGCATTCTCATCAGATTCATCCTTACAGTCAGGTTTTCCATTGCAGAATAGTTCTCTCTCGATACAATCTCCATTACCACACGACAATTTTCCCTCAGAACAGATGGGCTCATCTGTCTTAAGAATTGGAAGTACCTTACGTGGCTCTGTAATTATCCACAAATAATTGTTAATAATAATAAGAATAATCAATTAATAATTAACTACGACCAATGTTGAATTCAATGCCCAACTCCATACGCCTCTTGCCCCTTGTGTCATACAATCTACATCAAAATGTGTATTTTTTTTTTTAGTTAATTTTTAGTCTCGTCATAATGTCTGTTTGAATTTAATTAATTAACAATGCTCCTGTTTAATCTAGAATATTAATTTAACCAACAAGTTTGTGACTTCGGGTACAATTATTCGGCTCACGACGACTCGCACGCGTCTATTAATTATAATTATTTTTATTATTTATTTAACAAATAAAAAAAAAAAAAGACGCAATTTAAGGAGCTCTTTTTAATTGCGATTATTCGATATTTTATCACTATTTAAATAATTTTTTTTATAAAAAAATGAAAAATGAACAGAGAGCATAAAAAAATTATAGCAGCTAGCGAAAATAGTCTTGGCCATGACTCGAGTCTTTACGAGTGTTTTTCGTTTTTTTTTTTTTTTCGAATTTTTTTTTTTTTTATTATTAGAAAAATAATAAAAGATGGTGAAGAGATATGCAGATGTATTATCATAATTTTCTTGAAATCATGTTTTGGTCATTTTGAGAGAAGTCGGATAATTCGAGTATAATCAATGTGAATTGTTTATATCAGTGTGGTGTTTATTAGTTTAAGAAATTGTGAGATATTACGAGTAATTACTTTGATTATTTAGTTAAACAAAGCGCTTGGGGGAAAGGGAAAATTTTTATGGTTTTGATAGTCTCTTCAGTTAGATAACTAGAGGGTAAAATGGATAAGTAAATGTCAAAAGACCTTTTTTATTGGAAAATTTTGTCAGCTACAAAAAAGGTCTCCCGATATTTTCTCTTAAAATCCCTCGTTTTCGAGATAAATGCATAATTTAAAAAAAAAAAAGTGAAATTTTTTAATTTTCTATCAAAATTAATTCAAAAAAAATAAAAATAATTAATAAAATGTGTAACAAGTTTCATAAATTGATATAAAATTGTGAAATTTACGGTGGAAAAAGGCAAATGAAAGGAAAAAAATTGAATGAAGAAACTGAAAGCTCATGAGTGGAATGAGGACATCGTGAAAGCGTTTGGGGGCAACTAAAAGTGATAATTTATTATCTAGAAAGCGAAAGATCTCAAGAGAAGCTGGCGTATATAAGCAGTTAGCGATATATCTGTACAAGATGAGGAAAAAGTCGAGCGGCCTTGTTTATATCAATTAAATTAAATATGAGAATATTTGTATCGATTTTCTCTTTCAATTTTAAACCTCAACGCATTATCATGATTATTATTATAATAATAATAATGATTGTGAGTTAATAAAGTGGATGACCATGGTCGCTCGATTGATCCCGATTGTTTAAGTGGAAAGAGACCAAAAAAATTAGTTAATGACTCTAAGAGTTTCTTTAAAGTGCGTCGATATTTATTTTTTTTTGCGTGCTACGGCGCGAGTCTACGAGCATGACCGGGGATTCGTTTAATTCTTTTGAGAATAAATGGATAATACTATTTTACAATTTTCTCAAAAGAATTTTTTACACCAAAAAATATTATTCAACATTTTAATATTCATAATATTACACTTGCATGATTATTTTCCAAATATCTCGGAATCTATTGACTTTATCGAAAAATGTCAAGATACCTTTTTTATAGGAAATTTTGTGTTCTACAAAAAAGATCTTTTGACATTTTTCTCTAAATCCACTGGATTGCGAGATATTTAAAAAAATAATCGAAAGGAAAAAATCTAAAAATTAAAAAATTTGAATAAAATTGTTTTAAAAAATTAGAAAAAAATGGATTAATTGATAAATAGCTTTTAGGTGTAAAATAAACGATAATCCGGCGCATTAAACCGTTCATTTGCCCGTTTAATCGTCACTTACTCTCGAGCTTGTCACAGTTTTTGACCTTGCCCTTCCAGTCGCAGGTCTGTTTATCCAAATCAAAGGCCAATCCACTGGGACAGGTTATTTGCTTCAGTCCAGATCTTGTACACCTGAGGGGTCAGAACGGAGGGGGAATTGAGTTCAACATAATCATGTAAATAACTATATCTTACTCTCGAGTTGTTCGCAATTCTTGACGTTTGTCTTCCAATCGCAGGTTTGTCGCTCAATGTCAAATGCCAAACCAGTTGGACACTTGACTGAGGCCAATCGTGTTACACCAATCTCAGTTGCTTTGTCGCATCTAATTTTTTTTTTTTTTTAACAAAAAAAAAAATAACCATAAGATGATATTTATGGTGGAATTTATAGTCTCAATGCTTCGGTGAATTTATTATTGTGTTGAGAATTTTATTATAAACTCCTCATTGTTCAACTGCATACTCAAGGATTTTTTGAAATTTCATTGTGGAATAAAAAGTATCATCTTGGGTGAATATTTGATTTGTTTACTTTGTTGTACTTGGTGTCCTTGAATATTTATTCAATTCAATTTTAAATTTATTTTTAGATAAAAAAGTTTTTTTATAATTTTTTCCCCCATTTCGTTGCATAAATTTGTGATTATCTTGAAAATTAGTGATTTTAGAAGAAAATGTCAAGAGACCTTTTTTGAAGCTGAGAAAATTTTCTACAAAAAATGTCTCTTGATAATTTCTGATTAAACCCCTTGTTAATGAGATAATCTCCAATTACTGCATATCCTAATTAATTAATTGATATTGAATATCGGAATTGTTCACTAAAATCACTTTCTGTTTAATAATGAAAAAACTAGGTTCAAATAATCAATGAAAACGTCTTTATACACTCCCTGATAATCCGGAAAAAAATCTCTTTCATTCATAAATATTCCAATCAACAACTGAACATTAATTAGGAATTAATCAACTCCTCGGAAATCCGCATAGTTCCGTTAATCACTGGTTTAACAGTTATGAGGTGTGGAGGCCTCGACTTACCGTTGCACCGATCAATCTGATTGTTGCAACTATCAGGCTGTCAAGAGGTGCCCATTAACAAGTGGATTCATCACAAATAATTCAGTAGAAAAGGTACAGAATGTGAGGCCCTCGTAAAAATGGAATTATCTCGGGAACAAGTGACTTGAGAAAAAAATGTCAAAAGACATTTTTTGTAGAAAATTTTATCAACTACAAAAAATGTCTTTTGACATTTTTCTCTAAAATTATGCATTGCCAAGATAACTCGATAATTAACAAAAGATAAGTGAAAAATTGAGGAAAATCGAGTGAATAAATTGTAGAAAGTAAAGAAAAATGAAATTAAATAAATAAATTGGCAAGTTATACAACAAATGTTATGTAGCTCACCTCACGACATCTCTGCAGTCACCGTCAACACTTAGACGGAAGTATTCATCACCAGGCCGGTCCTGACAGAGCTCCTCAGGATTAGGATCATTTCCATCCTGTCCATCATAATCTTGAGCTCTCACCGTAACTGCGGGATACCAATTATTACGACATCAGCAATTGAGTTTGTAAAATAATTATTGTAGCTATTTTTTATTCGTTTGAGCAATTCAATTTGAATTTTTCTTGTATTTCACGTCACGACAAATGTTTTTTTTTTTTTTTTTTTTCTTGAATGGAGACACGGGAGAGGGGTCAAAGAACTCTGGTGAAGTAGAAAGTCTTGAAATGTCAGGGCAACACTGAGGTAGGGGAAAGCAACAGTGGTGTTACCGAGTTGAATATCAAGACGGATCATTCGATTTTACTGGTCATTTGACCCATTTTTAGGGTTTAATTCCATCAGTGGAATCAATAAAGTCTCGTTAAATCGAGAATATCTCTGGAACCGTTAGAATTACTGAAAAATGTCAATTGACATTTTTTGTGGGAAATTTTATTATCTACAAAAAAGGTCTTTTAATTTTTTTCGATAAACCTCTTAGTTTCAGAGTAATTTACGGTTTAATTTATTCAAAAAAAAATTATTTTCAGGAAACTTTGATTTTTGCCTGATGACAATTGTTGAATTATCTCGGTAACGAGTGATCTCACGAAAAAAAGTCAAAAGACCTTTTTTGTAGAGCGTAAAATGTTCTACAAAAAAGGTTTTTTGAGATTTTTTCAAAATCCACTAGTTTCCGAGATATTTTAAAAAATATCCATTGAATTCTTGTTATTCACAAAGCACTTCTAGAAATTCCTCAGTCTTTCCTTTCATTTTCCATCGGAAAATTTTTTTTGAAGAAAAAGAATTAATATCGACGTCACTAGTACGCATGTCCGACTTTTCTCGCGGCAAATTCATTCGATTTTATGAATTTTCAAATAAATTTTTGTTTTCAAGAAAGAACAAAAGTTCGGAAAATTTTGGAAAATTCATTGAAGAGTGGAAAATGTATTTATGGGTGAATTAATGATTATCGAGTACTCACGGACAAGTAGAGTTAGACATCCTAGTAGAAATATAAACTTTGGCGACATGATTGTCGTCAGCGGGACTGAAAACGTCTGAACAAGCCGCGCCCTCTCGCCCCTCTATATGTGGACCACCACTCCTTCCCTTCCTCTTGTCCAGGACTTTCACCTTCCGTATGGTGCTGCCACCATCATCACAAAAACCATTACAATGTAATTTTGAGATTTATCTCGGTCTCTGATAATTTTTTTTCGTCTCAAAAAACATAAATTGGACCTTTTTCAAATTTTTTTCAGCATTTTTTTTTTTTTTCAACTTTTAAATTCATAACTTTGCGTTTCATATCTTCTAAAATGTGAGAAAGTTCTAGAATTTTCCAGAGGAAAAGAGATTGTTCTTTACGGACTCCTTTTTTTTGTTATTCATTCGATTATTATTTTGTGAGGTGTCTCGTCTGACTCGATTATCTCTGAAACTACTGGGTTTAACGAAATTTGTCATAAGACCTTTTTTGTAGAGAATTTCATAAGTTATAATAAAGGTCTTATGACATTTATCCCTAAACCCATTGGTTTTCAAGATATTTCAAATATAAAATTTCTGTAAATTTTCTAGTTATTAATTCTGGAATTATCTTCACTTTTAAAGAAAAAAAGAAATTGTTCATTCTCAAGAACACATTATTTATTTATAATTGAATTAAATTGAGGAACAATTCAGGAGTGATCCTCGTAATTTCACCTCCACATTGCATCTATCAAAGATCACGTTAATATTTATTATTTTAATAGGTCATCGAGGTGATGATTAACCCGTCGATCGGCCTCGTCGCACTAATCGACATACTCGACATATTCTCACCACTGTCATTCAGGACTAATGAATATCTGGAGATTTATTTTTAAAAAAAATCCATCAAAATTATTTTTCAATTAAATTGAAAAAATCCATTAAAATTATTTTTCAACTAAATTGAAAAAAAAAAAAGAAATTAAATGAAAATAATGAAATATAAAAAATAAAATATTTGTCCTGATTTTCTTCTCATCACCATCATCATCTCCATTTTCACTTTACCACGTGTATAACTCGTATCTTCAAGTGTAAACGTTGAATTAAAAAAAACAGGTTTACTACATTCACTGGATGAATAACAAATATTAGATAAAGTCATTTTGTTATTGGGAGTATCATCCCACTGGTATTTATACCCTTCGAGAACAAAGAACATTCTAGTGTTTATTACCTGAGAATAACATATTGCGAAATTTAGTCTCTCTTAATTTAATTAATACTACTGGAATTTCATTTCGGATTAATTATGAGATTATTTTGCTAATATCTCGGAAATTAATGGGTTTAGAGGATAATGTCAAGAGACCTTTTTTGAAGAGAATTTCATGAGCTAAAATAAAGGTCTTTTGACATTTCTCCCTCAACCCATTAGTTTCTGAGATATTCATCAAATTACTGATTTTTTAACTCATTCGTTGTCAATTGCTCAATTATCTCAACAATAAGTGATCCTAGGGAAAAATGTCATATAATATTTTTTATAGGGAATTTTATGAGCTACAAAAAAGGTTTTATGACATTTTTCGATGGACCCAATAGTTTATGAAATATTCGAGAAATAATGATGATTCAATTTTTTCGATAATTTCGTTTTTCATAATTACACTGTATGAGTGAATCAGAGTGATAAAAAAAAAAGTCAGATGATAAAACTTGGACATGAATATTCGCTGGATGAGTGTAGGTCAGTGTGCTATGGGTTGGAGATGGCGCCGGGTTGTCGAAGTATTTTAAAAGCCGGTTGGCAACTGACATTTATACAACCTTCGAAGCTCATTGCCTGTTTTATGCCACTCCAAAATACCACCTTAATTCGAGGTGAAATAATTATCACTCCCTCGATTTTTAATTATCAGTACAACAACAGTATTCAAAAGCAGCATAAATTCATGACAACTATTGGATTCACATCGTGATACAAGAGAATTAAATTCCTTTCTAAGATATCGTCGAGTCTGTTAAACCGGTCCTAAACCTCAACACAAAACAACTTTTTTCTCATTATCTTTTGTATCAAATTCATTTATTTATTCATTCTATTTTTGAATAATTTATAGAATCATAAAAATTCAAATTGTTTTTTTTTTTTACAAAATAATGAAATTGCAAAAAATTTTGTTCACATCATTTCATAAATATCTCAGAAACTATCAGATTTATTGAAAAATATCAAAAGACCATTTTTGTAGAGCATAAAATTTTCTACAAAAAAGGTCTTTTGATTTTTTTGATAATCCTCCTAGTTTTCGAGATATTTACAAAATAATCTGAGATAATTTCGAAAAATTGTTGCAGACTAATTCTAGAATTTCTCTGAAATTAGTAGGATTAGGGAAAAAAGTGAATAAACCTTTTTTGTAGTCCACAAAATTCTTTATAAAAAAGGTCTTTTGATAAATTTCACTAATACCCTTTTTTCCTAAGATATTTACCATTTAATCCACAAATCCGGTTTCCATGACACTTTTAAATTCAAAACAACTTAAATATTTCAATAATAAATCACCGATTTCTCGGATTTTTAAATCCATTATCACGGCCTTGTTTTTTAAGCCATGATTTCCCTCTCATTATCCTAATCCTCTAAAAACCCGGAGCAATATGTTTGAAAGACTCAAAGTGGACGATGAACTCATGGGGCCACACCAGGTAGGAGTTTTACCACTTGATGGGGACACGGTCAAGGTGAGGATCACGTGTGTCTGGGAAAATACACTCGTATGCCAATAGAATCATTATGGCTTCACGACGCGTATCCTCTTCCCGTGACGTGAGTAGAATTCATTTGACAAATTTCCATATTTTTTTTTTTATTATTATAATTATTGTTCAATGTGACCTGTTTACGGGGGTCAATGGTCCCTCTTGAATTTCATGAGACAATAACAAAAGAGACAGAGACAAATATCTTCCAAATTTCACAATGAATAATAATTTTTTTTTTTTCATTTTTCCAATTTTTTAAATTTTTAATAAAATGTTTAAAAAATAAAAAAAATAATTTATAAATATAATTTAATATTTTTACACTATTGTTTATAAAAAAATGTACATGATAAACATATGCATCCATAATTATGCACATGTCGTATTTTTCAAAATGGCCGCTTCCATCGCATGAAATATTTGAATTTTATTTTAAAAAATTAGAAAATATTCTTTACACTGGATAAATTGGTAAAACAGGTGTATAATACCAGTCAAGGGGGTGGGGTAGGGGGGGTAGGAAGTGGACTAATGTCTACCGGTGGTTCACCTTCGACGCAATGGGTGCTCTCGTCGCGCAAACACGGCCTTCCGTTATTTCACCTGTACCCCCCCCCCCCCCCCAAGTAACAACTGATTTCTTTGTCCCTCATTAATTTCTGTTAATGATTCAATGGCTTTCGCATTAATCCTTTATTTTCTCATGACAACAGCAAAAAAATTGATTTATCAAATTAACTGAATCAATATATATGGTATGACCCGAATTTTTGCCTTTCTAAATAATTCTCAAAGAGACAAACACTTGTGGTATCACTGAAAACCTCGTATAATCGTCGTAAAGTCGATTTCCAATTTAATCGTAAAGCTATACACGCATTGCATTGGAAAGTTTCTTATTTTGTCCCCTGTCTCCTTATTTTATCATCTTTCTCATTAATTCAATTTATCAATATCAATTCGATATTCTCCATCAGATTAAAAAAAAATATTATACATCAAAATTTTTTATAAAATATTCATTCATGTCGTAATGCAAAAAAAAAAAAACATGAAAAATTTATATATTAATTATTTAGAATTTATCGAATGCACCTTTTACCATTAAAATCACGAGATAATCACGTATTCATCATTTATACTTGACTTTTTCCATTTGTCAGTTGAATGGTGCAAGAATTATTTATTTTCTCATTTTAGAAATTACGGTGTCAAGAGTCAATTCTCTGGAACTAAAGAAAATTGTTTTTTTTTTAAAATACATGAATTATTTGTAATATTTGTGATGCTTAAAATTACAATTTTAATCCTCTCAGTGGGTCTACTGGCGCCACGACCTTGTCTCTTGTCACTTTCACCGTTGGCCGACAATTGCAGGGTCGCAATATCGTGGCCGAGGCTCGCCCTCCAGACGATCGATATATCCTTTCAGCCATAATCCATTTCTCCTTCATTTTTTTGAAATTATTTTTCTGGAGAAAAATCCATAAATCGACCTTGAATAGTCAATCAAATTTGTGAATAAAAATGAAAATTTTCGTGAAATATAAAATCTTCTTTGTTGTATTTTTCATGGGGAGGAGGAGTAAAGGGCAGTGTGATACGGGTTTTGTGTTGCCTCGAGGCACCAACCCACCGGATAACTTTCACTGTCAAACATTATATGTCACGTAACACCGTGTGCCGAGGCCGGAGAGTAGAACGACTGGTCGAGCCAGAAACTGGGTGGTACTTGTAAATTAACAAATATTGTTTTCAATGTAATTTAAATTGATTTTCACTGGTGATTGGGTACATTGAAAAAGACTTTTGTCAATTGAAAAGAAGAAAAAAATGAAAAATTAATTTTTTTTCTAATGAAAAAATTTATTTTTCCAGTAAAAAATATTATTTTAAATTGATTTGATTGACCAAATTCTCAAAAATATTCAATCATAAAATTTGTTTATTTAAAATGCAATTAAAAATTTATTTCACACATTGATTTATTGATAATTGCGATATTCGATGGAATCGCGAAGGTACGAGAACACAATCGAGCGGTCCAGGGTCCCCAGGATGTGTGAGAAAATGTATTGCATCACTTTTGTGGACAAGTGAAATGCGTTTACCTGTAAATAGACGACACGTCAGTGCAATTAATGCCAATTTTATTGCACCATTTCTAGGATAAAGAGTTGTTTGATGGTGTGACGATATTTGCTAAATTTATTTTTAATAATTAATTAATTAATTAATTAATTAATTGTGTCAGCAGGTAAAGATCTGAGTAAATCCAAAAATTGAATAGAATATATATTCTTAAATAATTAAATTCATTTTCCATTTATAAAACTGTAATTGGAATTTTTTTTTTTTTTTCGAATTCGTTTAAATAAATTCAATCAATCGAAAATTTTTAATTAAATCAATCCCGGAAGCTATCGATTCAGTAATTGCATGACGAGTCGTATTCTCTCGCATGCACATCATATACTCGTGCTGTTCAAATTCAATTAATGGTGCGTGAGGCATTGGCCATTTGAAAACAAACCGAAATTGAAGTAATTGCAAATACTGTGGGAAATGGTTGATAGCCACACGTGTGGGTACATAAAGGGCAATCGTGCTCCCATAACAGGATTTCTGTTTTTATATTTTATTGCGTCTGTAGAAATGACTCTCATGATTCTTTTTTGACGAATAATTTGTCTTAAAACATTGAGTTTTTTATTTGCTCAATTGGTAAGAGTATAAATTTAGTAATCTGAAGGTTGTGGGTTCAAATCCCAGGTGTACATGAATTCTTTTTTTTCAGAATAATCTCATCTTTTTTCACTTATAAACGATATTGTCCTTTATCCCCAAGGACAAAACAACAATCCCTACTCCTTCATCCGGAAGCCAATAATTAATCCACTATAATATTATCTCCAACTTTCAACTCAACAAGCAATCCAAGCATTTGCCCATTTTTCACATAGACAACTGTCCACTGGGGAATGCCGATGTGGGCGTCTCCGGCCGAGGTGTGGTACGAAATTACGAGGCTAAAGACCGGTCTCCCTTGGCAATTCTACTCATGGACAATAGAGTATAAAAGACTTGTGTATGAGGCTGAAAAATCGGCAATAAGGGGATGGAATAGACCTGCAAGAAGAAAGTGTCTATACTTCCTTTTTTTTCTTCACCATTCAATTCTTGTCTTTGAGATTGTCTCAGAACGTCTTGGAACGAAATTGCAGTCCTTGCCATTTCTGCAGTTCTATCTACATTATAAGAAGAAAATTCAGTAGCGAATTGGTAAAACGGTTTAAGTCGATTTCTTCCCGGAGCCAGGTTTCGACGAATATCTCAAAATCTATGAGAGATAGCGAAATTTTTATAAGGACCTTTTTTGTAGCACTCATTACACTCTACAAAAAAGGTCCTTATAAAAATTTCGCTATCCCTCATAGATTTTGAGATATTCGTCGAAAACTCAGCTGGAAGCTAAGTCGACTTAAACCGTTTTACCAATTTGCTACTGAATTCATCTCGTCTCATTGTTTCTCTTATTCATGTCCTTGAGAGAAGAAATAACGAGTGAAAATAAAGTTATCAAGCAGTCGGAAGAAATTTTCAATTAATCTTATTTTGTTAATTTCATTTGTCGAAAGTAAATCATAAAATTTCACTAATTGAAAAAAAAAAAAAAATATTCAATCCCAGCATCAGCGCAATAGCAGGAGGTTTTAATGACCTAAGACGTTAATTAAAACCGTCATGAAAGTGGAAAGTCACACGGAGCACATACATGACAAGACATTGTTCGATTGCGTCAGGAGAGAAAGAAATTGGTGATGATAATCATAGGGATAAACAGAGTGTGACAAAAATTGGGTAATTAGTCATCTTTATTTACCATTGTTATTTATTTTGCAGGAGATTTGGAGCAGTCGAGGGTGACGCATTCTGGTGTAATTCAGGCAGCAATTGTATCTACGTAATAATTAACAAGTAGAAATGAGGCTTCTTGATGGATCTGTGCTCAGTCATTTTGATGATATTCGTGAGAAAGTTGAGGGATTGGTAGATTAAAATCGTACAGTTTCGAATCGCAAATTATGTCCTCGTTCTGGTGATTTGGAGCAATGGAGGAATTAGAAATTCAATTTTTATTCAATTTCAAATGTTTTTAACTCGTTATTTATGCGAATATCTCTTAAACCATTAGGTTAAAGGAAAAATGTCAAAGAATATTTTTTGTAGATAATGAAATTTTTCACAAAAAATAACTCTTGATATTTTTTGATAAAACCTCTCATTTTGGAGATAATTTCATAATTACTTGCTTTATCTTTTGATACTTGTGTTCTGTGAATTCTATCAGTCGTATATATTCAATTATAATTGATAGTTGATCTCACTAATTTAATTCCATTGTCACATTGTCAGTTTCACTTTTTCTCTGTAATATCATCGGTCACGTTTTCACCTTATCGCTTACACCCAGTCCATAGGAAAATGACTAGTCATTATGAATTTCACCACTCTCCATGGCACACTATTCACTCAATCAGGTTATGGGTCGAGCCGTGATAATCTGATCCATTTAATTTGTTTTTCCATAGTTATTGGATTATGAGGAAGATTTTTTAAAATAAAAGTTTCGCTTGATTTTCAATTTTTTGGAAGAGGAAAGGTAAGTGGGGTATAATGAGTTCTTTCTGAATATCAATGGAGTTCAATTTACCGGAGAGGATTAATTCAAATTTTCTATGATCGGAATTGAGATTAATTTCCTTCAGTTTCTTCTGATACTAACGGAGACAGACAATTAAATGAATAGGTTTTTATACTCTGTGCAACCGAGTGAAATTAATTTCATCAAAAT
Organism: Coelinius sp. EB29; assembly: GCA_035578325.1. Classification (NCBI taxonomy): domain Eukaryota; kingdom Metazoa; phylum Arthropoda; class Insecta; order Hymenoptera; family Braconidae; genus Coelinius; species Coelinius sp. EB29. The sequence continues at coordinate 5,004,029 of JAOZGT010000009.1, read as the reverse complement.
CAACTTGCAGACTATGTGATAATCATCACCAGCAGTTGTCAGATTGCCTTCCGTCACCCACTGACCTAATATTGAGTGGTATAGTGAATTTCACCGCTTTTGTTTTTTTGCCTCGACAGGCATTTCATATCGAGTCGATTTAATAATTCGGCTTTTCATGGAATGGTATTCACAGTCGTTATTAAATTTTTATGTATATATTCATTCATTTCTCTCATTTATTTCAAATGTGATATGATGAACAATCGTTCATGATTTTGAGGATATAATATGATTTATTAAATTTTTTTTTTCATGATTTTTTCATTTATTTTAAGTCGATTTCATTCTGTCGTCAGTTTTCGATGAATATCTCGAGATCTGAGGGAGATGGCGAATTTTTTGTAAAGATCTTTTTTGTAAAGGAAAATGAGAGCTATAAAAAAGGTTTATATAAAAATATCTCTATCTTCCATAGATTCGAAGATATCCATCAAAAACTGATCCTAAGACGAAATCAACTTGAACCGTTTTCACTGCTAAATTAACAATTTTACGGAAAAATAATCGATTTCATTTCAATTTCCCACAAATATCGATTTCGAGGGAAAGTGAATAAATGAAAACGCGATGATATTTCAATGAAGAGAAATTTTCGATATTTATCAATTCTGTAAATTGAAAAAAAAAGTGGCCCGATAAATCTTGTTCCATCCATTCTTCCTCTGAATTTATAGTTGAGCCAATAATTCTGAGTTAATGGACAATGTGCAGTGGCCTTGTTTCCCAGTCTCCCCAAGATGTGATCTCCCGGCCTATGTTCACTACATCGGCCTTGTCTCGGTGGCAGAAATCGTTCCAAGATCCGCATGCGCTTTCACTACTTTCGCTTATGATATTTCGAGGTGTAAGTTTACGCACTTTGTGCCAATGGTAGCATTCGGTCCATTTAATTAAGAATTCTAAAAAAAATAAACAAAATTGTCCAATGTTCATCATAAAAAAACGACCCATTTTGCCCCATAAGTGTTTAAAAAAAAAATAAAAAAAAGACGGATTTCAATGAATGAATTTTAAACAAATACCGGGGCAAAAGAGTTCATTTTTACTGTCGTCCTGTAATTACGCAATAATCATCATCAAATAAATGGCTTCCTCAGTCATACCTCAAATGGTTAATCTCTCGATTGTCATGTAATGACGACCGAAATACCTCAGCATTGGTACACGCTCCATTGTCCCCGAGTTCGTGGGCCGAAATGACTCCACAAATCGATGGCCAATTTATTCACAATTTTTATTTTCTCGTATCTGACCTTTTTCAAAGGTCAAATTTCCAATCTTTCGTTGAAAAAAAAAAAACATTTCAAAATCATGGTAACTCGATATCACGTGTTAAATAGTACAGAATGGGTTGGAGGAGTCGATAAAAGCATCTGGTGACTATAAGAGACATTGGAATGCAATAGCGTCGGTTGGCATTTGACGAGGCTTTCCACATTTTTTTTTTTCTCTCCTTCTTCACCTCCGCAATCTTGGTTATGCTGATAGAGACTTGTAACGAGTCAAAGAAATAACGGGATTTGCTGATTCAGTCATTGAGACACTCATTGATTATTTGCAATTTTCAGTATTTTTTTTTTTTTTTTGTCACTGAGAGTCATAAATTACGGGGAGTGGAATATTATTTTCACTCGCTTCAGCACTCGCATTGAGAGATAATTGGAAAATTTAATTTGTTATTTAAATTTTATTATAAATGTTTATGAAACTGATGAGTTGAGAGGAAATATTTTTTTTTTTTTCAGGAAACTATTTTGGGGATATCTTTGAAACCATGAGGTTTGGAGAAATTTATGAGAAGAAGTTTTTTTTAGATCATTAAATTATCTACAAAAAAGTTTTTTTCACATTTTTGGCTAAATCAACTAGTTTCAGAGATATCTTCAAAAATTCCTCATCCAGACCTCAATTAATTTTATCGATAAAACTCCACAACCATGAAACCGGAAATATATAGTGAATAAACATCCCTGAAATGCATCCAAGATGTGCTCACTGGAATTCTGAATCCGCTGTTGATTCAGTCAGCACAAGATTCTTCAAGTTGTAACCCACATTTCTAAAATAGCCGGGAGGTACTCAAAACTTGATGAAAACTCTCGTCATTGCCCGGTAGTAAATTTTTTTCGATTAATAACTTTCAAACAATTTCTGTATTTGCACTCAACTCGGGAGAGGAAATCCTGGTGGATAAAAATTTCATATTTACGGAGATATTTGACCTCGTGTATTCAATGACCTCCACATCGTTTTCCCCCTGATTTCGACCTTGATCTTAATTCATTGCCCTCAAAGAACGTCCACCCTTTTTTTTTTCATCAGCCATTTTTTGCTGACTGTCTGAAGGTCCAAACTTATCCTCCAATAAATCCATCATCACAGAGGATAAATTCTTTCGTCAATAGAAGATCAAAGAAACTCATCGTTCAGAGGAAAAATAAAAAAAAAAAATCCAATTCTTTTATAATTTTCAAATATTTTTATTAAAGGATTCGCCTCTTAAAATGATAATGTTGAAACAAATAAGAATATCACTTAGTTTTTCTTGTCAAAATATATATATATATATACATAAAATTATGTACCATATATATTCATACATTTTTAGCGAGTAAATAAGAATTCTCGAGACGGAGAATACATAATTTGTTCGCAGAAAGTTTTGGCGGATTGCTAGTAGAGAAAGATGGAGAGTAACTGGAGGATGAAAATAAAAGTATAGATTGCTCAAGGAGCAGGCAGTGAGGGTAATAAAAAAAAGGATATGGAGAATGAAAACAAGAGCGAGATGATGATCTCAGAGGAATGAAGAGAAGAAAAAAAAATACAATCGCGTCTATATTACACGTCGAATCTTGCTCGCAGTCTCGTCCGCCTTGTCGAGTACCGCGGGCAAAGAAACGTAATAAACAGTAACGACTCTCACTCTCAATATCATGGGATGTTTGTGGCCCTGAGTGCGCGAAAATATTCAACAGTGAGTGATTGAAGAAGAAGAAGAAGGAAAAGAAAAAAGAAGAGAATATAGTGAAAAAAGAAAATACATCAAAAGAATGAAGAAATGAAAATAAAAAAAATTGAGTATTCTCGAGCACTAGAGATTCGTGAGTAATTCCACTGTTTACAATTCAAATATCATCTCGATGTTAAAAAGTCTAGAAGAAACCATCGCCGGTGGGATCGTTAAGCCATGGGTAGTTATTGGGACACCTGACGCACGTTTGAAGATTGAGAGTCTCTCCAGGCACCTCTTTGGCTGTCAATTTGCAAGTATGGGGCACCCAACAAGCTGGTGGTCCCTCAACAACACACTTCTCTCTCCAAGCATCAAAGTTCTTAGAGTCTGATGCGGTCCTTGGGTTTTGAATCCACTGGATAACCTGGGTCATCGTGACAAAATAAACATCATTGTGATTGGTGAGTACCTCATCGATCCAGAAGAGAAAAGCGTCTAAGAATTCAGGATTATTCTTCAGCCAGGCTGCGTGGAAGTATAGGCCAAGGGGTGCACGATTTTGGTCATAATGTCTCTCAAAGTTGTGGTTAAGGAAGTTGTAGAATTGATCACCGGTTAGTATATTGCTGCATGAGTCGACCATAGCGCAACCTTGGAGGTACTCGTCATTGACAGGATCTTCTCTTCTGTCTAATTCATTCATCACCATCTCCCAAACTGCGTGAGATCTGTGGATCATCAATGATTGGAGTTAAGTATATGTTTGAGTTTTGGAATTTGACTGGAATGAGTTGTTTCAATGTTTTGATAATTAACTCACCTAGTTGGACAATGCTGGAGATTTCCATGACAACGATGGGGCATTCTGAAGTACATGGTGTATGGCCATAGAGGAGGATTGTTCAATGCAGCTGTGATGGAAGAGTCATACAAAAACGCTTGTTCCTCCATCATTGTAAACTGATTATTACCACCAACACGAAGATATGGTGCACGAACACCTACTACACTGTTATCCGTCAAATTTGCATACTTCTCAGCGATGATTCTCATACCAGCCATCTCTTTTGCCCAGTCGTCAACAGTAGCATCAGACCAGAATCTTTCGTTATCATTGTGCCTGAGGATGTAAACAGAGATGAGATAATGTGACGGGGCTCCTATGATTCCAAGGGAGTAAATACTTTGACAACTTACGAAATTGAATGCACAGCAATCTCATGTCCCTTTCTGTGCATCTCCTGCACAGCCGAGTAGTTGGTATACTTGTGTGAAACGAAGAAAGTGGCCTTGATGTCACAACCATTGGGATTCTTTCTCTTTCCATTGAAGATCTCCTTATAAAGTCCAATATTGTTGTTGTTTATGGCATCATCAAAAGTGATGGTGATCATTTGGGGTACGTCCTTGTAGGGAATATCACCGGGTATCGTGGTGCCGTCTTCAGAGCAAAAACAGTCCGGCAGAACGCAAACGTTTGGATCACAGGGTGGTGCTCGGTTGGGATCGCTATCCATATCTAAATAAAAAAAAAACACAATTAAACATATGAAATTATTCGTGCTAATCCCATTTCACCAACTGTTAAATGTGTTAACTTACCACAAACATTCTCGTCCGAGCCATCAGCACAATCGAGTTCACCATTACAGAAGAGTCCTCGCTCAATGCACGGACCATCACCACAAGCCAAAGAGCCATCAGAACAGAGTGGCTCCTCAGTGAACAATTGTGGTTTAGCTTTTCTCTCCTTATTCTTAACTTTGCAATTGTTGACTGCTGCTTTCCAGTCGCACGTCTGCTTATCAATGTCAAAGTAGAGACCCGCTGGACATCTAATTGCCTGCAGTCCCGAACTTGTACATTGGATAACATCACGACAATTATCACCCTCACCAGCTACCAATCGAAACCACTCGCCTGCATCCTTATCCTTGCAGATTTCATTCTCAAAACTCTCATCCTTTTTTGTATCGTCCTGACGCTTCACTCGAACCGACGATGCACCTTCTACAAAAATCATTCATTTCACTTATTTGACTACTAGTAACATTATGGCGCGGCCGCAAGCGGCCGCGCTGTTGATACCGTTTTTTCATGAAACTTCCCATGAAAATGCCCCATGTCAGTCAGCGCTTCGATTAATCGAATCGATTCTCTCCATAGTATCTGCCATGTTCGATTATATGAGCATGTCTTTTTTGAGTTTAAAAAAAAAAAAAAGAAAGGTTGATCCCGTTTGATGACGGTTCTTTTTTCCAATTAATTTTCATTCCAAATTTCATATTCGTCGCCGTAGAGTGAAAGGGGCGTAAGTGCCAAAATTCATTAATTTTTTTTTTTGTAATAACAAAGGGGCGTATGTTTTTTTAATCCTCGGAATTGGATGTACTACCTCTTAGGAATGATTTTAGTTAATTAATTTTTGTAGAAACAAATGGGCGTAATTCCACAAAGTTAATCACAAAAGGACGTATCTTCAGCACATACGCCCCTTTCATCCTATGATAAGTATTACATGTAATGTGAAAGGGGCGTAAGTGTTATTTTTTGAAAAAAATGAAAGGGTCGTAAGTGTTATTTTTCTTTACTTAAAGGGGCGTAAGTGTGGAGATACGTCCCTTCCATTTTATGATGAGCATAAACATAATGTGAAAGGGGCGTAAGTGTAATTTTTTGAAAAAAATGAAAGGGGCGTAAGTGCGGAGATACGCCCCTTTCTTATTACAAACTGGTCGTTACGCCTGTTTGTTAGAACTTTTTTTTTTACGGATTTTCGATTAGAAATTCTATGAAAAGCCGAAAAACATTGATTTTGGACATACGCCCCTTTCACTTTAAAAAGGGAGTTTTTGGTACATACGCCCCTTTCACTCTACGACGACGATATTATTATTTCATTTTACTTCTATTTTATTTTTTCTACATTCATATTTTTACGTAACCCCAACTATTATACCCTGATTAGTCAGAATCAGAATGAAATAAAATTTCCGAGAATAATTTTTTTAAACGCTAATAATAATAATTTTCTTTCAAAATTAATCATAATTTCCCGCACGTTTCCCCGTGTAACAACGATTGGGATGACGTTTATATTTCGCGCGCCTGTTTTCCTTGGTCACAGTGCCATCTCTCGGTGTTCTCTCTGAACCCTCTCATCATTCTCGTTTAAATTTCGATGTCAGCCATGTTCGATATCTCGTTCCATTCGATAGTTTCTGTCCTTGTCTATGCCATGTCTTTTTTTTATAGTGGATACCTCTATCATCATAAATTCGCAATTCTATCATTTTCAAAACTTTTTGCAAGAGACTCGCAAGCCGTGGGGAAAGTTTTACTCCCACCAACTGGAGCCTCTGGGGTACGGCAGTGACGTCAGACGAGACAGGAAAGAGACTCTGGGGCTTTCACGTTCTAATCTCTTATGCAACAGTTGTCGCAGTTATATGCACCCAATGACAAAATGTATCATCGAAGATGCAAATTACACTAACCAACAATATCCTCTTTACCCCAAACTCCAGATATTGAACATCTTATTTGAGCATTTCAGTCCCCCTAAACAGCTGACATGGAGCACTTTTCATGGACAATTTTCAGGGAGATTCTCATAAACATCCTCATGCACACGAAAACACTAGTATACGAAAGAAATTGAGAGTAGAATTTCATTGAAAACAAAAACAGGTTTTCTTCAACTTCTCCATCTTCTCTTATTTTCTCACCGTGAAATCAATTTACATATTGACTGGCGTACGATCCGAGAAATTGAGAATAAATTATTTGAAACCGGGCAGGTGCCTTTCTCCGACACTTTTAAATAACTCGTTTCAATGTTTTTTTCTTTCCTCTTCCATTCTACTATTTTACCCCTCCCACAAGATAGTCAGTTTCGTTTGTATGAAATGTTGATTTTCATGTGTAGGATGTGCCGTAATGTGGATTGAATTATTTATATAAAATTCTACTTACGTGTGACAGCTATTGCTGCACCAAGCAGCAGTATCACCAGCGAGGACCTCATTATCCTCGTATAATTTCTATATAAATTACAATTATTTCACCCTAATTTTTTTATCTAAGATTAACCACCAAACGAGACTGCAGCTATTCTATGAGAAAACTGGCCGGCTCCAGCCGAATTAAGGCGTACCGACACTTCCGGAGAATTAGCAGGCTACGAAAAGTGTTGCAAGTATGAATATTAAATATTATATTATCTACTAGTAATAAATAATTAAAAAAAGTTATTTATCTAATTGCGAGTTGTTGATGACACTCGGAGTGGGGCGCGGACCTTGGGATCGTAGGTACCGCATACGAACTGGCTGAGGCGCGCCACTCACCGGGCCTTATATTGCCACCACCACCTTCAATCAAGTCGCCAAGAAGTAGTTGCGCCCCCTCTCGATTCAATTCAACCGCAACTTTTGTTAAGATTCTATGGCTAAAATGTGACTACTGTTGCATTCTCTGAGGTTAGTCACTTCTCACATGTACTCATTGATATTGATGACATTTTCTCGAGTTTTATGAATCACTTGATGAAGGACAAGTTGATTTATCATTTCATTATTCATCACTTCTTTATCCGAAAAGCATGATATCGATGGTTCTAGCACCATCGTTCCTCCAGGACTGTTCATTATGTTCTGAATATCTTACTTCTCTATACCGAGGAGTGATTCGAGCGCTTGTGACGTCACCGGCCGAAGCGCCTACGCCATTGCAGTGTGAATTTGTCTGGGATATCTCTCTTGAGTTTCGACATTAGCTGGCTTATTTTTTGGATTGAGTGTCTCATTTAAAAGGTCATTCTGCCATTTTTTTTTTTTTGGATACATCAGTGATGAAGGATTTTGAAGAAGCTTTATGGATTAACCAATTGTGCAAGTTATGACTTTTAGATGACAATTTTCTGAGAAATATTGAGCTAGAGATTTGATCACTCGATCGACCTTTTCTGCTCTCTTCGGTTTCTGATCTTTGGCATCACGAGTCGTGCGACATTTGAGGCTTACTCAGGTAAGGATATTGAGGTACATTGAGATCAATGTAATTGCAATCGATGATCAAGGAAATCATTGGAACCCAATGTTTTGATAAATATAATCAAACTCATTTCAATCAATCGAATTAATCCAAACGTAACAATTTTCTGATTGTTAATTTCATTGAGTAAATCACACTGACAATTGCATTACGTTAGGAGACAATGCCTCATGTTTCACTTTGCCATCACGTTCCACGTTGTTGTAAACAGTCATCTTCTTCTAAATGTCAGAACAACGTGTATTGAGCCGAATGAGAAGGTCTCCCTTGGCATTTTCGATTATTTCGTAACCGATTCACCGCTTGTACGCAATTTTTTTTTTTTTATCGCAACATTCTATTATTATTTCTGCATTATTCAATGCCAAAATTATCTCAAACTGTCTCTCATACTTATCATCTTTTTTTTCATCTACATTTGTCATTCGAGAATCAGGTCAGATGGTTCAATCAGGAAGTGATGGGGATAAATACCTCTTTCTCTTCGTGTATGCTACCATCTCTCTCATTTTTTTTTTTTTTTCTATAAAAATCGAAACCAATGAGATAGTTTTTACTTTCTACTTCCGTCAATGAGATGAATACAGATATCTCTTTGAATATTTTCGTGGCATGTTTTGTTATGAAACTCTGGGATTTGATTTTTTGATAAACAAAGAGAGAGAGAAAGAGGGGGAAGAGAAAAAAATCGAAGTTGTTGGATTCATTTGTGTTTTTTTTCAGGGAAAATGTTATTTGGAGATTTCAATACGATACAATGATGCTTTCTCTGCCTGCGGCTAAGAAGAAACGGTGAGATCCAGGAGGACAGTAGGCGACATCTGTCGGAGGATCGAGGAAGTGAGGGATCGATCGAGATCGATTGTGAGTTGGTAAGAAATTTATTCACTTTATTGACAGGGGAAAATCAGAGTTTTTATTGAGAAAATTAAAATTAATTTATTACTCTCAAAATCAATAATTACCTAATTTAGATAATTTCTCCATTATTCCATGAACTCTTAATTACTCCAAAAAAAAAAAAATCATTATTATTCAATAAATCATTGATGAATAAATTAATCAGTAATTTGTTCATTTTTATTATCTCAATGAAAATTGTCAATTCGGATGAAATAAAATGATATTACATTCCATTCCTTCCCTCTGGACTGAATTATCGACGGAAAATCACGTTAATGATGCCCAAAATCACTTCGAAATTCCCAACAAGTTGATGAAACTCCCAAAAGCCATTATCACACCAAAAGTAACTCGAGCATCCACCCACCCACCCTCTATACAATTCTATCCATATACCCACATGTTGCATTCATGCCCACTCATCGCCTCGCAATTCATGAATCCTCTCAGCTTCCATTACACTCGATTAGAGTTGCACAGCCTCCTGCATCGTTGCATTCTATGAAAATCCTCTCACAACTATATTCCATGGAAAGCCTCTGCATAACCATTATTTCTTATTCTCTTCGTATTTTCTGGATCTCAATTGGGGGAAAATAAAAATGAAAGTTGAATAGCTAGATTTTACCAACTTTTGCACATCTATATTTTCCAATGAATCTATTTTTTTAAACTTAAAAAAATTGTCTCCATCGTTAAATCTGCAAAATCATTTGGAAATTCAGTCTCCAAGTTTTGGACAGTAAAATAATTTTATTAAGTCTCGTAAAATATTCAATTATCTCGGTACTGAGTGATTTTAGAGGAAAATGTTAAGAGACCTTTTTTCTAGCTTAGAAAATTTTCAATAAAAAATGTTTTATCACATTTTCACCTCAAAGCACTCATTACCGAGATAATTGATTATTCAATCATATGTCATTATGAATTAATGACAATTTTCTTGATTTAACAAATATTTTCTCTCTTCGTTATGAATAAAATTGGAAATTAAATAAATATATTGGCATTTTCAGAAAAAAATAAACGTCCTCATTACTATTTTATAAGGACCTTGAGAATCTACCGAATGCACCATCTTCTTGTCTCCCATTTTTCATCGGAACGTTGGTAATATTGATAAAGCCATTTCACCCGTTCGATCCAACGTTTCGCCCTCGGATAGCTCCAGGGGGATGAGAGTGGGGGTATCTGCGGATGCATCTGTTGCATATGCTGTAGCATCCGGCAGTAGTCGAGGCCCTTGTGTGCACAGACCGCTCGATAACGGATTATACCCGTCTCTCGTATATTGAAAACTCTAAAAAATGTCTTCTTTCCACGTTTTTTCCCCCAGTCGATGGGGTGGGTACATGTGGCTTCCGCATTGTACACGCGATGCATTTTTAACGCTCCAACCGTCGAGACCTTGCGTCATGGAGAGACCTCTCTCGTTATTGTCGCACGTAATTCTGACGTTATCGGATGCGTTTCATATTTTTTTATTTTTTATTCGTTATTTGTAGTATTAATATATTGTGGGGAGGTTTTTTTTTTTTTTATTCGGGAAAATTGGCTTTCTGGGAAAAACATATATTTAGAATTTCCTATTGCAGTTTTAAATAAAAGAATTTATTAAAAAATTTTTTTTTTTGTGTAAAAATGGAATTTTCTACTTTTTTGTTGATTCATTGTTTCATTATTCTACGAATATCTCAAAATCTGGTGGGTTTAGGGGAAAATAGCAGAATACCTTTTTTGTAGATTATAAAATTATCTACAAAAAATGTCTTTTGACAAATTTCGCTAAATCTCTTCATTTCGAAGATATTTGCAAATTTCATCATCTACTCGATTATTGAATTTTATTATAATTTAATTATTCCGTTGATGGAATATTTCAACTGTACAAGTTTTCTCAACTAATTAACAATTTCAACACTTTATTACTCGATAGAACGATTAAAAGTTTTCGTGGAGTAAAATTCGTATCTCCGTGTTTTCCTTTTACAGCCAATGGTTAAATGACTTTTGAGTTGGTGAGCAAAATGCACGAGCAGTAGAATGAATATTCAAATGGTATCCATATAACTGGAAGCTTCTGGAGCCGTGTATGTGCTGTATATAAAAGTTGTTGGAATTACTGGAATAAATGACGCATGTTTATTAACCATCATGGAACATCGTAGAGAGACTATTATTTATTTTCATGACCTGTTTTTCAAGTGAAAAAATTGTATACAAATTTATGAAAAATGTTTCAAAAGCATTCTCTCCTTTTTATCCTTTTACGTAACTCTTAATTAATTCATTATCTCGATAACAAGCAATCCCACGATAAAATGTCAATAGACCTTTTTCGTAGCCAAAAAAATTTCCTACAAAAAAGGTATCTTAGTAATTTCACCTAATATCACTTATTACGGAGATAATTCAATAATTAAAAAAAAACATTATCCACTTTTTACTGAATTCTGCATTTACGGTGATTTTTAATTAACTGATTATCTCGAAAATTAGCGAATTTACGACAAAATGTCATAAGACCTTTTTTGTAGCTGACAAATTTTTTTACAAAAAATGTCTTTTGACAATTTCATCTAAAATCACTCATTACAGAGATAATTAATTGTTCAATAAAATATTCTACTATTTCTCTAATAAATTGTATGAATAAACCTTCATTTATCAAAATTCTACTCTAATCAACAAAAAAATTCTTAAAAGAGTAACAATAAACAGTTGATTTATCGACAAAACGCCACCAGTTGAGTTTATCCCGTGCAAAGTGCATTAAAAGTTTACGAACCTTCGTGCACCTCTCGTGCAATCGAATTTCCACAGGGGTTGGTCTGCAGACCGTTCAATTTCTCTCCAGTCTAGTACACACGATCAACCACATCCATAGGGGAGAATTTCACCTGTTATTCATTCATTTGGCAGGTGACGAACGACCAAAACCACAATTTTTGAAAAGTATCCATAATTCATTCAATTATATTAATAAAATAGATTTTTTTTTCTCTCTAAAAATAAACTTTTTTCCCTTTAAAATTCATTTCTTCTCAATATTTCAAACGAACCCGTCAATCATTAAATAACAGTGATAATTAAGTTTAAATTCTGTGAACACTAGGTGCTGATAACATTAGCGAATGCCACCGCAAATTTTGTATCCAAGTGAACCAGAGAGTGTACACTCGGGGATGACCTCAGCATGAATATAATATATAATTTGACGGCAGAGACTCGGTGAGTGAATTTCATGTGAGAATGCCCTTTTGGTAATTGAATTAACATTTTAAACATAATCATGTGTTATTAATTAATACCCCAGACTTATTTTCAGACACTGAGTCATCTCAATTATGGATAAAATTAGTGAATTAATTATTTTAATTTACCACATTTCAATAAATACTTGATTATCTCATTAATTATTGATTATATGAAAATATGTCAAAAGATATTTTTTGTAGATAATTGAATTTTCTACAAAAAATGTCTTTTAACATTTTTCATTAAAATCATTTTTTCAGTGGATAAATTAATAATTAAAGAAGATGTTTAATTAATTTTCTTAACTATTTTGTCATTTGATTTGAAAAATTAATGAATAATTATTTTTTTAATAACAATAATAGCAACACGTGTTGATAAACATAATTGAATATTGATTGACAGTGGAGAGAGTCCCCTCTGAGCATTCGATCACGATTAATTTATCGTCAACAAGTGACGTCATCCCTGAGGGAGGCTCTATCAATTCCAATAGCTCAGGATATCCGGACCGTTATCACCAGGTCCACGTCATCCCTAGGGACATGAAGGTTATCGAGGGGATTGTAATAAAGAGTGTGATTCTATCGGTCTTCACGCATCACTGCGAGTGAGGATATTCGATGGCCTCGGAAATCAGACTGAGGTCTCCAGGATTTTAATCTACAATTCCATCGGTTGCGAGTTAACAATTGGAAATGTGCACCCTTGAGTATTAAGCGTGCAACAACTCCTAATGAGAGGATCGATGGGTCTAAGGATTTTTCCGGAGGACATTTGTGGTTATTATTCTGGTGGCAATGTGAACTTTTTCTTGTAATTAGGGGTTTATCTCGGTAATGAAGGGATTTAGGGAATAATGTCAAAAGACATTTTTTTTAGCTGATAAAATTTCCTATAAAAAAGGTTTTCTAATATTTTCCCCTAGAATCAATACCTAATGAGATAAATACATAATTATTAAAGATTAGAAAAAAATGAAAATGTGACTGAATAAGAAATTAATTATCTCGTTAATGAGTGGTTTAACAAGAAATTATTAAAAGACCTTTTTTATAGAAAATTTTATAAGCTACAAAAAAGGTTCTACAATATTTACTCTTAGGACCACTCATTCTCAAGATAAATCATCATTTCTCGACAACTCTCTCAATACTAAAAACAAATAATCAACAATTTTCAAATAAATCGGTTAAAAAATCCCTTTCTCCCTCACCTCTAAACAAAAATAATTTATCACCCCTAAAACCAGATAAATCAAACCCTGAAATAATCTTCTCCAAATAAATCAAACCCTTCTATTTTTGCTCCTCACATATGAAAATATACATCTCTTTAAAAAAAAAATTAATAACACTACCCAAGTGGTCAAGGACACAAACCCCACCCCCACCGATTCCATTCCAGAAAACCATACTCCTCATGTCCAATCGATATACAGGATCATTTCTGGAATGTGTTCCAGGGGCATCAGTTCTCCTGTCTCGACCTAGACTCGTATAAAAAAATAAAAAAAATAAAATAAAGTGCATCACCAGGAGAATACCGGTATGCCAGGGTGAGGCAACAGCAACCTTGACCTACGGGGTTGTCCGCGCGCCGGCGTCACGTCCCTTCTCACACACCACACGGTCTATGGGTATTGTACCCGCTGGAGAAGGCACTGGGCAGTGAGCTTTCGCGTGCCGGCTACACGCTTTCGAAATACTAGACACACGGCAGAAAAGCTCGACTCTCCCCCTCCTCTTATTTCCCTCCCCCCCCCCTCACCTCCTCACCCGCCATCCACCGACGACTCCTGGAGGGGAGCTGGAACGCCTGGATCACCTTTCTGACAAGCGATCCGTCAGTTGACCGCGAGTCCTCGTGATCGCGATGTCTAATTAATAATCGCTGTATCAATTGTTTATTCGTGATAAAATAATTGAAATTTTTGGAGGGAAAAATAGTATGGTGGAGTGGGAATGTCTGGAGGAATCATGAGCTGCTGGATTGAAAAATGCAGGTGAGATTATTTTTTAATGATTTTTTTTTTAAATAATTGAGAGGTTTGAGAATAGAGAGTTTTTGTTTGAGGATTATCTGGATAATGAAGGGAGTTGGTGGATAATGTTAAGAGATGTTTTTTTTAGATAATTTTGTTGGGTATAAAAAAGGTATCTTGACATTTTTTTGTAAAATCGATGGTTTCTGAGATATTTGGATTGTTGAAAAAATTGAGCCAATTGTTGATGACGAGATTTTAGTAGAAAATGTCAAAATACTTTTTTTGTTGATAATTTTTTTATCTACACAAAGAACAAATAATATTTTCTCTTGTCATCAATCTTAATCAATTATCGCCCGTTTTATCGCATCCCAATGAAACTTTCATCAGTAACAATTCAAATGAACAAAAATTGTAATTATTAGCACAATGGATACAATAGGGAGGAGAATAATGAGTTGTATTGTCTCGAATAGATTACGTTCTTTTGATTGAAACAGAATTTTAAAAAAAAAGTTGAAAAGTCGAGAAAAAAATACAAAATTTTTCCATTAATTCAAAATTACTGAAATTAAAATTGAAATTTGAATTTCACTTCATTTAAATTAATTAATTAATTAAGTGAAAATTTTTATTATAAATAGGATTTTTAATCCTTTCCCCTTAGGCTCGAGATAAGTATTGATAAACCCGTCTGACCCAATCCCACTGTGACCACTGATATGTGTTAATCCCACCGTTAAATTGAACCCTTCGAGTTATGGATCACCGGAATAATATGTTTCACGCTCCATCAGGAAATGATAATAAATTTGCCATTTAAATTTCATTGAGTTGTTTTAGTCCTAAAGGGCAAATGACAACAAATATAAATAATTATGAAGATCAATAATCACTGAGTTTTCATCAATTTTGATCGCGTGTCGAGTTGTTGTTTTTCATGAAAATTATGGAATAAATCAATATTCATGAGAATCTCGTGGGGTTGAAAAATCATAATTGAATGGAAATACTTCAATTTTTTTTTATATTTGAAAAATTCAGGTTTTTAATTAATTAATTTTCTTTGGATAAACAATAATTTTGATATCATTAATCCCTCTATTTTTTTAATAATAATATAATCATTAAACCGTCATATCTTGTTTATAATTATTTATTATTATTATTATTGTTGATAACATCTTGATATAAAAATTAAATAATTAAATAATTAATGGAGTTTACAATGTCAATATCCTCGAACAAGATTTAATCCTTATGAAAAATAACCCATCGTGCCCCCTAATATTAAAAATCCAACTGTAATGGAAAATAAACAGGAAAAATGATAAAACGATGCGGAGAAAAAAAAAAATCTAGGGGGGAAGAAAAGTAAAAGAGCATGCCTCGGTATTAAGTACTCGCGTGACTCGTCAACGACCACTAAAATTGCTTGCATCGATCCTCGCGCCAACCAAAACCACAGGGAGTTCAAGGGCTAAATTATGTACTAATGCATCAAGTTGGTGTTGAAAAAAACTTTGGGCTCTAGTGTAGTGGACACAAATGGGACAACATTATGGTTTACTTGTCGTTAACATTGATTTTTCAATGTTTATTTTATTTTTTTTTACAGTCTCTTGGGTGAAAATATTTTAATTAAACTGTGTAATTATGAAATAATAATAATTGTTTTTATTTCTAAATTATCCTAAAAAAGAAAAAATTCTTTAACATTTTTTTTTTTCACAATTTATTCATAAATTTGGGTTAATTGTTTACAATATTGCATTCATTGAAATTGTCACATTGAAATTAATTAAATAAATCATCCCCTAATTCTGCGAATAATTCACCTAAATCTAATAGCTAATCTCTTCCCCTTCAATCGAGATTCCGTGTTTGGTCCGCCATTTTGTGTTTCTGTTCGTCCCGAAGAGATGCCAGAAGGCCCAAAAGTGAATCTCGCTGGAGCATATGGCCCAGAAATCTTCTGAAACCGTCTTCTAACTGTCTCAGTCCTCTTGGCGACCTTGGATTGACCTTGAGGTTTACCCTTGAACGGAAGGTCGTAGACAAGTCTCATCTCCCTCCTGAGATGGCGTCTGGCAGTGGTTCTGAGACGAGAATCACTTCGACAGACATTGAGCCATCCCCGGGACACTCTAGCTGCGTTGAGGAGTGACTGAGGGTCCAATAGCCTCAAAATACAGTGACACAGCTCCACCGGAAGTTGCTCAATTGGATCCATTTTGTTGGTTGTTTTTCCAGCGCCGAAGAGACGCATAAGTTTGCCGAAGAATTCCATGTTGCTGGTAGTCGAGGCGGCTGCAGAATGACCTCTGATGCTGGGGTCACGGCCTTTATACCTGCACCCCCCCCCCCTTCCACCACTCACATTGGTAGTCGTGCCGACCAATCAGAGGCCTCCAAGTATAAACAGTTTGAACCAATGAAATTTAATTATAACTAAATTATTGTTTTATTAATTAATGATTATTAAGTTAATTATCTTTTTTTTTCTAAATTAAAATTATTAATAATTATTTTTGTTTATATTTTTTTTCAAAGATTTTACAAGGTTTTAATTGACATAGGAATTTTTTGTTATTTTTCATATTGGAGCCATGTTCCACGAATAGATGAGAAATTAATTTCTACGCCCTTGCATACCCAGCACTTGTTGCTCCGTTGGTAGAACAGGGGGGAGAATGGATAGAGTGAGGAGGGAAAAAAATCGTGGGGTATTTATTTATTTTTTTTTATCACTTTGTTTTCTTCGTTCAGAAGAGCTCTGGATGAAAATGAGTATGAAATTCAAAATCCCTGGAGAATTGCTGAGGCTCATGTGGCGCGCGAGAGGCCCATCCAATCAGGCCAAGGACTCGTAAATATCTCGGCAATCTTCCGGAGGTAGTTTCCTTGTTTTTTTCCTTTAATTGGAGAAAATCTCATAGCATGACCTTCATTGAGTATTCTGTAAGACGTGAAATTCTATTTATTAATTAAATTAATTAATTTTTTTTTTTTTAAGGATTATTCAGTTCACATAATTTATTTAATGACCGAAAAATCGACCGCAATCAGTTGACAATTTTCATTATATCTCAATATATGTTTCTCTCCCTTAAATTATCATGTTAGTTAGATTACAACGTGTTCCCTCTCGAGTTATCCTCATTGATTAATTTTTTTTTTCAATTAATTGATGCATTTTATTTCACATTTAGTGCTATTTTATCTACAGTGATATTCCACTCGCTATACAATCGCCTCCAGCCATTCATAGCGATTTATATTTAATTTATTATCTCTTTATATAATATATCTCTCTCTTAATTTCACCTACATACACTTTTCAATAATTCACTAGTTGAGTGATAAAACAGAACAAGTCAATTACACTTTAAAACAACTCAGTATTTGAAAGATATCTCGTAAACCGAGAGAAATTGTGAAATTTTTGTAGAGACCTTTTTTGTAGAACAAAATGAGATCTACAAAAAATGTCTTTATAAAAATTGCGCCATCTCCCTTCAATTTCGAGATATCCATAAAAAATTGAACTCTGAGTTTAATTAACTCATCTCGTTTCACCACTTTACTACTGAATTTAATTAAATTATTCTTCGTACTGTTGAATCTTCAGATTTATTTATTCTATTTTAAAGTTTCAATATAATCCCCCAATTTACAAGATTCAGTGCACCCTCGTGACGCCACAACTGAACTCATTTTAGACGCAAAAGCTCTCAAAATTCCCCAGCATCTCTCCACCCCTGCCCCCACCATTTCTATTGCATTTGAGGGTCAAGGTCACTCGCTACCATTACTCGAAAAATTCCCTGTTGTTCTTCCGTTTTCATCTCCTCAATTTACGTTTTTTAATCCACGAATTTGGAATAATTCAAAAGCCCCATAAATCGTGGAAAATCCGGGGATGCAAGGTCACAAAATTTACTCAGAGAGTGAGAGATTAAATGAGTATAAATCGTCGTATTGGAACTTTTTGTGAAATTAATCCGGAGGATTATAAATAATGCCAGCAACTGCGTTTGAGATTTCGCATTGTAGAATATTTATTTTCACTCTCTCGATTTTTCCTCAGCTCTCAATGTTTTTAATCTGCTCTTTTCTCAACTCTCGACTCCTCTTTTTGTACAACTGCAGAATCATTTACATTTTAGTATCTCTGGGGCGTTGGATCACTGCCAAAATAGTGAGGATGGGTTAAAAAAATGTTGGCAGTCTTTAATCATCTGTTCGGAGGAAGAATTTTGTTATATTTTTTATGGAGTCGTCAGACGTTCAGTGATCCGAGGGTTTCAACGGGGGCGATGAGAAAGAAATGAGAGACATTTTTTTTTTAAGAAAAAAAAAATCCTGTCATTTTCATCAATTCGATTCTACTATGACTATTTAATATCGAAATTATTCGCATAATGAGTGATTCTAGGGGAAAATATAAAGAGACCTTTTTCGTTGGAATTTTTTTCAGCTACAAAAAAGGTCTCTTGACATTTTCTCCTAGAATCTCATGTTTCGGAGATAAATGAGAAATTAGTAAAATTGAAAATAGACTTTTATTCATTTTTTTAAATTTATTTAAATTTGAATTTTAATGGATGTTAATTTTTTTCTTTATTCTAGTAGATAATAATTTTTTATCATTTAATTGGATTAATTTTTATTCAAATGAATAATTCAATAAAAAAAATAAGAAATGATGTAATTTTTTTTTTTCTTCAATTCAATCTAAAAAAAAAAAATTCAAATTGATAGAAATCATCTTTTTCACGCTTTCTGATCAAAACATTTTCATTCGAAAACTTGTCTACACAATTCCGTAGATTTTCCATGCGTCATAAATTGTGTTGAGTTGATTTTCTATAGACGATATTACAAATAAAAAAACTTTCTCAGAAAGAAATGACTCTGCCCTAGACTTTTGGTTCCACTCGACGATGAAAGTTCAATGTCGTAAGTGGACCTTAGATTGAGGTCACGTTTACACAGGGAAAAATACATAAACCCCGTGGCCGCACTGGCTAACATTTTCAAACTTTTTTAAGAAATGTCGCCTTGACGAAAACACATTTCCAGCGAATTTTCCTCGATTCGAATTTTTTTGAATGAATTATTCACAAATTTTCTTCGCTCTCTTCTCAATTATGACCCCATTAATGATCAAAATAACTAAAACAAAACCTTTATTGTCAAATTCAAAATTCATAATAATTGCAATTTTTTTTCAAGTTATCAAGTCGTGAAACGAGAGAATTTCATGAATATCTCTGAATTCAAGGGAGATATCTATATTTTAGTAATGACCTTTTTTATAGCTCTCCTTCTGCTCTACAAAAAATGTTTCTATAAAATTTTCGCTATATCCTCTAGATTCGAAGATTTAACCTAAAAACTCAAATATTCTAGAGTCGAGTGAAAATCCTCTTGAAACTATTCACTCCTAATTTTGTTTTTTACAAATATCTTTGAATTTAATGGAGATAGTGAAATTTTTGTAACTACCTTTTTTGTAGCTATCATTCTGCTCTACAAAAAAGGTTTTTGCAGAAATATCGCTATCCCACTTAGATTCAGAGATATTTAATGAAAACTGGAGAATAAATAGATGAAAAAACCTAGAGATTGTTCAATTTCGTGTATTTTCTTTCTCTTTAAATGTATAAACAAATGGAATATTCCGTGTGCAATTTTCCATGCTGATATTGTGTGCTAATGATAACAGAAGCCGTTGAGAGAGCTGAGCCGGTTGTGCTTGGGTACAAGCAGTCACAACAATCCGGTAGTAGTTACTGCTGATGTTGTCTGCACGGAGCCACCGAGTGGTCTGCCTCTACTGCAAGTCTGGCCCAGTGATTCACCGAGGGGTGAGGCAGACGGACAGGCTTTCATATTCCCAGATGCTCCAGACAGTGTAACTGACAGTGGAATAGAATCAATTCAGGTACATCAATCAATTAAAATTGAATAATTAATTAATTAAATTTTCTATTGTTTCCTGTTTTTTTGAAAATTATCTCTACTCCCCTGCATGATTGTATTGATGAAAACACTCGTCTTTATTCCAGAAAACAATTTTTATTATTTTTTAAATTAAAAAATTCGTCAAATTGAATTTTTGATGAAAACCGCGTTAAAATTTTCAAAATTAATTATCTCGGTAATGAGTGATTTTAAAAGAAATTACTAAAGATATTTTTTATGGAAAATATCTTTCTCTACAAAAATTGTCCTTTGACATTTTGTCCTAAAATCAATCATTCTTCAGATAAATGTGTTTTAAAGAAAGTAAAAAACAGTTTTATCACTTAAAATCCAACAAAACATTTTGTTCGTGTTTACAGTTGTTATTAAAAATTTTAATCACAAAAATTACTTTTCGCGTAGAATTAATTCCATCTCAAGTGTTTTTAAATTATATTTTTAATTATAAAAACGCATACAAGCACAAAGAAAAAATGCATGAACCCTTTAAATTATTGAGCCGCCTCTCGCGGCCTGTTGGTGTCAGCGAGACGATAATTATCGAGCCTCCTCGAATAAGGCATCACCATCACCATGCGGAGGAGCCAGTACCAGTACTGCAGCCAGCCCCCAGCAGTCACGACGCCCGAGTCTACTTCATCCTGACCACGCGCGTCTCCATCTCCATCATCTGCATCACAATCATCATGCGATATCGAGATCACCACCATCACCAGACAGAACGTCAATCGATGAGGAACCACCACCCGCTCCACCCAGCCCCTCTAGCTCCACAACAAGCAGTCTGAGATCTATGCCAAGTTCAGCACTTGCTTCAGTTCATTCATCCCATGATAGGAGACGAAGTAGCAGGTGAACTAAATTTTGTCGATTTCTCTACAATTATTATTTTTCGAAATATCTCTGAAACTAACAGGTTCAGTGACAAATGTCACAGGACCTTTTTTATGCAAAATTTTTTTTTCTACAAAAAATGTCTTTTGACATTTTTGTTAAAACCTACTAGTTTCGGAGATAATCGTTGAATTATCAAAACTAAAATTTTGGTGATTCAGTGAAATTGAGTAGGATCATAAACTATTTGGTGGATATCTTAGGAAATAAGGAGTTAAACGAAATTGACAAAGAGACCTTTTTTGTGAGGAATTTTATGAGCTACAAAAAAGGTCTTTTAATATTTTTTTAAAACTCATTAGTTTCGAAGATATTTTCAATATTAAAATTAATTCCGTGAAGAATAAATGTTTCTTTTTCTTTATGTGAATGTAGATATTCAGTTTTTGATGCTCTGGACTTGGAATACGCACTACTCCGAGCAGCAGCTCGTGGCTCAGTAGGTCCATACTCATTGTCCGAGTCTCTGCACAAATTGACGTTCACTCAGAGTCTGGCTTTTCCCGCATTAGCCCGAGGATTAGCATCGAAACAAAGTATTCCAAAAAGACGTCCTCAACAGCACTCTGAAAGCGGTTTAAACGCGTTTGCCAAGGTTGTAACTGCTGTTATACTGATGTTAGTGAGCGTTTTGGTATTTGGTGTTGTGTACAAGTTTGTGAGGACGTGAGGTTGGCTGCTGGCACCTGGACGACACCATGACTCATCGCAAAATATTAGAAGAGGTGATGATTCGGTTGTCTCGGGTGCTGGCGATTTGTTTCAAGTGGACACGTAAATCTAGTTACTTTGGGGTAATGTGAAATGATAAATGAACTTCTCAGTGATGTCATTATTAGAAAAGATATTTGAGTGTCTGGTGAATTTGAGAGATTTTTGATTCAGTGAATTTTGTCATTATTTTGGGAATATCTTGGAAACTAGTGGATTGAGTGAAAAATGTTAAAAGACCTTTTTTGTAGAGAATAAAATTCTCCACAGAAAAAGTTCTTAAACATTTTTTTGAAATCCTCATAGTTTCAGAGATATTCATGAAATAATGGACTAGAATATTTTCAAGTAATCGATTCATTTATAAATTACAGAATTTTATTGTGACGATTTCTTGAATATCTCGGAAATTGGTGGGTTTAGTGAAAAATGTTAAAGGACCGTTTTTGTAGAGCATAAAATTTTCTATAAAAAATGTTTTCTAATAAATTCGTCTAAATCGATTCCTTCTAAAGATATCTTGAAAATAATCGGAGGAATCGCCTGTTCTCCACATTCAACTTGTGTAATTATTTTCTCCACTGCATCAAGAATTTCTGCAAAAATATTCTCAAGTTATTGCGTGTGGAATTGAATAAATATGAGTAATTTTCCTTACATACGTCTGCATTATTTTTTCATGAAATATATGTGAAGAACGTGAGGTAAAATAAAATGAAAATTTGTCTCTGGAGATATCGATCCTTCTATCCTAGAGTAATATCTCAAGACGTTGTACATGAAGTTCATGCATGAAAGATGAGCCTGGTAATGGAACTACGATATATCCAACTGTATTTTTGTAAATTGATTGGCAAACATATTTCTATCTTTCACTCGTTGTCGATCTTAATGTTGTCGTCACGAATGTTTAATGAGAAAAAATTATGAAAAAAAATATACGAATTGAATACAATCTTCGATTTGATGTTGACATACTGAGTGGTAAGAATCAAGGTCACGATAAATAATAAAAAGTGAAAAGGAAGGAAAATTTATAAAAAAATAATTTAAATAGAAAAATTCAATTTTCTTCATTTTTCTTTTAAAATTACATTTTCGCTCAACTACATGTATTTCTGATTAAAATGTGGGAATTAAAAAAAATTGAAAAATGTAAAAATTAATTGATTAATTAATTAAAGAGTTTTTTTCTCATTATTTTTATTCTTCCTATTCATCATGTATTTTTTCTCTTGAGAACTGCTAACCATTAATCGCGTGACGTTTAAAAATATCCCACAATCGAGGCTTCCAACCCTCACTGTATCATATTTTTTTTCTTTTCATCGCGCTCCACTGATAATTCCCCTTTCCTTAACCTTTTTTTTATATAACCGTTCTTATATTTTAATTTCTTTTACTCTGGATACGACAATCGTCCAATTTTTTTTGAGATGACGGATTTTTCATTGAAGATTATTCTGGTGATATCTTTGAAAGGAAAATATATTTGACATTTTCCTCTAAACCTAGTCAATCCTGAGATATTTACAAAATAATGTGAAGAATAATATTTTATAAGTGAAAATTGTCGGATTAAGGAATGTAATTACTATGTAAATAAATCGTGATTCATGTCATTAAGTGAATACAGGAGAAAATAAAAAATTTATCTGGATTTAATTTGTTTTAAAAAAAACCATAGGGAGAGAATTAATTATAAAAAATTACTTACAATTATTTAGTTCACATAATTTATTTAATGACCGAAGAATCGACCGCAATCAGTTGACAATTCTCATTATATCTCAATATATCTTTCTCTCCCTTAAATTATCATGTTAGTTAGATTACAACGTGTTCCCTCTCGAGTTATCCTCATTGATTAATTTTTTTTTTCAATTAATTGATGCATTTTATTTCACATTTAGTGCTATTTTATCTACAGTGATATTCCACTCGCTATACAATCGCCTCCAGCCATTCATAGCGATTTATATTTAATTTATTATCTCTTTATATAATATATCTCTCTCTTAATTTCACCTACATACACTTTTCAATAATTCACTAGTTGAGTGATAAAGCAGAACAAGTCAATTACACTTTAAAACAACTCAGTATTTGAAAGATATCTCGTAAACCGAGAGAAATTGTGAAATTTTTGTAGAGACCTTTTTTGTAGAACAAAATGAGATCTACAAAAAATGTCTTTATAAAAATTGCGCCATCTCCCTTCAATTTCGAGATATCTATAAAAAATTGAACTCTGAGTTTAATTAACTCATCTCGTTTCACCACTTTACTACTAAATTTAATTAAATTATTCTTCGTACTGTCGAATCATCAGATTTATTAATTTTGTTAGAAAGTTTCAGTTTAATCCTCTCATTTACAAGATTCAGTGCACCCTTGTATCCTCTCATTCCTCTTAACATTGTCAATGAATTTTCATTTTGTTGAATGAATTCTACTTTTGTTCATTTATATGATTTATTTCCATTTTATTATTCATTTTTTTTTGCCATTTTTAATCGATGCCTGACTATTCATTATTATTTCAGTTATATTTAATATCTGTGATATTTATCATTTCCTTCGATTGTTTAAATGCGCGAGTCCCCCATCCTCTGTTTATCATTATGTTTTTGTTTATTCGTTCGAAGACATTATTTATATTTTGAACACAATTACATAGAGGAAAGAAGGAAAATCATTGAAATACATTTCTTTTTTTGTTATACTTTCTTGAATAATCGTTGAAAAATCACTTAATTCGTGAATTATTGGTGAGACTCGCGCTTTAGGCCGTCCACGATCTTCAGAGAAAAATATTTCTTTCTTCATCCCTTTCAATTTTTTAAAAATTCTTCCATTTTTCCTTCATCATACCTTTTATACAATCTCGCTATTCGAGAATCTAACACACGTGTAGAGGAGACAATGAGACAGAAAAGGGTCTGTGATAACCCGGCGCTCTATGTAGAAAAATAAATTATCGCTGAGGATAATTCAGTAGTAAATTCCTCAAACGATTCAAGTCAGACGTCAAGTAGTTTCTAATTACGCAATTATCTCCTTAATCATCAATTCTACAAAAAAATGTTAAGAGACCTTTTTCAAAGAAGACAAAATTTTCTATCGAAAATGTCGTTTAACATTTTCT
Organism: Coelinius sp. EB29; assembly: GCA_035578325.1. Taxonomy (NCBI): domain Eukaryota; kingdom Metazoa; phylum Arthropoda; class Insecta; order Hymenoptera; family Braconidae; genus Coelinius; species Coelinius sp. EB29. The sequence goes on along the minus strand of JAOZGT010000009.1, from coordinate 4,979,084 downwards.
CCTAAAATCACTAATTACCCAGATAAATATCCAATTACCAAAATTTCAATTTTTTTCAATACCCTCTCTCATTAAATCCCTCATTATTTCGGTAATGAGTGAGTTTAGAAGAAAATGTCAAATAACACTTTTTATGAAGAATTTAATTTTCTATAAAAAAGGTCTTCTGATATTTACCCCTAAGATCACTCATTAAGGAGATAATTTGATAATAACGTGAACAGCTCAAATCATTTCATTATTTCTCCACTGAAATATCAACAAATCCCCTCATTTACACATTATTTATACAATATAATAAACAATTTATGAACTACCTCGAAAAAATAGTAGATTATACAATTTCCAAAGCTCATATCAAGTAGTGTGCGTCACTCTTGATCAGACACTGTTCAGGTAATTATTTATTTCTACTTTACCGACAGTTGGTAATACATATAATTACCCCCAAAAAAAAAATACTTGAGATACATCGAGTAGTCACGTCGTGTGTCAGTCAGACGTGTGAAAAATTTATAGTTGGATACATCGAGACAGTTCCAACGTCAACTCACAAACAGACTAAATCATAATTCATTAGATTATCTGATGTCACTGGACCTCGTACAACAAGAAGGTAGTTTATATTACTCTCTCTACTGTTTAATAACACATCTCTATATCATTTATCACAGACGCGAAGAACGTTTTCGCTAGAGTTTACCCCTGTAATTTATCTTTACCCTTCATTATCGCACTCGAAACACTGATATACTTTTGATATTTATTATTTTAAATGTATATCTTAGATTATGGACAATTACGCGAACACGTTCTCCTCGTTAACGATTTAATTTGATTTATTTTTCTCCTTTTTAATTTTTATTTTTTTTCTCAAGTTTTTTCTTATTGTGCTGGAATTATCTCTGCTTCAGACACTTTTGTTTGAGTATTTTTGGGTAATAATTGTACCTTTTGGACACCCAATCATGAAGTCAAGTGTTTTACTCTGTTTTTAATGAAGTGATGAAGAGCATAGAATGACATTGAAAATTCTGTTCTCACTTTATCGTAAATATCTCTGTTATTATCGATCTGAGTGAAGAATGTCAAAAGACCTTTTTTATAGGAAATTTAATTTTCTACAAAAAAGGTTCTCTAAGATTTTCTCATAAACTCGATAATTCTTGAGATATTTCCAAAATAATTGAATTGAAACACAAGAAATTAATAAACTAATTACTCTAATGATTTTTCTTGAAAGCCCATTGACAAGAAAATCTCATTCAAAGTTATTTTTCTTGTATTGTAACCCTTCATCCCAAATGTTACGTTTTCATGACGTAATCAAGTCTCAATTATTTTATTCCAAATTTATTCATAATTTTTTTACTGATAAATAATCTGATGCGTTGGCTCCTTCGGAATATCACTGTCCAAATTCAAGTAGGCACCATTTTTAGTGATTAGGTAATGTGTGAGAAGTTGACCCTTGCCCTTAACAAAAACCATGCCACGTTGTTTAAAACCGTATCCAAAGGGCTCAAGAATTTTTCTCGTTTCGTCTGTCACCTAAAAAAAAGTTAAAAATCCAATTATCTCTCTAATTATACATTTTAAGGAAAAATGTTAAGAAACATTTTTTATAGAAAATTTTTCCACCTACAAAAAAGGTCTCTTAAAATTTTCCCCTAAAATCACTCATTCTCGAGATAAATACACGATTAGAAAAAATTATCGAAAATAACGTGAGGTGATTATTTCTCGACTGATATAAATAGATGAAAATTATTTCCAGTAATACATAATTCTAGTTTTCTCCATCCCCACAATTTTTCTCACAGCTAAGAATAGGTTCTAGGATATTTTTAGAAGAGAGTAGGGAAATTTCTCGAGTCTGTGCGCATTTATTGATTTTTTATTCAATAATTTTTGTGTTTCGATGAATGAAAAATATTGGATAATAATTGTTTTCATGTTCAAAATGTCTTTTTCGTTATTTTGGAAAATTAAAGTTGATGAAAATTTTTTAAAAATTATTTTCTAAGGAATATTTTACCTGCATATGTCCAACTTTTCCAGTACTTTCCATTCTAGAAGCGACATTAACAGTATTTCCCCAAATATCATAATGGGGTTTTCTGGCACCAATGACCCCAGCAGTCACTGGACCATGATTAATTCCCATCTTCAGGACAAAATGATTGAAACTCTGTTCATTGATACTCGATAATGCTTTTTTTAACTCAAGAGCAAATTCCACTAGAGTGGAGAGATGGCTCCATCTGGGACCATCCCCCAGTTCTGCGTCCTCGGTGATGCCCGAGGCAGCCATGTAGGTCGAGCCAATCGTCTTGATCTTGATGATGCACTTGAACTTACTTTGATCGAGAATCTGATGAAGGAATCATAAATTATTAGTTGAATTTACAGGAGAATTAATTGCTAAATTGAGTGAAAAAATAATTTTCTGGATTATATGATAAATATCTCAGGAGGGAAAGGTTTTAGCAAAATATATCATAATACCTTTTTTGTAGATAATTTGATGCTCTACAAAAAATGTCTTTTGACATTTTTCTCTAAACCCACTAGTTTCCAAGATATTCACAAAATAATCTATTCAAAATTTTTTTCACTCATCTACAATGCTTCATTATTCACTTATAATCGAATTTATCAATTTAATTCATTATTTATAAACAAAATGAGTGACTCACAGCATCAAAATCCGAGATGACTTCATTTAAAAACCTCAGACACTCGAGCCCCTGATTATTGATAGTCTCTTCGCTGTAGAAATCAGCAAAATTTGGCATACTGGCAAAAAGTACACCGACCTCTGAGTAACTCTGGCTGTACAGGTCATCGTGGTGTCTCGTATTGGACAGATAGTAGGCAGCAACATGGGGCGGTAGAATGTTATAAATCAAAGCACCGTTACGCCTCTTCATATCCGCCGCTCTCTCCCGTTGCGCCACCACCTCACGACCACGCAGAAACAAAATTCTCCTCGATTTTTCTGTCTATTTAATTAATAAAAAGGGACAAATTAGAAATTATTGTCGTGTTATTAAATTTTTTCATTTTTTTATTAAATTGTTTTTTTTTTTTTAATTATAAATTTGCAGGAAAAAAAATGGAGAACAATTTGATTAATTCGACACTGGAACAATAAACCAAATATTCACCCACCCCCACTCCCTGTCAGGATGAAATTAATCGACAACTCCAACGCAATTTCCCACCCTTCTTCCCTCCACCTCTTTCAGTAGTATAAACACACGTTACACCATCCCCAATCGATTATACACACCGGGTTTCACTTATTGTCTCGAAATGCCAAATAATCTTGTTAATACTGAATTATTAATAATTATGAATAATAGTTGATGATCTGTGGAATTGGTTAAAGTAGGGAATTATATTTTTTGTGATTATCTTAAAAATGAGTAGATTTACAGAAATTTATCAAAATACCTTTTTTGTAGAGAATTTCAAGAGCTAAAAAAAAGGTTATTTGAGAAATTTGTCTAAATTTCTTCTTTCCAGAGATATTTACGAAATAATAAAGTACAAAGGTATAACGAATTTCTAGAATACGAAAAACGTTGATTCTAAACTATTAATTCTCAAATATCTCGGAAACAACAGAGTTTACGAAAATTTATTAAAGAACCTTTTTTGTAGCTCTTAAAATTCTCTACAAAAAAGGTCTTATCATGAATTATCGTCAGTCTCGTTGTTTTTGAGATATTTATTAAAATGATTGAGTTAATTTCGAAATTGTCATTTAACGAGTGAAATATACTTACGTATCTGGCGACAATGACGAGTGTAACTGCAACAGTGAGTAATGTAGCTGACAGTGAGTACTTGAGGGGTAGAGCAACTGGATCAGATGAATATGAGGCCATGTCTTCGCGGTCTAAACTCACCCCGATTATGAGAATATTGACTGAGCACTGGGCACCAGCCAGCATAAACATAAGGACTGATTTACCCAGGTAACTTATGTAAGCGGGCATTGACAGTACAATAAGTGCTAAAACACCCACGTACGAGTAGTATGAGGGATATGGACAGCGAAATGATTTTATTGAGGCATTGGTGGGTGATTCCACCTCTTCTACTGCTGCACAATTACCCTAGGAAATAAAAACACAATTTTAAATTATTTTTTTATTTTTTTCAGATGATTGGAGAGTGTAATTAGGGCAATTAAATCACAAAAAAGGTTTGTATACTATTTTCAACTGGTGAGAATATTTTTACTGGTGAAATGATGATAAAAAATCAGTTAATTCGAATTTTGGATTCTTTTTTTATTAATATCTCAGAAACTGAGAGAGATAGAGAAAATTTGATAGAAACTTTTTTTGTAGGGAAAACTGAGATCTATAAAAAAGGTTTTTACAAAAATTTCGATATCTCGAAGGGATTTCGAGATATTTGCAAAAAACTGATTTATTCTCAAGTGAAATTAACTCATCTTCAACTAATTTACTATCCATCTTGTTTTTAGCGTTGTTTAATTAGATAAAAATTGATCTTTGGTATGTAATAAGGCTTTTGAGATAATCCAGTGAACTCACCATGTCAAGGATGACAAAAATACTGAGGGAAAAAATCATGAGTAGTGCGAGAGTTCGTCTGAGCCATCTGGCACGCACAGCACTCCCCAAACATGTTGCCCCTGCTAATACAATACCAAAGAGAGTGACCATGCCTATACCACCAAAGGTGAATTTACCCCAGGGCTGAACCCTCCAAATTGGTGCCGCACATATCATCACCAAAGGCCCACCTACAATTTAATTAAATTAGTGTGAAAAAAGTACGTAACTAAGTGCCTCAAAATGAGTAGATGAATTTATCAGATGAACTAGTGGATTTAGGGTAAAATGTGAAAAGACCTTTTTTATAGCCCTTAAAATTCTCTACAAAAAATCTCTTTTGACATATTCCTCTAAGCCCACTAGTTTCAAAGATATTTTCAAAATAATTTAAACTAAATTTTTAAATAAAAAATTTGAGAAAGATTATTTTGCAGATATCTCGCAAACTATCGGGTTTAGGAACAAATCCCAAAATACCTTTTTTGTAGGTCATAAAATTGCCTATAAAAAAGGTCTCTTAACATTTTTGCATTAACCTTTTATTTTCGGAGTTATTCACAAAATAGTAGGAATTAAAATTCCCAAAAATTTGTGCATTTGGACAACGAGTGTTTCTCAAAGAATTTATTATGATAATTGACATACCCAATAATGAAAGTGGTGAAAAAGCTTCTCCACTGCAGTGAAATGCATCCTCAACATTGGGATCCTTGAAATTGAGTGTGAGCCACGAGGCCTGACCCCTCAATTCTGCACCCCCGACTGATACAAATAAAATAGCAATGAAACAGTAAATATTTCATTCAAGACTATAATAATGATGTTCCTCCCTCACCCCGGCTATCAAGCTCCTTCCTGAGCCTCTCCCGAAAGTCCTTAGAGTCCTCCTTGGTGTTTCCCTCGTCAGGATGATCAATCATCGCCTCTGAAGTCTCGGTATTGGCTAGAAACTCGACACTTTTATTTGCTGCTGGTTGAAAGGGCTTCAGTGCCCTCACGATGAAGTAAGTGATGAGGCCAGCATTCGCCAGTGCCTCCTCTCGTCTCTCTCCATAAGCCGGCTCCACTTCAAATTCTCCGTTGAGAAAACTCATTGTTGTATTTGAAATGTGCACACGCCTTTTATTTGAATCGAAGAAAATTATCAAAACAATTTTTTTTTACATTTTTGCTCATATCTCCGTAACGAGTGAATTTAGACAAAAATGTCAAAAAACTTTTTTGTAGATAATTAAATTTTCTAAGAAAAAGGTCTTATAACATTTTACTGTGTAATCACTCATTACTGAGATAATTGGACAACTGTGTCAATATAAAATTAACATCATTTATATTCAATTAAAAATTCCATACGGATTTTTTTTGGAAATATCTCGGAATCTAGCGGATTTAGAGAAAAGTATGAAAAAACCTTTTTTGTAGAGAATTGAATTTTCTATAAAAAAGGTCTTTTCATAAATTCCGCTAAACTCCTTCGTTTCAAAGATATTGGTTGAATAGTAAGAATTGTAAAATTGCTGAGGTGAATTTTTTGTGAAAATAATCCTTACCCAGCCATTCCGCTGCTCTCCATTTTATTAGCCAAAATGACATCCTTACTGTAAACGTCAAACTGCCACTGTCTCTGTCCAAGAACACCAGCCAAAACAGCACCAGTATGTATACCAACTCTCATATCCACTGGACTCTGAGTTTTGGCTTGTACATACTTGATAGCTTCCACCATTGATAATCCCATGTGAACACAGAGAATCGCGTGATCCGGACGCTCAACGGGTGCTCCACTAACACAGTAATAGCAATCACCGAGGATTTTTATCCGCAATTGCTCGTACCTGATGATAAAATAAAATTATCACAATTTATATTCTCATTGTTTTTGGGTGTTATCTCAAAATTGAAGGGTGATATCAAAATTTTTATTAAAACCTTTTTTGTAGCTCTTGCTCTATTCTACAAAAAAGTTTTCTATAAAAATTTCCCTATCTCCCCTAGATTCGAAGATATCTCTTAAAAACAAATTTTAAAACCAAAATAATTTCTCTCGTCCTCTATTACTAAAAATATCTCTAAATCTAGGGGAGATATCAAAATTTTTATAAAAACCTTTTTTTATAGGGAAGAGTAAGGGCTACAAAAAAGGTCCTAACAAAAATTCCCCTATCTCCCCTAAATTCGGAGATATCGATAAAAATCTTGTATTAAAATCTTCATTAAAACCTTTTTTCACAATTATCACTTTATCCCTTGAAAAAACCTCCCCCTTATAGTTCCCCTATTTCCCCAACACCCTTCAAATTCAACTCCCTTCTTCCCCTGAAATAAATATTCTCCTAATTATCTCCACACCCCTCACAACCCCTCCCCTAACCCCAAAATAAATTCCATATACCCAGAACTCCATTATAATAATATCTAGTCGCATCGAAAACTCGTCCAAAGACTGTACGAAACCCGGGGATTTGCATTCGCCATTTACCCCCTAATTTGACTCACAGAATGCAACACGGTATTCCACTACTGCCTGGAATTCTCGATAGAGTATCTCTGTCATCCTCCCCCCACCCCTCACCCACTCAGTGAATCGAATTCCGCACCTTAACGCTCTCCATTGTTTGATTTCCCTCAATATTTATTTTTATTCTCGTTTCCTTCGATATTTCACTTTTTTTTTTTTTTTTTCATTCTTTTATTTATAGAAATATTTCACTCATTTGGAAAATTTAAGGGGATTACAAGAACAAAAGGGAGAAGGAGAGGAAGGGTTGGATTAGGAAAAGGTCAATAGAAATTATTTAATAATTAATTCATATTTATTTATCTATTCGATTTTTCACATCTCATCAAATCACCGAATTATCTCAATAATGAGTAATTTTAGGACAAAATGTCAAAAGACATTTTTTGTCAAAAATTTTATCAGCTAAAAAAAAGATATTTTGGTATTTTCTTCTAAAATCAATTGTTTCCGAGATAAATACAAAAATAACAAAAAAAATATCATAACCCCTCTATAACCGATTTATCTACCTAAATAAACTCCTTATCCTTGTTATCCTTCCTTCCATCCCTTAAACCATTCAAGATGTTTGAAATAGTCAAGATAATTCCCCTCGATATTTTGCCCTCCCCCCCCCCCTCCCCCCTCCTATCCCTCAGACACAATTTAACTTGTTCAAAACAAGCAGAAATCTTTATTTATTTCGTGTTATTTTCGTTCCACGTGTTCAGAAAATTGACGAGGGGGTGGGAAATGGGGGGGGAGAATTCCCAGAAGGTACATATTTCATTCTACCCAAGTATAGTATGTTCATCGTGATCGATTGTTCGTACAAAAGGAAAAAAAAATGAAGAAGAATGAGAAAAACCTGAAGAGAGAGAGAGAGAAGAGGGAAAATTTTCGTGGAATTTTAGCAAATAGTGTAGATTGTTATTTGGCCCCGATGATACGGGTATTTACCATTCACTGAGACGATCGAAGCGTGCAAAAAGCTCGTTTAGAATCTTGACGAGTTCGCTGGCGCTGTAGGTTGATGATATGGCGGTGAAACCAACTATATCAGCGTAGAGAATGGAGACATTTTCGTGTCTTGACATGTAGATTTTTTTAAACTGTGTGTCCATAGATGCACCTAGGTCCTGACGCATTTTTACAGCTACATGCTCAGGAAGAACGCTGAGGAGAAGACGTTCTTGTTCGGCTGATTGTTCCTCTATCACTAGTTGGGCTTGGAGACATTGACGGGTCTCCAGGAATGCTCGACGCTGCTGATACTCGGCTAAAGAGTAACTGGAAGCACCCAGAATTGCTGCTCCTAGTGATAACGATGCTGTTATCACCTGGAGTATTATTTTATTATTGTTTTTAAGGATTATAATCATTTCAATCAAATATTTTCGTTATCAATTATTTTCAGAATTATTATTTTGCGAATATCTTGGAAATGAAGGGGTTTACAGAAATTTGTTATAAGACATTTTTTGTAGATTTTGACATTTTGAATAAAAAAGGTCTCTTGATAAATTTCAATGCAACCTTCCAATTCGTAGATATCTTTGAAATAAGGATACATAGTGAAATTTGGAATCAGTGGATTGTTACATTTTTTTATTTTGCAATTATCTTGGAAACTAAGAGGTTTATGAGAATTTGTTATAAGACCTTTTTTATAGGTTATAATATTTTATATAAAAAAGGTCTTTTAGTAAATTACGATATACCTCTTCGATTCCGAGTTATTTACAAAATAATTAACGATGTTTTGGTCTGATCGTGTCACGACTGTTTCCACTTAAATAATTTCACTTTCGACAATTTGATGAGTTATGATTAAAGTGATTCTGTAGAGCGTAATGTTGATGATAAATAACACGACATGGTGCATCAGACGGATGATTATTAATGAGTTTATCCTTTAATTAAATCCTGGGAAAATAACTGACTAATCGAGTACGTAACATGCGTTTTGCTCGTTACATCATACTGTGTTGGCTCGATATATGCTCTATTTTAAACCAACCATTCACCATACTTCACTCGAGTGTAACTAACCAACTCTTGTGCACGTGTATGCCGGTTAGAGGCGTCATTTAACATCCGCGACCGTCTCTGAAACGCTCGAATGGGCCGCAATCGAGTCGGATCAGTGGCGTTTCATTGACCAAAATTAACGGGAGGAAAAAACACGTCAAGGATCACAACAAAAATTTTTCACCCTTGTCACTGATTAATTTAGAGGATATAATCAAAAACAAATGATTAATAATATTAATTATTGTGAATTCGTAAAAATTGTGATGATAAAAATTATTTTAAAGATATCTCAAAAACTAGGGGATTTAGGGAAAAAAGTCAAAAGACATTTTTTGTAGAGAATTTTGTAAACTACAAAAAAGGTCTTATGATAAATTTTGTTGAACCTCTCGTTTTGAAGATATCTACAAAATTATTCGTAAATAGTTTGTGGAGCTGCCAGTTGGATTCATGGAAATTTCTTACAGATCATTTTTGGTATATCTCGGAAACTAGTGAGTTTAGAAAAAATGTCACGAGACATTTTTTGTAGGAAATTTAATAATCTACAAAAAAGGTCTTATCATAAATTCGTCTAAATCCCATCATTTTCGAGATATCCCCATATGAATAATGACAATCCTAGATAAAAATACTTTTGGCCAATTTCCGAATTTTATTTTTGGACTTAATAAATCTCCAATTGAATCCAATCTCCATTATTTCCCTCGGGAAGTGACGCCATTGGATTAATCTCTCACTCCGAACTGTATTCCCCCCTCCCCTCCCCTCAAATTCAGAAAATTGAATGCGAGAAGGAAAAAACCATTGAATAATCAATTTATCCCGTCCATAATTGTTAAAGTTCCGATGGAACTTTTCATCCCTTGTTCAAGGGCGGCAGAATAGTACCATTTGAACTTTGGACTTTGTGTTGTGGAGGGGGAAGGGGGGGGGGAAGTATAGAAATCAGGAAAAGTGTACGCTCTATTCATGCTGAAAGAAAAAGAAAACCTCATTCATGTGAGACATCCTCAAAATGTCGAAACGGGAGTTTTATTCAAGCGAAACATGAATAAATGAAAAAAAGAGAGAATAAACGTAACAAAACTGAGGTTCGTAATTATTATGTTTAAACCTGAATTTATTTACATTAAATAATCATGAATTTTTAGATAACAAAGACAACTGAATAAATTATACAAACTACTTCTCAAATATCTAATAAACTAAGAGGTTTACAAGAATTTATCATTAGACCTTTTTTATAGCTTTTTTAATTTTCTACAAAAAAGGTCCTTCGATAAATTACCCTAAACCCCTCCACTCCTGAGATATTTGCAGAATAATACAAAATCAAAATTTATCCTCATTCAATTATTACAAAATCCACAAATTATGCGATTATCTCGATAACAAGTGGATTTAGATAAAAATATTAAATAACAATTTTTATACAAAATTTTATTCCCTGCAAAAAAGGTCTCTTGATATTTTTCCATAAAACCCCTCATTCCCGAGTTATTAATCAAATCAAAGTAATAAAAACTTACCAAAACTTCGATAGGCGGTTGAAATGGATTTTTTCCAAGTCCAACAACTGCCACAATATAAGTAGTAACAGTCCCAAGTGCCAGTAGAGCACAGAGCATGAGTCTGAGTGGTAATGTAGCAAACAGTAGATAAATCATAAGTAAAAGCCACCCTAGACTGTCTCTGGGTGTAACATCGGCCTTCAAAAAAAGTTGTGATAACAATTGGGCGATTGTCAAATGCCATGCCATGTGTGGTAGTGTTGTCCACAGTGTATCTCTTGCTACAGTACCCCTCTCAGCAAGTGCCAAAATTCCAAGATTTAATCCAAGAAATATTGCAACAACACCCCGTGCCTGCAACTCTGGTTCCGGTGACACTAGCATATAAATATCGTACAGAATAGCGTACAATATAAAACAGTGTAAACCACCGCGTTTTTGTTGCAACGACGATGAACGATACAATCGCTCCAACTGGGGACACGAAAAACTTGTTTTAAACAGTGTCGATGGTCGTCCTGACTTCAGATACGAATCCTCGTTCGGTATCACAATTCTCTGAGACATGATTTATTATTTTTTTTTAAATCAATATTAGAAATTTTTTTTTTCACAATTTTAGAGATTAATTCGGTGTGATAAATAATCTTGTAGATTTAAATCAATGAATATGGACAATTGACCTTGAAGGCCTTGTTGGAATTTTATTCCATAGTATTGAGTCATCCTGTGTTGATGGAGAATCTTTGATTAATTGGTGTTGATATAATATAATAATTTATAAATTTTTTTATTTTCACAAAAATAATTTATTCAATTATTTTATATTAATTAATGAGATTTTAAACACAAGTAGAATAAAAATTGATAATTAAACTGTCACGATATTTAATGATTTTTTTTTTAAATTTATAATTTGTTCAATCGAGTTTCACTTGATTTTTATATTTATTGATGATTTAATCGCATCATGTGTTGCAAATAAAAAATGAAAAAGAAGTGCAAGACCCGTTCGACACCGGGTCGTGTCTAGTATGCACCGCCCGCGCGCGGGGGACTGGCCGGGTTACTACCAGTTTCCTATCCACCGTTTCCTCGTTCACCGCTTTTGCTTCCCCTACGGCACCACCAACCATCCTACCCTCAGCCCAAGTGGTTACTTGTTCCAGGCTTGCGCCATACAACTTGTCGTCCAGCCCTGGATCGATATTCAACCACCAACACTACTCTATGGTCAATACCACCACTGGTTAAGGACTCAAATTGTGGGTGAGATACGGGTATACTAGTTAGTATTGTATACCTTTGAATTTTATTACTCATGGATAATTTTTTTTATAATTTTGGAGGGAAATTGTAAATTTTTTAAAATTAAAATTGATGGATTTTTTTTATTATTGAGTTATCTTGATAAGGAGTGATTCTAGACAAAAATGTCAAAAGACCTTTTTTGTAGGTGAGAATATTTTACATAAAAAAGGTCTCTTGATATTTTTTTCTAGGATCATTTATCACTGAGATAATTGAATTTTAATAAACAAGAAAAAACTTGATTTTTTACTATTTCATAACAGAAATTAATTTAAACAAAAATAATTTATCTATAGACTTTCTGTTGACATTTTTAAAAATTTTAATTCTTTTGCCACCTCATCCCAGCTGTTGTCGCTCGTGAGGCTTTCTCAAGTCTCAAGCCGCACTCGACCTTCGGGGCGACTCATCGGGAGGAATTTAAGACGCATCCGGAACTTTCTCATCCTCATATCCGGGTCTGTATGATTTAAATCCAAGGGCTTATGTCAGACATGTTGAATAATTCTTATAATAATTCCATTCCATATTGTAACAACACAGTAGTTATCTTATCATCATATCTCATATTTTTTTCTTTAATTATCACAGTAATGAGTGAGTTTAAAGAAAAATGTCAAAAGACATTTTTTGTAGATAATTTTCTCATCTACAGAAAAGGTGATATGACATATCTAGCTCAAATCACTCATTTCCATGATAAATAACAAATTAATAAAAATGTCAAATTTGTCTTAAATTTTCATAATTTTTTTTTTTTTTTTTTTTTAATAAAATGATATTTCTCTTCTTTCTTATCTCGTTTTACTCCTCAAGAACATTAACAACTAATTTGTCGAGGTAATTGGCAGGATGTTAGTCATTTAAGGGGTGACTAGGAAATTATACAGAAAGGCTTATGGTAAGCGTTGGAGATGAGGCGGTTCATTTAGAAATGCTAAAACGCTTTCTCGGTGGTGCGAGGCCACTCAACGAAGGGAGTGGGTCGGATTTAGTTTATCAAGAGTAAGCATGTATATGTGTCATCTACCAGTGGCTGGAATATCTGACGGTGGGCTCGAGTGGATCATGGAAAATAATTGGAGTGGAGCCAGTGGAGCAAACTCGAAGGAGGCAGACTTTCCTCTTCTTGATTCTATCGTTACTTTCCTATCACTTTTCCACTCTTCCGGCAAAAGGAATGAGCCTCGATGACAGATCGATAATCAACCTGGAGGGATATCTATACATGAACTTGATACTGGGAATAAAAGAGATGGAATTGTAATTTTTATTTATTTATTTTAATTTAAAAAGTGTCTTTCGATGAGAATAATAATTGTTTTTTTTTCTCATTATTTATTATAATTATTAAAAACTTGTAATTTTCAGAGTCAAAAAGTATTTTTTTTTTTTTTAACGTTAAAAATATCAATTTTAATTAGAAATATTGATATAAAATTATGAATTTTGGGTATAAAAATAGAAAAAAATATGAATATCTATTTTTGTTTTATCTAATAATAAATAACTAGACAAAAGTTGTTATCCCATTGATCTACTACTATTATAAGTAACTAATGGATTTTACAGTAATGATTTAATGTTCAGCTGAATTCAATTCTCTAATCATCTCCAGCATTTCATCCGTGATGATGTATCCAATTTCATGCATAGGCTTGACAATTTTTGGTTTTTTACTGAGTGAATCTATCCACTTGTAGTATGGCAATTCCTCTCTTGTACCACCGTACATCTTGGGAAGGCTCGTGGGTTTGATATGCTTGTGAAGGCTTGACATATCATCTCCATGAAAGAAAACACGTTCTTGCATTTCCTTGTTTAATAATGGCTTGAACATTGAATATATTACATCAAATACCCAGGACTGATGTAGTATATGAATGGCATGTGTCTTCATGGGAAATGACGTTACCATAAGTGCTATGACCATATTTGCAATCTGTTAAACAATAAACGAATTAAATATTTCAAGTAAAAATAATCATTTTTAATAATTGTGGCTTTATCTCAGAAACGGTTGATTTTAAGAGAAAATATCAATTGACCTTTTTTATAGCTGAGAAAATTTCCAACAAAAAATGTTTCTTGATATTTTTCTCTAAAATCACTCATTATTGAGATAATTCAATTTTTAATGAGATGTAAAAATTTGATTTGTTAAAAAAGATTTTGAGAATGAAAAATAATAAGTAAAAATAAATGGAAAATTCACCTGTGGTGTTATAGTCCACGCATGAGCCATAGTTATATTACGAAGGTCAAACAGGACAAGTCCACCCAGAATCTGCGCCCGTGGCTCCAAGGCCCCGAGTTCAAGGATGATGACAGTAGCTTTAAAAATCTCCTCAACCCCATATTTCTTGGGATCCCAATTACCCATTCTGTAGATCATCATTCTCCGCCCACACTCGGTCCTGTAACCGGGTACAGTCATGACATCATCATCACCAATGTGACGCATTTTTAGGGGATCAACATTCTCGTGAATTTCTGGATGTTCCTCTTTGAAGTTGTGGTATCTGACGACCTGAGGAACAAAAACCAAAAAAAAAATTATATTTTTGACAACACCAAAATTTTATCCCCGAAAGCAACAAAAAGTGAGTATAAAAAAAATTGAATAATAAAATTTAAACTTGTCTAAGAACACTTGAAAATCCATTATTTCTATACAACAACGTTGGCACTTGCAAAGGCACTCTGATCCACTCGACAAAGTTTCTAACGCGATCCAGAGAACCAATGAAAAACTAGTCTGAACTTTGATCAAGTGTAAAGTTCCACAGAAGAGAGAGAGAGAGAGAGCAAGAAATTTCAAGATGAGCCAGATAAAAAAAAGAAAACCTAGAATTTATGGGATTCAAAAATATCTCTCCCGGTGATTAATTACTCCAGAAACCAATGACAAAGTGCTACGACACTCGTATACCCATGTAATTTGATACTCTGATGAAAAGAAAAACTCTATCAAGTTTCAATGGAAAATGTGGATAATAATAAACCAACATTTGGATGTGATTGAGTGATCAGTTTGCCTTGGCACTCTTACGTAATATCACAGATCTATCGTGTCAACTTTATGCTTTTCCAGTTGAATTCACCCAGTTTTATAACCAGGAAAAAAACATACTGCACATAATGATAATGGACATTGAGTTAATTCTCATATAATCGTGAATTATTTCAGAAAATAAACCACAATTAAGCGATCGGAAGATACTGAAGATTTTATTTCTTCGTGTTTCGAAACATGACTTTCCAATCAGGAGTTCATAATAGCGTCATGACTCGACTATTCTTCTGAAAAGACTCCATTGGGAGAAGCTGCTGTTTGAAGGGTATTCAAGCTATCAGCTTCATACTAGATTCTTCTTGTTTGTTTGATCCAATAACGATCTTGTACTTAAACTCTTCTCTTCATTCTTTGCTTCGTGAGATTAAATCTCTTTTATATTACAATAATATGATTAGCTAGTATTCTTTCCTTTGTCTGAGGAACATACTATTCCTTTGGACTCTAGATTCTCTTTCCTTTTCATCTTTAATGATTCACTGTCTGCAAATAAACATCTATCGTTCCTTTTCCTTTGATTTTGTAATGTATATATTGTATTATATATATTATGAGTAAATAAATATATTGCTTATGATAGGAAGACCGAATGGATCTCGCAGTCAACTACACATTCTGAATAGAAACTCGTCCAAAACCTTGTCAGTGTGAATGGAGTGGGGGGTCCCATAAACACAAAATGATGAGGAGTGGGGCACTGTCATTCTGTTTAGAGGGTCAAGTCCAATAATACTAAATTGCTGATTTATACTGATTATCATCTATATTAAATATGATGAATCCTTATCAACCAATCCAACACAATCCAACGAGATAAACATCGAAGGGAGAAATACTGTAGCATTAATTACTCTTCATTACTCACAATCCATCGAATTTGCATTGGTGTCAGGGGTCAGAGGTTCATGCACAATACTTAATTAATTTCTCTATTAAGTAATAATTATTTTCAAGTAAATTACCAATCTGTGTGCCCGATTAACATTGAAGTTTCGTGCACGAAGAAATCTGATGAGGAAGGCGTCGTCCATCCTCTGCGGATTGCATTCACCTCTTTCTGTTGATTAATAATTTTTATTAATAAATATAAAATAAATTTTTTTACTTGAAATAATTTCAAAATAATTATTAATTAATTACTCCATTCCCTCTACAACTACCAAATAGCCAGAAACGTCGGTGTATTTGATTCAATTAACTCTAATTGATCTAATAACTAAATTACATTTGACGATGGTATACGTGGCAATTTGATGCTGAAGGTGATAATTACCATAAATCATGTCACGCAGCTCGTCGAGCGTCTGACACTTGACCTCGTCCGTTTCCCCCAGTTCTCGTCTTGCATACTCCATCACTTCGGGTGGTGGTGGTTCCTCCAGGTCCAGGTCGAGTTCCTCCTCGTCAAATTTCTCATCAGTGGTTAAGTCCAACGGATCGTTCATTGCATCCTCAAATATGTCAATTTTTTCACATGTTCTTGGCGAGTTTTCGTGCACATGCAGCATTGACTCGTACATTTTCTCAATGTCATCCGTGTCGTCGAGTTTTTTAACGTCTATCAAAGACTTCTCGAGATTAATTGTCCTGCGATTCAAGATTTATCGTTTGTCAATGCATTTTGACAGAGGAATTAATTATTATCATTGTCTATTCAGGCATTTATCTCGAAAATGAGTTAGTTTACAGGAAAATGTCAAGAGACAATTTTTTTAACTTATAAAATTTTCTATAAAAAATGTCTTTTGATATTTTTTTTAAACTCCACTCGTTACCGAATTAATCTGACTTTTAATAATTCAAACGATTTGAGTCAATGGAAAATTAAAGCCTTTTGTTAATTATACATTTATCTCCTTAATCTTTGACTTTAGGAGAAAATGTCAAAAGATATTTTTTGAAGCTGATAAAATTTCCAACAAAAAATGTCTCTTAACAATTTCTCGTAAAATCAGGGATTGATGAGTTATATCAATGAATAGTTGACTAATTTCAAACTATAAAATCATTCTCCTCACCCATCTTTTTTATTGTACAATTGATTCTTCTCCAAGTTCTCTCCATTCTTCATCCTCAAAATTTCAGCATTTATGTCAGACATTCTGTCTCCTTTAAAGATATTTACCGGTAGTATCATTAACTCTCTCGAGTCCTTGTTGATCCTTATTTTTCTCTATTTCTCAAATGTTCAGTTACGTGATTCAATCGAATCCTCATGCACTACTTGAAGCTACACTCGACTGCACTTTGTTGTATCCATAGACAGAGTGTATATTTACGCACTTCTATCCCCACTTTAATACTCGATACGTGTCGTGCAATTAATGTACAATTTTTTAAAATTATTTTTCCAATTGGTTCGACATAATTAGAGACATTAAATCATTATTTCATTTTTTTTTTTATTACTTGAATGACCTTCGAAACGCAATTCAATCATTTTCTTAGTAATTCAATTATTATTGAATTTGATTGATCAATAAATAGTAAAATGAGCTTATTTTTTAAAATAAAAAATACAATTTTTAAAATTATTTTATTGATTTAAATGATTCATATATTCAATTTATTTGACTCAGCAATATTTCTTAAAATTGAATAAGAAAATCAACTAAATTGACTGAAATTATTGTAATTTTCCCCTTTTTGCAATTCAATGTACGTAATAAAAATAACTTTTTCAGACAAAAATTATATAATCCTTCTCTCCTCCCCTCTTTTTTAAATAAAAGCCTCTCCCGGAAGAATACTCATTTTCTTATGTCGAAATGGTTCGACAGTTTACAATTTTCCCACTCAGGAACGAGACAAAGAGACCACAGATGATGTAAGTCTCTTTGAGTACGAAAAAAACCGTTAAAAAAAAAGTAAGAAATTTACATATTACTTTACAAGTTGTGACACAAATGTAAATGAGAAATAAGAAAAAAATCTAAATTTTTTAAATTAATTATTTTTTAAGGAAAAAAGGTTTTTTATCCTGAGTGATTAAATTTAATAATTAATAATTCCAATTAATTAAAAAAAATAATAATAAAATAATAATAATTAATTATTTTCAATTTTTTTTTTTTCGAAAAAATAAAAAAAATTTAAAAAAAATTAAAAATTTAAAAATTAAAAATTCAAGAAATAATAATAAAATTTAAATTAAATCTTCATTTCAACCAAAATGTAAACAAAAATATGAGTACAATGACCCCTAGTATCACGTGATTAATCCACTGATGCAATTGGCCGGATCTGTACCAAAGGCGGATTATTACTCACACCCGCGGGAATTGTAAAATCGTAAAAATAAAGTAAAAAGATTCTCCTGCTATTCCCCAGTCGCAAAATAGCCCCAATAAAATACCAAAGTATTACTGTATAGATCCAAAAATTATCTGGAGCATCAGACACGCGAAATAAACAGAGAAAGATTGAAAAGAGAGAAATGATAAACAATTTTATGATGAAAAATCACTGACAATTATTATCTCCTCTGATACTCTAACATGGCAATAAAATTCCATTTTCCTCATTTTTCTCATTCCATTTGAGAATTATTTTTTATGACACGAGTCATCACGTGATGTAAACATCGTAAATTTATTAATGACTTCATCGGAGGAAAAAATTTATTTAAAAATGAAGAAAAAAGAATTATTAAAATAAACAAGTGAATTAAATAATAATAATATGATCAATTGAAATGACTAAATTCAATATCAATGTTGATAAAATAGATGAAAAACTGAAAATTGATAAATAATTGAATAATTAATTTTTAAAAAATTTTAATTAATTGAATTTATTCACACCATTCACTTCCACGAATTATCAATTTAGAGCATGTTATCATCACTCAGAGGAATGCACACGAGATGACAAACACCGATAATCCATGACAACGAAAAAAATTCTTAGTTAATTGAACAAAAAATTATGTAGAAAATTGAGAGAAATTATTTAAAGAATTTTTTTAATGATTAAACTGGTATAATTTTATTTCAATTATGGATAGAAAAGTGTTTGAAATGGTTTATGATGATCACTAAACTCACGAATTCTCTAGAATAGGTACAACAATTTTGTTGAGAATAAAGAAAAACCGATGTAACCGCTACAAACTCAACTGTGTATGACAACAAAAGGCGAAATGGAAATGTTTGGAGCCTGCGGTAGTCAGCGGCAAATGCTTATGCAACTGACTTGAACTGCACACGCGGCCTGACTGCTCGACACCGATGGCAAAAGGCCCTCTTACCCGTCATGGACAACCGCCTAAGCACTGGCGCTCACGTGAATACTCGTGTACACTGTTTAATGGTATTTTTATGGTTGTCGAGTTTAAATTGTTTAATTAGTTAATCTACTCTAGACATGATGGCGCTGATGGTCATGAGGACTTTTGTTCATTTTTAAAATTGGGGAATCCCCGAATTATTTGATTTGTCACGAGGATTTGTAAATTGAATTTAGATTATTGGAAATATCTCTGAAACTAGTGGATTTAGAGAAAAATGTCAAGAGACCTTTTTTGTAGCTAGAAAAATTTTCTATAAAAAAGGTTTTTTGATATTTTTGAATAAACCTACTAGTTTCAGAGATATTGAGCACCCATTTTTATGGTAATTTTTATATTATAATTTTTGAACAAATGTATTCAGATTATTGAAGATATCTCTGAAACTAATGAGTTTAGAGAAAAATATTAATATACCTTTTTTGTAGCCCATAAAATTTTCTATAAAAAAGGTCTTCACATAAATCCCCCTAGATCTCTTCCTTCTCGAGAAATCTAGGTCATAATCTACCGCATTGAACTCTCCTCAAAAAGAAGACTATCTCACCGTTCTACTGCTCTCCTCTACCATCGAATTTTCCATTGTACTGTTTGACCGGAACGACCATCATCGTCCACAAAAGTGGCCGACCTTCCTCCAGAAACTGGTTTTTGCAACAAAAAAAAAAAAAATGTGAAAAACAAATAAAATAGAACATGAGAAAAAAAAAAACTTGCGAACGTTGCGTGCCTAGAATTCTGTTTTTGCTCCAACAAAATGTTTCTCAGGTTAAATTCAAGACCCCGAGACATACTCCCTGAGAGAAAATTGCACTTGTTTTTTTTATGTTAAAGAAAATTCACGTACATGAAAGCCAAAAGAGATAATTCATACTATCGAGACTCAAAGTCCTTGGTTATTATTTTTTTCTCCCCACTTTGTATACAACGATAGATACATGTATAGGTGATGCGGGCTTGGTCATTGCAAAATGTGGTCAGGGTCACCCTGTTGCATCCGTACTGGTGCTTTCACTGGTAAACACGTACGAGTGTCCCGTAGGGTAGATGATGGTGATAAAGAGAGAGGAGACATGAGTGTTGTTTGGATATACCGTAAAAAAAGGGCTGCACGTGTGTTTACGGATTGTAGGAAATGGTGAAAATAACGGATTAATGCTAATCTCATGTTTGTAAACGTAAGGCTTTGTTGATTAAACGATTATTGTGACTTTTAAGGGCACAATAAAATGTATTATGTTAAATTATTTAGATACTGAGTGATTTTAGGAGAAAAAGTCATAAGACCTTTTTTGTTGAAAATTTTATCAGCTACAAAAAAGATCTCTTGATATTTTCCCATAAAACCACTCATTTTCACGATAATTACGCTAATTAACAAAAAAGCCAAATTTTAATTTTAATTTTACGAGAGAAAAAAAAAATTATTTACATTTTAATTAAATCATCAAACAAATAAATAATTACACATTTTCACACTCAATAATATAATTCGAGGAATTAACAATTTTTTTTTTTTTCATCTCAATTACTCTTGATCCCAGCACTGGCACCTGAAGTCTGGCTGTTCTCAACTCAACACGTAAAACGGGTAAATGAAATTACAGCATCGAGAGGTGAATTAGCCGTTGAAAACTGTGCTAGTCACTCGCTGAAGACTTGAGCCCTACCGTGTTTGCTATTTTTGTCGGGAGAGAGGGGGGGGGGGGAGGTTTATGAGAAAGTTGCCCAGATAATACCTCCTTTCTATGAGAAGAAACATTGCGTGTGTTATCCAACCCATAAAACATTGGCTGTGTGAACTCAGTATTATTAACTGATGCAGCATAACTGCGGTACAATTTTTTCCGATGGGCGATACTGCACGTCAAATCTCGATTGAATAGACTCTAACTATATTGAGGGTCGAGGGAGTGGGGTAATTTGATGAATAAAAATTTGATTGTGAAGATTCAATTTTTTTATGTTTCATTAAATATCGAATTATCTCGATAATTAGTGATTTTAGAGAAAAGTGTCAGAAGACCTTTTGTGTAGCTGATAAAATTTTTGATAAAAAGTTACTCTTGATATTTTCTCATAAAATGGAGGATTATCGAGATATTTCGGTATTAAAAAAAAAATCTCATATTAATATTCATAATGGAGCAAAGAAAATTCATAGAAATAAATTTTGTTCAGACAAAACTCATATTTTATTCATTAAAAAACATTTTAACCACAATTTTTTTATTTAAAAATAGAAGACAAGTGATTTATATTAAATTAACCACTGGCCTTTGAAAAATCATACAGTGTCAAAATGAATTAGCGAAACCAACTGAGCCCGTGTGCAATCCTCGGGGGATAGATTAAAAAACTTTTTTCCATTTTTCCATCGTCCTCGGGGCACTCGAGACTAGAGAGAATAGAGAACACTCTTTCGTCTTTTTTCATCCTCTCTTCATATTCCTCGTGAGTCGGTTTCAACGTCTCCATGCACCCCAGTATCTCCAATCGATGCTCGTGCTTACAATTATACAATTTTTTTTAATATAAAGAAACAAAATTAATTTTAAGAATTAATTAAATCCAAATTATTCGAGAAATTGAAAAATTTCTTTTTGGTCTCTCGATAAATATACAATTATTTCCCTGAGGAATGATCCAAAACTGAAATGTCAATAGATATTTTTTATTTGAAATTTTCTCACCTAAAAAAAAGATATCTTGACATTTTTCCCTAAAACTACTAATTATCGAGATAATCAAGGATTAAAGAAAATTATAAAAATTCCACTTTACAACTTTCATAAAAAAAAAAACAAATCAATAAACAATTCACTCGAGGACAATTAACGCGTCAATATTAGTCTCTACAATCCCCAATAGACTCGCTGGCACTCGTCAAACTCGTAAGACACGTTTGAAAATTAAAAAAAAAAAAACTCGTCATCCTCAAGCTTCTATTTACGCACCTCCGCAAATGACAATTTTTTATCAACTATTTTTCGTTCATCTATTATTCCATCCAAGAATATAATTCCAGTTCGAGGTGAACAACTCCCCCCCCCCCCCCACCTACCTGCACACAATGTTTTCAATTATGCTGCAATTAACGCAATTCACTGAATAATTTTAATATTCACTGGCTGTGCAATATCGAGAGTCACGCATTTTTTTTCATTTTTCATTCATTCCTTTTTGCTTCATCCATTTATTCCCAATTTTATATTTCCCCACACTCTCAATTCCGAGAACGGAATAAAAAGTGAAGTGGAACAAATTGGATATACGTACAGAGGAGTCGAAAAAAAAAAAAATGTGATACGTGCTCAATGGAATCATCAGTGATGCACATACTTTTTTTTTTCTTCTTTATCGATTGGATGGAATAATTCAGATGCCTTGGAATCAATAGAGTGCATGACACTGACAGCGGGAGATCGTATTTTATCTATTTTTTTTTCCCCTGCTCTTTATGGAATTCTGTGTTTTATATACGAGGTGTATATTGTTGAATATGGCTAAATTGTGCTGGATTGGATATGACAACAGTGGCACGTGGTGTTTATCGATTGGATCAAAGGTTTTGGAGGTGTTGGGATTGATAGAGGAATTTTTTTATCGGAATTAAGAGGATGCTTATTGTTAAAATTGACTGGAAGCTTATTGACAGGAAGACTATTGTCAAGATTGACAGGACGCTTTATGTCACAATTGACAGGAAGCTTAGTATCAAAATTGACAGGATGCTTTATGTCAAAATTGACAGGAAGCTTATAGTCAAAATTGACAGGAAGCTTATTGTCAAAATTGACAGGAAGACTATTGTCAAGATTGACAGGAAGACTATTGTCAAGATTGACAGGACGCTTTATGGCACAATTGACAGGAAGCTTAGTATCAAAATTGACAGGAAGCTTATTGTCAAAATTGACAGGAAGACTATTGTCAAGATTGACAGGACGCTTTATATCAAAATTGACAGGAATCTTATTGGCAAATTGACAGGAAGCTTATTGTCAAAATTGACAGGAAGCTTATAGTAAAAATTGACAGGACGCTTTATGTCAAAATTGACAGGACGCTTTATGTCAAAATTGACAGGAAGCTTACTGTTAAAATTGACAAAAGGCTCATTGTCAGCATGAACGAAAAGCTTGTCAAATTTGACAGAATCCTTTCTATGAAAGTTGACAGGAAGCTTATTGTCAAATTAACGAAGAACTCATTATTAAAATTGACAGAAAGCTCATTGTCAACATGAATGAAAAACTTGTTGACAGAACTCTATGAAAGTTGACAGGAAGCTTATTGTCATAATTGACAAGAAGCTTAGTAGCTGTCAATCGAACAATCCCCACCAAAAATCAATGTAAAGGCAAAAAAATAATAATAATAATAACCACATCCTTCAATTTTTCCATTTCTCCATAAAAACAAATTAATAATCACTCTCTTACAAGTGTCATCAATGAAAAAACTTCATTAAAATCCAACAAAGTAATTCTCCACCGAATGAAAAAACCTCTCAAACCTGTTCAATACATCAGAATAGTTTTTTCCACCAATTATTGATAACAATGGTAATGCAAAATAGCAAAATAATAATCTAATGAATTCTCGATAGTTAATCATAAACAAAAAAAAAACTCAACATCACGTGTACCCTGGAATAATCATCTGATTCCTCAAACCTGATGATTATTCACCATCTCGCTCTCCGCCAAATACAGCCAACCAACAACCGCATATCCGTACGTCCTTTTGACGTCACAAATCTGTTGATTCTCAATTGGCGATACAAAATAAAGAAAAAGGGAGATGGTAAAAAGAATGAGAGACTGAGAGTCGAGGGTCATAGCTCACCAAGCCCAAGCGAGAGAACCCCCTCTTATATTATAAATAAGGTAGAGACATACCAACCAACACTTGATGTCTGTCTGCTATATCATTTCGTCTTGGACAGTTGATGTCAAATATTCAATTAAAATAATCTAGTGTTCAATTTTTAAACAAACAATTTAGTGAATTGAGTTAATTCATGATATTTCATCATCTTCAACAGCACGAGGTTAAAAAAAATTATTGTGAGTGATGAATTTGATTTTTTAAATAAGTTTATTAATTTTTTAAGAAAAATTTATCAAAAATTTATGGATTTATTGAATTGAGAAATGTTGATAAATTTTTAGACAAGAGTAAACATTGTTTAGTAATTTTTGATGCATTTGTGGCAATTGGTTTACAAAATGACTCTTTGAGTTTCACCGGTTTGTATTCTCAAGGCTGTCTTTGTAATTCCAGCACGTCGGGCACTCGTCCGTATCGGTCAAGGTGACACGTTTTACTTTCCAAATTGCTGTCTTGGGGCACATCCTTTGTGACGGGGATTTAATTCAATTTTAATTGTTATTGAATTAACGAGTGATTTAATTACATCTGTTGAAAATAGTCATTATGATAATACATGTTCGAGATTAATTTTTTTTTTCAAGTGAAATTATGAATCTTGTGGCGTGATATTATCATCAGTAGTGAAGATATTTTTATTAAATATTCGTTTATCTCATAAACTATCAATTTTAGGAGAAAATGTCAAAAAATCTTTTTTGAAGGTAAGAAAATTTTAAACAAAAAATGTCTTTTAACATTTTTTTGTAAAATCACTCGGTATTGAGATAATCCTATATTTAGCAAAGAATTTTACTGATTTATTGATGTTATGGTCGAAAAATTGTCGAATTTATTTCGTAGAAAATTTGAAGATGAAAATATTTTGATTAAATCTCAGGGGCAGAGGTTATCACTGACTTTGTAGGTAGTAGACGTTTGGAATAGATTAATCTCCATAGAGATGGTAAAAAGTTGATGGAAAAACAATTTTGCGGATGAGAGGATACAATTTTATTTGTGTGAGTGTTTGTTAAGTTGAGGATCTTACGAATGTTGTTGAGGCTGATGATCAATGTCATGTTATATCAGTTTTTCTGGTAGTCATAAAAATTTTCTATTTCAAGGTCAAGTGTTTTTGACCTCATTTGTATCATAAATTCGTAAAAGATCATCAAAACGTGAAAACTCAACTATGAAAATTTCCTAAATATCACATTATCTCGATAATGAGTGAATTTATAAAGAAATATCAAAAGACCTTTTTTGTAGCTTAAAAAATTTTCTACAAAAAATGTTTTTTGACATTTTCTTCTAAATTCACTCATTATCGAGATAATCCTAGTTTTACTACTTTGTAAATCGTATCCTTTGTCACTCATGATTTAAAAAAAACCCAGTGATTACGAAAATTAATTAATAATTAATTATTAATATAGTCAATGATTTCCGTTGATACACAATGAGAATTAATAACAAATAAATGATTAAATAAATGTCCAATTTCCACAAAAACATTACATCCATCATTCAACGATGCGTGACACGCGTCAAAGCCATACAATAAAATTAGCAGTCTTGCACGAACCCAAACAAAACATGCAGTCACTCAGAGCCTATGGAGCACTAGAGAGGGAGTAAAGACAACAGATATATTCCATCAATCGTTTACTGGCTCCTCTTATGATTTTACGACCCCACCGGAGGCCAAGAAGCGGGGACCCCACGTATAAGTACAGGGAAAAAATCACTGGCATCAGCATTTTTATTTTGTTTCAGTCATCGACAACATTCTTCAGACATTATTATACTTTAGTTGTTTCATATCGTTTAACTTTCAACATGGATTATATTGTAGAGAGTGAGTACATATTTTTTCATTCACAAGATGATTAATTTATTTATCAATTTCAAAGTAAATTCCATCATTTTTTGAGAAGAAAAATTTTTTAAAAAATTTTTTGTAGATGAAAAAAATTTTAAACTAGAATAATCATCATACCATCACCCATCGATCGATATTCAAAAGTTACACAATAGCTGAACGAATCACTCACTTGTCCAGTAAATAATATATTTTAGAAACAGTAAATATTTTATCATTTCATTGAGTCTAAAAATTTCAACTCTATTGGATCACAATTTTCATGATATGAATGAAATTTCCGTTTATCAGATTCTGGAATTCAAGGTTACTGGAGTTATTGGAGAAAGAAATTGCGTTTGTATCAAAGAGATACAACGGTTATTGGAGGATTTTTATTTCAATATCATTGTTCTTAATTACCAATTATTTTCATAATCACATTGCGAAACGATGGTTTTATGTTTACGGTGGCATTATAGGCACTTGTCGAGTTGATTGTGCTTCATTAAATTGGTAAGGTAAGCGGAATGGTTCTAGTGATTTTTTTTTTTTTATTGGAATTGAGATTTAATCAACATTCTTAGGGATTTTCATAGTTTCTATATTTTTTATTAGAGTCAATGATTACTGTTTTGTTGATTATCTCGATAAATAATTATTTTATGAGAAAATGTCAAAAGACATTTTTTATTGCTGATAAAATTTTGAATAAAAAATGTCTCTTGGCATTTTTTCATAGAATCAATTGTTATCGAGATATTTTCGAAACATTTTGTAAAATTTAAAAAATTGAATTTTTATTTTTTTTGAAAAAATTAGTTAATTAATTTTCTAAAATGTTTCGTCGTGTTCTTTTATCTACTTAATATTTTATCCTCTTCAATCCAGTAAAATCCAAATAATGGGTGATTTTTCTTGGAAGTATTCCAACATTTGAGTCCCTTGTTATGACACACTCGATCCAATAGCTTTAGAAAGTCTCTCGGGATATTGGCCAATAACATTGAGAACCGAAAATCATTGGACGATTGATGTTTACCTCGGGATCAGGTCGACCTTTCGGTTCTTGCGTGTTTTCATACACTTGAATAGTTATAAAAAAAAAAATTCGACCTTCACGCATAATTATGAATAGTCATTTAAATTAATATAAATTCCAAATTATTATATTTTTGAGTGTTCAACGGAAATTAAATATTTCAAAATCTTACCCCATTAGGTTCACAATTTTTTCTTACCATTTTTTTTTCATTTTTCTCAATTTAAAAAATCAATTGCAAAAAAATAAACAAGAGTCGATTATTAAGTATTGATTTATCTCGATAATTATTGACTCTAGAGAAAAATGACAAAAGACATTTTTTGTTGGAAATTTTCCGAACTACAAAAAAGGTTCTCTAACATTTTCTTCTAAAATCACTCGTTATTGAGATAACTCGTCATACAATGAAACGTAAAAAATCAAATTCATCATTTTTACCAATTTAATGATATTTTTTTACTATAAAATTGTTTAAATATCATTTTCAATTCTTCAATGAACAAATAATTACGAAATTATGGCGAGGTTCATTGCGCAATGGCATTTAGACAGTGTTCATTCACTGGCCAAGCTGAATCATCCTGTGAGCCTCATGCCGAGTTTATAGAGCGTGCAATCAACAGGATTCTACCGCGATAATATTTCCTGGATAATTATCATAGCCACAGAGATAAATAAACACAGAGAACACAATTTTTTTTTTTTTTTTTTTGATCAACAACTTATTTCTTATTAATTCTCATTTCATAATTTCTAAAATTTATGAAAAAAAAAATTACCCGTTTTGCCCCATTGATTTATAAAAAAATAACTGGGGCAAAACGGGTGGTTTTTGTTTAACAAAAAAATTGTTCACGTCTTGATTAATTAATATTTTTTTCTTCTGTGAATTAAAAAAAAAATGACGGAAATGGAAATCATTCCAACAATTGATGAAGGAATTGAGAGAAAAATGGTCAAGGTTTTGATCATTAGTAGTCCTTGCACCTTGTTCATAAATACGATAATTCTTAATTTGCATAAATACCATTATTCTCCCGATATTGCCCTTCGGCCCGTGACATCATAAAATAAGACACGAAGTGATATTTCAAAGGAATATAATCACTCTGATGATTAAAAAATTACAAATATTCTTGGTATATCATTTGGACTTTGATCGAATGATTTTCCACTCATTTATGAGAATTATTTGAGATATTTTTTCTTTTGTGACACGACTTTCTCTATCTTTCCAACTTTGTTACATTGTTAATCAAACAAATGGCACATTTTGTACTGAATATTGTTTTTAAATATCGAATTATGTCGATAATGATTGATTTTAGGAGAAAATATCAAAAGATCTTTTTTGTTGGAAATTTTTTCATCTACAAAAAAGGTCTTCTGACATTTACCTCTAAAACCACTCATTAAGGAGTTAAACCCATAAATAATAAAAATTGAAAAATTGCAATTTTTCATGTTTTGTTAAATATCAAATTATTTCAATAATTACTGATTTTAGAATAAAATGTTAAGAGACCTTTTTTGTAGAAAATTTCATGACCTCCAAAAAAAGTCTTACGACTTTTGCTCCTAGGATGGCACATTCCGAGATAATTCAATGTTCATCCGACATAAAAACCCGACTGCATCAAAAAAACCCCAAAAAAATGCACGAAAAGTGCAAGAATCTCAAGGACACCGTACCCATAAAACCCGACAAATCCAATATTTTATTCATGACCATGAAATCCCGTAAAATCCTCCGAAAAACTCCAGTTTTTCCAGTCGATTTGGCACGTGCCAACTGCATTAAAAAAACCAGCGAATATTCCAACATTGTGGTATTGCAAAATCCCCATGATGTATTACGATCGATTGTCCTCTTTTGCACGTATATCGATACTATTGCATTGATGTCACCCAATACCACAGATGCCTGAGATCCTTGAAATGGTTGAGCAAATTCGACTATCACTGATATCATCACTGATGCATGTACAATCCTTTGGTTAAACCATGACAAATTCGTCCGTTTGATGGCACTAATTCCAGAGATATTCTCATCATATACTGGATTACATAAACACGAAGGACAGTCAAAATTATCCATCACATACTGACATTAATAATTCAATTTTTTTTTACCTTTTTCTCATTTTTATTGTTTAATATGCCTCTCTCGTTGTTTTCAAATGTCTCAAAAATAAGTACCTCAGAATTATGGTACGTAATTACACATATTTCATCTGTCAGCCACGATCTCACGATATTTACTATTTTTTTAACTTCATTTTTTGATCATTTTAGTCACGTATAGGAGCACTTCGACTGGAAATGAATTAATTATTTTTATGATAATAATTGACTTGAGATATTTTTCACGTTTTCAGCTTTATCTCGAAAACTATCAATTTTATGATAAAATGTGTAATAACTATTTTTGTAGCTGATAAAATTTCCAATAAAAAGTGTCTTATGATATTTTCCTCTAAAATCACTCATTATTGAGATAATTTCATTTTAATAAAATGTGAAAAATGCAGAATTCTCACAATTGTTTTTTTCACATTCATTAATAATAGATTTATCTCCTTAATGAGTGATTTTAGAAAAAAATGTCAAAAGACATTTTTTTTAGCTGACAAAATTTCCAACAAAAAATGTTTATTGACATTTCCCTCAAAAATCACTTATTGAGGAGATAATTTCATATTTATAAAAAAAAAAATGTAAAATTGACTAGTTAATTTGTTTTTTTGTCCATATTCAACTGCAGAAATTATTGTTAACAATATCCCAGATGAATTAATGTTGATGAGGAGCTTAATGACTTCCAATTACGTTAGCATCGATTATCCACACTAGCATTTTCTAGTTTCCAATGTAATTTAAAAAAAAAAAAAGTACAAATGTAACAACTTTGATAAGTTTTTTATCTCTCCAACGAGAGTTAAAATGCTCGGAGCATTCTATTCTCAGTCAGTCGTACAATTTACATTGACAAGATGGATAGTGCACTTTATATAAAAGGTTGTCCATGTATTTTTACTTTTCAATGAATGTTATCATTACAATGTTTTTCCCTCGTATTCACTATTTCGTAATTTTTTAAAAATAATGTACTTGCATTGAATTCAAAAACAGTGAAATAATCAATCGTATTGGAGTGATGTAACTGCACGTTTTTTTTTTTACCAAGGCATGTGGTTAGCATTAACCTTGACTCCTATGGCTGGAGCAACTGTCGTTCGAGGATTATTTATCAATAATAATCAATAAAATTTAATCCTAAATTTTGTAAAAATGACCCATTTTGGCCCAGTATAAAAAAAAATAAATTGTTTTAATTAAATTTCTAAACAAAAAATTGTGGGGCAAAATGGGTAATTTTTTTTAAACAAATTGAAAAAAATGTGAGAAATACCGGGATTCGTTAAATAGATAATTTGCATGAATTTTTATGGTAATTTAACGGATAAATTTAGTCTCAGAATTTTTGCCAATGATTTTAAATAAAATTTTAAAAATATTGTTTTTTAATTAAACGGCAGAATAAATTTTATAACTAAGGGCCATCCGGACTCAATAAATTAAAATTAAAATGCATATCGTCACAAAGAAACATCAGCTGTCAACTATGTATACCAATGCCTCAGTGCAAATGCGTCAGTTGCAAGTCAGTTTATCGTGGAGTGAGTCAACGTTATATTATTCGCATTATCGATGGCTACCGTTGGTACATAAAAGTATTACGAGAGCTGATTGAATTATAATATGGAGATTTATTATTTTTGGAGGTAAAAATTTAATGAAACGTAAATTTTTTTGTTGATTATAGAAACAATGCTTACGGATATGGATCAACTGCCGTCCATTCAGCTCGGGGACTTTGTCCTTCAGTTTGAACTTGGACCACCTAGTGCTGAAATACAAGAAGTTGCGAGAAAAGAACTCAGAGAGACACCGGAATTACAGAGACAAGCTATTTCTGAATTTCGAGAATTACTCAAAAGTGAGTTTATTATTAATTAATCACGATATAATTAATTTATCGAACGTTCTAAAACGTTTTATACATTTTTCCATTTTTTTCCAATTTTAAAAGAAAAAATAGATTTTTAAAAAAATTTTTTAAAGTGAAAATTAGTAATTCAATTTTTTACACATCATTAAATATTGAATTATCTCGGTAATGAGTGATTTAAAAAGAAAATATGTAAATACCTATTTTGTTGAGAATTTTTTAAGCTGTAAAAAAGGTTTTTTGATATTTCTTTGTAAAATCACTTGTTATCGAGATAATTCGATATTCAGTGTAAAAGAAAAAAACATCCAGATAAATTTATAAAAATTCATTAATTAATTATCATAAAATTATCAACAGAGGAAACTGATCTCAAATGTCCCCTGGACAACGAATCCTGGTTAATACGTTTTCTTCGTCCCTGCAAATACTATCCAGAGTCAGCAGTCAAGCTGGTAAAAGAGTACTATGCCTTCAAAGTCAAGCATTCCAATGTTTATGATGGCCTCAAACCATCAAGGGAGAAGAACATATTTGAGCACAACATTTTGACTGTTTTGCCGAATCGTGATCAGCATGGTCGTCGTATATTGATCATTGAGCTTGGTAAAAAGTGGAAGCATAATAAAGTATCGTTGGATGAAGTCTTCAAGGGAGCTGTATTGTACTTGGAGGCAGCTATGCTTGAGCCAACATCTCAGATTGCTGGAGCTGTCGTTATATTCGATATGGATGGACTCAGTATGCAACAAGTTTGGCAATTTACTCCACCATTTGCCAAGAGAATTGTCGATTGGCTTCAGGATGCTGTACCATTGAGAATTAAGAATATTCATATTGTTAATCAGCCTTATGTTTTTAATATGGTTTTTGCTCTCTTCAAGCCTTTTCTTCGGGCAAAATTGAAGGAAAGAGTGAGTTGACAACAACAAATGATTATTTATTCTATTTTATCGAGTTTTTTTATTTATTTATTCACTTTTTTTTTTGACAGATTATTTTTCATGGAACTGATCGTAAATCACTGCATCAATATATATCCCCAAAATGCCTGCCAGACTGTTATGGAGGTACTGTTTCAATTCCCAGGGTCACTGGACCACAGTGGCTGGAATTGTTGATCATGTGTGATCCGGAATATGATGGTGAGAATTAATTGAATCGTAATCTCTATGAGAGGGTAATTCTGGAGATGATGTAATTGGAAATATCTTTGGAAGAAAGAGATTTAGACAGATTTATCATAATACATTTTTTGTAAAGAATTTTGTGGCCTATAAAAAAGGTCTCTTAATATTTTTCTCTAAACCCATTATATTCAGAGATATTCACTAAAATGTTTTATTCATTGAAAAATTTCTTATTTCAGCAATCAACTCCTATGGATACAAGAAGAAATAGAATATTAATTAATGTTGCCATGGATAATATTGAGAATGTACATCAGCCACTGTGTGGAATTCACCTCTCAATGCATAATAATTTGAAAAACGAGTAGTTAATAATTAATTAATTCTGGGACAAATCGATGGGTCTCATGTATTTAATAATTCAACACTCGATCAAAGAAATTGAAATGTTATCATTTCATCTTGAAAAAACGAGTGTTTTGTTGCTCTTGCTCACTTAATTTAATTGCCACGGTATTATTCGATACTCGGTGCAATCTAAATGTCAAATTACGTTAATCTAATATAAATAATTAGTGTAAGTAAAATTCTGAGTGAGAGACTGGTGATAAATAATTACTTTGAGAGAGAATAATGTGAAATTGGTGAGAGAGTGTGATTTTTATGTTAATTGAGGCACGTGCACTTATTTGAAATTGAATATTATCTACAGTTGAAATAAATTTATTGTTTTTTAAAAATTTATTTATTGTTTTTTTTAAAAAAAAAAAACGTGATTATCTCGACAATGAGTGGTTTTATTGAAAAATGTAAAGAGACATTTTTTGTAGGAAATTTCATCAGTTACAAAAAAGATATTCTGACATTTTCTTCTAAAATCACTAGTTTTCGAGATAAATGCAACTAACAAAAATTGAAAATTCACTGGAGAAATAATTTGAATTGACGATTATTTAAAAATCAATTTATTATCAATTAAAATTAATACAAAGGTTTCCTGCATCCGACTATGTATATCTCAAGCAATGGAATGTTATGCAGAGAAAACTGTAAAAAATAATAATTGAATAAGTACTAAACTTTTGTCACGGTGAATTTTTAATTGCGTGCTCGCAATTTAAAACTGGCACTCGGTTTTAATACATGATTTAAAATGAATAGAGAGCTAAAAATACCCGAAATATATATTCCAATAATAAATTGATCATTGTCCTTGAGTGGATTCAGCCTCGAACTGGTTTTTTAAAAATTTTTACAGTATAAAAATAAGAAATTCAATAAATGTTTTAAAATTGAGCATAACCACTTTGTCCATAATCCCAAGATTATTAACAATTATTCTCTTTCTTCTTGGGATAGCCCAGACTCGCCTCCTCTGTAACAATTCAATCAAATTAATTAATTTTCTTGTCAGAAAAACAATTTCATATTCATAAAATTTTTGTTAATTGTGTGATTATCTCAAGAACGAGTGATTTGAGAGGAAAATGTCAAAGGACTTTTTTATAGCTGAGGAAATTTTCTACAAAAAAGGTCTTTTGACATTTTCTTGTAGAATCATTCATTAGAGAGATAATTTTGAAATTATGGAGATGAAAAAAACATTATTACGCATTTGTGGTAAATTTAGAATTGAAAGGTAAATGTTATGAGCTGTGAGGCCTCAGGGTATTTTTTAATTACCTATGAACTCATCCTCCCAGAGGCTCAGATATT
Organism: Coelinius sp. EB29; assembly: GCA_035578325.1. Lineage (NCBI taxonomy): Eukaryota > Metazoa > Arthropoda > Insecta > Hymenoptera > Braconidae > Coelinius > Coelinius sp. EB29. The sequence continues at coordinate 4,945,121 of JAOZGT010000009.1, read as the reverse complement.
TGTACAGTGGTTCACCAATAGGATCAGCTGGTATGTCAAGCTCTCCGCCGTATCTACGAGGCAATGCTTTAGCATCTATGTGCTTCAATAAAGATGGTCTATTGGTACCGTGGAAGATCACTCTCTTACGTAATTTTTCCTGGAATCCGGAAGACAGTACAAACATCAAGAAAAATGTCATTTACTCTAATAATAAAAGTGTCAAAAAAACGAGACAACTCCAGAATAAAAAAAAATCTGAGATAACTTTCCAAATATCTTCAAAATTACAGGGTTGAGAGAAATTTACCAAAAGACCTTTTTTGTATAAAATTTTATCCTCTACAAAAAAGGTTTTCATAAATTTTCTGATAAATCTACTAGTTTACGAGATATTTGCAAAATAATAAAAACACAATTAATTCAACACTCATTATTTTGCAAATATCTCTCAAACTACAAAATTTATCAAAAAATATCAAAAGAACTTTTTTATAGAACACAAAATTCTCCACAAAAAAGGTCCTTTGAAATTTCCTCTCAAACCCACTGGTACCGGAAATATCCTCAAATCAATCAACTCCAATTTCAATAATATTTACTCACCTGTAAAAATGGTTTGAATATCGCAAAGACCATGTTAAAAATATACGGTTGATTAATAATATGAACACCCTTGAGGCGTACAGGTAGGCATCTCTGGACCCACTCAAGCACTGCACTAGCAAAACTCGGGGTAAAGTATGTCACGTGACTCAGGGAGAGTCCATCCATGTCAAGAATTACCTGAACTCCACAGACCTAATTACAAATAAATAAAAAAAGAAATATATATTTTTTACATTGTAAAAACCTTGTCATGTGGTAATAATATTCAATCAATTTTTTTCCACCTCGCATCTCTTATCATGAAAAAAATCAATGACAAGGATAAATTTTTTCTATTCCTCATTTATAATCAGTGGATTTACCGGATGCATAACTTATTATTACAGGTTTTTGCACAAAATGATGCAATGATGTAAAAACAATAATTACTTGAGTTGTTGGTTCAATTATAGCAGCAGCCAGAAACATCATGACACCCCGAAATATTTGCTCCAGGGATATTTCCTTTGGTTTCCATCGCTTTCCACTCTCTATGAGGATAACTCTGCATCCATCTGCACGAATTGGTAATGGAGTCACTACGCCAGATTCCAATATGGCTCGGTCATTTTTTGGTATCAACTCGTTGCAGATACGAGGATGAATGATTTGGTAACGATAGAATCGCTTCATCTATTTTATTTCAGAGGTCATTTATTTTATTCAGTTTTAACAGATGGTTTTGATTATTTTGTGAATATCTCGAGGGAGAAGGGATTTAGAGAAATTTATCAGAAGACCTTTTTTGTGGGGAATTTTGGGATGTACAAAAAATGTCTTTTGATATTTTTTGATGAATCGAACGGTTTCAGAGATATTTAAAGAAGAATCTGACAATTTTTGTGCAAAATTCAGAATGGTTTATTCTTGTTCGAGATGTAAAAGCGAATATTGAAGAAACTGATGGGTTTAGGGAAAAATGTGAAAATATCTTTTTTGTAGAGGATTTAATGATGTACAAAAAATGTTTATGAAATTTTTTGATAAAGAATGTTATAGGATAATTAAACATGTCTTACAAGTTCAAAAGCTGGTTTAGCATGCCATTTTACGGGTCTCAAAAATTTGCAGAAGAAATAATCGTCATCAGGTACTTTGAGGTCAGGCTCACCTGAAAGTAACAATTCGTCATAAATAACGTAATAGTTAATAAGTTGAAAATTCATTGATTCATATCCCACAATAATAATCAACGTCGGAGTAATTAACATGTCAATATTGAGATGATAAAATTTATCATTTTTCTTCTCACAATTATCTCATAAACCATCGATTTTAGGAGGAAATGTCAGAAGACCTTTTTTGTAGTTGAAAAAATTTCCAACAAAAAATGTCTTTTGACATTTTCACCTAAACTCACTCATTATCCAGATAATTAAATAAAATCACTAAAATTATTTTTTGCTCTCAAATTACAAATTTACATTTGTTATTTAAAAATTCTAGAAAATTCCCTAGGTCAATTTTTTTTTAATTTTCTTGTTCAACGAGAAATCAAGATGAAAACTGATAGTTAAATAAGGTAAAAATATACGCAAAAAGTGACTTGGCAAAATTTAAATTCATTGATTTGCATGACAGAAATGGAAAAATTGGAACATAAAAGAACTTTAATACTCTTTAGCAGTTTAACTGCAAATGGAACGGTTTATATATTCTTTCGACATGATAAATTATCCAAGTTTACTGAGAAAAGTTATTCAGTGCATAACGCAATGTGTGAGTATTTTATTATTTTTTTTTTTCTTTAAAATTTTCGACAATTTTTTTTTAATTAAAAAAAAATCAACTAATTTATTTCTCTTAGATCATCAATTCTGTGTTGACTTTGAATATAATTCCATCAGGAATTTTCCAGAAAAATGAATAAAAGATTGCATCAATTATAAATTCAAATAGATTCAAATATATTTAATTACGTTCATTGGGAAAAAAAGAAATTAAATAAAGAAAAATATATATTCAACATTTTATGATCAACCAACGAAAGTAAAAGCATTCGTAAATTGCAAAAAGTCACTCCAAGGCCGTGACCACATGGAGCCAGTGATCGTTACATTAAAAACACATCTCATCGTGGTTAATATTCAGATAAATCTGATGAAATCGTAATGAAAATTTCACACGATAAATATAATTTTTGTTAATAAAAGAATTATCTCGTAAACTATCAATTTTAGGTGAAAATGTGAAAAGACATTTTTTGTAGAACAATAAATTTCCAATAAAAAATGTCTCTTGATATTTTCACTTTAAATCACTCATTACCTGAATAATTTAACATTTATCAAAATTTCACTTCTCAACGGATTAATTTCCTGAAATAATTCCCCCCCCCCCCCTTTAATCATAAACAATACGTACCTTTAATCAACTCTCTCATTTCCTTGAGTGCCTGTTCAACAACTTCCGGCTTCTCTCTCAACTCATTCTTGGCTTTTTCCTCTAATTCCGGTGTCAGGCCCTCGGCCTCCATTTGAAATATCGCAGTGCCGATTTTCAGAGGCGGTACTTTCTTAGATTTTTCCACGACTCTCTCGTAGAATCCCACGGACTTAATACTCTTCTGAGCGTACATTTTTGCTCTTCAAGTCCCCAAAAGAATTTTTCAAAAAAAAAGAGATCGGTATCGATTTTTTTCAATAAATCGACAAAATCAATCGATCAAAATAAATAAATTACTCTCAATAATCAACAAATTTCAACATTTGATTGATAAAATGAATATAAACTTATTCCGGGTGTATAATATACCGATGTCGACGACCGCTTGTTCGAGTCTATGAACTTTCGAAACTTGAAAACTTGCACAAACTAAAAAATCTCAAACATTGATTAATTAATTAATAATTTAAAATTAAAAAAAATTGAAAAATTTAATTATTGATAAATCAGGTGGACATGATTGAATAATCAATAAAAATTGTCGATTTCTCCCGCATGAGAAATCACTACAAACTGGAGGATCGAGTGTATCGCGATGGCAGTCGAGAACTGGCCGACAACAGCAAAAGCGAATAACCGGTCGCGGGAAAGTCTCCCACCTCCATTGGAATACTCCAGTGTTGTTTAATTCTGTGGAACGCCTACGGTTTTAAACCTCACTTGTATCAGTATGTTGGCTGACAGTATAAAAACTATATTTGTAGTGGTTGAGGAGTGAATTAAAACGAATGAATGGAATATTGAACGAGGTCTAGGTGTCAAGGCACCATCACCAGTGTTAAACAATTCAATCTGATTACAGTTTATTAATTTTTCGATAATTTACCATCATTTTTGTTTCATTGTTGTTGGAGTAGCTCAATGGATTTATTTAGAGGCTTATTTTTCTTTTAATAATTTTTTTTCTATCATTTCAATGTATTTGAATATTTCAGTTGCAAAATCCATTTTCACATATCATTAAATATCGATTTATCTTGATAACTATCGACTTTAGAAGAAAATAGCAAAAGACATTTTTTGTAGCTGAGACAATTTCCAATAAAAAAGGTCTTATGATATTTTCGTATAAAATCGATAGTTATCGAGATAAATCGATATTTAAGGAGATGAAAAAAATCGGTAATTCAGAATTTACGATTTTTCTTAGGAAATTCATTTGAAAATCTCTAGAAAAGAAATTATTTTAAATTTTCAATTTAAAATAATAATAATGATAATAGGAAAACCCATTCTATTTTTTTCTATCTAATTTCTTTTCTATATTTCTTTTGATACACTCAATTTAATGATGATAATAATATTCAACAAAAAATAAAATATTCTGCATAATTAAAACTTATCGACTAATAATTTTTCCTAGGTATTTTTTTAATATTTTTTGTGTCCTGCCACTGTCAACTCCCATCTTGGTTCATTTTTTTATAATAATTGTGTTATTCTAGTTTTGTTGAAGTGATGAGAGTGACTTTTTTAGGGTTGAGATGTGTCCTTGCGATAGCCGTAGGTATTCCAGGCTAGAAGAAATTGATGAGAATTTATTTTTAAAATTATTTGAGACATTTTTGGAGTCATTTTCCGGTTTTGAGGGGCAAAACGGGCCAACTATTTTGGGATAATATGACTGATAAACGAGTGTTTTTGTCTAAAATTGTGAGAAATTTTTTTTTTTGCTCATAAAAATTTGAAATATCTATTTTGAAAATCATGAAATTCTTCATTAAAAAATGCTTTTAAATTTCTTTTTCAGCTATCTACATAATTATCTGCAAACCGGTCTTGAACCCAGAATCGTCATAATGTCTCCGTTATTTACCGGCATTACCGTAAATTTTCCCAGCAAATTTTGTTTTTCATAGTCTCGAAGTTAAAATTATTTTTTTGAATATCTCCAAAATCAGAAGAAATAGACGAATTTTCAAAATAACCTTTTTTGTAGAGAAAATTGAGAGCTAGAAAAAAAGTCCCTATCAAAATGCCTCTATCTCCTTTCAATTTGAAGATAATTCGAAAAAACTGATTTTAAAAATTGGGATTTTCAGTAATAATCAAATCGATTGTGTACCATTTGTTAAATATCAAATTATCTCAACAATGGACGTCTTTACAAGAAAATGTTAAAAGACATTTTTTGTAGAGAATTGCATCAGCTACAAAAAATGTCTTTTAACATTTCCTCCTAAAATCACGTATTTCCGAGATAAACACAATTTAAATTTGCATTAACTATTCACAAAATAATGAATTAAAAAAAATGTATTATATATCATTCATTCATCAATTATCGTGATGCTAACGTTTCCATTGTGACTGGAAATTCACCTCGTTTAAATCTAATTAAAATCAATATTATTGTCTTGAAAATTTGTAGAGAAATGTTCATTAATTGGAAATTCTCCAGCAGAGTTGAGTAATTAGGAAAGTTGTTGTTTTGGGCAAATTTAGATGGGTTATTGGTACCTTTGATACTGTCCTCACAACCCTGGAAAGCTGGAAACCAATCGGCAGCTGTGTAATCGATCTCAGGAAGTTCACCACCATAATTCTTGGGCAAGTGGCTGGGGGCCATGTGGGTGTGCAGGGAGTTCATTTTTGAACCGTGGAAGTACATACGTTTTCGCAATTTTTCACGGATAAAGGGCTTAAACATTCGCCAGACTAGGTCGAAGAGGAATGGCTGCTTTACTATGTGAACCTGTTGTAATAATTGATTTTTAAGAATTTAAATTCAATTTTTTTTCGAAAATCGTAAAATTTAACAAAACACTATAGATTGTTTTGTAAATATCTTTGGAACTAGTGAGTTTATCGAAAAATATCATAAGACCTTTTTTGTAGATTATACAATTTTCTATAAAAAAGGTCTTTTGTCATTTTTCTGTAAATCCACTAGTTTTAGAGATATTTTCAAAATAATCTGCAAATACCTGAGAAAGATGAATGATTAATCGAAAAATTTACCTCTTTCAATCGAAGTGGCATAGCATCCTGAATAAATGATAATAGTCTCATACTGAATGATGGTGTAAGACCCATCACCTGTTTCATGGAGAGTCCCTCAAAGTCCATGATAACGACAACACCTCTCACCTGCAAAAGAGAAATAATATTTGAATATTCCGTAATACTTTGTGTAATAAATTGCCCACTTAATTTTATTCTCATCTGTGAAATATTTTTACAAACAATTTCTACATGTCAGAGTAAATATTCTCACGGTAAATATTCAGTCATCATCAAAGTGAAGATTATCTCGAATGTTTTTTTTCGAAAATCAATAACGAAATAATAAATTCGATTTTTTGTCTCGTTAAAAATCGAATTATCTCGATAATGAGGGATTTTAGAGGGAAATATTAAGAGACCTTTTTTATAGGTCATAAAATTTTCTACAAAAAAGGTCTTTTAATATTTTCTCTTGAGATCACTCGTTATCAAGATAATTTGATTTTAAATGAGATGTTAACAATTGAATTTCCTGTTATGTTTTAGCATTTCGCTATTTATTGTAGATTTTATGTTAAAATAAATAAATAAATAAATAATTTAATTAAAACTCGATGTAAATTGAGCTTTAGACATATAAATTATCAAAAAAGGTAATTCGCAGGTCGAACTTTGAACCAATCTATATCTTCCATCCACCGTATCTCTGTCTTATCACAAATACGGTACAAAGTACAATTGTATTCTCATAGAGTGTCAACCGAAGCTTATCATTTATTCAGCTCCAATTATGTTTCTAAATCCATTCGAATATTTTTTTAATTATATTCTTATCACTCATCTCTCGAATGCAATTCTGTAAGTCTTGATTATTTCATTGATATCTCGAAAACTATCAATTTCAGTGAAAATTATCAAGAGACCTTTTTTGTAGAGCATAAAATTTCTCATAAAATATGTCTTATGATAATTTTTCATACATTTCTTCATTTCAGAGATATTAAGCAAAAAAGATAAACATTTTGCAATTTAATTATTTTCATTGCATAATGAACTTTGAATCAGCCAAAAATAAGTGTTAATGTGTGTAGGTTTATTCAAAAATATAATTTGTTTGTATTTAAACACATGAATAAATAATTCACCTGTGTCTCAGGCTCCAAAAGTGCCGCTTCGTGGATGAGATAAAAAATTCGAAACATTGAATCAGCATTGACCTTGGAGGGATCCCATGTCTTTCCAGCATTGACAATGAGGACACGTCTACCTTTAGCATCTCTACCCTTGAGTACATTGACAACATTATTATCAAATATTGCTGTTCTTTCATCCATAGGCATCAGATTGTCCAATAGTGCGGCATTCTTGACCTTGAAGTCAGAAATACGCTTCATAAGAGCATATGCACTCTCTGGATAATATTTACATGGACGTAGAAATATTATTAGAAAATCATCGTCTGTTCTGAAGTACATTGTTTCATCCTCTACAACCATAAATAATGAACAGAATAAATTAATGTAATTATTGATTGTTAAAAAATTGGAAAATAGTTTTTCTGGAAATATCTCAGGATCTGTAGGAGATATTGAAATTTTAGAGAAGACCTTTTTTGTGGAAAAAAATGAGATCTACAAAAAAGGTTTCTATCAATATTTCGATATCTCTCTTAGATTCAGAGATTTATTCCATTTTCTTCTCTCAACTACTTAATTAAATTAAATAAATAATAAAATAAATAATTAATAAGATAAAATTCATCTAACAATGATAAACTTCAAGGACTAATATTCTCCTCAATTCTCACTGTCCAACAGATGATTTCATCCTCTCATTGTTCCATTGTTTGATAACCACAATCTCCAATTTATATTTAACATGAAAACCAAATCATTTTCATAAAATTCACTCACAAATTGATTCGAGTTATTCTCATGTTTTCATTGTTTGTCTTTGTGAATAAAAAAAATGGTAGATTATTGGAGGATTGCGTGACCATTAGTGGAGATGAAATGGAAATTGTCCGGGTAATTTTACAATGGAAATTACATTTTCGTGATTCTTTTATTGAAATTAAAAAATTCTAGAATTATTTCAAAATCAAAAATTGAATTATCTCGAAAATGAGTGATTTTAGGATAAAATATCAGAAGAGCTTTTTTATTGAAAATTTTATGATCTACAAAAAAGGTATTTTAACATTTTTCCCTAAAATCACTCGTTATCGAGATAATTCGATATTTAATCGACTATTGTTGTCCTTCGACACTTGACTGCTGAATTAATGCAAAAAAAATTCCATCTTTTATCAAAATTGCCAGATGCAGATAACCACATGACCTATGCAGTCCTCGTTCCTCTGATTAACGAATGTTTATTGAAACAAATAATTCATTGAAAAATTGTTATCGAGGAATGAATTTCTATTCGAAATATCTAGGATTACTTTAGAGTAATATATCTGATAAGTATATCTGCTCTTGATCAGTGATTACAGATTTGATTTAACCGTTATGTATTAGTCCAAATTACGTAATCACTGAAGAAGAATTAATTCAATTAATTCGTGGAATTTTATCTCGATTGTTATAAATAATTCTCCAACCGATTGTTAAAAAAAAACAATTTTTCCCAGAGTATTTTATAAATATCTCTGGATCTATTGAATTTAGAGAAAAATGTCAAGAGACAATTTTTCTAGAAAATTAAATTTTCCACAAAAAAGGTCTCTTGATAAATTCCTCTAAACCTCTTTATTTCAGAGATAATAACAAAATTATTCATTCCAGTTATTTAACTATTAGATTTCTTATCAATTAAACAATTTTTTTAAAAATGACAATTTACCTTCAAGAAGTTTTCGTAGACTTTCAATTCCACTTTTAACATTTTCCTCAATTTCTCGGAGTTCTTTGACAGCCAGAGCTTTAGTCTCCTCATTGAGAGGACCAGATTCAAGTTGAAAGGCCATTTTACAAATTTAATTAACTAGAAAAAAAAAATAAAAATAAAAACTCAGTAGAGATGCTTTCAGCAGGACGTACACGACGAATGTGCTCTTATTTGATACTTGGGGGAGGCTCTACTTGATCATCAGTATCTCCAATCTTTGACCATTACAAAGTCCAATCGGATCTCATGGGATTGGGGGCTCTTCACTCCATTCAACTCTTCACGAATGAGAGAACAAATGTACAAACTTTAGTCATCCACGTCACCCCGCAGAGGCACTTTGGATCCCCTCTTGACAGATTTTCTGGTGTATATTGATAACCGAAGAATCAGTTTTTTTTTTATTTTATCATTCGTTACTCTTTTCCATCAACACGTTTCCATTTTACGTTTATCTCAGTTAGAGTTGAGTTTACGAGGATTAATACACGTTTTTATACTTTAATCAGTGATCATTAATTAATTAATCGAATGAGATTATTTTCACCTGATGATTTGGTAATTTTTTTTTCTTTTTCTTCTCTCTCAGTTCTCTTTCTAATATCTCTGAGTGTAAATATCGGATCTTTGGGGGTGGATTAAGGGTGGGAGAAGAACAAAATTAATTACTTCAATTTTCTTAGATATTTTTATTATTTTTTTGACCATTTTTTCGAGTAAATTAAGACAGTTCTAGATCAGTGGAAAATTTGCAAGTTCAATGTTTTTTGTAAATCGTGATTATCTCGAGAACTAGTGATTTTAAGAGAAAATGTCAAAAGACCTTTTTTGTAGGGGATAAAATTTTCTACAAAAATGGTCTTTTGACATTTTTCTCTGAAACCATTAGTTCTTGAGATATTCACAAAATAATGTCTGAATCTCTTCATTTTCTTGATATTTACCACTTAATATTAACAACTGATTAATGAAGACCGCATCCTAGGTGCGCTGTCATGGAACTGGAGTGTCTCTGCACTTGGCTCTTAACCAGATTATAAAATCGTAATAATTAACATAAACTCTGGATTATGTTGGTGATATTATGCTGGTAATTTTGCATTATTAGAAATGCGAATGAGATAACTAATCACCATGATTGATTATCACAGTTATGTGGTGAGTTTTTGTTTTTGGACTCCTGATTTATGAACACTTGAGGCTCATTTGGACCTCTGAAAAAGGTAATTAATTTTTTTAAATTATTAACTGTGCTTATTCTGCAAATATCTTCCAAAGAACGAAGAATACAAAAAATTCTCAAAATACATTTTTTGTAGATTACAAAATTCTCTACAAAAAAGGTCTCTTGACAATTTTCTCTAAACCCCTTCACTCTGAAAATATTTCCACAAAAGTAAAAAAAAAAATTTGAAGAATGAAGAAAAGAAAAATTGTAAACAAAGTATTCACCCAAAAAATCCCTCCCCCACCCCTTCCACACAATTCAAACTTGATCCATTATCAACAATAGGTAAAACTCCAGAGTAAATCCTCCACTCCAGTCCGTTCCAGTTCGGCCACAAAACCAAATAACACGTGCGCATATTCCACAACATTTCCACACCTTTCGTTCAGTCCATGCGATTTAATTAAAAAAAAAAAAAAAAAATATCCCCCCTGTATTTTATTTGGAGAGAGAATTGGAGCGACGGCGCGTACTGATGTGTCCGCTCTGCATTACCACAAATCTGTCACAATTCCGGTAATAATAATGTCGAAATCCGAGAGCCAAAAAACAGATACAATCGACGGAATCTGGACATTTCTTCAGAGCGTAAGTTGCTGGTGTATTTCAACTATCAATTGGTTTATTACGCTGGATAAATATTGCGTTATCGAGGGATTTGAAGAGGTTATGTTGTCGTTGGAAAACGTTTGTTTTCATGTAGAAAATAATGATAGATTTTTTTTTTTTAGGATTTAGATGAAAAATTGAAGTGAAATCATCATTGTTGGGTTAATTACATCATCAGGGTTTTCTTAATTGAATTATTGGTGATGTTTTATTATTGAATATGTCTCTGAATAGGGTCTTCTTCAGGTACTCGATTGATAGAGAGTTCAATCTCTCATGTTTAGTTAACAATTTCAAACGAATTGACAGTTTTTCTATCTTTGGATTTGAGTCATTATGGATTGAGCTACTATTGCTTCACTGACGTCAGCGTGACTCGGGATAATTTTTTTAGTGAATGAGTGAAATTATTATGCCACTGTCGTGAATCATTTAATTATTGACATGTTTTTGGAATTTATGCTGTTGACTGTGTGAGAATTTAGAGGTTTATCTTGGTAACGAGTGATTTTGGGAGGAAATGTCAAGAGACCTTTTTTATTGGTGAGAAAATTTTCTACAAAAAGTGTCTCTTGACATTACTTGTTAAAATGACGCATTACTGAGATAATCTCGTATTTAAATAGGGGAAAATGTAATTCAGTAATTCGAATTGGACGATTTTGTTGATTTTGTAATTATCTTCTAAACGAGGGATTCTAGGAGGAAATATCATAAGATCTTTTTTATAGCTGAAGAAATTTTCTAAAAAAAATGTCTCTTTACATTTTCTCATAGAATTACTCGTTTACGAGATAATTCCATCTTTAAATAGACTTCAGTTTGTTTTTATTTTTTTTGAATTTTTTATGTTTCAGATTGAATGGAGAGATCCATGGCTAGCACTTCTTCTAATCTTTCATGTTGCGGTTACCATGACTGCCTTAATGACACGAAATCACGCAAACTTCCAAATATTGTTATTTCTTGTATTATGTGAGTTAATGTTTGTTTAATTTATCGAGATAATGTGAGACAATATTTCATGTTATCTTCATGTTTTTTTGGTTTCAGTATTACTGGTTTACTTCTCAGAGAGTATCAATGAAGTGGCTGCAAGTAATTGGAGGTAACTATTATCATTTATCATGTGTAAATACAAATTTGGGAGAATTTATTAAATTCTTCATTTTTTTCAATTTCAGAGTTTTTTCAAGACAACAATATTTTGATTCCAAGGGACTATTTATATCTATCGTTTTTTCTGTACCCATATTGATGAATTGTATGATAATGGTGGTAAGTTAATCTTCGTTAAGTAATCATACTCATTAATTTAGTTAAAATGAGTATCAATCCAAAATGAACAGATAATCCATCTATTTTCATGAATATCTCCAGAAATAAGAAGTTTACAAGAATTTATCAAAAAACATTTTTTATAGAAAATTTAGTGACCTACAAAAAAGCTCCTATGAAATTTTCCCCTAAACCCACTACTTTCAGAGATATTCAAGAAATAAGTTGTTGAAATTCTTTGTATCACTCTGACACTCTCAAATATTAAAAAGAAATTGAATATAAATTATAATTTATTTAATAAAAATAATATTAAATAAATTGTAATAGCAGCAGACTAACAAACAGGAAATTCTCAACGATAAACATTTATTCCCCTTTTTTTTTCCTACATTAACCAAGGCTAACTAAAAACTTCCTCTCATCAATAAACATGAAATTAAAAAAAAAAAAAAAAATCCATTTTCACGTCATTTACAAAGTGTCAATAAAAATATTATTCAAATATTGTATTTAACAGGCAAGTTGGCTCTACCAATCCAGTCAATTAATGACGAGTTTAAAGAGAGCACAATTGCGTCAACAGGCGAAAAATCGACAGGATGAAAATAACACAACAACGCAAAAACTCAAGTCAAAAACTGAGTAAAATTTGTCATTGCAATCATCTAGTCATGTTCATTAACAGATCTAAAAAATTTCTACAATTAAGTGTTAAATACTAACGTAAGTGATGCGCCATTTCGATGGGACATTGAGTGTTTATTATTGTCTGGGTATCGGGAATTTCCAGTAAAGAAAGAGGAGAGGCTGAACAAGTTTGCAGAGATTTTGGTTTTTTTTTTTTTTGTTCGAATTGAGAAGAGAGCAAAGGTGAAATATGTGACTTATTAATTATTAATCAATTGGCTCTACTAGTTTGTATATCATGTTTGTACATTTTTTAAACAGCCCATTGTTGCATAATAATTATAGGATAATTAAACACATCGAAGTCGTACTGATTTCGATTATTCTAAATCATTTAATTAGATTTCTTTTTTTCAATTTTTTAATTCTAAATTGTTTGATTCTGCAGTGAAGTTGGAAATAATTTTGTAATAATTCAATTATCTCAGTAATTAATGAATTTAGGAGAAAATGTCAAGAGACTTTTTTTGTTGATTATTCAATTTCCAACAAAAATTGTCTCTTGACATTTTTTTGTAAGATCAATCGTTAACGAGATAATGTAATAATTAATTTTCCAATTCACTGTTGAATTGAGTACATGTGTTCCAACACATTCCTGCGGCTTTTTAATTGATTTTTACCAAGAAAAATGGCTATAATCAGAGGAAAATTTAACTATTAGGGCACAGAAGAGTTCTATGTACTTACTAATATCGCTGATTTTAAATATTTAACGTAAAGAAGAGAATGAGAAATAAAAAAAAACATCACCTACTATTTTTTTAGGATTTAGTCAAGTACTGAAGGATTTTTCATCCTCATTTTAATAACGAATTATTGTGTTCCTCTTCCTCAATGATTTTTCTTTCTTTCAATTTTATTTCTATCAAATTGTTACGGAGTGAAGAGAATCATTGTAATTATCAAGTCGAGTTTGCTGAAAAAAATGAAACAAATATCTTTATTTATACAAAAATTTCTTATTTTTCGTTGTGTTCTTCATTCAACATTCTTGCCTTTTTTATTGTGTAATTAATAAAAAATATTTATGCATAAATTTTCTTATTTAATTTTACAAAAAAAAAAAAAATTAAACAATTGAAAAAGAGTCATGAAAAATAAAAATCAAAATCCTTTCAAATAGTTTTATGTAGATATCTCCGAATCCAAGAGAGATAGACAAATTTTCATAAGAACCTTTTTTGTAGCCCTAAATTTTTTCAACAAAAAAGGTTTTTACAATTTTCTTCATATATCCATTGAATCACGAGATATTCAACAAAAACAGTTTCCAAACAAATAATCAATTCTCCACAAAATTCAAAATTCCCGCCCTAGTCTGTCCCACTGGCACACCTGCCCCCCGACTCTCCCCCCCCCCTTCCCCACCATTTCACCTATTTGGCGGCACGTAGACCCCGGTGTATGTTTGCGTTGCTCAGTGATCACAAACTACCCCTGAAAATTGCATTCCTCATAACTAATCAATCAAACTACCAAAAATAACCCCAAACCCATCACCTTGACTCCCCCCCCCAATTCCTCCCACCATCTAAATACTCCCTCCCAAGTGTCTAACCCCTAAAAATCACTCTTCAACCCTAAAAAAAATCTCGAAAAAATAAAAACGTTACGAAATCGCCAAAAAAAATGGAAAATCCAGAGGAAGTACTTCAAGCCCTCGACGAGTTTCAAAAGCTCCGTCCCTCAGAAATACCTCGTGAACTAGAAGATTACTTGTCCTTCGTGGCAAAAACAGGTGATCCAGTGTACCAGTGGTCCCTGATAAAGCCCCTATTTCGTGAAAAATTAGTGCGTGTAATGACAGACTTTTACGAAACCTCACCAACCCTCGACCTAACCCCAAGTCCCAACATTGAGCAATTCAACTACGACAGTATGAAGGGCAATCTTCTTGACCTGTTGGAGTCATTTGCAAATGCTCCATTCACAGTTCAACGTATCTGTGAACTCCTCATATCCCCAAGGAAAGAGTACAATCGAGTGGATAAATTTATGAGAGCAATTGAAAAAAATATTTTAGTTGTTTCAACGAGAGAGCCAGGATCTCGTAGAAGTGAAAATGGCGACAGTATGATTAATGGTTCTATGGACGAGGAAAATCCATCACACGAGGTAGAAATGGACTCATGGGTTAAGGACTGCACAACAAATGTATTACCAGATCCTGAAATTAATCAAAAATCTCCAAAATCAAGTGAAATTGTATCAGCAACATCATCAGTTATTCAAGAAAAATCAGATATCCATACAGGTGTGAATAACTTTACTGAGCTATCAACAGGTACATTGAATACAGTGAATGATGAAAAAGTTGATACAAGTGATGTTGATAATCTAGCAACACTTCCTGATGCATCTGGTGGTATTGGAGACGCTCCAGAAGCTATTATGAATGAGGATACTAGCTCTCAGCCAAGTTTGGACTCTGAGAGTGATGATAGTGATGTTAATAATTCTAGAAAATTGACATTTCAGTCTAGAGATTTTGGTAAAGATGTTAAGAGTGATAAAATTGATGATGCTGATGAGAAAATAAATGAAGAGTGTAAAAAGCCAGATGATGCTAAAGTTGAAGAGGGTAAATTAAATATCAATCAACATTGTCATCCTGATTTGTCAATTGATGATGAGATTGTTGAGAAGAGGGCTAGGCTTGATGAGGAAATTAGTCCAGTTACTCCAGTTGAATCTGTCAGTTCAAATGCTTCAGATATTGAATCAAAATCATCAGAAACTGAGGAATCTTCTAATGTTTTACCTTCTGATGATGATTCTGGAGTTGATGTCAAACCTGAAGGAACTAAAGAGACATTGGGATCATCAGAGAATACAGAAGTTGAACCAGAACGAGAAGAAGAATCTCAAGAAACAGAATCAATAACAGAAGACTCACAACCAGAACCAGAAGAAATCATCGAAACAGACTTTCAGGAGTTACCAGAGTACCAAACCACCCAGAGTACAGCATCAACAGAGACACTGGTAACATCTCCAAGTAGAAAAGAGGATGAGGAAGAGACACCTAGTGAAGCAAAACCAATAATTGAGGAGCCACCTCAGGAAGATGTTGATGAAATTGAGGATAAGAGTGATGAGGCTGAGGAAACTAGTGGAATTGTCATTCAGGAAGCCATGGAGGATGATGCTAAGAGTGTTAATACAATGGTACCAGATCCAATTCCAATTGTGGAAGAGCCCAAAGAGGAAGCTAAAGCTCCTAGTGATGAAGAGACATCTTTAGCTGAAATTATTGAATCCAAAAATTTGATTTCTGAGGGAATTGAAGAGTCTGAGGAACTTTCAAGGAAAAATGAACCTTCTCTAGAGGTTGAGGCATGTCAACCTGTTCAGGATGCTGTTTTGATTGTCGAAGGGTCAGAGAGTGAGGTACCTATGGAGAAGGGGGAGATTGCTGAGTCTATGGATGTTGACAGTGAGGATGCAATGCCAGTTATGCAGCAGGATGAACCCATGGAGGAAGAATGTGGGGATGGATTGAAAAGTTAATGTATCAAGTTTATGTTAATATGATTATCTCTTTTATGACTTAAATTATTTTTTCATCAACAAATTATTTGACTTGAAATTATCGAAATTAATTCATTCATTCTTTTTTTTTTTTTTTTAAATCGGCTGAGGTCATTATTCATTATTAGAGGAGTTGATTGAGTGGTTTATTGGTGGATTATTAATTTGACATGTGCTCCAATTATTGAGAGAAATTGACAAATTGTTTGTGAGTAATTAAGGGGAATTTTTAGGAGGTGAGAGTTTAATTCAATTGTAAAGTGGTAAACTGTAACAATTTGATTTTTTTCAAGTTGATAAAAATTGGATTATCCTGATAATGAAAGATTCTAGGAGAAAATGTCAAGAGACACTTTTTGTAGGGGATTTAATGAGCTATAAAAAAGGTCTCTTGATATTTTCTTCTAGAATCTCTAGTTATCGAGATAGATGGATAATTAGATGAAGAGAATTTGAATTATCACAGTTAACCACTTTTTTAAGTGAATTATCTTGTGAAATTTTGGAAATTTGATGGGGTTGATACTTACGATAATATATGGAATATATCTTTGAATTATTTTGGTACAATTTTTCATACAATTTACTGAAATAAACAGGTAATCCTCCAATTAATGATAATGATAATGTAAATTTGTATTCTGGTTGAACGTAAATATGAACAACACTGCCTACTTTTTCAGTAAAATGAGAATATTTAATTGATGTGAATGGATATGTGAGTGGTATTAATCAATTTTTTTTTATTACGTTATTAGATTTCTCTTGATTTATCAGGAAATTAATTAAGAATTTTGTGATTCTGTTGATAATTTCAATGTGAAGTGTAACAATTTTTTTTTTTTTTTCATTCTTGTGATTATCTCAGTAATTAATAGGTTTAGAGAAAAATATCAAGAGACCTTTTTTATAGAGAATTTGATGATCAACAAAAAATGTCTCTTGACATTTTCCTCTAAAACCCCCCATTACAGAGATAATTGAAGAAATTTAATCGTGATTTTTTTTTTCATTAAGAGTAATTAATTAATTTCGTTCGTTAATTGACTTATTGAGCATTATCATAAGTATGGAAGAGTGTATCGAAGAAATTGGGGGGTAAATGGAGCATTAAATGAACCGCCAACAGACATTTGTGACGTGATAAACACTCACTGTAGAGTTAAGTTCAAATTGGAACAAAAAATATGAAAATTAAAAAAAAAAAAAACAAAAATTGTAGGACTAAAGGTATGAATAATTTAAGATAGCTGTGTATATTATTTTATAGCAAAATATATGCAGATGATTATTATGTAAAAAACGGTCTTGCTAATTTAAACAAAAATTTCCATTTTTATTAATTATTATTCCTCAAACCTCATTTACAAACAAAATTCACAATTCTCCAACAATCTTAAATATTTAACATGTCATAAGAACACTCAACTGAATGTCTGGTGTTTCACTAATCGTTTGAATATTCCATTTTCGATCTGCATCAACTCATTATAAGTTCCAGTCTCAGCAACTTTTCCTTGATCAAGAACAGCAATATTATTAGCATTTTTTATTGTGCTCAGTCTGTGAGCAATTGTTAGGACTGTTCGTCCTTGTGTTGCACGTTCTAGGGCTTCTTGTACATAGCTCTCACTTTCAGCATCTAGAGCACTTGTTGCTTCATCCAATATCAAGATTTTAGGATTCTGAAGAGAAGAAGAATTAAATAAAGAAATTTGCAGATTAGTTTTATGAATATCTCTGAAACTAGCAGGTTTATGAAAAACCATCAAGAGACCTTTTTTATAGGAAATTCAATTCTCTATAAAAAAGGTCTCTTGACATTTCTCCCTAAACCCACTCCTTCCAGAGATATTTCCAAAACAACGATACAAATGAAAAAAAAAAAAAAAAAAATCTCTCACCTTGATGAGAGCTCGTGCAATAGCAACTCTCTGCCTCTGTCCTCCACTCAACGTGACCCCCCTCTCCCCCACAAGTGTCTCTAGACCATTAGTCATCCTCTGGGTGAACTCCAGGACATTAGCAAGCCTGGCAGCCTCCATCACCTCCTTTTCACTGGCCTCCTCCCTCCCATAACTGATATTCTCCCTCACACTTCCAGAAAATAAAACAGGCTCCTGCGAGACATACCCAATCTGTCCCTTCACCCACACAGGATCCAACTCCCTCAAATCATGCCCATCCAGCATGACCCTCCCCCCAACAGGATCATAGAGCCTCAAAAGGAGAAGAGCAACCGTAGATTTTCCAGACCCTGATGGTCCCACAATCGCATTAATCGAACAACTCTTCAAATGAAGTGAAAAATCTCTCAAAATCCAACATCCTAGTCTCGTTGGATACGTAAAATCAATATGCTCAAAATGAATATCCCCAGACAATGGTTTATCCAGTATAATACCTCCAGAAATAGTTATTTTAGGCTGACGATCGATAAATTCAAATAATCTAGAACTAGCTCCAAGTGCTCTATTTAATTCAGTATAAAAATTAGATATTCCATTTATTGATATTCCAGTGTATCCAGCATAGAGTAAAAATGCTGATAAATTACCAACTGATATTGCTGAATCAGCAAGCATAACTCCACCGTAATAAAGAACTGAGAGAATAATTGCGTATCCTGAGAATCCAGTGAGACCAAAAAAAATACCCCTGTACCAACTTTCTTTGTAGCAGAGGGATAAAAGATCCTCGAGCTTTTTACTGTATCTTTTTATCTCTGTAGACTCTTGTGCAAAGGCTTTTACTGTTCTGATATTACTTAATCGTTCTTCTGCTGTTGTGTTGAGAATTGCTAGACTATTTTGGACTTCTTTGGAGATTTTTTTGATGAATCTACCGTAGACTATTGCTAGGCCTGCTATAGGGGGCACCATTGATAGACCTACCAATGCCAGTTGGGGAGAGACATAGAACATCATGGAAACTCCAGCTGTTGTCATTATTGAGGAGCGGAGACCGTCTGAGATGTTACTTGTCACTGCTGAACTCACTAGTTGGGCATCACCTGGAAGGGAGGAAGAAAATTGTGGATATCTTGAGGAGGAAACGATTTAGGGGAAAATGTCATCAGGAAGTTTTTGTGGAAAATTTTGTAAACTACAAAAAAGGTATCTTGAGATTTTTTGATAGGTATGATGGTTTTGGAGATATTCAGGGAATTATCTGGGTATGAATTTTTGGGATGGAACAAATCACTTGTTTGTTTTTGCTAGATATCCCTGGAGTGAAGGGAGATGGGGAAAATTTTATAGAAATCTTTTTTGTAGAGAATTTTGTGAGCTACAAAAAATGTCACTTGACATTTTTTGATAAATCCATTAGTTTCAGAGATATCCTCAAAATGGAAAAAGTTATTCTATTAAAAATAATTTCTCATTAAATTTCAACTTATTAAACATCAAAAAAATATTTAAAAAATACCTGTTAACCGTCCAACGAGTTCTCCAGTGCTGATCCTATCGAACATCGCAGTCTCCTGGCTCAAAATAGCTGAATAAGCTTTTTTCCTCAAGGACTGAGTAATTCTGTGGCCCGATGTACTCATAAAATAAATCCTTCCAAAATTACAGATTGCCCCAATGATAAAAACTGTCAACAGTCCCAAACTCAACTTGTTCAGATTCTCACTAGTCCTCTGTTTATCTTCAGTATAAATAACATCGATGACTTTACCCAGACAAAAGGGCATTGCCATTGTAACAGCCGAGGAAACAAATAAAAGACAAATTGCTCCAGTCAATTTCCATTTTTCTGGTTTAGCCAGAGAGAATAATCTCTTGAGCTCCGATTTCTTCGGTGTTTTATTTACAATCTTTCCCCCTTTGTCAACAACATCTATTGTTCTAAATCTGAGACTTGTTAAAAAGCTTTTAGCTCTTAAAACACTGGAATTGTTACGATTTCCACATCTCCAAGAGTGAAAAAAACATTTTCGTGTTATTATTAATTTTGTTGGATTTAAAACACTTCTGAATGCCATTAATTTCACCAACATCATCATGTTTTCTTTTTTTTTCTAACTTAATCATAGAATTTAATGATTTCTCTACTATTTTCTAGGTAAAAGTGTTCATGTCATGCAGAAACAATTAAAATTCATGAACAATTACTCGCATTTTTTTTTTTTCTGTCATTTTGAAATGTGTCACTTGATTTTTAGAAAATAATTCATGATTTTTATCTATTGTGAGAGATAAAAGTCATTATTAAATTATTTCAATTGATCTGATAGAGAAACTTTATTGAATAGTATTAGGTAATTTGAGGTTGTCACGAAAATTTAAATAGGTTAGGTGATGTCCACTGGGTCTCCCCCTCTCCCCCCACCCCTTGTTTTGGATTTTAGCCGCAGAAATTTAAATAAAATGAAATTTAAAAACCGTTTCGAAAATTTGGAAATATTAATATAATATTAATTGAAAATTAATAGCTGATTTTTGGATCTAATAATTAGACACATGAGGTGTGTAAATAAAAAAAAAAAAAAAAAATTAAGGCACTTATAAATATTCATGTTTCTCTTTTATTTTTACCCTTTTAACGTGATCCTTGAACCATCACCAAATTTTGAAAATTGAAGAGAGAAATTAAGATTCTAATTAGATATTTTTAATTAATTTATAATTTTTTTTCAAAAGTTTTATGGAAATTTTGAAGATTTTGTGCAAATGGGAAAATTTGATTTTTTTTTTTCTGCAGAATTAAAAATAAATTAATTCCTTATATTAAATAGATGAGAAATTCAATTGATGACAGTTTTTAATTAATCAATTGTGATGTCAAACCATAATTGAAACAGCGCTCGGACAGTGAATAATCTGGACACATGTAATTGGGATTAATTTTGAGATAATTGGAAGGAGATTGTTTCAAGGGAGGTCTGGATCACTCCTCCATGTCCAGATCTCCCAGTTCTTCCTCCAAGCCCTCAAGATCATCCTCAGTGAAGAGGTTCTCGTTTATTGCTAGGGCTTCTGCTCCTTCGCCCACTACAGTCACTGGAATCAAAAATTTCTCAATTATTTCCCTTGTTTTCCACCGATATCTCTGAAACCAGTAGGTTTATCAGAAAATATCATAGTACCTTTTTTATAGCTCATAAAATTCTCTACAAAAATGTATTTTGACATTTTTCTCTAAACCCCTTTCCCTCAAAGATATTCGCAAAATAATCTCTTTACAACCACAATAAAATGTCTGAAACCCCTAAAAAAATATCTAAAAAGAATTTAAAAAATTACCAGAAGCATCTCCATTTATTTCTGGCACCTTGGACCCTATGAGTCTGTTATCCAGAGCAATGGTGATCCCCGTGGTGTCCAGTTCACTCGCCTCCATTGCCAATCTCTCCATATCCAGCTCACGATACTCAATCTTGTCTCCATCCTCATCATCATCATCCTCGTGGAATTGATAACTGTCAATAGCTTCATCTCCATCATCAATACCATCACCAGCTGCCAATTCAGGATTGAAAGAGAACATTTCACGTCCAGATATTCCCACTTGTCTTCCAGCTTTGTAATCATTTCTCTTCTTCTCCTCGTCCTTGATTGCCTTCTCCTTTTTCTCTGAGAGTTTACGTTTTTTCCAGGCTAAAAATGTCTCCAGAGTTATTCTAGTCTGATTAGGACCCAAATTGGTTCTTTCTTTCTCAATCAAATCCTCGAGGGATATTTCATCCTTCTTGTCGGTTTGTTTTTTATCCTTCTTGAGAACAAATCCAGGGGGTAGAGCATGACGATAAAAACATTTGGAGCCTGAGGGACATTCCCAGAACCAACCGTATTTAGATTGCTCCACAGCTGCCAAAAAGTGTTTACAAATCTGAAATAAATAACGAAATATGGAATTATCTCGGTAATAAGTGATTTTAAGAGAAAATATCAAGAGACCTTTTTTATAGATAATTAAATTCTCCACAAAAAAGGTCATTTGATATTTTCCCCTAGAATCATTATTTGAGAAGATAAATGAGAAATTGAGAGTGATGTTTTGAATTTTTGATTGAATTGATTGAGAAAACGTACGATATCGGTGGTCGGTCGGTTTCCACCACTTCCATGCTTCTTCTCAACAACTTGAGCCAACTTTTCCTCATCCCACTTGTCCATAGTATCAGCCTCCTTGTCGTCATCTCGCATATCACAATAGAGAGAACGTTTTTCAGCTTTTCTTTCAATTGTCAAGTCGTGGGAGAATTTACACTTGTCACCCTTGGTACATTGTCCCTGCTTGAAGAAGGCGCATATCACTGACTTTGGGTCAATACCTGTCAACCAAATAATAGAACAATTACAGTTATTACAGAAATCCAAAAATATCCTTCAAATTAACAATTTAAAAAATTTGTTTTTTTTTGTAATCAATCAATTATCTCAATAAAAAATGATTTCAGAGAAAAATATCAAGAGACCTTTTTTATTAAAAATCAAATTCTCCACAAAAAAGATCTCTTGACATTTTTCTCTAAAATCACTCATTACCTAGATATTCAAATAATTACAAAAACGAAAATTCTCCAAATTCACAAATCTCTACTGAATTCTGCAGTTATCCCAGTAAATATCAATTTTAGGGAAAAATCACAAGAAATCTTTTTTGAAAAGAATCAAATTCTCTACAAAAAAGGTCCTTTGACATATTCTCCTTAGATCGATAATAACCGAGATGAGAGCATAATGAATAAAAATTAAACTCTTTAATTTCAATTTAATCAAGACCTTTCTCCACTTTTTGACTCTGGACAGGTTTGAAAAGCAGTGCAAGTTCCTTCGCCTCTAGCAGCTTCTTCTCCTTCTCAAGTTTCTTATCTTTAACTGGAGCAGCAGGCTTCACCTGTTTCTCCACTTGTTGTATAAACTTCTGCTGTTTCGCACCTTTTTTATTCTTCAGACCAAACGTTTTATCCTTAAAAAATAAACAAATTGACATGAAGAAAATGCGATATATATTATCAATATTAAAAAAATCTCAGTTCGATACATGTTGATAAAATCATTGGGAACAATAACTGAACAATTCTCATACCTCAATAACCTTCTCCTTCTTCTTCAACTCTGTCTTTTTACTCGGTGCTGGTGCCTTTTTTGGTGGCATTTTGATGCTTTTTATCAATCAAAAAAATTAACTAAATAATCAATATACTTTTGGGATAACCTTTTATCAGCTAGAGAACAGAAATTACAATATTTCCATCAACTCTTCATTTTTCTGAATATGTTAATTTGTGGGAAATGGTGTCTCGTGCCATCTAGCGTTGAATGATGATTCAGCAGTGAAATACCGCGACAATTCAAATCCACACATGTTCGAGAATATTTTATTCGGATTCTTATGTTTTTTTTTTTTTATGAATTGAACACAGCAATATGAATAATCTGTCACTGAATTCCAATTATTTAATCATGAATGAAGAAGTTTATGATATAATTACTTGTTGTGAGCTCAAATGATTAGAAATTATGAGTAAAAATAGTTCAAAAAATAAGAGAGATACTGTATTCAATTATGAAGATGATTTTTCGTATGAAGATTTCGTGGAAGAGGTGATTCCCGATCACTTTGTCTTTCCAATGGAATTGAGCAGTCATTTGAAGACCAAAATTCGTGTAAATTTCATTATTTCGATTTATTATAATTATTCATTGTGTTGATAATGGTTTAACGATGGAATATTTTTAAAAGACAGAGTCATATCGCAGGATATCAAGTCAGAGAACGGTTCGCTGCGTCGAACTCTCCAGGAAACTGAAGAAAAACTTGAGATGAAAATTAATGAAGATGAATCACCAAAGAATGATGATACTTTGAAGACTGAGGAGGTCAAGATACTCCAGGAGAAGCTCAACCATGTCAACATCAAGTACTCCAAGTGTCAGAACACGTGCCTGACCCTTCGTCATGAGTTGAACAAAGCTCAGAAGGTATTTATTCAAAAATTTAATCACTTCAATTTTATATTTTTATTAATTATTGCATTTATCTCAGCAGCGAGTGATTTTAGAGAGAAAAGTCAATAAACATTTTTTGTAACTGTCAAAATTCTCTACAAAAAAGGTCTTCTGACATTTTCATCTAAAATCACTCATTATCGAGATAATTTCATGAATAGCTTGTCGTTAGAAATCGATTTGTTGGTTTAATTGATTAATCAATGTAATGATTCATTCTCAAGCTCCTCTGCCGTGAAGTGGGAGATAATACGACTGCAATGAGTCTCCTCAATCATCCAGGGGGCTGGAAGGGCAGGGCAGAGCAGATCCAGCAGCTCCAACAAAAAATTTCAGATCTACAACATAAATTAAATGATTCTGGCAAATCTTCGAGATGTTCTTCAAGTGATTTTTTTTTCTCCTAAAATAATAAAATTAATTATGATATCAAAATTACTCACAATATATCATTAATTGCAGTTTCCCTCGACCAGAGAAGTTCATATCGCACCAGAAGCATGGAAAGAGAGAGGAGAACTCAGGTGGAACACTTGGAGAGAGACCTACGACAATCAGAGACAGCTCTAGAGGCTAACAAGAAGAAATTGGAAGCTGCGAGAGCGAGAATCAAAGTACTGGAGAATGAATTGGCTGATTCCAAACGAAATTTAATCATTATGAATGATAGAAAAATCCACGATGATCAATTGATTGAAGCATTAAACGTAATGAAAATTATATTTTTTAAGCAATTTCTGAATTTTCTCTGGGAGATGAAATTTTAATTAAATAAATAATTATTTATGATTCCCTAGGGTCAATTGAGAGCCATTGAGGATAGATACAAAGAGAGAGATCTAGAGTCAAGAGGAAGAATTGAAAAAATGACTCACCAATGTTCGAATTTGAGGAACGAGTTACACTCCTCAAGACTCCTGATTGAACAGCTGCGCAAGAGAATTTCGGAGCGTGAGACTGAAATTAATACACTCAGGTTGTATTTGTAAATATTCTTTTTCTCGTATTTGATACTAATCTTCTGTCTACGTGGAATGGAATAGATCAGACACGGGGAGTAAAATCGACCTGAATTATCGAGATGCATGTAAAAATTTTAATGATTCATCGCCATTGGACAGTAGCAGAAGTCGTCAGGATCCCAATGAATATGTTGTTTTGGGACTAGCTGCTGAGGCAGAGAGGGAGAGACTCATGGAGGTGGTTGCTGTACTAAATCGTCGACTGGATAAAGAAAGGGCTGATAATGATCATGTATCTGTATGTTAACACTGATTAACAGTATTAATTATGCATTTATCTCGATAACTACTTGTTTTAAGAGAAAATGGTAAGAGACCTTTTTTGTAGATTAGAAAATTCTCTACAAAAAAGGTCTTTAGACTTTTTCTTGTAAAATTACTCATTAACGAGATAACTTTATAATTATATTGTTCCACTGAATTAATTATTTGTTAAAATGATTTTTAGGAATTATTGCGTCGAGAGAGAAATAAAATTGTCAAACTTGAGAATAAAATTCAGAAAATTGAGACTGAGAGGGTGGTGAAGCCAAGAGTGAACTCTGGGTACAGATCGAGGTCATCAAAGTCTCTGAATTCGTCTAAAAATAAATTGAATGAGGAACAATTTAAATACAAGTAAGATAATTGTTTTTTTTTTTTTTTTGTATTCTCACCTCTATTTATTATCATCAATTAATCAGATTAGAGCTTCTTGAGGAAGAGAACTTGGCCCTGAAAGCTCGACTGACAACCCTCCAGCAAGAAAAGAGTGAGGATCTGTCGACATACAAACAACTCCTCGATAACTCCAGAAGGATTTTTCACGATTCTTTCAGGTGATTTTCAAGTGCATTAACATGTCCACAATTTTATATTTATCTTCAATTTTCCAGGGGAAAGATAAGTACAGCACATTCAACATTAACTGTCTAAAGTGGAGGAGAAATAATAAAATGAATTAATTTTTTCATTTTTTTTATATACGAATAAAGTATATTTCTTCCTCTCAACAATCTCTCTTATTTTATTTTATGTAACTTGTTTACTTAATCACATTTATACAACCGTATCTCGTGGCTCCTGGGCTGTAAATCCATCTGAGATTCAGAGGATCAACAACGTGATGATTAAATATAAAAAATTCTCTTTAAAATCTTTAGTTATGTCTAGATTTAAGTCTAGAATTTAAATTTCTCATGGATATCTCTGTACCTGGGGCTAATACACGATTTTTCATAGAGACCTTTTTTGTAGGAAATTTAATTCTCCATAAAAAAGGTCTCTTAAAATTTTCCTCTAAATCCACTATTTTCCGAGATATTTGATAAATTAAACATATAAAATAGAATTTCAGGTGAAATTCATCTCTTCAATCATCAAAAATTGTTCAATATCTTCATTAAATCCTTCAAATAATTGAAAATTCATGAATACAAGAAGTAGAACGAAGACTTCCGGTCT
This sequence comes from Coelinius sp. EB29, assembly GCA_035578325.1. Taxonomy (NCBI): domain Eukaryota; kingdom Metazoa; phylum Arthropoda; class Insecta; order Hymenoptera; family Braconidae; genus Coelinius; species Coelinius sp. EB29. Next base: position 4,918,446 of record JAOZGT010000009.1, on the reverse strand, counting down.
CGTCACTTGTTCAATAACAATGGAAAAACAAAATAAAAAGAAGAGAACAAAAGTTGAGAAAGTCCATCGATTGAGAATTGAAAATTCCACATACAATTCATTCAATTGTCTCTAATATAAACTATTCTACATGAATGACAATAATAATGACTGTGGAATCAACCTGGGTATGTTAAAAGTGTCCAAGTGAGAGTCAAATAAATAAATAACTATGAAACATTATTGTAGATGCAATACTCATTGGCTTTGCCAGCACTGTTGTCTCCATTCTGGTTGATAAGAAAATGTCCCCGTGACGTCACTTGGTTCACAGGTATATGAAGCGATGCCCAAGCCACGTCCACGTCACTTGTTACTTAGTTTTCGACAGGGAATACTATTTTTTTTTCTCTCAATTTACCCAATTCAGTTTTTTCCAATTTTAATTTGTGAATTATCAGAAGGTAAAAAAAAAACAAAATGGCGCCAGGTTTGAAGTGATTTTTATTATTTAAATAGATGAATTAAGAGCGGGAAGATCAGTGGTTTTTGAGGTTTAATAAATTCCAATAATTTGAATTTTATTTCCGGCCCATTCTGCCCCGTGCTCCTCCATTTATCCGTTTTTTTTTGGGGAGGAAATGATGTCAGAAGAATTTAGAAAACTGAAAATAAAAAAAATTTTTAACTCATCATGACTAAAATAATAAATCATTAAAATTCAATAGTACGTTACATCTTTTCATGTGCAAATTCTTGGGTTACTGTTACGACAAACCGGCACTGCTCCTCTTCCTCCCTAAGGATTACGTAATGTTTACACGGGCCAAAGACACTTCGAAGTCTTCAAGATGTCGCATAAAAAATTTTTCTAAAAAAAAAAAAAATGTACTTGATTTAGATATTCTTTTGAATGTTTATTGTGGGTTTTACCTTTGTGAGGAAATATTTCATTAGTTTATCTTTGGTATCATTATTTGGTGGTACCTGAGTCTCTTATCGATATTTCTTATCATATCTGAATAACTGATAACGAGTATTGTTGCCTCAACACCTGAGTTTAATGTACGATATATTCTGGGAATTTTTGGGTGTAATTAACGTTTGAATTGAGGGGAATTTATATTGATAATGACCATGTTAAAAGGTATTTTTTTTATTTAGGAAAAATTTAAGTGAGAAATGAGAATTTTTTTTTATTCCGTACAAATATCGATATCTCTTGATATTGATAAAGTCATATTATTCTTGTGGAATTTTACGAGTCATGAACAATTTCTCTGGAATAAGAAATTCTTATCAGTTTGTCATCTTATATTTTATCATCCTCAATCGCCATTTTGGTTAATTCTTTAGTCGTCTGGTGAAATGAGATTAGTCTTCTAATTGTGGATTTATATAATTAAAAATTGATTTTAGGAGAAATTGTCATAATGAATTTTTTGTAGTAAATTTTATCAGCTACAAAAATGGTCACTTGACATTTTCTCTCAAAACCCCTTGTTTTTGAAATAAATTGAAAGTTGTCACCAAAAATAATGAGTCATCAACAAAAATCTATTAATTTCACTTATTATATCATTATCTCAGTAATGACTAATTTTAGAGAAAAATATCAAGAGACTTTTTTTTTAGCTGATAAAATTTTCTATAAAAAATGTCTTATGACATTTTTTTTTTTAACCACTCGTTCTCAATATAATTGAAGGATTAATAGAAAATCGGGGTAATATAATTGAATAAAGTTGAAAAATAATGTTTTAAAGTGATAAACATCGACCTGAATTATTATAAATGAGAGAATGCAAGGCAAGAGTGGCGACACAGGTGAAAATATCATCTGATCAAACAAAAGAGTCGGGGTTATAACTTCTCAATGTTTCCAAGCCAACACTTGTGTGTATGGTAGACATGGGCGGTTCGGGGCTATACGTTTGTTCAGGCATTAGGAGCAACACGATAATCGAGCACTGTTGAAACGAATTTAACGAGTTCTTGATCTTACGTAAAGTGCGTCTCCCTTACTTCCCCTACTTCATGAGTGTTTAGGACATGGGTGGAGGCAGTACATGGGGAATCGACTCTTCACAGATACCCCGTGGAACTCGTGAAAGAATCCTCGTTCTCTCTTCAAGTATTTTCAATTATTTTATTCAGTTTATTCACCACGAAACTCTGAGTAAGTTTAATTTCTATTTAATTTAATTCATTTTTTTTTTTTTTTTCAATTTTATTCAATTTTTATTGTTCAACTCGAGTTAAATTTCATAATTAATTTTTTTTTTTCGATGAATTTTTGATTTTTCAAATCCAATATTTCATTTTATTTTTACAATTTGATTTGTTATTTTTGAAAAAATTGTTTTGGCCTCATTCATATTATTTTCGCAAATTTCCCGAGTGATTTTGTTAAAGAAGAGCCGATAAACATTGAGTAATATAGAGCACGAGTGTCGGCTTTACCGGGTAAGTGATGTTTACCGCGCAATCAGTTGTACGCTAAATGAAAGAGGCGGCTCGCACCAATGCGATAACGAGGAAAATACCTGCACCAGTGAATCCTCACTTTTTTTAATAATGATGCAGAAACAGGAACATTATTGTTTTGAAAATCATTGTGAGTTTAATTAAATTTCAATTTAATGCGATTTTATTTATCTCATGTACAAGTGATTTTATGAAAAAAAGTCAAAAGACATTTTTTGTAGAGAATTTTTTCACCTACAAAAAATGTCTCTTGACATTTTTCTCTAAAATCACTGGTTGCTGAGATAAATCAATAATTAACAAATGATTAAATGAAAAAAAGACATGTCTGTTAATTATCAATTTATTACGATAATGAGTGATTTTAGAAGAAAATGTTAAAAGACATTTTTTGTAGAGAATTTTGTGAGCTACAAAAAAGGTCTTTTGACATTTACTCGTAATTCCTGTCATTTATGAAATATTTGCATAATTAACAAATGATAAATTTTGAGTTACCTCTTCATAACAGGATTCAACTCGTTTAAACGGATAATCATCGACTGATTGAGTAATTAATTAATAATAAATGGCTTTCGCTATGAAGAGAGCTATCCATCGACAGTATGGTAATAATAACACTGTCATGGAGTTGCTCTCTTTGTGGACGTCGCTATAATCATCAAAGGAATATTTTAAATATCAAGGAACAACAATCTTCTACAACCTGTTGTATACCCTTTCCTCAACTCGAGTTGAACAAACCCATTCGCAATGAGGAGTGCGACAAGTGCACAGCAGGCATACGAGACGTTTAGTATTATTCCCCATGAACTCCAAACACCATAAAACAGCTCTCCTTTCATACTGTACACTCCCCAGCACGTATTTCAATTTTTTTTTTTTTAACAAAAAATTCAATTCTATTGTGTAAGTTCAATGTTAAGAAGACGAGAATGAATTTCTGTAATTTGTAAACATTAATTGTTAAAATTTTTAATAAGACATTTTTGTTATTCGTAATTATCTCGAGAATAAATGGTTTTTATGGAAAATGTCACTAGACCTTTTTTGTAGAGAAAAAAAAATTCTAGAAAAAAGATCCTTTGACATTTTTCTCTAGTATTAATGATTACTGAGATAATTCGATTATCGAGAATTGATAAAAATTGAATTGTGAAATATTTTGGTTGAGGAATATTGGGAAAGTAAAAAAATTCCATGAAAATATTTGATTATTTTGTGAAGAGTCATTCGTTAATGATATAATTAACATTAAGGAATTATCTTATTAATTGTCTAGGTAATAATAGCTGTAGAATTCAATTTCTATTTATCGTAAATTTAATTATCATTTTTTTTTTCAATTAATATTCACTCTCATTTCTTTTGTTTGAGCTCAATGTTACGGTGAATTTTATGTAATTCATTATCAGCGCGTGTTATTATGCAAATTTGTTGAGTGTGAGGTTTATGATTTTGTAGAGACAATTGCGAATATTGCACGAGGCACCAGACAGCAAATAAAAGGATTTAGGAGTGATAAATGGAATTAATAAACGACGAGTTCATTTGATTGTGGAGATAAGAATGGCAAATGAGATTAAATTTTTTTTTTTTTCGTTTGAAACAAAATTTTGTCATTATTTTGTGAATATCTTTGAAACTAGTGGGTTTCCTTTCAACAAAAAATGTTATTAATTTTATTATTATTATTAATTCCGGTTAAAATAATTAATCCGTAAATAATTTAAAATAAATTGTCTGAAGATTAAAAAAAAATAAATTAAAGTATTGTTATTATTCTATGAATATCTCCTGAATTATCAAGTTTATGAAAAAATGTCAAAAGACATTTTTTGTAGAAAATTAAATTTTCCACAAAAAAGCTCTTTCAACATTTTCCCTTAAACCCACTCATTTCCAAGATATCCCTAAAAAAACAATTACCAAAAATTTTCATTTTCTCATTTTGTTGAATAAAAAATTAGAAACTCGTATATCCTCATTTTTTCACAAACTTTGCCCATAAACTCGTGCATATCTACCTCCTATTTATAGTATGAAAAAGGAAATAAAGATAGTGGTGCAAATGACAAATATTTATGTATAATTCTTGTATTCAATTTTTCTGTTGAAATCGACTCATCACAAACTAAAAAAAAAAACCTTAAAAAATATAATTCATTCCCCAGAACCAGAATAAAATTTACAAATTGAATTCTTTGTCTTTCTGATAAATTTTCCCCCTTTTTTTTCAACCAGGAAGTCACATATGTGAGGCGATAAGCATGTCTAAGCAAAAAAAAAAAAAAAGCCTCTGGACGTGATTTAAGAAATGAAATAAAATGGGAAATAGTCATTCGATGTCATCCACTGATGCAAACTCCACGAACATCATGTCCTTGTGGTTTTCTCCAGTTGAAAGTAAACATATTTTACTCCAGACAATTGTAATGAGTTTTCCAGCATCAAATGGTTTATTGCACATGTTCTTTCATCACCACAAATATAAATATTTATTTATTTATGTATTTTTCCTTATTTTATTTCTAGTCGAGAGGAATTGTGAAGAGGATGTTTCAATATATTTCACGAGTTCAAACGACTCTTCAGCATTTCCGGTTCAGTTATCTTCGTGTAGAGTCGTTAAAATTCGGGCCACACTCTCGTGTAAAACATTATTATTATTATTTATTCTACTGTCAACCTCAAAAAATGTGTTAAAATATGAGCAAATGCTCTTGAAATAAATAAGAAAATTGTTTTTAATCTAAAAATGTCGAAAAATGATCCATTCAAAGATGACGAGGAATATTGGAACAGCAGTGAGAAGCATTCGTTCAGTTTTGATCAAAATACAGAGGTAAAAATAATTTTTTATGCTATTAAACAATATCAATGATGAGGAACGAATTAAAGACACGTGAAATTTTGTTTTTCAACAGGTAGACAATTTATTTGGAATCTCCAAAAGTGGAACAGCTAAACTTAAAGCAGGAATATCGAATATTGAAGTCTCTGATACGTATTTCAAGTTTGATAATACTCAAACAGACTCGAGACCTTTGTTATCAGTTATTTCTGAAGCTACATTAACAGCAAGTGAATATTTATATATTAAATAAATAATTCAACACTTTTAGAGAATTTCATAAAAATTATCTGTGAAATAATTGAATTATCTCTGTAATTATTGATTTTAAGAGAAAATGTTAAAATACATTTTTTGTAGCTAAAAAAATTTCCTACAAAAAGTGTCTCTTAATATTTTACTCTAAAATCTCTCATTCTTGAGATAAACCCCTGAAAATAAGAAGACAATCTATTTTTCACTTGTAAACTCTAAAAAAAAACACTTTCAATCAATTGAAAAAATTGCTCAATCGACAGTTCTCGAGGCAGACAGGGTGTACCTCCCCGAGGAGAGCCCAGTGGTCGACACCACGATAACCCTCCGTAGGATCCTCCTGGGCCAGCCCTTTTCCCTCGAAAAATACAAATCTTTGATAAACAAAACTGCTCTCTTGGACACTGCAATTACCTCTGGAAATGGTGATGCTATTCTCATAATCATTCTCTTTATCACAAAGACCCTGAAACCATCTCTTGCCCAACGACTCCTGATGGACAGGCCAGATGCAATGAACGTATACATCCACTACCTCTCGACTCGATTGATGATGAATGATATCACAGATTTATTGTCAATGCAAGGGAGATCAATCGATGCAGCCATGACAAATTTAAATGTTATAATTAAAAACACTAGAGACGAAACTAGACTTCTTCAGAAGCTCATCAAGTGCTACAAGACTCAATTTATAAATTCTCCAGAGTGTAGAGAGACTCCCTTTGTCCAGAATTATATTAAACTTCTGGAGTGGAAGGCAGCACTGAAGAATACAAAATTTCAGGAGGATTTTGAAGCCAATTTTTCGGTTCTCGATTGCCTCAGGTACTCTTGCAGGGATCACTGGGGAGCACCTGATGGTGCCCTTGTGTCACCGAATATCCTTCTTCGTCAGCATGAGATTACTCCCAGACAGTATCAGAAGGTCGCACTGGAGTCCCGGGTGGCTGCTAAGGCGTGGGAGGAAATTGATAGCTTGTTGTTGTCTAAGGTCAATAATGTTTTTGTTTATTCTTGAATTATTGGGAGAATGGAAGGTATTACACAAAAATTGTAAGAGACCTTTTTTGTAGAGGAAAAAATTTTCTATAAAAAAGGTCTTTTGATAATTTTCTCCAGGATCACTCGTTCTTGAGATAATTCGATTTTTAGATCGAGGATTTTAGAAAATGAAATGAATTTCCATTCCACAATTATTTTTATCTCTCCATTACTCAAGAAAATGTCAAAAATTGTGTAAAAATACTAATTTCAACATTTACGAGTGTCCCAACAGTTACCACACGTTCAATAGCTCAAACTTATTACCCGCATGAGAATATTTCCATTAACTTTACAACTTGTTTCGAGTTACAAAAATCAGATGAATGATGTATCTCAATAACGAGTGATTTTATGACAAAATGACAAGAGTTCTTTTTTACAAGAGATTTCATTCTCTACAAAAAAGGTCTCTCGATATTTTTCTCTCAATCTCTTCCTTTCCAAGATAATTGCCAAATAGTCTGTCTCCCTCATTCCAATAATTAATCAATTCACAGGGATGGCTGGGAAGTCAAAAATTACAGACTAATTTGCCAATTGAAGATGTTTTGAAGATTCTGAATAAAGGAGAAGCACCAACAGCTGTTCTAGACAAATTTCTGAGATACGTGGACAGTGTAGAGAGGAGATTGCACCTTGCAAAAACATTCTCATGTCCAAAAACAGTTATCGAAGTGAGAAATATTCTAAATAAATTGAGTTTTTTAAAGTCTCTTGAACTTTGAATAATTTTTTAAAATTATTTTTCTAGATTCTAGGTACACAGGGAGATAGGACATCTCTTCTGGAGTATAGAGACACTCTAGTTCCTCAATCTGAAGCATTTTTTCTTGCTGAACGTACCCTATCCTCCCCCACAATTCGATGGAAGTCGTAAATTAATTGAATTTCAATTTTTATTCTTCATTTTTGTTAAATATCTTTGAATCTGAGGGAGATATCAAAATTTTCACTGAGACCTTTTTTGTAGAGAAGAAGAAAAACTATAAAAAATGTCTTCTTCAAAATTTCGATATTTCGCTCAGAATCAAAGATATTTATCAAAAACTAAAATTTAATTTAAAGAATTTGTATTTTTTTCTATTTCTACTCGACAGGATTTAATTAATAAATAAATAAACCAATAATTTATGAAAATTGCATCTTTATTTCTGCATAGAAAATGTAACAAAACGTGATGTTGATAAAGTTATTTTGTCATTTAATGAAAAAAAAAAAAAATATATATATATACTGGCGATGCAAAATGATTAAGATAATCGATAAAGCCTCATTTCAAAGAACTCCAGGTTCTTTACATCTCTCATAAAAAAAAAAACACATGAGACTATCGGAACGTACGAGTGACTGAATGAGTGATCCGTATAAAAAAAAAATAGAAAAAAAAGTAGATGAGTAGGAAAATGGTGAGATTAGATGATTTAAACCTCTCTTTCTCCTAGTTTCAATTAAATATCTCTGAATCCAGTGGAGGTGGACAAATTTCCAAAGAGAGCTTTCTTGTAGCTCTCAAAATTCTCTACAAAAAAGATATCCACAAAAATTCCCCCATCTCCCCTAGATATCTCGATAATCCCAAAAAACTGATTTTTTTTTCAAAACCAGTGTAAATCAATTACCCTCCAAACAAAATCAGTTTTTCCAAAATATCTCCATATCCAGTAGAGTAACAAAAATTTCTAAGAATACCTTTTTTGTAGATCATTATCTCCTTCAAAAAAAAAGAAAAGCTCTCAACAAAAATTTCTCCCCTCTCTCTATCCCTCAAATAACCATTTTCCTGCTTTCTCACACCCTAAGAACTAGTAGGTGGCCTCACCATATTCGGTGGTGGCTGACTGACAGGCACCTGATAAGGCACAAACCCCTGTCCCCCAGCCAGAGGATACCAGTTCCCCTCGCCACCAGCATTAACACCTGGATAAATTCCAGGAGGATAAATATACTGAGGATACATGTTTGTCATTGGAGGTTGAAAATTTTCACCAGTACCACAAATTCCCACATATCCACTACTCTCATTACCCTCCTGAGATGGTGGTGGCATAAATCCCACAGGATAAAAATTAGCATTAGGAGGTGGATAAAATCCTTGTCCCTCACTGGGATAATAAACAGTCTGTTGTTCATTGAAACCACTTTGTTGCTGATAATTACCCTGAAACTGTTGATTACCAACATTTGATGTACCCTGACCACTCCCCTGCACATTACCCTGAACTTGTTCATTCTGTGGACGACGAAATGTTCCATTATCACCCCTAAAATTTACCTGATACCCCTGAAACGTATTATTTCTCTCGAAATTACGTACACGATGATCAATCTTCTTGTTATTATTATTATTACCATTAAATCTATTACCATTTTTTCTCTGATCTCTCTGATCTCTTCCATCCCTCCCCTCTTTATCCTCACCACCATAATTCTTATTTTTATACTCATAACCAGAAGAATTTCCATTTCCCTGCTCCCTACGAGAATAATTACCCCTATAATTTCCCCTAGAATCACCAATATTTCCAGAATTTCTTCCAGAATTTCTCTCAATTCTCTCATCAGTTCTCCTCTTTCCCTGATAACCACGAGCCTGTTCCTCCTCCCTTCTCTGGCCTGTTTGTACCCCCTGAGGAGCCTCTGGAGGCCCAGCTGATGCAACAGCAGATACAACATTGCCCTGAGGCACATAAGCCATTGATCCTGTTGGCCACATGTGTCCACACCTGAACGTCTCAATTCCAAGATTATAAAAGAATCTCAGAGTAACTGGATCTGAATAAGGAAGATCAGCTCCATTTACATCTGTACTTATTCCAGCTGATATGTTTATTGGTCTTAATGATCGATCTTGAATGGCTGGAGGGGCCTGGAGTACCTCTTGCTGTTGATAGTACTGGACTGGATACATTCCTTCTGATGGTACACACATTATGTTTGGTGGTTGTGGATAAATTTGAGGATAAAATGTTCCCTGAGGCTCTTGATGGGTTGATGGATGATTCAAGGGATTGATTAAGGCTGGAGGTACATTATTACCTTCATTAACTTGTCCCTGAGGCTGTCCTTGAGGTTGTACCTGTCCCTGAGACTTCTCATAGGCATCCAATTGACTCAAATTATTATTATTAATCATAAGATTATTATTATTGTTCATTGGTGATACCGAGGGTTTAGGGTTATTAACCTCCTCTTTCTCCATTCTAGAGTCATTTCCAGGTGTCATCAGGGGCTGAGGATTGTCCAGGATTATGGAAACTGGTCTGACCTCTATTGTATTCATAATGTTGTTGGATTGATAGTTGTCGACTGATGTGAAGGGTTTCAGAAGAATTTTAGAATTTTGGGGGGGTGGGGGATCGGTGGAGGGGCTGGGGCGGTTCTTGGGGGGCTTATCATGATGTTCGTTGTTGTTTAGGGAGTCTAGAGAGGTGTGGGTGGAGTCTTTGGGCTTTTTGGGCTGAGAGTATTTTGGCCTGTATTTTTGGGTGTCGTGGGAGAAATTTTTTCGAGGACTGATTACACCCAGAGGGAGGTGGGGCTTGTGGGAGGCTAGGAGGGGTTTCAGAGAGGTGAAGGGGACTGTTCGTTTCTCACCCAGTTCCTCGATGAAAACCACCACTGGACCCTCATTCTCGGACATTTCTTGGATGTGACCTTTTGAGAGAGCTGGCCCCTTCTTTGAAGGATTTTCTTGGGGGTTTCCATTTTGGTCTTGATTTACAAGTGCAGAGGTGATCTCCTGGGGATTTGTGGTAGTCTTGTTGATGTTCTTTTGATTGGTGGGAGAGTCGTCGAGTTGCACGAGACATTTAGCACCAATTTGGAGCTTTGAGTCGTTCCAACGAGTCCAACCACTCCAACGAACTTCTTTTCTCATCTCTTGCCAAATGTCAAAGTCGATGTTACGATAGATGTTTGGATCGAGGGCCTTTGCAATGCGGTAGGGGAATGGTGCTCTATCAGTTTTTGACTTTGAGGGGGAGGTGGAGCCTTTGGTGTCGATTTTTGTAAGTAGCTCGGTGGTCAAGTGGTCACGGTGATCCAAGTTGGTCTTTAGGAAGAATTTTTCGTGACGAATGTTTGAGGTACGCTCATGCAGCATTGTTTGGACTACTGTGTCGATTGAGGGCATGTTGAAGACACTTTTGTAGAGGGTTTGGTACATTATTGCTGGGGAGAAGAGATTTTATGAGAATTTTTAGGTATTCGGCAGTTTACAACAGGATAAACCATAAAATAAATTGTCTGAGGGGTTAAAATAAAATAATTACATTGGCAATAAGCTGCTGTGGAGATCATATCCCTCTTGAAGACACTCTCGTAAACCTTGTAACCCATTTGGCAGAGGTAAATGAATTTTTTAAATCCATTATCAGTCGCCATGTATCGCTCTAGCTTTGTAGCATTGAAAATCACGATGTCTCGTTTGTAGAGTTGTGCTATTGCCTGAATCTCAACATTACTACCCCATTGAGTGACACAGGAGAGTTGATCCAGGTAATTATCAAAAGGAATTTTCACTTTCTGATGAAATTTAAAAAAAAAAAAAAACAATAAAAATTGAAAATATTTGAAAGATAATCGAAATTCAAGTGAAATGCCACAAATCGTTATTTATTACTTAATTATCTCAGAAACTAGTAATTTTAGAAAAAAATATCAAGATACATTTTTTGTAGATAATTTAATTCCCCACAAAAAATATCTCTCAACATTTTTCTCTAAATCCCCTAATTTCCAAGATAATCAACTAATTAACCTTTAAAATCACAAAAACCCCCAAATGATAAATCAATTACGTAATTATCTCGTAAAAAATAGATCCCAGAGAAAAATCTCAAGAGACCTTTTTTGTAGTCCTCAAAATTCTCTACAAAAAAGGTCTCTTCATATTTTCCTCTAATATCCTTTCTCTCGATGATATCGCCAAAAAATGTCTAAATTTTTCTCTTAAAAAAAAAAAAAAAATCACCTCATGTCGAAATTCTGATAGAATAAATGACTCACCTCCTCAAATAATTCCTTATTATCCCTCATAAAATCTACACACTGCTCCCTGACTTTGAGATGATAATACTGGGTCAAATAAATCTGCTCACTGACTGCCCTGAACAAGCACGTTGCATCGTGTGCTGCATTTTTTCTGAAATATCCCTCATTCCTTAGCCAATCGTCAACCGGCTCTGAGGCCCTCCTGTATCCACTTCGAGGTGAAATATCCATGTTTCCTACCTCCTAAAGTGATAAAATCCCATAAACCCCATAAATAAATTTATAAAATCATTAAAAAAAAAAAAAAACCCCCGAAAAAGACCCAAAAATGTCCATTTATTTCCTCTAAATCTTTCTCCTCCATTTTTTTTTTTTTCCCCCTCAAATTCTCTTTGTCTATCATTCATAATTTAATCGCACAATGTCGCCATCAGTGGCCCAATAATTTAATGATATTATTGTTTAATTAAACTCACCCCTTTCAGTATATTTATTGCTACTGTATTCAATAATTTACGATTAATATATTCAATCGTGTAAAGAGGAATTTTTGTCCGTTGAAGTGAAGGACAAAATGCGAATACGTTTGAGTGAGGAACGACAACAAAGGGAGTGTTTACTGTTTCAAGTGTTTTTGTAGACTGATTTTCACCATCTAACGTCTCTCTGTGTTTATCCTCGAGCAGTCATCCCGGGGATTTCAGTGTTCGGAGAATTTTTGAAGGTTTTGTATTGCCAACTTTGGAAAAATTAATTTTATCTACATTTATTCAATTTATTCCATATTTTTTTTTCTCTTCATTCTGAATTATTGGATGTTGTTTGGTTATTTGGGTCATTTTTATTATCAAAGTCTTTTTTTAATGGATTCCTAAGAGGTAAATAAGTGATTAAATTCGTTATTGAGTCGTGATATGTAATAATTATTGATGACGTTGTTCATCGTTTATCGCGATTATCTTGAATTAGAGAGTTTTTTTGGAAAATTTTCAAGAGACACATTAGGAAATTTTGTCAGTTATAAAAAAGGTCTCTTGACTTTTTTTTTTTAATCGCTCGTTCATGAGATAATCATGTTATTTGAGAGTTCTAGTTTTTTTTAATGATTCTTTAATGGTGATTGATGAATTATCTCGGTAATTAGGGGTTTTAGGGAAAAATGTTAAGAGACATTTTTTGTAGATGAGAAAATTTCCTACAAAAAAGGTTTTCCCACATTTTATCACAGAGTCATTAGTTATGGAGATAAATCCAATTTTATGGAAATCCCAGGAATCGAATCGTCATGTTTTACCACTCACACAATAATAATATTTGTTTTCCATACAAATGATTTCTTTTTCCATTTATTCATCGAAATTACTTCATTAGAACAGTATGCAGTGCATAAAAAATTGTTAAAAAAGTACAATAGCCCGTTATATAAAATATGAAATTCTTACAAAAGTATATCAACCTTCTACCGATCAAATACATCTGTGAACGCATTTAAAATTACGCCGTTCCAGTCATTCATCGATTACAATATCAAAATGTTTATTTATTTTTTTTTTTAATCGTGATTTAGGTATGAAAAATTTATGCGAATAGGGAAGATATCAATAATCATCAATAGTTGAATGAAACCAGACGAGTAAGAGCAAAAACTTGATTCATTTTTTTTCAAAATATCTCATCATTGACGCAAGATACCAAAATTGTCATAGAGACCTTTTTTGTAGCTCTTGATTTTCTCTATAAAAAAGGTCCCTATGAAAATTCTCCTATCTCTTCCAAATTCAAAGATTATCCATTAAAAAAACCGTCAAGTTAACTTGATTCTCTTCAGAATCATGAGAAAAAAATATCTCGAGGTGATTTTTGGAAGATAACTCGAGATTGATGAGTGATATCGAAATTTTTGATAGGACCTTTTTTGTAGCTTTCAATTTTTTCTACAAAAAAGATCTCTATGAAAAATCGTCTATCTCCCTTGGATTCGAAGATATTCAAGGAAGATGATTAATTTGACTCTTCTCGTTTTATTTTCTGCGCATTTGTTGTATTGAATTATCCAAGGAGACTCTGGGATTTTATATAAAAATACGCAGATCCCTCAAATTGCACCAATTCCTTTGTATAAATACTGGCCATTGTGGCAGTGCGTTCAACAGCCATTTTTTTGCAGGGACAGCTTTTCCTTTTTTTTTCTTCATTCCGCGAGCAAAAAATCTTTTTCCATCATTAATAAGCGAATTAAAATAATTCCATCGACACTTCAGTCCTCATTGTCGCATGGACTAACGCTTGAACACGATGAAAGATCATTTTTCATATTGTTTTTTTTTTAAAAAACACTTTTTTTCGTGGTAACATATTTTTAAATCATTGAGACGTTTGATTAATTGATCAAAAAAAATATGAAAATGTTGGGCAAATGCGCTTCGATGATTCTTAATACGACGGGAGAACGTTTAAGCTGCTATTTTTTCGGCATCGATGGCTGGAAAAAAGGAATTTCATTGTTAATAACAATTTTTTTTTAATTTTCATCTTTTTTTTCATAGAAAATTATTCGATTGCAGTGATTAACTGATTATCTCGTTAATTACTGATTTTAGGAGAAAATGTTAAGAGACCTTTTTTGTAGAAAATTTTCTCAGCTACAAAAAAGGTCTCTTGACATTTCTCTCTAAAACCCCTCATTCCAAAGATAATCCCATAATTACCGGAAATTCTCTCAATTTCTCTTCACTAATTAATTTATCTCAATTACTCACTCTCTTTGGTTGGCAGGGGATTTTTTTCGAGGGTCTCAGCATGTTTCAGATGGGCTGGATTGAAGTTTTCGATACCAGAAATGAACTGCTGCTTTCCCTTCTCCTGTTCAATAGCTAAATGACCCAAAAAAACATTTAAAAAAAATTCCCCTTTTGTATAATTATTAATTTATCTTATGAACTAGCAATTTTAGGGGAAAATGTCAAAAGACCTTTTTTGTACCTGACAAAATTTCCTACAAAAAATGTCTTTTGACTTTTTCATCCTAAAATCCCTCATTGTCGAGATAATTCAATATCTAGGAAGACATGAATAATAAACTCGTTAGAATTTCACTAATTAACACAATTAAATAAATTACCGGTTTTATCGGGCAGAGGATTCTTCTCCTCAGTTTTCGTGTGCTTCAACTTGGTCGTATCAAATGCTTCAATACCAGACAGCAAAGTTTGCTGTGTCTTTTCTGCAGCAACATCTGTTTTAAAATAGTCAATGAACGAATTATTAATTTTCAAGGATAACTGAATTAATCAGTGAAATATGGTAATTAAAGAAGCACCAACACCACTACGACCTGTACCAGAGATAAATTAATGAGTAGACTGGACAAAACTAATTGATTTAATTTGCATTTTCTATAATTTGTAATTAAAAAGCCGTTAGCCCCTGGATTTCATCAGGAGAGGTAAAACGAGATGAGTCAATTCAGTTTTCTGAGGATATCTCCGAATCTATAGGAGATATTGAAATATTTATAAGGACCTTTTTTCTAGAGAAAATCAAGAGCTACAAAAAAGTTTCTCATAAAAATTTCTATATCTCTCTTCAATTACGAGATATTCAGGAAAAACTGAAGTATGGTTTTGAGGCAAATTCATCTAGTTTAATCACTCCATCCGATTACACATTTTTGTTAATTGTGTTTATCTCAGGAATGAGGGGTTTTAGGGGAAAATATCAAGAGATCTTTTTTATAGAAAATTTCCTCAGCTACAAAAAAGGTCTTTTAATATTTTTGTCTAAAATCACTCGTTATCGAGATAATTGCACTTTTAACAAATTTGAAATTATTTTTCTTTCTTGACTTGTACCTGTTGCATTTGGCAATACAATTTTTTCTTTTGTA
This sequence comes from Coelinius sp. EB29, assembly GCA_035578325.1. Taxonomy (NCBI): domain Eukaryota; kingdom Metazoa; phylum Arthropoda; class Insecta; order Hymenoptera; family Braconidae; genus Coelinius; species Coelinius sp. EB29. Next base: position 4,902,946 of record JAOZGT010000009.1, on the reverse strand, counting down.
TCAGCGTGCTTCAATTTTCCAGTTTTAAACGTCTCCACGTCGTGAATCAAGTCTGAATGCTGTCGTTCCTGTCGTACGTCTATATTTATTTTTAAGGGGGAATTTGAGAAAATATAAAATCATAAAATTAATAAAATTCAGGAATAAAGAAAAAAAAAAAGGAGGAGGGGAATTGATGGCTGTGTGGGATTATTACCTTCTGCTGATGGCAGGACGTCTTTTACGATAGTTGGTGCTTTCTTCATGCAATCGTGTTTGAAGCCCTCTAGCTCACTCTTCAGGTCGATCGAGACCTTTGGGAGGTCCTTCAACGATGGGCTCACGGGGGTTGACATGATTTTATTTAATTAATCTAGAATTTATCGAGATACAGAGGATTTTAGGTAATTTTTTATCAGATTTTTGACGTTGGAAAACAAATTACAATCGATTTGTGCCAATTGATTGTTCGATATGGATTTTAAAGATGATAAAACAAATGATGAATTAACACTCTTGAGTGTTTTTGGGGAAAATCTTTAGAATGAAGAGGTTGAGGCAAAAATTTCAAGAGACCTTTTTTGTAGCTCATAAGATTCTCCACAAAAAAGTCTCGTAACATTTTTGTCTAAAACCACTGATTCCAGAGATATTTTCAAAATTATATCTATAAAATCTTTAAACTCGTTTAAAAAATTCAGAACAAAGACATCTCTTGATTATTCTACGGATATCTTCGAATGGAGAGGATTTAGACAAAAATGTCAAAAGACCTTTTTTGTAGAAAATGTGATCCTCTACAAAAAAGGTCTCTCAACATTCTCCTCTGAACCCACTCATTTTCCATTTATTTGCAAAATAATCTGTAGGAAATTTTTGGATCCACCAAATTTCCATCTATTTTCGTCAAACAGTTGATTAAAATTAGGAAAAAATTAATGAATAAGGTATCAAGTGCGTTTTATCTTAACGAATAATCATCACGTTACAAGGAAGAAGTCGAAGGGAAGTCCGAGGCCGCAAAATTCCGGACGAATAACGGCACCCGCCCGCGACTCGCTCGGTGGGTAGAAGTTGCGCAGCCAGCACTTCCGTCTCTCTCTCCCCCTTCAATTCCCTCTACACATGGCCTTTTTTATTTTTTTTAATTTTCCCCCTGCAGGACGAGTACATTGTCCGTAACGGCGTGTCTGAGCCTCTGAATTCAATTCTGTACTTAATTTTCAGTGAATTTAATTTTTTTTTCCGTCCAATGACTAGTCGTTATCGCTTCTCTGGGGGCACCTGACACCCGAAAATATTATTTTCTAATTTTCCCTAGTCATTTCAAGGGACTATCAATAACAATCAACTATAAAAAATATCAATTAATTAATGTTAATCAATTTTTAGACAATTGTCCAGTGAAATGATGAATATAAACAACTCAATTTCTATCAAAATTATTATTTTTTGTTAAATATCTCAGGATCAGAGGGAGGTGGAGATATTTTCAAGAGGACCTTTTTTATAGAGCGGAATGAGAGCTACAAAAAAGGTCCTTATGAAAATTTCCCCATCTCCTCTAGATCCGGAGATATTTATGAAAAAAAAGACTAATTTCATTTTGGGATGAATGAAAAAAAATAAATAAATCATTTTTATCACAAAATGTGCAATTTATAGATAATTTCAAATACGTGAGAAGTGTTCTGTGATTACCCAGAATAGAGTGCACTGTGATAACCACACCTACACGCCTACACACATGATCTATTCGAAAATCCCTATCTCTCGATTTTCATTGCATTTTTCATCGTTGACGCCTACACATTTGAATTATAACTCTTACGATAATGGGGAATTTCTTTAACGACTCCGGTGATTCTCTCACGATCATGAACAACATAAAAATGATAAGAAATCAATTATGTACACAATGAGTCCCAACAAATCGAATATATCCATTCCTAGTCAAAATTTCAATACTATTTTCTCTTAATTATCCATTTATCTCGAGAATGAATCACTCCAGAGAAAAATATCAAAAGACATTTTTTTTAGCTGACAAAATTTCCAACAAAAAAGATCTTATGACATTTTTTTCTAAAATCACTCAGTATCGAGATAATTCGTAATTTAAAGAATGTTAAAATCGGTTGATCAGATTTTTGTTAAAAAAAAAGGTCTCGACAGAATTTTTGAACATTCTACATCATTTAGAAGTTGAAAATAATCAAGTTCAACTACAAAGGGAATCAACAAGCGGAAGTGATGTAGTCTCGTGGCTTCCTGTCACACTCCAGTGGTTCTCCTTTGACCATTTTCCCTTTTTTTATTTTTTATTCAACAATCTTTCATCCTTGACTCTCAGCCACGAACCGGGCTCTTATGCCTCTCTAACTCTTTGACATATTATGACCAGAAGGATTCCTATGGGACGGGTATAAAAGCAGAACCTCGATGCCGACGAGAGCAACACTCGTGGCCTTATAAGGATTGTGACTGTATGCCTGTTTATAGAGAATACGAAAGAGGTCGACGTTGGTATGAACAATCTTGTACCGTGACTTTCAAGTTTATGGTGAATTATTGAAGATGACTGACTTTAATTGATAATTATTTCCAACATTTTTTACATTTTTTATTAATTTCAAAAGACCCAGTGAACTTTGCCATTTTCCCCTAGTCTTTCAAACGTTCTATCTCTGAATAAACAAGATTTAGGAAAATTTCACAGGAGACCTTTTTTGTGGAGAATTTCATGAGCTATAAAACAGGTCTCTTGACATTTTTCTCTATAATCACTCATTCTAGAAATAACTGCTGAATAAGTTTTATTAAAAAACTGCTGATTGTTAAAAAACGATCGACATATTGTTTTGTTAATATCTCTGTAACCAAGGGGTTTAAAGAAATTCCACAAGAGATCTTTTTTATAGGAAATTAAATTCTCTAGAGAAAAGGTTTTCTAGCAGTTTCCTCTAAACCCACTAGTTTCCGAGATATATTCGAAATAAATTCTTCTGTGGAATTAAATGACTAAGAAAAAAAAATTTCTTTCATTAATTCAGAAAGACATGAAATTATCAACAAAACTTGACTGCAGTGACTCAATAAGGTAACTGGGGCATGTTAGATCGACAGTCTGAAGAGTTTTACCTTGAGTAGGATAAAAATAAATCACTGATTGATGATTGCTCACTGCAATATACAAGTGAAACGCAAAAAAAAATGTGATATTAACTGAAAACTCGAGTCTCACCAATTATTGAATTAATTGACACGAGTTTAAGCTAGAAAATCCTCAGACTGAGAAGTAAGACAAAAAAATATCATTAATTAACTCATTTAATGGATTTGAGTGGCACGCAGACCCAGTGGCACGCGTCTATTACGAAATAACGAGTGAACAATTGTAGAGATAAACTCGAATTTAACGTTAACTAACGTATGTGTATATTCTCTGTGTAACCGTGACGGTTAACGAACCCATCGAGGGGGAAGACTCGGTATTTATCGACCGGCTGGACGAATCGAAGGCGAGGGTACGTTGGTGGCTCCGAAAAGTGGAAGAGACTAGCAGAAATTATGGAGGATATTAAATGGTACTGAGGAATATTTAATTATCTTGATAATGATGCATTCTGGGGAAAAATGTCAAGAGACATTTTTTGTAGCTTATTAAATTATAAAGAAAAAAGGTCTTCTGACCTTATTCATAAAATTAATAATTACCCAGGAAATCCAACATTTAGGGTAGACGTTGGGAATTAATTAGTTACGCTTCACCGATTCATTACCAAATTCCAGAGTTTTTTCTTCAAGTAATTGGACAAAACATTTATTGAAGGGAGAATTGGTACATTCCTCAGTGAATGAACAACTCTCGATAATTAATTTTTCTTCTGGACTTTTCAGTTTCTAATATTAAATTCAATAATTCGTTTTTATTGAATATCTCCGAATCTAAAACAGATATAAAAATTTTTGTAATAACCTTTTTTGTAAAGCACAAAATTTCCCACAAAAAATGTCTTTTCACAAATTTCTCCATCTCCCATAATTTCAGAGATATAAGCCCAGAAACTACCAATTAAATTCCCTAATTGAATACCAGTACCCGAAGTGCCTAAATTCATCAAAATAAAATCTTAAAAAAATTAATTAATCGAAAAAATCCTCCTTTACCCCTTCTTATCACTCTTGATAATAAAATACCCATGACCTTGCGGGCAATATCTTCTATTCGCGTCTAGTGGGCATGGACCGATGACAAAACCCGAGTAAAGAGATCGATTTTACGTTCTCTCCCCCCAGGGTGTTGTCAACTCAAACCCGCAGCTAGTTTTTTTTTCTCCCGTGGGGGGAAGAGGATGAGGAGAAAGGTTACAAACCCATCTGCGAGTATCCGACACTTTTCATGGTCACGAATGCGTCATTGAAATAAACCAAGGTCGATAAATTTTAAAATTTCCCTCGTATTGATTATAAATTTCTCAACAAATTTAATTGGAAAAATGAAAATATTGAGTCATTGATGATAAGTTATCGTGCATTGACTGGTATTCAGTAATAAATATGTCTTTAGCTGGATTAATCATTTGATTTAGTATTTTTTTTTGTTCTGTCTCTCTCGGTTTATTTGTTATCTTGTTAATGTGGTTTTTTTTAAATTTTCTTAGGAATTGAATGAACAACTTATTGTTCGAAGAAAGGAAAATAAAGGTTCTCGGTTGAAAAAATAAACGCGAAGGGAACAATGATAATTATTTGTTATTTCTTGTGTTAAATGTAACAATTGGGATTTCTCAGTTGATATTGAGTTTATAAATGGAGGATTATCTTGGTAATGGGGAGCTGTAGGAGAAAATATCAAGAGACATTTTTTGTAGAGAATTAAATTTCCTTTAAAAAATGTCTCTTGACATTTTCCTCTAGAATTACTTGTTCTCAAGATAATTGAATATTTATAAAAAATGTCCAATTCGAATTATCAATTGAATTTGAATATTTATTTATCTCAATAACGAGGGATTTTAGGAGAAAATGTCAAGAGATCTTTTTTGTAGAAAATCTAATTCTCTGAAAAAAATGTCTCTTGACATTTTCTCCTAGAATCACTGGTTTCTAAAATAAATAGATATTTCTTTAAAATGTTTAATCTACTCTTCACTACTGATAGAAATCATTTCAATCGAAAAATTAACCTGATTAATGAGATTCTACTACTGATATTTTTAGATTTTAGGATGGTATTAGCATTCCAAAGAGGAGAGTAGATATCTATCAAAAACCACGCCCTTGTCGCTTCTCTTCTCTTCTCTTCTGTCTCCATGTTCCTCCCTCTGTATATCCTCTTCACCTGCCCCACGAAAACCGAACAATTCTCATTCAATTATCCTTTCTAATCTCTCTTGTCCTGTCTCCATAAACATGTAATCATCCTTCAATCAATTGCGATTATTTCCAAATCAACGGGACAATTTATCCAAATTTATTTACCTCAAATTGATGCTCAAGGACGAAAGTAGAAACGACTGAATAAATGATGATTCAACTCACGAGGAATGAGTGACTCTCTGTATTTATGATAATCAATGAATTACGTACGTGATTATTTACTTGATCAAGCTGAATAAATTGCGCAAATCGATGGAGAACAAAATTATAGAAAAAAAATAAAAAATAAATAAGTTAAATTCTCAAATTTTAACAAATATTCAATTATCTCGATAATGAGTAGACTTATGAAAAAATGTCAAAAGACATTTTTTGTAGAGAATTCAATTCTCTATAAAAAACGTCTCTTGACATTTTCCTCTAAAATCACTCTTAATCGAGTAAACTCAATAATTAAAATTTTGAAAATTAATTTAATGATTAAAAATGATACAAAATCAATGAAAAATTGAAGAAAAAATGTTAATTAATTGATCAATGACTCTGATAATTATTAAAATTGTTGTTTACAACTCTGAAACGCAGTTTTTGGGGATAAATGGAGGGAAAAACCGGTAGAAAGAATTCAATGACGTGTCTTCCATATTCTAAATAATTCGGCGCAGATCGAATGATAAATCAATTGAATTTGTGAGTTGTGGGAGATTTTTTGGAGTAATTTGAGGGATCACTGACCTGATGAAAGATGTGATGATGACTGGAAGAATCCAAGGGTTTAGTTTATTCACTTTGTATTGGGATAATTTAGTGGTTTAAGGCAGAGTCGAGTTTATACTGGAGTGCACGGTTAGTAGTTCATGGCATACAGGCCCAGACCAAACGGTTGCTTCTCCCCTTCCCCTACCCAGCAACTCGAGTCGTTTCCCCCTCCAGTATTCGTATACGTGTAGAAATTGCCAATTGGAGTTGCCGGAGTACCCTCAATACTGACGCCATTGCACACACCCCAGCAACCCCTTTGTGAGTCACTTTTACACGTCAGAGAGAATTTTATTCACAATGGATAAATCAGGGGTTGATTTGGGGTATTTTTTGCAATTTTTCGGGGTCATTTGGGGGATTAGTTTAAAAATATTATAGTGATTTTTTTTTAAGGGTGATTATCTCGAGAAGGAGGTATTTTAGGAGATAATGTAAGGAGACGTGTTTTTTAGAGAATTTCCTAAACTTGAAAAAAGGTCTCTTGAGAATTTGCTCTGAATCCACTCATTCATGAGATATCTTTAAAATTTGGAATATGAAAATATCATAAATCTTCTCTTGTGTTTAAAAATCAATTTTTAATTAATTATCGATTTTAAGAGAAAATGTCAAGATACCTTTTTTGTAGGAAATTTCACGAGCTACAAAAAAGGTCTCTTGTCATTTTCCTCTGAGACTCTTTATTCTCGAGATAAAGGCGAAAAACGAAACATGTAATTTGAATTTCAACTAATGAGAATGAAATTCAACTGAGTACTCTCAAAAATCAAATTTCCAACTAACGAAATTCAATTAAATTGAGTTTGTAATTGTTTTCACATTTTTCATCTTTCCTTTCAACTTATTCCATTTTAAGTGGAAGACTGACAACTATGGAGAGAGGGAGGAGTTGAGGGGGGTAGGTTTTGATGACTCACTGCCTCCAGCTGCGTCACATGTGTCTCCACGATGCACGTGCTTGTAAAAATCGCGACATAAAGAAAGAAAAAAAAAGTGATAAAAATTCATGACTAAACTCTCAAGTATTCCTCGTTCAAACAAATTATCAGTTAAAAATAGAAAAATTGTGGAGAGTTAAATTCATGAATATTCCTCAATTTTTATATTTCAAAATTCTGAATTATTTCCTTAATTAAACAATTTACAAGAAAATATCAAGAGACATTTTTTATAAAAAATTTAATTATACACAAAAAATGTCTCTCAACATTTTTAAAATTCAGATAAATTAATAATAAAAATGTTGAATAAATGTTTAAAAACAAAAAAATTTAATTTCACGATTGTGGGATATCTTTATTGATCATAATAAGACTTACCTAGATTTTAATACACATCACATTATCATTAATTTGCCATCGTCTTAAAGTGAATGTAATTATTATTTTTTTTTTTTTTGAGGGTGTGGGAATTATATACAAAAAGCCCATTTTAAGGCAGAAAAAAAAGAGAATTGACCAAACAAATAACTGAATCAAATGACCAAATCTCAAAATACCAGATGAATGATTGAAACCCTTTTCTAATCAATTGTTCTTTTATAATTTAAATCTAAATGCTTTCAAATGTGTAATTATCATTGTTTTTCATCCTATTTATTACAATTTAATGGCATCAAAAAAACAGAATCAATCGAATATTAATTGGTTCAATTGAGTCAATTAAATATCTGTTAAATTGAACACCATATCTTATTACCCTAGAAAAATTCATTAATTAATTGTTCAACTTATCATCACCAACATTTTCTTAATCATGATAATTTAAAGTGAAATGTGCAATTTTTTAATTGAAAAATTGAATTAATTAATTCAAATGATAAACAAAAGTTTAATGGAGATTTGAGGGAGGGTATGAATGAATTGGAGCCATCAATTTGTTTTTAATATAAAAAGTTATACGTTTTTGAGGGAAAATTGTCTTTGAATTGATTTTTTTTTTTTTTTTTTTTTTTTGTTAATTATCGTGAATTTTTAATTGAATTATGATCAGTCAGCATTGGCACTGATGCTGTGGGGTGATTTGTCGCCATTCATTGGTGACCTTGAGCGACTGTGGCTCTTGCTGTGTTTACTACCTGATCGTGATCGAGATCTTTCACCTCTGGAGCGTTCACGACTCATGCGCTCTTTTGATGGTGAATTTGCCTTTGATTTTGATGGTGAACGTGACTTGGAACGCTCTGTCTTGGATCTTGAACGAGATCGGGACTTTGATTTTGACTTAGAGTGATCTCGGGACCTGAAAGTTTATTAATTGAGGGATTTTGTTAATTAATTAATTAGTTAATGAAACGTTGAAATTGCTTGAGTGATCTATGAATTTCTCGTTTTATATGTGATTATCTTGAGAATTAGTGGGTTTAGAAGGAAATGTTAAAGGACCTTTTTTGTAGCTGACAAAATTTTCTACAAAAAGGGTCTCTTGATATTTTTCCCTAAAATGAATAATTACCGAGATAAAATCAAAAATTATTCATCCATTCAAACAGTTTCATCACTTTGCAAGTGAAAAAAATCTATTGATTGCTCTGATAATGTTTAAAAAATATTCAAAGCAACATACGATATCATTCTCATATTTTCCTATCTATAATAAAGCTCTCTCAACGTTTAATATGACTCCACGACAATTTTATCGTCATTCAAAGAGTTAAAATAAGAAGAGTTTATGTTAAAGCTCAAAGCGGGATAAAAGGTACTCACTTGGACTTGGAACGAGAGCGGCTGCGCTCAGGAGACTTGGATTTGGATTTTGATTTGGATTTCGAGTTTACCCTTGACTTGGAACGGCTGCTGCGACGGCTACGGCTACGTGAGCTGCGGCGGCTCCTGGTGTAAAAATAACAAATTTTTTTTCTTCAATGAATTTTCCCTTTTTTTTTTTTTTTAAAAAAAAAAGATTTTTATTTGAAATTTAAAATTGAAGAAGAACCGCAAAAAAAAATTGCCCAATTTTTTTAAATTTAATTTTTAATTCATTTTAATATTTTTAATACTCGAATACAAATCAAGGATGAGGATTTAATTAACAATTAAAGGTGTTTGAGGAATTGGCAGGATTTAGAACAGAGAAATTCACGCCGAGTGAGTAATTAATCGCGATGTTGCTTTGCTGTTGAATATTCTCAACATTTTTTTTTAATATTTAAGGATAAAAATCATGTTTTCTGCTGGCAGAGACACGACTTTCTTAATGTTTTATTCAATAAATATGTATCATGAGAGGGAGTGAATAATCCGAGTAGAACCGATGTGATATTTATTCAGAGCGTGGAGATTTTTATTTACCTGGAGCGTGAGCGAGAACGACGACGGGAACGTGAGCGTGATCGTGAACGGGATCTTGAGCTCGATGAGCGGGAACGACGACCTCTCCTCTTGTCCTCAACCAGACGAATCCTTCTGCCATTCAATTCAGTGTCATCGAGCTTGTCAATGGCATTTTTCAAGTCAGAGTATGTTGCAAATTCTACAACTCTGGAAAATTTGAAAATAATGGAAAATTTAGAGTTTGTTTTATTGATTGTTCCAGAGATTTTGTGGATATCTCGGAAACTGATGAGTTTAGAGAAAAATGTCAGGAGATCTTTTTTATAGAGAATTGAAAATACTACAAAAAAGATCTTTTGACATTTTTTGATAAACCCACTAGTTTCCGAGATACTTGACAAATTATTTCTATAAAAAGCTGCCAATTCGTCTACTTGACTACTTGTTTATTTTGCGATTATCTCTGAAACTATTGAGTTTAGAGAAAAATGTCAAATGACACTTTTTGTGGGAAATTTTGCGTTCTGCAAAAAAGGTCTCTTATCATTTTCTCGTAAATCCATTAATTTCCGAGATATTTGAAAAATAACATTCATGAAATAATTATTCAAAAATTCTTACCCTTCATTTCTGCGTTGTTTATGGGCATCAGCATAAGTAACTTCTCCAGCTTGTCTCATGTAATCCTTCAAATCCTGAGACGCAAAATATCGATATTAATCCTCAAATTTCCCCAAAAAAAAAGTACCCAATAATTTCTAAAATTATCCTCAACTATCAAAAACCTATGAATTACTCCATCATGATTAAATAATTACAGAGGGAAATTAGATTGAACCTTGTGCACTATTATATCACCCTAAACTGTTATAAATTGTTCTACTGAAATTCAAAAAATTGATTTTAATCCATATTCAATTAATATCCGACGATGTGCTCGAATTTAGTATCGAAAAACAACTTTTCTTTCAATGCAATCGAGAAGATGAACATATTTATTTATCCATTTTTTTTTTTTCTTAACAACTAAATTTCATAGAACATGCTGGATAATTTATAATCAAGGAATTAATATTCACAAGATCTGAAAGATAAAAAGATTAATATTTTCCTAAAATTACAATTAATAAGAAAAACACAATTTTTCCCCAAGAAATTGAGTGAATTCTTCTGATGTTTTGATTGATGGAAGTGCCTTTCATGTTTGTAGCTGTTGTTTATATGCTGGAGAGGTCATTTGGGTAGATTATTATCCAAGAATTGTCCAAGGAGTCCATAAAGTCATAAATTAGCTGAATATTTCCAATTTTATCATTCTCATTCTTTCTTCATTTGATATTTTCCAAGTTAAAAATCCTCTTCAGTCAGTGGTGATGATTGAGTGTCTCATTGAATGGTCAATATGAATTTGTGGGAACCAGGTACGGCTTTAATTCCAGAAACCAGTTGAGTATCAGAGGGAGAATTCAATTCCAAATGTTTTCATCTTTTCAAGTATTTCCAATGGGTTTTCTGTCTTTCTATTATTCTCTTGGAGCTTCTTCGAGTCTTTGGGCTGAAGATAAATCGATGGGTGAGTGGTGAAGTACCTTCTGACGATGTACAATACATTTAATTGTTCTCTTGCATGAAGAAAAGTTGATGATTCTAATAATTCAATTCAGAAAATTCAAGTGTACAAGATTAATCAACTCTGAGTTGAGTTTTTTCATAATATCTCGAAATTGACGAGGCACAGAGCAATTTTCATGAGAACCTTTTTTGTAGAGGAGAGTCAAAGCTACAAAAGAGGTCCTCATGAAAATCTCACCATCACTAATCGATATCGAGATATCTCGGAAAAAACTGATATCAAATTTATAAGATAAGTTAATGATTTGATAACTTTGTGAATATCTTCGAGAATAAGAGGTTTAGAAAAAAATATCAAGAGACCTTTTTTGTAGAAAATTCAATGATCTAAAAAGAAGGTCTTATAACATTTTCCTCGAAATCCACTAGTTCCGAAGATATCTCCAAAAAACGTCCCTTGGATTACCTCAAAAATCCCCAAAATGATCCCTAATTTCGAGCACAAAATAAAAACCCCCATTAGTACCTTTCCTCCACACTCCCAATTAATCACTGGTCATTTAAACAATGAATAAATCTTATACCTAACACAATAAAACTCCATGACAATTGCTCCACAATATTCCTAATATGTTCATGAGATAATAAAAAAAAAAAAAAAATCAATGAATTAATCTGTGCACAGTTAATGTCCAATTAATCATAAATTAATCATAGAATGATATGAATAATCCATTGATATTAAAATAAATAAAAAATTATACCTATAACTAGAGAGAACACTCGGTTAAGGTGTACGCATTTACCTTCGGGCCCAGGCACCACCTTGCTTTACGGAACAGTGAGATAGAGTGGCCATACACAAACGGCACTTGGTCGGGTCTCGTTAGGATCAGAGTGTGGCGTCTCGCGACAATTGGCACTGTGTGTTACCCTCATTGATGGCCCGTTGCCTGATACACACATTACTGATGCCCAATAGCAGTACCAGTCGTTGATTTGTTGTCGTGGATGTAATGAACTTATGATTGATTGATTGGATTTATTTATTTTTTATTTTTTTCATTTTTTCATCAAAAGTTTGATAAAAAAATTTGATGATTACTTCATGATGATGAAGATGGTGATCATGATTTTTTGATGATGATGGAATTGTCAAGGAATTTAAAAAAAAAAAAAAATAGGATAAATTTAGGGTAGTTGATACAGTTGCGAGTTTCTTCGTTGAATTAAGGCCACATTTCAGACTGAAGATGGTCTAGACGTGTTAATAAACTCCACCAAGGGTTGAAAAGCATTTTTAATGGGTTGAATAGGTTGTGGGTCGGTCCGGCTTATGGTGTACCTGGTGCCTCTCTACAATTTGGCCCTCACGCATTAACATATTTTTATTCGGTTTGTGTGTGATTATTATTTGTTTTTTTTTTTTCTAAATTCGCTTCTCAGTGTCTCAGTTGCAATGAGCCCCTCAATAGAGATAACCAGGGTCACAAGATCCATTTATCCATCTCTCATTGTGTGCATCGGTCTCATCGTCTCATTAGCATTGCGCACATCATTGGCCCTACCGGTTTTGGGCACCCCTCCACGGCGAAGAGGTCAATGGCTCTTCGGAAAGAACATCAATTTGTTTTTTTTAATCTTTTTTTTTTTTTCTCTTACTTTTGCTATTTCGAGTTGGGGGGGGGGGGGGGGGGAGTGGAATGGTTTATTGCTGACCGTAACGTAAATTAAATTTTTAGAAAATTTTGAGGGGATTTGAGGGGGTATTACGCAATTTTTATCTATTGTATTGGTTAATTCGTAGATTTATCGGTGTAAAGAATTTTTTCCCTCAATTTATTTTGTTAATTATCTCGGTAATAAAGCGTTTTAGGAAGAAATATCAAGAGATATTTTTTTTAGATTATGAAATTCTCTACAAAAAAGGTCTCTCAATATTTTCACTTAAAATCCCTCAGTTTCAAGATAATGGCAAAAATGTCTCTTTATCCCACTCAAATCTCCTCAAAGGAAAAATAGAAAATCAAAAGATCAAGCTATTGATTGATTGATTTAATAAATTAGAGCGATTCTACTAAATAAATACTCGATAGAAAAATTTAATTTGATCGTTCAAAAAAAGCCCAATGTAAATTGATCAAGTAAGACTTGTGGTTTTTCATATGATTCATTCGACTCTTTGGGGTCTTCAAAATTGTTGATTGTCGTTATATCATTGGCCCCATGGACTCCTCTGGCTTTCTGCGCCCTGGTATTTCCCACATGTTTTATCTCCATCGTCTTCAGCACTTTGAGGATCTCTCAGGTACGTCCAATATCGTCTCATCCACCAGAAAACCAAGAGAGATGTTCACCCAGATATTCAAGAAAGTCTCATTAATCTCCATTAAACTCCTCTCGATGTATCCAATCCCATCATTCAGGATAAATCTTATTGAATCCTCTCCTTTCTCTCAATATTCACAAACTTACTTGATCAACATGTACATGGTTTATAATCGCGTATTTCGAGTTTATCTCTCAGCAAAAAGGGAAAGAGGAAGAAATTTTTTTTTTGTTTCCAATAAAATCAATTATTTTCTTTTCAAAACACAAGAAGACTCGATTTTTTTTTTCCTATCATATGTGCATTGTACATCGCTCTTTAATCACGTACACGTTACAGAAAAAGAAAAATAATAAATACGGAGAAGAGATTATTTTGTTTAAATTTATATTTTCAAAGTGACTTACCTGCCAGCTGACACGAGTAGAGAGATTCTCCACTGTTAGACGATACTCAGTGCGAGTTGGTGGTCCATACCTATAAAAATTAATAATTAATTGATTAAAATCACTGATTAAACAACAATAAGTTTAAAAAAAAAATCAAAAGTTGTATCAAAAAAAATTTCAACTCAAGTGTTTACAATGAATATCTCTGAATCTAGAGGAGATGGAGAAATTTTCATGAGGACCTTTTTTGTAGATGTTGAATTTTTCTATAAAAAAGGTCTCTACGAAAATTTTGATATTTCCTGCAGATACAGAGATATCTTTAAAAAACTGATGTTCACTATTTTAATCTTTTTGAAATAACATCAAAAAATGCGTTTAATTGATCAAAATAATAATAATGATTTATTGAAAAAAAAAAAAAACGTATAATTGTTTTAATGTCATGGGTATGTACCTGGGCAATGATTGCTTGTAGCTAGATGTTGTCCTTGTGTTTCTGTTCACACTATCTCTGCAAAAAGGGATTTTTCATGTGAACAGAAATAACAAAAATTTACGTTTATTTTATTCATAATTTAGGAGAGATTATTATTCATGGGGTGGGATTGAATTAGGAATGATTAACCTTCGGCAAATAACTACTTAATTTGCACTCATTGCTCAGGCACACACAATCAATCACCTGTATTCAATCGACAATAATCATGAATATAATAATAGAGGAGAGTGTTAAGAAAAAAAAAACTTTTTTTTTTTTTTGATTCTACTATTAATTATCCAAGTATTGAGCATACCTGTCGTGCCGGGTATCGTCTCGGCTGTAAAAAACACATTATACATCTATTAGTTGCTAATTTTTTTTTTTTTTCTTTAGTGATTGAGAGGTAAAGGCGATGAGCAAAGCAAGTGACTTATTTTTTTTAATTCTGCTATTGTTTAAAACTATTTAGCTAATTTGGGGACTCAAATTATTTTTTAACAATTAAAATTGATTAATTATCTATATGGTTGATAATAATCCAGAGTTGCAAATATTCCACAAATCTAAGATTTCGTGAAATAATCTTATTTGAATTATTATATCCAATGTGATTGATTCATTGCAAGGTCGATATAGATAAAGAGCTCATATTCAACATTTCAAGCTAATCGACGATGCAAGAATTCTTAAAAGTCAATGATAATTTTGTGAATTGAATGAGTTTATCACACTTGAAAATTTTTAGTGAATATCTCAAGATTCAATGGAGATATCGAAATAATCGTAGAGACCTTTTTTGTAGAGTACATCGAGAGCTACAAAAAAGGTTTTTATAAAAAATTCACCATCTCTCATAGATTTCAAGCTATTCACAAAAAATTCATTGATGTAGCTTTAATAAATTATTTCAATGAAGAATTTTCTTTCAGATTATGAACACATGTCATGAAAAATTGAATACAAAATTATTTGCCGAGAGTTTTTAACACGTATTCGTGCATCGTCGACTCTTCACACATGAAAGGAAATACTGATTTTGCTCACGATGAAAGATAATTTGTAATAAATTCTGAAATTCATGGAGAAAAAAAAAATAATAATAATCAATTAGAAAATCAAACTGGATAGCGTGTCTTACGCAGATCGCCTCGAATCACCATGACTACTACCACGGGAGTCACCATAGCGCCACTGGTCACTACCCTTAGGTGTCCCCTTGGCCCTCTGTACTGTAATTCTGTAACAAGACACATTGGATATGCTTACTTGTCTCTCCAGGAGCGTGAGCGTCCGTAGCCACGGTCGCCTCGCCTCCCTGAAACACCCCGTGCTATCTCCACCGCCACTCTGAAACACACCCAACAAAACCCCGCCTAAGTCCTCGACTGATTTTTTACTCACTTTTTTTTTTTTTTCTCATCCTTCATTCAAGTTTAAATCCATCTGTCTCCATTTTATTTAAAAAAAATAATAAACATCCGTATTTATTCCCCTTTTGTTTTCAGTCTCTGGTTTGTGCGATAGATACTATTGTCACCTATCCAACTAATTTAATTTATCGATTTTTAATTAATTAATCTAATTTTCGTTTGATTGAGTAATTGAGTGGTGAATAACTAGAGATGAGTGAAATACGATTTATTATTTTGCAATTATCATGAGAAGTAAGAGGTCTAGAGGAATAAGTCAAGAGACATTTTCTGTAGGAAATTTTATTATCTACAAAAAAGTTCTCTTGATATATTTCTCTAAATTCACTGATTTTTGAGATATTTGCGAAAAACATTGTAAAAGATTTTTTTATTCATAGTAAATCAATTGATAATTGTTTATAGAGTTCTGTAAAATCTTCTAACCGTACTGCGGATAAACGTTAAAACTATTGGAGAAGTGACGATGTATCGAACTTGATTAAAATGATGGAAATAATTGAAAAGAATTTAATTTGATATTCCTACACATGGACGTCTACATTCGGGGAGTTGATGGTAGTTTTTCAAAATGGCGGTAAAGTATATATATGGATGTTTTAAAATATTAATGACTGCCAATAATCAAGCAAATTCATAGGCCATACCATAATATTATTTTTGAATCATATATATATATATCATTAGTGCAATTTCTAAATTAAATTATATATTTTATTTAATTTTCTTCTCATACCTCTCGCCAAGAAGTTCTTTTCCATTGAGCTCGTACACAGCGTCGTCAGCATCCCTGTAGTCATCGAATTCCTGCGAACAAATTAGAAAAAAAACTCTATTAAAGTAAGCAGCTATATAGATCAATAATGCAAAATATCATTCATGCATCTTTCAATTCAATCTAACTCTTATCAATTTTATGAATTATCTTGACATTGAGTTAATTTAAAGAAAAATGTCAAGAGATCTTTTTTATGTAGAATTAAATTCTCCACAAAAAACATCTCTTGATATTTTCCCCTAAGACCCCTCATAATCGAGATAAACTCATGTTAACAAAGTAAATAAAATAGACTTGATTTAATGTACTATATCATAACTAAATTAATTCCTTAAAATTAATCATTCATTATAATTAACTAAAAGAAACACTGGTTCAGGGTCTCAAAAGTGCTCTTACCGACAGGAAGATTTGATTTTTCATTTTTTTTTCTATAGAACCAATACTCACGACAAAGCCATAGCCATTCTTGATGAGAACATCGCGAAAACGACCGTATCCTCTGAAAAATCTCTCAAGGTCTCTTTCCCTGCAGCCGTATGGAAGACCACCGACATAGACCCTTGTCCCTACCATACTGTAAAAGAAAAGCAATTGAATGACATTAGACTTACCACAAAGGCAAATCCGTTCTTCATAGCGACCTCCTTGATTCTACCATATTTCCGGAAGAACTTCTCGAGGTCGCGCTCTCGCACCCGGTATGTTAATCCACCAACGAATACTCGGGTGCTCATTCTTTAAAGGAAAATATAAAAAACACCTTACATAACAGGCCTGTTCACCTGCCTTTCATTCATTCATAAAGTACTAAAGTAATTTTTTTTTTAGTTTTTTTTTTTAATTTAGTTGCTTTAAATTTTGTTTTGATTACATGTATACATGAGTTAATGAATTTATCCAGAGATGATAAGAGATTCATTTAAATAATCAGTTACTTGCATGACCATTCAATCGAACAGGTACAGGCCCTTTTGTGTAAATAAATAAAAACGTGTTGATGGTACACTGATAAATGATTTTCTTCAAGTGTTTTTTTTTTTAGAATATCTCGGGATTAATGAGAGATAACAAAATTTATGTAGAGACCTTTTTTGTAGAGAAAATTAAAAGCGAGAAAAAAGGTTTCTATAAAAATTTTGATATCTATCATCAGTTTAAAGATATTCTAAGAAAACTGAATTTTCAGCTTGATTGAGTTTACCAAGAGTCGTTGATTTTCTAATGAGATTATCTAGCTAATGAGTGGTTTTATGATAAAATTCATAGAGAACTTTTTTGTAGAGAATTTTACGATGTAAAAAAAGTTCTTTCGACATTTTGCTGTGAAACCACTCATTATCGAGATATTCTACAAATGCTCTAATTCTCAAAATTAAAATTAAAATTAGAAAGAAAATTGAACATTTTTTTATAAATAAAAGGTGAATAAATGAATATAAGCTCAAAATTCGAGTGTAAATCATTCATCAGTATCCAGAAGACAAATAATAAGTGCATTGACACTGTCTATTGACTCAGCCATCTACTTGACACGTGTTTTTCTTCAAACTGTTCATCAAGGTGCCTGTGGGAGTCCGAGGAAATGGCCTTGACTCATAACGGTTCAATACTGTTTTCATGGAAATTCTAAGGACTCTAAATAATCCTACATAATTGTGCTACTTGAAAGTGATGACTAATCGCCGAAAAACCCGAAACTTTCTCCTATTCACTCAAATTTTCTAAATTCTAATCTTCATTTTTCCAATATTCCACTATTTCTTCATTCATCAAACGAATAACTAATTATAATTAATTTCATTGATTTTACTATACCGAAAAATCTAAATCTATCAAACGATAATAAACAATTTCAACATGGCGGAGTCACTCCAACGCTATCTCTCGTTTACCTCGAATAAATTTCTTCATTGATAAAAAAAAAAAAAAAAAAATCATTTATTGACATGAACTCAATAACTGATACAACATCACATGACCTCATAAATCATAAATTAATGTCGTAACACACAAAATATTTATTAAACCCTCGAAAAATAATTTTTCAACTGATCAATTAATACGACAAATTGATTAGAAATTTTTTTGAATTGAGAGAAAAATGAATTATTTAATTATTAGATTTACGAAAGTGTGAAAAGCAGTGAATTGACAATAAAAATAAATTAATGCGTGAATTTACAATAAAATGTAGCACAAGCTGCCGGATTACGCGTCCTCACACGAAATTAAAATGATACGCAATTTGCAATTTTTTTTTTTTGTGATAATTAATTATTCTTACCTGATTTTTCAAAATTCAATGATTCAATTACAATTGAATATCAACAACTGATTAACAATTATTACTTAGTACACTAGAATAGACGAATATTTTCACTTTAATGTTGAATAATCGCGTGATAGAATTGTGTCGGCGTCTGTTCTCTAACTGAATTATACCAAAGGGGAATGGTTGCCGGAAACAAAACGGGGACTACATGGCCTGAAACAGGGACACCAGAAATTGTAATCTCGTAACCAGACCACATCTTCTCCCCCCACTCTCTAATATTCTGAGTCAATTGAGGATTTAATACATTATTTTTACCTAAAAATGTATTTTTTTTATTCACTGAAACATTGAAATAAATTTATAAACATTTTTTAAAAAATAATAAATCAATTAATTCCGAAGAAAAATTATGTTTTTAATTTTTTTTTGTATTTGAATTTTTTTTTCTAGAGGTGAGGTCATTTTAAAAGGGGTGAATAACGATTTTTGTGAGTGAAAAAAAGTGAAAATTGGGGGAATTTATTTTTTCAAAGGGTTTTAGACTTTTTTTTATTGGAAAAAGAAAAAGAGGAAGTGGTCGGGATTTTGTTTTGACTAGTTTAGTGGGGGAGCGCGGGATGAATATCCCTAGTCTAGGGAATTTGGGGAAATTGTCGTAATCGTGTGTGTTTTTGTTTTTTTTTCTTCACCGGTTTTTTCACGCTTGAAAACGCATCCACAGTTTTGGCAGAAACACGTACTGACACGACTCTTCTTTGTTCTTTATTTTTAATCAATTAATTAATTAATTAATTAATTGTGATTGAAGTTTTTTTCAACATTCGTGGAGGGAAAATTATTATGATAAAATGGGAGAGTCTGAGGAACATGAACGTTACAAGGACAGAGGAAGTATCGTTGAGATAAAGCTGGAAAATTTCATGTAAGAACAAAAGAAAATTAATTTTTTCCATTTTTTTAATTATTAGAATTTTTTTTCGATTTTTCGAAACAAAAAAATTGAGACAATTTGGGATTTTTGGGGGTTTTAGAACTTATGCAGATGCTGTTATTCATCCCGGTCGTCACTTGAACGTGATAATTGGTCCCAATGGCACAGGGAAATCGACAATTGCCACTGCACTAGCTCTGGGCTTTGGTGGTACCCCAAAATTGATTGGAAAGCCTGAAATGCAGGTTGGGGCGACTGTAAAAGCTGGATGTCAGAGAGCTAGGATTGACATAACTATCAGGAACACCCCCACTCAGAATATTGTCTTCTCGAGGACAATTGATAAACAGAGTAAATCTAGCTACTTGATTAATAACAATGCAGTTACTCTGAACAAGTTTAAGGAGGCTGTTGCAGGTTTTCACATTCAGGTGAGAATAATGAAGAGTTTTGTTAATTAGGGGGATATCTTGGGTATGAGTGGATTTAGACGAAAATGTCAAGAGACATTTTTTGTTAGTTATGAAATTTCTGACGAAAAATGTCTTTTGACATTTACGTCTAAACTCAATAATTGATGAGATATTTTCAATATTCAAATGGTGAACGAAAAAATCCAATTTAACTCGGATTTTTTAAGTTTATTGAGAATATCTCTGAATCCAAGAGAGATACGAAAATTGTTGTAAAGATCTTTGTTGTAGCTTACAAAATTTCCTATAAAAAAGGTCTCTTGACATTTTCCCTTAAAATCATTAATAACCAAGATAATTTAAATAACAACTCTTCCCAAGTATCTCAAAAGTAAAAAAAACTTTAAAAAATCCCCATAACCCCTATTATCTCTCTCACAATACCTCTCGTTTACCCAGGTGGACAACCTGACCCAATTCCTGCCACAAGAGAACATAAAAGGTTTCTCAGAGCTCACGGGCAAGCAGCTTCTCCTCAGCACGGAGCGTTCAGTCTCCGACACATCCCTAGAGACCCATCACGAGACTCTAATAAACAATCGTGCCCACCAAAAGGCCCTCGAGGATGATATTGCCAAGCGTACAGCCCGCCTAGCCTCCTCAGAACAGCACTACGCAGCCCTCTCCGAAGAAGTGAATCAATTCAAAGAGCGCAAGAATCTAAAAATAAAACTGCAAGCCCTGAGACAAAAACGAGCCTGGATGAAGTACGACATGAAGCGTCTAGAGTACATAGAGTCCAAAAAGAGTCGAGATGCAGCAGCCCTCAAGATGAAAACTTGCGATGAACGTCTAGCTCCCATCGATGCTGTGATAAACTCCCTTCAATCAGGAGTTAGAGCCCTCGACAGAAAACTCGAGTTAAACACAACAAAAATTTCTGAATTCAACAAACAATACAAAAAGTGTCTAGAGGACATGGAGGACTTGAGACACATGGTGAAGACAGAAGAGCAAAAGTCAAAAGCAGATATCGAGAATGAGAAGAAGAGGGATGACAAAATCAAGGCTCAACGACAGATGAGTGAGAAATATGAAAATGACATGTTGGCACTTGAGGAAGAATTTGGGGGTGAAAATGATCTTCGTAGACAAATAACTGATCTCAATCAGCAAATAGAGACCCAGAGAACATCGACAAATTGTCTTTCTGAAGAGTTCAATAGTAAGAAGACTGAGGCAGAGCAATTGTCCTATCAGATAAATAATCTTAGGAGAGAACAGAAGGTCTTGAAGGACATTGAGACTAAGAGACTTGAAACTTTGGCAAAAAAGAGTCAGGATGCTTATCAGGGAGTCATGTGGCTTCGTCAAAACTTGCATTTGTTTAAGAAGACAGTCTGGGAGCCAATGATGCTTTATATTGAGGTGAAAGACAACCAGTACTCAATTTTTTTTGAGAATGTTATTGCTCAGAGGGACTTGATTGCTTTTGTTTGTGAGGATAAAGACGATATGGCTGTTCTTCTCAGAAATTTGAGGACTCAGCAGGGATTAAAGGTCAATGTGGTGTACTCTGATGTATTTAGGCATGTAGAGATGACTCCCAGAGTGCCTTTGAATGATATAAGACGTTTTGGATTTACCAATTATTTGATAGATCTCATTCAAGCTCCTCAGCCAATTTTGAAGTACATTGTTAATATGTATCATATTCAGAATATACCCATAGGTGGTCCTAAGGTTGATGACACCTTTGAACAGGTCCCTCCGGCGTTCTTCACGTTCTTTAGCTTGCAGAAAAATTATTCAGTCATGAGGTCAGTTTATTCAGGAAACAGTTCAACTAGGATCAGGGGAATCAATCCTACAAACACACTTTCACAGGTTTTGGACTCTGACAAGATCAATACTATTGAAAATAAAATAAAGAGCATGGAACTGAGGAAGGAACATGCTATGCAGAATGTTCAGGTACTGGAGGAGAAGATTGCCCAAGAAAAATCAAACCTCGAACGTCTACGAGAGGAGAAGAATAGCCTGACAGGCCACTACAATCGAATTCAAAACACAAAATTCAAGATAAAAGATGCAGAATCAAAATTACGTCAGCTCGAGGCAGATCGTGTTGATATTGAGGATTTGAAGAAAAAAAGGGACAAACTCATACAAAACTTGATAAGAAAGCAGATGAAGTTTTTTGATCAGATAAACAACACTTGCAACGATGTCTTCAAAATAGCAAAAGTCAGTGAATCCATTGAATTACAAATCAAAGGGAAGAATTATGTTATTTCAGAGAAGCAGAAAGAGTCTAGAGAGTTGAGGGAACAGCTTAAACAGGCTGAGAAGGTGTACAAGGAGCGTGATGCAGAAATGATTGAACATAAAGAGAAGACTAGAGAGCTGCAGGAAGAGGCTAAAGAGATGACTGGTGGACTGACTCCAACAAACACTGAAGGATTTAAAAAGTACAATGCAGCTTTTCACAAACTTCCAGCAACACTCGAAGGCATTGACGAAATGATAGCCAATACAAGGGCAAAAATTTACGTATTCAAGGATCAATCTGATGTTGAGGATAAAGTTAGGGAGCATGAGGCATTGGCAAGGCAGATTGACAAGTACAAAGAGGATTTGGAGACCATGGATCATGAGTTGAAGAAGAATTATGAGGAGACTGAGATAATAAAGAATATGTGGCTTCCACCTCTTCAGGATTTGGTGGACAAAATTTGCAACAATTTTTCAGGATATTTGGAGAAATTAGGGTGTGCTGGAGAGGTCAAATTGATTCATGGAGATAATCCTAATGATTATGAAGAGTATGCTTTAAAGATTATGGTCAAATTCAGGGCTGAGGAGCCACTTCAGGAGTTTACAAAGAGCAGACAGAGTGGGGGAGAAACTTCATTGACTACTGCTATGTATATGATTGCTCTGCAGGAGATCTCCCAGGTGCCATTCAGATGTGTTGATGAGATTAATCAAGGAATGGATGCTACTAATGACAGAAAGGTCTTTGAGCACATTATGGATATAACATCGAGGGGAGACAGCTCTCAGTATTTCTTGCTTACACCAAAATTGCTGCCCAATCTTCCTTATAATGATGTTGTCACTGTTCTCTGTGTGTTCAATGGACCAGATGTTATTCCCCATAATGTCTGGACAATTTCCAAGTATTGCAAAAAGCTCAAGAGGCGCAAGAGGCAGAGGCTCAATGGAGATGTTTAATTTTATTCAACATTCCAAAAGTATTGATTCCTCAATAGAGAAATAGGTATAGAGTTAATTTTTCTTTTGTTTTATTGAAAAAAAAGATGTTTCGTTAAGGATAATATATTTTTCTCTTGCGATTAATAATCTGGGCATCATTTTTATTTAGAAAAACTATAAAAATGAGTGAAAATCTTGGTTTAACGTTTATTAATACGAAAATTAGTAGAAATTAAAAACTTTAAAAAAACAGAAGGGAAAAATTAAATTTCTGCTGATTTTTCATAACTCGTGGTCTGACGATAAAAATTCAAAGACTTTCAAAAAAATTTTTTTTCTCTTCTGAAGGTTTTTCTTATTATTCATCACTTGATAAAAAAAATAACGTTATTTTTATCGTTTATCCATAGATTTATAATCTAGTTGATTAAGTTGTTCACAGAAGAATGGAAATTAATTAAAAAAAGAGAACTAGAACCCAAGAAAATTCCAAAGTAGCTGTAAAACATTCACATCTCTATTTTTATACTGAAAAGTGAGATCAATATACGATGTTCAAAGTTAGAGGACTGAGAGTGGCGTTTTATTGTTTAATTAACCTTTTTTTATTGCAGAATGAGACATTTGGAGACAATACATTTTTTTTTACCAAAGAAAATCCTTTTTCTCTCGAATCAAGGAAATTCATAGGTATCATTAAGCGAATATCTCCGAAACTATGAGGTTTATGAGATAATGTTAAAGGACCTTTTTTGTAGAGAATTTTATGATTTACAAAAAAGATCTCTTGATATTTTCTCCTATTCCCACTAATTCCCAAGATATTTACAAAAAAACCCATAAATTCTCAATTCATCTAATCGAAAAATGGTTTATCGTTTCTTTTTCTTCTTCTTCTGTGCATCAGGCCAGGGAAATCCTCGGCACTTTAGCACGTCCATAATATTATGACAAGTGTAATAAGCGTTTTCCATAACTTCCTCGTTGAAAATATCCATAGCAAATCTACTTTTCCCTCCACTCCTCTTTGTTGCTTTTGAGGTTTTTCCATTACCTCCTTTTCCCTTGCCATTACCATTTTTCTTCTTGCCTTTTCCTCCCATTTGACAATTCTAGAAATAAAATTGTTGGATCAATCATTTCATCACTCGAACACGTGTTTGATACTACTTATCAACATTAGGATTTTTTTAAAAATTTCTTTTTACTTTTTCTTCACCAGAACAAGTGGAAGAGATTACAAACAAAACAATATATTACGAAGGCACTTGAAACTATTGTTTTGTCGATAAATTCAGGGAAGAGGTGAATGCATGGTATTTATCGATCTCTCTAGTCAACATGAATGACGTAAAACAGAATTTTATAGTAATTAAAAATCGTAAAATAATTAAAATTTGTCAAAAAAATTTAAACGTAACGCAGACGTCTAGAAAATTCGTGAAACCAATTGTGAAAAGACCTAATTTCAATCTATTTTAATCCCTTCGGAACTCATACATTGTAGATTCTAATCGAATGATTTCAGTAATTTTCAGAGAATAAAAAATGAAATGTTCTTCTTTCGTCCGACCAACTCCAGGGGAATTTCCAGTCCTAAATAAATTGGATTAATGCTCTTTCGCATCTGCAGAATTTACAATTGCAACAAGAAAACGTCCTCATTACGTTCTATTCTCATACGTCTCCCACCAATCAATAAAAACCCTCTCATTTTTTAATCAATAAATCCAAAAATTCTAAAAATTTACCAAATTTTAATTCATCTGATTAATTAAAAAATAAATAAATAAATTACTTTTTTTTTCAACAAATATTAAATTTTCACAATTTCTTGAAATTTTTGATAGAAAAACAAAAAAAATTGTTAATTTGTTAAAAAATTAATTAATTAATTGACAAATAAAATACAGTTCACTCCTGATTAATTAGTTAATCAATCAATTGAAAACCCTCGAAAAAGGCGTCCCCCCCCCCCCCCCTAACTGCGCAGTCACTCCCCTCCCAGCACAGTCGGCAGTGTGTGGGCTAGGGCGGGCGTATTACTACCGAGAACCGACATGTGAGTGACGCATGTAGGATGTACAATTCTCCTGCCATGAGTTCACTGTGATTAACCTAATCTCAGCCCCCCTATCCCCTAAAAAAAACCCCAACAATAATTTTTAAAAAATCCTCAAAAAGTGTCAGAATGTGAGACAATATAATAATAAATCATCGAACGACTGAATTTTAACCAAAAAAAAAAAGGGAATTCCCACACAAATTAAATTCAACTACAAATGGAGAATCAATAATAGACTCAATTCTAATTAATTAATCACTATAAACCAGTGATAAGACACTACAAAGTGTAATTAAGTGTTTAGATAAAATAAGTAAATTTAAAAAAAAAAAAAACGTGAAAAAAAAATTAAATAAATTTTTTAAACAAAATTCCTGAAAATGTCGACAGCATTGCTAGCTCTGATTGCTGTAATTCTCTGCATACTCTTCAGAATTCTCAATGTCAATAGTGCAGCACAGAAGCCGGTACTCGTGTGTCAGGATCAAACATTTTTATCCACAGTATTGAAAATAGCACCAGTCATTGCTGAACCGTAAGTTTTATTTTTTCGTTATTTTTCTATTAAAAAAAAATAATTGTCAGAGGTTTCTGGTTAAATAGAACAGATTAAATCTATGGGTACAAAAGCATTAGTCATCACTAGGAATAAAATTGTCGTGAAATAATGATTTTATTGATTATGTATTCAATCCCCCGCAAGGCTGGACTAATCCATGATGTCATTTTTGTTTCTATCAGGTCATGAACATGTTGAATAACGTGATATTGATGGGGAATATGGAGAAGAGGTTATTTCCATAGCTAGACAATATTATTGATCATTATTTTACATTAGTTTAAATAATTTATTCATTTTTATTGAGGATTTCTATTTTGTTTGGGGTAAATAATGGGTTTTAGAGTTTGATGTAGGACACGTGTAGCATTGGATAAAGTAATTGTAGGTGTTATCAGTGAATTATGTCCAAGTCTGTTAGCAGATATGATCGATACAATTTTATTTTATTTGGTATTCCCTCTGGATACTACTGATCCAGGTGATTAGTGAGTGTTTATGCGCTTTAGACTATTGGTCTACATTTCTCTCTTGGTTGGGTTTATGAGCGATACGAGTGTGTGACCTAGACCTTGAGATTAAAGTTTGCGCGGTGTGCGTTTCTTTATCGAGTCAATCCTTTTAATAATTCAGGTAAAAATGAGGGAAAGGAGAGGGGAGAATATGTAGGGGTATAGGCGATTTTTGGTGATGTATTTTTTTTTGGGAAAACTGGGACATTGGGGAGGAGAAATGATAGAGTTGGAATATCTCGGTAATGAGTGGTTTTAGGGAGAAATGTGAAAAGACACTTTTTGTAGAAAATTTTATGATCTGCAAAAAAGGTCTCTTGATATTTTTCTCTAAAACTAGTTGTTTAGGAGATAATCACGTTATTATCAGTTTTTTAAAAATTATTTCAGGGGAATCAATAGTTTATTGTTGAATTACCTCGAGAATCATTGATTTTATGGGTGAACGTCAGAGAATATTTCTTGTGAGATATTTTATGGGCTACAAAAAAGGTCTTTTGACGTTTGGATATAAAATTGATGATTTACGAGATAGTTTCATAATTGATGAAGTTTATTTCAATTTAATTGCTAGTTATTCGATTATCTCGTAAACGATTGATCTTGATGAAAATGTCAAAAGACCTTTTTTGTAGAAAATTTTCTGGGTTACAAAAGAGGTCTTTTGATAAATTCTTCTAAATCCACTCATTCCCGAGATATCTACAGAATAATAATGTAGTTGTCATCATTCGAGATATATTTTTAATTTAAAGTTGATGTTTATTTCATTTTTCTTGAATTTTTTTAAAAAATTGGGACTGCAGGTGATGAAAAGAGGAATTACTGACCATAATAGGGGAAATTGAACAATAATACATGAAGCACAGTTAAACTTTCAACAGGTTATCCTCTCTCTTCTTCCTCTAAACAGCAAAAAGAGAAACAACGTTAATCAAGACCTGCACGAGAAATTTTCCCAGTGAGTTAAGCTGGAGAGAATTTTTACAGTGAAATCGGTCACAAGAGGACGATGAAAATAGTTGTAAAGTGTAGTATAACGATGATGAGCTGAAATTAAGGAGAGCACAATCGTATTCATAAAGAGAAATATCTCTCACATGACCCCAACTAAATTATTCCATTCAGACAGAATTAGAACAGATAACGATATTGCGATCATATTTCTGCACGTGTCCACTCTTTTTAATCAAAAAAACTGATGATTGTCTTCATCAAATCATTAAACCTCCACAGAAGCTAAATTCAACATTAATTTTCACACTATTTCATCGATATCTCCTGAATAAAGAAATTTCAATAAAAATGTTAAGAGACCTTTTTTGTAGAGAATTTAATTTCCCACAAAAAATGTCTATTGACATTTTTCACTGAATCCGCTAGTTCACGAGATATTCACGTAATAATCTCTACAAATTTGCATTTAGCTATAAAAATGTTTTAATAATTTATTTTTAAAAATTTATACATATTGCAGATACAAGCCTACAAGATTATGGGGTTTCAGTGGTCACGTACAGACTATAGTCCACAGTATTATAGGAAGAGTGAGATGTCCATGGCCAATTGGTGACAGAATTTACATGAGTCTGACTGATGGTACTACACTCACATATGACTTGTATCAGCCCCTCAGCAGTGGTCACGAAGGTGAGTTTCACTCACGCAATAATTATATCTACCTGTATTATCAGCAGATGTTGGAATACCAGGCGTAAATAAATGAAGAGAATTGAGAGTCATTGAGTTCATTACATCGATTAAAATTATCATTAGACTTCGTGAGAAGAATAATAACCATGAGCATGAAATTTCTTAATTATAATATCAATTAAAAACCTCATTTTCACATTCTTATCAATTATTTCAGATGATATAACAGTAGCTATTGCCCCTGGAATTGGAAATACATCGGAGAGTGTTTACATCAGAACATTCGTACACTTTGTACAGTGCCATGGGTACAGGTGTGCTGTACTTAATCACGTAGGTGCACTTTCAAGTGTCAAAGTAACAGCTCCAAGAATATTTTCTTATGGTGAGTGCAAATCAACTTGATTATAAACATAGAGATTAAATTTAAATCAATCATGATTAAATTCTAATAGTTTAATGTGTGAAAATCTCAGAAACTAGTGAGTTTGGGGGAAAATGTCAGGAGACCTTTTTTGTAGAGAATTTAATTTTCCACAAAAAAGGTCTCTTGATATTTTCCTGTCAATAGGATAGATTCAGAGTTATTCACAAAATAAACTCTTTGAATTTTTTTTCTCACTCAAGTTGATCATTTTGTCAGAGATTTTAAATGTTTAATTGACTAATTAATTGATTTTTTAATAGGACACACTGATGATTACCACGTAATGCTACTGAGCCTCGTGGAGAGGCATCCGAATACAAAAATCATTTGCGTTGGCTTTAGTTTGGGGGGAAATTTAGTGACTAAGTATATGGGAGAGAGAGCCACCAATAAAGTGTCTCAGATTATTGGAGGAATTTCCATTTGCCAGGGTTACAATGCCATCGAGTATGTAAATCAATAATCAAGTTGATCAACTTATTGTAGACATGATTGACAACTCAATTAATTTATTTTATTTTATCCAGAGGGACAAAATTCCTCTTAAATTGGCAAAACTTTAGGCGATTTTACCTCTACATCATGACAGAATCGGTGAAGAATATTATTTTGAAACACAGACAGGTTTTGTTATCTGAAAATGTTAAACAGAAGCATGGACTCAAGGAGAAGGAGATTTTATCAGCTGCTACATTGCCAGAGCTTGATGAAGCTTATACAAGAAGGGTAAGAGCATTTTTTTCTGCAATTATTATAATTTTTTTATATTTTTTTTTTCACCTAGATACATCAATTCAGATCGGTGAAAGAATTGTACAGGTGGAGCAGTAGCATCAACTACCTCAATGAAATAAATTCACCAATGGTATTTATCAACTCTCTGGACGATCCAATAGTTCCTGAGGCACTCCTAGAGCCTATCAGAGAATATGCAGGTAATAATAATCATTACAATAATTCTATCCAATCTATTTCGTAGATATCTCTGAATTTAATTGATCAATCAAAAAATGTTAAGAGACCTTTTTTGTAGTTTGCAAAATTTCCTACAAAAAATATCTCTTGATATTTTTCCATAAATCCACTAGTTTTAGAAATATCATTCAAATAAAGTTTATCAATCGATGAATCAATTTTAATTATTTTCCAGCAAAGAAGAACAATTCCCTCTACATTGAATTGGCCCATGGTGGTCATCTGGGTTTCTACGAGGGTGGCCTACTCTACCCAAATCCAATAACCTGGCTAGATCGTACCCTAGTGTCACTCATCGGCTCACTAACACTCTTCCACGCTGATCGAGTCAAAGTTGCTTAAAATATCCTCTCCTAGAAGCGTTGATGGACTTATTGCATTTTTAGCTTGACAAATAAACGATGAGCAAGCTGTAACGGGACCCCCAGTGGCTAAATGTGACTACCAAGCACTTTATTCAATCCAGAAAAACGTCCTACATCATTTAGCATTTATAATTAGGCTTTAAACTCATTTGAAATTCATTAAAATTCATTAAATAATGGAATTATTACTCGTTAATATAATTCCAATGTCACATATCTGTTGTGTGGTATTTAGCATTGGTTTTTATACAATTTCTCTGCCACTCGTGTCTAGGAAAATCCAATCAACCAAATAATTAGTTGATTTGTAAATCGTGTCAACAATTTCCTTTATTGATTATTCATTTATTCGAAGACAAGTGATTTTAGAAGGAAATGTCAAAAGACCTTTTTTCTAGGGAATTGAATTCTCTATAAAAAATGTCTCTTGACATTTTCTTCTGAAATTATTTGTTTATAAGATAATTTGATATTTGACAAAGAGGAAAGAAAAAAAATTTGTTTTTCCAATTTTAAATTTTTTTCTAATTTAAAATTGATGTGGAGTTTTGCAGTGATTATTGTCTGTCTGTATTTGTCTGAATATTCATAACCAGGATGTATTAGAGTTTCCTCTCAGTCAGGAAAAGCAAGTTAGTGATTGAGATTTAGAGTTAATTGAGAAAAGTAATTGAGATCTTTTCGATGAGCACAGACGACTGGATGTTTTCTATGGAACTGAATGCTGGTAAATATTTTGTAACCAATTTACCTACCTCCAGTGGTGAAGGCTTGTGATGAGGAGAACATGGCGGCATTGAGTGAAATCAAGAAATCCTAGATTATTTAATTATAAAATTAAATCTTTGTCGAAGTGATGAAGAAAGATATCAAAACATTTTCGTCATTTCGTGAATATCTCAGAAATTGTTGAGTTTAAGAAAAAAAAGTCAAAAGACCTTTTTTGTAGAGAAATTTATGAGCTACAAAAAGTGTCTCTTGACATTTTTCTCTTGACCCAATAGTTTCAGAGATAATTGCAAAAAAATCTGCAGGAAATTTATCATTCAATGATATTTGACCACTTCACAGCAGAATTAAATTAATTATAATAAATTATCATTGTAAATAATTAAAATTCAACGTCTCCTAGATTGAGATGTTGTTTATCGTCTAGGAATTTCAGTGGCTCACGTTGAGTTAATTTTTCTTAGGCCAAATCTACTATAATGCTTTCTTCGGATGACTAAAGTTATTATGTTAATGGCATTTATATTTAAATATGAATTTTATTATTTATAAAAGATGATATATTCGTGAAAATAAACTGATGTAATGTACACCTGTATTACTCTTATTAATTACTCGTTAATTAGCATTAACATGTGATGAGAGAATGATAAGTGATAAAATATCATTTCTAATCGCTTATTCATACATAATAAGTCAACTCAATAATTTATTTGTCAAGATATTCTTTGTAGACCTTTTTTTCACGTGATCATCATGTATTAGTCATTAGTTACTCATTAGTTAATCCACTTGTTCAATGCTGATCAACATTTATTTTCTTCCTAAATATTCAAAGACAGAGGAAATCATCTCATTAATTATTTAATTATATCGATAATGAGTGATTTTAGGAGAAAATGTCAAGAGACGTTTTTTGTTGAAAATTTACTCCTCTACAAAAAAGGTCTCCTGACATTTTCCATTTGAATCCTCTATTGTTGAGATAATCAGCAATTACTAAAAATTTTCTAGTTCACTCAACTCATTTTACCACTTTGATGATTAAAAAACAGTTGTCAGTTCTCTTCAGAGTCCACATGAGTGCTTTCTCATGTAATTCAATCCTCAATTTAAATTACCAAGTGGCATTGTCAGAGAGAAGGGGAATCCCCTAATTGGGTATTCACAAAAACTCGAGAAACCCTGAGAAATCTTCAAGTGGATGATCCCATTAGGATCAACACAGGACTGATATCGAAAGTGGGATCTCACATGAACGATGACAACTCGTGTCATCATGTCAACCAATCAGATAACAGCCCCGAGGGGCACGTAATTACCGAAGGTCGTAAAAACGAAAGATTTCTTCAGAAGAATACACGTGGAAGGCAGCAATCACGGTCGACTGGCAAAATCCATTAGCTCAGTCGACAATTGTCTTGCAGGGTTGTTGGACGTTTTCTTCCGTAAGTAATGTCTTTTTTAATTAAAAAATTAATTAAACGAATTCAAAATGAGTGAAAGTCAACTAAAGTGTTTAAACTTGATAAATCGACTTATTTCATTTTATTAATTATGGGATTATCTCGTTAACGATTAATTTTATGGAAAAATGTCAACAGACCTTTTTTGTAGCTAATAAAATTTTAAACAAAAATGTCTTTTGACATTTTCTTCCAAGACCACTCGTTATCAAGATAATTCAATGATTAATAACATGTGAATGGAAAAAACACGTTTCCATGTATAGAAGCAACACTTGAGGAATATGTAAAATCAATGCACATAGGTATAAATGATTTTTTTATGCTGAACAGACCCAATTGAGGGTCTGGAAGCGTTAAATAAAAAAAAAAAATTAAAAAAAACACGTTTCAGAATTAATTCATTAGTGACTCTAATAATTCTTATTTTCAATGCAGAATTCTTCGCTCATCATGAAGAACATCATTTGTTTGTTCATTATATCAATTGGACTAGTTTCGTCAAAAATTATTCCAGAGAATTACTGGTCTCTTCGTGCTAATTTTCTACACGATGAAGAAGTAACATCAATAGGTGGCCGTCTCGCTTTCGAGGAAGGCGAGCGCAGTGCCAATGATCTCTTGATGACTCATAAAAGGGCGGAAATTGCTGAAGGTCAGGGTTCAAAGATTTATACTCTTGTGTTATTAAGGATGTGATGATTTGATGCAAATTTTTAAAAAGCCTAAAACAAAGAATTTCATTGTATTACTAGGGGGCTCCGCCCCCTGCTCGCTCGCTCCCCCCCTTAGATGCGACGTTTACACACACACACACACACACATAATGCCACGACTATTGAAAAAAATGACACACATAATTGAAAAAAATACTCCAAGTAATTCGATAAAAATGGATTCATTAAAATATAGGACCGAATTATTTTGATGGCTTTATAATACTTAATTAATTTTCTTTATCAGAAAAACATGGTCTCTTGGGCCGACCATGGGCCCCCGACCTTGAATCGACCTTGGACCGACCTTGAGGGCGTCTTATATTAAAGCACTGAAACACTGAAACACTGAAGCGTTAGATGAATTAGAATTTTAATATATAGAGAGAAGAGATATTAATTTTCTTAATATTTTAAGAAACAAGTTCATTTTATTTTCAATTTCAGCATTCTCAAGTCCCAAGAAATTCCTTCCGGCCAAGAATTTTATGGAAGTAACCAGAGCAATTGAAAAATCAAAAGTCTTTGAAATAATGAAGAAACTCCCCAAAGGTGCAGTTCTCCATGCCCATGACACTGCAATTGTCCACGGGGAATACATCTACAACATAACATTCAGAGAGAACTTGTACATCTGCGATGAAGATGATCAATTGTCCCTTCGATTTTTTCAAACTCCGTCAAACAGCTGCGATTGGAAGCTTCTGAGTGATCTCAGAGAAGATCCAACAGTCGCTGATTCCCTCAATGAGAGAATTCGGAGGAAGATGACGATGATGGTGGAAAATCCCAGTGAGAAATATCCGGACGTCGACGCTGCCTGGGCCAAATTCATGGATATCTTCTTCTTCATCACGCCAATGCTGACTTACAGACCTGTGTGGGAGGATTATTACTACGAGGGACTCAAAGAATTTTACAATGATAATGTTCTATACCTGGAGCTGAGATCCACACTCCCTCCAGTCTATGAGCTAGATGGAAGGGAATATACGCCACTGGAGGTTGTGGGAATTTACAAGAACGTCACGAGAAGGTAATTATACTTTTTGAGCGATAATAGATAACGAAGAAAGAATTTTTGAGGGAATCGTTAGAAAGATAGGGATATCACGTTTTTGTTGTCTTATCAAATATTTCAATCGATAAAGTAATGATGTTTGTTTCTTAGGTTCAAAGAGAATTATCCTGACTTCATTGGCACAAAAATAATTTACGCACCGGCCAGAATCATGAGTGAGACAAAAATTCAAGATTTTATTGACGAGGCGGTGGAAATGGCGAGGACATATCCCCACTCCTTCGCTGGATTTGACTTGGTAGGTCAAGAGGACAAAGGAAAAACATTGAGATCGTATGCTGACAAATTGAATGCAGTTAAAGAGGAGATAAACTTTTTCTTTCACGCTGGAGAGACAAATTGGTATGGTACGAGTATCGATGACAATTTAATTGATGCTGTTTTACTGAATACAAAGAGAATTGGCCATGGCTATGCAATTATGAAGCATCCGGAGATGTTGGATTACGTCAAGAGGAATAAAATTGCTATAGAAGTATGTCCGATTTCTAATCAAGTACTTGGACTAGTGAAGGACCTACGTAATCATCCAGCATCAGTATTATTCGCTGAAGGAGTTCCAGTGGTTGTTTCCAACGATGATCCAGGCCTTTGGGGCTCCAGAGGACTCAGTTACGACTTTTACGAGGCATTCATGGGTATCATGTCCGGAACTGCAGACATACGGGCACTCAAACAACTCGCTATAAACTCTATCATCTACAGCAGTCTCTCTCAAGATGAACAGGTCCATGCGTTGAATGTTTGGAAGACAAAGTGGATCAGTTTTATCAATGACCTCAACAACGAAACTGTTTGAACTCATTTCTTATTTTGTGATGATAATGGCCATGTATTCATTTTCTACTGATATTGACATAATTTGTGAATTAAACGTTAATATTCATTGATTAAATCTCTTTATTCGTCCTTGGCTCACCCTTTTAAAATATCTATTGGCTCTGTTGACTTTCTCTGCGATTTTTCAATTTTCTGCTATCATAATCCGTCCCTATAAGTATCTGTCTAATGCGTTATCATTTTTTGAGACTCGTGATAAAAAATATTGGTTTCAAACTTTGGGAAAAATTGCTAGAGAAAATACAGGAAGTCATATTTTACTGTTTTAAAATTTGAAAAAAAAAAAAAAAGTACTCCAACTGCTTTGAAGAGCAATTTTACAGCGGTCACACGATAAATTTTACGATTTCACATTGAATTTCGCAAAAAGAATACCGATAGTGTGAAATTCTTTAGTTATTGGAAGAATCTTCTATACATACATATATTTTATCATTTTTCCACTCCATTCTATCAAAAAACTAAGACAAGAATTAAATTAACAGGAATCCCTTCATTATTCATGACCCTTTTGATACGCAATAAAAGAACAGCAGATTTTTTCATGGTATTTGTCACAAAGGATCACCAGAGGCCAAGGAGCACTGCAATTTTCCATCTGAAAGTCAGTCTCTCATGAAGAAAGGAAGTGTGAAGACTTCTAAAATAAAGATCCATGTTTTTCTACATGTTCCTACCCATTATAACTCATATTATGATCAGTTCAATCCAAATTCTTGTCCTCGATTCTTGATGATATAATTTTATATATTCCAATGGTTAATTAAACGCCCTTGATTCCAAAATATCTACATTGAAGAATTTCCACAGATGACGTAGTAAATGCAAGAAAAAATGCGCAAAGAGCGCAATGTTTGCTCGTCAAATGTTGATACGATTCAGTAGACAGATGTTCTGGAATATATGCGTCAACTTAATTAATCTGCTCTAAAAACCTCGACAGCTCTTAAAAGTGGTGCAGTTGAATGTTTAGCTCTGTGATACACAATTATTCTTGAGAAATAACCATTGAAATTAGTGAGAAGAAATAGTCTAGAATTTATAAGAATTTTCAATAACGATTATACTCATCGACAATGATTGAGAAAATTATTCTCCTGTTTATTTCATCATTCGTATTGGTGCTTTCTGCACCATCTTCAACTCCGAATTATTGGTCGCTGCGAAATGACTTTTTACATGAGGAAGCAGCACAATCAATTGGTGGTAATCTTCCTTTTGAGAAAGGCGAAAAGACAGCTAATGAACGTCTAATGTATTACAAAAGAGCAGAGATTAATAAAGGTCAGTCATTAACGTTTATTTTTCAATTGAATAGAATTGTAGTAATAGGACAGATTTTAGAATTCTTGTCTCCCTAATAGCATTCCTGAACCCCGACGTATTTCTCCCTGCGAAGAATTTCCTCCAGGCCTTTGGAGACATTGACAAATCCAAAGTATTCCAGATAATTCAGAAAATGCCAAAGGGCGCAGTTCTCCATGTCCATCACAAGGCAATGGTTCACGCTGATTGGATCTACAACGCAACATTCAGAGAGAATTTGTATATTTGCGATGAAAATGGTCAACTCACGTTTAAATTCTTTGAAACTCCATCGGTGGATTGCGAATGGAAGCTGTTGAGTAATCTCAGAAACAACTCGAAAGTTGCTCAATCTATAAACGACAGAATTCGGAAAGAGTTGACGATGATTGTGGAGAATCCCGAGAGGGAGTATTCGCATGTTGATGCAGGCTGGATTAAGTTTGAGAAGATTTTTGATTTTATCACACCGATAATTGGTTACAGACCTGTTGCCGAGGATCATTACTATCAGGGGCTTAAGGAGTTGTATGATGACAATATTCTGTATCTGGAGGTAAAGTCGGGAATCCCAAAACTTTATGATGAAAATGGGAATCTGTACAGTGAGAATGAAGTTGTGGATATTTTTGAAAATGTTACACAGAGGTAAGATGAATTATAAATTGATTAATGTAACGGGATTTTTTCATCTATCAAATTATGATTTTTCCCTAGGTTCAGGAGGGATTATCCCGACTTTATTGGTGCAAAAATCATCTACACAAAAGGGAGAATGTTGAGTGATTCTCAAGTCCACAGTTTTATCGACAAGGTTGTGGAATTGAAGAAGATATACCCCAATTTCATTGCGGGATTTGACTTGGCAGGGCAAGAGGACAAAGGAAAAACATTGAGATCGTATGCTGATAAACTGAGTGGAGTTAAAAAAGAGATAAACTTTTTCTTTCACGCTGGAGAGACAAATTGGTATGGTACGAGTAGCGATGAAAATTTAATTGATGCTGTTTTACTGAATACAAAGAGAATTGGCCATGGCTATGCAATTATGAAGCATAAGAAGGTGTTGGATTACGTCAAGAGGAATAAAATTGCTATAGAAGTATGTCCGATTTCTAATCAAGTACTTGGACTAGTGAAGGACCTACGTAATCATCCAGCATCAGTATTATTCGCTGAAGGAGTTCCAGTGGTTGTCTCCAACGATGATCCAGGCCTTTGGGGCTCCAGAGGACTCAGTTACGACTTTTACGAGGCATTCATGGGTATCATGTCCGGAACTGCAGACATACGGGCACTCAAACAACTCGCTATGAACTCTATCATCTACAGCAGTCTCTCTCAAGATGAACAGATCTATGCGTTGAATGTTTGGAAGACAAAATGGATCAGTTTTATCAATGAACTCAATAACGGACCTGTTTGAATTAATTTTTTATAGTGTAATGATAATGAAAGCGTTATTCATAAAATTTCGACATCTGTTATTATTTGAAAATTTCTTATAGAGCAGCAAATTCCCTATTGAAGGTCCATTGTTTTCCATTGTTTTCCCCTTTTCAGCTGTTATTATTTTTTATTTTTAAAACCGGAGATATTCTTCTCAATGGTTTCCTCTTCACTGCAATATATTTCTGATACTTTCGACCAAAATGCGAATTTGAACGGGAATTTTTATTCTCATTCAAACCCCCAACAATTGGGCCTTCAAATGCGTAGTAAAGTTTCAAAGATTTCAGTGGTTTCACATCTTTTCTCTCTTTGGGTTTCACATAGAAATTTCGTTGACTTTTAGATGGAGGTTGACCTCTATTTTCTAGAGCAAACACTCTTGGAAAACCTTTTGTTTCTATTTGTGTGGGTTTCAATGGTTTTTTTGTGCTCATTTTCAATTCCATCAGATCATCCTTGATATCGTAATCGTAATAGTCTTCTTTATCCTGATAATTTTCAGTTGTCAGTTCAATTTTTGTTCTTCTTCTTATATTCATTGGAACTATTGTTGTAATATTATAATCAGAACTATTAAGATTTTTATGATTGTGATTATCATTGTCAGTAGTGAATTTAACTGATGTTGACGTGAATTTTATTTCAACCGTTGAAGTCATAAATGTCGAAGGAGTCGTCTGAGGAATTGTTGGAGCCTCCTGATGGCTTGTGGGCTCTTCAATGTTCATCATCCTCTGGCAGATATACTCGCGCTTTCTGTCACAGGGTGACTCAATGAATGCAGGCTCCTCCCAGTGGTGCCAGTCGAACAGCAG
The DNA here is from genome assembly GCA_035578325.1 of Coelinius sp. EB29. NCBI lineage: Eukaryota > Metazoa > Arthropoda > Insecta > Hymenoptera > Braconidae > Coelinius > Coelinius sp. EB29. The sequence continues at coordinate 4,864,768 of JAOZGT010000009.1, read as the reverse complement.
ACAACCTCTGACTGATTGATTTTTTATAATTTTTTCAAGATCCCTCCAGAGAATTGTCCTTGATATTTCCTCGTTCGTAGATATCCAACGCCAGGTGATACCCTGGGTCTTGTTTTTAGCATAACCACCTATCCATGCACTCTCAATTGCTTCTGTGAAATTAAAAAATTGATATATCGATTAATTTCAATTTTTCAAATGCTCTTTTCGATAATTGAAGTTTATTTTGTGGATAACTCTGAAACCAATGGGTTGAGGAAAAAATGACAAAAGACCTTTTTTGTAGGGAATAAAATTTCCTACAAAAAAGGTCTTTTGATATTTTTTGATAAACCCACTAGTTTTCAAGATATTTACAAAATTATTCATCAAACTTGAGGATTCAATCAATTAACATTATTTACTCTAATTACCCGGTCGATTCCTCATCATAAATTGAACAAGCCTCTTCGCCTCTTCCATACTCCTGACCTCAGCAATCTCTGTGCCCTCCTTCTCGCACTGGAGTACTGCTTCCGGCCAAGTTCTCCTATCACTGAACATCCAGTACTCATAATTACCGAATTTACTGACTGAGGCTCTTCGATTTGCTCTAACAATCACAGAATTTCTATTCTCACAAATAATAAGAGCCAAACACTCGAGTATGATAATAAAAATTAAATTCATTTATCAAGAAAAATAAAAAATTTACTCTGATCATTTAGAATTCTCCACTTGAAATGATTAGTAAATCCATTAATTTTGTGATGAAAAAATCTCTTATCACAAATTCTGATTAAAAAAATCGTAATCAATTTCTAATTGTCAACAAATCGAAATTGTTTTCAAATCGAAATAATCCGGCGATTGTTGTCCCCTCTCTCGGAAAATTTCTAAGACTTTAGCAACATAACCTTCAAAATTTTGCTCCATATTTGACAAACAAAACATAATTTTTTCTGCTCATCTCGAATAAATTGTTAATAAAATAAAAATGATAGAATTTTTAGACCTTTGAAATCTCTAAAAATATTAGAACAAATTTATTCTATTTGAAAATTCAAAAATGATTTAATGTGAAGACTAAATTGTGTAAATAGATATTTTTTAATTCACAAAGTTCCTTGATAATTATAAGTTTCTCTGTGTTAATTAATTGGTTGAAATTTATGGATAAAATGAAAGAAGCGACGAATTCTGTGACAGATAATAGCGAGTGTGTTCTTGGGAATGGAGAGGTATTTATTCTCTTCAATTATCTTATTGAAAAAAGTCTTTTGACGTTTTTTTTTCTAGAATCACTCGTTCTGGTGATGAATAAGATTCATCATTAAACTACAAATTTATTTATTTGTATTTTTTTCAGACGTCACCGAGTGAAGAAACTTCTGGAAAACGAAAGCTGCGGTCATGGTTGAATCGATTTTTAAGAATAAAAATGACTGATGGGAGAGTCCTCACAGGTGCATTTTTATGCACAGATCGAGATGCTAATGTTATTCTTGGCTCTTGCGAGGAGTTTCTCTCTGAGGATCACACAGAAGCGAGAGCATTGGGGCTCGTGATGGTTCCAGGACGTCACATTGTGTCGATTCACCTCGATGCTTGGTGGACTGAGAACGAAAAAACTTCATGAGAATAAAATTCTGTAGAGAAGTGGTAAAATTGGAAGAATTAAAGAATTATATCGAGACTATTTTGTAAATATCTATGAAACCAGTAGATTTTGAGAAAAATGTCAAGAGAACTCTTTTGTAGCTGAGAAAATTTTCTACAAAAATTGTCTTTTGATGTTTTTCTTTAAATCTCGTCCCTTCAATGATATTTTGAAAATAAGCTCACAAGTTTTTTTTTAAAATTATCTTTTCCTTACCACTTTAGTACTGAATCGCGAATACCACCGACTTACTCTTTGCTCTCCACAAAATTGTTCATTTCTAGTCTAAATTCAACTCGTCTGGACCATTTGTACTCCCTAAATTCTTGGATTTCTCCCTTGTTTCATCTAAGATAAACAAAGTACAATGAAAAGTGAATAAATTTTAGATACTGAATTCAATTTTTCTTGTAAAATTGAAAATAAAATTTCTTGTTTTAATAAAGAGAATTCTTACGTTGTCTCGCACATTGTTCTTGAATTTTGTAGTACTCTGTCTCTAGTTTCTGATTATTTTTAACTTCTTTCTCTTTTTGTTTTTGTGCATCTACCATTCTCTCAGATAAGGAAATTGATAAATTATCCATTCCTGCGAGAAAACTCACACTTGTCACAGCTTCTGCCATTTTCTGGACATAGTCCATATACCCTAGGAGTTGCTAAAAATATTCAAAAACATGAAATAATAATTATATAAACCAAGAAAAATTATTTTCGAATAATTATCGAAATATCTTCCTAACTAGTGATTTTATCCAAAATTACCAAGATACCTTTTTTGTAGAAAATTCCATAATCTACAAAAAAGGTCTCTTGACATTTTCCCCTAAATCCCTTAATTCCAGAGATATTCACCCAACAACTAAAAATTCAACAAAAAAATTAACTTACAGTCAAAATCTCCTTCTTGTTCTGCATTTCCGATCTAACTTCAATAATCAAATCCCAATGTTCATCACTGACTTCAAATATCATAGTCTCCTCCATCAGATTGATCAATTGTCCCAAAAGCTCCCTAAAACACAACTTTCCCAAATTATCAATTAATTTAAAAAAAAAAACCCATCAATACCTCCAATTTTCCTCCCCCAAAACTCACCTGTACTCCTTACTGGTACTCTCAATAGCAGAATAAGTAACAGTGAGTGCCTGACTGGCACTATTAACAGCCTCAATACTCGACTGTTTAATTAAATAATCAAACGACAATTTCTCAAACTCCTTCACCCCAAATTTCACCCTCTGCTCCTCCTTAATCCCACTATTCTCAAACCCTTGACACTTGGCAAAGCCCAAGATTCCCGCTCCAACCTGCCCAAAATACATAACCAAAAAATGAGGTTAACCCTTAAAAAAAATATATAAAAACCTCTCCTCACCATCACAACTCCTCTCCTCCTGCAGAAACCCCTAATTACGTTTCTAAACGCCATTTAAATTCCCCAAAAATCATAAAAATCCCTGAAAAATCGATTAAAAATCACAAATAAACATTCATTCACAAACGTTCATTCACCGGAAGTAATACCGAAAAAAATCAAGTAGTGAATTGCTCACCTCCAATTGGCTAATCCCTCACAACTCGTCCAACCAACCGCCATTCTCCCAGTAACATCAGTGGGTGGAAAAAAAAAAGTTGCACCAGTGAGTAATAAAATTTGTCTAAAAAAAAGAGGAGAGAATTAAAAAATTAAATATCCAAAGAGAAAGAAAAATGTCTCAAATTTCTCATCACTCTGAAATATCTCAATAACTCATGTAAAATAACATCAGCTCATTAAAATTAATCTTCACATCAACAATAAAAGATTGAAATAACCCAGAGATAAGACGATGCATCGTCTCAATTGTGTTATTTTCGTACTGTCTGAGTTGATTAGATGAGTAATAAAATAATTAAATCAGTCACTGGAGTATTCTGGAGGTTTTTTTTTTCTACAAAAAGTGATTAGTGAATTTGAGGGGGTTAGAATTGCCCCAGTGGGTGGATTTGAGTGTTAAAAAAAAAAAAAAAACTAAATTGTATTTAATACGAGTAATGGGAAGATGGTGAAGGGGAAATACGGTCACTGGAATGGGTTCGCAATCGCTGGAAATATTGAGACAAGGTGTTTGGGCGAGTTTGACTGGAGGATGGTTTTACGATCCACATTTAGATGTTTTTTCAAATACATTTCATCTTTATACGTGGCTGTTTCTACTTTGTTTGCCATTTACTATTTATCTGGTGAGTAAATATTTGAGTTGTTATTAATAAATATTATTTTGTGATTTATTTTTATTCATTTGGGTCATGTGTTGATGGTGAATTTTTTGTGTTTTTTTTTTTTTTTCCAGTTTTTCCCACCAACTTTCTACGTATGGCTCGCCTACTGTATCTCCATTGTGACACTTTTTGGCACAATAAAATGTGTAAATCATGCTTTACACTGTGTTTACGACACAAGCGAGTGCCTGGAGGAGCCAGGACCAGCTGTGAGCCTGAAAAAGTCCGAGAGCGAGAAGCAAAGGGCTGCACGTAGTAAATGCCATGAGAGGTGCCAGGATCAGGTGGATCTTGGGATTGAATTGCAGGTTTTGAATGGTGATTGTGATTTTTTTTTAATTTAAAAGGGTTGAGGGATCATTGAGAATATTTAAAATGAATTTTTAAACGATGGAAATCATTAGAGATGTTATAAAACATTTCAAAATGGTATTGTTTGATAATTTGAGGATTATCTCGGTAATGAGTGAATTTAGAGGAAAATGTCAAGAGACCTTTTTTGTAGCTGACAAAATTTTCTTAAAAAAATGTCTCTTGACATTTTGTTCTCAACCTATTCATATCTCAGATAAACCTCTATTTAAAAAAATAATAAAAAATATCCTTGAGTTTAAATTATTCTATCAATAATTCCAGGTAAAACTGATACACCACCAGTAGAATGTTCCTCAAGAAATTCATACATCGAACAGAATGCAGCGAGTGCTGATGCTGATAGTATAACATCAGAGTATAATCGTGAAAAGCCAAATTCAACGATAGATTTGAAAGTTGAAATTCATCGTAAAAATAGTTCAGAGAGTTCCGAAGAGTCCCAGCAATTGAAGACAACTGTGATTAATGTAGATGACGAGGTAGAGTGGAGAACGAGACGTTTACAGAGTGGTGGAGTGTGTAGACATGCATCAGCAGACTCTCACAGTAGACACTCTAAGCAGAGTGCCTCCAAGACGGGATTTGAGGGGAGTAGAATTAAGCAAACTAGTTCTTTGGAGTTGGAGCAACAGCATAGAGAGGATTATCCTTACTGGAAATCCAATCAGAGTGTCAGGAGGCTTGGATCAAACTCTGTGCCAATGGAGACACATCTTATCACTGATTATCCACAGAGTCTTGAACAAATTATATCTAAGAAAAATAAGGAAATGGATAAAATTAAAATGCCAACGCATCCACAATCTTTAGAGGTATTTGACATTTTTATTTCTGTATTTTTCTTATTGTTTTTGTAAAAAATTTAATTAGCCTAAAAAACAAAACTGTTCTCTTGGTTTCAGGTAATTGCTAAAAAATTACACCAACAATTGGTGCATCCCCAGAGTTTGGAAACAATCGATGCAACTAGTAAAAATGCTGGCCCATCAGATGACAATAATTTGCCACTGCATCCACAGAGTTTAGAAACAATCAACACAAAAAAAGTGAGTAATCGAGCAGATTTAGAAAAAAAAATACTTGTGTAGTATTTGTTCAGTATCTCCAATATTTCGTTATAAATTTATAATTAATGATGTAATTTAATTATTCCAGGTATTAAGACAAAATACCCTAAAACGCAATCAACTTCAGTTACTCCCATACCCGAGTTACGGCTCTGAAATAGTCCATCCAATAGCTGAACAGAGTGATGAACAATTTGTTAATGATAGTGCAGGTGGTTACAGTTTACGTGACTCTTACAGTCCACTTTTAGCTCGAAAAATAAAGGGTGAAACTGGTGTATGTGCAAATCGTGATCGTAGTTTAAGTGCTGGTGGTTTTGAGGACAGATTTTCAAGATTCAATGGTGAAGTTACCATTGACAATGACTCGGCAAATTCACGTGAGGCTTTACTTGAGGAAGTTAAACCATCGTACAAGAGAAGATTCAGTAATGGAAGTCAAAGTAGTCACGAATTGTCGGATAGTGAGAGACGAAAAGAAGTTTTGGATGAACGAGATAAAAAATTAGATGATCCTTTGAACTCTGGAAGCATTGTTGGCATTGATTGGCTCTTTGAGAATGGAGACTGTACAGTGGAACCTTGGGCGAGTAAGAGTGAGTATTGGGAATTAATTAACATTCATTATTGGTTTATGTAATTGTGGATAATATCAGGAGATCCTAGTGCAGAAAGAAAAAAAAATAGGAAAAAGTTGTATTTTTCTTTGTCTTCCATTTTTATGCTTTTTAAACACTAGGATCTCTCTTCCAAAATGATAATATACATTTGCATCATTGACAACTCTGTAGCTAGAAAAAAAGTAGGGAATAGTAGTCATTCGCGCACCTTAAACAAAGAAAAAAAAAAAATTATTCTCAATTTATGCTGCTGCCCAGTTTATTGGACTTTCACGCATTCCGATGATACCTCCACTTCAGGGAGTCTACAAACAGCTAGTACCGATTGTAAGTCTCCAATTGTAGGAAAAAATAAAGCCTCGAATAGACAAGTCTGTAGGGATTAGGCATAATGAGCACAAGCATTAGAACCGTGTAAATTTTTTTATTTGAATCGAATAATATCAAATTAGCAATTAGAACTGATAGATAGCAAATTTTTATATCCGAATTTGATTCAAATAAAAAGATTCCCCGGAACGATATCTCCCCCCATCTCCAACTGACCCCTTCTCTCTTTCTAGACTTCCAAACAAAAGATCCAGATTCAGGATCCTCTAGCACAACTACCTTAAGCATCGACAACGAGGTCAAAAAGACCCTCTTGCCCCAGGGTTCGCCCCTCGACTCAAAGCGTCACCAGGGTGCAATTCCCAAACAACACCGTCCAAAATCCCCCAAAGTGTCACGCCTCCTCTCCTCCCTCCCTTCGCCACCCTCTCCACACGTCGAGCCCCGTCGTCCCCTAACCCGTCAAGACTGCATCCGTCGAGATCGTCCTGAGCCTAAACCAGACCCTCCAAACGGATCTAACCACGAACTCTCGACCCTCCTCTCGAAATCAACCCCCAGAAACCAACGACTGAAAGAAGCCATCCTAAAACTAAACACAGAGTACCAAACACAATCTCCACAACTTAATCAAGAGACGCCAGGGCCCAGTAGACCCCCAATCCTCATGCCCCGAAGAAATCGTCCAAGAAAACTAAAGAGTCAACACAGAGCGAATCGAGCTGGTCCTCGTTACGGATCGCGTGAAGATTTTGCACCAATAGCTGCCCTCCTGGGTCTCATCTCAAACGGAGAATGTCACTTAGCAACAAATCACAATGACACAACTGAAGGTGCTGTCCACTGCTATCGAGATGACAACGGTCGCTGGTTAGCCTATACTTTCGATGAAAAGGGCTCTGGAGTAGCGACATCAGTGCCCATTCCCCCTGGACCTGGTGACAAGCTTCTAAATACATTATTAATGAGACAACAGCTTGGAGTCGACCATTATCCGCAACTCGATGAAAATCTAGAACTAGCTGACTCTTTGAGCAATAGCTACAGCAGTTTGTCTCTAAATTCTGCAGGATTAACCGTTATAATTGATACACCACCTGTATTATCGAGTCCTGCCAGTAATCAGCCGAAAATGAGAGCAGGTCAGACTCTAGTAGCTTCAAATCCAATTCCATTTGAGCTTGGAATGCTCCTTCCAGAACGAGATCTCTTTTTTCGAATGATGACTGAACGAGATGGGGTTCACAATCTTTTAGAGACTTTAGGATCACGCTACTTAGGGAGTCCCAATCCAAGGCCTGTTTTTCCATCTCCGAATCATCAAGAGACAGATATTAATACAAGTTTATCCTGGAACAGATTCATCGATGGGTTGGATGGTCCAAGTGAAAAGACAAAACCCACTAGGCATTACTACAAGTGGAAGATTTGGAGGCTACCGCACATCAAAGTGAGATTCGACAGATTATCATTGCTTGCGCTGTTGGACAGGAATTTGACAGTGATTGAAACGATAATCTCTACATTTCTAGCTGTTCTTGTTGCTGGATTGGGCCTCGAATTACTTCAAAAAGGATTTTACAAAGACATATTTGCTTTTATCTTCTGTTTTGTAACTGCGGGATGTCAGTATTCTTTATTGAAGTCGGTGCAGCCTGATGCCGCCTCTCCGACCCATGGATTCAACAGAATCATCGTCTTCTCAAGACCCGTTTACTACATCATCGTTTCGAGTATAATTTTAATTCTTAATAAAGTATTGGAAAACTTTGAGACTTCGGAATTTGAAGTTTATGGTTTGAGAGTAGCTGATTACGATGTGATAATGCAAGTGAGAAACGTATTGTTGATATTCTTATTGACGTTTCCTGTAATCTTCTCGTTGGGATTATTTCCCCAGATCAATACGTTCTTAATGTATATATGTGAACACCTGGACATTCATTTGTTTGGGGGTACTGCGACAACCGGTCTTGTTTCTTCGATCTATTGTTTAGGCAGGAGTGTGATAACAGTTGCTACGCTTTATGGTTTTGCCTATGGCGCACTCACCGAGGCCAAGTCTTCCCAACACATTTTGTTCTCCATCTTTGTTGGCCTCTTGGTTGCAATCTCTTATCATCTCAGTAGATCCTCCTCAGATCCCAGTGTCATTTGGGATATTGTCAAGACGAATCTGTGGCCACCTGAGATATATCTCGAAGAGATGGAAGCAAAGATCATAGAGAATACATCTAGAAGAGAACCACCAGCTGTCTACAAAGAAACTAAGATCAGGACATCGGGACGAAAGAAAGACGTGAAAATCAAGGTTGGAGAGCAGATATCGGATTCTGAACTTATCGATCCTCTTCCAAAAAAACTCAGAACAACTGTGAAAGCTAGATTGAAGAATGATCTGATTGTTTGCGCTGTCATTGGAGTTCTCTCCTTCGCAATTCATGCTTCTACAGTTTTTACAGCACTTCAATCCGATTTGAACCCAGTCCTCTGGGGAATCGCGAGCTGTTTAGGCTTTCTCCTTCACTACATTGTACCAGAGCTTAGGAAGCAACTTCCTTGGCTCTGTCTAGCTAGACCAGTTCTAAGAAGCCATGAACATGCACAATTTGAGGTCAGAGAACCAGTCAAGATTATGTATTTTGAGAAGGTTTACGTCTGTCTCTGCTTCCTCGAAAGAAACATTCTCTACCCCATTGTCTTCCTTGGAGCTCTAACCGAAAATTCTCCACAGATCATTGGAAAATACGAAGCGAGCATTGGAACTCTCATCATAGTCATCTGCGGCCTCAAAAGCTTGAGATCCTCCTACGCGGATCCTGCCTCAAGGTACCTCGTCATTGTCTTCGCAGTCCTCTTCTTTCAATTTGATTATTCAAAACTAACAGAAACATTTCTAGTGGACTATTTCATCACTAGCATAGCCTTTGCCAAAATATATGAATTATTACTGAAACTGAGATTCGTCCTGACGTATATTGCTCCTTGGCAAGTGACCTGGGGCTCAGCCTTTCATGCATTCGCTCAACCCTTCTCAGTACCTCATTCTGCAATGCTCTTCCTTCAAGCCACAATTTCAGCCATCCTGAGTACACCATTGAATCCATTATTGGGAAGTGCTATCTTCATCTGTAGTTATGTAAGACCGTTGAAGTTCTGGGAACGGGATTACAAGACCAGAAGGGTTGACCACTCAAACACTAGAATGTCCTCGCATCTAGAACGAAATCTTGGAGCTGATGACAACAATCTGAATTCCATATTCTACGAGCAATTGACAAGATCTTTGCAGCATAGTCTTTACGGAGATTTGGCTCTGGGTAGATGGGGTAACGTGGAACAAGGAGATTGCTTTCTCCTTGCCTCGGACTATCTCAACTGTCTTGTTCACGTTGTCCAATTGGGAAACGGTCTAGTCACGTTTCAATTGAGAGGACTGGAATTCAGAGGAACTTACTGTCAGCAGCGAGAAGTAGAAGCCATCTCTGAGAGTATTGAGGAGAATGACAACTGCTGCTGTTGTGAAATGGGTCATTTCTCGAATGTTTTGAGTATGAATGCAGCGTTTGGTCAACGATGGCTAGCTTGGGAAGTCGCTAGTGCCAAGTACGTTCTCGAAGGCTACTCCATATCTGATAATTCTGCGGGATCTATGCTCCAAGTATTTGACTTTCGAAAGGTCCTTGTTACTTACTATGTGAAGAGTATCGTCTTCTATGCTATTAAATCAACAAAGCTGAAACAGTGGCTGGAGAATCCGGAGATTATCGAAGCGCTTAAGCAAACTCTGGAGAAGAACTTTGTTGATTTGGATCCTGTCTTCAATATGAATATCGATGAGGACTTTGATTTCAGGGCGAGTGGTATAACGAGAAGTAGCTTTTGCAATGTATATCTTGATTGGATTCAGTTTTGTGCTGTGAAGAGTGATAAGTCGTTAGAGAGAACTAGAGACTCATGCCTGGTGTCTTTATGTCTTGCATTGAGTCTTCTGGGACGAAGAGTCCTAGGAGCTGCCTCACATAATACAGTATCGAGTGTAGAGTTCTTTCTCTATGGACTTCATGCCTTGTTTAAAGGAGACTTCAGGATAACTTCGATCAGGGATGAGTGGGTACTGCATGACGTAGATCTTTTGAGGAGTGTTGTGGCAAAGGGAGTGAGAATGGCATTGAAGCTTCATCAGGATCATTTTATGAGCCCTGAGCAGTATGAAGAGCCTGCTGCCTTATTTGAAGCAATTGATAATCATGATAGACATCTTGTGATCAGTCATGAGGCTGATCCTTTGTGGAGAAATGCTGTGCTGAGTGGAGCACCAAGTTTATTAGCTTTGAGACATATTTTGGATGATGGAATTGATGAGTATAAGGTCATCATGTTGAATAAGAGGTACTTGAGCTTCAGGGTGATCAAGATGAATAGGGAGTGTGTCAGAGGCTTGTGGGCAGGGCAGCAGCAGGAGTTGGTTTATTTGAGAAATAGGAATCCTGAGAGGGGATCTATTCAGAATGCCAAACAGGCGTTGAGGAATATCATTAATAGTTCTTGTGATCAACCCATTGGGTATCCCATTTATGTATCACCATTGACAACGAGTTACGCTGAGACCAATGAACAGTTGTGCTCTATTGTGGGGGGACCGTTGAGCTTGAGTGCCATCAAAAGCAATGTTCTTAAACTCTGGAGAAAGGTCAGGAGGAGATGTGGACAGGGATGTTCCAGTGGAGGAATTACTGTGCAGGATGATGGAGGATTTGGAAATGATGGAGTCTATGTGACTGCTCATAATATTCATTTTGGTAAGTAATTTATTTTACTAAATGTTGCAAGATCTTTTATTAAGTAAATTAGGCATTATCAAATTTATTGAATGATTGTGAATCAACAGGTTTCAGTCAATCAGGTCATAATACTTCAGGCTCTCAATCCATGGACTCAGGCTGTCAAATTGGGGGTTCAGGTCGTGGTTCTCTTGGACGAACAAATACGGGCTCTTTAGGAGGCAATAGAGGCTCTCTAGCATCAGTAGGCAAACCCACAAGCTCAACTTTAGCTTCCTTAGCTGGTCTACTCAGCAACAATGACATCAAGACCGAATCAAAGTGTGAAACGAGTTTTTCAAAACAGGAGAAAGACGAAATATCTCAACGAGTTAGGATAATGGATCCAAATCAAGTTTATGATGCGATCAATCTTGGTCGTAGGATCGATGTTATTTGGCCTGATGAGAGAATGAGACAACAGGGGGGTAGAACGGGATGGCAGCACTGGGTACCTGAGAGGGGAATGGAAGGCTGTGTTGTGCACAGATGGCTGCCAAATCATCGTGATCCCAATCGACGTTCGCACGTTGATAAAGTCATTCTTCTTGTCAAAATTGATGATAGATATGTACCCATTGCTGAACAGGGGGTCAGGGATTTGGGTGCAGAAGTTTAGGGTAATAGAGAATTTTTTTTTTTTTTTTAAATGCAAATAAAAGGCGTGTGATGAACGAATGGAGAATAACTGCTTGATTATTGATTGTGGAAAAATTAGCAGCTTCATTCCTCATCTAAAAGTGATTACTAATTACTTTATTGATAAAGTTCATCTGTTGAGGTTTTTTCTCTGGGGAGAGTATTCTAGGGAGAATATTAATAATTTTTTTTAGGATTTTTTTTCTGTGGAGGGGAGTTTATCTATTAATTTAGAAATGTTTTAAACTGCATGAAAGCGAATGAACAAGACAAATTGTATTATTTTGTGAATATCTAGGGAATTAATGGGTTTAGAGGAAAATGTCTGAAAATCTTTTTTATAGAGGATTAAATTTCCTACAAACAATGTTTTTTGATAAATCTCAATAAACCTCATCGTGTCAAAGTTATCCGCATGAATTGAAAATATCCAGTGGACTCGTCTGTTTTTACAATTACACTACTTTTTTTTTTTTTTTTTTTTGATGATTTGAAAAAATTATTGCACTGATGGAAATTCAAAATTTTGAATTAAATCGGGAGGAAAATTCCCTGGAATACTTAAACTCTGCAAAGAAAAATGATATATACCAAACAAATTGTAATATATTATGTATTATACCGTATATTATTTGAGATTTTTCCAATTGTCGATGAAGAACATTCGGAATAATCTTATTATTGTATATAAAAGTAAATACTCTTGTCGTTATTGTGTATATGAAAAAAAAATTATTTAAACAATGTTGAGCCAATCAGCGACAAAGTGTCAACCAAAATAATAGAAATATGCGGCTGTCAAAAAAAAAATGTAAATATCGTCATTCGTGTTTTTCTACAATTTTGTTACAATTTTTTTTAAAAAAAGACTATGAAAACAAATATATATTAGTCAGTAAGCTGTAGATAGCTGAATGAAAAGTAATTTAAGAGTTTAAATGATTGGTGGAAAGGGAGAAAAAAAAAGGTATCTGAAATATTATTATGTACATTCAGTTGATATTTGAGGTGGAAGGAGATTAATAAAAATTCCTGTTGGAGGAACATATCTGTGAGCCAAAAAAATACTTCACTTGGCCCTCAATTCAAGTTCATGGAAATATTTTCATGATCACTTGGTTTAATGAAAAATATCAAGAGATTTATTTTATAGATTATTAAATTCTCTGCGATAAAGATCTCTTGATATTTTTCAATAGATCCAACAGTTTTCAATATATTTTAAAAATTCTCAGATAATTCTCTTTTACTTTTTATTTTGTGAATAACCAGCGAATCACAGCATTGCCTTATCGTGGTGTTATCGATCGACACCAGACTGATGATGAAGAAATAATAATAAATTATAAAAGAGATGAAATACTTAGCTAGTCTTTCAATTGCTGGAGATCCGAGTACTTTAATAAATAATCAATTAGTCGAGTTATTGAATTTTCAATATAAACGAAGAAGATAATTCGAACCGGCCTATTATCTCTATTATCAATAATTTAATTTTCCCTCAATTTCTTACGAAATATAAGAGGAAATAAATGATAAAGAATTAAATAAAAAGCTCAAAGAGCAGATTTATATTGATGACGAGCCACGCTATTTTTAATTTTCACAGTAATAATTTTTAATGACAAAAAGAGAAGAAATTAATTTTGGAAATTTGATAATCAATTAACTCTTGAAATCGATGAGACCAGCAAGAGAAACATGAAGTAGTATAAATCCAATCACTGATGAGTTGATAATGTTGTAATATGCAATTTCTTATGACATAGAATCCATTTTAGTTAATATGTTATTAACAATTTAGTAAAGGATTAATGAAAACAGGAAAAAGACAGAATTTGCGCATTATTTCGCGAATATCTTGGAAATTAAGAGGCTGAGAGAAGAATGTCAAGAGACCTTTTTTGTAGTTTGTAAAATTCTCTACAAAAAAGGTCTCTTGATATTTTTCGGTGAATCCTTCCGTTTCAGAGATATTTGCGAAATAAAACGTCTGAAATGGTTTTCCACATTATATTTGCAAATATCTCTGGAACGAGTGGATTTAGAGAGAAATGTCAGAAGATGATTTTTGTAGCTCATCAAAGTCTCTACAAAAAAGGTCTCTTGACATTTATTTCTAAACTCAATAGATTCAGAGATATCTGTTTTACTACGCCACTACAGAATCATTAAATTATTGAAGAGGATTAATAGTGAATAAAATAACTACGAGTCCCTGAATCATTCATTTAATATCTCAAGTGTATATATATTATAAATGAGGAATAAAAATGAAAAACATTTTTTAATTATACGGTAAGACGTAAAAATTGCACTATGGATACAATTTTATCTCTGAAATAAGAGAACACAAGAGTTACTATTGCATTAAATTAAAAACGTTACTTTTTTCAAGGAAAAAAAAAATAGTCATAATTATAATTGAACACGTGTACTTAATCCCCCCCCATTTCCACACTTATTTTGGACTTTAATATTTGTTTCAATGATTTTATTCAAAAAGAAGCACCGAGCAGTCTATCAATTATAGAGTACGTCTCTCTCTTTTTTCAAAGATATTTTGAGATTGATAAAAGATATCAAAATTTTCATGAGGACCTTTTTTGTAGAGTATGAAAAAATCTACAAAAAAGAATTCTATAAAAACTCCTCCATCTCCCTCAGATTCAGAGATATTCATAAAAAATCATTCTGAAAAAAAATCAAATGATTTTATAAATCATTACATCGCTCAATTAAATTCAATTGAATTTCATAAATTTACTGACCCAAATGGCAACCATATTCATTCAAATATAAGTCACACAGGCAAGTTCAGAGTACGATTATTCTTTCTAAAAACTCAATTCTTAAATTAAAAGAAAAAAAAAATTAGGATTTTTTATCAATTGGAGGTTTTCTCAATTTCTTGATTAAATTTGTAATCATATCGGCTTCAACTAGCCCAATAAATTTGTCAACAACAAGTCCATTGGACACAGCTATGACTGCTGGTACTGCTTTGACTTCAAATGTGTGTACCAATTCAGGATTTCGTTCTACATCAATTATAGCAAGATGAAGATCCTCCATAGGACCCAGCAATTCCTCTAATTTTGGTGTTAATATTTTACATGGATCACACCATTCAGCATGAAAATTCACTATGACTGGTACATTGCTATTCATGACTTTTGAAACAAACTCAGTGTTGTCGGTTATTTCAAATTTTTTGTTGCTTCGAGATAAAAGGCATATACCTCTTGCTGAGATTTTCAATATATTTCTGACTTTATGCAACATTTTATTATTTTTTATTGCGATTTTTAAAAGAATATTTAATTATTATTGTCTTGATTAATTAATTCTGAGCTTCAGAAGCTATTTAAAATAATATATTATCCTTGATTGAGTCTTCAATATAAATTAATTAATTAATGATCAAAATACCCAATTTGTTATTCTTTTGGGCCTCTTCGGTTCCATTAAATCGTACTTGATGTATGCTATGAGGGCAACCAGGGAGGAGCCAGCTAGGAGAGTCAGTAGGATAACTCGCCAGATGAAGAGATGATCGAATGACTGTAAAAATAAAATCATTTGAGGATTCCAAGAAGACGAATGAGCTCCTTGTAATTAAAATTATGATTTTTAATATTTAATAATGATAATATCTCGAAAATTAGTAGATTTATCAAAAAATGTCAAGAGACATTATTTGTAGATTACAAAATTCTTCACAAAAAAGATCTCTTGACTTTTTTGTCTAGACCACTTCACTCCGAAGATATTAGATAGAAAGAGTCGCATTATTACCTTATCGTGATGCAAAGTTGGATACTCAGAACTTCTTGGTACACTGACCAAAATAATAGTTATAACAGCTGCAATACCAACAGCAATACCACCAATTCTCTTATCAGTTCTCAATGCAACAGCGAATATTAATCCCGCTGATAGCCAGAGAGTTACAATGATAAATAATCCAAGACCAATGCCCAATATGAGAGTTGTCATCACCTTTGGAGCATTCCAAATGTTATTTTTATTTATTGAGTGAATAATTTGAATGAGATGACAAAAAAAAAAAAATGCGGGGAATACCAGCAAGTGAGAGACAATAATTAATTGATATTTTTTTTTTTCTCTCTTTCACGACTAAAAATAGATATTTAACATTTCTGAGTAACAGAGTGGACCCTAACCTACGTCAAATCAATGTTTTCACCTTTTGATTGTACGTTATTGACTTCAGAAACTCGAATTTAATTCATTGAGACACTTGTCACTTTGTTTTATCACTCAATAATGAAATTTAACTGTCGTCATGGGTTATTTTATACATTAAATTGATTTTAATGATTGAGTCTTGGGGAGGGTGAGAATTCGCGATGTTAAATGGGCGCAAGGTGGCGTTGAAACTCATAATATGGCTGGCGAAAGATCACAAAAACCTATAGGTTTTTGTGAGATCCATTTACTTAGCCCCCTTTATATAGATTTTGCCATTTTTTTTTCCATCCTATTGAAGTAACGTTGAAGAAATTTGATAATTGAAAAAAAAACTTTGATAGTTGATATTTCTATTTTTTTATAAATTTTTTAAAAATCACACCTGATAAAAAACAGGTTCACCCCTGCACCTCACATAAAAAATATTTTTAAAAAACCATTAGATAGCAAATTCGTTGAAGATTATTTGATAGTAGAAAAAAAATGATCGATTCAATTCAACCCTACTAGGTTAGGTTAGATCACTGATTAGATACAAAATCACCGTTTATTCGTTAATTATTATTTATTAATTATTACTCATTATTATTTATAATAAATAATTATTAATTAGCAAAAAACAATAGAAAGAACAAATAATAATGTGATTCGACACTCGCACTATAGAGGGCGCCACTACGCATCCCCTCTATGCCTGAACTGACGCCATCTTGGTTTGGCAAAATGGCGTCGCTATTTTCCACATTGAGAGAGACGCTGAGCTTCTCTTTACATAATTTACATAAAAAAACGCATAAAAATCATCATAAAAACCCATTGGGGTATTTACTAACCTGCGGGAACTTCCAACAGTGATAAAAACGAAGTTAAATACTCTGGTAAAAGTAATGTTATTCTTGGACATTGGACGGGTTAGATTGGCCAAATTTTATCGTGTGTTGTGACCACTGAAATAACCGTTTATTTGTTAATTATTATTTATTAATTATTGTTAATAAATAATATATAATTATTTATTAATTATTATTAATGAATAATAATTAACAAATAAACGGTTGTCAACACTCACACTATAGAGGGCGCCACTGCGCATTCCTTCTACTGCCTGAATTGACGCCATCTTGGATTGGCAAAATGGCGTCGCTACTTTTCACGTTGAGACAGACGCCGAGCTTCTCTTTATATAAAAAACGCGTAAAAATCATCATAAAAACCCAGTGGGTTATTTAATAACCTGCGGGAACTTCCAACAGTGATAAAAACAAAGTTAAATACTCTGATAAAAGCAGTTTATTCTCGGAAAAAGTTCTTGGACATTGGACGGGTAAGATTGGCCAAATTTTATTTTTGGGTCGTGATTTGCGAGTACAGACTTGCTCACCAGGCTTCCCATCTTTAATGGGGTAGTCAGTTCGTCTGTACTCCCTTCTGGAGTCGGACTCTGCTTATTCATTTGAGATTCAGGGAGAGGTACTATAAGGACGTACCTCACGGAAATGGTGCGGGTGGGGCCCATTTCCATCCCATTGATGATGGGAATGGCTTACTTTGTCATTCCCATCATCAATGGGAACTAAGCTCGTCTGTACTCCACTTGGGAGTGTAGACTTGCTCCAGGCTTCCCACCTTCTGTGGGAACGTCAGCTCGTCTGTATTCCACTTGGGAATGCAGACTTGCTCCAGGCTTCCCACCTTCTGTGGGAACGTCAGCTCGTTTGTACTCCACTTGGGAGTGCAAACTTGCTCCAGGCTCCCCACCTTCTGTGGGGACGTCAGCTCGTCTGTATTCCACTTGGGAATGCAGACTTGCTCCAGGCTTCCCACCTTCTGTGGGAACGTCAGCTCGTTTGTACTCCACTTGGGAGTGCAAACTTGCTCCAGGCTTCCCACCTTCTGTGGGAACGTCAGCTCGTCTGTATTCCACTTGGGAATGCAGACTTGCTCCAGGCTTCCCACCTTCTGTGGGAACGTCAGCTCGTTTGTACTCCACTTGGGAGTGCAAACTTGCTCCAGGCTCCCCACCTTCTGTGGGGACGTCAGCTCGTCTGTATTCCACTTGGGAATGCAGACTTGCTCCAGGCTTCCCACCTTCTGTGGGAACGTCAGCTCGTTTGTACTCCACTTGGGAGTGCAAACTTGCTCCAGGCTTCCCACCTTCTGTGGGAACGTCAGCTCGTCTGTATTCCACTTGGGAATGCAGACTTGCTCCAGGCTTCCCACCTTCTGTGGGAACGTCAGCTCGTTTGTACTCCACTTGGGAATGCAGACTTGCTCCAGGCTTCCCACCTTCTGTGGGGACGTCAGCTCGTCTGTATTCCACTTGGGAATGCAGACTTGCTCCAGGCTTCCCACCTTCTGTGGGAACGTCAGCTCGTTTGTACTCCACTTGGGAGTGCAAACTTGCTCCAGGCTCCCCACCTTCTGTGGGGACGTCAGCTCGTCTGTATTCCACTTGGGAATGCAGACTTGCTCCAGGCTTCCCACCTTCTGTGGGAACGTCAGCTCGTTTGTATTCCACTTGGGAATGCAGACTTGCTCCAGGCTTCCCACCTTCTGTGGGAACGTCAGCTCGTTTGTACTCCACTTGGGAGTGCAAACTTGCTCCAGGCTCCCCACCTTCTGTGGGGACGTCAGCTCGTCTGTATTCCACTTGGGAATGCAGACTTGCTCCAGGCTTCCCACCTTCTGTGGGAACGTCAGCTCGTTTGTACTCCACTTGGGAGTGCAAACTTGCTCCAGGCTCCCCACCTTCTGTGGGGACGTCAGCTCGTCTGTATTCCACTTGGGAATGCAGACTTGCTCCAGGCTTCCCACCTTCTGTGGGAACGTCAGCTCGTTTGTACTCCACTTGGGAGTGCAAACTTGCTCCAGGCTCCCCACCTTCTGTGGGGACGTCAGCTCGTCTGTATTCCACTTGGGAATGCAGACTTGCTCCAGGCTTCCCACCTTCTGTGGGAACGTCAGCTCGTTTGTACTCCACTTGGGAGTGCAAACTTGCTCCAGGCTTCCCACCTTCTGTGGGAACGTCAGCTCGTCTGTATTCCACTTGGGAATGCAGACTTGCTCCAGGCTTCCCACCTTCTGTGGGAACGTCAGCTCGTTTGTACTCCACTTGGGAGTGCAAACTTGCTCCAGGCTCCCCACCTTCTGTGGGGACGTCAGCTCGTCTGTATTCCACTTGGGAATGCAGACTTGCTCCAGGCTTCCCACCTTCTGTGGGAACGTCAGCTCGTTTGTATTCCACTTGGGAATGCAGACTTGCTCCAGGCTTCCCACCTTCTGTGGGAACGTCAGCTCGTTTGTACTCCACTTGGGAGTGCAAACTTGCTCCAGGCTCCCCACCTTCTGTGGGGACGTCAGCTCGTCTGTATTCCACTTGGGAATGCAGACTTGCTCCAGGCTTCCCACCTTCTGTGGGAACGTCAGCTCGTTTGTACTCCACTTGGGAGTGCAAACTTGCTCCAGGCTCCCCACCTTCTGTGGGGACGTCAGCTCGTCTGTATTCCACTTGGGAATGCAGACTTGCTCCAGGCTTCCCACCTTCTGTGGGAACGTCAGCTCGTTTGTACTCCACTTGGGAGTGCAAACTTGCTCCAGGCTCCCCACCTTCTGTGGGGACGTCAGCTCGTCTGTATTCCACTTGGGAATGCAGACTTGCTCCAGGCTTCCCACCTTCTGTGGGAACGTCAGCTCGTTTGTACTCCACTTGGGAGTGCAAACTTGCTCCAGGCTTCCCACCTTCTGTGGGAACGTCAGCTCGTCTGTATTCCACTTGGGAATGCAGACTTGCTCCAGGCTTCCCACCTTCTGTGGGAACGTCAGCTCGTTTGTACTCCACTTGGGAGTGCAAACTTGCTCCAGGCTCCCCACCTTCTGTGGGGACGTCAGCTCGTCTGTATTCCACTTGGGAATGCAGACTTGCTCCAGGCTTCCCACCTTCTGTGGGAACGTCAGCTCGTTTGTATTCCACTTGGGAATGCAGACTTGCTCCAGGCTTCCCACCTTCTGTGGGAACGTCAGCTCGTTTGTACTCCACTTGGGAGTGCAAACTTGCTCCAGGCTCCCCACCTTCTGTGGGGACGTCAGCTCGTCTGTATTCCACTTGGGAATGCAGACTTGCTCCAGGCTTCCCACCTTCTGTGGGAACGTCAGCTCGTTTGTACTCCACTTGGGAGTGCAAACTTGCTCCAGGCTCCCCACCTTCTGTGGGGACGTCAGCTCGTCTGTATTCCACTTGGGAATGCAGACTTGCTCCAGGCTTCCCACCTTCTGTGGGAACGTCAGCTCGTTTGTACTCCACTTGGGAGTGCAAACTTGCTCCAGGCTCCCCACCTTCTGTGGGGACGTCAGCTCGTCTGTATTCCACTTGGGAATGCAGACTTGCTCCAGGCTTCCCACCTTCTGTGGGAACGTCAGCTCGTTTGTACTCCACTTGGGAGTGCAAACTTGCTCCAGGCTCCCCACCTTCTGTGGGGACGTCAGCTCGTCTGTATTCCACTTGGGAATGCAGACTTGCTCCAGGCTTCCCACCTTCTGTGGGAACGTCAGCTCGTTTGTACTCCACTTGGGAGTGCAAACTTGCTCCAGGCTTCCCACCTTCTGTGGGAACGTCAGCTCGTCTGTATTCCACTTGGGAATGCAGACTTGCTCCAGGCTTCCCACCTTCTGTGGGAACGTCAGCTCGTTTGTACTCCACTTGGGAGTGCAAACTTGCTCCAGGCTCCCCACCTTCTGTGGGGACGTCAGCTCGTCTGTATTCCACTTGGGAATGCAGACTTGCTCCAGGCTTCCCACCTTCTGTGGGAACGTCAGCTCGTTTGTATTCCACTTGGGAATGCAGACTTGCTCCAGGCTTCCCACCTTCTGTGGGAACGTCAGCTCGTTTGTACTCCACTTGGGAGTGCAAACTTGCTCCAGGCTCCCCACCTTCTGTGGGGACGTCAGCTCGTCTGTATTCCACTTGGGAATGCAGACTTGCTCCAGGCTTCCCACCTTCTGTGGGAACGTCAGCTCGTTTGTACTCCACTTGGGAGTGCAAACTTGCTCCAGGCTCCCCACCTTCTGTGGGGACGTCAGCTCGTCTGTATTCCACTTGGGAATGCAGACTTGCTCCAGGCTTCCCACCTTCTGTGGGAACGTCAGCTCGTTTGTACTCCACTTGGGAGTGCAAACTTGCTCCAGGCTCCCCACCTTCTGTGGGGACGTCAGCTCGTCTGTATTCCACTTGGGAATGCAGACTTGCTCCAGGCTTCCCACCTTCTGTGGGAACGTCAGCTCGTTTGTACTCCACTTGGGAGTGCAAACTTGCTCCAGGCTCCCCACCTTCTGTGGGGACGTCAGCTCGTCTGTATTCCACTTGGGAATGCAGACTTGCTCCAGGCTTCCCACCTTCTGTGGGAACGTCAGCTCGTTTGTACTCCACTTGGGAGTGCAAACTTGCTCCAGGCTTCCCACCTTCTGTGGGAACGTCAGCTCGTCTGTATTCCACTTGGGAATGCAGACTTGCTCCAGGCTTCCCACCTTCTGTGGGGACGTCAGCTCGTCTGTATTCCACTTGGGAATGCAGACTTGCTTCAGGCTTCCCACCTTCTGTGGGAACGTCAGCTCGTTTGTACTCCACTTGGGAGTGCAAACTTGCTCCAGGCTCCCCACCTTCTGTGGGGACGTCAGCTCGTCTGCATTCCACTTGGGAATGCAGACTTGCTCCAGGCTTCCCACCTTCTGTGGGGACGTCAGCTCGTCTGTACTTCCCTTGGGAGTGCAGACTTGCTCACCAGGCTTCCCATCTTCAATGGGGAGCTGGGCGCTATGTAGTCGCCATGTAAAAAACATCATCGGGTACCAGGTGATATTTTGCATGTAGATTCCATATAGCCCCGTGGATTAGGCCTACTGGGGATACCACGTTAAAAAAAACGCGTCATGTGTATTCTACCTCCTGGGTAACGTGGAAATGAATACGTGTTATAGACTACTTTGCAGTGTGAATCCAATCTGAAATGCATATTCAATTTAACGATCACTCTCCTCAGGCCTTTTTAGACCTGTATGTACAACCGTACTTAATCAGGATGAGCTTCGCTATGTTCCATGCAAATTTTTACAGTGGAAGAGATGGTCGCAGTAGGATTTTGGAAGATGATGCTGCAAGATATTCGCTGATTGTTGTACGCACAGAACAACAGCTCTCTATTCTATCAATGATGTTCCCGTAATTTACATGCTGAATATTTAAATACTGGCTGAAATGAGGATTGGAGGATTTAAAATTGCGCTGCGTTGAGTGGATAGAAAATAATTTATTTATAGGTACGCTGATGTTGTTCAATCGATCATTTTCTTTCAACTATCATTAATCTTCAATGAATTTGCTATCTAATGGTATTTTTTTTATATTTTTAATGTGAGGTGTGCGGGTGAACCTGTTTTTTTTTCAGGTGCGATTTTTAAAAAATTTATAAAAAATAGAAATATTAACTATCAAATTTTTTTTGTTAACTATCAAACTTCTTCAATGTTATTTCAATAAGATGAAAAAAAAATTTGCTAAATCTATACAAAGGGGGCTAAGTAAACAGATCTGTTTTTGTGATCTTTCGCCAGCCATATTGTGAGTTTCAGCGCCGCCTTGCGCCCATTTAACATCGCGAATCGTTCTTTTGTGTGTCGTGTTTGAATGTTAGAATTGTTGGTGAGTTCATTGTTATGTTTTTTTTTCAATTTTTGTTGGTAAAAAATGGAATTAGATGGGTTGAGGGATTTTATGTGGATCATTTTCTCAAATATCTTGGAAACTAGTGGATTTAGAGGAAATTGACAGGAGACCTTTTTCGTGGGGAATTGAGTTACCTATAAAAAAGGTCTCTTGACATTTTCTTTTAAATCCATTGATTCCAAAGATAATTGGAGATTAGTAAATAAATTTGAGAAATAATGAAATCATTAATTCAGTTTTAATCTCTCTCTTTATTCAAAATAAAAATGAATACTTTCTCGAAAAAAATAAAATAAACATTATGAAAAAAGGTCCACCTATCTCATAATTCTTTTAAATGTCAATTATGCAAACATATTAATCAAAATATTTCGAAAATCCATATAAATCGTTAGTTACACTGGGTTTACATATTGAATACACTCTTCTGTTAAAACAAAAAACACAACTCTATTCCCATAAAGATAATCCATCTTCAGATTAAGGATATGAGTTTCCAAACGTCGAGGAAAAAAAAATATAAATTTCTTTCGTCATCATAAAAAAATGAAATCGTTTCAATTCTACATTGAATTTATAAAAGTAGATAAATCCAAAAATTCCTCCAGACAATTTTATCAATATCACCAAATCCCTTCCCCCTTTTCACGATTTCTCCTCCTCCCTCCCCTCAATTGTCTTCTTAAACTGCACCATATGCATAATTTCACTCTCGATAAATCCCCGCACCTTGCTCTTCATCCACGAAGCAATTTCCGAAAAAGATTTATTAGTAAATTGTTGATCCCTCAAAACAACAAGTGCATGCAAAGGTTTACTCTTCTTCACTACAAGACACTCAAATTTAATGGGCACCTCCTCAACTCTCCCCTTAAAATCCTTAATAATTCTCTCCGAAATCATAATCTCTCTCTCAATAGGACTGACAGTGGGATCCATCGTCTGACAGTTAGCCTTCCTTCCCCTGTTTAAAAAATACTTGCCCTCACACTTTACCATAATCTTATCCTTCTCCTTACTGTGCACATCATCCTCCTCCTCAACCTTAATTTGCTTAACTCCAACTTTATCAAAAATCACCTCAATCTCAAACATGAATATCTTCTCCAAAATCACCTCCAACAGTTTATAAACTGTGCAGAACCAATTTTTCTCAATAAACTTTTGCTTGTCCCCAATATCCCTCTCCTCAAAGTCTTCAGGCAGTCCAAATTGCTCAAATTTCCCCGCTGGAATGATAAAACTCACCGGTTTTGATGGCTTTGTCTTTGTCTTCAGAGCAGGATCAAACAATTTTGGAAGAATCTCTAGAGGACAATCTCTCGATGCTTTAAATATCTCCAGAGCTTGAAGACAAGAAAACTTGAGTGAATAAAGTTCTTTATTAGTCCAACCAGAAACAATATTATGATCAAGTTGAATTGGATCCTGAAGACAGGCACATTTAGTCAACCTGAGACTCTCAACATTTTTTCCTTTTCCCTCCATATCTCTCTTGAACTCGTCTCTGGGTAAACTTTGACCCTCTAGTGGACAAATAATCATCTTTGAGAAATCAAACTCTGAATAAAACTTGAAAAATCCCTCCAGCAACTCCAGAATAGAGTTTGAATTGTTCTTCGAGGTCGAAGGATAATCCTTGTTAAAATTTATTTGCCATCCTCTGACATAAATCCTCTCATGCACCTTCTGAAGTTGTTTAATAGTCGGCAGAAGATTGATACTGGGTTGCTGAAGATAAAATACAATCAACATCACTAGAGAGTAATTATTGATCTTTCCACTGCCTGAAATATCGAGTTTCTTGGCCCAGTATTTTAGAATCAGTATCAAAGGTTTAATTCTCGAGTCAAGAGTAAGAAGATACTTTATCAATTGGCTGTTGTGTACCCCTAGTCCATGCTTGAAAGATATATCGCAGTCCATTTTACTCGGTATGTGTTGGAACTTTATAACAGGTATTTTAGCTGCTGGAATCGGTACAATTTTACAGAAGATCCCTGAGTGCCTGAAGAGAATGCTCTTGACCTCTTTAAATATCGTTTTAGGTGTCCATCCATGTCTTTTTACCTCAACGGGAGAGGGTTGAGTCTGTTCGTCTTCTAGAATAGGTTCTCCGATATCAAGAAATACATCGAGATCACTTCCTATTAGACTCAAACCTGTCACTGAAGAGCCGAAGGGAATTGCCCGACATTTTGGAAATGATTGCTTCAGGGTTTTGTCTAAGGATGAACACACCATGTCCCCTATGTTTGTGACCTCTTTCTCTTCACGTTGAACTGAGGACAAAAACTTGGTCAATTGGGCATCAAAAGCTTCCTCTGATCCTAGAGAGGTTCGCAAGGCTTCTGCAGCCTCAATCTCTTTCTCAGTCTCTTGGACGCCATCGTTACTCTTAGGAGATCTTTTAGTTTTATCATTTCCCCTTCTGTCTCGAGGATTATCAATCCTTCTTCGACATATTCGTAATTTCCATTGATTCAGGTAAATAGGATTGTTAAGGAGATAATCCACTGGGGCTTTGTCCTTGTACTCGACAATCAGGTATCTTGGGTTGAAAATACAATGCTGAATGGGTCCAAATTTTGCGAGAAAGGTGGAGACTAGTTGGGGAGTGGCGAAGGGTGGTATTGGGGATACAAATACCGAATTTTGCTGTTTTTGCATGTTTAGCTTTATCAGCTCCAGCTTTTTTGTGTGCTTTTTACCGAGAAGGTGACCGTGGAAGGAGTAATCGTCCATGAAATTTAGGGAACATATTTCACAGGTTTTAGACATTTTTAAAAGATATTTGTTCAATTATTAATACTCAATAGTTTCTTATCTCTTGTTATAACCTTAGCAAAATATTTCACCTCTATAATTCCATTATCATCACCTGAACTGAGAATAACTTGATTCTCAGACTCAAAAAATTCAATTCCGTTCTCAATTGCTTTCTCGTAATTGATGAAAATAAAGACTTGTGCGTTTTTTCGCAATCCACAATTGATGTTAAAGTCTTTAGAAAAGTGTATATGATTTCTTTTCATACGAGATAATCCAGTTGTTTTTATGCTACTCCAGTTATGGAGATACGTACCATGAATTATTTCGTGATTTGGATTGATTACGGGTTTTAAGGAGAGTTGAGTGATTTTTGATATTGAATGACCTTGATTAGCTTTTATCTGGAGCTGATTGTCCTCGTTTTCTTGCAATGTAAATCTCCTTTTGGAGTTTGTAGAGACAATTCTTCTGATATCGGCTAATGTACACTCTGGAAATTTCTTGAGAATTTGGTCCAGTGGAATAAAACCATCTGTATTTATCTGGAGACCCTCATGTACAGCTCCATGACGAAGTAAGTAGGAGAGTCTTTTACTTATTATTACATCGTCTGTATGACTTGTCTGTAAATAAATCATAATAATTAATTAAATTAAACAATAATCAATTTTATTTTTAAATTAATTCTAGATGAGATGAAAATTATTTGATTTGACTGAATTAAAATCTATTGTTGCTTTCATTATTGGCCTCATTAATGAGAAAATAATTATTTTATTTTATTAATTTATATTTTTTGTTATTGAATATTAACCTTTGAATTCATAAGAATGTAAGTTATCTGCGTACGTAACAATTAATTAAATATCACGTTTTGTGAATGTTACATTAATAATACCCCTGAAGTTGGCTGATTATTCCAAATTGAGCTGGAACAGCTGTTCAGAAAACTAAACAATTCAATGTGTTTTTTATTCTAATTAAAATGGTTATTTTCATTTGTTCAGGTACTCTATTCATGATTTTATTGATTAAAAAAAAAATAAGAATTATTCATTTCCGAGAATTTAAGTCATTACGATTTTTTTTTACCTGTGAATCCTACGAGATTTTTATATCGAATGACTCCAAATGAGAGAGTCGATATTATTTTTGGCCCCCACGTGGCAGAAACAATGGCGCCGACATGAAAAAAAAATTTGTCCAAGTTGTTGCAAAAGTTGTGATAAAATTAATAAAAATAAAATGTCATGGACATCGAGGCTTTTTCTACTAGGTGCTATTTGTATTTCTGGTGGTACTGTATTATATGTTCACTTTATGCAGTCGTTTGAACGGTAAGTAAATAGTTTGATGATTTTGAGGTTATATTGCTCCAATTTGTCCATGTTATTTTGTTTTTAAACTTGCTAGTGAGCAACTTCGTGCGGGAGTTTTTCGAGATGTCGAACGCCGGGCGGCTAATGCCAGCAGAAAGGCGGAGAATTTGTATATTCTTAATCAACAACAGGAACTGGAGAAGTACCTGAGGAAGGAACAGGAAGAGGCATCTGATCAGGGGTAGAAGATTATTTTATTTATTATGTAAATGAGTTATTTTAATCATTTAATTGATTGATATTACATTGAAAAATATACATTTATGAATTCAGTTATATGGACATGATGACTTTTCAATGCAAGGTCCAAGTTTTCCATTATTGTGGAATTTTCTTATATATCCTGTTGCGCAAATGCAGCCTTGGAAAGATACCTGAAACAACAATTGTCCTTAGTATTGAATCAATTTTATACATCACAGAAATTCAAGAGTGTAAAGTAATTTTTTCATACAAAGGCACAAATCTGCTGAGGATTTGTACATGTACCGATTGTACAAAATAATCTGCGGTCCCTGTAAACCTCGTTCGGTCCACATGTACCTATGGAAGGAGAATAGAGGATTCGATTCGTTATGATATGAGACAGACGATATATATCTAATATATTATATTGAAAACAACAAATGAAATTGAGAATTATCAAGTTTTAACTATTAATTTTGTCTCATGCAATTCCATTAGTCTGGGTTAAAAATAATTTTTTTAAATTTGATGATTGGAATGTTTCGTAGATTTTCATTTTTATTTGCAAAGCCTATCACGTTTTTCAGTGAAAATGCTCATGCATGAAAATTTAATTCTCAAAGTTGTTTCTTACCTTCAATGTAGACCACAAAAACAGTAATTAAAAAAATCAATACAATACGAGACATAATGATACTTGGCTGTATCGAGTTATTTCTAAACCTGACCTATTTACACTGGAGACTCAGTGGAAAATGGTCAAATTGGATATGAATGTATATAAATAAGGTTGATTACATATCGATATGTTCAATTAGTTCAATTTTATTTTATTTTTTATTTTATTTGTTAAATGTATAATTAGTTAAATTTTTTCAGTCTAAAATTGATGGAACGAATATAATCAAAAATACACTTGATTATGTGAATTTGTTTGATTCATTAGACGAATAAAATAATAGTGTATTTTTGAAATTTCGTCTTCAACAATTGAATGACGAGATTTATCGACAATTTATGCTAATTAATTCAAATAAATTGAGCTTTCAATTGAATATTCCCAAATATCTAATAAAATCTCACTTTTTTCTTCATCAGTGACGATATTATATTTATCTTATCTTGTAAATTAAAAAATCAACTTTTTTTATTATTTCAAGCACGACAACCTCGATCGTATGATGACAGCTGTTAATCGATAATTAGTATGATAAAAATCATAAAAAGTCGGTGAGACTCGTTCATCCAACAAGCTTTACTGAAATAACACGGGGAGATTAATATGATAATTTTCTCAAAGGCGAACTAAATTGTTATCCTAATATGAAGAAGAGAGAAGATTTTCCCTCTCTCCATCTCCAACATCTCCACTGTTCATTTCAAAACTTTATATTGATATCTTATTTTGATTAACAACAATTCTCACTGCAGTAATGAATTATATTTTTATTTTCATCGAAAGAATACATTCAAGTTTGTTAATAGCGGTAGGATACCAGGGGAAAAATAGCGTGATGTTGATAAAATAATCTTCTAAGAACATCTCCTAACACAGACACCACGGTCCCTTATCCAACCTCTCCTACAGGTGCAACGACGTACGCATTCCTGAAATCATTGAATCATTAATTAATTGCAATTCTTTTGAATTGAATGATAAAAATTTTAATTTGAGAAACTTTCATACCCTGGAGCATGGTCTTGGACGAGGATTTTGACATGTTGCTGGACAGCGACTAGCACAATTAGACCAGACCTCATTGCGAGGACAGCGGCGTGCTGCTTGAGCGTTTATTTCTGTAGAATGATGAAATAAATAGTATCGATATGTCATTTAAATGAAATAAATGAAAATAAAATAAAACGGTAGATTTTCTATTCTTCAAACTTTTTACTTAAAAAAATTGTACAACTTACCGCTGATGACGACACACGCCAAAGCGAGAAGGAACAAGATACTGACACGCATGTTGAATTTTCAATATGGACAAAGATACTGATGCTGATTATTGAAAAAATCCACGCTTTTATAATTGCAGAGAGTGAGGATCTCCACTAGTGACGAAGTACTCTTGTTTTCTTGTTGTATATAGGTGTAATATGACAATTGTTTTGAGGAAAAATATTTTTCTGATATGAAGAAGAGGGAAAGAAAACTTATGTCTTTATTTTTAGGAAAAACAGTTTATACTGCATGATAATTAATTATATTTTTATTTTTATAAATACTTCACTGGGAGGAAGAATTTAGATAGATTCTTTATTTGCTTGAAGGCATCAGCGAGCCCAAGTTTATCCAGGGATTTAAAAAGGAGATTCTAGGTAGTTGGAGAAGATCAACAATCAATAAAAAAATGTGAAATAGTCAGAGGAGCATCAGAGCTGCAGTGGGGACAAATGAAGAATTTAGAAAAAGTGGTACTGGGGTGAATAGCAGAATCATTCGAATGATCTTTTAACTTTGTTTGTAGAAATTGTTGTACTTTAGTACATCCTTGTGGAGGTGGATTCATACAAGTTGGTGGACAAGAAGTGCTACAATCGTTTCAGATTTCATGTTGAAGTCAGCATTGTTGGGTTGAAAATTTTATCAGTTAAGAACAATCTATTTTGGCATCATCTGAGAGAAAACAAAGAGTAGTTTCAATTGAACCAAGGGCTTTTATTATTCCTTATATATTTGACATTTATTGAAAAATTTATAAATCTTATTTCTGAAATTTTTTTACCCTAAAAGGTGAACAACCTACCACCGTTGAAAATGAAAATATTGATGATTTACTCAAGAGAACACTAATCTTTCTCTTGTTATCTCCCAATGAAGAAGTAAACAGATTCATCTTTTTGAAAATTTTGAGCAAGTCTCTGACGATTCAACTGTAATATTGCATTGAGAATAAAGTAGGCATTATGCTCATTAATTGACTTTTATTGAACAAATTTTTTTAAATGAAATAACAATTTCATTGTTGATTCTTGATGTAAACTTTAGCAATCCTGGTCAATTGAGACGAAAAATTTAGTGAAGATTGTATTGAATAGTAGTCTCAATTTCCTCAAATCATCCTCTAACATCTTGTAACACATCTACCACGATTATTCCTCAACCAGCCACGTCTGCAGAAACAACCGCGTACACAATTCTGAAAGAAGATTGATTTCTCGTGAGAATTATTTTAATATAAACTGATATTAATTTAATCCAAAGGATAATTCATACCGCAGTGCAGAATCGTGGACGAGGATTTCTACAAGTTGGTGGACATGCAGTACCACAATTATTCCAGACCTCATTCGGTGGACAGCGACGTTGAGCGCTTATCTCTGGAGAAAAATTCAAAAAATTATATCACAGAATTAGATAAATTTTATCTATTTGAATAACTCACCACCGATGAAAACCACCGCAAGAACGAGAACGAAGAATAAACCAATTTTTGTCATTTTGTAGATTTTCAATTATGCGAAAAATCTGTACTGATGTTTATGATTAGAAGACACGTTTTTATAGCCAAAGAAGAAGGTAATTGTTTTCATGTATCATACATCTACAATATCATGATTTATTTGATAAACAATATTATTAATAATAAACACTTTTCCCTCTTCAGCTGTTCCAACTCCATTGTTCAGTTGAAAACATGGACTCTGCTATTTTAAAAATGACAATCTTGGTTTTATGCTCACAAGTGTATCAGAGTTTTCTTAGCATTATTATTTTTATCAAATTCAGAATTTTTTTGCTATTTTTAAATGAAAATTTTAAGGCCTCTGGTATTGATTTATGTACAGATGCAGCTAGGAGAATATGGATAATTCATTTGCAGACAGAAATAGAATGAGGAAATTACAACTTTTTACGGATTTTCTATGAATAAAATTACACATGCATTGATAATAGTTTTACTCATTTTATAACACAGCATTGCCACGAGTCAACGTCTAAGACATAAAGACTCTCTATGTGGTACGCGCCTCTGGCGTTTAATATCATGTGTTACATATAGCTTTATTTGTAACACTTTTTAACAGAGCATCAACTCTCTCTCTCAAACTTCCGTGCAAAAATATTATATTTACGGTAGAGAGAATAAAAATTTCAAACTATGTCGCTTTAAAATCTAACGAATGAGTATATATATTTATACATCTTCATTAGAGAATGTTTGAAAATAAACAATTTTATATAATTGTAATAGTTTTACTCGTTTATTCATTCATGTTTAATAGTAAAAAGCTATTAATAGAATTTATAAATAGTACATGAACTTGTAAATTTACAATAAAAAACAAGAATTACAGGATTTTTCTTGTGATTCAAACATCATCTCGTTATTGAGACACCGAGGAGAAACAAGATTTTTCCACTTATCTTGGTTTTATCTTGGATTGTTATTTACTTTAGATGAAAATAATGTAATAGGATATTTTCATTCTTTAATTAGTTTTTTTTTTAATGTTATAGAGTTTCTCAAGATTATGTGATTATAATATTCATTTTATAAACTCAATAATTGTGAACATTTAAACTGTTAGACCTCCAATGAAATATTTTAAATCAACAGCGTTGAACACATTGTCCTCTTGACCCACTTCTGATCCATCCACGATTGCAGACACAACGGGGGCGACACACCTGAAAATAATTATGTTTTGGATTAATTTTAATTGAGAAATACAGGATGAGTGGTGAATTATTAAAAACGGTTTAAATCGTTTTCATCCTGGAATATCTTGGAATCTAAGGGAGATGGCGAAATTATCACAGAGACCTTTTTTGTAGAGGAAAATGAGGGCTACAAAAAAGGTTATTATAAAAATTTTTCAATCTCCTATAGATTTGATGATATCTACAAAAAACTAACCATAAGATAATATCGACTTGAATCGTTTCATCAATTCACTACTGAAATAGGAAATTCATGAATTTATTAATAGATATTTATGTACTGTAGCGCAACCCATTCCTTCTCCAGGATTTGGATTTTCACAGGTGGGTTCACCACAAACAGGTGGACATGAATTCCAGGTTTCATTTGGGCCACATTCCTGCTCCGAATCCTGACAATTTACATCTGAAAATAATTAAAATTAATATTTATTAATATAAAATAATCACAATAACTAAACGTTTCACGCAATAACAATAATTATTTACCAATAACGCAGATAATCGTCACAACAACGAGGAAAACTAAACTCATACGCAACATATTGAGCAAGTTCAACTGATTGTGAGACTTGTAGCTTGTGGATTTGCTTTTATATTATTCCAGAGAGGAAAAAATAATTGTTTATGAGTCTGATAAGAGACATAATAAATCATTGTAAACACTCTTTATTATGAGTTACGTAACAGAAGGAAAAATGATTCATCGTCAATTATAAATTATATTGTTCAGTGGATAAAGTATAATTATAATTTTCAAAACATGGAGAAGGATTATACATTCCAGAATGTTAAGGAGTCGTCAAATATTTATTCAATCAGCATTGTTTGACACACGGACCCCCTGGCTCACGTCTGGTCCATCCAACAGTGCAGTAACAACCGGGTTTACATACCTAAAATAGTGTTTAATTCAATGATTATGTCTGTAAGAATTAAAATAAAAGGATTTTTGTACCGCCGGACACATGACAGATCCTGGTGGACGTGGATTTTTGCAGCTATATTCACCACATCCACTACCACATTCAATCCATTTTTCATTGGGTCCACATGACTGTTCATTTTGACAATTGACACCTTGAAAAATTGAAAAAACATAAATTAAAGTTTATTATCGATATTTTTTCATTTTCTTGATAATCATGATAATTTGAGACTTTAATATTTTTTCCTGCCTCTAATCACGTATTAATATACATATATTTTCATGCAATTATTTTTAATTGAGTTGAAAAATTAGAAAAAAATAGTGTTTATGTAAATTTTTAAATGAATAAATTAATAATAATTAATATCATTTTTCTACGTGAAAATAAATATTATTTTACCAATGACGCAGACCATCGCCACCGCAACGAGGAAAATTAAACAAATTCGTGACATGTTGTGTTTTCAATGGAAGCAAGTTACACTGGATCGTGAGAATTGTGCATTCGCTTTTATATTTAGAATAAAGGAGGGATAATTATTACAGGCGATAAGTACTTTTATTAAGCCATTTATGATTGGCTTCGCAGAAAGGAAAAATTATTTATTCAAGATTTTAGTTTTATTTATGACTGAGGATGAAACAATAACAGTTTGTGTAACGGAATTTTCCACAAAAGCTCAACAAATGGATTATTTCAATTTTTCATGTGTTAAAAAATTGATTTATTCATAGAATTTTTTATTTTAATTATCTAAAGATTTTCAAATTTTTATTTCAATGTAAATTACATTAAAAAATGTTAAATACTCGAATAATCTCGAATGGTCATCAATTTGCGCTCCTTCAAAATTACCCCCACCATACCCATAAATCCCGGGGCTCCAGGTGGCGCTGTAATCGCATTTGGTCAGTGGTGGCGCGTAAAGAAAATGGCGACGAATGATCCTCAAAACGATACAATGGGTAAAATCATTTAATTATCATTTTTTAGAACTAAATAGTGAAATTTATGAGTTGAATGTACAGAATATACGAAAATTTATATCTGTAGATATTAGAATCGGTGAATTTTGCCATTAAATTCAGAGCCAAGTGCCTTCAATCATTGTTTGAGGTTATGTCCTAACATTTTGTTGTTTTTTTTTTTGTGATTGTTTAGAGTTGGCGTGTGTCGAGGAGAGCCTGATGAGCCTGGAAAAATTGGATCGTGCCTCGCCCGATTTATGGCCAGAACAAAGTGAGGCTCATATAGGTGTGCATGGATTATTACCAATTGTATGAGAATTGTTTTTTAAAGAGTTTTATCAAGTTCCAGGGGTGAACGAGTTCATTGCCCAGAATCTATCAACAACTGATCAAGCCTCTTGGTCCACTGCGTTAACGTCAGATGACATTAATCAATTGCATCGTGAGTTTATTCAAGTGAATAATCTTTTTTTTCTTCTATTTCTCTGGGATTGATTCATTGTGAAGGACTCTGTTGATTATTATCAAAGTCTCAAGTACTCCAAAAATCAATAATTAGAATGAATTAATCAATATTTGACAATTTAACTTGATGCAAAAATTATTAGAGTGAAATTATTGAATTATCTCGGTAATAAGAGGCATGAGGAGAAATTGTCAAGAGACATTTTTTGTGGAGAATTTCGTTAGCTAAAAAAAAATGTATTTAATTCACAGAGCTTGGAAATTTGACGGTAACGGGTTTAATCTCCGAGGTGAAAAAACTTCATGACGAGGCCTATCAGCTTGGATTGGAAGAAGCCAAAGAGATGACAAGAGGAAAATACCTAAATATATTTAAGAACAACAAGTAGCAAGTATCCCTCCTGCTTAACCCAGTAAAACAGATATTTTTCTACTAGAAATTTTTTAAAAAAAACCACATTTATGAATTTTCTGCAATCCATCTCGAGTATTTCTGGATATTGATAAAAACAGATGGTGAATTTTTGTTCTCTTCACATGTGGCACCAAAAGACAAAATTCCAATCTGCAGAAATAATTATTGAATTGATAATTATGTTAAATAAATGTTTTAAAAAATATTTGAAATAATTACCACTGAGTAACCAGTTTTATCTCGTCTTATCAAAGGACTACCACTCAATCCAGAGCACAGCTCTTGTCTACCAATTGCGCACATTTCAACACTCATTCCTTGATTAACGAATTCAGCGCAGTCTTGGAGTCGTAGGAGTCTCATTGGAAATGACTGTTGAACTGTCGGCATTTGCTCTTTATCATTTGACACACTTCCCCATCCAATTAAGGTTGATTGACTCCCCACTGTTAGGTAGGGGCATTCCAAGTAGCAAATTGGTTGAATTGTCACTAAAAATTTGCTCTATCAGTTCGAATATAGAACATTATTTCTATTTCAGAGAATTCATTAAATTTTCAGCATTTTTGAAATTATCCAGAATATTAATAAACCAACTTTTATTATTATGCAATTATTTCGATAATGAGGGATTTTAGGAGAAAATGTCAAAAGATATTTTTTGTAGCTGATGAAATTTTCTTTAAAAAAGGTCACTTGACATTTTGTCGTCAAGTCAATGGATCTCGAGATATCTCTTAAAAAATGAGATTATGATTCAGCTCTTTACGTTTTGATCTAGAATTTGTTATCAAGTCTTTGAGATTTTTGTTATTCTCTTCATAAACTATTTCAATCTTTGAAATTATTGTAATTGCTCACGTGTGAATATTATTGACTCATCGAGTCTAAT
The DNA here is from genome assembly GCA_035578325.1 of Coelinius sp. EB29. Taxonomy (NCBI): domain Eukaryota; kingdom Metazoa; phylum Arthropoda; class Insecta; order Hymenoptera; family Braconidae; genus Coelinius; species Coelinius sp. EB29. The sequence goes on along the minus strand of JAOZGT010000009.1, from coordinate 4,829,401 downwards.
CAGGGCAATGTTGCGCTCAAATTTCTCAGCTTCGAAATTCGGATGTTTCACGACGAATGAAATGTTGTAGGATGAAACGCAGTGGGCGCAGAAGAGAGCATTACAGTCTGGATTTTCCGATGTGTCGAAATCTCCTAGCATTACTGAGTGTCTAGGATCAATCGAAATTTCTTTAAAAATTGAATTAATCACGAAATCTTAAATAACTGGAAATAATTCCCAAAGTATTTCGTCGATATCTCAGAATCTATCAGTTCTAGAGAAAAATATCAAAAGACCTTTTTTATGGAAAACTTTACGATCTACATAAAAGGTCTTTTGACATTTTTCTCTAGAATCCATCATTCCTGAGATATCTGCAAAATCATCTGGCCCAGATTTTTCGATCAATCTAATTTCGCTACAAAAGTTATAATTTTCGTTCAAACTATTTTTTTTTTCATAATCCAGTTACAGTTTATGTTCTTCAGAAGTTGCTAGTGCACACGTGGCAGTCGTTAAAATAGTTCTTTCGTTGATGATTGTACCAGTGCAGGGATACGTCATAGTTCCATCACTCAAATCTATGGATTAAGAAAATTATTATCCAACTGTGGATTATGAATATCTTCTAAATGGATGGGTTTAGAGGAATTTATCAAGAGAACTTTTTTGTAGAGAATTTTATCATCTATAAAAAATGTCTCTTGCTATTTTTTAATAAATTCACTAGTGTCAGAGATATTTAAAAATTTTCTATACAGAATTAATTAGGTTCTCATAAAAATAAATATTTTTTCAATCAATTCATCAACTGAATGTTTGGGGTTTTAAGATGAAAATGCACGTACTAATAAATCCAATTCTCGCGAGAAACGGAAAAGATCCAATAGTGATAACATTGCTCCTAATCAACGTTTTCCCACACTCAGCCTTTGGATCCAACGCCCTCGGGTCATAAGGCTGATTCCTCACGTCTTTAGGGGAATTGCAACAAACTTTAGGATTCGTTCCAATGTACCCACAGACTGCCTGTCGAAATCTACGGAATGAAAACAGAGATATTTCAATTTTCCCCCAGGATCGATCCTATCTCCACAACTAAGGGAGATATTCAAATTTTCATAAGGACCTTTTTTATAGAGTATAATAAGAGCTACAAAAAATGTCTCTACAAAAATATCGCTATCTTCCTTCAATTTCAAAATATCGTAAAAAAACTATCGTTTGAATAATTTTTTCAATAAATTTTATTTAATTATCAATTTATCCCGAAAACTAGTGGTTTTAGGAAAAAATGTCGAAAGACTTTTTTGTAATTGATAAAATTTCCAATAAAAAATGCCTTTTGACATTTTCTCGAAAAATCTCTCCTTATCAAGATAATTGAATATTCAACAAGATGTAAAAAATCGACTTGTACTGTTCTGATGATTTAAATGACAAAAAAATTGAAAAAAAATCCATTCCTCATATTTTTTCGGTAAAATGCTCCATCATCGAATTTATTCGGTGATTGGCATATTTGCACAATTTTTTTTACGATGGAAATGCAAAAAAAAAATAATCACCTGTGAACTGGCAAAGTTCCTTCATTCAATAACGACACAACATCAGGACAATATTCAATAGGTGTGCATAATTTATTCTGCGGACATGCAAGAATATTCCCAGCTCGATTATCACTGACGTAAAAATTTACATAATCACTTTTTACAGCTGTAATGCACCAAAATAAAATCCAAATCATGTTCCCAAAAATTGATAACAATTTAATTGAATGAATAATGATAATTAATAAGGAAAACTGAAATTGTTGAACATCTGTAGACAGACTGAATCATCTCCTTTATTGAATATCGTAGTTAATCCAGCTAACGACATTCTGAATCCGATAATAATCGTGAAAACACAAACAGTTACCTTGGGATGATTATTTCCCCATTATATTAGCATCCGGCCGGATGGTATGATCGCAATGCCGTAGAATCGATATATCACTTTAATATCGTGGTAAATCGGTGACTCTTATCAATGATCCCATACCAATGTGGTAACGAAACAGAAAAAAAATAATAATTCTGTTGTAAAGTTTCAAAACACGAGATCCGATGTCATAAATGAATTGTCCCATTGATTTGTAAATATCTCCAAAACTAGAGGGTTGAGAGGAAAAAATTAAGAGACCTTTTTTGTAGAGAATTTTATGATTTACAAAAAAGATCTCTTGATATTTTTCTCTAAATCCACTAGTTCCCGAGATATTTGCCAAATAATGAAATCCTTGGACCCATCTGCTCTCTCTCTCAATTGACAATTCGACTGAAGGTGATATTATTGTTTTCATGCTTTTTAACATCCAGCAGCGCGTTTGTCATTCCATTCGATAGCTGTTTCAACAATTCCTGTGGCCTTGATAAAATCAACAGCAACGACATTGGCAGTGTGCTGCCATTCTTCATTGTACCATTCTGTTACGTTAATATCAACGTTCTCAGCCATTTTACGAAGACCACCGAGTCGGTCGAAGATTACGTCGAAGGTTGTTGGTGTTAACTGGGCCATTGCTGCTCTTGGTTGTGATTGAGGGTTTCTAAAGAATTAAAAAAAAAGAAAAAAAACAATATTCTCTGTGAGTATTTTGCGAATATCTTCCGTAGAAAGGGGTTTAGAAAAAAATGTCAAATGAGCTTTTTTGTAGGAAATTTTATTCTCTACAAAAAAGATGTTTTGACATTTTTCAATAAATCCATCAGTTTCAGAGATATCCTCGAAATAATGAATTTCTATGAAGTTTTTGAAGTTGTCTCTACTACTTCATAATGAATTTACTCACGTTGTGAGCGTGTCCTCGGATGCCAGTCTCTCAATCTTATTCAAGTGCCTGTAGAGAGCACCAATCGTTCGGACATTACCCCACTGTTGGCCAACTTGAGGCCAGACACTAGTTCTTGTGGTGACTATGTTATTGTAGTCGTATCCAATTATTAGTCTTCTTCCCAATGTCCATATCTCCTCTAAACTCGTTTTCCACACGTCCACTGGTCGTCTCATCAAGTAATCGGAGAATTGATCCTCGAGATAATCGACTAATTGATTGTGCGCTGCCATACTCTTAAATCCTAAAAATTTCGATAATCGAAATTCATTAATTTTCAATTGATCCAAAAATTTCATCACACTCTTCCTCCAATATCTCAAGAACCAGTGAGTTTATAAAAAAATATCAAGAGACCTTTTTTGTAGATTATAAAATTCTTTACAAAAAATGTCTTTTCACATTTTCACTCAAACCTTCTCTTTCCAGAGATATTCGCAAAAGAATCTCTGATGAATTCGAAATAATCGAGAGAAAATCTCAAATTTCGAAGAAATTTCAATGAAAATAATTGATACAAACCAACAGGAAATTCTTGTACATCGAAGATGACAATTTCATCAGTGTTATTTAAAAATGTTTTAACAGCATCGATTACCACCTGTAGAGGTACTATTCTGAATGGCCCATGATTACCCCAAAATTCGTGCTGATGATTTGGATATCGACCCACTCGAATATCCAAATACCTTGCACCATATATCAACTGGGCAAGCACATCCTCATCCTAAAATAATATTCGCAATAACGATTATATTATCAGCATTCACTGTTTCAGGGTTATCACAAGATCAGTGGGTGATGTCGAGTGTAAAAAAAATGAGAATCAGTAAAAAAAAAAAAATTGATTCAATCTACTAATTTTATTAGTAACCTGTGTAATGGTATATTTATCGACAATCAATTCAATTTGTGAGCCCTCGTGTTTTGCATAAGCTGCAGAATCATGAGTTCCTGGAAGAAAAATCTCTCTCATTCTCAATTTTGAAAGAGATGATTTTCTTTCGGACATCCATGTTGGATGTGTTGATAAACAACTTGTTTTTATCGCTGTATTGTTTCTAATGAGAGCTACATAATATTCTGAAATCAATACATAAGAAAAAAAAAATTTTTTACGTTATTTATTCATTCAATTAGTCATGAATTCAATTTTTGTGTGAAAGAATTCATGTTAGGTATGACTGCTATGACTATTATGCAATTATCTTGGAAATGAGAGGGTTTAGAAAAAAATGTTAAAAGACATTTTTTGTAGGGAATTTTCTTGGCTACAAAAAAGATCTCTTGACATTTTTTTCTAAAACAACTCATTACTGAGATAACTCTAATGAAAAATAGGAACAACTGAATTTCTCACTCAAACAATTTTCCCTGAATGTTAAATTGGCAGTTGGTACAAAATCTGCAGAGATACCAGTCTTTTTGAAGCCATGAGTGATATCAGGTTGAAATTCAAAAATAGTTGGATTATCAGGAGCAGGATAATCCTCATAGAGTCCAATAGTATCTCCATTCTTCAAATTCGAATTTTTCCAATAAATTCCAATTTCTCTGATCATAATTGTCGTCATCATCGGTGAAATAACAATTCCCAGTTGTGTTCCTTCTGCTTCTGGACGTTAAATCAATAAAAAATCCACTCATCAATCACTTGATCACTGAAAAACACATGACAAACTCACCATTCTGGTCATTCTCGTTGCAATCAATCGCAAAAACTCGAAATATGAGTGAAAATATCACCATAAAACGTAACATTTTGTGTTATAACAAATATATATATGATGAACGCACGATGAATGGACTGACCCCGATTTTGTTCCTTTTGAAGTCACTCGAACCAGAACCAAACAACGAAACGCACTGAAAGAGAAGACATGTTATGCACGTGGCTCACTGGACATGACAATGTGATCCATTAGTACAGTTGTATGAGTCTGATGATGAAGGTGATGGCGTGTATTCACTGATTCTTGGGATAATATTGTTTTATAAAAATATGTGTGTGTGTGTGTGGATGAGGAGGCGAGATGGAAGTTAGTCATCACTTTGAAAAATGAGGGAAGTGGTTACAGGTGCAATGACACTCATTATTGTGAATATAGGGAAGAAATGACAATTCATTGTTTTGAAATAGTTGAAAATTATGTTTTAGTGAATTTTACAGAAAAATTATGTTCATTGTTTTGGTGATATCTCGGAAACTAGTGGATTTTGGAGAAAATATAAAGAGACCTTTTTTGTGGAGAATTTAATTTTCTACAAAAAAGGTCTCTTGAGAAATTCTTATAGAACACTTCCCTTCAAAGATATCCTCAAATTTCTATTGAATACATTCATGTTGAATTTAATTTTCTTCAGATAATTAATACCGTAAAGAAGAAATAACCTTTTTCATTATTCATAATTGATTGAAATCATTCACTGATAAATTCAATATTAATTACAATAGAATAAACTCACATGAACCAGAAGGACTCCAATATTAATCTATGTTGTGTACCATCGAGTCACCGCCTGAATCGCCACTCAGTAGCTTATTGCGTCAAACGTAAATTCCAAGGACTTGAACGATTTCCTCCGCTCTCAACTAAATTACACCAACGATAATTATTCATGACGCATTTAGATTGCGCGGAATTATCCGTCAATTTTTTGGGGGATAATTGACATTATTTTCATGATCTGATGAATTTTTTTTGGCATTTTATCGTTCGAGTGAATAGGTGCATTAATGAAAATAATCAAGTGTCAAGTTTTTTCTTCTCTTGAAAATATTTAAGAAGAGTTCTTCCTGCGGAAGGATGAGTCGTTAAGTGGATAGACCGATTCGCAAGATGACAAACAGTTATGTGGGTGGAGTTTGACGACCCACAGAGTCATTTTAAAATTGGGAACGAGCAATAACCCAGTGGAGGCCAATGTGAATTCACTTAGGTCAGCCGTGTTTACTTTCTTTGTTGAATTTAATTCAAATTTTCAACTTTTTCAAAATTTTATCACATTTTTTTGGGTTTTTTAAAAAATATTCTATTCGCATGTTTTTATTCTTTTGACAATATCTTGGGAAATATGGGATTTAGAGGGATTTATCAAGAGAGAGTTGTTGTGGAGAATTTTGTGGACTACAAAAAAGATCTCTTGACATTTTCTTCTAGGATCGATTGTTATCGAGATAATTCCCTATGATGCGTTTAGTCATTGAGTAGTAAAACGTAACAAATTCATTTTTTATGTTATGAAATATTGAATTATCTTATCAATGAGTTATTTTAAAAGAAAATGTCAGAAGATGTTTTTCATGCGCAATGTCGTCATCTACAAAAAAGATTTCCTGACATTTTGCCCTTAATTGACTCCTTCTGGAGATAATCACAGAATTAGAAAAAAAAAAATAAAGTTTTTCACTCATTCTAACATGTTTTTACTGATTTTTTGACTAGAGTTATTCATTAATAATAAATTTTATGAATAAAGTTGTAAGGTTCAATAACACGTACACATTGAAATTAAGGTTTCACATGTCCTCCCTTTATTACAAAACTGGAAAAAAAAAACAAAAAAAAAAAAAAATTCTTCTGTGACAGTAACAAACTTTTGGCTTATGTGACTAGTTATAATACTCAGCGGCAATACTAAATTAGTGTAATGTATACGGTGTGTGTTGGAAGTGGAAAAGGGATGAAAATTTACAGGATGAGACCATGACAATAATAATTAATTAATTAATTTAAACAATGGTATCGTGTTGTTGACGATTAATGTGAGACAGAGATGAGGATTCAAGTCTCTTTTCCACTGTCCACACAAACTATTTTCTCGTGATTGAAACAATTATTCTTGGAAATAAACAATTGGGAATAATAATTTAACTTATTGATTTAAAGGTACATAAATATTAACTATTATACAATTAATTATTTCATAGTCTCTGTCTTGGAAGACACGGTATGGCAGGATTTTTATTTTTTATTTTTTTTATTAGAAATAAAAACATATTTTGTGGTAATTTTTTGTTAATTACTGGGCAATATTGGCTTCAAACTTTTTTCAATTAATAACTTAGTAAAGTCTTTGTACAAGAGATTTGACGACTAATTTGTGAATATCTCGGAAACTGACAGGTTTAGCGTAATTTATTAAGAGACATTTTTTGTAGGAAATTAAATTCTCTACAAAAAATGTCTATTGACATTTTCCTTTAAAATGAATAGTTTCTGAGATATTCATAAAAAATGATTTGTAAATTTTTTTTTTTCAATTAATAATTCACTCAGAATGATTTCTCTGCAATTGTTTGTTTTTTCCTTTAAAAAAAAAAGGCTCAAAGTAATAAATTAAATAAGTTTCATCTCACACCATCTATACAGTACACTAATGCAACTAATTAACCAGTTCGCGAGGTACAGGGGCCATGGATTCCACAGAATCATATTTTTTTTTTTTAAACATAAGCAATGGAAATTGAAATTTCCTAGTCAGTAAAACACATTTCAGTTTTTTTTATAAAAAAATTGTCAACATTTTCTGCTATTTGTGGTATTTAATTAGACCTACCGGGACTTGGCTTACTCAATAATTACCTATTTTGTTCGATAGAGAGATGTGTATTTACACGAGACAATTTCATAATCTTTCTGTGCGTTTTTAATGATATTTTTTTTTATATTTTTTTTTTTTTTTTGATGAAATTGAATGATATGTGACAGCAGGCGATCGAGAAAACAAGAACAATAAATCCTTGTAATTTATTATTTAAAAAAAAATATCCAATATTATTAATCATCATCACAGTTTTTTTTTTTTACTCACGCGATTCGACCAAATTGCAATATTAATAAGCAAATTGAAACGATTAATTTCAGTTAAATTTCCTCGTTTTCATTGATTTTGATTTTTTTTTTCTTCGTTTAAATTAATAAAATATGACAATCCCTGCCTTAAGGCACCCAGTGGCCATTAGTGGTTTCTTATCAAACGTAACTTAAATTAAATTGACTAAGATTAAAATATATTATATTATTTTTACATAATCATTGTAATATACTATTTACGGATATACCTTCTGATTTTACCAATTTTTTTTCTTTAGTATTATTTTACAATCTTTGCGAATCGCTCTATTAACAATGATTCTTTTGTATTATTTATTTAGTTTTTAACAATCGGGGAAATTTCACTGCGTTTTGTCATTTTAGTAACCGAGTGATGGAGAATTTTGCGAATATTTCAGAAACTAATGGGTTTAGAGGATAATGTCAAAAGACCATTTTTGTGGAGAACTTGATTCTCCACAAAAAAGGTCTTTTGATATTTTTAAAAAAAATGCCCTCCTTCCGAAGATATTCACGAAATAAGCTCGGAATGATTTTCGATCTCATCTTTAAATGACTAGAACGCATACGATGAATTAATTGTCAACAACATGTGATTTTTCTACTTAAACCTGTGATGATAAATGTTCCCTCTCTTTTTGTCTCTCGTGTAAAATACGAAAAAAAAAAAAAAAAAAAAAAAAAAAATTAACAGTAAATACTAATAAACAGTTTTTGCACATATTACAACAGCAGTCGGGTGACGAAAAATTTGTCAATTTGATCATTCAATATTACTCTTCAAGATATAAATATAAAGTCTCTTAATGTTAATTTTTCTTGACACAAAATGTTATTTTAATTTATTTAATTTTCACCGATAATCGATTCTAATTGAACTTAAAAAAAACTGAAGTGTCATTGATAAATAATTATTACGTAAATATTTACACATGCTAATTAATTTTCAGAGAGTAAAATGATTGAGAGGGGAAGAAAACCACGAATTATGGATGATTTTATTCATCTCAACATCAACATTCCATCTGAATTAATAATGTAGAGAAAAACAATTATGTGAGAACACAAGTGACGGTACCGTAATCCTATGTATTGCATTGTCAAGACTATCTATAAGGCCAATTAAATTGTCTGGTAATTGATTTATCATTTTTTAAATTTTTTCCTTGTTATTTGTTATCAGCAATTAAGTGATAAAGCCCGAAAATTGCGTTTTTCATATTGATATTAAACTAAATATGTAATTATTTCTATAACGAGTAATTTTATAGGAAAATATTAAGAGACATTTTTTGTAGGAAATTTTCTCACCTATAAATAATGTCTCTTGACATTTTCCCCTAAAATCACCAGTTTCCGAGATAAATTGAAAAATGTCAAATTTCATTGATAACATTTCAACACTCAACTCCAGATTAGATTATCAATTACCAGTGGAGATGAAAAACTGAGAAACTTTGGTGAAAAAATTTAACACGACCTTCAAATAAACTTGAAATATAACCTCCAGCCTCCCCTCTACTACCTGTAAACACCCAAATAAATAAAAATTGGCCCTGTTTGAGGAATGACAAGTTCACAGTTAAACTTTCCACAGAAAAAAAAAAACTCATTCTGTCACCAAAAACCGTAAGAATAATAACTAGGACGACGAAAAAAAAGGAAAACACATTTACTTAAATTAATCGTTGGATGGTTCAGCTTTATCAGATAGACTCACGGACTCTCGTATATTTAACCTTTGCATATTTTCTTCTAATAATGTTTAAAGCACAAAAATAACCACTTGAACTGACTATTTAATTTAAATTCAAAGAGATTACTCCAGTTAGGTTATCGTCAAAACATGGATAATTTCATTTAGTAATTCTCACAGAGTGATGAATCGCCCTGACAATAATTATTTTGTACAGTGTTGTTATTGCCCAATGGGAATTATTTAAATTTTGAATCCTGCAGGTAAAGGACAGGAGAACAAGTCCGAGAATTCTAATTCCGCTCATAACTCTTAAACCAGTGGTTTTATCAAAAAATGTTAAACGACCTTTTTTGTAGCTTACACAATTCTCCACAAAAAATGTCTTTTGGCATTTTCCCCTAAACCCCATCATTTCAAAGATATACACGAAAAAAAAAAAAAAAAAAAAAAAAACAAGAATGAAATAATTCTAAACTCATTTCCACTCCTCCACCCCCTCCCCTCTCCTCATCACCGATCCAAAGGAACATCCTCCATAATCGGAATATTTCCAAAATATTGAAACCCATTTTGAAATATTCTCCCCCTGCTGGTACCCGCTTTAGTCTGATCAAGCAATGTAACATTATCCTCAAATTCTCTGACCCACCTTGCAGTCTCATTACCCCAATGAAACTTAATCTGTGCAGAATGATGATAAGCCTTTTTCAATCCAGCATTTCTAATCTCAGTTCCCTCCACCGAATGATAAAAACTCTTTTCACAAAAATCCTGTCCAACAAATGGCTCCAATTCAGCAACAATTTCCATAAATGTAGGCCTCTCACTGGGTCTCCATCTGAAGCACTTTTCCATTAAATGTAATATAACTTCAGGCACATTTCTTGGAATATTAACAGTCCCTTTTCTCAAAACATGATTCAACACTTCATCATTAGAAAATCCCTGATAGGGCAATTCTCCAAGTGTCATAATCTCCCAAAGAACAACTCCAAATGACCAAACATCAGAATCAGATGTAAAAACACCATCAGAAAGATTCTCCGGTGCCATCCACCTAATTGGCAACAATCCCTTCTGTCCAATCTTATAATAATCAGTCTCATAAATATCCCTGGCCATTCCAAAATCCCCAATCTTACAAACAATATCCCTAGAAACCATACAATTTCTTGCTGCAAGATCTCTATGAATAAACTTTTTAGATTCCAAATAAGCCATACCATCTGCAATTTCACTTGCCATTCTGATAATTCTATTAGTATCTGGCACCATTGCAGTGTCCCTTATTTTCCTCAAATATGTCTTCAAATCACCATTCTCCATGAGCTCCATTATAACATACGGAGGTATACCTTCAGAAACAACTCCCAAAAGTTTTACAATATGAAATGTTGAAAAATTTTTCATAACAGATGCTTCATTGAGAAATTCATTTTTCTCCTTTTCACTGCAAGTTTCAGGAATAGTTTTAACAGCAACTGGAGTTACTCCATTCAAGAAACCCCTGTAAACCATTCCAAAATTACCAAGACCCAATTCTTCAAGAATTTCAATATTCTCCCTAGGGACTTCCCAACTGTCTCTCATATATCTTGACTCTATATAATCAGGATTAACACTAGCAATCAGTCTCGCCTGCTTTCTTTGTTTTTGATGATTTCTGAGAAACAGGAGAATAATTAGCAATATTCCAAAAAGACTGAAGAAAATAACTACTAGAGCTATAGTGACTGTATTATCCTTAGTAATTCCAATTGCAAAGTGAATTTTCTCTGACCAATTACCATCTCCAACCAAAGATGTTGATCTCACTCTTACACTGTATTTACCAGGACCCAATCCTTGAAGAACGTAGTAACCATCAAACTTTACATTTTTCTTTACTGGAATGCATAAATCTGGTGCCTTGGCGTCTGTAACATCCACGTTAACATAATCAATCTTATAAGAAACTGTCAAGCCATTAGGTGCCCTTGGTAAATCCCATGATATTGCTACAATAGAATCATTCAATATCTGAGCTTTAACATTCATAACATCATCAGCTGTTACTAATTTCAGTGTTGTTGCATTAGTGTACTCAACAGTGGAACACAAATCACTACTATTATTTGATGATTTTACACCACAAGCAGCAACTGATATCGTGTATAATGAAAAATGGCCAAGATTATTTATTGAATAAAATGTATTATTTGCACTTGTTTTGAAGACAAATGAGTAGTAAGTATTGTTATAAATTCGTGTTTTTCTGTCATCCAAGAGATCCTTTTTAGATTCAATAATTTCTATATCCTTCATTGACAATTTTGATGATGATGGATCTTCTTGTAGACCTATGAAGTAAGGAGAATCACCGTTGTATCTGTGAAATGTGCAGTAATTTTTACGTTCCTGGGGTATTCCACTGATTGTACCGTTATCATAGCAATAGATGTTAAAACTATCGTCTTTCTTCGGGGGAAGTTCTTTTGTACAGCAATCGGTTTTTATTATTGGTGGAGGTTTAACTCTCATTTGGGGCATTATTTCGAGACTATGATGAGGGCTTAAAGTTGCATTGCAATAGTCTCGGTCGAAGAGAAATTTGGTATCGTAAAAACGAAGAAATCCGGAGATTATGTAGTAGCTGATGGGACCATTTGGTTGCTCTGGGGGTTCCCAGGTTACATTTATGCTGGAGGTACTCTCTGGATAGGCGATGAGATAGGTGGGGGGAGAGGGAACGTCTGGATCAGTTCTGAAGAATATTATCTCTGATTGACCTGTTAGACCGTTTATGTTGTTCCTACCTCGTGCTGAGAGGGTCTTTACGTAGACACCGTAACGGGTGTAGGGTTTTAAGTCAATGAGACGGTGGGTCATTAGACCATCTTGTGGTGGTTTATCTGGTGGATCGATGTCCTTTATATGCCAGTGATTTTGACCACACGCATTATTCTCATGCATGATGTTCACAGTCTCGTTGTTGGCTTCAATATAGTTTAGAAGGTAACTCAAGAGAATTTGACCCTTGCTAGGGGTGTAGACTGTCCATTGGACTAATGCAAATGTTGGGCCCCTTTCAATTACTCGGAAATTAATGTTTTTTGTATCACATGCTACTTTGTCACCGTTTGATTCAGGCTGGACTTCCATCTCTGTTATGTCGGTTATTCCAATTTTTTTAGCAAAATTTGTGATATTGGAGTAGCAGAGTTTTGGATTGTAGTGGAAGAATAATCTACCATTGAGAATCTTTACATCCTGGGTGGGAGGAAAGAGGCTCGAGAGATTTGGATTGTCCAGAATGACGAGACTCGAGTTATTTATTTCCAATATTTCACCCCTAATTATACGTAATTTCTTGAGAAAACTCAGTGATGTGATTGGAAAGGAGTGAGTCATTTTCAATGATCCAGTTATTTCTTCAACATCACCAAATGCATCCTCCAGTTCTTGCATTGCACGAGGATTACTGTTGCGTATTTGAAATTCTAGGGAACCTTTGATCATTGTTGCTCCTTTGAGCTTTTGGGCATCAGATATATGACGAATTATTGTACCCTTGCGTATTTTTTGACAAGAGCCTTCGCAGCGACGACATGTTAGCTGAAATTAAAATTCACGTGAATTTATTGTAAAATTAAATAAATTGTCTTTTTTAATTGTAAAAATTTTGTTCTTAAACTCACCTCCTCGGCTACAATTGCATCTTCGTATCCTTGTGGGCAGTCAGTTAGGCAGGAACCATTGAATGGACGTCTCCTCGGTGAACCATCATCATTGAAAGGTTGAACATGTATTTTTGAGCATTCTTCTTTCGTTACGCATCTTCGAGAAACGTGTGAGAATCTGAAAAATTTGAATTATTATTTTTTTCTAAATTGTGACAAATAAATGTCTTTTGACAAAATAATAATCACTAAAAATTTATAAATAACTGAATAATAATTATCATTAAATTCCAAGAAAATACGACCTCAAGTATTTATTCAAAATTGAATATTGATATTTACGAGTATTCAATGCCTCAAGAAATAATATTTATCAACAGAATAGAGAAAATTCAATAAGTGAAGATACAAGAGTTATTAAAGCTTATCAGATACCCCTTGAACCACCTAATTGATTCTACATAAGTGAGTGTTTATGATGATGCAAAAAATTAGTAAATTACAGTATATTCAATCGTAATTGATGCCTCATACCAGCGTCACAGAAATTATGTTTAATCATTAAATTTAATTTCATTGCACTATCACTCTCTTATCATTCCACTCAAGTTGATTTCCACGTGTCGATAAACATGAAATTATTTTCGTACATAATGACTTGACGAGAAAATTTTAAAATAACTTTTTATTTTTTTTTCTGATAAATTTCATCAATTATCAATTAAAATCATTTGAAGAAGTAAATAAATACTCACAAATGATCGGGACATTTTTCTAAACATCTTCCATTGAGTTCGAAATTTTTGCATACGAAGCAATCATATTCTGTTGGGCCTGTACAGTCAGCAAGACACTGTGGATGGCATTTTGGTATTTCCGTTCTTTGACAGACATTGGCTGACCAGCAGTGATCATCTGGACATCCAGAGCAGCCTAAAATATGCGAATGTATTAAAAATAATATAAAATGTAAACAGCGAGGTGAAAAACGGTAAATCAGCGGGATTTAAATATTTCCTCGAAGAACAAGTTTGTGGTTTTATCGTAGTTAATGATAAGAGGATATTATCCTCTCTAAATTTTCTCTAGCTCATCCAGTACAGGTACTCGACATGTGTTCACTATCGAACGATATATTCGTATCAATTTAATGCTCTGGAAGATAATTTTCACATTCAATGTGAATGAATACGAGTGAGGGAGATTTTCATCTTTTTTTCATTTGATCTGATTTGTACGATTTCCAACAAATATGTGTTTATCTCTAGATGGAAGTGGTTTAGAGGAATTTCTCAAGAGACCTTTTTTGTAGGAAATCTCTTTATCTACAAAAAAGGTCTCTAGAAATTTTCCTCTGAATCCTCTAGTTTTCAAGATAATTGTAAAATTATGATTCACTCGAGATTTTATTTTGAATATTTCAACTTACCTGGACACGATGCATTGTTTGCATTATCCTTGATGACATTGGTACCAGCTACAACAATTTTTGACCAGTCTATAGTATCAGCAAAACAAAGAGCTGGATTTTTCTCCAGTCTAACAGCACCTCTAGCTATTTTTGTCAATTTTGTCAATCCCAGCTGAAGAAATGAAAAAAAAAAAAAATGAAATATCATCAGTTAATTCTCTCAATCAGTTAAAGGTTGTTCTTCTCTGTTATTTATTATTCATGAAAAATCATAACAGATGTTTGTACGGCATGAATAAAGAGTGGGGAATGTACACGATAATTTAATTCTATTAAATAATTAACGACAGTTGACCTGTTCAGTTGACGGGTCGAGATCAGACATTTTAGTTGGAAAGACACGAAATGCGTTGATTTTGCGTGGGAATGGTAGATTGATTAAGGGAGGAGACAATGATGAATCATCTATACGTGATTGATCGTGCGTGATGGGAATGGAGGATCGATCAATCGTAGCTGTATTTCAGTGTTGAAAATAAATTCAGTGAAAATGTCGCAATGGATGTAAATAAAAGGAGGAAAAAGAGGTATGAAGGGTTTTAAATTGTTCTTTCAAGTGGAAATATGTCATATTTCGTGTGATACATATTAAAAAAAAAAAAAAAAAAAAAAATTAAAACATTTTTTAAACATGATTTTTCTAAAATAATTTCTGAAACTTTTGTTAATTATGCAATTATCTCATTAATGAGTGACTTTAGGATAAAATGTCAAGAGACCTTTTTTTAAATTGACAAAATTTTCTTAAAAAAAGATCTCTTCATATTTTCTTCTAAAATCACTCGTTGATGAGATAATTCAATAATTAAAAATGTGAATTAATGATTAATCAATAAATAAATTTAAAATTACCTCTTGAATTTGTGGCATTTCGTATATCATAAATGAATAATCAGCGATAAGTTGATCTCCTCGAATAATAGCCAAATTAGGAAAAAGCTGGGCAAGATTCTTGATGGTTCCCACACGATAGAGCAACAAGTATCCAGTAATTTCACGCAATAATTCAAATGGTTTTATCGGCTCCGCTGACTCGTCATGCTCCGTAAGAACAATTTGCAAAAATCCCTCGACCACTCGACATGGTCTCAATATCTCCGAATAATGTAGGTAATTTCGTATGTCAACACTGTGACAAATTCCATCGGCAATAGTGATATTCTTCAAGGATCGATATCTATCGTGACGATTGAAGGTGCGATTTAAGGTGCGATTTGAGGTACGTTTTGAGGTGATATTTGGAGATACTGTTGTGACTGAATTATCACTCACAGTCAACCCATTTCCATAGTTTGGACTGAAATATTAATTAATACAAAATTAATTAGTTCCAGAAAAGAAATTGATTCTAGAAATTTGTGAAATAAAAATGATTATTTCCAAAAAATGAATTTAAAAAAATGTTTTAATTACCTCGTGTAATTGATAGCTCGATGATTCCTCATACCACCATCCTTATCCACCTCTTTACCCCCTGCATAGCCCGCCTCATACTTTCCCTTATCCGTTTTATTTCTAATTTTCCCAAAACCCTTTCCCCCCTTTTTCTCCACTCCCTGTCCCTCGCCAGGTGTTAAAAATCCCCCAAAAACAATAATAAACACCACCCCAATACCCATCACCACCGTCAGCTTCCGTCTCCTCATCTTCACACTTCATCGACACAATTTTCACTGATATTATTTTCAACGTCAGCAGTAACGTCGTGAGATTATTGGGTCCGATGACGCATTCCAGCCAGTCCCTACCACAGTCTCTTATTTATTTCCTTTATTTCACTCCTCAGTATTTAAACCAACTCTCCTCACTCCCTCCTCTCTTCTACCCCCTCCCCCCCCCACCCCTTTACCACCCACTGTTTCACCACTTAAATCCAATCGTAATGTGCTTGCAATGATCACAATCACTCACGTCCCAATCAATTATTATTTTCATTTATTATATCTCAAACAAAAAATATTTATTATTCAATTCCACAAGTGTTATTTAATAAAACGTACGTATATCGACGTATTCACGTGTATTATTCCACTCCAACGTGTACAATAGTTTATCATTGAAATACGATGATATAGGCATCACAAATTCACTCAACACTAAACTCACAAATCGTAAATACGAAGTTTTACACTGATAACAAGTTTAATTTTTTTACTTTTTTTATTTTATGGAGTGGAAAATGATGATTTTTGAAGAAAGAAAAAAAAAAATTGGACAGCTGGGCAATAACTAACTTAGAATAACTTGTTGTTGAATTTGAAGTATTCTTCGGACTTCATGGTTGTGCTAATGAGGAGATGATGAAGTTACACGGCTGCTCGAACACTCTGGAAAATAGAGAATTTGATTAATACTTGTGGTGGAGCCATCAACCGGAGCAACACCGATCATTAACGGCACTTGGTTGGAATAGAGTGTTTTTAAGGTGTTATTATTTTTTAAGGATTTTTGGGATGGGATTGAGGGCTGGGGATTTTTATAGAGATGTAAATATTTTATGGATTTTTTGGAGTTTAATGGGATGAAAATGTTTGAAATTCATATTGTTTTTTTGGTAATTGAGGATTATCTCGGTAATGAGGGATTTTTGGAGAAAATGACAGAAGAGATTTTTTGTGGAGAATTTTGTCAGCTACAAAAATGATCTTTTGATATTTTTTGATATAATCATCTGTTTTCGAGATAAGTGCGTAATTATCAAAGGGAGATTTAGATTTCGTATTTGGTTTGAAGGGGGAAAAAAAAAAAACATTTTGAGGGGAATAATAATTGGGTAGAATTCATGTGCGTCAGGTGGAATGAGGTCAGTTGGATATGATTATATTCATACTACATTTTGGAATTGCAAATTTCTGGTGATTCCTGTCAACATTTTCCGAGTTGCAATTTTCAGTAGATATGAATTTTTTAAATTTAATTTCCTCGTTTATGTTTATTTATCTTTGAAACTAGTAGGTTTAGAGAAAAATGTGAAGAGACCATTTTTGTAGCTCGCAAAATTTCCAATAAAAAATGTCTCTTGACATTTTCCCCTAAACCCACTCATTATCAAAATAATCCCTTCAATAGAACCTAATCGATCACTGTACACATCTTCAGCGATTAATTATACCTCTTTGACTCTAAAATAAATCACCAAATCCATCCAATCCCCCATCTCAATCCAAAAATACTCTACACACGTATGATAGCAAAAAAAAGGAAAAAAAAAAAACAATTCCAAGAACACAATAATCTTAATAAACCCATTTAATACGATTAATCGAACATTCCCGAGGAATCAATTGTACCGGTGCCATAAAGTCGCCGGGACAGTCCTCAATTGCGTAATGCCGAGCTCGGGTACACGTTTTTAAAGTCAATGAAGGTAGAAATTCCCTCGACACACGTAGACGACATAAAGAGAGAGAGAGAGAGAGAGATGAGGAAAAAAAGTTTAAATCGACTTGGGATGCGCCTCAAGGCATCGTCTTCACGGCAAATATGTTACTATATTACACGTTTTCGTCGACGTATCGGCGCTCGAATCCGCCCATTCATAATTTCTCGTGATAACAAGTCAACGAGATCTCGCCTCCTCCACCATTTTACACATTCACGGCCGTTGAGAGATACTTGAGAATGGGAAAATAATACGAGTAAATTGAGGCCCTCAAAGACCAGTTACAAATGTGATTATTCTCTCTATCTCGAGTATTCAGTTGATTTTTTTTTTTTTTTTTTTCGTCAAACATGATTTCCGACTCAATTTTTATACATTTTCGGTATGTCTGTGGGGATTTTCTCTCTCTCTCTCTCTCGTTTTATTTATCTTTCCCATTCCCCTGGTATGGACAAACATACGATGACGTTTCGTCGGGACGAGGTGAACTAGTGGTTTTTTTTTTGTCTTTTTTTTCTCAATTGTTTGATTGTTATTTTGGTGGTGAGAGTAATTAAATTTTATCAATGATATTTGTTGATTTTTAATGGGAAAAAGTAGAAAATTACGCATTTTTCGAGCGAAAGAAAATTTTTGATGAATTATCTCGTGATTATTTTGGGAATATCTTGGAAACTAATGGATTTAGGGGAAAATGTCACAAGAGCATTTTTGTAGGGGAAATAATTTTCTATAAAAAATGTCTCTTGATAAATTTCGATAAACCCCGTCGTTCTGAAGATATTCAGAAAAAAGTCGGCACATCCGGTTTTAAGTTTTGAGATTAATTAAAAAATATTGTATGAATTATTTTGAGGATATCTCATAAACTATTGGGTTTGAGGAAAAATTTCAAGAGAGTATTTTTGTAAGGGAAATAATTTCCTATAAAAAAAAAATGTCTCTTGATAAATTTCAACACTCTCATCCACTTTTTACTTCATTTTAATACATACATAAATGGAAAAAATGATATAGCATGTGCTATCATTTAAAATCGATCTCACAGAGTGATAAAAACCCTATTGCGTCACTGGAAAAATATCAGACATCCTTGACATTTCTCCCCTCCCCCCCCCCCCCCCCTTCACGCGTGAAAATCGATGAAATGTCGATTGAGGTTAAATTTAAAATGCATCACCCATTTTTTCAACTGCCAAATTATCTCTTTACCAATCAATATGACAAAAAAAAAAAATCAATAGATCTTTTTCGATCCGATAAAAATCCCTTTGATGAAAAAAATGTCTCTTGACATTTCCTAAATCCTCTCAGTACCGAAACAATTAAATAATAATAATAATAATAATAATAATAATAATAATAATAAAAATTCATTGTAACCGTCACCCTCCCCTCCCCAGACATATTTCATCGGAGACATCGGGAGTCATGGGAATCGGAGCGATTAGAATTAGAAGTTTCTGCGTCGCGACGCTTCTCCCCTCCCCCCCATTCCGGAAAAACATCAAAGTGAAAAGTACTTGTTTGTGCAACGTGGAATGCGTCCAGTCACACATCAGGCATTCTAATACATTGAAACAAGACGATGCATCGAGACAAGTTAGATGAAAAATAAAAAGAGCATCTCACCCCCCCCCCCTTTCCCCTCTCATCCCACCAAGATTATCGGAATCGCCTTCGTATTGCCCAGAAGGCAATAATATGCCCACGCGCTCAACTTTGCTCCAAACGGCTCCAAGGGAACACGAGAGATGAAGGAAAAAAATAAATAAATGAATGAATGAAAATACAAAATGAGAGAGAGAGAAAAAAAAGAATGAGGAGGAAAAAAAATGGCAGTGGTATGGGGCTGACAGTATGGCAAACAAAAATCCCCTCACCTCATAGACCCCCACCCCCCTAAATCGGGCGTCTTATCTGTCGTAACAGAAACGGGTAATCGACCGAATTGGATCGTGATTTTCTGCCTCTGTCTCACATTTTTCCCTCTTTTCGTTTCTTTCTCCTTTTAACGATGAATAACAATACTCGATTGTATGTGCAAATAAAATGTACATTAATTAACAACAGTTTACAATTGTTTTTCCTCGTATTGAGTGAGAAAAGTGAAAATAAAAGACGGATTATTGAATATTTTGAATTATTTTTTGTTTATCAGGAGAGAGATAATTTTGGTTTTTTTTTTTTTGTTGAAGGGTATTTGTAATGTTGAAGGTAATTAAAAATTTATGATTGTAAATTTGAGGGGTGACGGGCATTTGATTGCGCCAGACTAGGCGAGTTTATTGCGTTTCGTTTATGATTCCATCTCTGTTTAACTCGATAGTTTTTAGTTGTTATCCCTCTTGCCACTTTATGTTGGCCATTCGCCTCTCACTTCAATTCTCTGAACATAAACAAAGTCGTAATAACGGCGTTTATGATGGGAAGAATGGAAGAGGAGAAAAAAAAAATGGAGGAAAATGAAGAGGAGCGGTGAAGAAAAAAAAAAATTGCGAGGGGCACGAAATGGAAACAAGTTTAGGTGAGGGGGGGGGGGGGGTTAGTAGAGACGAATGGACCGTTGATGTGCAGCGCCATAGGTTGATACATTTATTCTTTGGTGCACGATTTTTGGCAAGAAGCCGTTTGGCCTGCGTAGGACGCGTGGAGAGACGAAAGAAGAAAAAAAAAAAAGGAATACTCTCTCATCCATGCGTTTCTCTCTCCCCACCCTCAATGTTGTTGTTATTGTCGAGTGGAGAATGGCGGTAAGGCAGAGAGCATCGGTATGTCCGGCTTTACAATGGAGAACGAGAGAAGAGTAATAAATAACTCGGGGGAATGAGTGAAACGGGAAATTTTTGAAATGCAACGCAGTTTGAGAATTTTTTGGTAATAATATTATTTTGTGAATATCTCGAAAATTAGTGGATTTAGGGAAAAATGGTAAGAGATGTTTTTTGTAGAGGTGGAAATTTTTTAGAAAAAATGTATCTTTGTGTTTTTTGATTAATCTTTTATTTATTGAGTTATTTGAGAAATTATGAATGAGGGAGTTTTAACATTGTTTCTATTATTTTTCGATGAATTAAGAATTCAGGATTCTGCATTGAAATTGCTAATTACTTGTCGTTTACTCCTGTCTATAACACCTGTTTCCATGTTCATAAAAGGAGAAAAAAAAATAATCTGGTAGACATAAAACCATGTTTTCATCTCGAATCATTAAATTCAGAAATTGATGACATAATTAAAAAATATCTTCAATGAATTAATCGACAATATTACATACATTTTATGGTATTTGTTCTCAAAGTAATCACACGAGATTGCATATGCTAATGAAATATCACAGTTGAATGAATTAATCAGTAAAATCCCTTGAAATCTCATTAATTGAATGAAGAGAAAATTAACCACTGAAAACTCATTAAATTCTGCATTTATCTCGAAAATAATCAATTCTATCAAAAAATGTCAAGAGACTTTTTTTTTTAGCTAAAAAAAATTCTCTACAAAAAATGTCTCTTGACATCTCTCCCTAAAATCACTCCTTCCAATTTCACATAAATTATATTTAATTTCACTAATTACTCAAAGCATCCATCAACAATATAAATCCACTGATATCCATTTTGTCCGACTTTTCCTCTCGACGTAAATAAAACGTTAACCCACATCTCAGGCATTTAAAATACCCACTCTCCCCAATACGTAAACAATCACCAGAATAAAATGAAAATAAAAATTACAAAAATCTTTCATTCACAAATTTTTTTTTAAAAAAACGTAAAATAAAATAAAAAAATATTCTTCATCATGAATGAAGAATCTCGAAAGATGACCTACAAATTCCTAAAAAACAATTAAAAAATAAATCATCACCCCTCGTAGTTTCAAACCTACCGAAAGGAGAAAAATTTCCCGCGAAAAATGATTGATACTGTCTCGTCATTTTCCTCTTTCTGACACTCTCGATAAAAAAAAATAAAAAAGGGGTAGAATGGAGATATTAGGGATGAGAAATATCCGATCCATACAAAGTTAAAACCTCCCTAACAATTTTGGTACCTCATGGAGGAGAGAAGCAGGTTGTCGCACGAGAGAAACAAGCCTGGAATTCAGATTATTTTCGACTAACGACTCTCGTCCACCTCACGGGACTGGCTCGTGGCGCACATGCCGAAGGAGAAGATTCAAGAGAGAGAGAGAGAGGCTGATGAAATAGTGGGATGAGAGTAGAGGGAAAATCCGAGGTAGATATTTTACAATGAATTCCCTTTTTTTTTCCATTTTCCAAGTATTCTCTCTCCTCTTTGTACCTCAATTCTCTAAAATCCCCAAAAGTCGCTTTTCTCACATACCTAAAATCACTCTGACAAGAGACCACCACCAATGGTGACGCTGAATAATTCTTGTTATTATCGTGTAGTAAAGAGGTTTCTAACCTTTTCAACCATCGCCTCCAGCAGACGCGTTGGAGCGTCCTCTGAAATTCTACTCTCGGTCGATTCACGAGATATCCCCTCACCCCTCTACCAATATCCACAAACACAACTATCTAATACATTTTTTTTTTTTTTTTTTTCAATTTACCATTATTAATACTATAATAACTCAATGACGATTATTTGCGATAATTAATTACGATTATTATTCAATTTTTGTTTATTATTTTCCATTTTCTTTTCCTATTTCTTCTGAGAAAAATGATTATCTTCTTGAGGGAGGAGGAGAGGGCAAACTACGCAGAAAAAAAAAATACAACGGAAAGAATAAGGGTCGAGGGAAGAGAGAGAGAGGGGGGGGGGGAAGAGATTAAGGAAGAGGACAGAGAGGTAGGAAAAACACCAGAGGCGGGGGGAGAGGGGGGGGGGGGGCAGAGCGTGTGGAATCTACGCACATTTTTCCATCGGTTTAACGTTAAAAAAAAAAAAAAAAATTTAGGGATATTGAATTACGCATTGATGAACAATGCGATTGTACTTAGTTGTAGTGATTTATTACTGAGAGGGATTTTTTTTTTTTCCACTTCTCAGGGATGATAATTTTTATTTCTTCGATGTTTGCTGATGGTTCGATTGGATGAATTATTTATAGATTATGGGTGAGGGGGGAGGGGGAATCATTGGGGTTAATCAACGAGGAAAATCAGAGGGGGAGGAATTGAGAGTAAACACCGGTGTATCATCTCTCCCTCTTGCGATTTTCGTATTGCGTAGTATGTGCTTCAATGGATTACGTCACACAGCGCACTCTACTGTTGTTTACAAGTCGACATCCTCTGGGAATCACTCAATCGTTTGTGATGATTAAATTTTTTTAATGCAAGAAGTTTTTCAGTATCAATTTTTTTGCGACTGGATTATTAATGATTTTTTTTTTTTTTTAGAATAAATTAAGTATTGGTATTTAAATTTTGAGAGATTATTGAGTCAAATCGTATTGGATTGCGTCATTCTCTTTGAATTTAATATTATTCACTGCTATTTTTATTTTGTTATATTATTATCGGTGATATTGAGGTATTGAATATCCTTGAACCTTAGAAATTTTCATGAAAACATTTGAAGAATAATTGAGTAAATTGAAAATTATCAAAATAATTTTTTAGTTTTTCTGATCAACAGAAAAATTTTAAAAATTGATTTGCATTACCTAATCACTCTCAACGTATTGATTTTATTAGCTCGGTTAAAGAAAATAAAAAAATTCTTTTTGTTGCACTTTATCACACATTTCAGAGGTTAGATAAGAGTGTCAAAGATCGAGGACAAAAGCCCAATTTTAATTTTCTCAAATTTTTATAATCAAAAAGTACTTGAATTATGGAGATTGATTCCAAAGGATTTCTCGAAAGATGCTTGGATTTTTAGTCTCAGTTTTAAGTTTCTTTTTCACAAATCTCAATTCAAAACGTCTAGAAGAAAAATTAATCAGAACCTTGAGTAGAAATTGATAAAAAAAAAAATAGAATTGAGGTTAAAAATTTCCAAGAATTTGCGACAAAATTGACGGTTTTTGCATAAAAAATTGATGCACCAAATACAGAAAAATATCGTGTTTTTAAGGAGAAAATTTGATACATTTTGAGAGAAATTTTTTATACAACTATAATATACGTTTGTGTTGTATCCTGTGGGCCCCCAACGCCCTCGCATTTTCCCTACACGAGGGTTTTTTTTTTCTCTCTCAAGCTAGAGAGAGAGAGAGAGAGAGAGAGGAGGGAGTGAACGAAACAGGGCACATGGTTTTTTTTTTATTCCATCCTCCCCCTGTATTATTTCCTCTTTCCATAACACACAAATCCCCCCTCCCCTTCCACTAGTCCCAATGAAACACGAATATTCTCACTAATCCACTCAACAATGTCTCTGTGTTTATTTTCCTCAATTTTCTCAGTATTTCACATTATTAAATTTTGAGGGACACATTTAATCAATAGAGAGTCGCAGGTAATGTACAACCACCTTGCCCTATATTTTTAATCATTCTATTGCGAATATACGATGCTCGTGAACACTCTTACCGTAATATTTGTTGGTTAAGTTGCTTTGTTATCCCTTTTAATTGAAAACACTCTATTTTTTATTTTTTATTTCTTATTATTATCACTAATCACTGGTTATTTAGTCTCACATACACTGGGATTATAATTCAATGATATTATTAGTAAATTTTTCAAGATTTTAACGGTATATAATTTAGCCACGCGAAAGAACGAAACACGCCGCGCGGTTTACAAGCGTAAACTAACGTTTTCGTCGCTTTTTCCTACAGTACGGTGGACTGAGTCAGTCGGCGGATTTTGTGTCGCGGTGTGAGGGGCGATTGTACGTTTGGAGAGGGGCAGGCTGGGGAGGGGGAAAGTTTGTCAAGTGCCAAGCGGCAGCCATCTTGAAGCCGGCTTGACTAGTTTATGCGCTAGGGAAAATGGTGGCGGTGGGGAGGTGCGTCGAGTTGGTTGGAAAATTTCACGGAGAATGCTCTTCATTTTCCTCCGGCTCGCGAGAGTCAGCTGGAGATGTTGACTCAGACGAGTTTGGTACATTGGCGTGGAAGCTGGGGTACAATGGAATTGGGGATTTTTCAAGTGGTGTCAGAGGTTGGAAGATGAATCACAGGTTTGAGATATTTTCTCTCAGTTTAGTTGTGGATGATGAAATTTTTGGGTTTTGTTGGGTCAGTGAAATTTTCTTGGAAATTTTTTTTTTTTTGTGTAGAATGGTAGTGACCGTTGGGGGTTGTGTCGTCGGGTTAGGTTATTATGTCTGCGTTTGAAAATAAAGTGTATCAACTTGTTTATGGTGGTAAAGGTATTCAGAGAATTGTTTTGGGTTTTCTTTTGAGTTTAGTGTGAGAGGATTTTTCAAGGTGATGGACTTTTCCTGGAATTTTTTCAACGCTAGTCAAATCCTGGAAGATGACCTTGGATAATTGTAGTCACAATTTTCGGTGAATGATTGATGACTCATTGAATGTTTTTCTTTTGCTTGGGCTCTATTCATTCGAATTTTTGTGTCAATAATTTATTTTCTTGAGGTTAAATTGATACGATTGAGTGGAAATTAATTTTCATGAGATTAGATACTATTAATGTAATTAATTAATCGAATAATTATCATATTGCATCCAATTTTGTTCACAAATAGAAATTCAATCTCTTTAAATGATAAATATTAGAAGTTGAATTAATTTATAAAATAAATCAATCAACTGAATGATAAAAAGAGTATTGAAAATACTAAAACATGATAACCAGAGAGATTTCTGTTTTATCTACAGACTCTTCAAGTACTGTTGTTAGCCGGTAGATATCACTAGATATATGAAGGTATTTTTTTTTTTGAAATAATTTCCTGGTGTTATATGTGCCAGAATAATCCATAAATTGGAATGGAAATTGGGGCAATACTTTCATTATAAGAAAGTTCAAAAACTTCACTTCAATCAATCAATGATGAAGTGGAATTTGAACCTATTTGACTCATGGTTCGAAGCTAGATGAGAGTAAGATATCAGAGAGGAAGGATTTTTTGGAGATCTGTATCGAAGAAGAGAAATTGTTGATAATGGTGACAGTCAGATATCAAAAGACAAAAATCAAGTTCTCGATGAATAATTTTGATGTAAAAAATTCATCTTCAAATTGATGAACCCAAGGGAAAATAATTAAAAGAGTAAAAATAGGTTTACATCATTCACGGGTATATTTATACAACAAAACGAATCGTTAAATCTTTCTCCTCCGTGAAATGCCCAATTAAAAAAAAAACATCTGGGGTGGATAATGGCAATAACAATGTAATAGTGTATCTTGATTGAACATTATGGGACATGATGGAAATATTACAAGATGATTATTAAAATCAGTTTATGAGGAAAAAAAAACCAGTAAATTAGCATTTAAATAAGTGAATTAGAATTTTCTTGTTTGAATGGAAATGTCTGTTATAAATTCACTTGATTTATTCAAGTTGAAGTGCAGATGATTTAATTGGAGGTGTATCCATACCTTCACGTGGTACTCGAGGTTGATATCTTCATGTAGCAACTTTCACATATCTTTATAAATATGTACCTAGATTTTTATTAACTCCTGCGGGAAACCAATGACATTTACATGAAGAGATTCATGTTTCTTGGGTCTCAAACGAACCGGTAAATGTAGTTTGAAGTGAGAAGTATTAAGTAGTTTAATCTTAGGTATTATTGAAGTTTATTGAACGAGGAGAATGTTCTATTCAGTGTCATAAATTTATTCAATTTTTCATAAAAAAGGTGAATTATTTTTTTTCTTTTGAAGTTGGAATATAGATGATCTCATTGGAGAGAAGTTTAGCTAACAGCATTGCGTGATACTTCAAGTTTTGTATCCTCAAACAAGTTTTACACATTTTTATAATTATGTATCTAGTTTTTTTTTTTTTTTCTTATACCTGTAGCAAACCCGTGCCATTCCCATAAATTTTGAACAAACTGGTAAATTGTGGTTCAGAGTGAGGATCGTTAAATACTTTGATCTAAGATATTATCAGGGTTCATTGAACTGAGAGAACATTTTCTTCGTGTTAGACTCATTACGATAATTACTTTCCTGTTTATTTTATCACTTGCAGATTGCAACGAGGATATGGAACATTTGATTTTTATAACGATTGCAAATTGTAGCCAAATGAAATTTGTAAGGATACGGAGTGGAGGTAATTGGGCATCATTTGGCTGTCTGATCCCGGTGTTGGGAATATTTTTGAAGGGGAGTGACTGGAATGATGGGAGGGATCCAAAAGAAAGGTTAATTGGAGATGAAAATTTTTCATAAAACCGCTTCGTCTGAAGCGGTGAAGTGTGGTTCTGGAATGCAACTTCACCGGTTTTGTACAACATATGAAAAAGAGGTAGCTATGTTTCGGATCCGTATTAATTTGAATACGTTTTGAATAATTTAATCGATAACGACTCATCACAGAACAAAATGTTAAGAGACATATTTTGTAGAGAATTTTATCGGCTACAAAAAAGGTCTCTTGACATTTCTCCATAAAATAACTCTTTTACGAGATAAATCGATAACTACAAAAAAAAAAAAAATTCAACTCCAATCATGTCATCAATTATTAAATATTGGATTATCTCGTTAATGGTTGATATTAGAGCAAAATGTCAAAAGACATTTTTTGCAAGCAAGAAAATTTTTGACAAAAAAGGTCTTTTCACATTTTATCCTAAGACCTCTCATTCTCGAGATAAATGCTATTTCAACTTTCCTGCTCATTTCATTATCGCAAATCATCTTTGATAATTTGCAATCAATGATCGATCGATAGTAACTGAGTCATTGACGAGGTATTTAGCACTAGAGCAATGGAAACACTTCACATCGAATGCAATTGTGATGTCTCTGTAGGACAATGTCGTGGTTTATGCCTTAATTGTACCCTGAAATGAGAAGCACGACTGTTTCCTGTCATTGCACTATTGTCTCTTCCACCATCGCCTAATTGCAATTATTCCTTAATTATCCTGAGTGACAGGTACACGGTTAGAGGCACAACTATTTTGATTGGTTTGTCCATATCACTGTATCAGATATATTCCCCTCTTTTCATTTGTAGTCAGAGGCTCTGACTTTTCCCCGCGTAATATTAAAATAGAAATGCATTGTCCAGCGATTGAATTTCCAATTAAAAATATTCCTCATGTTTTTTTAATGATTATTTCGATGTGAAATTTGTCCAATTTTTGGTTTTTTCATTAAAACTCCATGATCCTCTAAAAAATTTATTTCATCTCTATTTAATTGTAAAGTAACTATGATTCTTTTATTTTTTCCAGATAAATGACAGAAATGAATTGTTACACTCTCTTGAGAATTTACGATGAAACCAGAGGGAGAGTATGTAAAAAAAAAAAAAAAAATGAGATGGTGAATTGTGTGGGCATAAGGTCGAGTCACTCGACCCATCATGATGGCACTTGAATAAACTATGAGGACAGTGATACGAGAAGGAGAAATGCTTTTTGGTTGTTGGGCTGGTGGATTGAGAGGGGTACCTGGGTTACACCGAGTGGGTGAGTGAGGTTCATCTATTTTTGTAACATTAAAGAGTAGGTACATGCTCCTGCACGAATCTTTCAGCGGTGGGAAAAATCCTTGGCCTTTTTTTTTTTTTTTTTATTTTTCTCTCATCTGTTTTTCTCTTCACTTCTAGTAAAGAATCTCTTTTTTTCTACATCTACAGTCAAATGGTAGTTGCGTAACAGTGGAGATATAAAATGTCAGGTTTTTCTTTCTTCCTTAAGAGGTTTAGGATATCGAGGAATGGAGAAATGTTCTTTGTTTGAAAGATTTTTTAGGACAATATGATTTTTGATATATTCGATAAATTCTTTACGTGGAGAGAATTTATAAAATTTAAAAATACGAAAATTTATCGTAAGAAAATTATTATTTCATACTGGAATAAAATACAGTTTCATGCATTGGCTGTTCATAGCTGATGCACAATACTTTGTTTTTGATGGCCATTGCTTGTTAGCTTGTGTAATGAGTTTGGTTGACTAGTTTCTCTTTCTCTTTCATTTCCAGAGTGAATTTTGCCCATGTCCCTCGTATTGTATTAGTATCTACGTCATATACATGTATATTGTCAGCCAACTGTTATACACGTACGCATCGTTTTCAATTATGGAATTTAGCTGAAGGGAAAATTAACTTGCGTTTGGATACACTCGGCTCACCTGGGCATTATTCAAATAACAATTTACGTGCCTTATTGTTCTCTCTGATCGTAGTATTAGTATTTTTTTTTCATCAATTTTTCCTTTTTTTCAGTTAAACAAATGGAACTTTTTTTTTTTCGTTTCGTTTTTTTATTTTTTGAACCTCATTCAGGGCAATTTAACCTCAAGCTTCAAAGGATAAATCCACTGATTCAACTTTTAATGCTGTAGGACCAATAGTTTCCAATATATCACGATCAAACGATTTTTCAAAAAAATTTTTGACAAATTTCATGTAATCTCATAATTAACAAATTGAGGTAATTTTTCCTATTAAAAAAAAAATTTAATTCCCTTCGAATTGAGAATTTCCTTTCTCTATAATTCGAAACTCGTCCGAAACTTTCCTTTAACACCAAGTCGTTAATTAGCATAATAACTTCCAAAGGATAAAAAAGTATTCCAGTGGGAGGGGAGAGAGGGCGTGGTTCGTTAATTCTCCAAGGGTCAGATACGTTGAGTAGGTTTGCATATTCATGGTCATATAATCTTAAAATATTAAAAAAAAATATTAAATATAAAAAATAATAATAAAAATAATAATAATAAATGGGTTAAGAAAAAGTGAGATATGATTAAATGAAGATTCCATTTGAGATTCGTTCTCTGATTCTTTTTTTTTTTTTCGTCAAGGACCAAAAGATCTCCTCAAACATTTCCTCTTGTTTTTTTTTTTTTTTTTTTATCTGAGACTAGATATTTCCCGAGAGTTTCCCCTGGATTTTGCATTCGTGGTTTACTCTCATCCCCTCCTCCCCCTCCCACTCCTCTCATCCGTTAATCTCCAGTCATCGTGAACTTTTTCTTCGTTGTCTCTCTCTTCTTTTTGAACATCTCCGTGCCCTGAATCCACTCCACCACTTTTTCTCGTCCATCAAGCTGGTGCCAGTACGTCGCGACAAACCGGCGTCTGTACTACTGTTTTCTTGATTGAGATTTGATAAATAGTCAATTTTATTTGAACATGAAATTAATTATTTAATCAGAAAATTTTTTAAATTGTTCATTAATTATTATTTTTTTTAATTTTAAAGAGAAAAAGAAATGATTTGATAAAGTGGACAACCACTCGATAAAAAAATGGTGGATAATATTGGGGGAGTTTAAAAGTGAAGATGAAAATACTTGAGGTAAAAGAGGGCTTTCATTTATTTCCTGAATTTTTTATTATTTTTATTTCCTCACTATCTCTCCCTCTCAACTGTCCTCCACTTCTTTTTTTCCATTTTTTTATCTCTCCCATCATTTCACGTAGAGAAAATCCGTGAGCACAAAGACAGTTGGATAGTCTCCACACAATGTATGACGATTTGCTTACAGTGACAACCAACTTTTCTCGGGTTTTTTATCATTTTTCTTTGATTTTTCATCCGTTTGATTTTCATCTCCAATTTCCTGGATTATGGGTCTCTCATTTTGTGGTAATGGGGTGATAATTCTAGGGTTATTGATGCATTATAAAATATGAAATCTATAGTTTTCGAGAACAAGTGGTTTTAGGAGAAAATATCGAAAGACGTTTTTCACAATTTTGAAAAAATAGTCACTTATTATTTCGTGGATATCTCTAAATCTATAGATTTTAGAGAAAAATGTCAGAAGCCCTTTTTTGTAGTTGATAAAATTTTCTACAAAAAAGGTCCGCTAAACTTTTTCTGTAGATCCATTAATTACCAAGATATTTGCGAATTTATCTTCTCATTTTTACATCCTTACTACTAAATTACATAATCCATCTGAAAAAAATGCTTGAAATATCTTTCTCGTATAATCCCAACTTTATCACTTGAAAATTGTACAAAAAGCACCACCAACTCCTCAGAAAAATTATCTGAATAGTGTAGAAGAAAATGAAATAAACAAGCAAGAATAAATATCGATAACGAAATAAAATACAAGGGATGAGCCGAAGAGGGCGAGAGAAAGTCGAGAAAAAAAAAATTACCGTGGGGAAATCATAAATCAAACGCCATTGCCAATAAAGAACCAATGGGAGTGATATTTTTTTCAAAGCCTCCAGTCATCTTTCCGTATCATACCTACACGTTATTTATTTATTTTTTCTATCGTTACAAAAACTCCTTTCCTCTCGTCCCCATTCATTTGTTATTCACGACTGCAGTTTTATTCGCATTGCAGTTTCTCCCCTCGATTTATTCTCGTCTTTTTATCGGAAATTTCTCTTTTAAAAAATCCATATTTTCATTTCAAACGTTTGAGTTATCATCGTCATTAAAATTCAATTTATCTCATTAATTAATGATTTTAAAAAGAATTGTCAAGAGACCTTTTTCATAGAAAATTTTCTCAGCTTGAAAAAGTGTCTTTTGACATTTCACTCTAAATCCACTGATTATTTAGTTATAACTCAAATAATATTACCTCGTTGTCCTGAATCAATTAACTGCAATTATCTCCTCAACGAGTGATAACCGGAAAATTTATTAAGAGACATTTTTTGTAAGAAAATCCCTCATCTTCAAAAAAGGTCTCTTGACATTTTCTCCTACATCCCTTCATTACCGAGATAAACGCACAATCATACATCAATTACCATAAAACAAATACAAATTTGCATTTCCACTTTTATTTTATATTAGAACCGATCTTAATCCAAACACTGGAATCATCATTGGTTTCACATATACGAAGGGTAAAACCCAATACACTCCCCCACCCTCTTTCCCCCTCACCCCTTTGACTACATCTACAGTTTAAACACTCGTTTCACAGATGTCGCTGTCCTTTTCCCGCTCGTTCAATTTACCCTCATCTCCCTGTTGGCTAAAGCCCTCTATCTCATCTCCAACAATATTTACCACAATGAATAATTTTATTTCAATTAAAAAAAAAAATGTAATCAATACTTCGAACGATTAAAAATGTTTTTCTCGTGTTCAGAGGATTAAAAAAAAATTGATAAAAAAAAATCCCAGGGGAAAAATAAAATGGTCGACACACGCCGGGTCCTCAGTACACACAATTGTACAATTGTGGGGGGGAATGCCGCGTTGCGCAGCCAGCCGTGGCTACACCCTCGAGCTCGAGTCTCACCGAGTCTCAGTCGTCCGCGCACCCTCTGACCGTGAGGGTGAATAATAAAGTCCCTCTGCAAAAACTCGTTCACGTTTTTCTGTGAGTGACAGGCGATACCGGAAGTAGATATACATTTAAATAAAATCATTTTTTTTTTTTCTTCGGGGTGAAAATAATTTTCATTCTGATATTTTTCATTGGTACGTGCGTGGTTTAAGGAGACGTAGATTATTGTGGAGAGGTAAGAGGACTTGTTTATTATGCGGGGGAATTGGAATAGGGTAATTAAGAGGTTTTAGCGGGTGTTAGAGGGTATTTAATTAATTAAGTGATGAATTTTTTATTGAATTAAGTCCTCCATTACTACATTTATTTTATTCTCTCTGTAGTCTATCAAAATTATTAAATTGTTAAAATTTTTTCAAAAATTTATTAATTATTTTGTGATTTTTAATTCAATTGGTTAAATTTTTAAATTTTTTGTTTATGAAATTTACATTTTTTTTTTTTTTTTTTTTTTCATCAAGAATGACCACGTGATCATCACCAATAATTTACTGATCATTACAGGAATTAATTATGTCAATCTCTGTTTTTCCAATTGCGATGCTCAGAGTTTTTATCAGATTGAATTAAATTATGAAAAAAAAAAAAAAAAAGATCTCAGGGGCGGAGGAGCTAGACAAGGGATTTGATGTGTCTTACGAGAGCGATTCACGTTCTTTATCCGAGTGCTTCAGGAAAGTGGAGAATGAATGCAATGAAAAGTGCCACTAGCATCGTAAAATTTGTCACTCAACACTGCCAACAACGCGCAACCAATTCTTTACCTTATTTTTTTTTTCAATTTTTTCATTTTACATTTGGCGCAAACTCTTGCACATTTTCATTTAATAATTAACATTAATTTTTTTTTTTTATTGACAAGAATTTATCAAAATTCATTAATTTTATTTTTTTAATTTTCATCAAAATTCATTAATCAAATTAATGGATCAAATCATCATTAGACTCAATATTTCAATTGTAATTATTTAAAATAAAAATTACCCCTTTTACCCCAGTAAATTTACAAATATTACAAAAATAAAATTATTTCCTCATTTTTATTGATGATAATCGATGAAAGTCAATCCAACCAATTCCATTGGTTTTCATGAGTATAACACTTGAAAATGGAGTATCTTACCCTCTTTAATATTCATTTGAATCCTTATTCTATACCTCAAGAAGCCATTTCACGTCCAGTTGCACATGGAAAACTTTTTTGTTGAGAATCACATGGCTCTCTCTCTCTTTCTTTCGCTGTAAAAGTGGCCTCTCAACCATTCTCAACTCCCCCCCCCCCTCCCCCTTCATTGAAAGAGGTAAACGCACTATTCCTCTGTACTGTACTTACTATTGGTGGTTACGAGCCACGGAGGTTTTACTATGGGGCCTCGGGTTTCACTGACGGAGCAATTTGCATCCTTCTGGTTTTGGCGTGGTAATACTTATGCTCGTTTAGTATAAACTTACCACAGAGGGGATTAATGTTTTGGCTTTCAACGGAGATTTGCTATTTTTAGAGGAATTTATGAGTGAAATTTAGTTATTTAGGTGTTTACAACAAAAATTGTCAATAAAGGAGATTGAAATTTGTTTTTATTCTGTTAAAAAGGATTTTAAGGAAAATTGTCAAAAGACATTTTTTGTGGAGAATTTTATCAGCTACAAAAAAGGTCTTTTGACATTTTGTGATAGGATCACTCGTTTTGGGGATAAATAGAGAAATATGGGATTGATGGAAATTTCGTGTCTTACTTGAATTGGTTTTTTCTACTTTTTTAGAATTAATTTTAATTTTTTATTATTCATTGTATTTTCTTCATGAAAATTGAAGGGATATCGATGAATATGAGGATATTTAATGAGAAATGATATTCTTGGGTCAATTTTCAATGTAAAAATTAAAATTCATGGGATCAATTGAAATCAAATTGAATTATCAAACTAAATTCAAATGAAATAAAGACGAAATTCACGAATCCCATTTTTCAAAATTACGTATCTATCTCCTCAACAAGTGATCCCACAAGGAATCTTCAAGAGGCATCTTTTGTAGGAAATTTCCTCCCCTTCAAAAAAGGTCTCTTGACATTTTTCCCTAAACCCCTTCATTCCCGAGATAAATGCAAAATTGGAAAAACATTTCACGTCTGAATTAAATTTTTTCCCCCAATATACTGATTATCTCATTTAATTAATCAATATCAATTATCTCGTAAACAAACAATTTTACAAAAAAATATCAAGATACATTTTTTACTGAAAATTTTCCCATCTACAAAAAAGATCTCTTGACATTTTCCCCTAAACCCCCCCATTCCCGAGATAATCCCCCTCAAACTAAACAAACTATAATCCAAAACTCCCATCAATCAATTTCTCAGAATTTCTCTCTCCATTACCCATCACCCAAACTCACCCCCCGATTTAAATACAATGAAATAGAAATACCGGAAGCTCCTAATGGTGTTATCACCGTCCGATCAAGCACAAAAGCGCATCAAGCGACCGCAGTGTCAGACAATACGGAATTCCCCATTATTCCTTTTTGTTTTTCCACCTGCGTGCTATTTCCATTGCTCATGTGTACTCGTCTGCTTTGTTCATACTAACGAGCATCGTGTGTACCAATTTTCCTACCCATACCTTTCTCCAACAATTAAAAAAAAAAAAAAAACAAAAAATTCAACATAACATTTCGTTAATTATCAATTTAACTAAAATTGCGTGAAAAAAAATAGAAATTTTAGACTTTATTCTATACTAATTAAATTTTTTGAATTTGAAAAAAAAATTCGTAATTCCACTGTAAAGTACTTTCAATGTTTATTCAATAAAACGAGAAGAGATTAAATTTAATTCAGTAGCGAATTGGTAAAACGGTTCAAGTCGATTTCATCCTGGGGTCAGTTTTTGATGAATATCTTGGAATCTATGGAAGATAGAGACATTTTTATAATGACCTTTTTTGTAGCTCTCATTGTACTCTATAAAAAAGGTTATAATAAAAATTTCGCTATCTCCCTTAGATTCCGAGATATTTATCGAAAACTGACGCCAGGATGAAATCGACTTGAACCGTTTTACCAATTCACTACTGAATTTCATCAGGAGCTATACGAGGTTTAATTCTGGATTATCAACTTTTGTGTTAGAAGAAGAGGAGGAGGAGGGAGGGGGGGGGGAAGGGGGAGTTTGAGTAAATTTGATTCAAAAAACTACTGTTCTTGTTATGAGGAAAGAAGAAGAAAAATTTAATTAAACATGTACTTTAAATTTTATTTATTTCAATTTTCACATTTTTAAATTATAGTGACAAAGAAGAACTAAGTGGTAGAATGAGGGGGAGGGGGGTACAAGGGTTTTTAACCATCATCAAACACCAGGTGTCGCATATTTTTCAAGCAAATCCCTCATGCAAATTGGCATTGTTCGCGTCCAGCTACCGTCGGACTGGAGACTGAGCCCGTTCACTGAAAATTTAATTTTAAAAATGTAATATCTCTTTTATTCATTTAAACTTGTATATTGCATGCACCGATGGATGTACGACTCTTCGGTACAAATGAAGATATTAGAGAAATACAAAGAACGGATTTTTTTTTAATCGTAAATTTATCACTTTTTTAGGTAATTGTTTTTTTTTTTTAAATATTTCAAGTGTTTTAATTCATGAAATCAATTTTAAATTAATTTGAATTTGTCAATTTTTATTATTATTATTTTTTTTAATTTGGAAAAGTCGATTTTTCAAATTTTTCAGTGATTTTAATAAAATAATATAATATTCATTAAAAAAAAAAATGAAACTCATTGAAAAAATGAATTTTCAATTTTGATTTAAAAAAAAAAAAAAGAGAATTGGGTTAATTACATAAATGCCAAAGAGTTGAAAACAATCTCGATGGGACCAAGAGAGAGTAGCAATCGTGTTAGCTCGGTAAAACTTTTTTTTTTCCCCTCGATCTAGGGCTTCTCAAGAGCTAAATGCGACGTAATTTAACATTAGCATAAAGTGAGTTGAACTAGGCAGTGATGAAAACTGAAGGGTAATGCCTCGATATTTTCACCTCAAATTAATGAAAATTGTTGTTGTTAGGTTCAATATGCAGTTTACAACGTATGTAAAAGGAAAGTCATATGTATTAATAGTTTTTGAATGAGAAAGAGGCTCATTGGGTTTATATCCTCGGGGATTGTGCGTTGGGAGTTTAGTCACGAGGGGAGAGGCTGCATTAGACGGTACAATCCACTGAGTTAAGCTGATTCAAATGTTCAGGGGGCACATTTTCGAGGTAATTTAAGACACTTGTTTCGCTCGTGTTTATGGATTAATTATGAGTTTGAATAATACGTTTGATTATTTTCCTTTATCCATTATAAATTATTCAATAAAACATGAAATAAATTATTCATTTAATCAACATTATTTATTTATCATCAAATAATATTTATCATATATTCATTATAAAGCTCATTAACTCTAAAAAAAATCCTTAATTACAAAATAAAAAATTATCCCCATAAAAAACCCCTCGAGACTGCCATTATCACATTAACCCTATATTTCCATTCAAACTTTTTTCATTTAAAACGATACGACAGAAGAAAAAAAAAAAAAATTGAAAATTGAGAAATTAACGATAATGTCTCAAGACTTTG
Organism: Coelinius sp. EB29; assembly: GCA_035578325.1. NCBI lineage: Eukaryota > Metazoa > Arthropoda > Insecta > Hymenoptera > Braconidae > Coelinius > Coelinius sp. EB29. Next base: position 4,792,481 of record JAOZGT010000009.1, on the reverse strand, counting down.
AAGGTCGAATGAGGGTGGCTGAAAGGCAAAATTATTATTTCACGACAGAGCCATTTGGCGGCTACCTCTTGCGCTCCCTGTAATATACAATCACCTCCCCCCCCCCCCCTCTCCCCCTCCCACTTCTCTTATTCCATCGTACATCAGACTACCTCCATTCTCTCCTCGGCGGGTGGTGGGTGGGGGGCAGAGAAAGTCGTGTACTCACGTACTTCGAACCCACCTAATCTCCCCCCCTATCGTTGGTTCCTTTGACGTCAAATTGCCGTTACAAGATGCCTAACCCACTAGTCCATTGACGTCCTATCTCTAATTGCCGGTCTATTATGTACAACACGATTGAACAAGATAAATTTCACGTGTTTTAGTACAATATCAAAGGGGTATATACACGTGTTAATGACGTCTTTGAGTTAGACATGGAAACCTTTAATGTAGGATATATGTGTAATTTCTGATTTATAAAATTTAGTACAAATTAATTTTCAATTTTTAGAGATTTATTTGGGAATTTTTGAGTTTTATATTTTTAGTATTTTTCATTTGTTTCATTTAAATAAATTGTAAATTTATAATTTTTTAATGATCAATCAATTCAATAATTTTCCTCATGAATTGTAAATTGATGAAGTTATTCGCTCCGCTGGTATAATTATTCCAATCAAATTTTCATGTTGAATGAATTAAATTCTTTGGTTCGTCATTGAATTTTTTTCGGATTTAATTAAATACAACAGAGAATTTTTTAATGTAATTAATTAAAATCTCATTAATTCAATAATTTCTCTTGTGAGGAGAGACAAAAAAAATAGAATAATTTTAATATTGTTGAATATCAATAATGAATGTTTTTAATTAATTAATTAATTATTAAAAAAAAAAGAGAATTTTTCAATTAAATTGAAAACCTCGTGAATGAAATTGAAATAAAATAATCCCTCGGGATGTTTGATTAAGGACTCACATTACCCAAATTTTCAATCAAATATCGTGATGATATACAATCCCACCGATGCTTTGACTCACGCGATATCTGTACCATACACCAGAGCATGTGTTAAATATTCTTTGTTCTCCCCTCGGTGCAAAAAAAAAAAAGAGTCATTCGTCATTCCGTAACTGGACGTATATAGCAAAAACTTCTCTGGGGGTGCTACGTATACCCCATTCTCATCCTACAAGCACCATTATATCATTTTTCTCTCCTGATTATTTATTTTTATTTGATTCAATTGAACGAAAAAAAAAAATTTTTTCTCTCTTTTATAATTTTTGTAAATGGGTAAATAAATAGATGGATAAATGAAAATTACGGTATAAAATGAATTGGTAAAACGGTTTAAGTAGATTTCATCCTAGGGTTAGTTTTTGATGGATATCTTGGAATCTATGGGAGATAGAGACATTTTTGTAAGGACCTTTTTTATTGCCCTCATTTTACTTTACCGAAAAGGTTCCTATGAAAATTACGCTATCTCCTTTACATTCTGAGATATTCATCAAAAATTGACGCCAGGATGAAATCGACTTGAACCGTTTTACCAATTTATTACTGGAATAATAAGTGAAAATAGTCAAGTACAAGAGGAATAATAAAAAATTTATGTTATTATGATTTTTAAAATGAGAGAGACTGCGAAAGATTGAAAACGTTAGTGGACAATTTTCCTGCACTTTTCACCTACCGGAAATTGCGAGGGATGTGGAGAAAGAATATCCGGAGTGAAGACTTTTATGAAATAATGATTCCCCCGGGTCATTTTAATTATTTTTTTTTATTATTAAACTTTGTTGGAAAATTTTACTGGAAGAAAAAAAATTTGTAAAAACTGGAGGAGAAAATAGGGGTGAGAAAAATGGACGAGGGGTGGGGGGGGAGGAGAAAAGTGGAAATTAGTGGGTGGTCATAAATTCGTTGAACCCCCGGAGGCAATGCGTCACTGTGAAAATGCCTATGAACGCTCCACTTTGCAATCTGGACCTTTACTCGAGGGCTCACTGCACCTGGCAGTTGCTTCAGCCATGTAAACTCTCGTTGACTGTTTACCCTCTCACGTTGAATTTTTACCGCGAGCTCTCTCGTACTCTGGGAGTAATGGTAATTAAAATTAAATTTATTCGAGTGGAAAAGAAGTAATTGCACTGTCTTGAGCAAATAATACATTTTTTTTTTTTTTATAATTTAATTAAAAAATAAATTTTCTTCAATTGTTTATAATTTAATTTTTTTAAAATTTCAATATTTATGATTAAACAAAATAAATAATCAATAATAAGATTAATTAATTAATACTTTTTTAAAAATATCAGACAAAACTGATAATTACCACTCCCTGTTAAAAATACGTACCTGAATAGAACAAAGGGTTAGTAAAAAAATGATGGAAAAAAAAAGAAGAAAAAAGAAATTGAGAGACGTGTACTTTGGAGAGTATGAAAAGGCCTAGTTTCAGCGCTAAAAGCAAACGCGACACGCCTTTCTGTGAGGTATAACCTAGAGAGCCAGATGTTAGGGTGTGTTGTACCGTTGGGGCATTGTATGCATCTCCGGTAAATTTAACCCACTTATATTCTCAAAGAACCGTAAACATGACATTTTTGTTAATAATTCCTTGGCACTTAATTGTTTTGGGGATTTTTTTTTAGACCTCTTGAGACAAGTGACATCTAGTGGCTGTATTCTAAATTTTATTTTTAAAATTTTTATTTTTTATTTGAAGGATAAATTAAAAAAAAAAAAAAAAAAATTTGAAGGATAAACATGAAATTAATGAATAACTTCAATTGCAATTTTTTTTTCCAATGGAAATTATCATTTTTCCTTCAATACTCGTTAATTAACAAATATCTGTTAATCATTGATTAATACATATTTTCTCCAAAATTTCCAGTGAAATCCAATAACAATCCCAGCAAAACTATTTACCTCAATATTCTCGGGCTTGTACGGTTGGCACGTTTCACTCGTATACTCGCGTATACATTCACGAATAAATCCTTGAAATTGGAACACTAGACGAAAGCTATATTCAACGCTGTCTCTCTCTCTCTCTGTGGAAATACAATGAGAGACACTGTTGCCCGTATTTCTGACTTCTATACCCAGTGGGGATAAACTACCCTCTACCATCTCAACTTGTCGTCTTTTTCTCCTACTTTTCACCCTCTTGTATGCCCTTTTCCACCCCCCCCCCCCCCCCCAAGGACATATTCCATCTAATGATGTTGATTTGTCGACGCTTGGAAAGTACACTCTATAAATTCCTTCAATTTAGGAGATAAAACTGACTTTCACATATATTTGTCAGCAATTTATTTTTCAATTCTATTTGAATTTCTTCACAGAATTCCTGTTTTTTTTAAATTCAAATTTACAAATTTTTTATTAGAGAAAATTTTTAAATTTCCCGCCAAACAAAGTTTTATAGAATTTTTGACATTCTTGAGATTTCGAGTGAATCAAGAAGCTTTCAACAGTAGTCATTCGTCGAGTATTCCTTAAAGTTTCAAGCCAACATTCAAATTCGAAGGATCAAAGTTTGACAGAGAGGATGAATCAAAGGGGGGAAAAAAAAGGGTTATTATTCTCCATTCTCTTTTCCTGGTTACTAGGATTTTGGGGGCTTATACCTCTCGGCTCCTCTGTGCCAGAGGGGGTATTACTCATTCCCCTTCATCCTCATTTTCATCCTTCGTTTGACCTTAAAGTGATGTACATTGATGCAGTCTGCTTATATATTTCAAGCTCCTTCCGGCTGTTACATTACCCCAAGTGTTGGGGAGTCTTGTCTGAATTCAAAGTACAAATTTTTTCGATGAGAATTAAAACCAGCAGAAAATATTGCCAATAGCAAAATATTCACAATTTCGCTATTTATTTTTTCTCAAATAAACATGAGTATACCTGGAGTACCTCAACAATTTGATTATCACAGTATAAAGCAATAGAATATTAATTCATAAACAAAAAAAAATATGATGAGGATGTTGTGTTGATTGTTTACCGAGAAATTCGCTCTATGTATTTGAGTGTTTGCCAAAACGTCGTGCAAACATAAAGCCACGGACCAAGGGGTTTGGTATAGTTGGAGTGTACACAGCTGAGTGCATGCACAAAACCCATGTCATAGAGTGAAGAGAGATAGATAGACATATGTATATATATTATATGTATTCAAGCCAACATGGGTAACAGAGACAGCTAGATATTCTCATATTAACGAGGGAACAAATCCTATCGATTTGGTACATCTTGAGATTAGTGTATATCTCCAAAGAGATGATCCGTTGGTCTGGAAGTCCTTTGAGGATCATGGGTCAGTAGCAATCAGTGTGAAGCTATCTTCTTCGTACCAAACTCCCATCATTCCTCAATTCGCCTCTCAACTTTCTTCAATAATCAAAATCACGTGGATTACTCGAGATTCTCGGTTTTCAATGCAACTTCTTGGTTACTGGGTTTTTCTCCGTTTGATGAATTACGTTTGATTAAAATTTTTCTGGGATGTTGGATTCTTGAGGATTTTGTTGAATCGTTGGATTTGAAGATAATTATATATTTATTATCCTTTATTATAAAGTTGATTGACAATGAATATGCATCTGATTGCTAATGAAATAGGTCAAAGAAGATCTCGTCTCGGTCTCGTAACGAAAACCAATCAAAATTCAACTGACATTTTCCAAAAGATTCAAGATCAATTCTCGATAAGAGACAATTCAATTTCGATCAATTCCTCTTATCCAACAAAACTCTCCGAAAGAATGGATTTCATTGTGAGTAATACAGAATAGCTGTTATTAACTTTTGAAATACGTCAACCAATCATTGATAAGAGAAATCCAATTTTGAAGTATTTGGATTATTCAATCAAAAATTGAGTTATTCAGAGTTGAAAGGTTATCAGGATAATCTATCAGTGTCAATTAATTCTGACGGGATATACTCGATGAAAATACCTATTAAATTTTTTTTGCACATCACAAACTTGTTTAATAACACCAAAAATCAAATTGTATTTTCGGATGAATCATTGATGACAACGAAACTCCATTAAAAAAAAAAAAAATTGATACTCTCTCGGAAAATTCTCTACATGTACAGTAATCCCACTTCATCCCTTCAACTTCATTGTCCAACTCGATGTGCTCATTCAGACTGGCCGTAATACCCTGCACATGAGCATTATCAAAGTTGGATGAATAGTATTAAATTCCGAGTAATAAAACCCCTTAGCTCTTACTCATTTGGCTTAATGTCAAACTTTACTGGGAATTTAGTGTTCATCACTGAGTATATGTGAATGGTATCTCACTTCAACATTGTTGATTATTTTTACTTAATTCTTCATTCTGATTCGGTTTGATAGTTAGTTGGATGGTGCCAGATGGTATGACTTTAGCGGTCTTTTACTGACCCGTCCCAGTACTTACGCGGTACCCCAGCCCAATTTCCTATCCACACTTTACTCTAGCTAACTTATAACTAACTCCACAAGCTATGAGTTTGTTTTCCGACGATGAAAAATTTTTCCATCACTGGGATTCGAACCCTCGCTCATGAGATGCCTTGTTCATGGGGCCAGCACGCTAACCACTAGACCAAATACGTCTCTCTTTGATTCTGTTTGAATATGCTGCAATTTTGATCAAGACTTTTAACAGTTAGATCTCACTATTTAATTCTCATAATTAACTGATATGAAATTTTAACACGTGTGAGTAGGATCCAAAGGCCCACATCAACCGTTTCCTCACCTATTTTCAGTATGTAGTGTGAGGGGGACTGCTCGTATTCGTCACCAGCGGAAGCATTTGCTGGTAGAAACCTAGAAACTGCAAGTTGCACCAAAGTTTCTAGTCCTAGCGCCACGAGAGGGTGTGGAGGATTCACTCTGTCTTGGTGAAACATTGCCTGCAACGGAAAAGGGTGGGGATGAATGTAGCCGGCAAACTTTTCAAAAAGTTTTTATCGCCTACGCGACGTACACAGGAAAAAGGGTGTTGTATAAGTCTTGAGATGGATCAGGCATACATGTTCTGTTTTCCAAATATGTCGTCACGGTTTTCTTATTTTTTATGATAAAGAATAAGGATTTAACGGAGTAATAAGATGAAATGATACAAATTGTTGTTAAATTTTGCTTAAAAATTGTGGTAATTTGGAAATTTAGGATTAATGGATTCTGTAAATTTCCCTCTTTTTCAATTGCATCCAAGTGATGAGCGCGCAATTGAGCCGTGAGGCATGTTTGCAGGCTGAGGGAATGCTAATATTCACCAATATTTTACCGATGAGAGGGTACTTCAATCACGAATATATTTTTTTCTTTTTCCACCATGTACGAGATTTGAGTGATCAATTTGAGTGATTCTGTTTGAATAATATAATAAAATTTTTCATAATCAAAATGGCTATCGAGAAAATTTGCACTCCAGGTAAATTTATTCAAATTTGTTGCTTTTCATTGTATAAATTGACTCAAAAATTCACAAAGAATAAAGTTGAATCAGGCCAGAGTCACAGGACTTTACGTAATCGTCTCTATCTCGTTGTCAGGCGATTTGCGACACAAATCAATTATCACTCCATTTATTTTACCTCTCATCCAACGACCAAGCCCCCTCACCCCCTTCAACCCTTCACGAAGTAACTCCACTTTCAGCGTGATTAATCACCATGATTAATTACCCCTTTCTGAGCACATCTTCCCAATCTCTCCATACAAAAGAAGAAAAACCTTATAATCCCAAGAATTAAAGATCTATACTCACACGCAAATTCTTCCTCATGATACTCTTCATTCTTTCCCTCCCAGAGGCATCATCATTATATCATACCAGACTATAAACTGGGTCAAGAGATGCTCGAAACTTTTATCACGATTCTCCCAGTGATCCAATGATCCCAGTGCACTCAGCATCTTGAGAATTGCAATATCTGAATGAAATCTTTCTCATTCAACTTGAATATATGTGGAGAATATATATTTTTATTTCATTTTTATTTCCATTGATTATCTTCTTCTTCTTCTTCTCATTTCTATTTCTTCTTAATTTAATTATTTTGAGAATGCAATCGCTGAGGAATCTGAGAAGCCGCCCAAGGACTATTTCTCACCCCCTCACCCTCAATTCCCCCTTTTACCATCCTCACCGCGAGTACTCGTGGCATTGGGAATGTAATTGCGGCTGTACTGTGCGCGTCGGTACGGAATTAATATTATAGAACCCAGAGAGCCATCCAGAACATCCTCCACCATTCAACTACCATCTTTGTCTTTCCATCTTGTGTTAACATCATCATACCTGAGGGTGGGGTGGGGGACTTGTGATAGTTTGCAAAATCATATGACCGCCGTCGATCAGACACCGAGGAAATGAGAGGGCGGAGACATTAATGTTGGAATATTCCTTGGAGTGGAAATTGTGGGGAATGGGTACAAAAGTCAAATAATTGAATTGGAAATTGAAGTTATTCTACTGTTCTCACTGTTGATGATATTTCTAGGGAATTTGATTGTTTTGTATTCATTATATTTGGTGTATTTGTTTGATTAATTATGGGAAAATGTAGGTTTAATTTAATTGTTCAGTCGGGAGTTATGTAATATAATGGAATACTTTGGAGATGGAAATGTTGTTGAATGGTTATGATAAATTATCATTTGTCACAATTGAAATTTTTAAATATTTGAAAATTAATTATTTGGTTATTATTGATGCAGATGACAGGAATAGTAGAAAGTTGTTTAATCACTTTCAATTATAAAAAAAAAAAATGGCGGCGATTCCATTCGAATCGGAAATGAATAATAAATTCATAAAATAAAAAATCAAAAAAAAAAATTTGAGCAGTTTAGAAAGATGAACAGCAAACTTTATCACGGAATACAGAATAATAACGATGATATACTTCCGAGGAGAGAGTGGGAGGAATAGAAGCTGAAAAAGAAAGTTACATTTGAAAATTGGAGAGGAAGTTTTGGCCTCGGTGGTGTAAAAAAAAAAAATGGTAAAAATAGATGCTCACCCTGGGTTCTGTATTTCGACGCGCCCCCCAGTGAGTTTGGGAAAACTTTTGCGCTACTTAAAAACTCAAACTCACTTTCTCAGTGCCCACTGGTCGACATCTAACCGCCATTTCGTTGCAAACTTGGGCTAAAATATGGTAGTGATATGAATAAAAAATTTCAACTGACATGATATATATATAAAGTTACCTAATTTAAACAGAAAAAAAACATTTTCAAATAAAATTTAATTAAAAATGAAATTTATTTGAAAATGATGAAAATTTTATATCAAAACATAAAACAAGATCAAGTGTTTATGTTTCACGATAAAAATTTATACTCTGGAGTGAATACATTTCCATTTCGATTTATTGACATTATTTATTTACATTATAAAATGTGATTTTTTGATGATAGATCGGTTTTAATAATTTTTCTGATAAACCAACTTCATTAAAAACCCATGCAACTATTCCCCTCCAGAGGCTGTGGAGAATTTCCAGTCTGGCTCTATTCATCCTTGCTGAAAATATACCACCGTTTGTGAAAAATGGCTTCACCCCTTCTTCATACCCTAAATCTTTACCCCTTCATCTTCTCGCTCTCCTCATGCTCAAGGGGTTACGAAAAATGCTATCTCATTCGCTGCGTTGCCTGAGGGATCGTCTTGAAAAAAATATACGACACTGCTATATACAACGTTCCATCCATTTCTCTTTGTTTTGCCTCCAAAATCATTACATCCAGTGACTCTGATCTACTGCATCACACTGTACATCTCGTTCCTCTATTATCTATCTCTCTCATCCCCCAGAATCACACGATCCTTCGACATCAGAGTCCTATTTACTCCTGACTGAAAATCGAAACTTTATCTGTTATTATTTTTCCTCATTTTGACTTTCGGTTCTTTCATATTTAGAAAAAAAAAAAAGCAAAATTTCTATATTGATTAATTCAAAACATCAAATGCTAAAATAATTGAAATTCTTTATAAAAGAGAAGTACATGTGAAATATGAAAAAGTGTATTCAAGCATCTATAACTTTTCATTAGATGAAAATATTTCCTTATACCATACAACTGAAAAGCTCTCATAGACTTCTTCAAAGCGGCATATTATATGTATATTTCCATTCCAGCGATTTCATATCGCATAAACTTCAATGTATTCGGAATTTTCATGGTAATTCCGATAATCATGGTGAATTATTCACAAACTATGACATGATATCGAATATATCAAATTAACGAAAATAACGAATTGTCAAATTTTGGTGAAAGAAATCCGGCAGAAAGTGAAAATGTGAATATCCTCTTCTTTATTTATCCATCTGAATGCTTTCCTCAGCTTACCGAGTCCTTCGTGACTGCATAATCCAGTCGTGAGATAGAGTATTTTTTTCCTCAAAGCCCCACGATAAATCGGCTCATTTTGAAATCACCATCCTATCAGCCAACATCTCATTCCTGTATTTCTCTCCTCTATATCTTTCTCTATTCTCTTATGCATTCTCGATTTTCTCCTTCACATGTTAGCCTATTTCTTCTCTCGGTGAATTGTATAAGAGAGGTAGTGCCCCCGCACCGACAAACTCGTTTCAAATTGCCCCGAGGAAAACCTCGTTTCCCGCCGTTTCAGACTTGGCGGCGACAAAAGTCCATAAAAAGTAAATTTATGGGATAATGTATGTGCGAGATGGTAACATCGGTGTGTATGTGCACGGTTGGTGAGATGGAGCACCTGAGAAATTGGTATTTTTAGGTTTTCTTTATCATTTGCAAACACTTTATGCCCTATTTCCAACATTCTCCAGTGGTTCTATTCTGGGTTTAATTCAATTTTTTATTCTTCATCAATTTTTCTCTATATTCATGAAATTTCTACAAATTTAATATTACGAATAATTCACTGGAATTAATGATAGAAAAAAAAAAGTGAGAACCCTCTCCTTTTCTTATTGACCGAGCTGATGTGATTTGTGCCAGACACCCACACTCCATATACCCAACACTTTATGCGGTAAAATATACGAAACGAAGGTACACGATTTTTTCCAAGCGAGTAGACATTGATTCCCAAGGAATTACTCGGACCGCTGCATCCAGACTCTCCACCATATTCGATAAAGCGTGAGTGCTTTTCCAACACATGCCCAAGATACACCGAGTGAATGAGTGAACGGGAGAAAATAAAAATATAAACGACATCCCTGAAAAAAAAAAACAAAAAACAAAAAACGTCGAAAACATCTGTTCAATGCTCCAACGAAAAGACGAATCACGGTGAAATAAACAGAGTTTTTCCCTGGTTTATGTTTTCACCAACACATGAGGAAAATCTCATTTGCCGTATGTCGGAATGAATGCCCCGGTGAAATAAATTCAAGTTTTGAGTCATCAGTTGACACTGAAAGGGTACATGAATGTTTCCATTCCCTCCGGTTCTTTCATATTTTCAGGCGTGAAATGAAAAATACAAAAAAAAAAGCTGTATCGTTATTGGAAAAGCATCAGACACCATTGGCATATTCTGTATTTTCCTATTCCTCAATGTGCCCCATCATCACAACTTCCTTCCTCTCTCGATTCTCTTCCGGAACGGCTTTTCTATGGGGGCCCTTGAGCAGCAAAAAAATGAGGAAAATGGGATAGGATGTCTTGAAATGCTTCATGTAATGAAAAGGATCTCTATATTTATTTATTTTTTTTATCCTCGAGTCCCTCCTCCAATGTATTATGGTAGAGAGTGTATCAAGAGTCTTTCCCCATTTAGCCGGGCTCGAGTATTTTAGTCGGTGTCGGAAGTAATTTTGGAGCATCAACTTGTTTCAGCATCCCTCCTCCTTCATTCTTGAAGTGGTTTAGGGGAGGGGTGAGTCGGTGGGGAGGCGTGTCATACATATTTTCAGATTCTTCTGTATTCTTAATGAGTACGTGGACTCGCGAGAGTTTAAGGTATTTGATGGTAAACTAGTAACCCCAATCTCTGGAAATAGAGAGATAGTGAGGTCTGATATACGAAATTGAATGATTCATCTGATGGAATTGAATGAGATTAATCCATCATTTATCTGTATTTTCTTTATGATAATAATTCATGAAAAGACCATTTTTGTCCAATAATAATTCCAATTTGGTAAAAGGTTTACTTTATACAGAGAAAAGATTTCTTTTGATATAAGAGTTTTCCCTAAACCAAGATTTTCATTCTTCACACAAGTACACGAGCACGTTCTGTACAGTATGAAAGCAGATGCTGTTTCAAGAAAAGAATTGTTCTTCTTCTCTCCACTTATGAACCAAAAAACGAAGTAAAAATGAAGGTATTTCCGTTTCTCACAAAGAGGAAAATTTCATTACTCAGAGCCCCATTTATTCCCTTACAGAGTAAGCCGGAATCACCAGACAGTAAAAAAAAAGAAAAAAACAGGAAATACATGACCTCTACAAAAATAAAACACTATCATCACTTTCGTTTAGAATGAGAAAAAAAATTCTGCAAATTAACAAAAAAAAAAAACTGTTTATCCACGCACAACAAATAACAATCGATAATGAAAAATTACCCGATTTGTTATCTGTCACGTAAATTGAATATCCCAAAATTGTTAACTGGAGATAGAATAGATGTATGATCAAATTGGGAATGCGAAAAGAGTTGTGGTGGTGGGGGGGGGGGGGGGGAATGGAAAACACTAGATACAGGCAAATGGGGGTAAATTTACCCCCCTCTGGAGCCTCGGTGCGAATGGGAATGCAGCGGTGGAAGGCCAGTAAAACGAGTTGGGAATGCAACTGCCGCCGCAGAGCGTGTTACGGATGGAAACGGCCCGATAGATAACGTAGTCCGCGGTCGAGCGACGCCGAACTTTAATGGCAATTTACGGTGTGCATCACGTACGCCCTCTGGCAATCCTTTGTCCTCCTCATGACCCTTTATATCATTCGGATCATTTGTGGAAAATTTACTCCCTAGCGAAATCCATTCTCCCCCCTCCTGACTTCCTCTACCTTGTGTACTCAGCATCAAGAAATCAAGATGCTGGAGTAACACCCACCATTGGCAAACTCGGGCTGAAACGTGTCTGGGCAAACAACATTTCGATGTACAGTTTGCTGGGGGGCATTGGAAGTACGGCTGATTAACTCGCTCCCGATATCCCTGACCCGGAACATCAATCCAAGCCCCCCTCCCTTCTACCATCTGCACAAATACGCGTTTTGTACTGTACAACTGCTACCAACGACTGGGCTGTTCGTGATATCTGACGCGTTTAGGATGTATCAATGGAAATAAATTTCTGCAAACTGTTCTCGTTTTTTTTTTTTTTTTTTTGAGACTAAGAGAATTAATGGAGTAGCATTGAACTATCTCACGCTATTGCATCTTTTCGAGGGCAATAAAATACGAGAGGATTCAAATTTTAGAGGAGATTCGACAAAAATCTTTTAGACTTTTTCAATGTCTTTGATTTCCTGATGAGAAATTAGTTCTGTATTTATTGAAAGTCCTTTAAATATGTTTCTTCTCAAACTAAATTCTTAATACATGCTAATATTTGATCTTCATCCTCAATCCCAGTGCCTTCCAGCTCATGAATACTTGATTCAAGATCTCTTGAAGCTTTCCTCAGACTCGTTCAAATAAGCTACGCCTTGACTTATCCCCAAAAGGCTTCAATATTGAATCTTCATTAAATCAAACTCTCACAATACTTGGGAAAATGGAAAGAATCGTCCAGTAATGAAATCCCTCCAGAGATCATACAACTCAACGTATCCATCTTAAGAGGATAACCGTTTCGTCGAGATTCAACTTTTTATTTTCATCAGTCCAATGAGACGTTACAAATCTCTCCAATATTCAAGTTATCATAGAAATCTCGATTGCTCTCATTCAATAAATCTCATTCCTTCAAACATTGACGATTCCCTCAACTCAAAACTTTCCGATGAAATCTTCTGAATCTCTGATAACAAGCCCAACCAACTTTTCAAATATTTCGTCCCAAGTGTTAAATGAGCGATGAAATGATCATCAAACACAACCTTTCAATATATCTTCAACCTGGTAAAAGGTATTCACAAGATATATTCAGCTTTCCAACTCTGCATATCAAAGCAATCAGCCAATATTCACCAGAGCATCGTATACCTCCATCCGACCGTGCCCAATCCGTCTTCAGCAGTGAGATGGCATCGAACGAACATCTTTCAGGAGTTGCTCCATTCACTCCTCCACGAGTATACTTCAGTCCTGCACCTTCAACTTCTCACCAACTGAAAGATAATGGCGCTCAACTTCGCCAGAAGGAAAAAACCATGCAAATCGAGTCTATGCATACATACTCACAGCTTCTTCTCTAAAAACGACTGGTGGATGCACTTTTGCATGCATATTGTGTAATACAAGAAGCACCAACGAAAATGGTAGAGAAAGCGAGTATCAGTGAGCCACGGTGAATCTACTGGGTCGTATAAACGTGAATGGAAAAGGATCCGGGCATTACCATGACAAAGATGTCCTGTGCTTTTGGCATTATACTCAGCACTGTAGATCAACACTCGTCTTGGAGTGAATGCCACTGGTATATGTATGTCAGGTGGAAAGTCGAGGCTCACTGAACACTTTCTGTTGGTGGCTGTGGCTTCTGATCTTTACGTATCAACGGATTTTCTCTTTGTAGTGCATCTTGGGACTGAAGGTGCTGATGTTTTCTTGCTCTTTGGTGACTCCTTGAGGATCTTCTGCGTCAATGAACTTCAGAATGCTGTGAATTGGCTGATAAATGACTGAAGATCAGAAGATGTACTGTTGGATCCATCACTCATTGATTTCTTCTATGATCTCCCTCAGGCATCTTAAACATCATCTGCACCAATGCACCTAACAACAAGAGATTCCATCTCATGGTTAGATCAAACGGGTCAAGGAGCAACATACATTGCCTCTAGACTTCCCTTTGACCCACTGGATATCAATGAATATTCATCATCAATGTTATTATGGCCCAGACACAGATGTTGGATGATGTAAAGGGAATGGTTAAATGCCTCCGGCTAATAGTGAATTATTACAAGTTGAGAAGCGAATGTATTAGCTTCGTTAGATGCAAGATATTGGAGTAAGAATTTGTGCTGGAAGGAGGATTCGATGAATTTAATGAGGTTAGTTGCAATTATTGGGGCAAAGTTTTCTAATTATTTCTCAGGACATTTTGTTCTGTTGTATTGACTTGTGCCATGTTTAAGAAGTTTTGAGGGTATCAAGTTACGTAACCCATAGTCTTTTGGATTAATTTCAATGGATGGTTGGAGAAGCCCAGTGACTTGATACTGGTATATCTCACTCCTCCCTTTGACCATTGTATCAAGTTTCTCCGAGGGTTTAGAGCGTGTTAATGTAATTTACAGGAACATAAACCTTTCTTGTAAGAAAGTTATGGCTCTCAAGCTCTTTTAAATTTTCATTATCTTCAAGCTTTAATTCACAATTGGAGGATTTATTTTTTTTTTTTTTATCTTCTTCCCCTTTTCCTACGGAATATATTTTATGACTAGATTAAATTATACTTTCTGTATACACTTTGTGGATAAATTGGCGGGAGTTTATTATTCCAACAGTTACCCACAAAATGGCTTTTTATTTTCGATTAGAGGTATAATTGAACTATCCCAGGGGGATTATCCGCGAATCGATGTGGATACTGAAGGGCTTATAAATAACTGGAGCTATTCAACCGTCAACAGACATTCTTTTTTTTTCGAATGGCTGGACTCTATCAACAGACAATCGTTCGCCATATTGACATGGAAAAGAGAGTATGGTTCGAATAATTTGGATGAAATGATCAACAGTGAATTATTGGGGAGAATAAAAATTGTTGAATGAGGTGGGAAAAATTTGAATTTAAATTAATTAATTTATTTACTATGTTTCAGATTGACAACGACTAAGGATCAGTCCAATTGTTGGTGGCGTGGGGTGAGTTGATATTTCTTTGAAATTTTTATATATTTAATGAGAATTTTTTTAATTCAATTATTGTTCAATTATTGTTCAATGTTCAATCAACGGGATTTTTGCATGAGTTATGAGAAAATGTGGGGGAAGGGGGTGAATTGAGTTGAGTTTAGTTGCCATCAGCATTCTGAATTCCATGTACAAATGGGATAATTTGTTGAGAGGGTGAATGGAGGGGGTACAGGGCACTCTTCAAGTGTGCAATTGGTGTGAACTAATGATGATCGTTAGGCGAGTGGAAGGAGGTGAGATATTTCTGATTAAAATGATGGTAACGAGAGTGCATAATGTCGATTAATGGATGTCTAAGTGGTGGGATAAAATTACTTGAAAATTTGTCTTTTATTGTCAAAAATTTATCACTTAAAAAGTATTTTAGAATGAAAATAATAATAAAAAAAATTATTATCGAGTTTCTGGGACAGTTGAAGAGGCTCGAAAGATTTATACCAATGTACCCGTTATTTCTGCAGGGTTGGGGCATTAGTGTCGAGAATTGTGGAGGCCAAAACCCACTGCGTTGGCACAAAATTGGCACATGTACGTATATATTCCCTCAGCGGTGGGTGGTGTTTTTTTTCGGTGTCTAGAGGGGTGAGTGAATGGGTGGAGGGTAGAGGGAAGAATCGAGCCCTCGTACACCTGGAGCAATTACGGTATTCCGTGGCTTTTAATTACTCCTCGTTAGAAGCTCTTGAAGCATGCGCACTAATATGGCGACGTGGGAAATCACTGAGTTTATCAGATACAATTTCAAACAGAATTCACATAACGAACCAATTGTTATTACAGTGAAAAAAAAAAAAAAATCATGACTTAATTAAAACGTAAACTGCAACAGAAACGAGTTAATTAATTTAACAAATGGAATCATTTTAATTGGAGTTGAAGTCGATTAAAAAAAAATATTTTTCCGATTCAATTATTATTTTTTTTTTTTTCAATTAAAAAAAAACAATTTTTATGGTTCAATCGTATGTCTGACTAAAATATACATGTTCTACTTTACTTTATAAAAGCATTAAAAAAAATTGTCTGACTAGACTCGTCCTTATCCCCTAATCCACACGATCAATTTGAGATATAATAATTAAAATTAAAATTAAAATTGATGATTTCCATTTTTTAAATTATTCCCTGTATGTCCGACTAAATCCGGCATATTTCCCCTTGGAGCCCACTGTAATCCAACATTTCGCGTTACGATAATACAGCCATTTCCATACAGCATGACGCTGTTATAAATCATGTGGAAGAGTATAGTTGGCGTTGGTTTACAATGCTCGTATACATCGTATGGAGTTTCAGTTGTTAGCTCTGATATATATACTAACGGGCGATATTCACTGGGTTTGAGGGAGGACGTACTACGTTGCGCTTGTCGGATCACACAGTCCAAAGATTTATGACGTTTCTGGTATACTAGACAGGGCCATGACGCTTCTGACTCGATATCCATACCTTTTTCATGTTAATTAACATTAACATGAAACATTAACATTTGGCCAATTTTGCCTTCTAACACTCTCCCTCACTTTTGGCATAGCCTGGACATTTTTTTTCCGCTGAAGATTTAGGGAGTATCTCATGTTGAAAATATTTTAAACCTAGAATTTTTCAAAAAATTCAGGTAAAAGGTGAAGGATATTCTCACTAAATTTGGGTCAGTTGAAGTGGATAAATAATTGGGACTACATGTTGGATAGGATTTTGATTGAACTGAATTACCTGAATTCAAAGAATTTAATTTTTTTTTGTAATTTATTTTATTAAAAAAAATTACGATAAACGCATTGTTTCCTTGGAAATAAAAACAATAATCCAGAAAGATATGCTAAAAGGAATGAACGTCCCTGCAAGCTGGGTCCAGCCATCTGAATAACCACCCCTTTTGCCTCCATTTTCTTTTTTTTCCTTCAATTCTACAGTTTCTTCGCTCGCATTTCCAGTATTTCAACTTCCTCATTTTATTATTACTCTTCCAAACATTCTGGAAGAGTAACATTGGCCAATTTGGTGTCTGTGGGCACCATCCAGTGGTGGGAGGCAAGTTCTCATGTTTAAAAAAACCAGGAAAATCCAATGAGAAAGACACCAGAGAGAATTTCCGAGAACTAGAGAATTTTCATATTCTACATAACCCATGAGAATAAACAAATTGTTGGGTGGGTTTTATTATTTTTCAACCTCCACTTTACACTTGAAACACTCGTTTTAGGGATGAGTACATACGCCACAATGTCGGTTTATCTAACTGGATTACATTTCCCAACTCCCGTGGTAAATCGACATCAAATTTTCATAACTAACTTCTTCACAGGATTATGCAAATTTTCACCCATTCTGAAGATATTCATGAATGGAAAACTGATTTTTGGGGATTTTTATAGTCAATTAATGAGCTCAATAGATTTTTTTTCATTTATTCGTATTGATTAAAAAATTTATTTTTGAAAATCACGATTATTTTTTTAAATATCTCGTAAACTAAAGGATATAGAGAAAAATATCATATGACCTTTTTTGTAGGAAATTTTATTACCTACAAAAAAGGTCTTTTGACTTTTTCCCCTGAACCCACTGATTCTCGAGATATCCACGAAAAAAATTATACAAAATTATTTAAATCGTCATTTATTCCCAAAAAAGTCAATTTTTCACCCAATAAACTCTCAAATAAACCAAAAAAAAACCCCACAAACTTTCCAATAAATACTGCAACTCAAGTCCAAATCAAACCGTTCAATCAATCGAGCCCACAAGTAAATGTTTCAATGAAGAGAAACTCATTGTCCCTTCACAATGGGTCCGTTGTCTTTGAACACAGTTGGGTATTATTCAAAGTCAGCCCGTATGCACCCCCCCCCCCCCCTCCCACCCCACTCATTGAACTGGGTCGTCTATTCATAGACAATGTGTCTAAAGACCATTTAAACTTGACTTTATTTCCAAAAATACCATCCAATTTTCCAACTCCACCTCAATTTTTTCCAGTATCACGTGTACTGTTGACAATAAGCCACAGTATGAGAGTTGAAAAGAAAATGGCGAAATACAGGGAGAAAGGAAAAAGATTGCGAGTGTGTTTGGCACGACCCGAAGGGGACGAAACAAAGAAAAAAAAAGTTTAGGACCTTTTTTGTGGCTTTTTGTATGAGTGGGGTATGGGGTAAAACGGGTGAGGAGGTGGGAAAAGGCAGGGTTAATCCTCAGACCGCCGAATAAGAACAGTTAGATTGTTGTAGTATCCAATTGATGGGGGAGGATGTGGGGTAAATCGGTGACCGAAGGATTTAATGTTTTTTTTTTTCTCCTTCACTCGAACTCTTGTTCTATTTTCCCCTGGCCTTTTCCGACATTCACTCTCACTTTTCCTCCTTTTTTGTTGCTCCAAGTTGCCTTGGGAGTGGGTTGAGGGGTGTTTTTTTTTTTTTTTTTTTTTTTTTTTTTCATGAACATAGAACAAGGAATTGCGTTAGCTCTCGAGGAGAATTCTGGAATTGACTTTACACACTTTCAATCTGTTTCTAGCTCGTTCTTGGGGGATTGTTGAGACTCGGGGAAATGGGTGGTTTTTTTTTATTTGGGGTTTATTTATGAAATTGGGGGAGGGGATTTGTTGGCAATTGGGGGTGATTATTTTGTATGTTATAATTTTATTATTGTGAGGGAATGATTCAAGAAATTGTAGTGAAATTTAAACATTTTGCTATTTACAAATAATATTTATTTACCAGGGGGGCTCTGCCCCCTGCTCGCTGCGCTCGCCAACCCCAGGGGGGGCTTCGCCCCCCCGCTCGCTTCGCTCGCTCCCCCCCTTTACGACTATGTAACGATATAGTAGTACAAGTAGTACAGGTAATTCAGGATTTTAGGGGATTTTCAGGATTTTCGATTATTAATTAATTATCAATAATCCATTAATTATTTAATTATCAATTATTAATGAAAATAATTGATTAATTATCGATTAATCATTGAATTAATTAGAATAAATCAGCACGAGGCGTAGAAGACAAACGAAAGAAACACTTTCGACAATTTCGAACTTCACTCTATTGATATTTTTTATAATCCTTTTTTTGACGTTTATTTTTCAAAAAACCTTGGGCCGACCTTGGACCGACCCTGGGCCGACCTTGGACCGACCCTGGGCCGACCTTGGACCGACCTGAAAAAGGTCCCCTGAAAAAAAGGCTTATTTTTTTATTATATAGAGAAAAAATTTTTCCCACTGGGCTCAATATTTTTGACAGATGAAATTACTCTGGATATCATTAGGAGTTGGCAAAAAGTGAATGAAAATAGAGAGGGAAATTTTTAGTGAATGGAAAACTATGAGTTTCTTCTGGAGTGAGCGACATCTGTCTTCGTAAGTAGCTTACCAAAGCTCAGGGTGAGTTAGAAGGGAGGGTGGGAGGGGGTGAATATTGTAGAATCTCATACCAGCCAATTCTCCATCCCGCCAAGTGCACTCTCCCACTCGGAGAAAATCCCTTTATATATTTGTATATATTTAGGGACATTATATATGTATACATGACACATTTCTCCTCAGTTCAGTCCCTTAACATAAAGTCTATATTTATTAGGTATTCTGTGTACTATAGGAGTTCTAGGTACGATAGAGGGTACAATCTCCGGGTAATTGTGATGTATTGACAGGGATTAAGGATGTGAAGCTACTGTTGGCACTATGAACTGTTTATTATGCAATTTTTAATGGTGTGAAAGCCTCTTGAGAAAATTTTTGTCAAATATTTACATTATCGTGAAATTTGTTCTAGAGGCGTTTTATGGAGATTGGGGGATTTTTTTCATGGGTTTGAGGGAGTGTTGACGAATGAAAGGAGGTGGGAGGGGTTTGTTAATTTGATGAGAAGATTTTTATCCTTTCGGTTAAATTTTTTAGGGAGTTTGAACAAATTTTAGGCTGACATTTACATCGATTCTTTCATTCATGGCTGATTATCTCGGTAATGAGTGACTTGAGGAAAAATTATGATGAAACCTTTTTTATAGGAAATTTTATTACCTACAAAAAAGGTCTCTTGATATTTTTTCCTAAAATCATTAATTTTTGAGATAATTGCTGTGTAATTAAATCACTCCACGAAAATATCAGATATTTCTCAGAAAAAGGGAAAATTGTGAAAACTACATTCTATCGCAAGTTGTATAACAATAAAACGTGATCAGTCACGCGATTGATCAAGCATCGAGAATGTCAGGAAAAAATGTATAAACAAAAAAAAAAAAAGGGAGAAAATCTGCACAGGAAGTGTGTGGTCACGGACGTTCACTCGTTTCTGTCCGATTGCAACTGGGTTATATGATATTGATTTCACTCAAGCCCTAGTGTTCTCGTATACGACAGTCGGGCGCGAAAGCCTGACCTTTTTCTATCTTTGGTCCTTTATTTTTTATTTCAATGTTAAAAGTCGAAAATCCCACCCCTGAATCGGTGTTTTCAACTCCCCTGGGAGGGGGTCACAGTTTGCGTGGACTTTTCAACTTGGAATGAGGGTTAAAAATGTTGATAGACAAAAAAAAGTCTCTTGACAGATTATCCTGAACCCCTTTCACACGGAGATAATCTCAAAATAATTTTTAAATAAATAAAAAAAATCCGAGTTATATCGAATATCAATAAATTCTCCATTTAACCCCCAAATAATGACAAAATTTAATCATAAACCCGCGGCCAAAATCCCATGATGATGATCCTCAAAGCTGGATGATGATCTGGGGATAAATAAACCGGTAGTGTCATCACTGTACACAGACCGTGATAATGTGATGGCCCCTTGTGACAGACATCCGGCTTCACTATTCATCATCATAAAGCCGCTTCTCACGGAGCGTTACCTCCAGCCATCCATTGGGGAGGTTAGAGTAGATCCGCCACAAGCATAAAAATATAAGAAAGTGGTGGATATGTTGCGTCATGCTCAGACGACGGGAAAAAAAAATTCCTGTTGTACTACAATCCCTGGGGGGAGGGAGGGGGTAAATGGAGAAATGTTAACAGAAGATTTTTTTTTTCTCAATAGAAATCAAGAAAAAAAAATAATTAATCATGAAATTAAACAAATATTCATTTCATCCTCAATCTCAAAATAATTATCACAAGACTGAAAAAAAAGCACTTCATCCTGATACAATGAAATCTCCAGTAAAAGGAAATGAGGGATTGATGGATATCCAGTTACTTCTTTGTGGTATATTCCAAGGGTTGCTACAAAATAAAAGAGATTCTCCTAATGGATTTGTTCACCTCTCAACAGAATCCATCATCCTAAAACTAAAATATTCACTGCGTCATAAATTTATGTATTTTTTTAACAACACGGAGAGAAATTTTTGGTAAAAATTACCATCACCATCATGAAAAAAAATCATTAAAAATTCTTTAAAATTAGTGCTATTGCAAATTTTTAATTGCGAAATATTCAGGGGGGGTCCCCTGAGTAAAATGCAAAAAAAAAATGTTAAAAAACAATTTCCTGGGTGGTCAAAGGGGTATATGTAGGAGGACATCAAAAGTTTCCTCCCAATTATTAATGAAAAAAATTTCGAAAAAATACTTTTAGGGGGCGCTATTGCAAATTTCCAATTGCGAAATATTCAGGGGCGTCCCCTGAGTAAAATGCAAAAAAAAAAATGTTAAAAAACAATTTCCTGGGTGGTCAAAGAGGGATATGTAAGTGAAAAAAATTTCGAAAAAATACTTTCAGGGGGCGCTATTGCAAATTTCCAATTGCAAAATATTTAATGTCACCGAAAATTCATGACTTTTCTCTGATTCCAATTAACTCAAAGACTCGGCATTATTTCACATTAACCCTCACTCTGTTACCCCACTATCTCAGTTAATGCAGCGCTGGGTATAACGAAAATTCAACTGTACCTGGGGTTTGAATATCGGTATCAAGGTACATGTAATATGCTTACGCTTGGGCATTCATTGAGAAAATTGTGGGGTAAAACCAAGTGACATCTCTCTGTATTTTGAGATATGGGAATGGCTCAACTGTTTATTGCGCAGGGGTAGATACTTCAGTCACTATATCAGTTGAGGGTAATTACTGGGCAATGGATATTACTCGTATGGATTATATGAGGAGTTTGAAGGGGATTAATAGTCATTTTATTTTTTATTTTTTTATTGAAATACTATTTTAGATTATTTGATTCATGAAACATTTATAAATTCTACAAGAATAATAGAAATATTTCAAAAATTAAATATTAATGATATTTTATTATCAAGATTTAAAGTATCATGTGAATTTCAATGAGAACATTAATTTTCAAACTCTAAGGGTTTAATTGGATTTTAAAATTAAGTTCATAGGGAAGTTGTAAAAGGTATAGTGAATTTAGGGAATATCGATATTTGTTAAATTCATTATTTAAGGATTGTTCTTATACTCTAAATCAGTCCACAATCTCCAGCTGTTTTGATCAATCCTCTGTCTGATTAATCATTTATTTTACTCCTGCAGAAATTTTTCATTCGGTTTCAGGTCAATAATCGTCATGACAAGTATTTATTTTTAGAGTCACATAAAATTCGTAAAACGGTTCAAGTCGATTTCATCCTAGGGTCAGTTTTTGGTGGATATCTTCGAATCTATGAGAGATAACAAAATTTCTGTAAATACCTTTTTTGTAGCTCTTATTTTACTCTACAAAAAAAGTCTCTATGATAATTTGGCTATCCCCCTTAGATTCCGAGATATTCATCGAAAATTGACGCTAGAATGAATTCACCACTGAATTGTAAATTTTTCATGATTAAATGAGACCGAGTTTCTACATTTTATCGGAATTCTCCTCAAAAATCAATTCATATTAACGATTTTTTGTAATAACATTCCTAAATTGAAACAAATAAGATTAAAAAATAC
The DNA here is from genome assembly GCA_035578325.1 of Coelinius sp. EB29. NCBI lineage: Eukaryota > Metazoa > Arthropoda > Insecta > Hymenoptera > Braconidae > Coelinius > Coelinius sp. EB29. The sequence continues at coordinate 4,769,526 of JAOZGT010000009.1, read as the reverse complement.
TTGATAACCTCATTTCAAGCAGCAAAATTAGAAAAATTTCCCCTTTATGTAAAAACTTTCACAAACCACTTTTAACGAATTTACCACGACTGCAGGATTTCCCATAACTTTTTTTACACCAGTTTGTCTTTCCCAACGGTACTCAAAAAATGAGGAAAATTCAACAAAATTAAAAAAAAAAATGCAACTTCCATATTCACTGAAGTTGATTAATGTTTCACGTTGAATATCTCATTTGATATGCAAACCACGATAATTCAATTCGTAAAAAATTGCAAAATATTCCTTGCCTCGTGATTATTTAATAATTTGTGAATAATTTTCTACTCGAGAGTTTTCGTTATACCCAAGAGTCATTTCACATTTGTTAAAAACACAGGATTAAACAAGAAAAAAAAAAGGTCGATTCATGTTAATCAATGATATTAAATTCAAAACTCGACAATTTAACGTTCATATCCCACTTTACGATATTTTTATGTTATCTACACAGCGTAAAAATAATGTCCAAGTTTTTATATGTTTTTCTGAAATTGTCGAGTGACGTAAGCCATAAAAAAAAAAAAAAAAATCGTAAATCTTGGGTTAAAAAATGAGAGGTGATCAAATCATAATGTCCTTGAATTTCATGATTAACGTCAGCTTGTCGTAACTCGTTGGAAAATGGTAAAAAACCACACAGAAAACTTCCCGAAAAAAAATAATAATAATAATAATAAAAAAGAAACAAACAAAAAAAAACGAAAAAACGATTTTTTTTTTTCATTTTATGTTTTCCTGGAAAAACTGGAGAACGATTGGAACAATTTTTTCCAAAATCCTTTTGGCTCTAAGTTAGATGAAGACGCTTCGATTGCGTCATTGATGACCTTGATCGCATCATCCGTTAAAGAGATATCGTTGACGAAAATTTGGGTCCACAGTGGCCATCCACACACACACACACACACACACACACACACACACACATACACACACACACACACACACACACACACACACACACACACACACACACACACACACACACACACACACACACACACACACACACACACAATCTTGAAAATTATCGGGGAGTGTTGTGGTGACCTTGAAACGTGGACATATGATGAAAAATCGAATTTCGATTTTCGGAAAGTTAAAAATCATTGTTAATTGTTATACCGCAAATGCAAGTTAACAAATAGAGAAATTGACGTTACATTCCGCAATGTGAATTTTCCAATGGAGATGTAAATCTCGACTGAAACTAACGAGACATTCAGTGGTGGCGCTAGCAGTCCGCAACGAGGCGTGATCGTAATTACTCGGGGGGGGGGGGGGTGTAGAGTGGGTTGGAAATGCGCTCACGGCATGAATTCAAAATGTATACCGACAAGGTAGATAGAGATTGTGTCACATCCCCCAATGATTCAAGGCGTTTGCAGATGGTGTTTCATCCGTTTGGCAGGTATTCGCATCATTTCCCGTAGTCGTTTGGATGATTTCAAAGATATTCTCCAGTTTGTTTGAAATCTCATCCTCAGAAATTTGGAGAACTGAGAGAACAGATGTTTTTATCAATTAAAATTATTTATTTATTACTGATAAATGGATTTATTAAATTTAAATATTCACTTGAAAGTATTTATTTTATTGAAATAAATTTTATTTGATTCAAATAAACCATTTTTTTGGATGTAAAAAAAAGATTGAGTGAATTCATTTAAATGGGAAAAAAATTAACAGAGACCAGAGTAATTAGAGCTCGCCGTTAACTCGTTGAGAGGACGGTGGAATGGGATAGAAGTAGAAATAAATAATCGAAAAAGAAAAAAAATCTCCTTCCCTGTTATAAAGAACTTTGGCTCTACGATTTCCTCGGAATATATCCAATAAAAGTTATGCGATCATAAAAATTCTCAGGATTACGTTCTTCATCCTGGGGATTGAGTTTGGTATGCAATTACTCCCGTGAATTGCTCTCATTACTGCAGTTGTAATTGAACCCTCTGGACCGTTGATGATCTGTGATATCAGTAATTATTTTTTTAAAAATTAAAATTCTGAGCAACTGCCGAATGGAACAGTCGTCTGCAGTTATGGGGTATCCAACGCGTAGTTAGAACAAGTAGACTGCATATTCGTGCTGGTATGCATTATGCATTTGACACATGTAGAGTACACATGGCGCTACTCGGGTGTAGAATAGTGTTACAGAGACGAGTGAGGATGTACTTTTGATAAGCGCTGACGATTTGCCATGTTCGGAGGGTACGTGAGGCGAATAACGAGTTTACGATCATTGGAAATCAGTCAGTATTACCCGGTAATTTGGATACACGGAGAGAAATTTTTGGTAAAAATTACCATTCCATTAAAAAATTTAATTTTAAATAATAAAATTTGATATATAAAAAATGAAATTTTATTTTTCGTATGAGAAATATTGTCCTGATGAGAATAAATATTATCCATTACCCTTCCAGCGTAGTCATTTTTGTCTAGATTTCAATAAAAATTCTAGGTTTGGTGAGTAAATTTTACCATTCTGTCTGGATAAAAATTGCCCTGACGGTACAGTAATTCCTACCCTACCGGTAGGGTAATTTTTATCCAGACGAATAGTAAAATTTACTAACCAAACCTAGAATTTTCATTAAACTCTAGACAAAAATTACTGTGCTGAAAGGGTAAAATTTACCACAACTTGGACATTATTTATTATAATCAGGACAATATTTCTCAAACGGAAAATAAAATTTAATTTTTATATATCAAATTGTATTGTTTAAAATTTTAAATTTCACTAATTTCCAGTTAGAAAAGAAGAAAAAATTTATGGAACAACACATTTATCAAATGGAATGGTAATTTTTACTAATTCAATTATTAGGAAAAATTATTCATCAGATATACACGAGAAAATTCTCTTCCAAAGTCATTGAATTGAACACAAAAAATAAATAATAATTAATATTATGAGATAAAAAAACCATTCAACTAAAATAAATTGAAACTATTACAGAGTAAATTGAGACGGAGCCAACGTACAATGTGAAATCATTATACCCGCTGTTGGAAACCTCAGACACGGAAGTGCAAGAAGATTCAACGAAATAACCAACACGTGGCGAGACGTAAAGCGGGGTAAGTGTGCCCATTCAACATCACATCAACACACAGTATATATTTACCATTATTAAATGCTCACTGACATGTATATTTCCAACTCATGTACGCCAGTTAGCATTACGTTATTTTGACTCTGAGAGACAAGTTTAGACTGAAAACTCAGTTTCCCATGATTTTTATATTTTTTTTTTTGCAAAATACCTCGATGAGATAAAGTTTTTAAATGTTTCAAGAGTGAGAGGGAAATTTTAGAATAAATCGAAAATATTTTGTTTTCATACACAGTCAGGGGGCAGTAAAAACTTTTATATTGATTCTCCAGTTTCTTCAGAATGATGGAAAAAGTTGGATGCAATATAGTCCTCCTTCAGAGAATTATCCCTTTTTTTATTAGTAGGTCTCTTCCCTTTTATGAAAATAGTACCTGTGCTGCAAGAATATACACAGAGTGTTATATGTAATCGCTTATCTGATATTCTTCTTTTCAGATGGAAAAACCACTGGAATGGAAGTTTCAATAAAGACCCTTTTTCTCTTCCATGAATTTAACCTGAAAAACGCGAGACTTTTAGCAATAAGAGTAGAGAAAGGGCTGTCCGAACGTGAAAGCCGTTGAGTGTCTGAAGGTGTATGACTTGTCTCACTCGTCGACGAGTTACCACAAAGAGTTCTCCTCATTTTTTTTTTTTTTTTTTCATTTCCTTTCTGGTCTTTTTGTGTCCCACAATTGCACGAATGTTTGATCTGTCAAAGAGAGAGAAAATTGCCTGTTTCTGAAGGTTGGCATGAGATATTAAAAATAGTTGAGGGTTGACAATGGTAAATTTGGAGTCGAGAGAATTCAATTCATTCTCTTTGATTGTTAAGCGTTCTTATTATTAGCTATGATAACTCAGACTTCTTGACTTTGTCATGTCAATTTTTCTATTTAATAAAATAATTGAATTAAACAAAATTTTTCGTAATGTCAAAATATATCAAATCAACCCCAATTTAAAATCCTCATCATGCCCCAATTTACAAATATCTTGTGTATAAATTTTCACTCACGCACTTTCATTCAATTTATGCTCTCCAGCCCACCCTCCACCCACTCATTTCATTATTTCAGTACACCGTCGAATTTCCTGAAAATGTTCATAATCGTGGAAATTTAATTAAAGCCTTCACCATAACTTTGAAACGAAATTCTCAGTTTTTGTTTTCACTTGTATTTCTTCTTTTTTCCCCCCTATTTCCATTACACCCTGGGCTTCAGGCATCCTGTGGGCATGAGGAAAAAATAATAAAAATGTTGAAGAGACCGAAATTATACTTCAAGTGAAAATAAATATAAAAATACCCTTGAGCTATTTGATGGGTTGTAAATTCAAAAATATATAACATACGCATATCTCATAAATATTTATGCCCAGTCATCGAGTATTTTCCTGATACAGGGGCGGAGGGGGGGGCATCTCCCACGGCAAATCTCACCGTTTTAACTCAATCGGTTCCGTTTTGTGTGTACAGAATTGAATGTGGGTACACCTCGTTGGTATATACTGAAAAATAAACAACGTTTGCATAAAGTACGACATTTTCCTGTTCTCAATTTCCAATTCACCGTTTCATCGATAAATAAAAGGAGAGGAACAAAAAAAAAACTTTGAATCATTCATGAAATTCGATGCTACTTTTTTTTTTCATTCGTTTACTCTTTTGCCATCTAAATGATCCTTCCTGGTGATACCCAATCACTTGAAATTTCTAGGGGGGAGGTCCCAGGAACCCAATGAAATTGAGTTTTCACTGACGGTGATGTTCATTAATTTTTTTTAAATCAAAATTTTAATTTTATTTCTTTGAGAAAATGTAAAAATAAATGAGAATTTTTTTTTTATGAATAACAAAAAATTGAGGAATATTCTATCCCCATAACTAGAAATCCATGCACATTTGTGTATTTTTCCTTTTCACGACGTGAAGTTGCCTCCAATGGAGGGTGAATATACAGAGGAGAAGAATAATAATAATAAAAAATATTATTTTATCGAATGCACAGGAAATCTCTACGATCTTTTCTTCTCTTCTATTTCCACCGTCTCGCACGTCTGCCTCAACACAGTCTTCTGGGATGAAAAAAAAAAAAAAAACTGGGTCGCAGTGGTAGGCAGACGGTAACTCAAGAACTCTCGTATCTGTTATCCCATGGGCGAACAACGCGTGTACTTATGAGATAGGTTTTTCCCTGGGAACGTGAGTCGGGCAACTCTCACGAGATATCATTTTTTGTTCTCTGGTGATGGACCCTTAAAAAATTTGTTGAAAAGTTTATGTTGTTGAGAGCATATAGATATATCGGAGAATCATCATATCGATTAGACAAAAAAAATTGCATCTCCTCCTATCATGTATCGATATTAACTCTGAATACATAAAAACTCACACATACACGGAGAGAAATTTTTAGTAAAAATTACCATTCCGTTTGATAAATGTGTTCTTCCATAAATTTTTTCTTCTTTTCTAACTGGATATTAGTAAAATTAAAAATTTTAAAAAGTAAAATTTCATATATAAAAATTAAATTTTATTTTCTGTTTGAGAAATATTGTCCTGATGATAATAAATAATGTCCAAGTTGTGGTAAATTTTACCCTTCCAGCACAGTAATTTTTGTCTAGAGTTTAATGAAAATTCTAGGTTTGGTTAGTAAATTTTACTATTCGTCTGGATAAAAATTACCCTGACGGTAGGATAGGAATTACTGTACCATCAGAGTGACTTTTATCCAGACAGGATGGTAAAATTTACTCACCAAATCTAGAATTTTTATTGAAATCTAGACAAAAATTACTACGCAGGAAGGGTAATGGATATTATTTATTCTCATCAGGACAATATTTCTCAAACGAAAAATAAAATTTCATTTCTATACATCAAATTTTATTATTTAAAATTAAATTTTAATAAATTTCTAAATGGGATGGTAATTTTTACCAAAAATTTCTCTCCGTATGTACCTGTACATCAATCATATATCAAGTATTAAACAAAGCAAATAATCTCTCCCTAATTTATCTTATTTTTCCGATGAAAATGGAATCAGCTCTCAGCCTGCTGTGTGTGAAGCCATTCTCTGACAACGGTACCATGTTGGAGGCACCACCGGGCAGCCGAGAGGATCTCGTCGAGGCAGCAAGGACCCCCTGCTCACCCACAGGTATGTCATTCTCTCTACGACAAAAGAAATTCCAATGAAAAATTCCATTACGCCTCTCGTCATTCCCAGTGATTACCTTCCTCATGCAGAAATTCACCCAATGACATGTGATGGATTTCCATTATCGGAATCATTACCACAACTCGTTTCAATAATCCTCTCTAATTGTGACAACTGACTCCAACAGACATTCTATCTTCAAAAATGTTCAATTACCATTTCCACTGGCATTCCAACTTTGTCACCCATAATCTTCCCGCTCTTTTCCAAAATTAACCTAAAAAATTCGTTGAATCACGGAATGCCAAACCATTGCCTCCATTCCGCTGCTAATATCACTCGGAAAAGGTAGAGTAAAAAATCAGAATTCCCTAGAGTTGAAAGCCTCAATTTTTCCACTTCATACCCTCACCACTTTTTTTTTTTTTTTTACCGCTGTTATCCCGGCTGGCGAATATCTCGCGGAGTGGTCCTCTCGCGAGGGATATGCAAATGTCGGGATGAATGGGATAGAGCAGAAGAGGAAAGAATCATTTATCGCGAGGTTCGGTATATATCGATTGAGGGCAATTTCCCAAATGTCACTCTGGGATCGACTTCTCTCGAGCCCTCCCTCACAGCTTTCATCCACCACTCGAGCAATTTTTCCCCAGTGAAAAAGAGGGAGAGGGGGGGGGGGGGGGGGGACATTGGAGAGAACTGAAACAGTCAATGTTCAGTATTACTTTGATCACAGTTGTGTTTTGACAAGCCGCGATATCCCTGATAACGAGTCATGGTGTTAAACTCTCATTCTAAACCCAACTCACTCATCCCCTCCACTGCCGGCACAATCAGCTGACTAATGGACGCTGACGGGTGGGGGCAGCAGTCATGCCCACGCCTGGATTTAATCTTCTTACACTGAAGACATCTCTCTCGTATTTTCTCTCATTTGTTCTCTTTTATTTCGATGTTCAATTGGTTTATTTTTTTTTCTTTTTTTCTGAAACCCTGGGAAACCTCTCAACACCCACCGATGTAATAACATAGAGTCTCGTGGGAGTTGGTTGTATTAGGAGGCACTTTATCACGGTTTGTTTTGTCTCCGGACTGACGTAGGTTTAATGACGAACCTGGGGGCCGTTGAACACTTGGGGAGGAGAATTGGTGTTCTGGGATTATTGGGTTCATTGAATTTTTTTTGGGGTTGAATGAAGGTATCGAGCAAGTTTGTTGGTTCATTTATCATGCTGTAATGGATATGAATATATGACTTGGGGTAGGTTTAATTTATGAGACATGAGGTCAATGTAATTGATACTGGGGCATCATGAGCGCTGAAGTGAGAATGGAAAATTTGCTATATCTTAATAATCACTACCCACACGGAGAGAAATTTTTGGTAAAAATTACCATCCCATTAAAAAATTTGATTTTAAATAATAAAATTTGAGATATAAAGATTAAATTTTATTTTTCGTATGAGAAAGATTGTCCTGATGAGAATAAATAATAATTTTACCCTTCCAGCGTAGTCATTTTTGTCCAGATTTCAATAAAAATTCTAGGTTTGGTGAGTAAATTTTACCATTCTTCCTGGATAAAAATTACCCAGACGGTACAGTAATTCCTACCCTACCAGTAGGGTAATTTTTATCCAGACGAATAGTAAAATTTACTAACCAAACCTAGAATTTTCATTAAACTCTAGACAAAAATTACTGTGCTGGAAGGGTAAAATTTACCACAACTTGGACATTATTTATTATCATCAGGACAATATTTCTCAAACGGAAAATAAAATTTAATTTTTATATATCAAATTTTACTGTTTAAAATTTTTAATTTTACTAATTTCCAGTTAGAAAAGAAGAAAAAAATTTATGGAAGAACACATTTACCAAACGGAATGGTAATTTTTACTAAAAATTTCTCTCTGTGTAGCTAAAAATAAACAGTTAATAATCAAAATAATAATGTTTCATTGTCAATCAGCATTACGATAAAAAACCCAATAGAAATGAAAAAAAAACCCCTTTAAGCTACTAGCACCAAAAAAAAAAACTGATGAAATATTGATGAAAGTAATTGACATCGTTTGAAGCTCGACCTAATAAAAGCGCCGTTTAATTTTCCCCCTCGTATATCCGAGATCACTGGAGAGTTTCGGTGATGCTGAGGCTGAGGGAGGGAATATTGCTGATAACTGCAGACGTGAAGGTAGATGAGATGGTAGAAATCGAGTGGGTGCAGGTGTATGTTTCGCATGTCTCTCGCGAAATTGAGAGAGGGTTAATGATGTTAATGTAATCTTTATGGAAACGTGTAATAGCCCTCAATTTCGTCGCACCACCAATCATCGCCTCTTGGGTTCATCTCTGGGTGGGTAGTGGGGGAGGGGAGAAAGAATTTGAAAAGAGAAGCTAAAAGGCTATTAAATACCACTGAGGGTGGAAGAGGAGAGGAATTATCGATTTTTTCCCACCCTTAACCATGATTGATGTCACTCTCATCCTGACTTCCACTTTTATCCCTTTTCTTACACTTCTGGGGTGATAATGGAAATTATGATTTAACAGTTTCCTTCATTGAACTTTCCAATTTATCGAGGTTTTCATTAAATTATTTTTCCTCTATTCCACTCATTATTTCGTCTAACACAATATTTTCTATAATTCAACTTATCGTGTATTCACCCCCCCCCCCCCCTTTCCGCAAAACTCTTGAGTTCTTGTTACCCTCGGGGTATTTTCTGGGACAATATTTCCACCCCGAAGATGTTAACTATGTACTGCTAAACAAGTCTATAGCGAGTTCAACAGTATTAAAATAATTGACAGATTTAATAACGACAATATTTAATTTTTAATGAGAAGCCACTATTGCTAATTGCGTATTGGAAAACAGAGAAAGAGAAAATTTCCTCTTTTTTTATTTGATTTTTATTTTTATTTTTACGGTTGTCTTTTGTACATTTTTCTCTGTATCCAGAGGCTTTTAATGATTTTCCGTTGTACATCTCCTTTATGGAATTGAGAAAATGAACCAAGTAATCCGTTGAAAGAGGGGAAAAATATTTTTTTTTATTCTTCCCTTTGTGAATGAAGAGAAGAACAATGAGTCATATTTTTTATGTATTTCATCTCCACTCGACACAATAGAATTACCATCAGGTATTCCTTGTGTATAACATTTTTCATTAATTAGAGGGTAATATTAGTAGTGATAAGAGTGAGTAATACTCATTAATTAACATTTTTTAATTTTTTATCAACAAAATACATGAGCATTTGTAATTAATTCAAATCAATCCGTGATTACATAGGATTATCTCAGTAATGAGTGATTTTAGGGAAAAATGTCAAGAGACATTTTTTATAGAAAATTTTCTAAACTACAAAAAATGTCTTTTGACATTTCCTTCTAAAATTACTCATTCTTGAAATAATCACTAATTACTACTTTACAATTTTAATAATTTTCAATTTCGCTGGAAAAAAAATCATTAAATTCTGGAAAATCAATGAAAAGTCAATTAACGTCAATTATTAATAATCCCAACAAGTAATTACCCCTAATCAAAATCATAAACATCCCCCCTGGATATTCAGAAATGGCTAACAATTCAGTATCGCATAATTATGCAAAATAATGAATGATTATTTTGATGGAGAGACGGTGGGGAGCTGACTGGCGTCTGACCAATCATTGAGTATTACTCCATCATTACCATATTTATCCAATATATGCGCAATACTGTGTGGAGGACGAGGCAGGTGTAATTTATACGTACGTGATACTGATCGCTCCAATATATTGACTCGTGATCTGAACGGTTTATCCTCGCCTCCCTGACTTTAGCCTCTCCCTTTTCCCCTCCCCTCCTTTATAACTCACCACTCGACCGTCAAAACCAAACAAACCATTTGCCCAATGGCCGTATGTACATACACGTTTGTGGTATTCCTATCACGGTAATTAGAATTTATCACTATTTATTTTACCATTTTCCGGGATTCGGGGTCAATTGACCAAAAATGTCGGATTTAAAGTTTAATTGAATTATTGCTTAATTACTGGTATCATTTGCTAATTATTTGCGGGATTTGTGAGTGGATTAAATGATGGGAAAAAATTATTTTTTTAAAATATTTTTGTCGATTTATTGAATTATTTATGTTAATGAAAAAAATTGATTTTAATTATTTAATTTTTAACAACATGCAATTTGATTTCCTCAAGTTTTTTCTCGGATCAAAGAATCAATATAATCCCACACTATCTCTGTATATTTTTTATTGATATCGAGACTCCGGGGTTAGAGTGAATGTTCCATTGGTAGACCGCGCGGCCCAGAGAGTTTACAGACCATTCCCACTGTCCGATGAATTATTTAACTTCAAGCGGTGAAGTGGCCCTCGGTGTATTTGCACGGTTGAGGTGCCCGGGCGAATGGCACTGCATCGGTAAATGCGCCTGACCCATACTGTTATTCATTCCATGATCCTATTGGGATGAGAATGGTCATTAGAGCTAATGTATTTCTTAAATATTCAAATTACTGATTTATTGCTCTCGGGTGACTTGAGTCATTTGAATTGATTATCATGGCTGTCTATTTGATAATTAATGAAGCTGGAGACTTGATTGAATTTTTAATGAATAATTATTTCGAATTTTTAGATTTATTTGATTGAATTTTTTTCATTTTTTTGGAGGAAAAAATAAATACATTTCATTATTTTTTTCCTATCAAAAATTTCATTGACATTGTTCTGTGAATATCTCGGAAACTTGGGGGTTTAGAGACAAATGTCAAGAGACATTTTTCATAGAAAATTAAATTTTCTACAAAAAATGTCTCCTGCTATTTTCGTTTAAAATCACGGAGTTTCGAGATATAACCATAATTAAAATTACATCTTTAATCAAGTTGAAGATATTAATTATTATTTCACGGTAGACTGCACTTCCACTCTCCATAAAATTGATTCGAGCAAAAAGAATGGAATATTCAGGATGCATGAGGGATGAATATTATTTTTCATATATAACATGTGAATTTCAGTGGAAACAATTCAAGATGGCTGGAGGTAGTTGTGCAGTACCGGAATTTTCAATTGAATTAATAAAGAATGTTCGGGGTATCGTGCAATAGTTTCTCAGTGGATTCGTTATGTATGCTTCCACCGGGAAAACGGTGGTGCTCCCCATTCACAGGTATTGGAACTCCCGGTGGGAGTTATGCGGATGAAATGGAGAACTTTCGATATGGCGAATGTCAGAATTATTGAATTTACTCGTTGTATTAATTATCCGAGGTATCTATTTGAATTATTCAATCAATAATCTCAATATTTTATTCAATTTCTTATCATGAGAAACAATTAATTTTTTTGATTCATCAATATTTCGAAAAAAATAATTAATTTCAACAAATTTGAATTGCTTTTAGAAGAATTATCTCGAAAACTAATGGGTTTAGAGAAAAATATTAGAATACCTTTTTTGTGAAAAATTTTATAAACTACAAAAAAGATCTTTTGACATTTTTCTCTAAACCCCTCAGTTTTCGAGATAATCGCATAATTAAAGAAAACTAATTCTAAAATAATTATCAAGTCAATTAAAATTTCCTAGTTTTACCTCCACCCTGCTGAAAAGTACATTAACCCTTGAATAATAAATAACTGAATATCATGAAACCGGAAATGATAAGTACAAACGTCAGTAAATAAGGGAATTGGCTCTGAGATATAAAATACAAGTTAATTTATGAGTTGCCGAGGTCAGACGTTACCCTCATCCCACCGAGTTATTCCCCCTTTCACTGGTCATCGTAATACACACGGACAAACTCATCCCCTCGTCCGATAAAATCGTCCAACGCACTCTCAATCCTCGCAAAATTCTGCTGATGGGAGCATTTCAACCTAGCCATGATTATTCTCATATTCTCTCTCTATTTTCTCGGTCGACGATGCAAAATGGATTCGATTATAACTGGTGGTACAGCCAAGTTGTTGCCCAAGTTGTAGGTGTTCGTTATGAATCGCGAGTGAGTTGAATTTAATTTATTATTCTCCACAGTGCGCGACTCAACGCTTTCCTAAATTTATGCAATTCTCTAATGATGCTACTGCCTCTTCAGAGTATATGTTACGAGTAAATTGACTTGTCGAGGGGAAATGAATTTTATAGAAGGGGAAATCATACTGGATTTAGTGAAAAATGTCAAGAGATGTTTTTTACAATTTTTTTTTTTTTAATTTTAAAAAATTAATTAGAAAAATTCTTTTTCTCATCTTTTTAAATTTTCCCACTTTCGAGAAAAATCAAAGGGGGGAGAAATATTATGGAAATTTATTATTCAATTTTAAATTAAGTCGGCCCATTTTGCCCCATTATTTTATGGAATTATTAAAAAATATAAATTTTGTGATTTTTTTAAAAACTACTGGGGCAAAATGGGTTGTTTATTTATTATCTAATAATTCTATTTTTAATCTCATAAAATTGATTGTTAGATTGTTGAAATAGTTAATTTCTTTGCAATTACCATTTAATTTTTTTTTCCATCTCGTAACTAGGTCATACACAAGCGTGTGAGTGCAATTGAGTGGAGGAGAATATGTTCATTATTTTTTATCGTACACGAAGTGACTGAGGAAAGGCACCAGCTAGTCTACAAGTCGAGTAGGTGAAGAGGATATGATAATTTCATTCTCACCATTTCCTGGCGAGTGCAAGTACTTGAATCACTCCATCTCCCTTCCTTGGTCTACTCACTGTCTAAATATATACAGGTATAGATGGAAAAGTGAATGGGCCGTCCGGCTGAAAAGTTATCTCGCTTAATGAGATTCAGAGTAGATGGGGTGCAACCAAGTGCAAAGAAAATAAAAATGTGAGAATGAAGCGGAAAAAATATAGCAGAGAACGAGTGAGAGTTAAAAATTGGGGGGAGGAGCATTTTTTTATCGCAGTGAAAATTTACAGGGAGGATAAGAATTAAGTGGAAATGTATTGCTGGTGAGATAGGTGTAAACATTGTCACATTGAATTTCATGTTTTATTTCATTCATTTAAAAATTATTTAGCAATTTTTAACAATTTATTGTATTAGAATATTGAGAGAAAACTAATGGAGAAACTAATTTCAAAATATCTTGAAAACTAATAGTTTCAGTGAAAAATGTTAAGAGACCTTTTTTCTAGAGCATAAAATTTTCTATAAAAAAAGTCTCTTTATGGATTTTCATAAACCTACTAGTTTCCAAGATATTCATTGAATAATTTGAAAATTGATTTCAAAATTGTTTAAAACTGTTATTCAAACTATTTGAGATATATAAAAAGAATGAATGGATTTAGAGAAAAATGTCAAGAGACATTTTTTGTGGAAAATTTTATGCTCTATAAAAAAGGTTCTTTGACTTTTCACGTTAAATCCATTAGTTTTCAAGATATTTGCAAAATAATATCAATAAATTCACATATATCTCCACATTTTAATTTTTCCTCGATTTCCAGGATTAGTTGGCACAAAATAGGAATATATTGATGGGCAAAAGGAGTATAAACATAGTTACATTGAATTACCTCGTAACTTTATACTCCCATCATTGACTTCTATCAGTTTTCAGGGAATTTATGTTTCAATGAAAATGGGAGAATGCAGCGTGTGCTAGGTTCAGCGAAATGTCAAATGAAACGTTGAGAGGTACAAGGGAATTTCCATCGAGATAACTATCGGAAAACACCGAGTATTTCTTTTTTTTCCCCAAGCGTTACCATGAAAAACAGCAATTTTCACTGGTTCAATATCAATTTGAGTTTAATGAAAACGTTGTTCCATCATATTACCATTTAAATTCACTATTTTTCCCGCCAATATCGATACATCTACATTTACATCAAAATTGGGAAAACCGATAATTAAAAAAAAAAAATTAATTTTCATTCTATTTTCATATTAAACAAAAATTTTAATTTCAATTTTTATCAATTTTGTATTTATCTCGTGAACAAGTGATTTTAATAGAAAATGTCAAAATACATTTTTTGTAGCTGATAAAATTTCCAATAAAAAATGTCTTTTGACTTTTTGCCCTAAAACCAGTTGATTACGAGATAATTTAATTACAAAACATGATCATGAGTCTTTCATAACTGTAAAAATATTGATTAACCAATAAATGATATATTTAATTTGATAGGTATCCACAAATACAATTGAGAACTATTTATATTTGAGATAATCCACAATTGCACCTGAAATAGCCGAGAAATGTCTTGATTCCCCAGTGTAACCGTTGAACTTTTCATGAAAATAGAAATAATGAAAATCCAACAAACTCTATTTCCAAGTATTTTTCAGTCTCAATTCAGTGTTTGAAGTGTTGAGAGAATTGTACATCATACAAAATTCCCTCGAGTATTTCCATTGATGCACTGCGGTCACAGAACTATCTCCACTTGTACCTGTGTTATATTTATCAAACAATGTGCAACAATTCGAGTTAACTCACGCCATCCAAAATGCTGTAGGGCCTTAACAATATCCCTTGCTCCAGTCAAACTAATTTAACTTTTACTCACTGTCTTTCTGTGTTTCAGATCTGGACACGATGCTGTATAGCTATACCAATGGAATATATGTGCTGGATCATACACCTGAATCCATGCCAGTGAGCAATTAATCATATTTTCCTAACTTAGTGAGAATATATTTTTTTTTTCTGTGGAAATTAAACGTTTTGGGGTGTTAACTAGATTTTGAGGGGGATTAAAATTAGTTGGGAATTAAATTATTCGAGGAGATAAATTTTTCATTGAATTAATTTTTTTCAAGGGTTGGAATAAAATTCTTGTAATTCTGTACATATTATTTGCTGGATATTTCGGAAACTAGTGGGTTTAAAGGAAAATGTCAGAAGACCTTTTTTGTAGATGATGAAATTTTCTATAAAAAAGGTCTTTTGTCATTTTTCTCTCAACCCACTTGTTTTCGAGATATTAGCAAAATCATTTGTTAAAATTTGGCAATTTGTCTCTATAATGTTCCCTTCATTCGTCGCCTTTCTAAAAAGACCAGCGCCTCTGAAAATGAATGAAATAAACAGATATAAATGGAATAGGAGGGGAGTGGGTCTAAAAATTGGGGTAATTGAAGAGTAGAGGGATAAATGCAAGAGTGAGCAATGGGGGAGGCTTTTATTCCCGTGTGCAATTAGTGATGGAGTCCGGTTTAGATTGTACGGAATTCCCCAGACGTGCAATGTCCATACTATCACATGGTTCTCCAACAAATGGTATTGGTTCTGCTGATGAATGAGTTCAATGCACTTGAACATATTTTCTGGTACATTCGAGTGATTGATTTCGTCCCAAATTGAAATTCCTCGGAGACGATGTGAAAATGAAACACGATTTATTATTATTCCCCTGATATCTCGAGAAAGAACGAGTTTAGAAAGAAATGTCATGAGACCTTTCTTATAGAAAATTTCATAATCTACAAAAAAGATCTTTTAACATTTTCTCCTCAAATCCCTAGTTTTCGAGATATTCACGATATTCTATAATATATAAAAAAAATTGATTCAATGAATTCACTTTTTACTGATAATTGACTAATTATCTCAGTAATTATTGAGTTTAGACAAAAATGTTAAAAGACCTTTTTTGTAGAAAATTGAATCCCCCACAAAAAAGGTCTCTTGACATTTTCCTCTAAACCCTCTAGTTTCTCCTCTATCCGCAAAATAATCTCAATGTCAAAACACTCGTATAGTGAAAACTTGTCGTGTGACAGTCTCAGATGGCCATTTTGTGGCAGCTACGACAGTGGGTGGGGGGAGAAGGTGAATTGACTCTATAGATCTGGAGGACCGAAAACTCAAACCGTCGCGTGGTTATCGTTCGGCCTTCCGCTTCGCTTGCTCAACACGATCGTCCCCATGCAGACCATATAACCGTTACGCTTGCCTCCGTGACTCAAATAGGGGTTTTCAGTTGTCTCACCGTTGTTTCGTAACAACCAAACTCATCCAAGTTTAACGTAAAGAGGGGAGGGGGGGGGCTCCAATGATGTTTAAACAATCGATAGAACTTTTGGTTAAAAAACAGCTTCAATAAATTCCAATTGACAGGGATTTATCGGGGAAAAAAATCACTCATCTCGGTAATTGTTCAATTATTTCGGTAATGAGTGATTTTAGGAGAAAATATCAAGAGAGCTTTTTTATAGAGGGGGTTATTTTCTATAAAAAAGGTCTCTTGATATTTATTTGTTGAATCAGTCATTTTGGAGATATTTGCCAAAATAAAATGATAATTACTATTGATTATGAAATTTCCTCGAAAGTTGAGAATTTAATGAAAAATTGTTTTGTATAAAGGACATGGACATGCTACAACTGTTTGCATCACCAGCTGGCCGTGCCCTAGTAACAGCCGATAACCACAGTCGTCGTAGAGGTCCAACCTCGACGTCCTCATTGACGAGGGAGTCCACATCGCGATCTAAAAATTCCAGAAGAAATACAACTACCAGCAGATCCATTGGTACACCAAGTCCACCACCCATACAGAGAAAATCCAGTGCTGAGCTTTACAAGGAGGCTGTCGAGATACTCGGTCTCACGTGTTCCTTTACCGACAGCTGCCGATGCATCGACTGCCAAGTGATTTATTTCTTTATTACGACTTTTCCCAATTCCAACACATTGCCAATTTTTACGTTTTATTTAAAATTTCACACTTTTTTATTACAAATTGATTTGTTATTTTTATCCCAATATCTTTTCCTCATTCATTATTCCAACATAATTTTTTATTTGAAAATTAATTTCTGAAAAATTAAAAATTGATTTGCAATCTTACGAATATCTCTGAAACTAGTAGGTTTAGAGTGAAATATTAAGAGACCTTTTTTGTAGATTACAAAATTCCCTAAAAAAAAGGTCTCTTAACATTTCCCTCTAAATCTCTCCCCTCCCGAGATATTCACGATTAAAGAACAAAATTTATTTTCTCATTTAATTCCCAAAATTCCCTAAATCCAATAACAAGAATTTGCGGACAATTTTACCCCACAATTCCCTCCCACCCCTCTCTCTCTCAATTGCGTAAGTGAGTTGCCCTCAAAATCGAATTGCTCATTTGTTGTCAAACCCTTCCCCTTCACTCCCATCAACTCAAAGTTTCACGACAAGTGTTGGTCCAACTGTCCTGCCTTTACCCAATTCAACCCTGAGTAACTACAACGTACCTGTACACACTTAGCCTCGAGTGTACATTAGTACACACACGATGGATGGACCATCGATAACTCGATGGCAATCGAATTAAGTGTTCGACTAACCGTTTTACCTTTCAAGCTTCTACAACTTCTCAAACCCACAGCAACTCCCTCAACTGAAATCCTTACACCATCTTCTCAATACAGTGGTCTATTCACCTAGAGTAGTGACTACTTGGTCTATTTACTCCATAATCGTCTTCTTTACAATTTTCACCTCAAAGTTTTTTCATAAGAAGTTTAAGTGAAAAGGAGAATTCATCTCCATAACTTTTCATCTTCAAAATTCTGTCAATTGAAAAAAAAATCAAGAGTTTTATTTGAGTATATCTCTGAATCTAAGGGTTATACAGAAATTTTCATAAGGACCTTTTTTATAACTGAGATTCCACTCTAATAAAAATGTCCTTATGAATATTTCTCTATCTCCATTGGATTCAAAGATATTAATTAAAATTTATTGACTTCTTTCGTATCATCATTAAATTGAATCTCCAGAAAGTTAATTAAGCACGATTACCTCCCAATTAATTACTTCAGTATAATCTCGATGAATTCCTCTCAATCTCCACTAAAAACAAATCCATAAAAAAAAAAAAAACACTTTTTCAGAGCAATTACTTCGACTTTGATGACGACTGCGGGGAGTCAAGATCCGAGCTTGCAGCAGGTACACCAATACTCCTGGATCACGCTTTATCTCATCCCCTGGCATGCTCCATACAGTAGTAGGAGGCCATAGACACAAGGAGAGACATTTGTAACCCCTAGGAGTCTCGATCGATCTGTCAGCAGTCTCTGCGGACGTGCCACTTCTTTGCCTCGAGGACTCTAACCTCGGAGAAGGACTTCTTTTGGGGCTTTTCCCCCCCTCCACCTCAATTCTCCTTACCAGCCCCTTCATTTCACCACTCTGCCATCTCGTATCAAGGCGTTTCTCCTCCACTCCTCAAGTGGAACGTGCGTCTCGAGTGGTGGAGGAAAAAAATGTGGACAAAGTTGAAAACAAAATAGAAAATAAAGAGAAGGAAAGAAAATTGAGAGGAAAGTAGAAAGGGAACCTGTCAAGTCAGACAAGAGTGGCTCTACAGTGTCAACCAGTTTTTTTTTTTTTTATCAATTTCAAGGTATATCGACATTTTCACGGTTTATCAGTAAATGTCAATGTTAAAGAAACTGAGAGAATGGGGAATTCTCTTGGGAGATGGCAAAAAAAAAAATTTTTCATCGGAATATTTTGAAAATATCTCGGAAACTAGTGAGTTTTAAGGAAACTATCAAAAGACCTTTTTTGTAGAGAATAAAATTCTCTAAAAAAAATGTATCTTGATATTTTTCTGTAGACCCTCTAGTATCCGAGATATTTAAGAAAAAATGATAAAAATGATAATTTTGAACTGAAAATAACGAGAGAATAAAGAATTCATGGCCTATTCCCTCACTCATCGAACTCTGGAATAATTCTAAATATATTTAAGAGCTCAATTATCCAATTTCTTTTAATTTTCAATTCACTACACCACAATTTTTATACGATATCGCATGAAGTCCCTCTCCATTTTTTCATTTTTATTTCTCACTCCATTAAAATTCCCAGCAGCTGCAGTACGTGCCAAAAATATATGAACAAAGAAGAATTAATAAACGCCAAAGCTGAAATAAAATGAAAGTGAGCTAAATAAAATCAATTTAGGTCAAAAGAAAAATATATTCTCAGTGGTAAAGTAAAAATTCGAATGAATGAAATAAAATTGCCAAATGAAAATAGATACATTTAAAAAAAAAAACTCGTGCCAAATAGAGGCTCAATTTGCCAAATTAACCATTTAGCACATCTGATGTGCACAATCGGCTTGAATACACGTTAATAATACGTATAGGCAACGTGTGAATAATGCCGAGTCATCGGAGCGTTCATACCCCTCCTATTCATTCCCATTCCCACCCCTTTTGCATCAAATGCAAGCATGAACGAACATTGTACAGCCGTAATTAACGTACACTTGACCGATAAGGACTCACGCACTGCGTGAATGACAACTGCATTCAAATGATATTACATCATTGAACGAAATGTTAACTAACGAAGGAGATTGTTAATTAATTAATTAGTTAATTGAAAATTAATTATTGAAAAGAGGAAAAGTGAATTATTTGGAAGATTTAAAGGAGATGAGATAAAGTATTTGATGACGAGTGTCCCAATTTTATTATTATCAGTGTGAGAATGTTTTTTAAGGGCTCTGGGTCAATCACAATTGATGATCAAGTATGTGTACTTATGGATTATCGTAGGTAATTGATACTTTAATGAATAAATAGGTAAAACTCCATTCATTGGCCTGAGGCAATTATTGCAGTTGAGGTGGTGCGATTAAATAACATGTTAATAGTTTATGATAATTGTAGTTGAAGTAATTATCACGGAATTCATTATTTATTGATAAATTCAGTGGAAAGGGGTGACAAGACACTAATTCAAAAATTTTGGTTTTATTATTTCTTGAATATCTCGAGAATCAGTGGTTTGACGGAAAAATGTCAAGATATCTTTTTTATAGAGGAGACAGTTTTCTACAAAAAAAGTCTTTTGACATTTTTCTGTAAATCTACTAGTTCCAGAGATATTCATGATATAATGTGAACAAAATTTTTTAATTCATCTTTTCTAGTCATTTTGTTTCAGAATTTATTGTGATAATACAATTCCTTCAAAAAGAATACAGCAATGAGTTTGGACAGGTGTTTCAGTTTTAATAGAACAAATAAAATTGGTGCCTATTATTGCTCCCATCGTACAGAGGATAATTCCAAGATTTTTATTGAATTATAAATGAATTTATTTCTCATTGGATTGAAGAATTTATGATCGATTATGGCCTCAGATTGTCTCACCGGCTTAACAAGATTAATCGTTAATGAAGAATGAAGATGAAGAATTTGTAATGATGGGATTTGAAGATAAATAGAGTTTAAATCTGTCTCTTGTGAGAGTGATATGCTGATGTGATTAAGAGATAACAGATCAATTCAATTTTCTATTAATTACTATGTTTGAGAGAATATTTGTTAATTCACTGAAAACTACAATTCTGTTATATATTTATTTTTCAACATTATAATAAACTTTGGAGCCTCGATCATTCACATCAATCGACACAACTCATCCACGAAAGTAAATTTACGAGAATAATTAAAAAAAAAAAAAAATGAATAAAATTAATTAAATGCATTCAACGCGTACTATCTCAATGCAAAGTGAGAAGAAACTCTGCCTTTCCGTCACTCGATTATAAGTATTGTAATAATAAAAATAAAAATTTCAAAGTATAAATGAATAAGGCAAAATTGTCTCAGCTGAAGTATTCAAATCGTATTATTGAATTATTACGTATAATGTGATTAAATAAACTTAATTTGTCGTTTTAAGAGAATTGCATTTTATTTACCCCATTACCCGTGGGATAATTACATACGTGGCTAGAAATTTTTTTACTGATAATCTCACTCAATCCTTCATTTTCCATCGTGAGAGGAGAAAATACGTGGATATCATTCTTCTAGATAAAATAATAAATCTATCCTTCAAAATCATTTATTCTGTGCACGTATGGGTTAAGGAATCGATGGAAGGGTTGCAAGGGGTGGTGGTAGAAATTATCAGAATTCACAAGGTATTTCCATCCATTGAACAATGGATAGATAACAGAATAAAGGTTTCTTTCTTATCAACAGCTGCTAGAGTTGAATTTCTATTAATTTACTGTTGATACGAATTTTATCAAGAAACATTATTATCAACAGATGGTGTAAGTGTGTTCCAGTCCTCGGAGATGTCTCTGATAGTATTTAAATTATACTAGACAAATTTTCATTTTCTTCAAACAATCAAATTAAAAAAAAAATTGATGTTCAAAACGTATTTATTATTTAATTTATTCATCAGTTCTCTTTTTTTCAAAATTACTTGGATTTCTCCTCGAAAACGAAGAAAATAAAATTTTCCTCCACCCTTCCAAAACCAATATCCCTCACCCCATATAATCCACCATTGAAATCCCCTTCCACTTTTCATATGCACCACCTCCGGACAGTTTGATAGGCTTTTTTCTCTGGTACTCCCCAGAGGTAGCAACTCGAATCGACATTCGTTGGTGCGACCGCTCGGAGACACGATGCAAATTCAATTCGCGCGGATACTCTTATCCCCCCCCCCCCCCTTCACCCACTCTCTTCAAATATACCCAAAGAGTACGCCTCTGGGATCGCCGTTTATATCGTAGTCATCGGAGTCAGAGCTGTTTGAATAACCGATACCGGGCACTCTTTTTTATCCATACTGGAATATCAAAAGTTTATGCGGCATCATATACGACAAAAATATCCCTATATCCGTGTCACTCGTATGTACAACGGGGTAGATTGCATAAAAGAATTGAAACAGAAAAGAGAAAAAAATAAAAAATAAAAAAAAAACTCTGGGCAAAATGTCCAAGTCCCTACATTTTCTTTGGTAGACGCGTAGAATACTTAAAGTTCGACCCTTACCACCCCCCATCCCCCACAACCCTCTTATACCCCATTCTAAACCCTAGAAGATGGTGTGAGTGGTGACGTTGCAAACGTTTCGCATAAAGTATTCTTCGACGCTCGATCGACAGCTGAAGAAACTGAGTTACGATGCTACGTGGTAACCGTCACCCATCTCATTTTACCCATATAAGAGTGGTGAGGAGGGGGGCTGGGACTAACTTGGAAATGGTCTCGAGAGGATCAGAATGATACCTAATGTCTTAAACTCGAGTTGCATTATTTTATTTATTTTTTTTTTTTTCTTTTTTTTCTTTTGATCGTGTCTTATTTCATTGTGATGGGAGTTTAATCCATGGTGGGTGAGGATGTCATGAGAATAACGATTGGGTGAAATGGGGGGGATTGCGACGGTGGAAAACATCAGGGTATCGTTGGTATCAATAATGCAAGTGAAGAAGATATAGTAGAAATTGCGGACTTCGTCGAATTTCAGTCCTCGGGGATCGATTTTGTGGATCGAATGGAATTTTCAAGGGGTAGGGAGTGATTATTGAAACATCGACAATTTGAGGATTTTATTAATTGATTGGTTGATTGTGGGAGGGGAGGGGATGGAGTCGATTAAACAATTATAAAGGAAATTGAGAGAATGAGAAATTCATCTTGGAGAAAGTGAAATTAACTTTTTTTTTTTTTTAGGTTTATAGGACAGTGACAACTGTCCAACATGATACAAATGGTGGAGACGAGGAAAAATAGACTAGTCGGTGAATAAAATAAATGGCATTCTCAGAGTGAAGAGGCAGAGTGGCACGCGCCACTGTGATCACTCAGTGAAGCCAAACGTCCAAACGTACTTGTTTTCTGGGTTTCATGGTGGGATGTGAAGGGGCTAGAGAGTTAATAAAAAAAAAACCCCCCGACAATCGATTATCGTAAACGCTACCATTCGCATTCTCAATCTTACCACATTGTCTTTGGGGGGGGGAAAAAAAAGAAAGTGATAAATTTTGTGGTTAAATTGAAATAATTAAACAATTTAGTGAATATTTGTTACTTTTATCTTTTCAATTCTTTAATAAAAATTCACCAAAGATTAATTAATATCTCAAATTAAATACGACACATGATACACCAGTAATTGTTGACAATTATCCCTGTCACATTCGGATAGGTGTTAATTTTTCCACCAGCCACTTTTAAAAGAGAAAAAAATGATTAAAAAAAGATGGGAAAGGACTAATTCATCGTCAGTCCAGTTTTGTGTTCAACTTCTCTTCTACCAGTGTGAGGACAGTGATGGGGAGGGTGCATGAAAATTGGCAAAACTCACAGGAAATAATCTCCTTATAAAAAATTCCACTAGCCCTCTTTTACACTGTTATTTTACAAATGTTTGTGTTTTCACGCCCTCTGCGGGTGATAATTGAAAATTGACATTTTTTTTAATCCCACGGACACGAGTTATATTGCGTTAAAGCTACGGGGAAACGTGAAACCAGCTCGGGATGATGTGACGGGGTAAATCCTTGTACAGGACCCACCACCCTCAACGCATTTATGGGGTTGTGTATGGGTTTTGGAGCGGATAAAAGTGAATCATTGGGTGATTTTTGTCTTTCAAAAGTTGAAAATAATTTATTGTGATGTTTAGGGGTTAAATTTGGGGAGAATATATATTTTTTTAATATTCTTTTTTGCGATTTTGGGAAAAAGGTGAAATTTTTTTTTTCATTATTTTTGATATATCTTCGGGAAAAATGGATTTAGGAAAAATTATGAGAATAGCTTTTTTGTAGAGAATTTTATGAGCTACAAAAAATGTTTCTTGTCTTTTTTTTATAAATTTGAGGGTTCTCGAGATATTTGGTATGATGACGAATTACTTGGTCTCATCGATCGTTTTTCCCCGATTTGTTACAGAATTAGAAGTACTAGGGGTAATTTATTTGAGTCGTTGAGGGAGTTTTCCACGCTGAAGAGATTAACTAGCTGTTTTATTACTCGAAAGCTCGTCCTAATGAAACTTCAAACGAAGCGTGTAAATAAGGTACAAAACAGTAACAATTTACTCACGAGTACTATTTTGGGACACACGAGTCGTCATTGTCCAAAAATTTCAAATTTTCCCGCTCTATACTTGCACTCAGAATTAAAATCACACAAATTCTAAAAAATCACCCATTTTTCCCCACAATTTATCGAGTTTTTCCGACAAAAAATTACTTTCAAAATTCGTGGGGTAAAATGGGTTGGCCGAAAAAATTTCCATCAAATAGATTTCAAAAACAACCCATTTTGCCCCACAATTTTTCAAAAAAAAAAAAAATGATTAATCTAATTTTTTATTATTATCATTCATGTAAAAAAAATACTGGGGCAAAATGGGTAGTTTTTTTTTATTAATCTGATGGTAAAATACTTCAGCTATACAGTGGGGTAATTTTCGACCCCTCATGACGAAATACCCTTCAACCCTTGAAATTTTCATCAATAAAAACTCAAATGTCCAAAATCTATAAATCGAAAATGAGGAAATGCTGGGGTGACACACGCACAGGCTTATTGCCAAGTATCGTATGGGTACGGTAGTTGTAAATAATATGGAAACCACAAGGAAAAGGGTAGGATGATGTTGTGGGTGTCGGTGGAGAGCATAGGGAAGAAAAACAGTATGTTGGGATGCACAGGACGAGGGCCATATTTCAAAAAGAAAGGGGGGTGGGGAGGGGGTGGCCTCTGAGGGGCCGTGAATACCTTAATAGACATAAGGTATATCCCATATACACAGACTCTTCCTACTGAAAACTTGTCCTCCACTATTTGCACAAACGATAGAGGAAAAAAAAAAATGTAAATTTATTCAAATTTCAAATGAAAAAAAAAAGCAATTTCACTTTCTTTTGTATAAATTATCCCTCCCTGAAATATCAAACAAAAGAAATTTAATCATATATCCTATATTATTAATTCAGGCTGGAAATGAAAAATAATAGGATTTAATAAAAAATTTTTAAAAAAATTTTCGATGATAAAATTGTTTATTAATTAATAAAAATCTCATTAACAAAATTCTGAAAATCATCCAGATGATTCCCCCCCTTCCCCTCCCCCCAATGACCATAACTCATTGCTTACCCCATAAATTCAATAATAACAGTAGTCTCAATTACAACCAATGATCCTGACAATCCAGAGGGCATTGATTCTCTCTCCAACTTAATCACCGTTCAGTATTTCACCACTCGTCCCAACAACCTCACGGTCCAAGCATGCGAACGTGCCTACTCGAGAGCTAAACCAAGCTCAACCCAAACGCCAAACCTGGAGGGGTGGAGGGGGGGTGGTACTCCCCTCCCCCTTCATAAGAGTCATCACCCGTTCTCCCCCACCCCCTCTCCCATACTCTCAGCTCAATTAATCTTACCCAGAATGCAATAACTGTCCAATCTGCCCGGCTGCCAGAGCACTGGGGTCATTGGTTGTGTCGTGCAGATTCTTTGATGCCCATGTCCGCCATCTTTTGGTGAGTCTCTGGAGTACTTGAAAGACTTTACTGATTGATTGACATATATATATATATTTTTTTAAATGTCAAAATGGCGTCTCAATGATTTCGTTTCTCTTTTTTTAAAACAATAAAATAACGACCCATTTTACCCCACAACTTTTCAAGATATTAAAAAAATTAATATCGAGTGAAAAAATTCATTTTTTCAAATTTTTAAAAATCAAAAAACTTGAAATTCATTATATATATTTTTTTAAAAATTAATTACAGTTATTTAATATTTCAGGTTGAGCTGTTGATGCACCAGCAGTGACTCTGTGTTATTATCTTTCCCCTCAGTGTTGGAAGGGTCCTTGAGACTAAACGACCCACCGGAAAATCTCGAACTACTTGCGAAAATGAGACCAGGACGTTCCAACGATTCTGGAGAAATGGAAGAGGGAGGGGGGTGGGCTGGGGTAAATGAGAAAGCATTGCTGCGTGCCTCCTGGCCCTGAATCGCTGGATACCCATCGTATACTCGACAAGTTGGAGGGGAACAGAGAAAACATATTGGATCGTTAACGGCTTGGGCAGTTTGCCTAACTAGTAACGGGGAATGACTACTCGTTTGGATCCCACCTTATCTTTGAATCTTCCCCCTCCCACACTTTTGGAATTGAGGATGTGCTGAGGACAGAGTTGAACATGGTGATAAAGATACTGCAGGGGGGGGGGGGGGGAATCTTGAATTTTCATTAGGAGTGGGGGGAGGGAGAATTTCTAAATTGATTTATTGATATCGTAAAAAGTTAATCAACATTTTGTCTTTTGGGGAAATTTAATTTAATGTAGGGGCAGAAGGGGGAGGGGGAGTGGAAGAGTCCAGCTGAAAGTGAAATCTCTTTACAATTTTTTTTTTTTTTTTTCAATTTTTCAGAAGTAAAAATTTCTGAGAAAAAAATAAATAAAAAAAAAAAGAGGTAAATTTAATTTACATTATGAAAAGTATTCATGAAAATGTATGTAATATATAAGTATATAGTGCTATGTAAATTTCCCTTGAGTTTAAATACGTCAGTGGTAAATTTATGTGCATAGAAATTACCATCCACGAGATAAAGTTTAATACAGAGGATGAAATAATGAAAAAAAAATGATGCAAAGATGGTGAAAGAAATAATTCATATTTTACAAATAGTAACAGCGTTTATTTGTTAATAATAATGACAATAGTGTTTATAGCAGAGGTGGAGGGATTGGGAAATAGGGATTGAGGGTTAATTACAATAATTACATAATAATCAATAAAACAATTAGAATTGAAAAGACTTTGGTTCATCATTCGTTGAGAGAGACAATTGTTATTATTTCTTTCTCTGTAAATTTCTTTTTTTTTTTGGAATTATTTATTCTCACTGGCAACATATTTATATTTATATATTTTCATTCAATAATAATTAATAATTAATTCTTAAATTATAGACAGACGCATCTAATTTTCCCTTTTTCTAAAATCAATCTTCTGATTTTTTTAATGATATTTACAACAATTTTTTTAAATTTAATTATATCTTCAATCATTCGTATTCGATTCTGTTTTAATCCTAATGATTAATCTTTCTTAATTTCGGATGATTAATCGAATAATTACGCAGATATATTACAGCACGATTTTTTTTTTTTCAACTTGGAACAAAGAAAAATATAATGCACAATTTAAATACAACTAATCTTTGGTTACCGAAGAAAGCGGTTAATTATGTTTAATTTACAAACACTGTTTATTGATTTACTCTTCTTGTTGAGAGATATTAAATTCTGAGGTGAAGTGGTGATACATTATTGGTTCACATTTATCTTGGGAACGAGTGATTTGAGGAGAAAATGTGAATAAATTTTTTTTGTAGAGAATTTAATTGTCTAGAAAAAATGTCTTTTGTCAATTTTCGCTGAAATCACTCATTATCGAGATATTTCAATATTTAACAAAATTTGAAGAATTGACATTTTTTAAAGAATTACGTTCTACCACTTAATCAATAAATTATTCAATTATCTCGATAAAAAATGATTTTAGAGAAAAATATCAAGAAACCTTTTTTGTAGAAAATTTAATTCTCTACAAAAAAGGTTTTTTGACATTTTACTCTACAATCATTAATTACTGAGATAATTGAATAATAAAATAATCAACCAAGACCGTCTGATTGAATTAATGTTTTACCACTTGGATACAGAATTCAATAGTTTATATCTCTCCAATACCTATTGCAAAATCGTGGAATTTGTTGTTACAAGATTACTCGTTGCAATAGTGCCAATGGAGGTACGATGTGATGGATTTTGTGGTGGTGGTGCAACACCGAGCTCAGCATGTTGGGTCTCACGGTGTCTTCTGAGATCAACTTTTCTCTGAAATGCACGACCACAGAGTTCACAAGCAAAAGGCTTAAAACCTGTATGCTTTCTCGAGTGTGTTATTAAATTACTGCTCTGAGAGAAGGCTTTTCCACACACTTGACATTTGTGGGGTTTTTCACCTGTAATCATAAATTATAAATAACAAATTAGTAGAGTAATTTTTTTTTTTTTTCTCAAATCCAATTCTCTATTTTTTAATTTTTAAAACATTTCAAGTATCAAAAAATTATGGGGCAAAATGGCTTATTAATGACCTCAAATGAGTCAATCGATTAAATCAAAATAATGAATCAGTTATTTTATATCAAATAATCCCCCTACCTCCACAAAAATCCAAACTCTCATACATTCCGATTTCCAATACAATCACACTCGTCTACCACCCCCCCAAGAAATATAAGACAATCAGGCCAGAACCAAGGAAAAATAAAAAAAAAATCCAATAAATAGTAAAGTGTAAATCCCGGGTCTGCAGCTCAGAAAATACCTCAAGAGCAAGAGACAGAGGGAGCTCCTTGAATCGCCGGTAGTATATATCCCAGATGCAGGGCACGCCCGGTCAAGATTTCCTCCCAAGCGAGAATCTCAGCCCCCCACCCACCCCCTCCCTCAACACAATGAAAAATCCCAAGTAGTTGTGCAGCTTTGAGACTAGCAAAACCATTGGAAAATTTCGTGAACATTAAAGCTCAACCCGCCAAAATAACCTTTACCCATTGCCCTGTAGAGGGGTGGGAATTTATCCAAGCCAAGTGGTGAAGATGGGGAGAGGGGGGGGGGGGGGAGAGTGGAGAAATACGGTTGCCTCGTTTGTCTCATTTCTAGCCACTGGGCGTTCTGATTGGTGGCTGGGGGCGGCTCCAGCCCCCAACGTTACCTTGACAACAAAACGGATGTACTGGGGATAGAAGAGTAGTGGGGGTGGTGGGAGGGCGGGAGGGAGGGGGAATATAAACTCTCGGGCACTACCAGTACAATTTTAATGCAGGTGAGTAGAATTTTTTTTTAAAATTTTTTTAATGCATTGAATTTGCAAATTTATCCCCTTCATCCCCCTCCCCCTCCCCCCCCCCACCCCACCCCTCCTCTGCTTTTTTTTGAAAATTGTTTATGAAGTTTTTTCCTCTCCATTCGTTTTTACTTGAAGGAATATTTTTTTTTTTTTTTTTGGGGGAAGGGGGGAGGCTTGATTGTGCAATTGTGTTTAGCACGAATGAAACGATGCATTGGGTGGATTGATGGGTGGGTACAACCTGGTGGACAGCGCCACATGCGGAAGTATAAACAACTAGTTAGGAAAAACTTTCAATCTCGTATTGCAATTCATCGATTCTATTGGTTTTTCTTTTTTCAGTTTTGTTGGGATTTTTTTTTTCTTTATGATGGAAGGGTTTCAGGGGTTTTTTTGGGTTTTAGGTGAGGAGGGGAGTGAGAAGAGGGGAAATGACAAAATGGCGCATGCGTGAAGGGGTGTTAGGGGGGGGGGGCTCTTAAGGAATTTACGGGGTCGTAAAAATCAAGAACCGTCCGAAGCTTCTACCGAGGTTGCCCATCGCTTTTTATTTCTCGAGTCGAGTACATACGTATGCTGTGCTTTCTCTTTGGGAGGATGAAGCCTGGGGTTATGGGTTTAGTTGTTGAAGATTTTTTTTTTTTCGTTGAAAAATTCAATTTAACGATTTGAATTTTTTTTTTTTTTATGGAGTTAATTGATGAAAATTAGACATGGTTTTATTTAGTGATAGATTATTGAATTTTTTTTAACCCATTTTGCCCCCATGACAATAGTTACAAATATTCATTGCGAGAAGAAAAAGATGAAAATTGATTGATTGAATGAAGGAAATTGAATTTTTAATTTTTAAATCGGAAAAAATAGTTTCTTTTTTTTAAAAAAAAAAAAAAAAAGTTAAAAATAAATTGAGAACCCCTGAGGACTTAAGACGCCATTACATCCCCAAGATCGTCGACCGCTGACGCCACCGCCCCCTAAAACAATATTAAACTCGAAGAAATCTTCCCTCTAACTAAACTCTCATCCAGCAAAAGCACTAAAACTCTACCCTTTTGTGTTCCAACGATTTCCAAAAGTTTTATCACTTTTCCGAGCGACACTCAACAACTTTGCCCATCATTTTTTTTTCCCCCTCCATTCTCAGTTACCTGTACCGTCTTTATTAAACTTGAAGAAAAGTTGAATGAAAGTGGGTAACGGAGTTAGAGAGACTGATAAATCATTTTTTATCTCAAGGGCTCATTAATTTGTCTCTGGGTAATTTGAGGAAATTGTGGTGATGGCTGGATATTAGTCAATGAGAGATACATCATGACGTGATTTAATTCAAAATTAATTCCAAGATTATTGAACCCACTGGGGGATGATGCTAAACCAATTGGAGTTGGAGGGATTGTGAGAATGGGGCTAATCAATTTTCTAGAGGTGAAAATTTGTTTCAGTAATTTTATTTTGGGTATTTTTATCATTTCAAAATTCCTAAAAAACCTCAACGAATTTATTAAAAAAAAAAAAAAAAAAAAAATTAATAAAATAAAAAACTTAAATTTTCTATTAAAAATAATAATAATAAAAATTGTAACCTATTCCCGTAAATAACGTATAAAATTGTTGGAAGAAGGGAGATAAAAAATTACTTGATTGAAACGAGGGGGGGGGGGGGGAGGGGGGTAAGGATAAAATCAAGTGTGAGGAAGCAAGTAGTAAAGGTCCTTCGAGGTGGGGCTGGGATTCTAGGTTGAAAACGGAGTGGAGGAGTTGCCTGGCGAAGGCATTGATTTCCTCTCGTCTCCATCGACCAGGGCTCCTCTACCTCAGTCCCCCCCCCTCCTCCCCCCTCTCTCTTACTCGTGTCTGCCCTCCAATCCAAATCCCCGCGAGAGGTGAGCTCGAATGCACACGGGGTGGGAAAAGGAGAAAAAAAAGGGGTGGAGGAAAGGGGATGAAAAAGACGTGTGAGACGGAGTGATAAGATCCAAGACAACGTGCATTGGATAAAGGAGAAAAAGGGAATCCTGGAGAAAACCACATCTCATATTTCACGTCGAGGACAGCCTGGATTTTACTCCATCTTTCTAGAGCCCAGAACTGCCGCTGGGATTACCCAGTTGGATATCAATCGTATTGATGTTATATCTCAAGTGAATACATGAGTTTTGAAATGTAGAAATAATTTTCCTTTTTTTTTTTGTAGAAGATGATTTTCCTATTATTTTTCATCAAATATTCAAATTTTCTCGTGATTTTTTCATAAAAAATTGATCGTGGGTAAATTGTGACTAATTACAAGAAGAAAAAAGTGTATTTTTAATGAAAAAATAAAATTATTTGATTTTATTGAAAAATTAATATTTAAAAAAAAAATGTAAAAATATTGGATTTCCAATATTTCTAATAATCGAGAATAATTTCACTCTGATACAATGAAAAATACATATTCACGATCGGCTGACACATTTGAAGTGGATCGATGACAAGTAACGTATCCCAGTGGACCGAGAGCCGATGTATGCGTGGAAATACGTCCGAGTGGAAAGCTACTCTCAACATCACGTTGTACTCGGTATATTTCTATAGGTGTATACGCCTGATGTACATGTGGTAAAAGAGGATGGAAAAGGGGGTGGATAACACGAGTGGGGGGGGGGGAAGGTAAAAGTGTTGCCCTGGGACTCAGTGTACATACAAGCATGTGTCCCCCCAGTGGTAGCCAACGATGGAATGTCGAGTCACCAGGTAAACCGTCCCCGTGATACTCCCCACCCATTTCCAATAAACTCCAATGTACAAATGGGTGACGATAAAAATCTCGTCATTTAATTCATTTCTATTTTTATTTATCAAATTTTCAAATTAAAATTTTCATTTTCCAAAATCTATTTTTTTTTTTAATTCAATAATTTTTTTTTTTTTTATTAAATTCGAAAATTATGATAAATTGAAAAAAAAAAGTGTAATTTTTTTTTTGTTAATTCAAAAATAATGTTTATTATTAAACAATACCCCAATTGTTTTCTGATATTAGGATGATAAAGAAGAGAGTGAGGCAATTGAAACTTGATACAAGATATCTAAGTCAGTTAGTTCCTTAATGCTTCTCTAGTCATATCCACAAGGGAGGGGGGGGGGGGGGGTAATCCTGTACCCACCGATAATGTCTGATTGATGGCTATTAAATTATTACACCACTGATCACATTAGGAATCGTGACAAATCCGATATACTCCACTCTCTCTTTCCCCCCCCCCCTCCCCCACTCTTTGTATCAAATTTCACCTCAAGTCGACTTCACCTAGAACAAAAATATCATCCTCTCCGATGGTATTAAGGTTGTTTGAAGTCGTTGAGTGTATGCAAACAAAAAATCGATATTATCAATATTTTTTTCATTAATTTTCATATCGAACAGAATTTTTTAATTTTATGATTAATTATTATTGATCAATTAATTATAAGGAGAGAAACTAGATTTTGTTCTTTGAATTAAATTAAAATTTACTGAAATATGTAATTTACATTGTTACAGAATTATCAATAAACACGAAATGGTGGATTATATTGTTGATGGTATGAGTTTAACGCTGTGTTGAACTAGTCATGTCAATATTCCTGGTGAATTTAATCATACCATGGGCGAGGTATGAGGCAAAGCTATTCGGCATTGAGGATGTTCACTATCACTCGCCCATTCCAGTTTATATGATGAAATTTGCATTCACGACGCTCAACATTTAGCTTGTATTCACTGTATCGACTACCTAACGTTGATATTAAATTTTCAATGATAGTTTAGTCCACTGGGATTATCGGGTGAATATAAAAATTATTATAATTAATTTATTTAAAGTTTTTTCATTAGAAAAATTAATTTTTTTTTAATAAGTAAATTTTTCACATATCACTGAAAATTAATTTATCTCCATAATGAGTGATTTTAGAGATAAATGTTAAATGACAATTTTTGTTGAAAATTTATTTCTCTACAAAAAATATCTTTTGACATTTTCTTCTAGAATCACTCCTTTCTGAGATATTTGCATAATTTCATTGAAACATTGGAAAAATTTCTACTGGAAAATTCAATATGACGATTTATTCTTAATTAATTATTAAAATATTTAATGGAAATAATTTACATGAATAAATGTGAATGTAATGATGTATACACACTCGTACAGTGGCTGTCACAAAGTTTAAACAGCTTGAGAGGG
The DNA here is from genome assembly GCA_035578325.1 of Coelinius sp. EB29. NCBI lineage: Eukaryota > Metazoa > Arthropoda > Insecta > Hymenoptera > Braconidae > Coelinius > Coelinius sp. EB29. Next base: position 4,736,244 of record JAOZGT010000009.1, on the reverse strand, counting down.
TATGTTGCGGTGTTGGTGAACCGAAGATGGAACTGCCCCTTTGGCTCTACCCTTGCCAGTGAGCCAAGTCACCCGGAAAACCTCTAATAGCCCCCGATGAGAGCGAGAGAATGGTGGGTTATACACACTGACACCTTTACCCATTCGACTTATGGCATTAACCACTCACGTTTAAACCCGTCTCTCGTGTGACTATTTATTATTCATACTGGCTAACTTTGCTTGAAAAGTGGAATCCCAATATCGGTAATATTTAAAATAGAAGAGTAAAGATTGTGTCAACCAAATTAAATTCAATCAATTTTAAATGATTTTTATTCTATTTTAAATAATTTTAATGAAAATTTACTTGAAAAAAAAATGAAAAAATTCGAATTAAATTATTAAAAATTTTAAAAAAATCAAAATCGATGAATAAATTAATCAAAAAAATTGGTAAAAATAAGTTTTAATTCACTCAAAAAAATACAGAAGAGTTGAATTGAATTGAGAATACCTAAGAGAGAAGAAAATATCATTCTCTGTGACTTTGCACAGCAGCAGGTTGTGTTATCAATGAAAACAAGGGGTTTGACGAGTGATCGTGGAAGTGGTGGTTTCAACGATAGAGGGATGAATTCGAACGATGAAGCTTCTGGTATTGAAAAAAAAAAAAAAACCCCATAACGAGTGTAAAAAAATGGGGATAAACATTGGAAAAATGTTGTAAATTTTTTTTATTGACAAAATACCACTGGAAAAATGGCAAACTAATGGTCAACATATGAACCCCCATAACCACCAGTATTTATTCAAGACGAGTAGAAATGGTGGCGTATGGTGCCAGTGATTACACTGGGTTCATTGTTTACGTTGGAAGGGGGCTGTTGAATACGCACTTGTCGCTACTGTCACCAGTTGGCAATGGATAAGGGGAATTATTTTCCAGGGTATGGAGATACTTGGTTTTGAGACCCTTTGACAAGTTAAACACGAGGATAAGCTCAGTTACATTGGGATTTTACTCAGTGGTGAATTTCGTTAACCGGTGATTCAAGAAAATTTTCATGTATCCAATTAGATTAATCAGATAAATTTACTTAGTCAACTGAATTAATCACGGCATGAATATGTTTATCATTTAATATCAAATAACTATTTTTAAAAAAACTCATTCACTTGAAATTAATTTTTTTCAATATCTATAAAATTGATGGGGCAAAATGGATCGTCATATTGTATTTTCAACCTCGAATTATTTTTTGTAAATAATCGATAGAAATTGAAAAAATTTATCAATAAAGTTGTTTCGTAAATTTTTTTTTCCTCCTCCACCAGTGGTGTGAAATCTCATCATGACCATGAAGGAGAGAAAAAAAAAAAAAAACTCATAGCGTGTCCTGGTACGTGATGCGTGCCGAGGCCAAGGGGGTCGCCGATTGTCCCGAGTGACTCTCAGCTCTAATGATAATCAAGATGGTGTATTTTCATCTCTGTCTCACGTTTATATCAGGACACAACTGTGAGTACATTCTCCAACCCCCTCCACCCCCCTTGTTCATGGTGTTACACGCCTGGGCCATGTGCAATGAGGGTGCGGCGACGTAAGATTCCCAAGGGTGCGTCGTGTGGCGTTTACGTAAAATCATTATTAGGTGGGTTAGGTACTGTTACCCTGTACTTGCTGCACTGGATGACAGTGGAATTTAATGAATAAAGCGTGAGGACTATATACAACATATGCTGGATAAATATTTTTCAATCTATGGAATTTTTTAGAAATTATTTCATCCATCGTGACTAAAATTACTCGATAAATCCAATTTTTTTTTTCTGTTTTTATCAAATTATTTATTATAGATAAATAAAAAAAAATTTGTTTAAATAGAAAGCGCGGGAAATTTAAAGTGAAAAACTCAATGTGACGAACTGTTTATTTAAAAAATTATTGTTAATGATAATTTGTAATATCACATCACCCATATTTTCCTTAAATTTTTCATCTCTCATTCAGCCCTGAATAATGAATTAAATGTACCGTAGCGGCCATTTGTCCACCCTTCACAAACCATTGGAGTACACAAGTCCCATAGGTTGTTAGCGAGATACCAAGTGACCATCGGTTTTGCTCTTTGTACTCCTCTTTTATCCCCTCATTTCACTCTCATCCCTTGTCTCACTCACTTCTCGTTTTCTTCGCAAGGGATTTTGAGATCTTGTGAATGGAGAGGGCCAGAGGACAAGGTGATAATTTGATAAGACAGGGGTTACCATGGTTACGATACAAAACCCAGAGCACAGCCTCTACTTCGAGCTTGAAGGAATGAGAAAAACAGCCCCTTCTTCCACGCCTCTGAATACTCAACCCTCACTATTCCCTTTTTTTTTTTTTTCCTTCATACCCACCCACTTTCACATGTATCCTCCATCACTCCTGGCTACATCAAGTGTCAAGTATTTTTTAAGGAAAAAAAAAAATTTATTTATTTTTCAAAAATATTTTCAAATAAATAAAATTGCTATTTTATTCAATTTTTTTAATTTTTCAATTTCTTTAAAAGAAAAAAAAATTAATCAATAAATCCATTTTTACAAAATTTTCTGACAATTTATTGAATCGAAAAAAAAATTCTCTCCCACTGACCCAATAATTGATCAAATAAAAAAAAAAAATCCAGCTTCCCAAAGTAATCCGATACTTTATTCCCAAATACAAATTGAAATTTCCCACGAGTTGATAATTTCGTATACAGGCAATAAAAATCTATTTGAAGATTGGTCCCCAGTTGTATTCCCCAGTCAAGAGTCGAGTCGACCAGACACCATGAGTAAAATTGGGGAGATGAGCAAAAAGAGTGGAATGAGGGGGGGTAGTAGAGGATTTACAGAAGTGAGAGAGAGAGAGAGTGGAGCTGGTGCTTTGGAAAAGGGGCATTACGATTATTACCGGGCGTGTGCCATCCCTTCCTCTCACCCCCCCCCCCCCTCCTCCTCCTCTCCTACCCATCAGGAGAATGCCACATGTGTATGTGAAACAAAAGAGATGAATTCATGTAGCACTGACTCCACTCGGGTCCAGACGATCCATTGAATTATTTAATGTGCCAAAACTCGCCACTATTTGATACAAACTAACGGAATTTGTTAGTAATTATTTTAATTTTTTAAAAATCAGAGAATTTAAAATTGTTTCAGATGATAGACAGGGAAATTTGGTGGTTGAAAACACAATATGATGATCAATTTTACCCCAGTAGTTTCAGAGATATTGGATTTAAAAAAAATGAAAAATGTTATTATTTTATAATAATTATTGAGTACTCACCAGTGTGTATGTACGTGTGCTTCTTCATATCACTCTTTTGATGGAATCGTTTGCCACAAAATTGACATGGATAGGGTCGTGTGTCCGAGTGAATGAGTAGATGAGTACTGAGGGTACTTGAACGTTTGAACGCCTTGCCACACTGTTTGCACTCGAAGACTTTTTCAGCTGAGTGAACAGCACGGTGCTGGGTGAGACTTATTTCATGGCCAAATGTTTTGTTGCAGAGTTCACAGGCAAATGGACGTTTACCATTGTGTGATCTTCGGGCATGTACCTTGATTGAGCATTAAAAATTATTTTTATATCTTGTGAATTATCAAATTATCTCGATAACGAGTGATTTTAGTAGAAAATGTTGAGAGATCTTTTTTATTGAAAATTTTAATACCTACAAAAAAGGTCTCTTGATATTTTCTCCTACAACCATTTGTTTTTCAAATAAATGCATAAATATAAAAAAATCTTTCACTCTGTTGATAAATTTATGATAGAATAAAAGAGTAGTTTGATTACCTCAAGCCCATGTGGTGTACTGAACATTTTGTCGCACTTGACACAGCTGTAAACATCACCAAGTGGATGTGGATGATGTAAGCCATGAGTATGTGATGAATGTAGTCCAGGATGTCCAGGATGTACACCTCTGAGAAGTGGATGTAGATGTGGTGGTAATAGATGATGAGGAAGTAATTGAGGATGGAGATAGGACAGTGGATGATGTGGATGTGGGGGTAAAAGTCCTCCCTGCAGGTGTAAATGGGGATAGAGACTTATACCAGGTGTTGGCTGGTGTGCTACTGGATTTTGATCAGATGAAATTGGTGATGAATTTCTATTTGCTGGTGGATCAGGCCTCAGCAATGCTGACACACTGAAACTGTCACCTGATTTTCTTTGTGGACGTGTTGTAGGTACTTGGGTCAGTGATGGTGATGGAGTCGAGTGACTCGACCTTGGGGATATATTATTATCACGATAATCCTCGTCTCCCACCTCCTCAACGTCAACATCAACCTCCTCATCTTCTTCATCATCCTCCTCACCGTCAACATCAATCTCCTGGTCTCTCTGAACTGTCACTGGGGAGGAGGGACCTAGGGATGGTGAGGGTGAGGGACTTCTTGTTGATGGTGAACCTACTAGTCGTCCAACACCAAATGATAATTGTTCTAAAAATAAAAAAAAAAAAAACAGTATAATTTCTTGAATTAGTCTTAAAAAAAAAATTAATTAAATGGAATTTAAAAAATGACGATTAATTTTTTTTCAAAATCACAATTTCATAAAAATCAAATATTCTTGATTAAATAAAAAAATTCAGTTTCACTGGTAGACAAAAATTACAATTTGTACAGATACTGAAATGAGATTTGAGTCACGTACTTGTCGAGGGTGAAGTGAAGGGAAAAAATACTTGGTAAGATACTCAGTTCTAACGAGGCAAAATGCTGTATTGGAGAGAGAAAAAAACGTTGAAAATTGTGAAAATACCTCGGAAGGTCTTCTTCTGTAGTTTTGAGGACTTTGAACGAAGATACAGAGAGCAAGCGCTTGATTACTCTTGACCCGGAAAACTAATACTTATTTGTGAATCGATTTCCAAGGCACAATGGGGTGAATTTTCCAAGGGGAAAGGACAAGAATTCCATTCCACATATCCCGTCACTCTATATCATATTTATAATCCGTGTGGATGACACAGCGGCACGTGCACCCACTGGTATATTATATAGTGATCCATAATTGCGTTTAAAACCAACTGGTATCACTCCCCTGTAATTTTTGTTCAATGTGGATGATACACTTGATTTTTTAATCATATCAAAATGTCAATTTTGAGTTATTTATCACTAGTTTCATTTTATCCCAAATCTACCCAATTTATTATTATTTTTTTTTTGTGATAAAAATTTTTTGTTCAATTTTAGTAAAAAAAAAAAAAAAAAAGTCTGAAAAATTTGAAATTATATATTTTACTGGAGAAATATTTAATAAACAATTTTTTATTGAAAAAAAAAATGAATAAATAAATGAGAGAAAAAAAAAAATCTCAATTTCAATCTTTTCTCACACATTTTTTTTTTCTCATCCATAAAATTCAACGACAATGCATGAGACACATCAGGATGCAGTAACCGGGATTTTAAGACAACTGCACGCGGAATGCGGTAAAAAATCTAGCCGGGAGCGACGGACGAAAATGAGGATAAAAAGTGCGTTCTGCACGCAGATGTTTCTCCTCAGAAAAACTCCCCAAAAAGACGATAAAGAGAGCAAAAAAAAAATGGCCGTGGAATTGAATTAAATAAGTAATACATCCGGGTTTGCACTCGCATTACCTCTCCCTCTGTCCAACATCCCCAAGCGTTTATTCATCGAGTAATTAAATTTTGATGATGAGCCTAGATTTATTGCCTGGCCAACTCAATACCATAAAACCAAGGAGACTATGAAATCTTGAAAGGGGCTATTCGAAGGAGAAATAAAACCTGGGAGGGGGGGGGGAGGGGTAGAGTAGGACAATTATATCGAGTTAACCAACAACTTTAATCCTCTGTCATCCGTCAGATCCAACGATTAATCTCATCACAATGACAAAAATCATAATATTGAATTATATATTGATAAATTTTCACTGAAAAATTCAATATGACAACCCATTTTGCCCCCATTCATTATCAAAAAAATGTGAAATTTTTTTTCATCATCAAATTAAGCCCCCCCCCCCCCTCCTCCCCTACAATTTCAAATTTTTTTTAATTAAAAAAAAAATAAAAATAAAACAAAATAATCATAAACTCCTCATATTTTCATAAAAACTCATCAATATCAATTTCATTGTAAACTAAAAGTTTAATGTCTTGAGTAGAAAAAAAAATAAAAAAATAAAAAAACTCGAGGGAGAGATGAGACATTATATTGGGCCTTTGGTCACGTGCGAGTTGCCGCGTATGTGGGTGCGTTTAACATGACAAGTTGTAACTAATTCAGGGTAGGTATAACTCTAGAGATCGGAGGAGGCTAACGGCGCTACAAAGTACAAAGGGACCGACCGACCGAATCCCTGTGTTGTGCCTCTAATCTGCTTCAATTGGGGTGACGGTCGACCGACAGGAGTATTTGAGTGATAGAGAGAGAGAGGGGGGAAGAGGAATCTTTCTTGGGTTTGAGAAACGAGGAAGTGAGCGAGATGAACAAGGATGGAGATGTATCTAGCGGCTTCTCAAGATGGAGATTAGTAAAAGGAGGCATATGACGCGTGCTACCATTTATACCAATCATCATTGATAAAAGAAAAACCGACGTTCATCCGGGTGAGCTCTATATGTACGGAAAAGGATTATCTGTTGTTGTTGTTTGGATTATTTTTAATTAATTTCAATTATAATTTAATCAATTTTTTTTTACCTGTATTATTTTTACCTAGTGAAGGAAGACTAGTGATGTCTCCACTGCCTGCAAAAGGTGCCCACAGCCTTGGGAACATCAGTCTAACATTGCAATTGTCTGGAATTGAAAGAAGAAAATTTTTGATATTTATTAAAATTAAATATTTCAGGTAAAAAAAAATATATATATATTTTTTTTGACATTTTGAAATTTTTTGGAGATGAAAAAAAATCTTTTTTGAACTATTGAATTTCAATCCTCTATAGGTCTTCAACTCTATAACTCGGAAAAATCAAAATAAACTGCAGTCAGAGAGATATCAGAAATCGTATAGAAATAAATTCCCCGAGATATCTCTCCCCTCCCCAGTGACTAGGAATTCTACGTTTGGAACATCTCAAACATCATCCTTTCCCCCCCGGAGAAGGTAAAAATTTAGTATTCCAACATCGTAGAAAAGATCAACCCCTCGACAAGGGCGTCTTTATTAGAACTGAGGTGGGTGGTCCTTCAATTTATCAAGTCAGACCTCTTCGATTCCATTAAGAGGTGATACCTCACTTCTTTATTTCTCACACTGTTCTCCAGCCAAATCACTCCAATTGTTTCTTAATTTTTTTTTTTAAATACACAAATTTTTTTAATAATGTTAATAAATATAAATAAATTGAAAATTGTAAAAAATCAAATTTTGTTAAAAATATGAAGAGAATATTTTTTTTTAAAAAACTTATATAATCCAGGCAATAGAATCCAGGATAATCCAGCGATAGGCCGAGGTCCCTCTGTCGTTGGCACAGATTAGACTGCACGCCGCAAAAGTTATCTCGCAACGATGGATTATCGGAAATAAATCATACAATTTTCCCCCGATACAAACACACCCACAATCACAAACATTGAGGAACAAAGAGTGGAAAAAAAGAAAAAAACTAAATCCATGTATTACTGAAACGTACACAGAAGATAACGAGAGAGAGAGAGAGAGACTGGATTGTGAGACCAGTATGGTGCATATTTACGTTATTCCGGGTAAGATAGAGTGAGTGAAATGCATCGATGAGCCATATAATCTACACCCTGACATATTTTTATACACTAGGTATGCAGTGGGCTTAGTCTTCCTATCGCTTACGCTGTCGTAAATCTATAAATCGTAAATCCCGCGTGATTTCAAATACAAGGAACAAAATAAATGAATTTTTTGTTAAACAATATTAATTTATTTTTATACTAATGGAAAATTAATAAAGATTTTTTTTTTTATTTATCTAAATTTTTGAATTAAATAAAAATTGCAATTTTCTGCGAATATTCAGACACTCAGCGATGAATAATTAAATCTAAAAATAGTGATTCTGATAAAAAATAAATCTCGTGAAAAAATAAGTAGATGATAAGATAAAAAAAAATATTGTGCTATGGTTATGATTAATCGAGTGAAAAATGAATGAATAAATATCAGTGGGATTTTAATCGAATGTCAAAGTGATAAGAGAGGGATTATTGTGTGAATATAATAAGATTTTGTGGACAATGAAGGCAGAAATCAAAGTGATACTGTCAAACATGCAATGTTTACCCCCTTAGTGTCTAATATACCAGAGGCTTCACCTGTTGAACAGTGCCTCACGCCCCTGCACGCAATGACAATACGTGTATCGATGAATTTAGGATCCCATTAGGTATATCAAAGTCTTAGAATGATTGAATTATATCAATCTCTCGGAAAAAATAGTAAATTCTTTTTCGAATTAATTAATTATGTAAATATCTCGGAAACTAATGATTCCAGAGAAAAATGTCAAAAGACCTTTTTTGTAGCTGACAAAATTTCCAACAAAAATTATCTTTTGACATTTTACTCTAGAATCACCCCTTTACGATATATTCCGATGTTAAACAAAATTGGCAAAATACAAAATTATTTGATAACCCAAAAAAACAATTTTGTGCCTCCAAAATTCACAAAATTATAATAAATTTGATAAAAATTCATGATAAAAGTGTACCCACAGAATCTCGGAGAATTGCCCAATCTTTGAAAAAACTTAGAACAAAGAGTTAAAAACATGTAGAAAAAAAAAAAGCAATAAAAATCGAATGAATCCTCTACCAATTAGAAACAATTCCATCCCCCCAATAACAATTGCACTGGGCTATGCAATTCCCGAGTATCGATGCAGGTCTAATAACCAGGTAATCAACAACCCTGATAACAGAGTCCACCGAGTGCAGCCGACGCACCCCAACGTATTGGAAATCGTTTTTCTCACCTCCACATTCTCCCACCGATTCCACTTAAAAAAAAAAAAATCCCCATTTACATAAAAAATATATATCTCACCACTCTCGGAGATCCTCCGCTCCTGTCCCTCATTATTATTACTCTCCACCACCTGATGTCCCACCGTCGATGTACCCTTGGGCTTGACAACCCTGAATGCCGATGCCTCAGCAACTCCACGACGGGAAAAATCAAGTGGTCCAACGCCGACTGGCGAGTGCTGTTGCTGCACCTCCATCATGATTACAAAATAATCAAAAATGTCAATAAACACTACATCAACAAAACCCCAAAACACTCAACCTATTTATCAATTAAAATACACTTTTTTCACTAAAAATTTGAAAAAAAAAAAAAACTTCACAATTAAACAATAATAGAAAAACTTGAAATTAAATTTTATTGATGAAAATTTTTCGCGAATAAATCACAATTGGGGGAGGCTATTTTGTTCGTAGAGGACGTTGATAGCGAGTGCACTTCGACAGTCGACTGGTTGTTAACGGTATACTCTGATAGTGCCCACCAAGGCCCCCCCCCCACTCGTTTGTTGACGGAACGAAAGTCGCGTCTGAGGGGTTTCTGCAGTTGTGTTATAACGCACTTGGGATAAAAACGATTGGAAGGAGGAGAGAGATGGAGCACAACCACTGGGTTTGTTACCAGGGATTTTCGACGTTGAATTACTTGGCCACGCCCATTCACGCGGATACTGGATACGCCCACTGTATTGCTACCCCCGCGGTGCGGGTACAAGCACGAGTTGAGAGATATCTCTGTCTTTTGTCTCGTGTTGTTGATGAGAGAGAGAGAGAGGGGAGATTGTGGGATCTGTACCACTTTGTGCTTTTAGAATTCTCTGTCTCTCTGTCCGGGGGGGAAGGGGGTGAGTGGGTGGTATGCGCATGCGGGGGTTTTAGTGGAGTGAGGGAGGTACGTGGAATCGTGCAATCCGAGGATTCAGAAAAAAAGAATGATAATAATTTTGAGGTTTTCTCGATGTGAAACCTTTGAGAATTTTTTACCACGAGTCATCGTAAGGGATTTTAAGGGCTTGAGGAATTAACATTGATTGGATTTATTTTATTGAATTAATTGGACTAGAGAGAAGATATTTTTTTTTTTAATAAAAAATTGATGAAAATTGTAAAATTTTATTCTCGGTTTGAATTATTCAATCATTTCAATTGTGATCTATTAGTGCAAAAGATTTTTTTTTTTCTTCCTGTAGATTAAATAGATTTTTCACTCGATTATTATTCAATCTCAAATCTCATGTATCGATTTATCGTACAAGATTCAGAATGATTTTGTAGATTTAATTGTTGATTAATCAATCAATGCACACGAATTAATTTCAATGAGAAAGTTGAAAGACATTTATTTAAATTGAAAAGAGAAAATAATATTTTTTTTTTAATTATGAATTAATTTCAATCGAAAAAAAAAAAATTCACATCTCGCGACATTTGACACGATTCTGTATTTTTTTTTTATACCTCAGGATAAAAGGTAAAAACACGAAAAAAGATGTAGTTGTCTCTGGGGCGGTTGCATCAATCATACTCGCTCACTTGGTTCGTCGTCGGCGCGCGCGGTCTCCTCCACTCACTCTACCCGCAGTCGCTTTTCTATCATGCTGGGAAAAAATTACTCACCACGAGGAGACACACGAGTCTCAAATAAAAAGTATCTTCCAATATAAAAATCCATAAAGTAAATAAAACATTGATATATGCCACGAGCTTTTTTTGAGAATCTTAAAAAAATTATTGGAGAAAATTCATTATTGAAATGTTGTCTTGGAACTTGAATATATTTTTGTCTTATTGCTCATGTTATTTAATTTATATGTGTTTGTATACACTGTGCCACCTTCATTATGATTTTTAAGGATATTAATATTTTATTTCAGTTATTATTTACGCAGTCTTATGAATGATTTGATCCTGTAATTGGTGTAAACTGTTGGATCTTGATACAAAATAAAATAAAATAAAAAATTTGAATCGGTGACTCGATTAAATTCAAAGAATCTTCAATTTTTTTGAGATTAAAAAAAAAAATTCTAAAAAATTTTTTTTTTTAAATTCAGAAAAACTCAAAAATTTTGAATTTTTTTCTTCCAATTAAATTTTTTAAAATTTTCTGAAAAAAAAAAAAATTAATACGAAAAATGAATGAAACCCAGAAAACGATTACCGGCGCCAGAGGCCTCTCCCAGTCCTCCCCCAACACCCATCACTTGATTCCTCACTATTCACTACATAATACTCGTCGTCAGAGTGACGCCGACACCAGTGACTCACACTCTCAATCGAGCCCACCAACTTATTAGTGATTGTCTTTATTACCAATTGGATATCACACACGGGGTTACATGTGGGCCTAGAACAGTTGGCATATCCCCCAGCCATCGAGGCTGCATCAGGAAAATACTAGAGAGAGAGAGAGAGATGAGAACAAAAACAAAAGTATATATTTTCATTCTCGATTTAAAAGACGCGCAGATGGACCCCTGCGGGTCAACGATTCCCTCATCTCTCTCTCTCTCTCTCTCTTTAGGTTTTTTTTTTCAACCGACGAGTCATCCAATAGCCGAAACAAAAAAGAAATACGTCATACTTTGTTTCGTATTGAACGATTCAATTGATAATTCCAGAGATAATATATTTACCCGAAATTCCAGTGAAAAATCCTCACTCTCACCTGTATGACTAATTCTACCTTCATTGTTCACCCTGAACTTGATTATAATCTAATCAATCCACTGGTAGATTTCCAATTCGATCAATCAAATTTATTATCTGTAGAAAATAAACATTTGTCGAGATTAATTGAAAGAAAAAATTCAAATATTTTCATATTTACATTTTTTTCTTATTCATTAATTATTATTGGTATTTCAAAAATAAAATTTTCCCGCTTTTTTCATAATTCGCGGGAATTTTGAATGAATTTAAAAAAAAATATTCAATTATCCCTCTGTTTATTTTTAGTTTTTTTTTTTTGTAGAAAATCGTGGAAAATCCTTGAGGTCAACAGTGTGACAATACCACAGACACTTGGATTGTACGTATGAGAGCAAGCATATGGCAAACTCGTGGATACAGAGTATCCGGGGTGAGAATTAACGGGAAACAAACGAGCGTGACCAACCCTGGCACACTCTATATACGCTTTCCCATATACAGAATGAATATGGGTACACATATATACGAGTGTGGGTTTTCAGTGTCAATATACAGGGCATACGGTATGTGGTAGTTTCTCCCTTTACTTTCCCTCTCTCTCTCTCTCTCTCTCTTGGCACTAAACTCCCTGTGGACTGATATTTAGGGCCGATATTCATTAGCCAGAACCGTAAGGGGGGGGGGGGGGTGATGAACTGCACGGGAGCGCCGCTTTTGACTGCTTGAATAAAATAAATGCGCAGCTATAATTCACTGAAACAAAAAAAAAATAATAATAATTTTAAATGATTTTTTTTTTTCTCACAAAAATCAATCGATAATAATTTTTTTCTATTTCAATTAATTATGAGTAAAAATAATGAATTACATCATCATCACCTCCCCCCAACATCCATCGGCACCGACAAAACAGGCATATCCGGTGTAGCTTAGATTGAGTTGGCGCCAACCGCTGCGCGTACAACAGCCGGAATAAAATGATTATTGCGTTATACAGAGTTATATGGCCAGTTTAACACCAGCAGAGAACCCATGAAGACAGCCCAGAATGTAATACCACAATCGTTTTATCATTACAAACCCGCATACAACTATTAACAGCTATGTACGATAATACAAACCAATTGTCATTTTAGAAATTGGAAAAAGAAAAAAATGGGCTAAACGATTAATTCCAATGGGTGTGGGTTGAATTATCTATTATTTGAAGAAATTGTTCATCTTGTTATATCGTTGATTGAATAAAATTTAATATGTGAAATTAAAGTGTTTTAATTATAAAATCATGTGAATCAATGAGACAATTTGAAAATCCTTTTTTTTTTTTTTTTCATGGACATTAGACTCTGATGATAGTCATAAAACCGGGCTACCAAGGATGTGAATAGCCTGGGGTTAAAGTTAGTAGTGCAAGGGGCCAAACGGTTTTCACCAGATCAAACAGAGTTTCACCAAACGAGTGGTGCCCTCATCTGAATTGATAATTCAACTCTGTCAGCATATCAAAGACTCTGGGTCCACCCTACAGTCTTCTTTACTCCATCATTTTTTACAATTTTCCTCGGGGACAGATTCTACTGGAGTTTTATTTTTCTATTTTTTCCAAAGGCTATACCCCCCCCCCCTCGCCCCCCATTCACTGAATCCTTTAACCAAAAACTCTATAACCCAAATGAATATTTTCATTTCCTCGTGCCTCATAAATATCTATTTCTTTAAGTTATTTTTTGTTGACTCAATTACGGCAAATTGTATTGATTTAATCGGACAAATTCATTGACAATTTGATAATAATCACAAAAGTGTCACAATCGTGATTTATCACGTTATATTCGGAGAATCTATACATGTATTTTATACCAAGTTAAGACGCATACTTTTTCATTTGCCTGGTTCAATGTACTCGAGAATCGTTGAATAAATGGAAAATCATCGTATTTGCAGAGTGAATCGTGAGAGAGTGATGAAGTTATTCTCAAGTCGATGAATTGTTGAGTGCACATGCCTCCACTTGGGGGGGGGGGGGGGCAATCTGTGCCCTTTCCCGGGTGTATATACGCTTGTAAAATAATATAGGTTGTATTCGAGGTATCGCAACAGGGACACCTGCGCCACTAAAAGCCTCCCAACGATACAGAGAGAGTGGATACATGTGTGGAGACAAAGATATATTGTACAGATTTCCCCCCCCCCCCCTTTTGTTGATTTATGCATTCTGAATATTTTCGTTCATCAACATGTATATTTTTTTTCCGATATAGTCCAGTGGTTATGATAATTTTTTAAAAAATTATTATTTATTGAAATATTTGATGAGAAAATTTTTTCAATTCAGTAGCGAATTGGTAAAAAGTTTTTGATGGATATCTTGGAATCTATGGGAGATATCAAAATTTTTGTAATAACCTTTTTTGTAGCTCTAATTTTTTTCTACAAAAAGGTCATAATGAAAATTTCGCTATCTCCCTTAGATTTCGAGATATTCATTGAAAACTGATGCCACGATGAAATCTACTTAAACCGTTTTACCAATTCACTACTGAATTTTAATTAAATAAATTTTCGAGGGCGATAAACTCCAATATTTATATTTATCGTGATTTAAGATGAGTCAATAGTCGCATGTGTTTAACGTACTTTGTGTCAATTGATTCGATTGATTGCGGATCAATGAGGGTCGTTTGTCGCGCGGCGTTACCACCAATATAAACTTGAATGGTCAAAACTCGTACAAGTTATATTCGTTGTTGTTACAGCGTTGGTAGGTCAAATGACTGCGGTCAAGTCTGGACTTCCGTCCTGAGTTGACCCGGTGGCTATCCTCAATCTCGACGGATAATACATGAGTCATACGTGAATGATGACTAGTCTTGTTGTCATCATCTAAACTCTCATTCGTTTATTTTTAATAATCAATTTATATATTACAAACGTTGTAATTCATTCATAAATTTCATTTTTTATGATGGATACATGAAATTGCGTCATTACCTAAAAAAGAGATTGAATAAATTATTAATTTATTTAAAAATTAAAAACAAAATCAATTTAAAAAAAAAAAAAAACCATTCAAACAATACTCACCACAACAGTGGAGGGGGGGGGGGGGGGAGAAAATTTCAGTCTCGTCACACCCATATTTGCGAAGCAATCAAACCCAATCATTAACCCCAGAGCTTCAGCGTCAAGTCCATACGTACATTCAGTTAATATCGTTCATGAATCCACACATCTCGGGTCCTCACAAAGACCAACAAAAAAAAAGAAAACATAACTTAGGGGGGGAGGGAGAAGGTGATCATAGAGGCGACCAGAAGCCTCAGTCTCGTGGACAGGAAGTCCAGCTAATCAGGGGGTAGTGAGTGGCAAACAGGGGCGCGGTTAGCGTCACCTCACTTGATGCCGATCTTGTTGTCTTTGTCTATTCCCCCGAGGGATTTCCGAATGTAGTGGCTTCCGTTGTTGATAATTGTCGGAAGTTGTCTCGTCATCAAGGACAAAAAGTACCACCCACCCACCCCCCCCCCTCCCCCTTCAATCCTCGTAATAACCATAATTTGATTAAATACAATTAATTATCACTTTATCAAATGAGTGTAAACCTATGACCAACGTGGGTACACAATAACTGGGTTAATAACATACCTCACGTAAAATTATGATCAATTATCTTGATCCATTTAATTTTTCTCATTCACATTTGAAATTAGAGACTTAAAAAATAACAATGATATTTCTTTCTTGCTCAGAATTCTTTCATTAACCCCCTCCCAAATGCTTAGGGTTGGACAATTATTTTTTCCCTTCTTCTCCAGTGTCAGACTAAGACACGCCAGGAGACTAATAACGAGGATAAAGAGAGAGAAAAAAAAAATGATACTAACCAGGGGTGATAATAATAACCTGAACCGGTAATTCGCAGTTTGACGAGCAAGTTACACCACTCTTGACTTGTTCAGTGAGCTTTCTTTGTTCTGAATTTTTATTTGATTTGTACTTTTATTTTTATTTTTTTTTTTGTTACAGCCATTCCCACGACGATGGGGGCCTGGGATATCTCCCTCGTGTACCGCACGGGGTCAATTAAAAAGTGAGATGAGTGTTTCTTCTTAAGTTTTTATTTTTTTTTTTCTCTTTTTTTTTTCGCTCAAGAAAGAATCCTTGTAATGGATCATCCTCAGTGGATATGATTATTTTTATTTATTCCATAAATATTTAAACAATATCTCTGATTATTAAAAAAATTAATTGAATAAATAATTTACAGGGAATTGGTTTTTTTTTTCCATCAAATTAAAAATATCGTGCGAAATCGTGAATACGAGTTAATTAGACCGGAATTGTCGTGAATAAACGCAATTGCGCGTCACATCCTGATAAAGTTAATTTTTAAAAATTGAGTTTAAACAAGTGAACATATTAGACGCATGTATTGGTCAGGCTGTTGGTTAGTATTTGAATGAGATACTATTATTAGAGGATCCGAGGAAAATGTAAAGATAGATATGGTGAATAGCTAATGGTTTTGTGGAGGGGGGACAGACGTTTAATTAAAATGAGGAACAAGTCCCAATTCGCGTTGTGAAATGGACACTCCAGTGTGCGCCACAAACAGGGGTTAAACCGTGTGTTTCCATAAACTGGCCTCGAGGAAGCATTGTCGTACACGGTATAGTAACATACGTATACCATTTAAGCTTTTCTACCTCTACAGTCTGCGACCGCCTGTCGTTATTAACTGACCAGTCCGAATGAGACACCGGGGACGAGAGTATTCAATGGTCTCCAGGTTATATACGAAAGGATTGATGGAGCTGGGAGAATGGTGTCTGACTAGTTACTACTTCACTCCTTCTCTCTAGTCATTGAATTAATCTCGATGTTGTATTGGCGTATTATTCCCATATGGGTCCAGTAATTGAAATATTTTTAATAATAAATTATCACGATTGATTCTGATTTTTTTTTTTATTCATAACAAAATTGAGTTATGCTCCATTCAGATGAACAATCATCTACGATATCAAACCAGATTATATCCCCACCCCTAAATCAATTTTCATCCACCGAATATTTAAATTTTTTAATACCAACATTTCTCTAAAAAGTTTTCACTCTGCAGATAGTCAACTCATTTCCCCCTCTCTCCAGAAAACGTATCGTTCTCGCGGGACCGCAGTTGGAGCGCTCGTGACGCTCTCGACTCGAAAGAAGAGGGGAGGGGGAAAAAAAGACCAAGAACGTTGGAGGAAAAATTGCGAATGAAATTGAATCGAATCGGCTGCTGCCAGGAGTAAGTTTATACGACCGAGATAGGAGAGACGTTGGCGTGTCGACGGGCAATTCGTTCCAAGGATATAACCTGAAACATTGTAAGGTTGAAATTGGAGGGGGGGGGGGGGGTGAACTAGCCATACAAGGTGGCCCAGAGGCTCGCGCTAAACCAGAGTGCGCCACATGCGAAGGCGTAACTCGGTGAAAGATGTGTGTGCGCAAGAGGTTAGAGTCACGCTCGTCTCTGGGGGACGGAAACGGGACAACGCGAGCGTCAACCACCCGGGTGTGTTCGTCCCTTGAGGTTTATACTCTGAACCCCCCCCCCCCCCCCTCCTTACCCACCTGCTCAAGAGAACGTTGCGGGATCTAATTCGTAATTACATAAAATCTGACGTATTACACCCATGGGCTAATTATCCAATAGCCACCCCATATCCAAGCCATCGTATTCTGATTTTATCAGGTTACGTACTGAACTAGTGACCTTTATCATTGATTCAAACATTTGATAAAAATTATTTTTTTTACTCAATTTGTTGATTATAGGAGAGAAAAAAAATCATTCTCGTTTCGATATAGTCTAGTGGCTATGATATTCATCATATAATCCAATTTATATTCACCCCCCCCCCCCGCTCTCCTGAAGTGAGAAGAGTCAGTAGAGTCGTCGAGGGAAAAAGCCACGAACGATGAAAATGGGATTGAAAAAACCACCGGACTAATCTTCCAACAAACCCAGCCGTTATATTTTCACGCAAAACTCAACTATGCTTCATCTACACGTATATGTACCCGATGAGTTCAACTCGGGCTTGAGGAAAAAACATATCCATATTTTTTCATCCTCTTCAGGTATATACGTAACGCCCCATGGCCATTTAAATAAATGTTTAATCTCGCCCCCTTGTTTCTGTCGTTTGTATTTTATTTTTTATTTTTATTTTTTTTTTTTTGCCAGTCGAAATACGCGTTTGAGAGAAGGGTAGGAAATGGTGAGATATAGGATAAATAGGGATGAAGGAGGTGGTAGAGTGGGGAATATGAAAAAGAGGCGGGAAGAGGAAGAGAGAGAGAGGAAAAAAAAGGTCAAAAGCAGCCAAGTAAAAGAAGCAATTCGAGTCTGTGCAGCGTTGCGGTTTACCTTTTTTTACTCTCCTCTCTTACTCTGCCCATTTAACCTCTGCATTGCAAATTCCACCCCCTCTTTTTAGCTGGAGCAAGAGGGGGGGGGGGGTAAGACCCATGAGGAGTGGAGGAGGGGGACTGTTATTTTAACGAAATATCTTTAAACGGGTCGTAACAGGGGGAAGGGGGGCAGCCCCCTGCCGCACTACCATCACCGCCGCCAGCGACGCTCAACCTCTCTCACTCACTCTCTCGGTGATTCTCAATGCGCATTAGAGTGAGATGGTAAATATGGTATTCACGGGTAGAGGCAGAAGGCAGAGACTCCGGGGATACGAAATACTGGTATAAAACGGCCGCCGCGAGATGAAAGGATACCTAGTTACGGAATGAGGGCTTCCCCCGTTTAAGGGATTACCGGCTGCCCGTTATTCAAATGTATGCTAAATGCACGGGATGCACGATAGCCTTATCAAACTCCATCCTGTGAATAACCACCCCCCCCCCCAACCACCCCTTTACGCTTGCTACTGGGTTAGAGAGGTTAGTTCAGAGAATGAACAATTTTTATAAAAATATAAATTACCAGAGAAATTCTGTGAAATAAAAATGGCGGGAAAATTTGGTAAAATACTACGGAATGAGTGGAAATATTTCTATCAATTTTTGCAAACTAAATTTTCATTGAGCAAAAACTAAGGGGGAAAAAAAAGGCTGATGCAAAAAATAAAAATCGCTCATTAAGTAGCGAACGATTTAATGAAGATGACCTCATGAAGTACCACACCAAGTCGGAGTATTACCACGTCCCAACACTAAGCGGATTCTCACGGTAATAGCCATGGCCGCGAGTCAAGTGGCGTGAATTGTCGGCAATTGTTTCCGAAATCCCGCGCAGATGCCCCTGCACCAGTGAATGCGACAGAGAAACTTGCACAAAAAATGTTGATACAAGAGTGAAGTGGGACCAGAAAAAAAAAAATAGAACAAATGTTGCGAGAGAGGGAAAAAAAAGAGTGAGAGATAAGTGTAAAGGATGAATTGTCGCGCGTATTTCTCCAATGGACTGCATTTGATAAAACATTGCAACCGTGTACTAATCCTGATGTGTGAATCACTCGTCACAATTACGACAATTACCAACGGCCGAGTGCACTATCCACATTCATACCCACTCTGACGTTCCCACGCCCTCTACCCATTCGCACGCATTTGTCGCGCAAATCTTTATTCTTAAACTCTACAAACTCTTGATGAGAATAGCGGTGGGGGTGGATGGAGGAGGTTTAGAGTGCAATGAGTGTCATACTTGTGGACTCACACCCGGAACCTCTGTCCTCTCTTGCGCTGATTCATTCCTATCATTCTCGTGACTCTGAGAATCAACATTAATGGGTTAAAAGGAGATGCCTCTTGATTTTTTTTTTTTTTTAATTTCACATTGAAGATTTGAAAATTGTCTTTTACTCTTTATTTTCAATTTTTTTCATGATCAATTTGTCCTCATAAATCTTTAAATTCATCATTGATTTATTGATGATGTCACTGATGCAAATTATTATCTCATTAACAGAATTACTGAATTTATTATTTATGATAAAACTCATTTCCCCTCCCCTGATTTTACTAGGGTGAAATCATTGGTATAGAAATCAATTCTCAACCCCCTCTCCCAAGAGATTTGACATTTGACACCTTGTAAGCTCTTCCAGCAATACTGTTAGTGAATATATCTTTCCCTCTTCCCCCCTTCCACCAGTCGCCGATTGGTTGATTATGATCTCGCTAATCCCAGGGCCAACGAACATGCGGCCCTCGCACAAACCCAAGACCACCCCGGCGTGATTGCTGAGCTTTTGAGCAAATAATATGGCCCACACGAACTCACGAATATGGTCTGACTCTTTTTCTTCTTTTCAGTTCATTTGATTGAATAATTTTGTCAACTGACAATTTAATTGTAAAAATGATTCAATTGACAAGTTTTTTTTATCAAAAATTACAAATTCATTATTTAATATTTTTTTTTTTCAATAATTTAATTAATTAAATTTATTTTATGTTTTAAAATAATAATAAAAAAAATAATATAACAAATAAAAATTGTTTAAAAATAATATATAAAGATCAAAGTAACAAAAATAGTCACCATGAAACCACAATCAAAATGCTAATCGTCTCCAACAAGGTGTAAGTCGATAGAAATTGAATGTAAGGGTGTGAAGGGAGTACAGAATGAGTTTATTACCCAGTGTGAACGGTATCGCTCAAGAGCATTACCGTGGATTACGGGAGAATACTGGAATGGGGGAGGGATGTAGTTACGATAGAGACGAACGTACCACTGGATAAAAGAGAAGTAGTAAAAGGCAGTGTGTGGAGTGACAAGGAGAACCCCCCCCCCCCCCCCCCTCCACCCCGTTGGCATTGCAAGTCTTGACAAAACACTGGGGCGCTTACTGGGGTCTTCCGTAAATATTATTACTGTTGCCCCACCGGCAATTTCATTCGCCATATGTCGCTGTAGTCGTTGCTCTTTTACGGAATTTACTATTCTATTCATTTATACATTTATCGTGAATAATTCGCTCGCTAGACGATCAATTGACTCAGTAATACAAAAATATCATTTTACCACTTTTTCTAATTATGTAATTATCTAAGAACTGAGTGATTTTACAGGAAAATATCATAACACCATTTTTGTAGCTGACAAAATTTTACAAAAAAATGATCCTCTAACATTTTCTCCTAAAATCACTAATTATGGAGATAATTAAATTTGAAATTGACGAGTTTTTTTCAAATATTCTTTTGATTGAATTTTTTTTTTCTTCTCAAACCTACAACACAGATTTTCAATTAAAATATCCAATAAAAGACGCAGGTGGAGTCCCACAGCCGCCGGCACGTGTCTCACATTACATCCATTACACGGCCATTTTCAAGTGTACGATTAGCTACCCCATCCTGATTCAAAAATGCAAATTTTCCCCTCTTAAAAAAATGCTGGAAAAAAAATTGACAGTACAGTAACAGAGATGTTAAATATAAATTTCATTGTTGGAATATACTTTATCGAGAGAGATTTATCGTACGTGAAAAATCGAATGGGCGGTACTACAACACCCCCCCCCCCCCCTCTCCACACCCCAGCAAATTGTGTATCCGATGGACCTCGTCGAATGGAGACATTACGATCTACACATATAAAAACATGTGTGTACGTTTGAAAAACACGTGTATAAAACCTTGACTGTGTGAAAATGAGCAAGTGTTGAAAATCAGGTGGATTTATAATGCATAGGTCTGGTTTTTCGTTGACCCTAGTCCCCCATATGATACTTGGTTACACATATACATGGAGAATCAATTAGTTACAGTGTAGGATAAAAGGAGAAAAATAATTTTCCTTGGGTATTGTAATTGTATAGACAGAAGGACAAGGGGGGGGGGAAAAAAAAACGAAATTCAACTAAAAGTGAAAAAAAGTAAATGAAGCGAAAGAGTAAAATGGTTAACTCAGGAAGAGAGAGGTATTTGTCTCGGAGAGGTTAAAGTATCGAAATTGTCTGGAGCAAGTGGAATGAGACAGGGGAGGAGGGGGGGGGGGGTAGAAAAGGGGTGTAAAACAATTAGCGAGGCTAGCTGTCCTCATCCCTCGTATCGAGGGCTTGTCTACGCCCCGACTATTAGTATAATCGTTGACGGTAGAGAGGGGAGTGTCAACGCAACTCACTCCCTCCTGCCATTTTCTAACCCTCCCTGGGTCGCGTTAGTTCACTTTAATTCTTACCGAGTTAAAGCCACCGGTTCTATTCAACCCCCATAACCCTCAATATTCCACTTGTACTTAACTCCTTGCCTCTCACTTTCTCAATCCTCACCCTCTTTGGTATATTTAACTAGACTCGAGTGAGAAATTGTCACTTGTAAATTACTGTTTTTCATTATCGATGAGATCTCGTATTTTATTTTTTAATTTTTTTTTTTTTTTTATGGTTTAATATAAAAATTGATGAAAAAATATTTAAACCATATTTTTCTTGTGACGTCATAATGCTTTTCTCCAAAATTACCTATAATTTCTTGATTTTATATTGAGGGGTGGGGGGGGGGGGGGGGGGAGTTTAATAAAACCTCGAATAAAACAAAAAAAAAAAAATATTATCATCTCTTTTGATTTTTGATCCTCATAAATTTATTTGATATTCATGGATTTCCAGATGTTTCCATTAAGCGTAAAGTTGCCGAGCTGTAAGAATTGTAACGGCGAGGAGCGAACAATGGTCTCTTGGATACTGTGGCAGGTTGATCCTCTTTGAGTAATGTTGAAATCTGGGGGGTGTTCCTGGGAAAGTCCAGATGACCCCCGTTCTGGAGGAAGTGAACCCCTCGTATACGATCATATATAAATGCGTCGAGTATTTGTTACTCAATTGGCGAATAGTCTGTGAGGGGTATAGTTCTCCATTAAACTGCAATGGGACAATAATTGCGGTGTCATTAATATCGACATTGACTGATTTTCCTTTTTCCAGATGGAAATTACCTAGATTGCTGTGATGATCATTCTAGAGTCTCTCACTGACAACAATATGGCCGTCTAAATAGGTTACACAAGATGGCGGAATTGAGGTTATATAATATACCACAAGAGCTACATATGAAATTGAATCGTGCATTGGAAAGGAGCAACGAGTATGGGTAATGGAATATGTGATAATTTAGTATGCACAGTTTATTCGAATTTTATTGGTAACTCGGTTGTCACAGAGGTATCGTCCGGAGTAAGAGTTACGTCGAAAAGAGTCAACATCGGGGGGGGGGGGGGGGGGGGTAAGAAAGAGCTGGAGGATGAGACGTATAGGTTAGAGGAAAAGAAAAAAAAAAATGAAGAGGATGAGTGAGGGAGGGATGGAGGTTGTACCACATGGGGGGTGCCTCTTCGCTTTATCGGATCGGAGAGACGACGCCTCTTCTACCGTTTCCCGTTTCCCCGAGGGGACACTTCCGCCCGACCAATATCACCTCACTCCCGGCCGGTTCCAATATCTCTCCAAGCTCCCGACCGACCATGAATAAACTATTTTCGACTTTGAATATCTGAGCGATCCTTTTTTTTTTTCCATTCGCTTCTTGGAAAATGAGAGAGTCATCCGGGGATAGTGTTTTCTGGTGGCGTGAGGTTATGCAGAAATGCCCGACAGGGGGGAAGGAGGGGGGGAAGGTGACACTTTGAGGTAAATTTGAAGGAGAGATAAATTGAATGAGAAATGTCAAATTTTTTGTAAATTATTTTGAGGTTAGGTTATTGCGCGCGTAGCCAAGTGAAGACTCTCTCCGCCATGATGGATAACCTCGCTGATGATGATGAAATCAAGCCTCATGCAATAAGTGGCAGTCTCACGTAATTCATTGCCAGGGGGAGCCAAACATTAATATTCCAAGCTCAAGACTAACAAGTAGCATCGAGTGACAAATATCACTCAAGCCTCTACCCCTCTCGATTCTTCAACAATTAACGATGATCTGTGTTGACTGTAATTCCCTTAAAACCATGAAACATGTCTCGTGATACCTGAAAATAAAGGATCTCTCAAGATAATTCTTGTACTCCCCAGCATCATGATAAGATTCGTAATCCGACCCTCTGTCTCATGAAGATGTGCATTTGGTAGTGTTTTTTGTGGGTCCTTTTCATCCCTCTATGAGAAGGATAAAGGTACAAAATGGCATTTTGCGACAGCGGCAAGGTAGAGTGGAGAATCTAGCGATGATTCTGTAAAATACGCCAACCTAGCCAACCGCGAATATCCTTGATTAAACGGGAGAAAAAGCACTCCGCGGGCCTTTGGTTGGAGACTCTCTGTGTGTGCACACAGTACACACACTCACTTTATCTCCCTATTCCAACTATACTGTTTTATTTTTTTTTATTTTTGTAATAAAGTGGCATTTCAACTGCCATCCCTCGACGGTTGAATTTTCCCGCCCGAAATTGGATTGGTTAGACTTCGAGATGAAAAAAAAAATGAATAGAGGTTTTTTTTTTTTTTTTTTTCAAAAATACTCAGAGAAGTTATTTCATGAAATACAGACTGATATAAAGCAAAAAGAATTACTAAATCGAATAAGAATAATTAAATCCGTATGAGTTATCTGAAAAATTGATTAATCAAAATGACAAAAAAAAAATTTTCCAAGTCAGATAATTACATTTATATTATCCCAATGACAAACAGAAATATTAAAAATGTCATCAGAGTGACTCAACGAGTTTTGATTCAATCCCCCCCCCCCCGAATGTTCATGAAGAACCTGAAAGTGTAGGAATTAAGACGTGTCACGCCTGGATATTGTGCTCATTCGGACAAACAAGCCCTAAATACAACACAATACGCGGTCTCGATCGTTTTGTCGTTGTCAGAAGGGAGAATAAGGGATGAAGTAATACCCCCTTCTTCTCCCTTCAACACTGGGTTACGCAAGGGAGAACATGGGGGGAGGAGGGATAATCGTAGATGACGGCAATACGAAACAATGCACCTGGCATTTTCGGAGATGTGTGGCCCAAAAAAGGGTGTCGCGAGAGTAAATTTCAGAAGGGAGCCACGCACTGAATGTCACTGCGGTGATGTATTGCAAAAAGTCCATTCCCCTTCTCATACTAATGGGAATTCCTCAAATTTACGGTATGAAGATTTTTTTTTTAGTCTCGAATAATCATCGAAAACCTGAAAAAAATGAATTGATAATATATTTCTGAGGTAATTCCTCCTCAATTTAGAAATCAATTGATAATTTTTTTTAAATCATGATACTGAGATAAATCTTTCACCGTTTGGAGAAAAAGTGGAAATTTATAAATAGAAATTTGTGGAATCGAGTGATTAGTTATCGACTGTTGATAAATTACTATCAGTCAATTCTTGATCGTGTGTCAATAGACTTGCAAAATGATATGGAGAGTCCAGTGACGACAATGCAAGGTCACTTGCAGTTTTGCAGTCAGTGATTTCTGTGATGCTATTGGTGATACTCAGTTCAAGTACCTTCCTGTCAAATTCATTATGACGCAGAAATTGTATATTTTTAAACTTGCATTTCTCCTGAATCTAGTCAATTATCATTGGGTATCAGGATACTACCCTGTTGTAATTATCCATGGGGTGCTAACGGGTAGTGAGAGCATGGAGATGATTAGCAATCGAATTCAGGAGGTAAGTTACTAATTATCCAAAGTAAACAAAGGATACTATATGCATGTTCAGCTATCCCACTTCCTCCACTCTCTCTGCCAGCTAATTGATTTCTTAATGATTTCCCAATCCACATTTTTTTTCTTAACAAAATCAACTAATCAATAATCAATCATGAAACATCATCAAGTGATTCAAATTCATTACTTATATTAATTGTTGTCTTTACCTCGAAGATCCATCCAGGAACGGAGATATATAATACCCCGAGATACGCTGGATGGACCAGTTTAGAGCCTATGTGGCGTCAGATAGAGGAAATTGGTAGCGATGTGATGGCCATTGCTGCAGCATTTCCGGAAGGTATCAATCTCCTGGGTTACAGTCAAGGTGGATTGATAGCAAGAGCTATTCTCCAGAGATTTCCCGATCATAATGTCCGGAATTTTATTTCCTTGAGCTCACCACAAGCTGGACAGTACGGAAGTATGTTTTATCAAATTATCAATCAAAAAATTTTTTACATCAATTTATTTATCGCAATTTGACTTTATCCCATTTCAGCAAAATTTCTGCATTTATTCTTCCCTGATTTAGTCTGCGAAACGGCATATGAGTTATTCTACTCGAAAATGGGACAACATATTAGTGTTGGAAATTATTGGAACGATCCGTATCATCAAGTAAAACTATTCTCATTCTTCATAATTTCCCGGCAATTGATAATGATAATAATAATTCTTCCTTTTCTCCAGGAATTATATTTTCAATATAGTAAGTTTCTTCCACTCGTAAATGGTGAGGAGGAATCACTCAACAGTACTCAATTTAAAAACAGCCTCACCAAATTGAATCAAATGGTGCTGATTGGAGGTCCTGATGACGGAGTTATAACCCCCTGGCAGAGTAGTCAATTTGGTTATTTCGATAGTAACAATACTGTTCTAGATATGAAAGACAGACCGATCTACGAAACTGACGCCATCGGTCTAAAAACACTAGATAACGCCAAAAAACTCACAACTTACACGGTGCCAGGAATACCCCACTATATGTGGCATAAAAACGAAACAATTGTTGATTTGTATATTCTACCTCATTTAGATTAGCTCGTTAATTGATAACTAGTAAAATTGAATCGAAATTATGAATAATTCATCGAGGAACAAAAAGACTGATTGGCAGAGTTGGCCATGACGATTTGCTACTGAATATTTGGATTTTACTGCCAGTGAGAATGTTAAAAAAAGTCATCGCTTAGAACAAGGTAATTTTTTTTTTTCTATGTGAATAAGAAATAAATGAATTGGAATCTCGAGAATTTTATCATTTGTAAATTTTGTATTTTTATATTATTTCGAATAACATTCTAAACAATAACAAGATTTTGTTGCATGCAACCCTGGGGGCCTATTCTGGTTCGTGTTTTATGTACTAAACGAAAAGTTTTAGTTTCGGAGGTATTCTGGAGTTTTGGTTTTGGTTTTTTGAGGAAAGAACAAATCAAAATAAATAAATAGATAAATGTTAAGAGAAGTAAAATGCAGACCTCGCGATGTCACCAGGCGTGTATTTCCATTGGATTTATGAAATTGAAGTTGGAGAGAGAGAAAATACGTATTAATAATAATAATAATAATAATAACCAAAAGGAGAGTTGCGGTTAAGATCTATTTATTTATTTTGATCTGTTCTTTTCTCAAAAAACCAAAACCAAAACTCCAGAATACCTCCGAAACTAAAACTTTTTGTTTAGTACATAAAACACGAACCAGAATAGGCCTCCTGGAATTTATATTTTAAAAGATAAGAAATAGAAATACGTGGATAACGATTTTAAAAAATCAAACTTGTCTTACTCACTCACAACTATTATTAGATTTCCATATCAATTTTTATCTGTACATTAATTTTATTCTTCTTACCCCCTCCAAATGCATTTCCTATCCTTCCAAAATCGCCAACTTCATAGAGGTGATCGAGTTTATCAACAAGTTCCTTGAAACCACCAAGACCAGAAGCTTCAGGTCCTCTATTATCGCTAGAAATCCTACTATTAGCATCAGAAGCTCCATACGGATTGTCATCCTGAGCGATCGTCATAACTTCTTGTTGAATAATCAAAACATCAGCTTCAGGATTTTGATACTCAGATTTAGGAGTACTCTCACTCATTTGATTACCGTAATCACTGGGTGCTTCCATGCTAGTCAGCCATAATAGTTCATCGATCGCACCTGCATTATGATTACCATCGTCATGATCATCACTACTGACAACAGTTTGACCAATCATCTGTCCTGAAGTTGCCACGGTTTGCATATTTCCATCATCATCCTTCACTTGATAAACTCCATTGATTTCACTCGTCTGCAGACTTCCTCCTGAGGACCCGTCAGCAACTGTAACAATTTTATCCACCTGATTCCCTTGATACCTCTCCTGTACTTCACCCTTATCAAAAACTCCATGCAACTCATTGATTTCATTAGCTCCCATGGCAACCCCTCGTTCTCCATCATCAATCATCACTGATTCGCCAGCTTGATTGATCTTATGAATATCATCAATCCCATCAGGAGTCGAAATTCCAAACAACTCGTCGATATTATTCAAATCAAAGTTTGCAGATAGTTGTCCATCAGTGATTGTGAGTGAATGATCAGTTCCGTTTCCTTCGTAACCCCCAACACTGCCATCTTGATCTTTGAAACCATAGAAATTGTTAATATCATTAGTCTTCAAGGAAACACCAATGTCTCCATCTTTTACGTTAATTTTATGTGCAGTCTCATCAATTTCAATAATTTCTTGGTTTCCATCCCAATCCATTGAATTGTACAATCCATTTGTCTTGTCAACACCGATGGACGCTTGAAGGCCTTCATTATTAATTTCAATCGTATTCTGATTTTCATCTATAGCAAGAGATTCACTGACTTTATCAGTAAAACCATGACCAGTTATGCTGGATTGCTTAGTGTCGTGCTCAACACCTTGTCCATTCCTCACGAGATTGCGTTTTTCGCCTTCGTCAATAGTGTAGAAGGATGTTACATCATCAGGTGTACCTGAAAGATTACAAATGATAAACAATTTTAATGCACAGATTGATATTCATTCAAAATAAAAATAAAAAACTGAATTCTGATCTGTGACCCACCTGCCAAATACGTCAGTTTCGCCTTGCTGTTTCCAGTAACTTCGAGACTGTCTTGATCTTCAATCGCATGGAGGTCATGGCTCTCAACTGTGAGGAAAGTTTGATCAAAGCCACTAGGATCCGATATCTGTTCTTCTACATTAGATATGCTGATCCCAACCATCTCTTTGTCTCCCTTGGAATAATCCTCTGCGAAGACTGCGTTCATCTCGTCTTTCAGGTACAAGTCTTTCGCTCCGTTGACATCTTGAGCTTGAGCGTAATCATGTACCTTATTCAGTTGAGCCACTTTACGTTCGTCGGCTTGTTTAGATGCATAGGTCTCTTCCAGTTCGTCGATAACTTCGTTAGCTGATGCAGATGTTTTCGTCGTGGAAATCTGATTGATTTGATTCATGATTGCGTTCGGCCCAAGAGAGACAACGGTCTTGTCGGTATTGGACACTGTATGGGTCTCTTCAACCTCTGGACTAGGGGTGGACAAAGTGTAAATCAGGAGAGGAGGACTGATGCCTTTATTACTGAAGTCTGAGTCACCAGTTGATGGATTCTTGGACACTTGATCATGTTGAGGAATCACTGCAGCTGATGAGAGTGCAGTAATCGTGAAGATGGTGTACAGAATTTGTAAGTACATTTTCGCGAATTTCTTATACTGGTTTTATTAGGAGATACTTCTTCCAATACTTGGGCAGAACTAGGTATACGTGGATAGTTCTGTATTATCGTGCAATGTCGATAGCTGTTGATAATGAGTCAGTTCACGTAACTGTTATCATAATTGGTCTAGAGTTGACCATCAGGGATAACAAAAGTGCTGCGCAATTGTAGCAATGTTGAGTTTGTAGAATTAAGTATAAAATTTTAGAAGCATTCAATTTGTGTCATAATTTCCAGAAATTTCATAAAATAATCAATAAAAATCATTCAATCTTATTTATTGATATTTAAGTAAAACATTTTTTAACATTCCTCATCATTTATGAATACCTCCTACACAATATTTTCTCCACCTGTGAATTTAGTAATTAACTCCAGCATCCACACCGGATGATCTTTGATAACCAATTCCCCAGAATTTTTCACCACCACTTCCACCAATTTTCCAGCAATTTTAACATTCCCTGCCAGGTCTCCACTCACTCTCCATGGCTTTCCACTAGCAACTCTGAGATCACCCTTACCAGCCCAATCTAGCTTCATCAAAGACCTCTCAAACTCACTGGCAGATGCCAGCGTATCCATTTCCCCATTGACAATCAGAACCCTGTAATTCTCCAGCAAAATTGTGAACACATTTCCAAGGGATTGAGTCATATCGACTTCCAAGAACTTTTTAACTCTTTCAGAATTAACGACAAAGGTTCGATTGCCCACATGAATCGCATGTTTTATTTCTTCATTCTCCATGAACTTTGAAAGAATCTCTGAATCGTCTTCTTTAGTATTTCCTGTCGTTACCCTATCAGGGAAAGGATTTGATACAAATTCAGTAGTGTCACTAATCAGTGAAAATATTTCATTCAAGTCGATTGAACTAGGTCTCTCTAACAAGTTCTGAATTTTCCTTTCGTAATTGAGAAATGGTTTCATGATTTCGAAATCAAGGAAATTGTACTCATGACTCTGCACAGTCTGCACAGGTGTTGCTAAATGAAGTACTGGATTTAGACTGCCACTGAAAATAGCCAAACCCTTCAAATTTATTACATCATCCATAGTTGGATTCATCGCGTGGATAGCGTAGGATAAAGCTGTTGCGTATTTTCCACCAAATGATTCACCAGCTATGTACAGATCATTGGTTTTTAACTCAGGGAACATTTGAAAGAATTGAATCAGAGCTTGATAGAGGTAGATCCCTACTGACAGCTGATTGTCTGCATAACCATTATCATGATCAGTAAAACTTTAACCGGTTCCCACTGGGTTGTCTATGTAAAGCATATTCAGGGGTTCAGTCCAGGAATTTTTACGATTCTCAAGGGTTTCGTCCTTTTTGATGACGAAAGGACCGTTCTCGGAGAAGAGACCGAGGAGGGAACTCTCGCCTGGACCTCCTTGGAGCCAGATGACAATTGGAGCTGTTTTTGAAATTATCTGAAGAAAAAAAAAATCATAGATTTTATTGAACGAAAAATTTATTAAAATCAATTTTCATTTTGTTATTCACCTGAGCTGGAAAAAACCAGAAGAATAAGTTGGAATTATACTCCTTATTGACAGTAAAAAATCCACTGTAGCTGATAATATCCCTAAGGCCTTCATATTCAACGATTGATTTTCTTCTCGCCTCATCGATGTTTCCACTCTCGATCAGCGGAGTTAAGAACAGGGGAAGATCATAGTTCTCCTTCTCAACCTCTTGATGATCATTTTCAGATGTGATATCGAGATTGTATCCACTGTAATAAACAGTTGCAATAAGAGATGATAGTACGAGACTCGTAAGTATGGTGAAACCCATTTTAACAACAATAGTCAACTGAGACTTTTGTTTTGCGTATTCAAGCCTCGTATTTCACGGGAATACCACCAGCGAATTGATAAGAAATTGTCGAGTTATCGAGGAATTTTCTTGAAGGTGAAATATGACGGTATTTCTTCGTCGACGGTTCATATATAACATGAAATATTTTTAGAAAAAATGAAAATTGTAGAAATTATTATAGTTCAAAAATAATGAAAGTAGTGAAACTTTTTATTATTTAATCTTTTATTCCTTTCAAATATTGTGTTATACAAAATCTCATTAATAATAATTGTTTTTAAGGCTTCAAAAATATTTATACATCAAGTAAATTGAGCTATACTTATTTATACTCGCGAATCAATTGAAATAATCAAAATATAGTGTTTGTTTATAGTTTGATAATGTTAGTCACTGATTGAAGAATTTCGTTGTAGTACATAAAAAAAAAAAATCCACAAAGACGTCTAGAATTTCTTTCCCCTCGTGAACCTACTAATCAAATCTAAGGCCCATTTGGGCTGATCACTGGGTACCATATGCCCAGCGTTTCTCACAAGGACCTCAATAAGATTTCCAGCAGTTTTGGAATACCCAGCAATCTCCCCATCGACCATCCACGGTTTCCTCACAGCTTTCTTGTACTCTGCAGCGCCAGGCCACTTCAGGTTCATCAAATAATTCTCAGTAAGTGGATATGCCACAATGATATCCAGCTGTCCATTATAAATGAGCACACTATAGTACTGCGCAAGTATCGCCACCTTGTCAGCCTCTGACTTGGTGACGTCACTCTTGAGATGACTCTCAACTTCATTAGCTTCTACATGAAAGCTACAGTTGCCTACATGAATAGCTTTCCTTACATCCACCCTCTGAATCCACTTCGCCATCCAGTCAGATTCTTCACCATCTTTAGTTTTCAAATAATTGAAATAGAAATTAAAACCAGTCAAATTCTGAAATAGACTAGGAGGTGCATTCAAATCCCCATTAATCAACTGATTAAAGACCTCAAAAGCTTCATCATATTTGCTCTGATTGATAAAGTCAACACCTCGTTTTTGGTAAATGCGAAACTGATCTCGTCCGTTGAAATCAATCAGGCCGAGTTGATAAAGATAATCTCCATAGTTGAACTGATTAATTGGATCGGTTAAGCCATTGCCAATGGCTAGACCCTTGAAGTTTATCTTCACTGGAGATTTCTTCGTGTGAATGGCGTATGAAACAGCTGGAACGTACTTGCCAGCATAGGATTCACCAGTGACAAAGAAATCGTTGGCCTGAAGTTCAGGAAAGAGTTGGAAGAATTGGATGAGAGCTGTATGCAGATTGTCTCCAACTTGAGTCTCGTTGGTGGAGAAGCCTTCAGGATGATCTGTGAAGCTGTAACCAGTGCCCACTGGGTTGTCTATGTAGAGGAGATTGTGGGACATACTCCAGGTATATTTTCGTGACGCTAGGGTCAAATTCTTGGTGACCATGAAGGGACCGTTTTCAGTGAAGAGACCAAAGAGGGATGTTGCTCCTGGACCTCCCTGCAGCCAAAGAACTACTGGAGCTGTTTTTGGATTCATCTGGAATTTATTGGAGAGGATTTCATTTCACAGTATGTCAAATAAATTTCATTACTTTATATAAATTTAAAGAAAATGAAGAATTCATTTGAATAAATCTTAATACCTGAGCAGGGAAGAACCAGAAGAACATATTAGAGTTAAATTTCTTATCAACAGTCAAATATCCAGCATAACTTCCAACATCGTTCATCTCTTTATGTTGAACAGTAGCGACTTTTCTCGCCTCATCAATCTTCCCACTTTCGATATACGGTGTAAGGAATAATGGATTTCCAGCATCTTCACCAGCCCCAAGAGGATGACTTTTCAGCTTTGGATAAAGATTTGTAAACGCCTGAGTATTTTCTCCAGCGTAAAGTATCAAAAATGCTCCAAACAATGCACTGAAGTTCCAATCCATGTTTAAAATGTTCGGAAAATTTGTCAACTGTAGATCCAGTCTTGAACGCAACTGTTTGACTGTTGTTCATGAGAAATACGCATTAACCGCTGATAAAATTCTCAAACTATTTATATCAAATTACAACCAACAGACACTTGTTCAGATTACGCCCATCCGGAGTGAGTGTGCATATAGTGCAATGTACACAACGTGGATTCTGATGTTTGAGTAGTTTTTTTTTGCTTTGTCAGCGGATGACAGCATCAGCTGTTGCTTGAAGTTTGTACTGGCAGTCGGCAAAAATGGGACCGTGGCTCAGAGGATTTTTGAAATTTATTACTCATGTGGAAGAAAAGAGTTTTACAAAATTTGAAGAATTACAAAGACAAAGTTTAAGAAATTAAGATTAAAATTGATGATGATACAAAGTTGTGGGTCATATTGACTCCTAAATGCATGTTCAAAATGTAAATAGATAATTTCATAGAGATGTTCGTGCATCAATAGTTGAATATCTTAATTCCTCAATTCTGTTACTATGAACCGTGAAAAATCACTGGATATCAATTTGAGCCCGATAAAACCCCCATATCCTGGCTTTCCCTTGTAATATAATCCAGCCCCAGATAACGGTATTGGAAGGTGCGTAACGATATCCCGAGCATCCAAGAATGGCACCGTAGTTTGTCCAAAATCTTTGTCGTTATCACTTGGTTGGAACTGGATATAACTGTAACCCTCAACCTCGACATTTTCCACTGTCTTAGTTGGAATATCCGGATGTTCAAGGTTTATTCTCTTTCTGGAATGAATTTAAAATTATTTTAAGAGTCGTTATTGCGGGACAAATATTTCTCGCTCGGGTGATAAATGCGAGGTAAATGTACCTAGTTGTGTCATCTTCATTAAAAATCCAGTTGTTCCATGTTTCCAATGACAGTTTTCGCGTTGTTGAATTCCATGCGGTGAGTCTTATGCCGAAATTCAAGCGTCCATAGTGAGATCCAAATTTAACTCCTGTGAATTAATTTTCATTCTATGGTATAAATTCAGTTGTGAGCTCGTGAAACAGGAATAAATCATGTCAACATTAGAACATGTGAGGTTTTGACATAACTCGAAATTGAGGAAAGATAATGAAAATTCCATAAAAACCTCCTTTTGCATATATCACCAACTTAAAAAGGTAAGTTAAAAAAAAAATGATTTGAAGTCAAATTGAGCTATTCTGATTTATCACTGCTGAATTCTGATCCAGTAATTGCAAATTTATACCTGTCAATAGATATGGGTCTGTGAAAAAAGGACGATGGTTACGAGTATAGTTCCGAATATGTTGACGAACGAATTCATCCTGAGTACTTATTGTATCCAAATTGACAAAGCTTTGAGACGGATAACTGAGTCTGAAGGAATCCTCGGAAGAGGCAGTCTCATCAAGAGTATTCACAGGAACCCAGTTTCGAGATTTCACCTCACTGTTATGATTCAATTCCCCCTCCTGAATTTGAATGTAAATCGTGCGATTTATTTTTCTCAGTCTCATTCCAGTTATTACCCTAGAAATTTGTTGAATTGACAGGAGAAAATTCAAAAACTAGAATATTTAAAACTATAAAAACACACCTGTTCTGTCTTATATTCGAAGTGACTTCTCTCAAGCTGAAAGTTCGAATTGTCTCTGGATCGTCGTGGTCATCACAGACACATGTACACACATCGCACCTAATGTCACCGTAAAAGCTCCTAATCTCTAGATCAAAGTTATGCTTGCGACAAGTGGAAGGATATGGCGCCCCAGACCCGAAGGTACCTCCGTAACGTCTGGTACTGTACTTCTCCTGTGGAATGCAATGTATGGATGACAATTAATAATGACTATGAATCAAGACTTTCTACTGCTCATTTTTCTCACCGCAGGACAGAATCTCGGCTGCTCTTCAACGTGGCAATGCGACATAGTGCCACGGCACACGTCTCGTCCGTGCGAAGGGACACCGCTATGATTATGAAACTTATGAGGTCCTTCGTAATCATCACAGTTATACCGCCAACTATCTTTGGTACGCAAATTTGCTTCGTTAACTAGGACTTGACTAACGAACCACTCCAATTGGATATAAGACGCTAGAATAACAGTTAATTAACTCAGGGTAAATCATCCGATGGTTAAACAGAGAAA
Organism: Coelinius sp. EB29; assembly: GCA_035578325.1. Taxonomy (NCBI): domain Eukaryota; kingdom Metazoa; phylum Arthropoda; class Insecta; order Hymenoptera; family Braconidae; genus Coelinius; species Coelinius sp. EB29. Next base: position 4,701,183 of record JAOZGT010000009.1, on the reverse strand, counting down.
ATTCAATAATAACGATATAACATTATGCACAGTAAATTAATCTTCAAACCTGTTGTGTCGTCTGCTGATAACCAGTCAAGTTTTATAGCTCTTTGTGCATTTCTGATAGCATGAAGAGCAGATGCAGAGAGGATAAGCGCGTGTCTAACAAATTTCTTTGAAATTGATTCAATTACTTTTTTAGTCATATTTGAACCGTCATATTGATATATTTCTGCAGCATAACCTTTGAGAAGATTGAAAGCGATAATGAGATATGCGAAGTAAATCTCCCCACTGCTTGAATATCCAATTGAGATGAGACCTGTTCCATTTCGCTGAAGACAAAATTTTGCAGTTGTTCATAGGAAAATATTTTTCTTGAATTCAAAAGATTATTATGAATGACGAAATATTATTATCCATCATTGTTATTTGCTCAATATTATAAACTTACCGGCAATGAATGATTTCTTGTAATCTGACGGAAGAAGCACGTTGATGGATTATCACAACTCTCGTGGATGTCGCGATATAAACTATCTGTGGCGACAAATGTTTTCGGGATTGCCTTACTGCGATTGGGTGAAAACACATTCTCATACTCTAAGTCAATGTCACACAGATAACCGTAGATTTTGTTAATCGGTTTTTCAGGGTTTTTGTGGGCATCGTCAATATCTGATTGTAACTGTGTCTTTAATGTATGAGCATCAACCGAAAGTCTTCTACTACCAATGGAAAACCTATTCAATGTATTCAACGCACTAGATCCATAGATACCCAGTAGTAGCATTAGGTTGCTAGAATTGGTTTTGATTAATCCACGTAATAAGTGAGCCTCCATTATCTCTCGCCATAAGGAGTTTATCTGGTAACGTAAGTGGTGCTTGTTTTCTCGATTTTTTAGGATATTGTATCCTCTATTGAGGATATCAGAATAAGGATTTTTTAGGATATTGTATCCTCTATTGAGGATATCAGAATAAGGATTTTTTAGGATATTGTATCCCCCTTGCGTTTGACAATTGCAGAAGAAAATAATGAATATGGAAATTGATGATAATAGGAACTTGCAGGTCATCTTTACTGTTTGTTAACACTGACTTCTGAACTCATGAACAACTGACACGTACACCTGAATCACAAGAAGCAGATATTTGTGAAAACCGAAATCTTAACTAGTTACAGACAGAAGTCGGAGGGAGAAAATGTAGGTAGTGGGGAAGGGGACATGAAAATTCCACTAAAGAAAGGGGAAGAGAAGTAGACAAAGAAAGTTATTTGGGAAAACCGAGATCTTAGTTAGTCACAGACAGAAGTCGGAAGAAGAAAATGTAGATAGAGGGAAAGGGGACAATTTCATTAGTTTTTGAGGATGGGGAAATCCCAGAACATGGATAGTGATAGGAAGTTACTAGCAATAGTAGTAGAAAGAACGATGAAGTAATAAACCAGTTAAAGGTGCAGCATTTAGGAATAGTTTTCTTTAATGGAAATGAGGATTATAGAATGTCTAGACAGTTTTCATTAACGAAATTTTTATAACCCTTTCGAGAAATCGTAGCAACGTTTTTAGTTCAAGAGGCGCCAAGAGATAATATAAATATGGAGACATTTTTTCCCCCAAAACGCAACAGAGTATTAAACAAAAGGAATACAATAGAAAAATGACAGGCAGGGATATGAAGTATGGCGAGATGGGAGTGGAAATTTTTTTAATACATATATAGAAATACATACATAGAATTCCTTAATTTCGTGTATCGGCGCGCAACAGTTCACTTGAGAATCTATAAACATTCATTCCAATGAAAATGCCATATATCTAGGGAACAGTGGTTGTAAAAATCTGAATAACATCATTGAGGGAAAATTGGGAAAAATGATTTTATTACGTGGATAGTAATGTAAGTTGCAACAATATTGAAAACCAACTGATGATTATTTCTACACTAATACTTTTTCATGGAGAGAAGAATATAGTAAAACACTCGAAAGAATTCAACCTTCAAGTTCTCCATGCTCTTCAGAATCTTCATTGGAGAGGATTTCATTTTACAGTATGTCAAAGAAATTTCATTACTTTATATAAATTTGAAAAAAATGAAGAATTCATTTGAATGAATCTTAATACCTGAGCCGGGAAGAACCAGAAGAACATATAAGAATTAAATTTCTTATCAACAGTCAAATATCCAGCATAACTTCCAACATCGTTCATCTCTTTATGTTAAACAGTAGCGACTTTTCTCGCCTCATCAATCTTCCCACTTTCGATATACGGTGTAAGGAATAATGGGTTTCCAGCATCTTCACCAACCCCAAGAGGATGACTTTTCAGCTTTGGATAAAGATTTGTGAACGCCTGAGTATTTTCTCCAGCGTAAAGTATCAAAAATGCTCCAAACAATGCACTGAAGTTCCAATCCATGTTTGAAATGTTCGGAAAATTTGTCAACTGTAAATCGAGTCTTGAATGCAACTGTTTGACTATTGTTCATGAGGAATGCGCATTAACCGCTGATAAAATTCTCAAACTATTTATATCAAATTACAACCAACAGACACTTGTTCAGATTACGCCCATCCGGAGTGAGTGTGCATAGTGAAATGTACACAACGTGGATTCTGATGTTAGAGCAGTTTCTTTTGCTTTGTCACCGTGGCTCAGAAGATTTTTGAAATTTATTACTCATGTGGAAGAAAAGAGTTTTACAAAATTTGAAGAATTACAAAGACAAAGTTTAAGAAATTAAGATTAAAATTGATGATGATACAAATTTGTGGGTCATATTGACTCCTAAATGCATGTTCAAAATGTAAATAGATAATTTCATAGAGATGTTCGTGCATCAATAGTTGAATATCTTAATTCCTCAATTCTGTTACTATGAACCGTGAAAAATCACTGGATATCAATTTGAGCCCGATAAAACCCCCATATCCCGGCTTTCCCTTGTAATATAATCCAGCCCCAGATAACGGTATTGGAAGGTGCGTAACGATATCTCGAGCATCCAAGAATGGCACCGTAGTTTGTCCAAAATCTTTGTCGTTATCACTCGGTTGGAACTGGATATAGTTGTAACCCTCAACCTCGACATTTTCCACTGTCTTAGTTGGAATATCCGGATGTTCAAGGTCTATTCTCTTTCTGGAATTAATTTAAAATTATTATAAGAGTCGTTATTACGAGACAAATGTTTCTCGCTCGGGTGATAAATGCGAGGTAAATGTACCTAGTTGTGTTATCTTTATTAAAAATCCAGTTGTTCCATGTTTCCAATGACAGTTTTCGCGTTGTTGAATTCCATGCGGTGAGTCTTATGCCGAAATTCAAGCGTCCATCGTGAGTTCCAAATTTAACTCCTGTGAATTAATTTTCATTCTATAGTATAAATTTAGTTGTGAGCTCGTGAAACAGGAATAAATCATGTCAACATTAGAACATGCGAGGTTTTGACATATCTCGGAATTAAGGAAAGATAATGAAAATTCCATAAAAACCTCCTTTTGCATATATCACCAACTTAAAAAGGTAAGTTAAAAAAAAAATGATTTGAAGTCAAATTGAGCTATTCTGATTTATCACTGCTGAATTCTGATCCAGTAATTGCAAATTTATACCTGTCAATAGATATGGGTCTGTGAAAAAAGGACGATGGTTACGAGTATAGTTCCGAATATGTTGACGAACGAATTCATCCTGAGTACTTATTGTATCCAAATTGACAAAGCTTTGAGACGGATAACTGAGTCTGAAGGAATCCTCGGAAGAGGCAGTCTCATCAAGAGTATTCACAGGAACCCAGTTTCGAGATTTCACCTCACTGTTATGATTCAATTCCCCCTCCTGAATTTGAATGTAAATCGTGCGATTTATTTTTCTCAGTCTCACTCCAGTTATTACCCTAGAAATTTGTTGAATTGACAGGAGAAAATTCAAAAACTAGAATATTTAAAACTATAAAAACACACCTGTTCTGTCTTATATTCGAAGTGACTTCTCTCAAGCTGAAAGTTCGAATTGTCTCTGGATCGTCGTGGTCATCACAGACACATGTACACACATCGCACCTAATGTCACCGTAAAAGCTCCTAATCTCTAGATCAAAGTTATGCTTGCGACAAGTGGAAGGATATGGCGCCCCAGACCCGAAGGTACCTCCGTAACGTCTGGTACTGTACTTCTCCTGTGGAATGCAATGTATGGATGACAATTAATAATGACTATGAATCAAGACTTTCTACTGCTTATTTTTCTCACCGCAGGACAGAATCTCGGCTGCTCTTCAACGTGGCAATGCGACATAGTGCCACGGCACATGTCTCGTCCGTGCGAAGGGACACCGCTATGATTATGAAACTTATGAGGTCCTTCGTAATCATCACAGTTATACCGCCAACTATCTTTGGTACGCAAATTTGCTTCGTTAACTAGGACTTGACTAACGAACCACTCCAATTGGATATAAGACGCTAGAATAACAGTTAATTAACTCAGGGTAAATCATCCGATGGTTAAACAGAGAAAATTCAATAATAACGATATAACATTATGCACAGTAAATTAATCTTCAAACCTGTTGTGTCGTCTGCTGATAACCAGTCAAGTTTTATAGCTCTTTGTGCATTTCTGATAGCATGAAGAGCAGATGCAGAGAGGATAAGCGCGTGTCTAACAAATTTCTTTGAAATTGATTCAATTACTTTTTTAGTCATATTTGAACCGTCATATTGATATATTTCTGCAGCATAACCTTTGAGAAGATTGAAAGCGATAATGAGATATGCGAAGTAAATCTCCCCACTGCTTGAATATCCAATTGAGATGAGACCTGTTCCATTTCGCTGAAGACAAAATTTTGCAGTTGTTCATAGGAAAATATTTTTCTTGAATTCAAAAGATTATTATGAATGACGAAATATTATTATCCATCATTATTATTTACTCAATATTATAAACTTACCGGCAATAAATGATTTCTTGTAATCTGACGGAAGAAGCACGTTGATGGATTATCACAACTCTCGTGGATGTCGCGATATAAACTATCTGTGGCGACAAATGTTTTCGGGATTGCCTTACTGCGATTGGGTAAAAACACATTCTCATACTCTAAGTCAATGTCACACAGATAACCGTAGATTTCGTTAATCGGTTTGTCAGCGTTTTTGTGGACATCGCCAATATTTGATAGCAACTGTGTCCATAATTTAAGATATTCACCCGGACCTTGTCTACTACCAATGGAATACCTATTCAATGTATTCAACGCACTAGATCCATGGATACCCAATATTAGCATTAAGTCGCAAAGATTCAATCCGATTAATCCTTCAGATGAGTGAGCCACCATTATCTCTTGCCATAAGGAGTTTATCTGGTCACATACGTGGTTCTTGCTTTCTCGATTTTTTAGGATATTGTATCCTCTATTGAGGATATCAGAATAAGGATTTTTTAGGATATTGTATCCCCCTTGCGTTTGACAATTGCAGAAGAGAAGAATAAATATGAAAATTGATGATAATAGAAACTTGAGGGTCATCTTTACTGTTTGTTAGCACTGACTTCTGAACTCATGAACAACTGACACGTACACCTGAATCTCAAGAAGCAGATATTTGTGAAAACCGAGATCTTAACTAGTCACGGACAGAAGTGGGAGGAAGATAATGTAGGTAGAGGGAAAGGGAACATGAAAATTCCAGTAAAGAAAGGGGAAGAGGAGTAGACGAAGGAAGTTATTTGGAAAAACCAAGATCTTAATTAGTCACGGACAGAAATGGGAGGAAGAAAATGTAGGTAGTAGGGAAGGGGACAATTTCATTAGCTTTTGAGGATGGGGAAATCCCAGAACATGGATAGTGATAGGAAATTACTAGCAATAGTGGTAGAGAGAACGATGAAGTAATAAACCAGTTAAAGATGCAGCATTTAGGAATAGAATCTTTTGATGGAAATGAGGATTATAGAATATGTCTAGACAGTTTTCATTAATGAAATTTTTATAACCCTTTCGAGAAATCGTAGCAACGTTTTTAGTTCAAGAGGCGCCAAAAGATAATATAAATATGGAACCAGGAGAGATATTTTTTCCCCCAAAACGCAACAGAGTATTAAACAAAAGGAATACAATGGAAAAATGACAGGCAGGAATATGAAGTATGGCGAGATGGGAGTGGACATTTTTTTATAGAATCAATACAAATATAGAAATACATACATATAATTCCTCAATTTCATGTATCGGCACGCAATAGTTCACTTGAGAATCTATAAACGTTCATTCCAATGAAAATTCCATATATCTAGGGTATGGTGGTTGTAAAAATCTGAATAACTTCATTGAGGGAAGATTGGGAAAAATTATTTATTACGTGGATAGTATATGTTAGTTGCAACAATATTGAAAAACAACTGATGATTATTTCTAGACTAATACTATTTCATGTAGAAAAGAATATAGTAAAGCACTCGAAAGAATTCAATCTTCAAGTTGTCCATGCTCTTCAGAATCTTCATTAATGTATCGATAACTGAATTTGAAAATAGCACCAAAGAAACTTAAATAAAGTTACGACCGCGACAATTCCGTAGCTACAAACTCTGAAAAATCAAAAGACATCAATTTGAGTCCAATGAAACCACCGTAGCCCTTCTGCCCCTTATAATACAATCCAGCTCCTGACAATGGTATGGGAGGCTCTGCAACAACATCTTGCTTATCCAAGAATGGTACTGTAGTCTGGCCAAAATCTTTTCTATTATCAGTAGGCTGAAACTTGACGTATTGATTATGACTCCTGACCTCAATATTCAGCGCCGGACCATGAATAGAAATATCAGGCTGTTCTAGTTCAATCTCATAAGTGCTGTAATCAATTCCAGAATCAATATTAAAATTAAATCATCAGTTATATTGCCTTATTCATCATCAAACTTACCCGCCCCGTAGCTCTGAATATACCCAGCCATCCCAATCATCCGTCAGAACTAATCTTCCTGTTGTTGGATTCACAGCAGTCAGTCTGACGCCAAGAATCAATTGAGATGACGCATTGCCTCTTGCTAGTCTAATCCCTGAATTTGAAATTTCCATTGAATAAATACTTCTAATCAAACAACAATTCCTAACTTACCTGTCAGTACACGCGGATATTTAGCATTTCTTGGACTCTGCTCCAGGATAACTCTACGCACATACTCATCACCAGTGCTCAGAGTATCTAAACTGACACTTCTCTCGAATAGATAACGCATTGTAAAATAATCAGTACTGTTGCCATCATCAGGCTCATGAGCGCCAAAAGTCTCCACATTTAACCATCGCCTACTGGAGACATCGATGCCACCTCGACCAAGCAGTTGTCCCTCCTGAATCGCAATATAAATAATTCCTCCAATTTCATGAAATCTCAGCCCAGTTATGACCCTGAAATATTCAAATTACATTCCAAAGAATGAAAGAAACATGGTAAGAATACTTAGAATGAACATACTGACATATTGGCTTCTACATTTGATGTAACGGGTCGTAAACTGAATCTCCGAACAGTGTATGGATTTTTGAAGTCATCACAGAGGCATGTGCAGACGTCGCATCTATCAAAAGCTCCTCCTGGGACCGCGTAAATTTCATCAGTTTCATGTGCTCTGTTGAGACAGTGAGAATAATTCTCCCAGTTCTTAGTGAATCCTCTGATTGCTGAGTAGCGTCTGTATGTGTTTGGGTCCTGCAAAGTCATATATGTAACAAGAGAATTTGTAATGTTTATTGAATTAATTATATTACCGCAGGACAAACATGTCCGAGTGATTGCCAGTAGCATCTGTGGATCACACCATTACACACGTCATTTCCTTTGGAGGGAACATTCCCATATCTCCAGTATTCTGTGATCCTGTAATCATCACATGTCTTCCAGCAAGAGGCGTCTTTATTCAAATTTGCTTCGTTTACAATGATTTGTTCAACGAACCACTTTAAACGAATGTAAGTTATATCTGAAAAAGAGAAGAGAAATTTTCCATCATTTGAATCAATTCAATTTGATGAATTGAATAGATCATGATAATTCTCTCACCTTCGATATGTTCATCTGGATCCAGGGGCGTTATATCCCTCGGTGCAATTCTCAAAACAGAATTAGTCATTCTTCCGAGATCAGAAGCGCGCAGAGCAAATTCTGTCTGCAATTTTTCAATCTCCATGTCCTGTCTGGCTCGTGAACTGTGACGTCGTATGCGTACCATCTCTTCGGCGTAATTTTTCAGGAGAGCAATAGCTAACTTCAGGTATGAGAGGTAAACTTCTTGATGAATGGATCTAGTTGGATGAAATGGTATCTTCTCACGAATCTAAATATAATAATTTTTGTAATCAAAGAAGAATAAAAGATAATTGATCAATGATTACCAGTTTTGACTCATTCCCTGCAACTTGATAGAAGAAGCAACCTGATGCGTTAGTGAGGTCATCGCATCCACTGGTTATGGATTTATAAAAATTATTGACGGATTCCCTCCATCGACGATTTTGGACTTCTCTATCTTCGATTGATCTTCTATAATTGTCATTGATGTTCTCAATTTGTGAATTAATCTCGTGAATTTTATCGGTGAACTGATTTATGAGTTTACATTGCTCTCTGCCTTCCTTTGGCACTATCTCGTTAATTACCAAGTCCATATAATTTTTACACAACTCTTGGAGCTGTTGGGGATCTCCATAGATGTGCAATAAATTATAGAGAGACAAATTCTGAGGGGAATATCTGTCGTAGTTTTCTATCTGATTGTAGAAGAATGTTATGCTCAAGTTTACATCAAATGCACTCCCATAGCCAAGAATGTTGAAGCCTTGATTGATGATATCAGGGTAGTAAATTTGCGTCTGACCATTGCAAGATGATGACAAGAATAACAATACTTGTGTTAAATAAAACAAGTGTTTCATCTTGATTGTATACTAGGACGATCCGCTTGCTTCACTTGCCTGTGAAAGACTGATGAAACTGACGGATATAAGTAACACGGAAGTACTAGATGGAGATGTTGGAAATTTGGAGATGAGTGGAGAAAGATTAGAGGGCAGCGGCTGTCTTATCAGCAAATCTTAGGGCTATCTCAACATGCGTAGGAGTATTGTAGACTCATTTATTTACTCAGTGACCTGTTTTACTTCACAGGGTCATGACGGTTTTTAATAGTGAATAGAGATTATGATAACTAATTATGTACTGATTCTACTCTTGGACTGATAAGTATGAATGAATATCAAAGGGAGATTATGGAATTATTGGGAAAGTGTAGGAAGTTGTTGGAGATTAGATGAGTCACAGACTTCTTATCAGTAATGCATTTGGGAAGGCGTCATTTCCAGTCATCAAAACATGCGTGAATATTTCCAAAGAGACTTGTTTCCTGCTCCAGAAGGCTAATCATATTTCTGTTTTACGATAACTTCCTCATCACGAGTCATAATTTTGATAATTTCTTTATTTTCTATGAAAATCTTACAGCAAAAACACAATTTGAATACAATTTGTAATAAATTCTTAAAAATAATCATACAGACAATTCCGTAGCTACGAATTCTGAGAGATTAAAAGATATCAATTTGAGTCCAATGAAACCACCAAAGCCCCACTCCCCTCTGTAGTACAATCCAGCTCCAGATAATGGTAAAGGAGGATCCGCTACAACATCTTGACTATCCAAGAATGGTACCGTAGTCTGGCCGAAATCTTTTCTATTATCACTCGGCTGAAACTTGACATAGTTTCCATCACCCCTGACCTCAGCGTTCACCTCCAGACTGTGAGTGGGAACATCAGGCTCTTCTAATATGATTTCGTGAGTCCTGTAATCCATTCCATAATTAATATCAATGCTAAAATAGTCAACTTGACTCAATAATAAATGAACTTACCCGGCTTTAAACTTGGGATAGACCCAGCCATCCCAAGGATCATTCTGAATTAGCACCTCATTTGTGAGATCGACAGCAGTGAATCTAGCCCCGAGAACCAATTGCATCGCATTGTTCCTTGCTAATCTGACACCTGAATAGAAACAGTCATTCACGTTCTGATCTTCAATGTAAAACATTCGTTGGCATACCTGTCAATACACGAGGATACTTCACAGTCCCTGGACTCTGCTCCAAGATGATCTCCCGAACATCATCATCATCAGCTCTCACAGTATTTAAATATACACTCCTCTCAGATGGATATCGCAGCGTATAATAATCATCTCTGTTTGATCTGATCTCATTGGGATGAAAATTCTGCACGGCGACCCATCGTTGAGATTCAAAATCAATGACCCCGAGTCTCAGTAATCGTGCCTGCTGGATCTGAAGGTAAATCACATCCCCTAATTGCCTGAATCTTATCCCAGTTATGACCCTGAAATGATCCAATTCAATCAGATAGAAATCTTCTGACTTCTATAGATCATTAAGTACTCACATATTGTACTGAATATCCGATGTGACATTCTGCAGACTGAAAGTTCTAACAGTCTCTCGATTCTTAAAGTCATCACAGATACACGTGCATACATCACATCTATTGAGGGGACCTGATTCAACGTAATAAATGCCATCAGTGTGCCTACTTCTGTCTCTGCAGAGTGACTGATTAACGAGTGAAGGTTTATCCCAATTTATAGTGACTGCTTTGATCGCTCCGTAACGTCTAGAAGTTTTCACTGCCTACAATTGTCAAAACAATCATGCATATGAATATTTCCTATTCAATTTCTCATTAACTATCATTTTACCGCAGGACAGAGATCTCCCAGTGGCTGCCAATAGCATTGATGAATCGTTCCATGACACACATCATTACCTCCAGCTGGAACATCCCCATACTTCCAAAACTCTGTCCTGTCATAATCATCGCATGTCTTCCAACAAGAAGCACCTTCATTCAAGTTCGCTTCGTTGACGATTATCTGTTCGGCAAACCACTTCATGCGAATATAGTTCTCTCCTATAAATGATTGATCAAATTTGATAACATGAATTATTAAAATCTAATGAACGGCAATGACTGATGCAGATGATTTACAAACCTTCAGAATATACCAGTGGATCCGCACTCATAATATCCCGCATTGCAATCTTCAGTGCAGAGAGTGTCAATCTTGCAATATTGGCAGCTTGCAGGACAAAGATTGTCTGCAGCTTTCCAATCCTCGTATCCATTGTAGGATTAAAACTGTCTCGTCTTATCATAGCAGCTTCTTGGGCGTAAGCTTTGAGAAGAGCAAGAGTTATCTTCAAGTAAGATAGATAAACTTCTTGATGAATTGATCTCGTAGTGTGAAACGGCTTCTTTCCTCGAATCTAAACAATATCAGTGATTTTTTAATTGAAGAGTAAAGAATTTGGGTAATTGATACATACAATATTAAATCCATTTCCTGCAATTTCATGAAAGAAACAGCTTGACGTATTTGTGGCATTTCCACAACCAGTCACAACGAACTTGTAGAAATCATCAGCCGATTTTTCTCGATACTTATTCCAACCTCTATTAGAATCTCTTATCAAGCCTTTGTAATTCAAGTCAATTCTATCGATTTTAGCATTAATCTCGTCAATTTGCTTCTGAAAATCTCGAACTAGTCTGCAGTGCTCTCTACCCGTTTCCATCAGGAGAATACCGTCAATGAGGACACCTTCATAATTTTGACAGTTTTTTAAGAGATTCTCGGGCTCGCCGTAGATTCGTAGCAGGCGAGCCAAACTGAAAGGCTCAACAGGATCTCCATCGTAGTCACGAATTTGTCGATAGAGGAGATTCAGTGTTGTCGTTAGATCGAAACGATTGCCACGGCTCAAAATGTTAAAACCCTCGTTGATAAGATTTGGGTAATATGCTTGTCCCTGGCAATCGGTAATGACAGACAAGGATATTATCACTGACATTAGGGATATTATGATTTTTATGGTCATGTTGACTGTCTTTTTAAACGATTTGGCTTCTCCACTTGACTGCGAATGACTAACGGGTATCAGGGAGGAAGAAATAGCTGATGGAAATGATTGGAAAGCGAGTGGGAGGAGATTTTTATGGGGCACACATTTTTATTATCAGCTATGAATTCGGGAAGAGGTCGTTTCGGGCTATCACGAGATGAGTGGGAGTGATAGTGACTGAAATGTTGACACAGTGACCTGTTTACTACTCCACGAGATTAACCATGTTTTTTTTTTTTAATTGTTAGATTACCGTAACAACTTTTTTATTAATCAGGAAGTTTATGATTTTGTGATTTCTCGTAATTTGTGAAAAGAGCATCTGAATGATTTCCAAATTATGTTTCCAGTTTTCCTTCAGTATTTTCTTTTTTTAGAAGAAATATTGATGTTAAATTTATGCTCATAATTCACATGAATTGAATTATTGATGGTAGAATTGATGAGATGGGGGTGGAAAGTTATTAATTATGTAAAACGTTGAAAACTGAATATGAAAGTTTCATGAGCTGGAATAATTTTGAAAATGTCAGTCAAGAATGAAATACTTTGATAAATAATTATTGAATCACTCACGTGGTTGAAGGAATCTATGGATAATGTGATGATGTATCCAGTGGTAAAATGTACGGGTTTTTGACTCCTCTGCATTATTAATATCAGACTTTTCTTTGTTGACACACCCAAATCCGGCCAATTCATGTTGAATATAGCATCACTGACTCTCGAGCTCTGGAATAAAATCATTGATCATCATCACTGGAGAATAATTGAGGATAATTAATTTGATTATTACCTGTAGAGTGATTTGATGACCGGAATAACATGGCATAAATACTTGGGAAATCATGCATATGAGGTACAGAATAACTGATATCAAAGCTGGATGAAATGCATTAACTTGGGACAATTTCAAGACACTCAAGCAAATTATCACTGAACTCAATGAGTATTGAAGGAAAATCATTGTTCCAAATATTTCGTTATTTTTCTTTGTTAATCTGCAATTAAAAAAAATTATAATTAAGAAAATGAGTTGATGAGTTAATTAATATTAAGTCTAAGAATTTTATAATTTTTTATTTTACGGATATCTCTGTAATTAGTGGGTTGAGAGGAAAATGTCAAAAGACATTTTTTGTAAATAATTTTATAAACTACAAAAAATATTTTACGATATTTTTCTCTAAAGTCAGTAATTTCAGAGATATTGGCAAAGAATGAGAATAAAATGATTCGAGATTTCATTACGAAATTGATTCATCAAAAAAAAAATTCATTTACACAACTGGAATATTTGTAGATGATGCTGTACACATTCCGCCAGTTTCTTCGCCTCAAATCTCTGCCTAAAATCATCATGAGGAAAATCCAGGGCCGATTTATCCTTCACTCGATCCACAATTTTTGGTAGCAATTGAAAACGATGGTCGAGAATAGTGAATTGAGCGCAAGTCAGTATCATTATTCCAGGCGCCACGGTATCGTAAGCTGCGTGCATACATGCGTCAAATCCATGGGCAATGACCTGGTGCATGTAAGCTGCCCAAAATCTAGCGGGCGTGGAATAGTTGAAGGGCAGCCAGGCACGATAATACAATTGTTGTCTCGGTACGTCACGGAAGAAACTGACGGTTGTTAATGCAGTTATTGTACATACATACAGTCCAATATAATAAATATTTAGAATCCTAAAACCGATAAATCTATTATTAATCAATAAATATAATTAATTGCATCAATTAAGAAGTGAAAAGTTAATGTGCAGACTATTCTGTAAATATCTCCAAAACTGTTGTATTTAGAGAAAAATGTCAAAAGACCTTTTTTGTAGCTGTCAAAATTCTCTACAAAAAAGGTTTCTTGACAAATGTTCACAAACCGATCCACTCCGAAGATATTCGCAAAAAAAAATCCATCACTGAATAAAAAAAACTAAATGGAAAATTTGAAAATTGATAATTCTACGAATATCTCCAAAACTATCAAGTTTAAACGAAAATGTCAAAAGACAATTTTTGTAGCTGTTTAAATTCCCCACAAAAAAGGTCTCTTACTAAAATCTCGTAAACCCCTTCACTCCAAAGATACTCACGATTGAATCGACAACTTACTTTATACTCCTCGAGAAATGTCGTAAAATCGCTTTTTCTTCATCATCCTGAGGCTTAAACGGATAACCACTCAACGATTCTTCAATCTTGATAATTCTGCTCCTAATATAGAGGCAATGGGCAGCTTTGACACCCGCTCCAATCGTTGATAACAGTATAAACGTATTGTTAATAAAATGTTTCAAATTTTTATAAGTTAATAAAAGGTCAATCACTTGAGAAAGAGTATTTGTGTAAACAATAATAATCATAATGACAGTGTAACAATGATAAAGTTTTTTTTTCCATCCTGGAGACCAGCCCACTGGAAGCCAAACACCCCAAAGTCCTAAAACCGTAAAACTGTAAGGAAGCATTATTGAACTTATCCTCAGTCTTACGCAATATAATACCGACTGTATCTCTCTACTCCACTGATAACGACCACTCTCCTCTACTAACTCACCATTTGAATAATTAAATTCACGAGAGGTAAAAAAAAACGTCATTTCCCCATTTTTAACCCTCGCAGTCTCCACGGAAGCCTTCGGGGACATTTTTTCTTTTTCTTATCATTTAATAATTTAAATTCTGGAAATACGAATTCCGCCTAGAGGCAATTGAATTATTCAACGATGAGTGGCTGCAGTTTTTCCCGTCATTATTTATTCCAAAAATTATCCATGGTATTTATGAGTAATATGCCTTTTATAGAATCATACGGGGGAGAAAAAAAATTGAGGGGATTTTTATTGAGAGTGAATCGATTGGAAATAGAAATTTCCGGGAATTATTTATATGAATTTTCAATAATATTTTAAATATCGTACATTTTATTAGATTGTAATAAAATGAGTTTATTCATCCAGAATGAACATTATTAATGTCAAATAAATGGATGTAAACAAAAATTATTCTCAATACATTTCGAATTATCTGGCGCCTCACATTCCCCAGTATAGTGGGGATGGATTCAATATGGCGTCCATGTGGAAGCGCACAAGTGTGGCGGGGGTGGACGCAATATCATGTGAATTAGTGCATTAGTGTTAATAAACCCAGTGAACTGTAATCCGTATTTACTCATTATAATCTCACTAATGAAATCCTCAAAACAATTCAATTCCTCCAAAGTCAATAACTCGTAGCAATATTCCCTCATAAACCCCTCCACAATGTTGTGATTGTTGTACTTGAAATCTACAGAATCCATAAATACTCTCTTCTCCCCAAGAATTGCATCTCCCTCAGTGAGACATTTATTTTTACATCAATCTGAATAATTATTTATAGCCCAACACCAGTGAAAACTAGTAAAATCATCTTAACCATCAACTTTTCAAGTGTTTGAGTGAATCAGTGTCAATAAATTCTCTTCATTCCCATCTCCAGGATACAACAGCCATAAAAATGGGTTTACCCTGTGACTGGCAGATATCAAAGCAAAAAGTCTCCCAACGTGGCCGTTATCTTCTCGAAACTGGTCAATGGTCAGACTGTAAATTCATCGTTGGTCAAGAGCCCCAACAGCAGATTCTCGAGGGCCACAAACTCTTTCTCGCCATGTCTAGTCCAGTATTCGAGGCCATGTTCTACGGTAGCATGGCTGAGAAAACTGATCCCATACCCATCAGAGATGTACAGCCAGAAGCCTTCAAAACTCTCCTAGAGTATATCTACACTGACAAAGTGGATCTTGGATCATTTGAGCTTGCCTGTGAGCTCTGTTACTGCGCTAAAAAATACATGCTACCTTTTTTAGTAGAAGAGTGCACTAAATTCCTCTGGTCTGATCTATCACCCAATAAAGCCTGTCGAGCTTACGAATTTGCAAAGCTTTTTGAAGAGCCTGTGTTGATGGAAAAGTGTCTCTCCATTATTTGTACAAAGACTAATGAAATTCTTAATGAAGCCAGTTGGGATGAGGTTGAAGTGGGAACTATTGTGACGATTTTTGAGCAGGATGAGCTCCAAATTGACTCTGAACTCGAGTTGTTTATGGCTATCGAGAGATGGGCCAAAGCTGAGTGTGTCAGAAAGTCGTTGAATCCTACTGATCCTAAAGCACTGAGATCTGTCACTGGGAATGCATTGACAAAGATAAGATTTCTGACATTGACTCCACAGCAGTTTGCTGATGGTCCTGGGAGATCTCTGTTGTTCTCTGAGACAGAGGCTTTTTATATTCTTATGAATATATCGTCGAAACAGGCGAGCAATGACATGCCTGAAGGATTTTCAACGAATCCCATTGCAAGGAAGAAACCCAGACCCACTCAGGGACCATTGAATATTCGTTTGTCCAAATTTAATGTACCTAGAAATCTGGAGTTTACTTCGTTATTATCGACGAATAATTGGCAGAATTATCCTAGTTTAGGGTTTCCCTCAACATCGTTGAGCCATTCACCTTATATGGTGGGTGCTGAGCCAGAGAGAATTGATCATTCTTCTTGGATGAGTTTACATACTGACGGAGGTACCACCAGGAAGGAGCCCTCCAGGGACGGAGCAAGTCCTAATCCTTCAGCTCTGATTGAGGGTGGATTCAGGGATGGACCCAAGTATTATTGTCTCAGGTCTATGGGACAACAGACTGATTGTCTTAATTCAGGGGTCCTCGACTGCTCTGTTACCTTCAGTGTGGATAAGAATATTTGTGTTATTGGAGTTCAAGTACCTACACAAGTAGCTTGTGAGGTAAATATTTGAGGGATTATTGGTCTAGAATGGAGGGAGATTTGGCATAGATTTTTTTTTTTATGGGTTTGATACTTTTCAGGGAAATCCAGTGCCTAGAACAGCTGATGGTACTTATACAGAAATTCTGTATGCACATTTATTGGATTCTGATGGATCTCGATTAACTTACACTCATTTTACGACAAAAGCCAAGACTGGAACACTTGTGGAGATATCGTTTAATCGGCCTGTGTTTATTCAGAAGAATAAGGTATTTGGGAATATTTTCGGAGCGAAGGGGTTTTAAAAAATTTATCAAGAGACCTTTTTTATTGGAAATTTCAAGGTCAAGAAAAAATGTCTTTTGACATTTTTCGCTAAATCCACTCGTTACAAAGATATTCATGAAATAATTGAATTTGTACGTGAAATACGAGTTTAATTGACGTTTAAAAAAAATTTCTTCAGGTTTATCGAGTTGGTGTTGTCTACAACAAGGCTGGATGGTACCCAATGGGTGATTGCGTTCAAAGAATGACATGTGATACAGTATTCTTCACATTCGGAGTTGGAAATAATGCAGACAGCGTAAGGGACGGTCTTATACGTTCCATCGTCTTCACTTATCACTGAAAAATAATTCGGAAAAATATAATCTAGATCATTAATACCATTTGACCATTGTGATATGATACAGACCTAATTTCAATCATCCCACATAATCAGTAATTGAATTATCAATTTTTTTCATGAAAACAATCAACTCTGCTGTAAATTGATGAAAAAAGAAGATGGAAAATTCTTCATAAATTATTGTAAATTCAAGTGTATAAATGAACTGCGACAAATTCATGTTTATAAAAATATTTATCATACGTCCATTATTCTACTTAAGAAATTAAAAAATTTAAGCACAAATTAATAATTAATTGACATCGAATTGATTGAAAAAAAAAAAAATTATTAAAATTATTTATAAAGTGAGTCTCCCATTTCTTACTATTCGAGACTATTTAATTGATCATAAATCATCAATTATTGCAATAAATAATTGTAAATTGTTTTTATATAATTAAAAAAAAAAAAATACTACTCTGGAGACTCCAAAAGATTCATAGATTTTAAAAAGTACATCATTAAATTTCATTCGTTCATTGTTTTAATGTAAATTTCTATAAAAATAAAGTGGAAATAACGAGACTAAATCATAATTCATTTTGATCTATGACGTAATATGTAAATCAAGTATCATAAACTCACTGGAATTTTCAAAAAAAAAAAAACCGATGCACAAATTTTATTCAATAATTAGTAAAATGATATGTATAAACGAGAAAAGAATTATTAAAAAATATATAGATGTATGTCATGAAAATTGTTCAGTGCTTACAACAGTGTGCCGCCTTACTCCTAAATATCACTTAAATATTTTACTTTGCAATCATTTTCCCCCAAATATTACTGAATCCACCGTAACTATTGAAAAATGTTACGGTGGATCCTTTTTTGTTGAGAAAATCATCAGCTACAAATAAGGTCTTTTTTAATATTTCGATATCTCCTTTAGATGCAAAGATATCCATCAAAAACTAAACTCATTACCAAAATATCTCCTGTCACCACTTGGCAATAATCCTCACGTTTTATGAACAATAAAATCCCAAGTATCAGTCCACCTCAACTTCATAACATCCTTAGCAGTGAGTGGAGTCATTCCATAGCTCAAAACCACAAATTTTCTAAAAACATAAACAATAGCCCCGACCCAAATAACAATAATCAGTCTCACAAAACCCCCAACAAATTTCCATGTAAAATACTCCTCAATAACCCAATAAATATGATCAATAATGGCCGCAGTGAGCATGACCTTAAACACAAAAGCATGTAAATAATGATGTAAAAATAGTGTTCTCTCCACAAAGAAAAATGGAAGATAATGCATAGCATAACCAGCTAGTAACACCTCGCCAAATCCAGTAAATCTTCTCCACTCATCCTCCCTCACATCGAAGCACTTTCTCCTCCTTCTCATCAGATAAATTCCCAACAAAGCCGAATAAATTCCCACAGAAATAGTTCCCGAATACCATACCACAATATTTCCAAGTAGATGAACCTGAGCATTGCTATCGCTGGCAACCCAATAAGCTATACCCCTAGTCATAAGAGGCCACTCAACAGGTCCACTGGCATACATATGGCTATTTTGATTCTCCTGACCTCCAAACAACATTTTAATCTGCAGCTCGATAAATTTTTGCCAAAAGCTCAACTTGGTAGCCTTCAGAGGTATCATCTCAGCATTCAAAAGCTCCCTCTCCCTCTGCTTCTGGTCCTCACTTTTAGTATATCTGTGCTCCTCAACATTCCATACAGCATCAGCCTGCTCAATAATCCTCTCTGCCACCACTTCATGCTGATTGAAACCCCAATCAGGCAACTGTCTTCCACTAAATTTCAGTGCATACTCAGTACCCACATGTACCAGTCTCACTTGACTCTGAATAGCATACCAAACATCTCCAGATTGATCTTTATTGACAATCTCAATTCTCCATAGATTCTGGGCTGGCATAGAAACATTATAATCAACGTAACAAGAGACTTCCTGACTCTGGGGTGTCATTGGAGCTGCTACGTCATGAGAGTTTAGTGCTCTGCTTGTTATTCCATGTACAAGTTGAATGACATCTCCATGTTTCAGAGGAACAATTGGCCTAGTAACTACCAAGTCAGTGATATCAGGTCTTTTAACGATCCACCAGTTATTGACATCCTTGAATGAGTAACAGGTGACCTGCTGTTGATGAGAACTGCCTCTTCCATCAGGATATCTCAGTGGATAAACTGCATTGTGACTGTGCAACCAGCAAGCTCTACCAAAAGTATGTCTCAAAGTTATTTGAGAGCCATGAGTCACTTCCAGTGGTTGACCTTTCGTTATACTTGCTAAACCACCTTCTAAACTCGCTTGAAAGGCAGACGTCATCACTGCATCGTGTGGTCCAGCTCTCGTTAGGACTGATAAATGAATATAAAATACTCCCAAGTAGATTGTGGTGAAAGCCAGAATGATAACTAGGATTCTAGAGAGCAGATGAAGCCAGAGAACAGTGTTAGAGAGAGTTTTTCTAGCTAGGAGGGTCCAGTAGTCCTTGGTGATGATCATGAGGGCTAGTATTAGTGAATAAACACCCACGTATTTGACGCAGAGGGCACAGGTCAAACTTGAGATTGATAATGTCAACCACATCCACCAAGAGAGTTTTTTTGGATTGTCCATGATTTTTCGGAATTTTAGAACACAGAGGAGACCGAATAGGGAGAATTCAATTAAAATACTCTCCATCAGGATGAAACGAGATTGAGTGAGGAATGCATTGTCCAGGAGGAGCATTAAACCAGCTATTGCGGCACTCCAGGGCCTCATACCTAGTTCCAGGGCTAAATGATAGACTGTGGGGAGAATCAAGCTTCCAAAGACTGCTGGAACGATCCTCAGGGAGAAGAGGGGAATAGTGTCTGAGTAAGGGCTTCCTATTCTGTCAAACTTGAAGTCTCCATCGAAACCAGATAAGTAGGCCACTGCTGCGATTAGTTGTTTTCCCAGGGGTGGATGAGAATCGAAGAAGAAGGTGCGTTTCATGTAGAGGCCAACGTATTTACCGTAGTGGAGCTCATCGAAGACGATACTCCTGGGCTCTTCCAGTCTGTAGAGTCGAGTGAGGATCCCTGTGAGGAGCAGCAGGAGGGCGACCACGTCGAATTCGAGGGAGATTATTATTCGTCTTGGGGAGAAGACTTTGGGAGGCTGGAGATGAGAGTCGATTTTTCCATTCTCTGGTACCTAGAGGGGTTGATTCATGATTTGAAACTTTTCAATTGAGTTGTAAATGAGTAAAATCTTGTAATATCTTGGAATTGGTGGGAGCTAGAGAAATTTTTAAAAATACATTTTTTGTAGAAAAAAATGAGAGCTACAAAAAAGGACTCTAGACAAATTTTGATATCACCTCTAGATTCAGAGATATTCATTAAAAATTGAATATAGAATTGAGTGAATGTACCTACCTTAGTCTCCACACATGTGCCCTTGACATCTTCATCAAACTCAAACTCCTTGAGCTCTTTAATCATTGATTTAGCCATCTGGACCCTAGTTTTTCTGTTTCTCACCTCCATTGTCTCACTCCTGCTGAACTCATCAAGATCCAAGTGTCTCAAATCATCCACAATGAATATTAATAACAATATTTAATCACCAATGCTGTTAAAATACTCCCAGGAAGAACAAGAACAGTTATTCCAGCTGACAAAGAGAGGGGGAGATGTTCCCCAATCAGCTCGAATCATTTGAGAGGCACAGGAGAGAAATTTCAGGCATAACGGTACCATTAGAACGTTCACATCACGTATTAGAGAGCTCAAAAAGCATAAAAATCCATCGAAATTCCATGAAAAATAATTTCACCAGTGAAACAATGGAAACGAGACAATTGAAGACCTATTACAATGTCAATTGTTGGTTATCTGTTTATATCAGCGAGTATTTATTAGTTGAAATTAGTACTTTTAGTACAGGGTTACGCCACTGATGATACGCCATCAGTGACCAGAAGGCTGACTGAACGGGATTAGCACAGAAGAGCGCAGACATCCCACATGCAATCGGCAAATCATCGTTTTAGGTTACTCAATTTACTTGAACATAAACAATAACACGAGATGTATAACAAGTGGTTGAATCATGTTGTGATATTAATAATTGTGTATGTAATAGCAATAAATAATTCAGAATCGAAAGTTATTGGTAATAATGATCAGTTAGAGGAGCTGGAGCCCAGTAATGGATTGTACAATGCAAGTGATGATGTTGTGGTGCTTAATTCTACAAACTTGAAGAGTACCATTAGCAATGGCAAGACAGCGTGGTTTGTGGAATTTTATAACAGCTGGTGTGGACACTGTCTAAGATTTGCACCTACGTGGAAGACATTTGCTAAGAGTGTTATTGGTAAATTGAGTTAAATCAATTGAATTTAATTGAATTCAATGGATGATTGAGGATTGTTATAGATGTTATTAAATATCATTATGTTGACTCGTTGCAGGATGGAATGATATTGTCACAGTGGCAGCTATCGACTGCTCAAATTATGATAATAATCCCCTCTGTCGTGATTATGAAATTATGAAATATCCGACGATTAAGTATTTCTCAATTGGTGATAGGGGAATTGGGGTTGAGGTTGTGAGAAATTTGACTGATGAGGGAGTGATGCAGGGGATTATTGAGAAATTGCAGAAGGATCAGCAGGATGGAAAGGGTGGAAATTGGCCGAATATTGCACCTTACAGGTTTTTTAATTCAATATTTAATTTAATCTCAGTTATTTTTTTTTTTATTAGTTTTCAATTATCTCCAGAAAAAAAAATTTCTATAAATTTTTTCTTATCTCCATTAGATTCAGAGATATCAAGTTCTTAGTAAACTAATCGTTTTAGTACTTAATTACTAGATTATTCCTATTAGTTGACGGTTTCTAATGAATTTACAGAAGTAATAACTCAGAGGATTGGGAAAAAGCCCTCCGAGCTTCATCCGTTAAATACCACATTTTGCTCTTCGAAGAGAACAACTCATTCTTAGGTACCCAAGTGATTTTAGACCTTCACACATTAAAAAACCTTCTGATCCGTCGAGTTACAAGGGACAACGCGCCGCTCTATGGGGCGTACGGAATCACAAAATTCCCCTCTCTGATGGTATTTGACAGAGATAATAAAACCCTTCAGGTTAAATTGAGACTGCCAGAGCCCTCGAGAGAAGGTGTAAACAAAGTTATAAAGGATTTTATGAAGTCTAAGGGACTGATCTCAGAGCCTAATAGACCCACAACACCTGATGTCCTCGTATCAATCGATGTCAATAAGGCTCAACCAGAAATCAAATATTCTGGCTCTAAAGCACCAGTTAAAGATGTTTTATATCAAGCAGACTTGGAGAACGCATTACGTTATTCTCTGGAGCAAGAAATTCCTCTGAAGAAGATAATCAAGGGAGAACAATTGGAAGCACTCAAGGATTATCTCAAAGTCATCTCCAAGTATTTTCCCCTCAAACGAGGCAACCCTGGATATTTATCAAAGTTGTATGAAATTGTGTCTGAACGTCCCAGTATCACTGGTGAAAATTTCAAGGGTCTTGTCATGCTGCATCAGCAGGAAACTGTACCAGTGTTCACTGAGAATAGAGAATGGATTGGGTGCCGTGGAAGTTCTCCACAATTTCGTAAATATCCTTGTGGACTTTGGACACTCTTTCATACTCTCACTGTCAATCATGCCGAGTCCTTTGAGGATGAGGAGATTGGAAGTAGATCTGTGGGGATGGTGCTCAAGGCCATGTATGGGTATATTAAGAATTTCTTTGGTTGTGGTGAGTGTGCTGAGCATTTTGTGAAAATGGCAAGGGATAAGGATTTATTTAATGTAGAAACTGTTGATAATACAATTTTGTGGCTCTGGAGGGCACATAATGAGGTGAACCAACGGCTCTCTGGTGATCCAACTGAGGATCCAGAGTTTCCCAAGGTGCAGTATCCGAGAGCTGAACATTGTGGGAATTGTAGGCATTCTGATGGATCTTGGAATGCTAGGGAGGTGCTTAATTACTTGAAAGGGAAGTATGGGTTCTCTGGGATTCATTATGGCATGAGAGATGGGGCCAGGGAGGAGGAAGTCGTCAGACCTCGCAGGGAACCTCTTGCTGCTCATAGATATATTAATGCTCAGAGGAAAATTGGGTGGGATTTTACTTTTTTTGATATTAGTATTTTAGTGGTTCTTTATGTGGCTTCTGCAGCTATTCTTGTACTGGTTTGTGTACAGTTTGCTGTTAAGAAGTCGATGAGAAGGAAAATGTTTATTCATAGTCTATTGGGGAAGGTATGAGTGGATTGATTGAGGATTGTTTGGAAGTTATGGAAATTTTAATTCTCAAAAATTGTCGATTATCTCTTGAATGAGTGGGTTTAGAGAAAAATGTCAGAAGATATTTTTTTTAGGAAATTTTGTCAGCTATAAAAAAGATCTCTTGACTTTTTTCTCTAAAATCACTTGTTTAGGAAATAATTGGGTCTGAATACGTAACGAGTTGAGCAAATCACCTCTCTCTTCTTCTTGTTTTAATTTATGAATAACCAAATATGTCTCAGAGGTTGTGACCAAAAAAAAATCATACCATTGACTGTTCCATAGTCGATGCATTCAGCCAATTGAGTGGCACTTGCTAAACAAATTTTCATTCAATCAACTGATAATTTGTGAATGTATATACCTATGACATTAAAAAAAAAAAAACTGTACATACTGAACATTGAAAATTTTTGAAATATATTTCTCGATGTCCCCCGTCCTTCGACATCGCTTTTAACATTTATATGATGATGATATTATTAATAAACAATTTTAAATTAAATCAAAAAAAAATTTGATTATTCAATTCCAAAAAAACCATTCGAATTAAATCGAAAAATAAGTGAACATGAAATTACCGATTGTATCGTGTTTTTTCATGTCAAAATAAAACGTGTGGTTTGTTTATTTCTCCATCAGTCCCTTCAAATTCCAGTGCACGAGAACAATCAATCAACTCTCGCAAAGAAATCACGAAACATTATAAACTAATGAGTGGAAGAAATAAAGAAAACCCTAGAAATCAGAAAAAAGTTGACGTTTCCGGTTATCGATCAAGTGCGAGGTCAATAGGCCGTGTTTAAATATAACTCTTAGACCCTAGAAATTAAAGGAAATAACTTGGAAACTCAAACCCAACGTCCTAATTCCTTCAGTAATCCAAAGTTGAATCAACTTCTTCAAGATATGAAAGGGGTGAAAAAAAATTGTTTTGAGAGTTTATTCGCCTAGATTCATTCACGATCAGTGAGGTCGAGGGTTTTTTGGAGGGAGGAGGGTGCCTGGTACGCTTCTCGTAAGCTATATATCCCCCCAATCCACTCCCCTGCTGTCTCTTAAATTTCATTTCTTCACTGGTGACTCTGCGCCTGCGGAATTCCGTTGAATTCAACGTTCACACACTAACAATTGGCAAATGTCAGGGGGTTTTATCGTATATACTTACCAGCAGTGCTTCCAGTTTGGGCATGAGCCTGACAACATCGTGTACCTGAGTCTAACTCCATCGTGTTCATAGTTTAATCTCTATTTTGGAATTAATTAATTTGAAAAAAATGAGAATTTTCCGTCTCCTGAGGAATTATCAATGATATGTTTAATTCAAAGGGGTGGTATATTGTGAGGGGAGCTTCAACAGGTTGTTCATGGACATTATTATTGTTGTGACTGAGATTTTGGGTGGATGGGATCATCGAGAGGAGTGAGATGTCCTGAAGGCTTGAGGTGGACACGTGCTCACGAATGAGCGCGAAGGATGACGATGAGGATGTCCAGATGGGGGAGAGTGTTGGGGGGAAGGTGGGGGAGGATGGGAGGAGATGTAAAATTGAAAATCTGGAGATATTTGAGAAGGAGAGAAATAATAATGAGGGAGATGATGGAGCGAGGCTGGCCATAAGTGGTGAGAATTTTTTTTCATTGTCAATTTTATTCAATATCTCGTAATTCAAGGGAGATATCAAAATTTTTGTAAACATCTTTTTTATAGAGCGGAATGTGATCTACAAAAAAGGTATTTATGAAAATTTTGATAGCTCTCTTGGATATCGAGATATTCCCAAAAAACTGATTCTTGACATTTATTTTTATGGTATTTTTTGTTTTTAATAGGATCAGCACCCACAATGGCACTTCCGGCCACCCTTCAAGAACGTTTTCTTCGTATAAAAATGATTGTTAAAGAGGCGATAGAATCACACCACACATTTATGGTCTACGGTCGTGCCAAGGTTGTGCGTGAATGCATGTTAAAAAGAGGATGGATTGAGAAATTGTGCCGTAGAAGTTGCAATGGTGACAGAGTGAGATATTTGCCAGAGAAAAAGACTCGACGTTCACGATATTCGAAATTTACAGTAGACAGTCAACAGCAGGGACAGCTGGTGAGTCAGGTGAATCAACACAATTCTCAGGGACATGTTGGAGTGGATACGAGTCCTGTGGTACTTTTATCCGGAATTGGAGATCTGAGGGATGAGCAGAGTCAGAGGCTCCTGATGTCCAAGATGCTGGCCAATCATACTGTTGATTTCCTCTGGAACTCTGGCTCTGAGTGGCCTGGTTGGCCCAGTCAGGGCAATAAGACGACGATTTTCAATCGTTACTCGAGAGCTGGATTCACTTCCAAGGTGAACACTCAATTCATTCAAATTAATTATCAAATATCTCGAAATCTAGTTGATTTAGGGAAAAATGTGAAAAAACCTTTTTTGTAGAGCAGAAAATTTCCGATAAAAGTTGTCTCTTAATATTTTTCTCTAAACTCACTAGTTTCAGAGATATTTACCAAAAGATCTGCAAGAAATTATTTGATCTATACTTTTTCTCAATTAGGTGGGACTTTGTGCTAATGTCAGACAAATGCATTGGTACTACGAACCTGGAGTTGCAAATACATTATTCCCAAGGTGTTACAACGTCTGCCAGGCTGATCACCTGCATGCGTTTATCGAAGATTTCAGGTGTGTAATTGAAGAGAATATTGTCAAAAAATTGAAATCACCAAATAATTCTTCTCTCCAGACACACTGCCTGTTTGAGTATTCTCAAATGGTTCATCGATAAGGTAAACAACGAGGGTGAGAATCTGGCAGTTTCCTCGAGTGGTACTGTACCCCTGAAGGCCCTAGATTTTGCAATACGACGCTGCAGTGATTACATCGATGCTCAATCACATGAGGACATTGATAAAGAGTCCGAGAGGGTTTGGTCACACCAGTGGGAACAATTTATCACCTGGTACTACAAAATTGTCCACGAAGAGGAGACTTTCTTCGGGACTAATGTCTCTGTGCATGTTAGTCTCACAAAATTCATATCAAATTTATGAAAAAAAAAAAACAAAAACAAAAACAAAATTATTAATCATCAACAGAAATATTCACAAGCATCAAAACACATACTCAAAAGAATTCGTAAATACTGGCACCAACTAGACATGGACGGTGTATCGAACGTATGGATTCTCAAGCCAGGAAACAAGAGTCGAGGTCGTGGAATTGTTCTCATTAATAAAATTGAGGATGTCGTGGCTAAAGTCAATCCAGCCAACAAATCAGACACTCGTTACGTTGTACAAAAATACATTGGTAATTATTTTACCTCATATAATATTCATTGGGTGATATAAGGATAATTTAAAATATTTTACAGAGAGACCCTTGTTAATTCACAACACAAAATTCGACATAAGACAGTGGTTCATTGTTACGTGCGCTCAACCACTGACTCTGTGGATGTACAGGTGCGTTGGCGTGTCATGATATTATTCTATAAATAACTAATGATTTCGCAGGGAAATTACATCCCCTTTTCTTCCCCCCCCCCCCCCCATTGCTGCATTAAAATTGCCTCTGGTCAGATCCAAAGTTCATAGATTTTCTGAATTTCGTGACTCTCTAAAATTATCAAGAATTGATCGAGCTTTAACCCAGTTACCTCAAATGTCATGATTATTATCGTTT
The DNA here is from genome assembly GCA_035578325.1 of Coelinius sp. EB29. Classification (NCBI taxonomy): domain Eukaryota; kingdom Metazoa; phylum Arthropoda; class Insecta; order Hymenoptera; family Braconidae; genus Coelinius; species Coelinius sp. EB29. Next base: position 4,673,763 of record JAOZGT010000009.1, on the reverse strand, counting down.
TAAGGGAAAGTTATCTCAGATTTTGCACTCAAGAATTTCGACTCAGTGATCTTCACGAGTCGGTTCATCTAAGTAATCATGCGGTACAGTGTAAATATAAAAATAGTCCTGAGAGGAGTTCAGCACTGCCACCTGATAATATGTGGGATGCTACGACGTTTAAACATTTTTTAAGGTGAATAAAATAATATTTCTAGGGGTTTTCTTCAATTTTATGTCTATTATTTCGGGGATATCTTTTAAACTAGTCGGTTTATGGGAAAATGTCATAAGAACTTGTTTGTAGAGAATTGAATTTTGGATAAAAAAGGTCTCTTGGTAAATTTCGATAAACCTATTGCTTAAGAAGGATATTGAGGAATTTGTGAATTTTATTCAGGTCTCAAGGGCACAATACAGCTTGGGACGAGTTGATATACCCAGGTATGAAGCAAGGACTCGTTGGTTCACTTTTAGCCAGTCAAGAAGCTATGGATAGACGGAAAAATAGCTTTGAACTTTACGGAGCTGATTTCATGGTCATGGAGGACTTTTCTGTGTGGCTTATCGAAATCAATAGTCATCCTGACATGAGTTATTCCACCAGTGTAACAAGTAGATTATGCAAACAAGTGATGGAGGATACTGTTAAAGGTGATATCATCAAATACTGAAGAAGAAATTACGAGAATAAGGAATTCTTTTATTTTTCCTGCAGTTATTGTGGATTTTCGAGAAGATAAAAATGCAAACACTGGACTTTTTGAATTAGTGTACAAGCAAAAAATGCCCAATTGTCAGCCATATTTAGGTGCCGCATTGTCTGTTCAAGGAACGAAAATTAGCTCGAATGAGAGAAGATCAACACATCTAGATCCGAGAGTTATTCCGAAATTTCCAATGGTAGAAATTATTATCAGTTCGATTATCTTTATAATGAGTGACTTTAGATGAAAATGTCAAGAGACACTTTTTGTTGGAAATTTAATAAGCCACAGAAAAGGTCTCTTGATATTTTCTTCTAAAATCGTTCATTACCGAGATATAATTGGATAAATGATAAAGCAAAATTTGGATTTATCGTTTCAGAGTTGTTTATCAAGCAGAAAAAAATCCACAGCTAATAGTTACATAGGCCCAGTGATTGTTGACCTCATTGAGGAATTAGAAATTCAGCTCGATCGTGAATTACACTCGTACTGCAAGCTCGATTCGCCCATTGACTCAAACAATTCATCACCGATTATATCTTCCCCAGTATTATCATCATCACGAGCTTCCCTGGCATTAATTCAAGGTAAAATCGAGGCTACACCACCTGGCTCGATAATACCCAGCAGTTCTAGTGGCCCAAGTCCCACAGAAAAATCACCAACTCAAATTGCTCAAGTAAATTCACTCCAAAAGATTAAAGAAATTATCTCAATTCTTCCATTTTTCTCTCCAATTTCTTATTTCTTGCAGACTACCCCAAAAAGCAGTCATTCAACCAATTCTACTCTCAAAACCCCCAACAAGTTGAAAAAAATCACGACAACTGCTTCGAAAATCTCTAGGACTCAGCGAGAAGCTAAAACAGCTGTTGAGTCAAGATCAAATAAATCAGACAAGAATAAAACTTCCAATGAAGAAAAGGTAAAATTAAAGTTGATTAATTTTCAATTTATCTCGAGAATGAGTCATCCGAGGAAAAAATGTCAAAATACCTTTTTTGTAGCTGACAAAATTTTCTATAAAAAGTGTCTCATGACATTTTTCGCTAGAATGCCTCATTATTAAGATAATCAAACATTTAACAACACGTGAAAAAAAAAATTGTTGTGTTTCAGTTAATTGGAGTAGCAATGCGCCATGCAATGAACAAGTACAAAAAATACGGTACAGCCCCTCTAGAAGTGCCCCCCCTTCCCTCCCTCCTGTTTCCCTCAAAAATTGGAAATCGTATGATTCGCTCATCCTCAATGAGCACAAAATCCCGAAATCTTACGAGCGGAATAAAAAGACAAGAAAAATCTCCAGACATGGCTGAAATTTACGCAGTGGGTCTAGGATTGACAAAATGAAATAAAAATTCTTCATTTAAATCCATTATCTCTCGCTTATTCTTCCTCAATCTGTTTTCTGTACATAATATAATTGAAATGTCAAGTAAAAAAAAAAAATGACAAGATTAATTAACTAATAAAAATGAAAATTGAACTTTATCATGTATATAACATCAACTATATCCACAGTCCTATATAAATACCTAATTTTTCACTCTGACAATTTTATTATCGATAAGATATTTTTTTTTTTTGATTGTGTTATTCGAGAAAATTGATTAAAAGCACATTGTCTTGTATACACGAATAACCATCATCTATATTGGCTTAATCCAGATATAATTGGCATCATTCATAAACAACACGTTACCGAGGATTGAAATCAATTGCTTCAGAATGAATTTAGGAGATTTGATTCAGTTTTTTTCTCTCGATAATTAACAATTTTATTGATTATTTCAATTGATTCAATTAATTATCGAGTTATTAATTCTGGATCATCTCTACTGAATTCAATCGATGCATTACCAGGGGATTAAACGTCTCGGAACGCAATGGAATATCACATTTAAAGAATCTCCACTTAATTAATGAAATTTCACACGAAACTCACGTAACTGGTTTAAGTGTAAAAGAGAGCTTCGGCCTCGAATTATTTTTTCCTAGTATTTTTTTCTGTTCTTCTTTTATACGCTTCTCTTGCTCTTTTCTCATTTTCTGTCGTTCCTCTTCCAGGAGACGTTGCTCCTCCACCATTGCCAGTCTTTCCTCGGCCTGGAGAATATTTTATTGAAGAGAATTAATTGTTTGGTGATAAAACAAGTCAACTCAAATTGAGATTTTGTTTTACAGTTGATATCTTTGAATCTAAGGTAGATATGAAAATTTTCATGAGGACCTTTTTTATAGGTCTCATTTTTCTCTACAAAAAAGGTCCTCTTGAAAAACTTCGTAACTCCATGAGATTGAAAGATATCCTTAAAAAAAAAAACAATTGTAAAGTTTAATTAATTAATATCCCTCACCAATTTCTTTTGAGCCTCCTCAATTTTCCTGTTGTTTTCCTCCATGATCCTTTCAAGCTCCTCGCGTTTCTTCCGCTCTTCCTCCTACAACGACAATTAAAACCGTTTAAACGAGGAAAGACCAATAATGACCCCTGACTAGCAGTAGTCACCACTCTCCTCAACCCCCACAATAATAATCATTAAACCGTATCAGCTGTGTGTTAACATAGACACAGCCAAATAAACAATGTCCCTGAGGGAAAAAAAAAATATTCTCTGTACGTGGAGAGGAATTTGAAGGAAATGGACGTTGAGCACTCCCATCAATTCTGTATATTTCAACAGAACGAACATAACGAATGACTAGGGATCCTCACTGGTCTGGTCATCCCTCATTACCTCGAGGTCTGAAACTCGAGAGAACTTCTCTACAATATTTCATTGCTCAATAATTCATCTCTTCACTAGTGATCTATACCAAAAATTCTAAATAAAATAATTGAAGCTATTTATGTGACAGAGAAAAACTATTTCAATTTTTTTTCCTTCTAAATCATAAAAAAAAAATTTTTTTAATATAAAAATTGTTTGGGTTGTGCTTGTGTATTGTTTATCGTTGTAATTTATCTCAATGAGACGTCACAGATAATAATTTAATGACAATAATAAATAAATACAATTTTATCATCATCAACATTGACAGTCATAATTAATAAAATGGTTTATAATAAAGAATTATGTATATAAATTGGATAATACCTGAATGTAGCAAACGCCAGCACACGCAGGGGATGCCTTCTTCATCGAGCAATCACTCGGCAGTGAGTTTTATACCGGCATCTTCCGTTGGTAGTCAGTTTAGCAAGCCGACCTATATTTTTTTTTATTCTTTTGCTATATGGTCGTGCTAGGGATTCTTTATATTCTCTAATTTCCCCTTTTTTTTTTTATCAATTATTTTGCTTGATTTACCAACCGTTTAATTATCATTTTTTTTTTTTTTTTTCGATATTTTTCAACTCGAAAATCTCCTCCAAAGGACAGGAAATGGGAAAAATGTAAATTATTTCCCAATTTATACCACTAAAGAAGGAAATTCGATGTATATATGTGTTCTGATGAGCGATAGGTCACGTTTTATCGTAATTATTGATTATAAAGATTATTTATTAAGTTTGAAATATTCACGAACAATGAATCGCATGTAATTCATTGAAATTTCTCGATTTTTATTGTTCTATCGACGCAATAAAAAAAAATAACACATAAATAGGTAATTTAATGGTTGTTATTGCATAGAGACAGATGTACATATATACACATAGTAGAATGTGAAATAATAAATAAGGAGAAAAATAAATGTGTCAATGAGCCATTCGGCTGATGGAGAGGACACGTGCCCTTTAACCCTGCTGTTGAGAAAATTGAGTGACAAAAAAAATTGAAAAAAAAAAAAAAAAATTATGAAAAAAAATATATCGTCGCCTGCTTTTCGTGGAGACACACAATCGAATATCAAGAGTCAGCTGTTTGTAAAGAAAATTTGGGTACGAGCGCTTGAGCAAAGTAAAATTGAGTACTGATTTCATCAATGATTAGGAGAAATATCATTTTCGTAATTTTTTACCATTGAAAATTAGGAAAAAAAAAAAAAAACAAATTTGAGGAAAAAGACAATTTTTCCTTCATTGGTGGGAAATCAAGTGTCTCGATATTACAAATTACTCGTTATAATTGCTCATGACCCTCTCAATATCCCCGTATGTTTCTCTGGATTACTCTTACCTCTCTACGTTTCTCCTCCTCACGGAGTTTAGCCTGGCGCCACTCCATTTCCTCCATCATTTGACGCTCCATGGCTCTTTTAGCCTCTTCAACGCGCCTCTGTACCTCAGCCTCAATCTCCTCCTTCCTCTTCTCCAATTCCTCTTCAACGCGTTTCTGTACGAGCTCCTCAATCCGCTTAGCTGCCTCCTCCTCAACTAATTTCTGCTCAGATTCACGTTGACGTCTGTCATGTATATTTTTACATTAGAATTTATAGGGAGAGTAATGATTCATCGTTTAGTGTTCAGTGGATATCTTGAAAACCAATGGAGATGGAGAAATTTTCATGAGGACTTTTTTTGTAGATACATTTGAGAGCTACAAAAGAAAGGTCTCTTCTAAAATTTATCTATTCCCTCTAGATTTGAAGATATCAAGCAAAAACATCATCTGATAATTGGATTAATTAATCGCTACCAAACTAATTGATTAAAATTCATAAAATCAGTGTTTAGAAAGAATCAATAACCATTCCTTCTGTAATAAACCCCTGAAGACAAGCACAAAGATAAAATAAAGTTAATTAATTTAGAATAACCTCCACCCGTAAACATAATAGTATTCTTACCGAAGCGCACTCGTTGCGAGGATATTGGTCGTTAATTCTTTCTTTTTCCTGACAACACAAGTACAGAAGAAAAATAAAAATCAAAAACTAGATATTAATGACACTCGATTGTTCTTCAACAGAATTAATCAAGTGTTTGTCATGTGTAGAACAATTGTAAGCAGGTGTTAAATTACCTCTGCCTCTCCATTTCTGCGAGTCTCTCAACTTCGTCCATTTTACGATCTCTATCCCTGTAGGAACGTTTTTTGTGACTGACAATGTGTACATCATCAGAGGCATCTGAATCACTACTGAATGATGGAGAATGTGATCGTTTTCTGAGGATTAAAGTTTAATTATTGGATTATCTCGATAGTAAATCATTTTAGGAGAAAATGTCAAGAAACCTTTTTTATTGGAAATTTTTTCATCTACAAAAAATGTCTCCTAACATTATCTCTTAAAATCACTCACTCCCAAGATAATTATAAAATTAAAAAAAAAAAAAGTTGATTTTAACTTATTAATTACTTCGCAACTAAATTATTTCTCAATCTGTATTAATTAATGATAATTACCTAGATTTTGAGCTTCTCTCTTTTGGTTTTTCTGTGTATTTACTATTGGACCTTTTCTCCCGTGACTTTGAACGTTTACGCGAGTGTTTGCTCTTGTGACGCCGTCTGCTCGGCGATTTACTACGCGTTCTGGACCTGCCCATGCCTCTGAACGCTATTTTCCCGTTGGGTTCAATGATAAAACCGTTAAAAACAAGCACAAGAGGTTTAGATAACCCTCTGCACTGATAAAATCAATAGTGAAATGACTAAAAATATTTAAATATATATTCACTTAGACAGATGGAAGATTATTATTCCGCACTTTAACGCGTGTATCACTGAGCGGCCATGTTGGATTATTTCCGAGGTGGATAAAGGCGAGCCCTTACCAACTGCGCCCCTTTTTTTTTTTTGACAGTACGGAACTACAATGTTGCCAAACGTATAGTCGCGACAGTATGAGAGTGGTAATTCCAACGATTAGCAGTCCCTCAGTTTTGTACAGTAGACCCAAAAAAAGTCAACACGAGCTCAAGGTTGTGAATCCAACGAATAGAAAGACCTCTTCATCCCTCGATATCGTCAGTACAGTTGTGGCCACCGACGCAATAGCATAAAAAATTCTCAAATAATTGAATGAAAATAAATTTTTAAAAATGTCTGAAGACACTCAGGAGTCCCCAGAGTATGAACGCTGGGTATCAAAGTCTCGATTGGAAGAAAACAAAGAGAATTCATCGGTAATGACTCACAAAAAACTGAGAAAATCTGAGAAACGAGTGGCATTGGGGCAAGAATCGAAATCAACGAAAACATAAGGAAGAAATACGAGCCAACTGGCTCTATTCCCAAGAGATTTGGTAGACCATCAATTCCATCAACATCCAGTGGTGATGCTGAACAATTGAAGATACCTCAGACTTCAACGACTACTGGGAATCGACAGGGAGACGCTGGCGTCTTCACAAAATCGAAATTTCTCGTGTTCGATGAAGAAATGCCACGGAAGGGTTCTCAAGTCGATATGAAGCCGATAACTGAGGTGAAGAAGCTCAACATGAAGTTCATGAGGAATAGCAGTATTCCGGAGAATGAAGTGCCCATGAGGGTGACTCAGGAGGGCTACAACAGGGCTAAAGACTTTTTTCAAAATCAAGAGCTTTTAGCATTGAGCAGAGAGGGGGCAGAGGAGAAGGAAATGAGGATGAAACGCTGAAGTACTGTACATTCGATTGGGGAGCGTAACAGGAAGTTATTGGGAGAGATACAGAACCTGGAACCTGTTAAAGTTGAGCAGATTATTGAAAAACATTATGAGCATGAGAAAATATCGAGTGAACCAGCAATTTCTTCTGAGAAGGTTTGATTAATTTTTTGTTTATGGGGGATTATCTCGAAAAGGAGTGGGATTAGAGGAAAATGTGAAAAAACTTTTTTGTGGAGAATTTTTTCAGCTACAAAAAAGGTCTTTTGACATTTTTTGATACAATTGATAGTTTATGAGATAATTACATAATTGACAAAATTTTGATATTCTTCAGGAACAGGAATCCTCTGCCTTCAGCAAAGATGGTAAAGGTGAAGAAATGGAGCCTGAGGGGGTGAAAAAGGGATTGAGAGGCTCCATGGAGCTACATCCAATTGAAGAGAACACCGGTGAGCCATTGATGAATATTCAGGGTCTAGTTAATCCTCGAGTTCAACAGCTTATTAAAAAATATTTTGAAGTCATGAAAATGAGTCATGATATACCTGCATCTGTCCCACAGAAGAAATTGGAATTGAGGAAAGATGACAAAAATCAAGCGGTGAAGATTGAGGAGATGAAGAAGAAGAGGGAGGGATGATCAAGATGAAGAGGTGGTGAAACAGAAGAGGGAGTTCAAACGCTTGAACAAGCTTCATTCCATTGAAGAGAGCAACTGGAAACCATCAGCAAAGGACCAGGGCCTGGTTCATCCTCGAGTGCAACAGCTCATTGAACAAGACCACTACTCTGAAGCCAAGGAAACGCCTCATGATGTACCTCCACCTTCACCAGAAAAGGTTCGATTAAATTTCTTATTTTGAGAAATAGTTTATTGAAGATTATCTTGAGAAGGGGTGGGTTTAGAAGAAAATGTGAAAAGACATTTTTTGTGGGAAATTTTGTCAGCTATAAAAAAGGTCTCTTAATATTTTTTCATAAAAACAATTGTTTCGGAGATAATTGCGTAATTGTGGAAAGCTGGTTCTCAAATGTGAAAATGAGGGTTTTTATGGAATTGAATTATGATTTTTTTTTTCTTGCGTAGATCAAAATTCTTCACAAGTCAGCTCAGGAATTGGAATTGCTATTCCTCATGAACTTCATGTTGAGCTTCTTCACCTCAGTTATCGGCTTCATATCGACTTTAGAACCCTTCCGTGGCATTTCTTCATCGAACACGAGAAATTTCGATCTTGTGAAGACGCCAGCGTCTCCCTGCCGATTCCCAGTGGTCGTTGAAGTCTGAGGTATCTTCAATTGTTCAGCATCACCACTGGATGTTGATGGAATTGATGGTCTACCAAATCTCTTGGGAATAGAGCCAGTTGGCTCGTATTTCTTCCTTATGTTTTCGTTGATTTCGATTCTTGCCCCAATGCCACTCGTTTCTCAGATTTTCTCAGTTTTTTGTGAGTCATTACCGATGAATTCTCTTTGTTTTCTTCCAATCGAGACTTTGATACCCAGCGTTCATACTCTGGGGACTCCTGAGTGTCTTCAGACATTTTTAAAAATTTATTTTCATTCAATTATTTGAGAATTTTTGATGCTATTGGGTCGGTGGCCACAACTGTACTGACGATATCGAGGGATTAAGAGGTCTTTCTATTCGTTGAATTCACAACCTTGAGCTCGTGTTTACTTTTTTTTGGGTCTACTGTACAAAACTGAGGGACTGCTAACCGTTGGAATTTTATTTTCGAATTGGAATAGAAAGTAAAGGAAAATGAATTTGTATAACTGGGGTCTGATTCTGGTTTGTGTTTTGTATAAAAAAATAAAAGTTATGGTTTTGAGGTGATTCTGGAGTTGTGTTTGAAAAAATGTTTTAGAAGAAATTTCAAATGTTTCGAAGAATAATTCATTTTTTTTCACAACATTTGACAGTCGATAATTAATTGAATAATGGATTATTCTTGAAAACATTTGAAATTGATGCTGAAACATTTATTCAAACATATTTCCAGAATCACCTCGAAACCATAACTTTTATTTTTTTACACAAAACACAAACCAGAATCAGACCCCTGTTGAATTATATAATAAATCGTTGGGACTTTATTTTAAATAAAATTAAAAGTAAAAGAAAATTATTTTTTTTGGACCTTGCAAGTTCCAGCACCTTATTCTCTACTTTTTTTCCCGAAAATTATGTTTTTTTTTTATCATTCTAATGATAATTGTGATATTGGGGTTTTATAAAAATATTGTACCCTCCCTGAACTCATTAAACACATTAAGCAATTTTCCTCTTAAACCTTTTCACAGCCCACATTTCGTTTAATATATTTAATATATATATATTCTTCGTTTTATCATTCCTTTAACAATCTTCCCATCCTCAAATATACAATAAATAATTTTATCCAATAATTTTTCAAATGTACAATTTTTTTTTTTTAATTCCATCATTAATAATTTAAGTATCCCTTCCCCCTTATATCCCCCTTTAACCGCCCAGGAAATTGTTTTTTAATAATTTTTTTTTTTCATTTTACTGAGGGGACCCCCCTGACTATTTTGTAATTGGAAATTTTCAATAGCGCTAATGTTAAAGAATTTTCCTGAGTTTGTTCCAGTGTAAAGAAATGAAAAGAAAAGAAAATTTTCTGAACATCCCGCGAGCGTAGGGATATACTGTTCGCAATGCGCATGCGTCGGCAGTGGTGGGGAGAGTTTTCGGGTCGAGAGTCGAGAGCCGAAGACCACTCTCATACTGTCGCGACGGTACCATAATTATGGTATGGCTACCATAATTTTACCCTCGATACCATATACCATAGTGAGTCTCTATGGTATCACAATTATACCATAATTTTGAGATCCAGCTGATTTTTTTATTTTCATGAAAAAAAATTTTGTCTTTTCGATTCGTTCTCGTTTGATATCTTCATAATCGCTGCCCGGCTACTCAGAACTCGCGAGAAAAATTGAAAAAGACTTGAATTGGAGAAAATGTCAAAATTGGCCATTTTGGCTGGAAGAAGGCTCCACCCCTGGTACCGGCCAATCCAAAATTTCGTTTTTTCGATTCTTTCTCTTGACATGTCGAAAAAAAATATCAAAGTCAAGACCTCGAATTGCGCGAATTAGGCCATTTGGGAGATTTTCCATTCCGACACTTGCCCTCACTTTTGGCATAGTAAAACCACTTTTTTCCTTCTGAAAATTTAGAAGCTATTCCTTCTGGACCTCCCGATGAATATCCAATCGAGAAATTGACCAGAAAAACTTCTTGACATGTCGAAAAAAAACATCAAAGTCAAGAACTCGAAATGCGCGAATTAGGCCATTTAAGAGATTTTCCATTCCGACACTTGCCCTCACTTTTGGCATAGTAAAATCACTTTTTTTCTATTGAAAATTTACCAGCTCAACGGAATTCAAAGAAATCTTCAGAAGTTCTGTCGCGCCATCTACAGACTTGCTGTACACGGGTCTGGCAACATTGGTCGCAGATCATTTCTGCATACATTTTTCGGAAATTCTTGAGTTATTCGGTGCATCCAAGTGTTTATAAACAAATTAATTAATTAACTTACCTCTGAAATTGATATAAAAACAATTTAATGTGATTTTATCGTTGAGTATTTAACAATAATAACAATTCCAGTAATTTTAGGTGAATTTTTGGCTATTTTACTCAATAAACACATTGGAGTAATTAGTATACATTGAATTTGTCATTATTCGGTGTTTTACGAGGATTAAAATTATACTTTGTAGTTGATAATAAAAATTGTGAACAATCGATGTCGTTCTGAGAGTAAAAATAAGGAAAATTCTCGATGAAATGTCGGACAAATCACGTAATAAACTCATAACAAGATTTCATCCAAGTCATGGGACAAATATAATTCTTTATGATGACAATACAGTTGCATATCGCAAAGCAAGCTTTGCCGATGCTCTGACATTCAGTGAAAAGCCACTTCAACCCTGTGAAATATTTCTACTGGAGATTGAGAAACATGAGAGGGGCTGGAGTGGACACATGAGGTTAGGACTCACCCAGATTGATCCAAAGATTGTGGATAGAAATGGTATTCCGGAGTATGCATTACCGAATATGGTTAAGATGGGACATAGCTGGATTTTTGCTATTACAAGCTGTCCAAATGTTAATATTGAGGGAATAACACGATATGGTAATTTCTAAGAATTTTTTTTTTTATTGATTATTTACGGTTTTTTGTGAATATCATTAAATCCAATTGAGATATTGAAATTTTCTTGAGGACCTTTTTTATGGAGAAAATTGAGAGCTACAAAAAAGATGTTCATGCAAATTTTGATATCTCTCTTCAATTCAGAGATATTTCACAAAAAGTGAAGGGAATTTCATTAATTGCTTAGTTTTCGCTGAATATCTTGGAATTGAAGGAAGATAGCAAAATTTGTCAAGAGACCTTTTTTATAGCTCTCATTCTACTCAACAAAAAAGTCCCCAGAAAAATTTCTCTATCTCCCGTAGATTCAGAGATATTCATTAAAAACTCATTGTCAAGTTGTTGTTTTTGAAGGTGAAACTATACTTCTTCAAGAAAGAAAACTAAAGACAGATGGTATAACAGTGCAAACATCAAGGGGATTGATCCCCTACGCAGCACTGACTCCCAAATTGACACACAATGACAGTTCCCAGGATATTTTGCCTACAGAGACTGGAAGTAGGATTGGAGTGATGTATGTGCCTCAAGCGGGCACCGATCTGGCTGAGATGCATTTTATAATCAATGGAGTGGACCAGGGAGTCTGTGGAAGGGATATTCCGTACAGAGAGGGACCTTTACATGCTGTTGTCGATGTCTATGGAACTACCAAGCAAGTCAGAATTATTCAACTCTACGGTGGTAATTGTTGCAAAATTTTATTAATTCTATTATCTCAATTTCTGAGCAAACTAATGGTTTTTGAGGAAATGTCAGGAGATATTTTTTGTAGGGAATTTAATAGCCTACAAAAAATATTTTTTGACATTTTTCTCTAAACCCACTAGTTTCAAAGATATCCAAAAAATAAAAATTCTCAACTTATTTACAGTATCGACACTACAAAGTGCCTGTCGTGATGCAATTCTCCAATACACAAAATTGAAAGCTGTTGATTCCTTGCCCTTACCCCAAACACTGAAGGACTTTCTACTTTACCAAAATCAAGAGTCACAGTGATTTATCAGACGCGAGAGAATAGAAAAAGAAAAGAAGTTTTGTGAAACATTGAACATTATAAAATGAGGCAGGTCCTAATATCATTATTCACTATTTCGTAATATTAATCGATATCTTTTTTTTTTTTGTTATTGATATTATGATTTGATATTTCTATTTACGTCCTAAAATATTCGATCTCGATATACTGCAAGTCAAAAATTAAACATATAAATCTATAGCACGTGCAGATTTACACTGAGAGAACAAATAATTCCATCATTTTAATTGATTTTTCTGTTTGTTTATTGAGATATTACAGTGATTATTCCTCTGATGCCAATAAGTATATCAATAGGATCATTAGTTTCTTCAAAATTCCCGGAATCAAGTGAAATAAAGGTAAATTTTTTTCTCTTCTCAATGTAATTATCTGTTTACGTTTTATGCAAAATTATAGTATGATAAATGTATGAGGAGAGATACGTGAAGAGGAGCTGTACATTTTTTTTTTAAATAAAGATTTCTTTTCTATAAAAAATCACCAACTGTCAATTTATTATTCTCATCGATTGAATGTCCCTCAATCCAATTAATAAATTGATCGTAATTAGAATTTAGCGGAATTGACTCTTCAAATTTAATCAGAGAAGAACAGCAGACACGATGATGTAAATAAGAAGGAAACTTGAGAAAGAAAGCCAGCAAATGACCGTGACAATATTTTCCCACGTGGATTTCTTTGGTTCGGAATCCACTAGACTATTCATGTCATCATCAGTTTGCAGGAAAGCTAATGCTGTCGGTTCCATCAGACTCGCAGACAGCAGTTGTCCAGGTTTACTCTCGATAATAGCAGAGACTGATTTACCCAGCCACATGGGCACCTCTCGCTTGGACTCTAGGAGTCTGTGGAGCCAGCAGGTCAATATCAATGCCATTGCCGAAAGAATTAGCGAATTGTTGTAGAAGATTACTAAAAAAAATGATTCGAGGTTCAATTATGTTGACAATGAGTGATTTCAGGAGAAAATATCAAGATACATGTTTTGTAGGAAATTTCTCGATCTAAAAAAAGGTTCTTGTGACATTTTCTCCTGAAATCAGTTGTTTACGAGATAAATAGATGATTAATGAAAATTACTACTGAATATTTGCTGTAAAGAACTCACATATATTGGGGACCGTATCTCCAGTGTCAGGTATGTTGAGGTGAATATTACGAAGTGTAAACAAATGACCCAGTAGATTGATACAAGACAATATCAAGCGTTCGGTGGAGCCTGGCCTCAGCCAAAGAGTTGTTAGCGTCACTACAGTCAGAACTGATGAGATAACAATTAATTTAAATCAAATGAAATGGAGGAAACTTAAATTTTCAATGAGTTGTATCTCATTTTGAAACAATTAATGAATTAATCCAATGAAATTCAATTGAATGAGATGAATTACTTATCGCTGGAGAAATCATCACACTCTTCAGAGATGTATAAGGCCTATTCAGTAAAAAAGATACTCCAATGGTCTCGAACATTTCACCATCAATCATTTTCGATCTAATTCTCCTGTATCTGACACGCTCAATGGATATTTCCCACTGTGGATGGCTATTGTAGTGTTCCGTAAAAATTCCAGATTTTTTCTTCGATGCTGATACTCCATTACCTATGTAAGTCGGAGTACCAAGTTTTACGGTACAGTTATGGGTATCATAAGGCCATTTTGTGTAGTCAGATTCGCAGGGTGCTATGAACACTCTGGTAGGTTGACAAACCATCTTTCCCATGTAATTAAGAGAGCACATTGATTCTGGAATTGCTCGCATTTCCACATCATTTCTGTGTTTTTTTTTTAATTGAAAATAATTGGTTTTTAGTTCAATATCTTCGAGTGAAGATGATGAAATTTCTATAGACACAATTTTTGTAGATCAAGAGCTACAAAAAAGCCCATTAGAAAAATTCCTCCATCTTCACAATTTGTAATCATAATTCTTGTTCATGCTCACGGATTCATGGAATATATTTCCGGTGTCCAAACTTCATAACTCTTTATGTTGATTACTCTTATGCCATTGAAATTACTCGGTTCCCACGTTAGAAATGAGTCAATCCAGCGCTGTTAATAAATACCCAATTATCATTCATATCAAATTTTTTTCATCACTCGATTTTAGATACTCACGACAGTCAGTGCAGTGTGGAGTTCCAATTCATTCCTCTTCTCGTTCTACGGATAAATATAAAATATAAGAAGAAGATAAAATCAATGCAACCCAATTATCTTACATAATCCGCAAACAACAGGCTCAATATTATTGTGAACTCAGTTTTATTTCCCTGAGGTGCTGGCCTTACGCTGGGATCATAATCACAGAGTAATTGTCTCTTCAGCTGATACTCCGGTGATGTATTCTCAATGATCTTGCAGAGGTTTTCAAAATCATCAGCAGAGATTAATCCAGTGAGGTAAATTGTAACGAGTGCTATTAATTTCAAGAGTGTCATGATGTTGACTGAACAACTGAAAATACAAGACTGGTGAAATTGGGAACCTGAACGAAATCTTATCGAACACCCCTTTGTAATTCGATATCCTCCAAATATTGGGTACATTTCACGCCCACTTGGTGTTATCGGCCCCCTTCTGTTCATCAACTAATCAACCCAAGGCCTTAAATTATAAGTGTGATTATAAAGTAACAAGTGCATGTTTTTTTTCTTTTATCGAAAACGAGACCAATTTAAAAACTTTTTTATTAATTTATTCGAGTGAAGACATGTGTGGATTTTTGAATAATTTTTCCTTTGAATATGAATTTTCTGAAATGCTCATCCAAGTAGAGCAACAGACATGACAAAATACGTGATACCGAAGCTGAACAGCGAAAGCCAGCCAATAACAGTAACAAAATTCTCCCACTTGGATGTCTTTGGTTGAGAATCCATCAGACTACTATTGTCCTCGGTATCCTCTTGCAGTAATGCTGATCCTTTTGGATCCATGAGACTCACAGACAACAGTTGTCCAGGTTTACTCTCGATAATAGCAGAGACTGATTTACCCAGCCACGTGGGCACCTCTCGCTTGGACTCTAGGAGTCTGTGGAGCCAGCAGGTAAATATCAATGCCATTGCCGAGAGAATTAGCGAATTGTTGTAGAAGATTACTAAAAAAAATGATTCGAGGTTCAATTATGTTGACAATGAGTGATTTCAGGAGAAAATATCAAGATACATGTTTTGTAGGAAATTTCTCAATCTAAAAAAAGGTTCTTTTCACATTTTCTCCTAAAGTTATTTGTTTACGAGATAAATAGATGATTAATGAAAATTACTACTGAATATCTGCTGTAAAGAACTCACATATATTGGGGACCGTATCTCCAGTGTCAGGTATGTTGAGGTGAATATTACGAAGTGTAAACAAATGACCCAGTAGATTGATACAAGACAATATCAAGCGTTCAGTGGAGCCTGGCCTCAGCCAAAGAGTTGCTAGCGTCACTACAGTCAGAACTGGTGAGATAACAATTAATTTAAATCAAATGAAATGGTGGTAACCTAAATTTTCAATGAGTTGTATCTCATTTTGAAACAATTAATGAATTAATCCAATGAAATTCAATTGAATGAGATGAATTACTTATCGCTGGAGAAATCATCACACTCTTCAGAGATGTATAAGGCCTATTCAGTGAAAAAGATACTCCAATGATCTCGAACGTTTCACCATTGGATATTCTCGATCGAGTTCTACCATGTCTGACATTGCCAATGGATATATTCCACTGTGGATGGTTATTGTAGTATCTCATAAAAATTCCAGATTTTCCCTTTCCAGCTGACACTTCATTACTACTGTAAGTCGGGGCGCCAATCTTCACGGTACATTCATGGGTGTCATAAGGCCAATTTGTGTAATCAGACTCACAGGGTGCTATGAACAGTCTAGTCGGCCGACAAACAATTGTTCCATCGTTATTGAGAGTGCACATTGACTCTGGAATTGCTCCCAGCTCTCCATCGTTCCTATTTTTTTATTTTTTTTTTTCTCTCATTAAAAATAATTAATATTTAAAATCTAATATCCGTGAACCCGATATGGGGACACCAAATTATCATAAAGACTCTTTTTGTAGAAAAAAATCGAAATGTACAAAGAATATCTACGAAAATCTTTCTCAATTATGCTCACGGATTCATGGAATATATTTCCGGTATCCAAATTTCATAGCTCTTTATGCTGATTGACACTATGCCATTGAAATCACTTGGTTTCCATGTGAGAAATGGGTCAGTCCAGTGCTGTTAATAAATACCCAATTATCATTCATATCAAATTTTTTTTTCATCACTCGATTTCAGTTACTCACGAGATGTAGTTGAGTATGGAGTTCCAATTCATCCCTCTCTTCGTTCTACGAATAAATATAAAATGTAAGAAGAAGATAAAATCAATGCAACTCAATTATCTTACATAATCCGCAAACACGAGGCGCAATATCATTTTGACCTCAGTTTTATTTCCCTCATGTGCTGGTCTTATGCTGGGATCATAATCACAGAGTAATTGTCTCTTCAGCTGATACTCCGGTGATGTATTCTCAATGATCTTGCAGAGGTTTTCAAAATCATCAGCAGAGATTAATCCAGTGAGGTAAATTGTAACGAGTGCTATTAATTTCAAGAGTGTCATGATGTTGACTGAACAACTGAAAATACAAGACTGGTGAAATTGGGAACCTGAACGAAATCTTATCGAACGCCCCTTTGTAATTCGATATCTTGCAAATATTGGCAAAATTTTACGCCCACTTGGTGTCAACAACCCCTTCTATTCACCAATTAATCAATCCAATGCCCTGAATTCCTGAATAACGAGTGTAAATAATCATTACCAAGTCCATATTTTCAAATAATAATTCTCTTTAATATCAATTTTCCTAGTCTCAACAAAGTAGAGCAATCGACA
Source organism: Coelinius sp. EB29 (assembly GCA_035578325.1). NCBI lineage: Eukaryota > Metazoa > Arthropoda > Insecta > Hymenoptera > Braconidae > Coelinius > Coelinius sp. EB29. Next base: position 4,656,422 of record JAOZGT010000009.1, on the reverse strand, counting down.
TAATAAAATACGTAAAACCGAAGCTAGATAGAGAAAGCCAGCCAATGACAGTGACAACATTCTCCCAATTTGATGTCTTGGGTTGAGGATCCACTAGACTATTATTGTCATCAGCATCCTCTTGCAGTAATGCTGATCCTCTTGGATCCATCATATTTATAGCGAGTACTTGTCCAACTTTACTCGTAAGAATAGCTGATACCAAAGTCGCCAGCCACATGGGCACCTCTCTCTTCCACTCTAGGAGTTTCTGTAGCCAGCAGGTGAGGATCAATGCCAATGTTGCGAGGATGATGGAATTGATATAGAAGATCACTGGAAATGCCACAAATCTATCAATTCTTCATTTATCCCAGAAACTAGTGATTTTACGAGAAAATGTCAAAAGACATTTTTTGTAGCTGAAAAAATTTCCAACAAAAAATGTCTCTTGACATTTTTCTCTAGAATTATTATTTATCAAGATAATTGACCATTTGATAATGGATTAAACTCACAAATATTGGGTACATTATTCCCAGTATCAGGCAGACTGAAGTGAAGTGCACGAAGGGTGAAAATATGACCAAGAAAATTGACACAGGATAATATCAAACGTTCAGTGGATCCAGGTCTCAACCATAGGATAGTCAACGTTACGACAGTCAAGACTGAATCAAGAGAAAAATTCCTCTCAAATCAGATAAATCAAAGGGGGAAAACAAAATCGAAGAATAGATGAAAAAATTGCAAATTACTTATCACTGGAGATACAGCAACACTCTTGAATGCTGTACGTGTTCTACTTAAAATAACAGACATGGCGAAAATGGGAAAAGTAGCATTACTAGAAAATTTAGATTTTTCTTTCCTTAAAGACATATGAGGAAGAGAAATTTTCCACTCATCAGTTGATCGATAGTGATCGATAACGAGACCACTCTCATTAGTAAATGATACTTCCTCATCAGCGTAAGCCCATAAACCAATCTCCAGAGTGCAATTATGAGCGTCCCAGGGCCAATGGGTATAGTCAGAGACACAGAATGCAGTGTACTGAATCGATGGTACACAGATAATTTCACCTCTGTATGACATTTTGCATTTTGACTCTGGAATTGTTGATATGTCTCCTCCACTTCTGTTATTTTATCATACATTTTTTTATATCAATTGAATCGATTGATTAATACTAATTATTGTTTGACAAATGCTCACGGATTTATAGAATAAACTTCTGGTTTCCAAATCTCACTGATTTTAACATCTATACCTTTTATCCCATCATGTTCTTCTGGATTCCAAGTTAGAAAGGGATCATCCCACTGCTGTTTTATAGGATATTTTATTAATTTTCACAGCTCAATGATTAATTAAAATCAATTGTGAATTTCAATTTTTTTTTTTATTTAATATATTTTATAATTTTGGAGTAAAAAGTAAGAGTACTCGTGAATATTTGAATTGATCAATTCAAGTAAATAAATCAACTTGACTCATATCAATCAACACTTACCATGTAGAGCCAACTGTGCATCTCCAGACTAGCACTGTACATGTTCTACAGATAAATGAAATCTAATCATTTAAAAAATTATGACAATTAGAGAATTCAAATGATTTACATACGAATTTCGTATATTTGGGTATAATCAGAGCTTCGATAAAAGTTGTATTTTTTGCACCATATCCAGGCCTGATACCAGGATCATAATCACAAAAGAGATGTCTTTTGAGTTTATAGAGTGGAGTATTATCCTCAATGACTTTGCAGTTGAATTCAAAAAAATCATCATCACCATATACAAAGTAACTGAGGTAAATTACAATAAGAGCAATCAGCTTAAGTTCACTCATGATGTTAACTAGTTAACTTCTACTAGACAACTGATGGAAGCGTAGGTGGGCTGAGAAGCTGTATCAAACGCCCCTCGTATGAAATTTGAGATTGTCCACATGTTTATACAATTTACGCCCCCCCAAAGACCCTTTATCTCAATTAACTATTCAATAATCAAGATTAGATGAATAATTTGTTGAATATTTCGTAGAAATTTATTGCAATTTTTTTTTCTTTTTCTTTTCAATTTTACAATCAATTAATTTAATTGTTTAATTAATTCATAAGTAATTAATAGTTGTAAGATTTGACAGGATATGTTGGTGACATTGGTAAAAGTACAGTAATTAGAATAATGTAAGTAATTGTGATAATAATAAGAGCCAACCATTCAAATACTAAAGCACACTCTTGCCAAGTTTTATTTGGTTTTATCCCTGAACGATCGTTATCACCATCCTCAAGGCTCCCCTCAATCTTCAAATTGCCTTCGTTGTTTATAAATCTACCAATGGGGGAATTGAGAACGGACGATGTTAGGACTATAACTGCAGCTGGTGCTGGTGAACTCATTGAGTGAATTTTTCGGAGGAAACTCGTTAAAACGAGGATGCAGGTGGAGATTATTAGAGAGACTTCGTAGAAAATCACTGTTGGGAGATGTTTTATTAAATTTTTTTTTGATTGAGTTTTTTTTTTTTTTGGAAACTTACGGATTTTCGGAATATTCAGACTGCCTGATGACGGCAGAGACCAGTGGAGATCTAGGACGAGGAGGATGTGAGCAATGAATGTCACAGCAGCTACTGATATTCTTTCTACTGAACGAGAGTCCAACCAGAGGACAGTTAGGGTTATCATCATGAGGACTAATTTCAAGGAAAAAAAAATTGATAAATTCAGTGATTGTAAATTTACTTTTGTGTAGGAAACTAGTCATTTTAGAAGAAATAGTTGAAAGATATTTACCGACAGCAGGAGCAACATATGCCATACCCCCTCTCATTGGATTTCTCCTCAATCCAACATGCAAGAAGAACATATTATCCCATGATCTCTCGTACACCTCAGAGAAACTAGTCAAATTGCTAACTTCCACGTCCCACACACGATTTTCTCGAAACTCAGACATGTAAATCTTCAACATAATTATTATTGCATTAGATTTTCTCTCATGATGATATTTTACGACTACTCACATCTCCAAATGTCAAGTTAACGTGAGAGCCGTAATGTATCCAAGCGCCAAAGTGCAGAGTGCAGTTGTGTTTGTCGTATGGCCAGTTTGTGAAGTCTGTTGGACAGTGGGTGGTGTAGACTCTGGCTGCAGCACACTGAACTTTTCCATCTGATTCCAGGTGGCAATCGGTGGACGGAAGTCCATTCTGATCTTTTCCAAAATCTCCACTTTCGTAATAACAAGAAAAATCACTTTATCAATATTTTTTATCATCAAATATTCATCTAAAATATCACAGAATTTATTGAGTAATTACGAATTGAAAACTGTAAAGTCTGGAACCCAAATATCATCACTCTTGACGTATGTTGTGTTGACACCATCAAACTCTGATGGATTCCATGTGAGATGAGCATCTTCCCAATTCTGGAGAAATTAACTCAGTAATGAGTGATTTTTTTAGAAGAAAATGTTCATAGATTAATTTTACTTACCATTATTAACCAGGTGTGGAAATCAAGTGTACCCGAATGTTCATTCTAACACACAAAAATATAAGATAATTAAAAAATGGTAAGAATTGATTTTCTTTCAATTAATTAAAAGGTTCTTTTACCATTTCGACGGTTACAGGAAGGAAAGACACCTCAACAACAAGTACATGCTCCTTATCCTTAGTCGGGAGAATATCCTTATCATAATCACAAAATAGATGTCTCTTGAGTTTCAATGCAGGTGAATGTGCCTCAATGTCCTTACATCCCAAGTACGCGAAGGAGTATGTCCATAGGCTGATGGCCGTGACGATAAAAATAATTGTCTCGTACATGATTTTATCCGCGTGGCAAATAGCCGACTGACTCTTTCGTCACGAGGAACATTGACGCAGCTTTTCCAAACGCCCCCCGAGTGTAATTTGAGCTTATCATCACAGTGTCATTTGGTGTCCACTTATCAGATAATTATCATATCATTATTGGACCAAATTAATACCCCAAAACTCTGTCTCCAGGGAAATCATATAACCTGGGATATATAATTTCCCTGGGATTCATTTGATGAGATATATCTATTTATTTCATATGGAATTGGAAACTTAAATCGAGCACGACTGGTCATATGTAAAAATCCGAATTTTTTCAATCTTCGAGAAGAGTGAAACCTTCACTTAAAATGCCCTCCTAGGTCTGTCGCTTCACAGAGACTATCAGTACCCTTCCCACAAACTACTCAAAAAGTTAGAAAAGAATCTGTCGGTGGATTAAAAAAATATTGATCTTGACAGGTCATCACATTTAAGTCAAAAATTTTTCACCTCTTCCATTTTTTTTCTATTAATTTTTGATTTTTTTTTTCTTATTGAACATTCATTTTTGATTTCATGATTTCACTGATTTCAACTTATTTCAACTTATTTCAAGACTGATTTCATTCCGGAGTGACACAGTGATGTCACAAATGAATGGCCCCTTGAATTCTTTCGTGTTTGATATCTCAAAAATAGCTGCCCGGCTACTCAGAACACACGAGAAAAAGATAAAAATCGTTAAATTAGAGAAAATGTCAAATTTGACCATTTTGACTAAAGAATGGCTGACCCCTAAAACCGGTCCACCCAGAAGTTTGTCTTTTTGATTCTTTCGCGTTCGATATCTCTATAATAGCTGCCCGGCTACTCAGAACTCGCGAGAAAAATTGAAAAATCGTTAAATTAGAGAAAATGTCAAAATTGGCCGTTTTGACTAAAGAATGGCTGACCCCTAAAACCGGTCCACCCAGAAGTTTGTCTTTTTGATTCTTTCGCGTTCGATATCTCTATAATAGCTGCCCGGCTACTCAGAACTTGCGAGAAAAATTGAAAAAGAGTTGAATTAGAGAAAATGTCAATTTTCAAATTTCAATTTTCGAGAAGAGTGAAACCTCCACTTAAAATGCCCTCTTAGGGCTGTCGCTTCACAGAGACTATCAGTACCCTCCCCACAAAATAGTCTAAAAGTGAGAAAAGAATCTGTCGGTGGATTTGAAAAATATTGCTCACGACCGTTCATCAAATTTAAGTTAAAAATTTTTCACCTCTTCCATTCCTTTTCTATTCATTTTCAATTTTATGATTTCATGAAGATCATTAAATGATCCATCGACCAATCGGCACATGAATGAAAAATTAATAATCAAAACAATATTTCATCGTCGATCAACTTACGATAAAGGAGAGGGAAAAATCGATTTTATAAAACAAAAGAGGAAAAAAATTTTTAATTATCTCCCGCCAAGGCAGTATCTCGTCTTCCTATTGGCTCCACAATTTTCCCCCCTAGAATCACCAGAACAATAACAAAACAAGCAAGAAAATCCCTAGCTTAAAAAAAATCCTAGGGAATTTCACATCAATTTAATTCCACTTTCTCATCAAAAAATCGCGCCGGTGGGAGGGGGTACGCAAGAGTGAAAGAGTGAGGGGGTAATGGAAATCATCCAGCCGGGGTTTCAACGTACCCCCAAAGACAAAAATTCATACGTAATACTTATATTGTCGTTGCGTGGTGGTTTATTTTAATCTTGCGTGGGTGAATGAGGTGGGGATCGAAACTCAAAAAGAAAAAAAAAAAAAACACCGGTCTCAACTATTCTTGAGCATTTAATCGACGAGTACACCGTTGAATCCCCTGCATAAGGGGGCATTACATCTACTATCTCTCTCCAGCTCCCCATAAACAAGAGAGACCGATAGAGGGGGGAAAAAAAAAACACAATAAGAGGTTAGTACACAAGCTTGCAAAGTAGATACGAAATTTCGGAGCAGTCAACTCCAGCAATCTCCATATCACCCTCCCACCATATTGAGAGCGGTACATTTAAATTCACGATGCTCCGAAAAAATCAAAACACAATGTTCTCATGATCAACATAAAATTAATCAGGCTAATCAAATAAATTAATCCAAAAAAAAAAACTGAAAGTTGTTTGATGTAGGCATTGTGGAGCGAGTAGGGGACGCGCTGTGATACCGTCGCGGAGGGGTAAAGGGGGGGGGAATGAGGGGGGAGGTAGGTGTAGAAGGGGAAAACAGTGTCTCCGTACTTCGTCGAGCAGTAAATCGTGTGTCAGACTCGTGGCAGAGGGGTCAGTGCGAGGGAAAGAAGAACGAACGATTTTACTTTGGGCTGGGTACGTGTTCTCCACCTTTTTTTTTTTTTTTTTTTTATCAAATTCGTTACGATACTCCTCCACTCTGGGGTTGCAATGCCCCTTATCACAATCGTGTATACTCCCCCCCCCCCTCCCCTCCTCTCCCCCACTCTCTTTTTGGTAAATTACTGGCAATAAGTGTTATTCAAAGAGACGCCGTACGATTAATCATCAATTGTTGAATCATTTATTCAACAAGTTGTTGTTAATAATTGAAAAATTAATTTTATTGATAAATTAAAATATATGATTAAATTAATTGAGAATAAAATTGATGTGTCACGTGGATATTATATTTTCTGCTGTAAGGTGAACGAGTACGAATTATTTTGGAGTTGATAAGATAATAATAAATACGCGTAAGGATGAACGACATGGAGGCCTATGGTGATGGCTACATGGAGCCCGAGGAGGAGTGGGAACGGGAGGGTCTGCTTGATCCAGCATGGGAGAAACAACAGAAAAAAGTGAGTGGATTTGTTTATTATTATCTACTGGAGAATAATTATTATTTTTTGAAAAAATTTTACAATTTTTTTAAAAATATCTCTGGTTGACCTTGACGCACGCGTGCCGTTGTTTTTCCATGTTGTCAAAAGACGAAAGGGGGGGGGGGGGAGTGAAGTGGAAGTTCAAATCTCTCAACATAAGACCGGTTTAGATACTCACTAGATCAATTTTTTCGAATGACAATTTTATTTTTTTTTATTTTTTTTGAAATTCTAGGATAGTTTCAGGTCAAGAACAGTGAATGTTATAAATCAGGTGGGATGCGTAGGTTGCGGGCAAGACGATATCTTTTGAATTTTTGGCAAAGAGTTGATGTATATTATATGTACAGTGTTAAAATCTCAAGTCCCTTTGAAACTCACGTATTTTTGGAGCTTCAAGACTAAAATAATTGTGGTCTGAGTCAGATGATTACGTGTCATTTTATTCTCATTTAAATCGATTTTAAATATTTTTCTTTTACCTGAGAATGGGGAGGAAAGGATGTACATGCTGATGGGGTAATTGAGAATTATAGGTGAGAAAATTACGATGAAATGATGAGATGAGTTTATAAATACTTTCGGGGATACATGAGGAATCGTATTGGTTGAAGTAAAAATAAATTGATAGAGGGGGGGAGGAGAGAAGGGAGGGGGGGAAGAGGTCGAGGACCTGTGTTTATCACTCAATTGTAGAGAACCCAGTCTCTTATGAATTAAACTGGAATTGTTCAAGGTCATCAATTGTAATTGTCATTTAACAAGTGATGAAACGAGGATCGTTCACCTCTGATTGTGTTTAGGCCAGTGGCCAAAAACTCACGAAAATCGGGTGACCCACAATCTACATTTTCACCAATTCAATGTAATGATATTAACAATTATTTTCTAATTATTGAAATAACTCCAATGCCACTTGTATCAGTTATTCCCTCAGAATTATTTATGTATGTCCTTGAATCTAAAATTCTGGCAACAAATTTAATTACTTTTTTTTTTTTTTTTAATGAAATATAAAAACTACAATCACGTCTACTAACTTTTATTTTCCGTTGAGTTGCGTCATCGTCAGCCTCATCTAAATGCGATACCCGATGTCTAACACAAAAATATCTTTACATCTTCTTCTTCTTCTCTCTATCTTTCAATTTTGATCCTCATAGTTTGTGAGACTTGTGTAAACAAACGATTCATTACATCTTCCATTGTTGAAACACTGTTATCCCTTTATCTTGACTACGTTATTCCAATCAAGTAAATTTATGTTTTATTCCACCCTCAAAGGCTTGTCATTCTTTTTAGTAATGCAATGTCTTGGGGGGGGGGGGGGGGGAGAAGGAAAGGGCGTGTCTAAAGAGCAAATGTTTGAATTTCCGTTCAACGATTTGGCACGCTGAGTGATTTCAGCGAATTGTAAATTGTTGCTTTCTTATTACCAAGAAAATGTTATATTTGTCATCTCGAGGGGATTACCCAGGGTACATTGCTGAGTTATGATTAATGTTGAATAGGTTGCATGGATAACTCGTGAGATGATGAAGTTGAACTCTAGTAACCGATTGGCCGCATTAACTGTATTTTTTTTTTTTTAAGATGAAAAATTATTATACTGACACCCTTTTTTTTACGGTATTTCATCGACTCCGTGTCAGACACTGGTACCGTTTAATGTATCTTTCACTTGGGGGGGCAACTGCCTCATTGGTTCTGACTCAATTAAGGCCACTTTGATTGCTTCATTAATTTCTAAATAAATTCCAGTTTTATTGAATTCATTTTCATAGGGAAAATTGTGATGAAGGGGGGGGGGGGGGGGGGTTGTTAATGGGTGAGAGACGACAGAGCGTTAAAAACACAAATTCTCATAGTGGAAAAGACGCGCGGGAGGAACTACCAATGTTTTACAAATAGATACGTTGAAGCCCGCACACTGGGTTGAGGTTAGGGTGGGCAATACTCATGTCCAATTTTGGATCGGGACGGCGGGATAAGACTCGACAGTATTAAGTTTCAGGCAAATTGGTATTCCTTGGTGGAGATGTGGCTCGAGCGAGACATAATTGCCTCGAGAACACGATAAATATGTTTTTCAGTTTTTTTTTTCTTTCTCTTATTTTTTATTTGATATTTTACGATATTTGATATTTAAAGTGTTTTTTTTTTTTAATATCTTTGGGTATTCTTGGGATTAATTTAATGGGAGAGAGAGTGTGAGGAGAAATTCTGATGAATTTATTTTGATAAAGGGTAAATTGTATTTTTTGAGAATGACAAAAGCGCTCGGTTTTATTAGACAAATAACATTGGACTAGATGTTGTCTCGCGCCCCGAGAAACGAACCAGGACGCATATACATATGTATACATAGGTGGGAAAGGGATCGGGGTCGTTACTAAAATATACATGCAGCCACATAGGTGGACATCTCGAAAGAAATCAACGTGTGCCTGGTTTATTATATGAATTCCGGGGAATGACGAAAATCACTGGTGGGACTGGGGGTTATCAAGGTGAAGATCTTACAGAGTCAATTGCTTTTACCGTTAATTTTTCGAGGGATTTGAGGTATTGTGGTATGTTGGAATCATGCTGATTATGAAATTATGGATGATTTGTTGATAGACATTCACAGCATGGTGCAATTCGCATCTACGAAAAGCAGGAACTGCCATAGATTCTATTGAGGATGACTTCAGGAATGGGCTGAAGCTTATGCTTCTTCTGGAGGTGATATCTGGTGAAACTCTGCCAAGGCCAGATCGTGGCAAGATGCGTTTTCACAAAATTGCTAATGTAAATAAAGCACTGGATTACATTGCTAGCAAGGGAGTCAAATTGGTCTCTATTGGAGCAGAAGGTTAATAAAAATTCCTTAAAAAACGATCCAGTTTTAGTTTTTTTAGAAATATCTCTGAATTTAAGGGAGATATAGAAATTTGTGAGAAAACCTTTTTTATAGAGTTGATCCAGATCTACAAAAAAGATTTTAATCAAAATTTTGATATCTCCCTCCGATCCCGAGATATTTGTAAAAAACTTTGGGGAGAATTTGATTCATCTTATTTTATCGATTTCAGAAATCGTCGATGGCAATTTAAAAATGACCCTCGGAATGATTTGGACAATTATCCTTCGTTTCGCTATCCAGGACATTTCCGTGGAGGAAATGACTGCCAAAGAGGGTTTGCTACTCTGGTGTCAGCGTAAAACAGCCCCCTACAAGAATGTTAATGTTCAAAATTTCCACTTGTCTTTCAAGGACGGTCTTGCATTTTGCGCGCTTATCCATCGTCACCGTCCCGACCTCATTGATTACAATAAACTCAGCAAGGATAATCCACTGGAGAATCTCAATACTGCCTTTGATGTCGCTGAAAAGTACCTTGACATCCCACGGATGTTGGATCCTGACGGTATTGTGATAATTACTTTTTCAAAAATTGCATTATCTCGACAATGAGTGATTGTAGAAAAAAATATCAAAAGAAACTTTTTGTTGAAAATTTTCTCAGCTACAAAAAAGTTATTCTGACATTTCCCTCTAAAATCACTAGTTCTCGAGATAAATGAATAATTACACTGAGACAATTTTCTAATGAATGAAGAGAAGGAGTATAAATCGCAAAGTCTTGGAACCCTTCAAATTCTTCAATTTTTATGACAAAAAATTCAATAGATTTGATCAACACACCCAAACCGGACGAAAGAGCCATCATGACTTACGTCTCCTGCTACTATCACGCTTTCCAGGGTGCTCAGCAGGTCAGCGAGACGAAATCGTGTGCAATTTGCTGACTCTAACAGTTTTTGTTTTCCGTGTTCAATTGCCTGTCTAACTAATCGCCAATCACTGATAATGAAGTTTATCCGATAATACTTAACATGATAAACAATTCCAATCGATATGATAATCTAACAAGGCATGGTGTTAAATGTTTGTCGACTGTGATTTTGTTTGTAGACATGAGCAACACAGCAAAGCCAGATGAAAGAGCTGTTATGACCTACGTATCATCGTACTATCACTGTTTCAGTGGTGCACAAAAGGTGTGTGTTCAGTGAGTGAGCTTTTAACTAACTCGTTTATTCAAACGAATGGATTGAGAGCACGTGAGCAAAGTGCATAACAATATCTTTAGTCGAGTTATGAAAATGACAAGAGTTTATAAATTACTTCCAACTTTATTCGTGTAAATCTCTGAAACTAATAGATTTGAAGCAAAATGTCAAATAAGCTTTCTTGAAGTTTATCAAATTCTCTACAAAAATGCTCTCTTGATATTTTTCTCTAAATCCAATAGCTCCAGAGATATTCGCAAAAGAAGCTGAAAGAAATTTTTCAACTCATCGGTTTTTAATACTTGATTAATTGATTTAGTGGTTGAATTGATTAATAGAATTGAGTGAATGTATTGAAGAATGAGTGGATGTGATTTTAGGCTGAGACAGCAGCCAACAGAATCTGCAAGGTTCTCAAGGTGAATCAGGAGAATGAACGTCTCATGGAAGAGTACGAGCGTCTGGCCTCTGACCTACTCGAGTGGATTCGAAGGACAATGCCCTGGTTGGCAAGCAGACAGACTGACAATTCACTAGCTGGATGTCAGAAAAAACTCGAGGAATACCGTACTTATCGTCGCAAACACAAACCCCCACGTGTAGAGCAGAAAGCCAAGTTGGAGACAAACTTCAACACTCTTCAGACTAAATTGCGACTGAGTAATAGGCCTGCTTATATGCCCACTGAAGGCAAGATGGTCTCAGACATCAATAAAGCATGGAAGGGGCTAGAATTGGCGGAGAAGGCTTTTGAGGAATGGCTGCTGTCTGAGATGATGAGACTCGAACGTCTTGAGCATTTGGCTCAAAAGTTTAAGCATAAGGCTGATGCTCATGAGGATTGGACTGCTGGCAAAGAGGAAATGCTCACCTCCCAGCACTTTAGGCAGTGCAAGCTCAATGAGTTGAAGGCCCTGAAGAAGAAACACGAGGCCTTTGAGTCTGATCTTGCTGCTCATCAGGATCGTGTTGAACAGATTGCTGCTATTGCTCAGGAACTCAAGTAAGAATTTAACTGATTCTTCCTCAATTATCTCCTCAGAGAATGAGTCTAGAGGGAATGATCAAGAGATCTTTTTTGTAGGAAATTTTATACACTATAAAAAAGATCTCTTATCATTTTTCTCCAAACCTACTAGTTTCAGAGATATTTATGAAATAGCAGGGTAACTAATTGATAAATAATTTCTTTTCCTCTACTCTTCAGCACTCTCGAATACCACGATAGTGCATCAGTAAACTCTCGATGCCAGCGTATCTGCGATCAGTGGGATCGTTTGGGTACACTGACTCAGCGCCGACGTCAGGCACTGGACGAGGCCGAGCGAATTCTCGAGAAAATTGACATACTTCATCTGGAATTTGCAAAACGTGCTGCTGTAAGTTTACATAACATTTGAGAGCCCCATAATATAATTCTTTAACTGTATCATCTTTATAGCCATTCAACAACTGGTTGGACGGTACCAGAGAAGATCTCGTCGACATGTTTATAGTCCATACAATGGAGGAAATCCAAGGACTCATGGACGCCCATGCAGCCTTCAAAGCGACTTTAGGAGAGGCTGATAAGGAATACAACTCAATCGTGGGTCTTGTTCGTGAAGTTGAATCAATTGTCAAACAGTTCCAGATCCCCGGAGGCCTCGAGAACCCCTACACCACCCTTACAGCCCTCGATCTCACCAAAAAATGGAGTGACGTACGACAATTAGTGCCCCAGCGTGATGGAACTCTCCAAGCAGAATTGAGAAAACAGCAAAACAATGAACTACTCAGAAGGCAATTTGCTGAAAAAGCCAATGCAGTTGGGCCTTGGATAGAACGTCAACTCGACGCTGTAACAGCAATTGGTCTAGGACTCCAAGGTACCCTTGAAGATCAACTCCACCGTCTCAAAGAGTACGAACAGGCAGTCTATCAGTACAAGGCACATCTCGAGGAACTCGAGAAAATCCATCAAGCTGTCCAGGAGGGTATGATCTTTGAGAATCGTTATACCCAGTATACCATGGAGACCCTGCGTGTCGGTTGGGAGCAATTGCTCACTTCGATAAATCGAAATATCAATGAAGTTGAGAATCAAATTCTCACTCGTGACTCCAAAGGAATAACCCAAGAACAACTCTCAGAGTTCCGCAGTAGCTTCAATCACTTTGACAAGAATCGAACAGGCAGACTAGCTCCAGATGAATTTAAATCATGCCTAGTTTCTCTAGGGTACTCTATTGGAAAAGACAGACAGGGTGACATTGACTTTCAACGTATTCTTGCTATTGTTGATCCTAATAGTTCTGGATACGTTCAATTTGACGCATTCTTGGACTTTATGACTCGTGAATCAACGGACACAGATACTGCTGAACAAGTTATAGACAGTTTCCGCATTCTTGCTGCTGATAAACCCTACATTCTAGCTGATGAACTCAGAAGAGAATTGCCACCAGATCAAGCTGAATACTGTATCCAACGAATGCCACCTTACAAGGGACCCAATGCACAACCTGGTGCTCTTGATTATCGTTCATTCTCAACAGCTCTTTATGGCGAATCTGATCTTTAAGGTTTTTGAGGGAGTGGGGGGAATGTGCTTGTTTTATAAGCAATTACACTTGGGACAAATACGTAACGATGAAGGACATTATTGGACAGAATTTGACAGAATACACACGTGACAATGACTGTTTTTAATCAACTAATGGCTTCCAGATTGAATTGTATCAGGAGAACCAACTGTCAAGGATATACGTATGAGTCTTAGTCAATATAGCAAGTGCTATTGGTACTGGAGTACTGAATTTGCCATATCTATCAGCCAAATATATATATTTTTTTTTTTTTTTTTTTCGTCGCAATTTGGACGTTTAATATTCAACTCTCAGACTTATCTGAGATATCAAAATTCATTATTTCTTTTACGAGGTTTTTTCGTACTTTAAATACTGGTAGAGGGTACAGGGGGAATTAATAATCATTGGGTAATCAAAATTTAATTGATGGATGTTTAATATATCGTGAAGGCCGAGGTAAAAATACAATAATGCCTATTTTTTTACGACCTAATTAAATATGTACGGCTAGAGAGGTGGGGATACGATTAGATAAGCCGTGCAACATAAATGTATTTTGTAAAACTTATATATCGATGCAAAATTAACGAAAAAAGAAAAAAAAATGATTTAAAATGAAGAGGAGAGATATGAACGCGAGAGGGAGTGAAGGAAGAATCAATTTTATTTATTTATTTGATTTATTTATTTAATCATGACGAATTGATATTTAAATCTCTTTATTATCAAAATCGTCACGAGAAACAAACTTTTTTTTTTTTTCTCAAGGTATTTATTTTTATAAATATTTTTGATGGCTTTCAATTTTTATCAAAGCCTAAAACCTGTAATAACGTAAAAAAAAAAATCATTGGAATGGAATAAACAACGATTTTCATTTAATTAAATTGTACATCAGTCGCTGCCCCAAAAGCAGTGAAAATGAACATTAAAAAGAGATATTCAAGTATTGAATAATCAAATAATCAATCACTGGATCACGTATCATTTTTAGTTTGATCAATTTTCAATGAGAAAAAAAAAACGAATATAAACGTTTATTTTTTTTTTCCGTTTGGCTTGAGGCTTTAACGCTTTGTATTATTATTTTCTTTATTCGATTTAATCATAATCCGTTGTCACACGATCATTGTACTCCATTTAATAAACAATCTCTTCTCTAATTGATTCTCAAAGTATCACGAATTGAACCAATAAGCCGGTAAATAAAAGGGCAGAGGGTGAAATTCAATAAATCAAATAAAGAGAAGAAGAAGAAAAAAAACGTAAAAATTGTTTATAAATCATTCACACTTTGCATACCGCAACGCACAATTACTGTCATCTATATTATTTTACATAATAATACTTTTATTGTAATTAATTTACTTTAAAAAACCGAAAAAAAAAAAATTATATAATTATATTAATTTAAAGGAGTCAGTCAGATTTATGTCAATGACAGAATCAATTAATTTCATTAATCTTCCTCAGTGAAGTGTAAATCAGCGTTGAATACTGATTTTATGGATAAAACAATGTACTTTAAAAACAAAAGAAAAAAAAAGAAGTTCAAGGGAGTTAAGTGGAGAAAATAAAGAAGAGAAAAACAGAGGTTTTTTTTTTTTTTTGAGACAAATGAGTTTCATTTTAATCCACTCAATTTCATAATTTTTTTTATCTACAATTAATGACTTAAAATGGTCATGAACGAGTATTAAGCAACTCTAGGAGGTAAAATGGGAATGTAAGACGCATTGAAGGACAAGAATCATGTGGAGTTTTTACACTCAACGCACTCGAATTCATACCGTGAGTCAGAAATAAAAAGAGAAAAAAAAAATGAATAATAAGCAACTCGCCCTCCATCATTGGACGTTGTAAAAATATTAGCCGAGGTCATTGGAATCGGTACTATTTCGCGCGTCTATTGTCATTTATTAGATCTAATAAATTCATTCAATAAATCAATTCAGTCGTTTTTTTTTTTTTTGTCCAAGAATTCCCGTAAATTTACACAGTGACACAAGTATTATCATCAATCTCGTGTATTTGCTGATAAAAATTAAAAAAAAAAAAAAATTCACATTTACGCAGTTGGGGCGCAGCCTATCAGGAGTAAATTGTGTTCTCTCCGGTTTCTCTCTGTTTGTTATGTATTTTTATTCTCATTTCGGCGTGATTACACAGTATTACAGTGTTAAAAACGTCACTAATCGTTCTATCCCCCCCCCCCCCCCCTCAAGAGTTATAGAAATAAATTTAAAGTTTACGAAATAAAGTAGTAGAGTAAATCAATATACTCGTAAATTAAATGTTGAAACATTTATGATTGAAATTAACTCGTAAACTGTCAAAGTTAATGTTACGGGTACCTTATGAAGTTATTTAACAATGGAATGATGCAATATTATTGAAAAGGGTGGATAATAATTGTAAAAAAGGATTGTTGGAGTCTAAAGTGAGCTAATAAAAATTGAAACTGAGTGAAATAAATATCATAACCTCCAACAAATTTATTATCAGGTGTTAACTGTGTGTTTATATATTAATTCAAGAAGAATTTCAGGAGTAATGAGTGCTCTGGAGGGTTACAAAGGTGATAATATGTGGAGAGAAACTGGTAAATCAGATGCCAATTGTTCAGCTATAATGCAGAGTTTGGATTCTCTCTCGAGTCTCAATCGTGATATTTATCACTCACAAAATGGTTTATCACTCCATGGAATTCCCTCTTTGCATGAAGTTTATGATGCCAAAGTGCCGAATATTAATTACAAGAGTTTTCTGTTGATCGATGGAAAGGAACACCTGAGAGTCTCCAATGCTGAGCAATTTATTAAACATCTCTCGTGTGAAAAAGAGGCGAAGGTCAAGGTCATTTCGATATTTGGAAATACTGGAGATGGAAAGAGTTTTACGTTGAATAAGACATTTTTTGGGGGTCAGGAGGTTTTTCAGACGTCGAATGAACAGAGCTCTTGCACTCTGGGTGTCTGGGCTGCTTTTGATCCTAAACTGGGGGTCATTTGCTTGGATACTGAGGGATTATTGGGGATTACAGTGCATGAGAATGAACGTACGAGACTCCTACTGAAGGTCCTTGCAGTATCTGATATTGTTATCTATCGTACTAGGTCTGAGAGACTCCACAGGGATTTATTTACATTCTTGGGGGCTGCATCCAGGGCTTATGGACATCATTTTCATAATGCTCTTCAGGCATTGGGACAGAGGGAGGGGGTGCCAACTAGCTCCAGTGCTTTGGGTCCCAGTATTATCATTTTTCATGAGACGAGACACACCAGACCTCTCACTAACAGTAAATATTTTTCATTTGAAATTCATTCAACTTGAGATTATTGCATTTATCTTGGGAATTAGTGATTTTAGAGGAAAATGTCAAAAGACTTTTTTTGTAGAGACTAAAATTTTCGAAAAAAAATGTCTCTTGATATTTTTCCCTAAATTAACTAATTACAGAGATAATTAAAAATTTAACATTCTTCACTTCTCAATAAATATATCTCATGGTTATTAAAATTTCAGATACATCAGAGAGTGCTGAAGACATAATTCGCAATCGTTTTGCCCAAATGAGACTCGAGATTGATGCATTCAGTTCAATAAAATACGTTGGAATTCAAACAAACAGTCCACCAACAGATTTCACTCATTTACGTATTGCTGTTAAAAATGAACTGGACAATACAACTGTCAGATCAGCTAGAAAGCCACATTTAGTATATGGAACCCTCAAACTTCTCAACGACAAGTTTTCAGGTGAAATTGAAAATGTCTCCAATGTTTTATTCCCCGATCAGTATTTCACATGTCCAGTGAAGTGTTTGAGCTGCGATAGCAGATGTAAAAATAGTATGGGACACTTGAAAGAGGGAAAACCTCATCTCAGTAATACAAGATGTCGTTATCAGCATCAGTATGAAAATCTTGTTTACATTTGTAAAAAATGTCATGGTAATGGTAATGAAGTTATTGTAACTAGCAGAACTAAAACAACAAGTGAGAATGGATGGTATGGTCTTGCTAAATATGCTTGGTCTGGTTATGTAATTGAGTGTCCAAAGTGTGGAGAAATATACAGAAGCAGGCAATATTGGTATGGTAATAAGAATCCTGAGGAAGCTGCTGTGAGAACTGAAATCACTCATGTTTGGAATGTCCCTAGTGTCTCTAATTTGAATCAAAATGCTGCACAAAAGGTCATTGATGGTGTATCCTACATATCTGAAGCTGTTGCCAATGCATCACTTCAACCTACCAAAGCCATCACTGCTTGGGTGGCTGATCAAGTTGCTCCCACCTATTGGAGACCCAATAATGAGATAAAATACTGCCACAAATGCAAATCCATGTTCTCTCCTTGTGATACCAAGCATCACTGTAGGGGATGTGGCGAAGGATTCTGTGCTAATTGCTCGAGCAAAGTCAAATCTGTACCATCCAGAAATTGGTTCACTCCTGTTAGGGTTTGTGATGAGTGTTTTGAGAAGGATGATAATTCTAATGAGAGTGAGGAGATCAGTGTCACTGAGGATGTCAGTGTTAGGAAGGTCTCTGAACATGTTGTCTCAACTTTGAGTGCTGTTGGTAGTGTTTTAACTTATTCCAAATGTAAGGAAATAATTTTCTTTTTCATTGAATTTAAGATGAAAGTTTAATTTTTGCTGAATATCTCAAAATCCAAGGGAAATGTGGAAATTTTCATAGAGACTTTTTTTTTTTTTTTTGTAGCTCTTCATTTTCTCTATAAAAAAATGTTTTTATTAAAATTTTCCTATCTACCATAGATTCAAAGAAATTCTTAAAAAAGTGAATTTAAAATTGAGATAATAAATTTTTATTAATTCTGAAAATTCATTTCAGCTCTAATTAAAGACACAGTCAGACCAAACTACTGGATACCAGATTGTGAACTAACAAATTGTTGTGTCTGTGACAATCTATTCTCCGATGTACTACCCCTTCATCACTGCAGAGATTGTGGACGTGGTGTCTGTCAGGATTGTTCCCAGCATCGGAAACCAGTGCCTAGAAGGGGATGGGATAATCCAGTTCGTGTTTGCGATGCATGTATTAAAATTGACTGATGTTATTGAAATTGGCATCAACTGTATAAATGATTTTATGTGAAAATGTTCAACATTTTTAATTTTTAAAATTCATTCTAAATTCCTCTCATCGACTGAACGACGAAATGGATCTAACGACAAGTGCCATATCGTCGTTTATTTTTATACCCCAGTAGATTAAATAATATCCATCACAACTGAAAGAAATTTATGAAAATAAAACGTGAAAAATTACACTTCACCGAATATTACGAAATTGACGGGAGATATCAAAATTTGTGTCAAGACCTTTTTTGTAGCTCTCACTCTGCCCTACAAAAAAGATCTTCATGAAAAATCCTCTGATCCCAACAGATTCCAAGATAATCCTAAAAAACCATTATCACAATCCTAAAATAAATAAAAAAAATTGTGAATAATTAAACCCCAATTAGACTAATTACCATTAATACAAAATACTGGGCTGTGAATGGATAATCGAAAGCGCATTTTTGTTGAAACAAAAAGCAACAATTAGCATTCCTATGTATAATCTTATGTTTCGTTTATCGTTAATATTTTATCAATAAAATGGAAATTTTAAAAACTCTCAATACCGAAAATTTTCAATCTCTCCAAAATCCCTAGAATTAAAAAAAAAAAAAACCTCCATAATCCTTCTAAATTAACCAAACGATGACATTGCCATTTTGAAACTGAAATTAGTGGCCTTGGATCTACTTCACCAATTGTTCAATTTGAATGATTCTCTCTTTGGCGCCATTGACTATCCAACAAATTCTACTGGCTGAATTCACACTCCCCACCAACAACTCTCATAAACGTATCATCATCTCTCCATCCCCACCCCTCTCACCCCACCAACCAATAACAATCCACAATCCTGTTATAACCTGACGTCACAACATGGCTTCTCGATCAGCTGGGTATTGTGTGCTTGCAATGCTCGTCTCCGTGAAAATCGCTAAGGACATCGTCTGTCTCGCCCGTTAATACGTAAGTGGCATCGTTTAATCGGGCGTTAGTGATACGTAATAATATTACAAATACCCTTAATTTAGTGTCAAGTGATGAATTATCATTGTTCCATCATCATAACATTAATTGACGGTTTGTTTTCAATAGTCATAATAAACGTGTGAGAAAAGAAAAAAAGAAAAAAAAAAATTAAAAAATGCCAGTTCATGTGCACGATGGCCCAGTTGATTTAACCCATTGGATTAATTAAATTTAATCAAACGTGAATAAATTATCTTCAACATGTATCACAACATTTTTGAAATATTTAACGTGATAATTAGTGTATTCGAATCCGGGTCGAGAATGTAAATAAGTGGGACATGATGAATTTATGAAAATATGGTTATCCTTGTTGATACAAGTATATTCGTTATTTTAATTAAATTAATTATGATTTTTTGTGGGCTTTTTGTTTACGATTATTTTTTAGGGGTATTGTGTGGATATGTTGGGAGGGGGGGATATGTTGAATGCGTCTTTTAGGTGGTTAAAAAAAATCAGCCCGTGTGCAAGTGATGCCGTGGCCATTTTCATGCTTGCTCGAGTTTCGTAATCATTATCAACTCCATATTTGAATTCAACAAGTAACCCAATGCAGCACAGTGTTTTCATGATTATTTAATGGTTTTTTAGAGTCATTAGAGAGGTTTATTAAATCATTAACATTTGTATCGTGGTGATATCGATGATAATAGTGAGTTAAAGAATGAAAACAAATGGATATTACTACAGAATGTTTTAAATTCTTCATCTATTCGATTTATTATCATCAGGATATTTAATTTGTACGATTATTCAGGGATTATCAGTGATGTTTAATGTGAGAAAAACGAGTTGGAGAAAATTTGAAATTTAAATGAAAAAAAAGACTCGTGGATTATGATTTTTGTGTGTTGCATTTAGACAGTAGACGCTAAAAAATTCCTACGCCATCTTCCGTCGTTCGTAAGACGTACATTTAATCGGTGCAACGTGGTTAGCTTATCCGATAGACTGCAACAATGGTTGCCTTCCAAATGGTACATGAATAATCCTAAGAATTTAAATTAATTCAAGATAATATCGAATGTCTGAAATAATCAAAAATCGACTGAATAAATTTCTCATTCAATTGAATTTGTCCACCAGATAGTGGCCATTTTGTTGCTCCGTTTTTAAGATAAACAAATGACGCAATTGGTAACACCGGGTACAACAATACGAATATTATTATTGAGAATTGTAGAATAATCACAAGAGTTGAGAGAAAATTGAGAGGATTTTATGAAAATTTAGTTTTCAATTTGTATTGAATAAACATTCAGTCGAGAGATTTTTGTTGAAAAATGATATTCATACATGAGTAGAGTCTCCCTGTATCCCGTGATTACATGAGGTGGGGGAGAAGTGTGTTGCTAAGGCACGAGTGAGCCGGTTGGTGGGTGCAGTTGCTTGGCAACAGCATCTCTAACAGGCACCATGGCCGCTTACGATTTGTGTGAGGACGCTATCGTTGACGCCTCCTACTTGCATCGTTGAACAAATTACAGAGAATATGTAAATAACCGTGATGACAATACCTCAATAATTGTCTCACTGTTTATCGTCTATTCGATTTTAAATCTAAAAAAAAAAATAAGACAGTTGTATAAATTTTTTTTCTCACAACAAAATTGATACATCTCAATAAGACAATGAAGAGAAATAAATAAAAATGAATTTATTCCAGGATAAGAACTTGAACGGGAGTACGATAAGCTACCGCGTTACCATGGAAACCCGTGCTGACACGCATAAACCAACTTTCTGCGATTTTTTTTTTTTTCCTTTTCCCCACCGAAACAGAACAGAACAGAACAGACGGTGGTGGTGCGCGGGTGGGTAATACAACAAGTGAGATGGATGGAGAAAAATAATTAGAAAAAAAAAAAAAATAGAGATTGGTGGTACAATACTTTGGTGGCTAGAATACGTCCTAAGGTATTCTACAATCGTCACAACTCGTGGTATTTCTATTTACGTCTTAACGTACAGCAGAAGAAACTCACTAGCAACTCCTCAACTTCAATCTCAACTTCCTCCTCTACTTTTTTTTTACCATTTAACTTGACTCTTTCATGGGCGCATCGTGCTTATGTATTTTTAGAGAGAGACTTTACCGGAATTAGACGTGCGTGTCGAATGAATATTCTTGGTGGTAACAACAATTTTCCCTTGATTTATTCCACTGGGTATTGAAATTATTATCAAATGAGTTATTGAGTAATTGATTAAATTTTACTTTATCATTGATAATTTTATGTATATATATATATTTTTTTTCTTCTTTTTTATCTATTTTTAGAGCACCGGGGTAACCCGGTCATTTCAAGGCGTTACAAATCACTGAAGATACTGTTGAGGGAATATAAATAATGGCACCTGATAGGCCTGATAATACGGGTATGGAGACCGCGTGCGGTCTCAGTGTGACGCGTGTACTAAATATTGGGGATGCTGCATTGATGCTCAAGGAGGGAGATAATGCCAGTGGATTTGGCGAGGGTACGAGTCCTGTAGATAGTCTGAATGTTGGTGAAGATGATGATAATCCATCGGGGATTAAGAGGACAAGTGATGGGGAAGTGTCTACGGGTAAACATAGCCAGGGAGATGATGATCTTACTTCTTTAGCTTGGCTACATCAGCAAAATGTGTTGAAGGGACTTGAAATATCAAGTCCTAGTAAAGTTATTAAGGACGAAAATATTTTGAATAATAATATTATTAATAATAATAATATTTGTGAAGGAGAGAGTGCAGAGCTTTCGGAAAACACGAATTCTGTATCGAGTTTGGATGATGGATATTATGCAGGTGAATTATTAGTTTTTTTTTTAAATTGAGAGTAAAATAGTAAAACGTAATAATTTTTTTTTTTTGTTTAATTTTGAATTATCTTGACGAGGAGTAGTTTTAGAGAAAAATATCAAGATACATTATTTGTAGAAAATTTCATAATCTACAAAAAAAGTTTCTTGACATTTTTTCCTAAAATCATTTTTTTCCCAGATAAATAACGCTTTAATACTGAATTAGTTTTTTGTTTTGGTTGTTTTTCCCTTCAGAGAGTAATGGAAAGACAAGTGCAGTCAATGGGAAAAATTTAAGTTACACAAGTCCAGTGAAGAGTTATGATAAAACAGTGCAATTGTATCATGACACGACGAAAGCACTGACCTATCCAACACTACCGAGCAATCAAACCAAGATATCATTGAACAATAATAATCTACCGGTGTCAAATCGTAATAAGCATCCAACCCACATACCCTACGATCCTCATTTGCATAGGAATAGCAAACCACCGTACTCATTCTCATGTCTGATATTCATGGCTATCGAGGACAGCCCAGTTAAGGCACTACCAGTCAAGGAAGTTTATGCTTGGATACTCGATCACTTTCCTTACTTCAGGAATGCACCGACTGGTTGGAAAAATTCAGTTAGACACAATTTAAGTCTTAACAAGTGTTTCAGGAAGGTGGAAAAAGCACCGGTAAATATTTAAATTAATCACTCTTTCTTCACTTACATTTTTTTCAATTTTTATTTCTGTCCATTTATCTCGAAAATGAGTGATTTTAAGAGAAAATGTAAAAATATATTATTTGTAGATCACAAAATTTCCTACAAAAAATGTATCTTGATATTTCATTCAAAAATCGTTTATTATCGAGATAATTTAACTGAATCATCACGTTTTAAAAACTTTACAATGGAAATAATTTGTTTGTCTAATTTTTTAATACAAATTTTGATCCAGAATTTGGGAAAAGGTTCTCTGTGGATGGTGGACGACCAATATCGTCCGAATCTCCTTCAAGCCCTCTCCCGAGCGCCCTTTCCACCCCCAACAGCTCAAAATCTCTCATCACCGGATAAACAACCGAAGAAAAATACAAATACAAGATTACCAGATCCTGTACTCTTTCCCTATCTATCAAAGAGGCTAGCATCGAGCAACATTACAGACAGTCCAGACCTTGAATTTGACAGTGATGTTGACGCAGCTGCTGTTGCCATGCTATCGTTCAAACACGGACCCATTATTCTCAATCACAATAAAGGTAATGCATTCAAATTATCTCGTGTATTTCATCATTATCCATACTGACATTTTTCTTATTTAGATCGAAAACGAAAGCAAACAATTGAGCCAGAAAAATTAGTGCCAGTAATAACACGGAGTTCGAGTGAGGATCACACGTACAGTTGTATCACTTCAGTGAAAACAGACAGGTGAGATAGAAAATATAATCCCAATTATTCTAGAAATATCTCTGAAACTACTGGGTTTAGCGGAAAATATCAAGAGACCTTTTTTATAGCCAACAAAATTCTTTATAAAAAAGGTCTCTTGATATTTATCTCTAAATCTTATAGTTCCACAGGCATCCACACTTTTACCCTACTTCAATATCTAATTTTCCTCCTTTCACTTAAATCAATAATGAACTTGACAAAAATGTGATTTAAATTTAAAAAAAATTAACAGCAAAAGATCCAGTGGCTCAGTGGAGGATTCAGTGAGCGACGTGGACGAACAGAGAAAAATTGCAGAGGGTGCAGATGCCCTCCTGAACCTCGCAGGTGTTGCCCTCAATCACAACAACACAAGTTCACGTTCGAATCACCATCAAGAGGTAACGAGTTCTCCGATGACTCTGAGTGGTACATCACCACCCTCATCATCCTCTCCACCTCGAAAATCCTCCCCATTCCACTCCCCACCCACCTCGAAATCAAAAAGACGCACCACCTCGAATGACTACTCGAGTCTTCCCGACAAGAGACGCAGACGTTGGAGGGAATGGGGTGACAGTAACAGATATCTCAAACAAGTCAAGGGTTAGTGATTGTTGTTTATTCGTCAATTGTTTTTTTTTTTTTTTTTTTAAATAATCAGTAATCGAGGTAATTCTCCCCTGACACAAGTGGCCAAAGTCGTATTTTTGATGCAAATATGCAGTGGGAGATGTAAAAATTTAAGTCGAACAAATAGTTTGGCAGCACTGAACTTGAAACAATAAAATCAATCGAAATCGATGAATCAATTGAGTGACAATGGCAATAATGCCACCAACGTCTGACGTTAATCAATTTAATCTAAAGAGTGAATTGTAAATTCGTGGATACGATTTTGTGAGAATGATAAAATCGAAGGAGAGATGAAAAATCTTGTTAGACCTGTTGTGAGGAATTATACATATTAATTCATAGAGAGTTTAACTAATTATGAATAGAGTTCTATATTAGTTTCCCTTCTGTAGATATGTATAGATATATATACAATTGATAAAGAGGAAGAAAACTATAATATTAGAATAGAGGTGAAAATTTAAATAATATATTTGAGAAGAAAATAACGACATAAAAATTGAAAAAAAAAAAAGGAGGAGAAGGGGGGGATATTGCAGTGAAATTCTACGAAGCAATAATTGCATGTTAATGAGATACCCGAGAAGAGCAGTACAACAGTGGAAAGAACAAAAGAAAAATGACGAAAAATAATGGAGAGGAGTTGTATAATTTTTTGCCTTTTTTCTACTTCACTTCGAGCAAAAGCTTTTCCAGTTGAAGAAATAATAATTCAACTGTGGAGGTGTACAACGTAGAAATATAATTAACTCTGTGGATACGCTCAAAGTAATCGCACCTTGTCACGTTTCTCCATCTTTTTCTCTTTTTTTTCACAATTCGTCACGACTCATTCACTCTGTTGGCTAATATTATTTTTCATTATTTACTTCCTCCGAAGGTTAAGAGCCCAATAATATTAATATCGAGGTAATAATTACTAGCACGAAGCTCAGAAAAAAAAAATGTATAAGAAAAAGAAATAGTGCGATTACTTTCGTAAATTTTCCCATACCAATGATCATTCACATGTACTGTATAGAGACAGTGCTCGAGATAATTTCAAAAAAAATGTTGAGATAAGAAAGGGGTATATTTTTACAGGGCTCTGGCCCGCGTGATATGAATAAAGCTCTTCCTAAATTGTTCGCTGATAGTTTTAGTGAAAACCACGAGAAATAATAAATTTATCAATTAAGCTGGATGGCTCGGCGGACGAGTAATTATAATTTTAAAACACGCAAAGCACATTTTAGCTATTAAAATTATCCAATCAGTTGTTTTATTCTCATTAATGTTTGAATTTCTCTCAAACGATATTGACAATTTTATTTTTTTTTAATAAAAAAAAACTCTATTTTCAAATTTTCTTCGACCTGTCTTGTCAGATTGATATAAATCAGTGAAACATGATCCTTTTTTTGTTAATCAGAATAAGTTCGTTCGCTGCGGCTGAAGGTTTGTTCTTCCATATAGCTTATTCTAAACTAATTGAGTAGGAAAACACCGGTATCCACTGCACTCGTGGCTCGGTTCACATGTTTATTATTCACACTAGTACATCAGTAGTGCTAGAAATTAAGTAAGAAATGGTAATAAAAAATTACCAAAATTTGAGAAAAAAAAACAAAATTTCAATAATTATCAACATAATTTAAGAATGAAAATAATAATAAAAAAAATACTAAAGCAAATAAAACAAACACACGCAATAATACCAGTTATATCTGATATCGGATGAAATACTCTAGTCGGCCGGTACTTTTTTTTTTTTTTTTTTTTTTTTGTTTCTTTTCCAAGTTACTCAATTTGTTGTCCGATGGAACCAAGAGAATTGTAATATAAATGAGAAGAATTATATATATGTATGATAATACCTTGTAGACTCAAATGATGGTTATTTTCTTGAGATTTTAGAAATTGAAGAATTAATGGTATTTCAATCGAGTGACTCGCCGGCTAATGTTCAATTTGTTACGTTCAAAACAAGTGAATAGAGCAAAACAGTTGAATACAAGAAATAATAGAAAAATACAACAATTCAGAGAATATAAAGATATATGAAAGCGTACACACCCAGCCACGGACAATCAAAAAATACCACACGGTGTTTCATTTGCTTCAGTTGCTATGACATTGTGCCAAACTGATAAAGAAAAAATATTATTGATTATTAATAATTAATAAATAAAAATTAATTACAAGATGATAAAAGATAAACACCAATGCCCCCAAAATAATTTCTAATTGCTTTCTAATATCTTCTAGTATCATAGTGTTATATATTATACATACTTTATGTATATTGTACAATATCATGGAAAAAAAAAAAACAATTTTGTTGGCGTAATTATTGGTTAATTATAACATTTATTATAACTATATTATATTTTTAATTTCAAGACGAATCACATTGTATAATGTTTGTTAAGTTTTTGGCCTTGCTTATATACAATCTTTGAGTGTAATATTTTAGGCTGTAATTTACAGAAACAGAAAGAATCTTTATCTAAATGATACTAAAAACATCACTGTATTTATTACTAATTCTGTATTATTATTTTTTTTTCATTTGTTCTCCCACTCCTTGCAATTTATATATCTTGTTCCATTATATCATCGAGTGCACGCAGTAAAAATCGTACGAGACTGGTTTACAAATTTGTTAAAATTACATTCAACCAAAGTTTGGATTCATTCGTAATCTGTATTCAGAGGGGACTGGTGCCGGCATCAGAGAAGTCGAAGGATGCGCGTCTTCCTGCGCATGCCCATTGGCTCTTCAATGAACCCTTCAAAGGTAAATTATCTCAAAAACTCCAGAAATTGTTTCAAAAGATGAAAATTAAATTCCACAGATTTCAAATCTGTTTAAAGTAAAAAAAAAAATGGACTATTGCATCTTTTAAAAATCACGCGGTATCTTCAGTGACGTCAGGACCGTAGGGTATCCATAAAAAGCGAACCCGGGCCAGCAAGAATAGAAGTCCAAAGGCAAAGGCAGGGGGAACAGTCGAGTTCGCCTCCCGTGGTGCGGCCAACGAAACCCGTCAGTCTGCATTCCAGCAATCCGCGCCGACAGACGCCAGTGTACACGCCAGAGTGGACGCCAACAGACATTGCTCGTCAAAATATATCTCTCGTTTATTTTTTATTTTTTTTTTAATTCACTAATAAGTGTTTTTTGATACTCAAATTGGGAGATTTTGCATCAAGAAATTAATTAAAGTGGTGAAATTTAATTTGGCACCGAGTGAAGGGTACGAAAAAGGGGAGGGGGAGGAAGATGAATGATGGAGAAAATGGATTGATAGAAGTGCACACAGCTCATGAGTGAACTCCGGTGATTTTTGTTGTTGTTTTTTTGTTTTTTCTTTTGAAGGGAATAAACCGGCTGGTTGGACGCAAAAGGGTAAGTCGCATATTTATATTCATGGGGGGGGGGGGGGTGATTGAATGAATTATTATGGGGATTTTTAAGGGGTGTGAGCAGGGAGAATGTAGATCAGGTGGATAGGGTCAATCTCCCCCCCCCCCCCCCCCTTGACACCTGTGGGGGTAGAATCAGAGGGTCCAGCGTCTATTGTTGCACCTATTATTCAATTCTGAGCTTTTCGCGCTTTTTAAGCTCTGCGCTTGCGTGATACGAGTGTTTTCAGAGAGGCTGTTATTAAGGTGCTTCGGGGGACGTGCTCGATGGGGTTTTAGACCCGTGGGAGACCGGAACTACATGGTGATCGATTGTGGTTGATGCGGGGGAGAGTCAAGGGGTCTTGAGCATCGTACTTCCTATTTTTTTTTTTTCATTTCAGCATCTCTGTCTTCTTTATCAGAAACTTGGGACAATTCAAATTCCTCAATTTTTTTTTCCCCCTTTCATTCTTATGGTTTTTACCTTCGACGTTTTTTCTCATATCAATCCCCCTCCAGTCACTGATAAAGATTGAATATCCACAGTGTAAACACCAGTCTCATCCTCGATTTTCTTCCCCTCCAAGTATTTTCCTTCTCTCTGAGATAAACCATGAATTTACCCCTCTTGGAATTCTGCAGTCCTCTCCTCTTGAGATAAAAAATAAAAAAATCTGGTCCAAGTGGCAATATGGCTACCTTCCCGAAAACTAGTCTGCTGAGGTTGACGATCCCTGCTCCGGAATTCAACTCGTTTCATATTTACGCCAACGGCCGTGGGTCGAAGGGGGACCCAAAACCGCGCATCGAACGCGATCAAGAAAAGGTAGAGAGCGAATCTTGCGTTAGCCATCTTCCCACCTGTTGCCCACATTGACGAAAAAGGTGTTTTTTTATTTTTTATTTAAAGAAAATAGAATGTCCAATGATTCTTTTTTTTTTTTTTTAATTTTATATTTATTTTTTCTCTTGGAAAAAAAAGATATTCCGATGTTTTGAAATGTTTTTCATGGTTGGGGAGAATAATAATGAAAAATTTAATGTGGGTGGGTTGTAACATGGAAAGCCAGAGATTGACGTTAGGAGATCTATGAATGGGCTCAGCCTACACATTTACCACCCATCGTCCAATAAAATGTCTATCTTGTCCCTCTCCCGTGTAATTTTTCACAGATGGGTATAACGCTTTTACAACGTGGTTATTATCCACTGCACGTGGGTGTTAAAACCGTTCGCTCCAAGCCAAACACTATTCCATACCCAATATGGATATAAGCTTAATAATAATAACTATCAAAGCAATCTGAGAGTCGAGTGGTTGTTGTTGTTGTTTACAATTTTACTGCAATTAAGGAAATTTGAAAAAATTTTCATCATTTCATACATGAGAGTCTTTGTTATTGGGGTAAAAAATATTTGTGGTATGCCAATGTCTATTTCTATATGCATGAGTCGTCTCTCTTCACTTGACTTGTCTTCTGATGTTAAATTCCATTTGGCTCACTGCGATTTGACATGAATTCACGTAACTCATTTAACTGTTTCGTCTCGTTTAATTTTACTTGATTTTTTTTTTTTTTTTTATCATGGTTTCAGAATGTGTCAAGATGGTACGAGTATCGTTGACCCTGCCCAGCGCTTTGGCGCTTCTCTTCCTTGTTTCAGATGTTTCGAATGCGTCAGGTAATAATAGAAATAAATTAATTGATCAATGAGTGGTTTGAGGGGGAAAAATATCAAAAGACATTTTTTGTAGTTCATGAAATTCTCTACAAAAAATGTCTTTTGATTTTTCCCCCTAAATCTCTTCCTCTTCAAGATATTTACAAAATAAATGATAAAAACCAAAATTAGAGAGGAAAAAATTGTGAATTCTTTAAATCTTCAATCAACAGGTCCACGTCAAGAATTGGGAATGCAGTTCACTCGTCATCCCCAGCCCCTAGCAGCGCCGCTCGGTGATGTAGTTGACTTTGAATGTAGTCTGAACCTAGCAGCTGAAAAATTTACCTGGCGTCATCGTCCACTGAATACAAATCATTGGTCACCACTTCCAAATCCCAGTGCCAATTCCGGTGTCAGAAAGACCTCCAAACTAGTCGTCAACTTTGATGATCCCACCAAAGCCGGTGACTACAGATGCATCGCATACTACGGTAAGTTTATTTCCACCTATCCCACCTCCCCCACCCCCTCACCACTCAACTAAATCCTCAAAATGCCTATCTATTTCAGGTACAAGTGGACTAGCCTCAGATCCAGGTCGCCTGAGCCTAGCCAAGATCGACCAATTTACTGATAAATCAGACGTAGAAATAGTTGTACCAGCTGGCAATACAGTACCCATAACATGCCCAGTGCCTGCATCATCACCCGAGGCAACAGTACAATTTTACAAAGATGATATACAGATAAAACGCAACAATCAAGCCAGTGGAAAAACACTAGTCATCGAGGATGCACAACCGTCAGACACCGGTAGCTACCACTGTGCAGCATACAACGACATTGCCACCCAGACAGTACGCAGTAATTACAAAACAAAATTAAACGTCCACAAGGACGAGAGAATAGTCCCCCCATTCTTTGTCAAGCAACCGCAAACAGAATACAAAGTTCTCCGAGGTAGAAACGTCACCCTCGAGTGCTTCGGTGCAGCCAATCCGATTCCAAAGGTCACCTGGTCGAGACTAGTGGGTTCTCTACCATCTGGATCTTTATACACACCCTCAGGACTGATCCTAACAAACGTACTACCTCAAGATCGAGGAGAATATCACTGCGTCTGGACATCGGGTTCCCACAAAATTGAATCAGTCATTATCCTGAAGGTCGTCGAGGCACCAAGAGTCACTCGAGGTCCCAAAGCCTTGACATTCTCAGAAGGTGGTGAGCTGGAACTCTCCTGTGGTACAACTGGTCAACCGGAGCCCACAATTGAGTGGTTGATAAATGGTGAACCCCTCCAGAGGAGTCCAAACATTGAGAGCAAGGGCTCAACTCTGTTTGTCTCTTCAGTGGAGAAAAAACACGCTGGAATTGTTCAGTGTGTTGCTAGCAATGAGTATGGAAGTCATTCTGGATATAATTTACTCAGAGTCAATCCTAAACAGCATCCTGGAGGCAGTGGTGATTCTCATGGGAAGCAGGAGGGTCATGGTATACCTGGTGGTGTGCACAAGCACATAAGAATGGGGGGAAAGAGAAAGAGTAAGGAGGGACATAGAAGAGGCACTGTTTTAGTACCACCTAATCAACCCAATGTAACAAGACTCTCTGATGTATCTGTCATGGTAAGATGGTCAGTTCCTGACAATACTGGACTCCCTATTCAATTTTTCAAAGTTCAGTATAAAGAGTTTGGCTCCAAGGCGAGTGGAAAGCAGTCCAAGTGGATGACTGCCAATATGGAGATACCTAATCATGTTAGATCCTTCGAAGTAACTGATCTGCAGCCCAACAGTTTCTATAGATTTAGAATAGCTGCGGTTTACTCGAATAATGATAATAAACTCAGTCCCAATTCTGTCAAGTTTCATCTGATGAAGGTGGAGGGTTTCGATACTAATAAAATGCCAATTCCATTGTTGACCAATACTGAAGCACTGGGAGCAGATAGGGTGCTCTTAATATGGCAAAATCCTGACAGATCTGTGGATATTGATGGGTTTTATGTGTATCACAGAGCCTCGACTACTGCTGGAGATTATATTAAAACTACTGTCGAGGGAAAAAATTCAACGAATATCACCATTTGTCATCTACAGCCTGATACAACTTATGAATTTAAGGTACAGAGTTTTTCGGTGGGTGCAGCTTCAGAATTTTCAAAGATTATTAGAGAGAAGACACTGAAAGCTGTGACTGAAGCACCAAGAGTGGAGACTGCTGTTCCTGATAATGTGCCAAAAAGCACTGGAAATGGACAGAGTGGAAGTCTTTATGCGATTATTGGAGGGGCACTGGGTGGAGCTACTCTCTTGGGGGTCATGGGGGCAATTGTTGTTATTTATAAGAGAAGCAGTATTAAACAAAATCGAGATGCATCCCAGAATCAAGGTGATTAAATTCAACTAGTTTGTTGATTTTGTACAAAAATTTGTAATTAGTTTTTGAGAGATATCTTTGGATAATAATAGAGATAGAGGAATTTTGATAGAGACCTTTTTTACAGAGGGAGAGTAGAGGTAGAAAAAAGATCTCTATCAGAATTTTGATAATTCAATTGGATTCAGAGATATTTTGTAAAAATTGATCATAAAGTAAAGTTGAAGTATTTTTAAAATAATCATTAAATATTATTAATTATCAGGAAAACACATGACGAATGGCAGAGTGATGAATGGCGTAGTCACGGACTCGAAGATCAACATCACGTCTAATCCTTTAGCTGTACTCGACACGTCAGAGACAACGACAGCCACGAATAACATGAATTCTCTGCCTAAGGTTCGTAATTTAATATCGCTGATAAAACCTTCAAAAACCAAGGGTCAAACCTAACAATTACTTCCTCAAAGCTTCATTTTTCTGCTAAATAAATCAGATAAAATATCATTCACCCAATATCGACTATTCTCTCTCTCTCTCTCTCTCTCTCTCTCTCTCTCTCTCTCTCTCTCTCTCTCTCTCTCTCTCTCTCTCTCTCTCTCTCTCTCTCTCTCTCTCTCTCTCGAGCTTTTTCAATTTCATTTAAATTCTCTTCAAAAAAAAAAAAAAAAAAAATGAAAAAAAAAGGAGTTAAACACGACAACACGTTACACACGATACGTTACTATGCCTACACGCCTCCCTCTACTAGATCTGAAAAAATCAGCCAACGAAACAACAACACAACACGCATGTTTCTGAACAGAGCGGACAATATTCATCGATGGAGATGACGTCATTCGTTAATGGACAAAACAACAACACGAGTGCCAACGAGTCAACAGCTGGTTCCAATGCTGTACGGAGTGATCCATCAACACCAATTGGACCCATTGATCAACATCTCTGAATGACAATTATTTACGATAAATAATAAATAAGCCATTTTAATATTTATTTGCCAATTACTGAGAGATTACTGACTCAAAGTTCAATAATGACACAATACAAGACTTGTTTTCTCTAGATTATTAAATATCATTTGATTATTTGATAGGCAGCTATTGAATATTGATCAATTATCCAAACGTAAATAGTCGTCTGAACTCATCGATATGTAAATAGTACACTAGGCTCAATGATTATTATTCTGAGGAGATTAAAAGAAATCAATATCGAGTATTATCGAACGAGTTATGACAAAGTTGCTTCTACTAGGCTACAAAGATATTTCTTTTCTCTCCCAATAAATTGCTAGAAGCCATATTGCCGCTTTAGCTAACAGTATTGACTCATTTATCATGTATTTGTAGATCTAATAACTACGTTTTAAGCAATTTTAGTGGAAAAATTGAGGAATTACTGGCCAACTTGTGGGAAAGAACCGGTGAATCAAGTGCCTAAATTATAAATTTTAAAAGTGATAATTTGGTTGTGCAAAGCAAGATGTTTTTTTAAATTTAATATTGAGATTAAAATTGTGTTTTGGGAGTTTTTTGATAAATTGTTGTAAATTTTGTAAAATTTAAATTTTTAATCTTTTATCTAGAGTAATTTGATTGGATATTACTGATGGGTTGAACGAGGGGTGCGATGGTTCACAGATATGTACATATTATGTATCGAAAACCTGTGGGAGCTCAATTGGGATATCAGGGAGAGGCATTGGGATGCAATGGAGTTGAGAGATATTGTACATAGACATTTTTCTCCTGTCTAGTTTCATTTAAATGGTGTTTGTGCCTTGCATCTTGCCCCAATGACAATTTATCAATAAGAAATATTTATATGCATCAATTGTGTACTTAACTTTTTTTCAAAATAAATTTTCAAGAAAATTAAATCATTTGTTTTCTTTCATTTCTTCCTAATTTCGAGTTTAAACCTATTGTTCTAGGGTTTTCACAACTTTCATTGAGTTATCATGGAATTTATGAGAAATTAATGATTGATAAATTGTTGAAATTACTCACCACTCTGTAACACTGAAGATTGAACTGCCATAATCCATTTTTTAATTAAAAAATTTCCTTTTTCGTCACTAAATCACCAAAATTCATCATCGACCGGTGAATTTGAACGTCCAATCTCCCTTATCGTCACTAATCCATCTCTTTGTTATAAAATACCACGACATTCCATAAATTCCCGTCAAATCTAACCAAAAAACCTCCCAACACCCCTGAAAGCCCTCACTAATCATCATTTCACCCTCTCCAACACCTAAAAACCACAATTGACCACTGAAACCGCCAAAAAATAACAATCATCACCCTTCACAATCTCCCGATCACCTTCACCCCCATCAGCCCTCATTTCTCACTGACAACTGACCCCAAAAATCCCAAAAAAACTCCCCCAAACTACCGACACACCTCTCACCCCAATTATTCAATCAATTTCCCTCCAAAAACAATTAATTTTTCCCATCACTCCCTCCAATAAATCATAACGGTCATTTCCTTCAAAAACATCGCGCTCAACTGCACAAGTGTCGCCCTCTCACGCTCAATGTACCCAACTACCCCCCTCCCCCTCGCGCCACCCCACAATGCAGCCGTCACATACACAAACACAAAACTGCATCTGCCATAAATTGGCCCGCAGAACAGAACAGAAACAGTCATCTCGCCCTCTCCGCAAAGAGACAGTGTTTAATCTATATGTTAAACATTATAAACGCCAATTTTAAAATATTCACGTATCCATGATAGTGTGACGTCATAAACAATGTTGATAGATATAAACGGATGAGAATAAATAATTAAAAAAATACTGTGGAATGCTGAATTGTGAATTCCAACGTCAATCTGTCCAGGGAGGTGCGCTGAGATAAACATAAAGGTGTGTGTTACTTTGTGAAATAAATTAAAATGACAGTTTTTGGGAAATTATATTTTATGTTTTTTATTGATAAAAATTGATGTTTATCGGGGACAATTAATTAATTATTATTTGATGACAAATTTATCATCTCCCCACGTGTGTCATGTGACACCAATTGTGCCAATTATATCGCCTCGATATATACTCTCCCAGCATCTTTCTGTACTAATAATAAACATGAATAATATTTTTCACCAGGTTATTGCGTTGAGTACAGATGGAGCGGGTTTTGAAAGCCGTCCCAGTGGATCTGCGAGTCAAAATGGAGGCACTGGTGCACGATTTGTCATTGGCACTGGAGGAGAGCAGTAACTCGACAAATGTCAAGAGACGATGGGGTCTGAGGAGGCGTGCTCGATCCACTGGGAATATTCGTAAGTGTAAGGAATAATAAATACACATGATTTTGATTCAAACAGAGATGAAAATTGATGATTAAGTTGTGAAATAGTTAAATATTAAATTATCTCGATAATTATTGACTTTATGGGAAAATATCAAGAGACCTTTTTTATTGAAAATTTAATTATCTACAAAAAATGTCTCTTGATATTTTCTTCTAGAATCAATAATTATCGAGATAATTACACATTAATGAAAAAAAAAAAATTTTGAATTATCACACATTATCACTTCTCTACTAGAATTATCCATTAAATTGATTATTTGTACTTCTTTCAGCTTCTTTGAGTGCAAATAAACACTCAGAGGACAGTTCATCCTCCATATGTGACATTCGCATCCCAAAAATCACATCAGCCACTAAATATCAATCAGACAGCGATGATACAGACAGAAGAGAGAGTTTCGCTAGATTTTGGAATTTAAATACAATAAGTAATGTCGAGAGTGACTCAGTTAACGAATACTTTGTTCCCCGAATAAATACAAAACGTAAACGTAAATTCAAGAGAATGGCTGTGGACTCAGCCTCGAATCCCTCGACCTCTCAAGTAACCCAGAAGAAACGATTATTCAGAAATAATTGTGAAAACAGATACAGCACAATTTGGTGTGGAAAACGCAAGAGATCGTGTCGTGAGCGTTCCATTGACTGTGAGATGCGTTCACCAAAGCCCACAAGGAACTCAAAATCAAAGAGTCATCGGGGTAAAATACGGAGTGAGGAGGCAATGGATTGCTCGAGGATATCAAGCTCAAGTATTTCGTCGAGTGACTCAGAGGCTGGTATAAGAGCCAATGAGGAGGATCATGAGGGTGATGATGAGCAGTCTGACTGGATTGGTGAGTCCAGTTGGTGGGACGATGAGAGTACAACTGAAGAGAAAGTATTGTCCTCTGATCCAGCATTACAAACCCTGATTAATTATCGTCAGAGGGTTCAGTGGAACAGAGAGGGATTGATTAATTCAAATGGCAGGGAAATACGTGCTGGACGTCGTCACGTCGACAACAAGCCTGGATATTCCATCATTACTTCAGCTAATGAAAAAGTATCAAGATTTCTGCAAGATCCAGGCCAGAGTGAATTGAAATTACACGCAATGAGACAACCTGAGAGAGAGAAACTTCGAAGACTTGCCAATCTCTACAGTTTGTCTCTCAAAGGGGATTTGAGCTGTCCTATTCTCTACAAAACTCGTCATACCACTCAGGCAATTTGTGTTGATCAAGTGTCTTTCAACCGATTTTCTGATTACAAGAGACTGAGAAAAACACCACCACAATCACCAAATCCTGAGATCATTCCAAATCCAGATGTATCAGTTTTTAGTGGTAATTTTGCTGTTTCTGCTGTCAGTCAATCGAATAATGAACCCATGAGCTCTGATTGGGGGGGACACAGTATGGAGGCTGATGTGCAGAATACTGGAAAATTTGATGGGGGATTTGGACACTCAAAATCTAGTTGAATTGGTGAATTCATTTTTAAAATGAATGAAGAAGAAATTTGTCTAAATTGCAATCCTACTTTAAATATCTTTGGAAATAAGAGAGTTGGAAGAATTTATCAAAAGACCTTTTTTGTAGAGAATCTCATAGACTGTGAAAAAGGTCTTTTGACATTTTTTCCTAAATCTACTCAATCCAAAGATATTTACAAAATTGTGGGCATAAAATTTTGGACTCATCTCGTTCAATCACTTTGTTAAAGAATTATCAATTGTTTATAATAATCCTATGGTTTTTCAATGAAAAATGGGTTTAAAATCTTAAGTTTTCACTGTACGAAAACATGAATATTCTTTTTGGAATAAATATAATGATATAATTGTAATCAAGAGCAATGTAGTGCTCAAAATTTCTAAACAATGTAGACGTTGTAGATAATTATATAAAAATACAATCAACATTTTATTCAATTATTTCAATTATTCTCAATGAGATAAACAATTCTATCCATAATTACTCTTACATTTTTTCCGTTTTTTTGGCATTTGCCATTGCATTTTCATTCATAAGCATCTGGTACTCTTGAAATCGTTGAGAGACTCTTTGGTTCATCTTTAGAAATTTTTCCATACAGTTAAGAGCACATTTCTCCTCTTTATCACGTATTTCCCTCGTTGTGAAGTCGGATATGCAATCAATGAAGCAGACCTCTGATAATTTGTTGTACGAGACTAAAAAGTCTTTGAACTGTTGAAAATAAATTTTAATTTTTTCCATCAAATAGAAAATATAAAATTTTTGGACTTTAAATTCCTCGATTTTTACATGAATTAATTAATTATAAAACTCACTGATTTAATTTGTTCAGCCTCAACATCAACAGATACACCAGGTACAGCCATTGCCATGATAAATTCACACGAATTAATTACACAAATAAACCGATAAACATTTTTCAGTGAAAGTAACAATTTTTTTTTAATAATTGAGGTTATGAGCAATACAACTCACATTGAACGACTCGCGAGTCCTCGCAGGCGCAGTTGATATCCATTTAAAACGTTTTACCCTCTCTCATCGTCCCCAGGGATTAATTAAAATTGTGCATTGTGTATAATTGAACATAGAACCCATTGAAATGTCTAATTAGTCATAATTCTCATGGATTTTTCCGCATGTTGGGCATCTGCAGGTTAAAAACATATTATTAATTTAGGCAGATGTTGGATGTCTGGGTCTATTGGAGAAACAGATGACGGTTTGGGGATCGTTAAAATTCATTGTGGACAATTGAGCCAGTGAAGTGATTTTTCTACTGTCAATAAAGAATTTTTAAATTATTTAAACATTTTAAAATCAAGTGAAAATGAACAAAAATTGTAGAAAATTATTTAAAGTCTCCCGGGCTTTGTAAAAAAGGTTAGAACACTCGAGCGGGGACAATTCTAGTGTTCTCCGGTGTTCGAGAGATGTCGGTAGTTGTACCTCAGGCACTCGAGCGTTTGTTGGTGTCTCGGTGCGTCTCTTTCACAATTATATTGATAAAAAGTGGATAAAAAATGTTTTAAATGCGAATCAATGGATTTCAAATGATTATAAATAGTTGTGGAATCTTCAGAAGTTGAAATTCTCTCTTATCATGCAGTCTAAATATGGAAAATCGTGGGATCATGGGTTGCAACAAAAACGCGGGAAATCACCATCGACACACCAAAACAAAACAGTAGCATCGAATAATCCAAGATTGCTGAATAAAAATAAAATTAATGAGGTGGTGAGGAGTCGTTCATCCCTGAAAATGGGTTACAAGCCAATTGATTTCACTGAGAGCAAAGAAAGAGTTGATTTTCAAGGAAATGTCAGTGGAATTGAAGAGCCAGTGGACTCATTGAGACGTGAAATCAGTGAATGGAGGAGACAGGAGTTGATGATTGACAAAGTGAGGGAAAAACTGGGGAAATCGAGGGCCTCTGGCCACTCTAAATCAATTAGTAAGTACAATTTTCTTGTAAATTCGAGGAGAAAGTGTTTTTTTATTGGGTGTGTACAACCTCAGATGACTGGGGTTTTTATACTTGGCCGAAATAGCTCAGATGGGAGAGCGTTAGACTGAAGATCTAAATGTCCCCGGTTCAATCCCGGGTTTCGGCAAAATTTTTTCCCTCCAAACAATTTACCCATTAAATAATTTTTTTCACAGATAAAAATGTAGATAAATCATCAATTCCATCACCAATTCAACAAATCATTCATAAAAAACAAAAAAAACAACAACAACAAGGGTAAGTCTTCATAATTTAATAATAGAATAAAGTGATTAACACCTTCAACCATAATCACTGGGTAAATTTTCTTCTTCGTGAGACTCCAGACACAATTACGAGTCTTTCACACATAATAAACATCATAAAACTCCATAACAATTACCCTCGATAACAATCTTTCCCATAATCATGACACAATGATGTATAATCCCCCTCGTAAAAACAATTCACGGTCATATTAATGTTTAAAATGAGTTATCGTCAATGTGACATAACTGTTGAATCTATTCACACGTTTTAAACTGAATAAACAGATGAGGGAAGGTGGGATAAAACTACTTGTCCGTGAAAGGTCTGGGGTAACGACGTCATCTTCTCTCCAGGAATTTTTCGAAAGTCACTGGATACGGCCCCGAAAAACCAACCGGTTTCGTGTGTACGATGGACAAAAAAAAAAAAAAAAAAAAAAAAAGAATAACAACCTCGTGACCTGCATTTTTTTTTCAATTCTCAAACTGTAAATTCTTGGATTAACACTGTTGATGCGTAACTACAAACTTGTGGAGAATAATTGAGAAGAATTTTCAACATGTATAATGATGGATCAGATGATGTTGTCCTTTTGAATTATTCGATGAAATTTATTCAATTATTCATGAATAAGAATTCAAGTTCTGTTGATCGTAATCAGATAACTCTATTCATAAATCATCATTTGTATGTTTGAGGGTGTGATTATGAGCATTTAGGAATAATTCTTTTGATTGATGAAAGGTCAGTTTATTTTAATCGTATACAAATTGAATTGAAGCAGTATTATTCGATTAAAGCGCCCCCCCCCCCCAAATTCACTCAATTATCGCTAACAATGGTTCATCCTCAAAATCCGGTAATACACCTTGGGATGACAGTCACGATTGAAAAATGTTAATGAATTTACAGTGCTGTAGGTTAGTGAGAACAAAAACCGCCTGCTAATGGCCCTCAGCCCCTTGTACACTTGATCATGCGAATTCTTGTCACGTAGACGTAGTAGAAATATTTTTGAACGTGGTAGGAACATTCCGTGGATGTACGAATGTTTTTCCTGTTTTGAAAATAGTACATAGTGCTTGTTATATATTTTTCATCATTTTTCCGGTTGTTTAATTGAAATTTGGGAGAATAAATTGGAGATTTATGCATTTATGAACAATTCAACTATAATCCTTTACTTCAAGTTCTGATTTATCTCTTTAAAGACTAATTTTAGGGAAAAAAAACAAGAGACATTTTTTATTGGAAATTCAATGAATTACAAAAAAGATCTTCTGATTTTTCC
The DNA here is from genome assembly GCA_035578325.1 of Coelinius sp. EB29. Lineage (NCBI taxonomy): Eukaryota > Metazoa > Arthropoda > Insecta > Hymenoptera > Braconidae > Coelinius > Coelinius sp. EB29. Next base: position 4,616,319 of record JAOZGT010000009.1, on the reverse strand, counting down.
TCCTAAAATCTATCGTTTTCGAGATATATTCAAAATCAATAAAAATATTCTCATTAAAATAATTCCTCAACTTCAAATTCAAGCTACCCTTTTTCCCTTCACCAATAACGATCCAAGTGGTCGTGTGGCTCAGCTATATTCATCCCAGCATCATCTCACTCTGCCCACAGCATGATAATAATGTAGGTTAGGTTCCCAGCGGTAACGTGAGGCAAAAATCAACATTCCACGTCGTCCATGCACAAGAGAACACCGCCGCGCTGTTACTTTTTGCAAAGAAAAAAAAAAAAACCGAAGCGTCTTGAGAACCGGTTCTGAGTCGTAAAATGGCGCAGACTGTGACCGGGAATTATTCGCATTTCATCATCGGTTGAATTTTTTTTTTTTTTGAAAAAATTTCTAAATTCAAAAAACATCTCCATAATTTATCCATAAATTAAATCATTTCTAATAATCATTCAATAAAATTCTATTTCAATCTCTATCTTTCTATAAAACTGGGCCAACCGATCACAACGAACTTTCTCCCCTTTTTCTGCTCCAGTGTCTCTTCACCTCTCCCCTCAATTTCTCTCTCTCTTTCACACAAACGTGTTATTGTTGTGACGTAGACGAGAGATTCTAGACCCTCTGAATAGCCTCAAGAATACTCAACCGCAGTTCACTCTTGTCCCACAACTCTTCCAACTGCGTTTGCATGTTCTCTACACTCGTTAAAATTGCGTTTACCTGTCTTTTTATTCACTGTGGTGTATATGAAAATTCTTGGGATGAAAGCACACGAGTTGGAAGAGTCGGCAACGTCGCGAGCGTCTGGTAGGTTCAAGGGTACGAGAGCGGAGGTCGGTCCCACGACGAGAGAGGAACCGAAAGAAAGAAAACGGACGGTGTGGAACGAGGGGGGGGGGGGGTAAGAAGGGAAAATTGTGTTTGAGAAGGGTGGGGGGAGGGAAGTGGAAAGAAAGAGGTCGATGGGGAGTTGTACAGGCGCAAGTTCGTGCTACCGAGACTCAACCGGAATTACCGAGTGGTGTTACTGTACCCCACAGTAAGAGGAATAAGGGCATGAATCCTTGGTGTGAAGGACATTTTTTTTTTTTTTAAATATAAACCGAGAAATCCATTGGGGGCAATTTTGAATCGAAGGGTGCAATTGTTGCGAATTGTACAAATTTTTTTTTTTTCTTTCATTGTTCAATACTCGCCATTTTCATTGCGTATTCAGGAGAATCACCAGCTGCTTATATTCAACAATGGGATTAGCGCTTGGGTATACTTTTTATGAAGGAAGGGGAACTTCTTTACAATGGAAATTGCCGGGACTTGGAATCAATTTCCTCTCTTCAGCGTCTTTAAGGCCCTATGCAACATCTGTCCTCTCTCCTTTCTTTATTTTGGATTTTTATTTTTTGGTCCTGGGGAGGGGGTAAGTTTCGTTCTCTATTTCCTTGATACACCCGCGAGGGAGAGGGGGGGGGGGAGTATTGTGGCACGCGCGTACGCAAACCAGCAGGTTACAACTGACATCTGCCTTACGTCACTGGTTCGGATTTATGGAATAATTTGACTATTTCTGGGTTCAAACGGAGAAATTCTTGGGTTTGTCTTGGAGCTTTTGGTGATGGAGAACATGTGGGTAATTTGAGAGGGTACGTCAATGGTATTTTTGGGTTTTTCATGATTATTGAATCATTGGAATTTTATCCTTTATTAATTTAATCATCATTTTTTTTTTCTTTTGTTCCTCCTGATGTCCTGTTTTGTTTAACAATCCTGAACATCCTTATCGACTGAGCAACTGCTGAATAAAATGTGCAAATTCGTCCTGAAAAATATCGGAGCCTCTTTAGCTCAGTGGTAGAGCACTGGTCTCGTAAACCAGGGGTCGTGAGTTCAAACCTCACAGGAGGCATGATTTTTTTTTTTAAAAACCCACCCTTCAATTGGATCCAACCCCCATTGACTTCATGGTCATCATCTAGGCATCCCCCTCCTCTGGAAAACCCCTGAAACCCCGAAATTCTGGCTCTACTCCTTTAAAATTCCTCAACATAAACCAAAGATTCATTCAAATAATTCCACATGAAATCTAATCTCATCGAAATAGATGAAAAATATTTTTTAGTAAAAACTTTGATTTGCGAATAAAATTTAGACTGTTGCCATTTGTAATTCAGTTGGCGTTTATGCGCGTATTCCATGAATGCACTTCACGTAGAAAAGAATCGAAGGAGAAAGAAGAAAACCGTCTCTCAAGACCCCTCAGGTATTCCAACTGAGATCCGCGTACAGTTTCTGTAAAATATTTTCCTCAAATAAAATAAGCCCCCCCACCCTCCTTAAAGAAAACGAAAAACCTGTAAAATTGCATGAACAAAGGACTGCCCACAATTCATAAAAAAAAAAAGAGCAACTAAAAATATGGAAAGGGGTCAAGCGACTAATAAAAGTCACCGTAAACGTCACACTTGATTGTTTGATTTAACCTCAAACTGCGGTATCTGAATAGTGGAATATGTCCCTGGGTAATTTGCAGAGAGTCTGGCATCAATTGCTGGGGAAGACTGTACATCCCTTTTTCTTGCAGACCGGTTTATCGGTCTGTACCAATGGGTGGGAGAAATAAGTATACATATACCGTCTGTGTCACGGTTCCACAGTGGGCAAGATAGGCCTTGCGGCACGTAGAGCACGTAACCGAGGTGATGGTCTACAGTCCGATGAACGCGACAAAAATATTTACTTTTAGAAAACGGTTATCCAGACTCTATCATCCAGATAGTATTGGAGAGAATGAGAAAACGCTTTCGAGGAATTTAATTCCGTCAATGAAAGGATAAGAACAGCCCTGACCTCCAGAAATTAGAGGGACAGCTCCATAAATTCTTCTTAATGCGATTAAAAAAAAAAAAAAAAATCTAGACCCTACGCCACCTCACGTCCATCAGAAGGAATGAAAAAATGTTCTTGAGACACGTTCGAGGGATTAAATTCTCACACTGAAGGTAAAAAATTGACTTGAGCATCAGAGTCTCTCCAATTCATCAAGGGGTTTTACCCAAAGGAGGATATGGAATCCATACAAACTGCCTCATACGATTTCCTGTGATCTGTCTGAATTGAGAGCCCCGACCCCCTCGAAATTAGGAGGACACAGGTTGATTAATTCCACTTATTCCAATAAAAAAAAAAGCCGAGAAAACTCAAATACCACGTTCACAGAGGTTATCCTCAACCGAAAAACCCTCACCATCTATTTCACCCCCCGATTTTACCGTATTCCCATCGCATTCTCACTGTCTCCCATCGTCTCTGGTATTCCAGTGGGTAACGCCACGTCCATCCCTTTGGAACTAAAGCCACTAGGAAAGAGGAGGGAAAGACGAGGTGGAGGTACAATACGTGACATGCATAGGGTCGCTAACACGAGCTGCTATACTCTTCACCATTCTCCTTTTACCCAATGGTGGAAGACCCTTCACGAATCACAAAATATTCCGCAATTACGGGTCCCGGTTTGTACGCGCGCCGATTTCAAAATGTTACTCCAGTACTGAAACGTGGCATTTTTCCATTTCTCCATACACGCCCACTTTCATCCTAATAACTACGGATATATGTTTTTTTTTTATCCCGAGTGTCGTTGGGAGATTATCGAAGTAGACGTATTTCCTCTATTTGTTCTTTATCTGTATTTACAAGCGGATCGACTCAAATCGACGCTAATCCCTAAAGTTTTTATTTGAAATAATACCTCACCATCAACCGGAAGAGCTCAGGAGCTATTGAGAACCCATAAAAACATGCAGTAAATAGAGACAATTGCATAACAAATCGAATGGTTCTTCACTCATGTTTCTACGACTCATAGTTCTCGAGATATAATCCTTTGAGCGAGTAGCTAAAATCTTGAGTCTTCCAGAGGGCGTCGTACGCTTCTGCACTCAAAGGCCCATATCTTGAAAACTATGAGTCGTACACATGTGAGTCAAGAACCATTTTATTCGTTATGAAATTCCCTACATTTCATACGCATCATGTCCCACTAAATTCCCAATAGTTTCCGAGAAATTTAGATAAAACGCCAATGTTTATACATGAAAAACGTACAGAATTGAATTTATCCCAGAGCTCCGCATTATTCTCGTTCAACAATTGCGTCGATAGCAACTCTTTCCATCCACAATAATACCAGAGTACCCAGGTAAATTATCAGTATCGACACGCGAGCTTTACGTGACGCTTTTTTTTTAGCCAACGAGAATGGCTCGGTCGATAACGCCTTACTTCCCCGGTGAGCGTGTCTTGAGTACGTGATGCACATTCTCTCCCCAGCGACCACCTTCCATCTCTCCCTCCCTCCCCCTGTTTATTTATAATGCAATAGGTGACCGACACGATGTACATACATACAACAAAGTTGATGGGTATTCTAGAGAGACTATGAAAAATTAATTTCCGCTCATTTTCTCCACAAATTGAAAAGTAGATTTTTACAAAAAAATAATTCACAACCAGTTCTCTCAGTTTTTCAATTATGATAATCAGTGTGTGTGTGTGTGTGTGTGCAATCAAGGACGCATCAGGGGAATCAGAGTGAAGAAGCCGTTTGCGAATATGATGGAGAAGAAGATGACCTTGGTAATTCAGGCGCATCGCTGCTGACTCAAGGATTCAGCCATTTTAAATTCTCCCTATCCTCAATGCCGCCCCCCCCCCCTGATATTTGGATTCCAAACCTCTATTTAAGACAAAGGGAGGAGACATCTTGCCACCAGCCGGAAACAGCTGTGATTTCGTATGGGGCACGATAGAAATCGTATATTCTTCAACTCTACCCATATATCGATCTCAGAGGCTCGCAGCTGCCTTCGTCCGGGGCTCGTGTGTTCATTTTTATGACAGCTGTTTTTTTTTCTGTGATGTGAGTCAAATTGTTACGATGAAATGCACAGAAATTAAAAAAAAAAAGGAGAGAGGGGAGGGGATAGGCTAAGTAGAGAGAGTAGTAAATTTTCAGCTGCTTTTTAAATAAAACATCGATTACACCCAAGACACCTGTAATCAATAATTCAGTTGTGGTGATGATAAAATTAGAGCATTATTGATAATTGTAAAATAAAATAGTGTGAAATAATTGTTTACCTTGTGCAACTCGTGCGATGATGAATGCCGCGGGGTCAGCCCCCACCAAGGACGATTGTTGAACGATTGTGTATCTAGACTGTGGCTCAGTTATGAAAAGTCAATGACCTCAAGCCACTTTTGCTCATTTAATTGTGCTCTTGATACGTCTGCAAGAGGTAAAATTACTTGATTGATTACTCTGATGGAGGAATAAATGAGAGAAAGAAAGTCGTGCAAAAATTTGAGGAAATAAAATTTAAACAGTGGGATAAAGTGCCCATTTAGCTAATGAAATTACCGTAAATCTTTTTTTTTTCTTTTTTTCGTAACAAAGATAAAAGTATTCCTAACCCACATTTACGATAGACCGTTTTATAACGCATCTGATGAGTCTCCAAGTGAGACAGCTAGATCCATCTGTTATGGCACCTGACTATTCACCTGCCTGTTGTGCTGTCAGGTGTTGCGCACGAAAAAAAAAAAAAAAAAAAAAATACCTCACCGTATAACGGATGATATCCAGTCTGGTTTGGAACAAAGAAAAGTGAAATTCACCTCATGTCCATCAATTATATGCACATTGGAAAATTTCCACTGTTATTTCCACTCAATTATCATTGAATTTTCCTCTTACATCAGTATAACTGCGAATCTGAAAAGAAAAAAAAACTTTACGGAAGGGGCAACGAAAAAAAGGGGAAAAATAAACACAGTCAGGTCGCGTGTAGACTCGCGTGATACGATATGCTCCTTTTACCATCCCCAACAGTCCACAAATTCCCTGGGTTTATACACTCTCAGTCATGCAAATACAACTTCAAGGATTCGTCTGGGACACGCGAGATTGCGTTTTAACACGCGTTTCGTCACACCCCGTGGCGGCAAAGAGGTTTTTTGCACAAGTACAATCCAAGGGGGATTGTGGTCTTTTTTTTTCTCTCTCTCTCTCTCTCTCTCTTTACTGGATAAAAACGCTGGAGAAGTTGGGTAGCGTCACGCTATCAAGCCATTAAAGACCCGGTGCAATATTATACGTGCAGTATGACATTTTTCCTGGATAACAAATCACAGAACCCATTCAAAAATAAATTTCCCAATAACCTCAAAAAAATTAATAAAATTGCAAAGATAATTTTTTTCTATAATCAATGGCTACTCCTGCCATCTACTATCATCTAGCATCACCTAGAATACCCAAGACTCAGTCGAGGGGAGTAGAGTTAAACAGAAGTTCAAGGGGGGCGGGAGGGGGGGGGGGAAGGGGAAAGGACAGGCAGAAAACTCAAGTTTGTACGAACCGGTCTTGCGCAGAAGCGAAACGGAAGCGCGGGGTTTGCCAGTAAAAGGCATTGGGGGGGGGGGGGGGAGTTGTAACAAATGGATGAGGTCTTGGATATCAGCCTGCAGCGGTTTGCAACTGGCACGCCATTCCTTTCACACAAATTCAAACTAATACATTGAATTTTTCATTTGAGAGTTTGTGTGTCCTCGTTGATATGTTTTTGTAACGACGATGTGAACTCTGTGTGCGTGGTTATAATGTCGTATCCCCCCCCCCCCCCCCCCCCCCTAAAAGCTTTTATCACTGTGCAGCTCACCATCGCGCAGCCTCATCCAACAATTTCCTCTTCATCCCCCCTCCGTCTACACCACCTCAATATCCCAATGGTTTATCATATGTACGACGTAGTCACCCCAGCAAGGCTGCAGCGGTGACGTCACACAACGTATACGAGGAAAAAAGGGCGTACAATGGCCGGGAACATGCGAGAAATTTTTCACATGTATATATTGTTCTTCCTCAAGAGGGAGATGAGAATTTCAGGGAGTATTTAAGGTTTTCTTGGTAAAACATTTGTATTTAGGATTTTCTCTCTTTGTTTACAAACACAGCCGCCATATTTATTCTAAGAATGATTTAATGAATGCAGAGTATTTGAATATTCTATCGGTTGATCATTGATTTCAGGGGGGGGGGGGGATAAATTGTACATTGATCATGCAGATGAAAATGGAGCAATGTTGTTATTCTTTTATTTTTATTTTTTCGTTTAATCACGTGGAGAATGGGTCAACCACGTGACTCTCTTCGATTTTCCAGTCACGTACTCGCTGGGTGACTACCAACTGTGTTGATGACGTCATTATCATCACGACACGCACATTTAACATACGTATATGAGTGTTATTGTCATCTAATGGTATAACCATGGTCCGGGTATTTTTTTTTTTTTTTTTACTATTTTTTGACACCATTCATAAATGCTCAGAGTGCACGACAGGATTGTTCTGGGAGATAATGGAGTTTTATATTATTTTTACTCCAGTACTTTTTTTTTTTTCCCCCCTGCATTCAGTACACTGGAGATATACGTTTTATAGGTGATTACATAATCACGTAATCACGGATATATATTTTTGTCAAACGTGGGATTATGTACGCACATGTTGGTCTGCGATAATGCTGTTGGCACAGAGTTATCGGGATAATCTTGTGGAGGGGGGTGGGGGAATGAGATAATAGGATATAATAATTTAAATGGCAGTTTTTTTCCTCTCCTTCTGGAGTTGCTCGTATACTTGTGTGACGTTTTAATCCATTGAATGTATTTCGTGAATTTCTTGGAAATATTTCGTCTGTTGAAAAAAAAAAATGTGAAATTTCAATTTATGAATCGTCGAGAAAAAATAAAAAAATAATTGGATCTCACGGAGAATTACTTTATGACATAATTCCCTCTATTAATGGAATTATGGTAATTTATTTAAATGTAAAAAAATGGGTCTGTGTGTGTGTGTGTGTGTGTGGATATCAACGAAAAAAATTTTAAAAAATATATTAAAAAAAAAATGTCGCAGAAATAACCTAAGCCAACCTTTTTCTCGGGTCAATATCGCAACGGATTCTTGCGCGTCGTGGTGTACAAACGAGCGAGAGAATAAAGACCGGAAAACATTGAGAGAGATAGAGCTAGTGGGTGGGTGCAAGGGGGAAGGGGGAATGGTGGAGAGGTAACGTAGTCAATGTTTCGCATGGAGGTTAGTACCGTCTCGGTGACGCTTTTTCGTCGGAAGGTTAGTAGACGATGAACCGGATTGATTTTCTCTCTGGGGCGAGAAGCTCTCCTGCGACACTACCGGTTTTAATCCGCCCAGTGACGTCACATAATGAAAATATATGACTTGGATAACATGAGAGATAAAATTTAAAAAAAATTTGTTTGTAAAAATTGACATAATAATCAATTGAAATTCATCTGATGATTGTTTAAATTTGATTAAATTGAATGATAAATATACAACAATTTGTGGATTATCTGGCGCATGTCAAATTCAATTCTCTCGGTATATAAAATACGGCAAAATTGGCCAAAGAATATTATCGATGTCTCGTGTAATATACGCGTTAAAGTTGGCTGAGAATCGCAATGATCGCTGCTGTTGAATTATCGGCAACGTTGTAGAGTTCTCTTCACTGTTGCCACATTTCATTTCAGTCTAGTGTAAAGTCGTCGTCTCTACCGATGACGTCACAGGCCGCACGATAAACCGAGGCACGTAGGCCAGCCCGGTTTCCACTGTCCGCCAAAGCGTGACTTACACTCGAAAAAAAAATTAATCATAATAATAATCATACCAACTCTTTTTTTTTTTTTTTTTTCTTTTTCCACTGTACAAATTCTTTGAATTTTCTTATCACTGAGTAATCGAGCATTCCAAATCATTCCTCGTACTGATAACGATTATATTTTATCATAAAAAATATTTATGTAATCAAGTTATTAATGCAACAGTCCTCAATGAACTCATGATATACTTCAATTTATTTATAAATGAAAGAAAAAAATTTTCCACTGACATTTTTGTATTTTTTTTTTTTTCTTTCTTTCCACCATTCCTCAACTTTTTATATCCACTTAATCACTACGTATCTCCGTGATTGCGTGTCTATGGAGATGAAATACCCGAGTGGAGAGAGATGGCGAACTTGGTAGTCCGTTACGTCACTTTTAATTATCTTCTTGGTGTTGGTGCTGTATCTTTATTTTTTTTTTTAAGGAAAATAGCTACAACACCGAGTGGAGTCGAGTGAGTAAAGTGCAAAATTTAGTCATTTCTCTCTCCTATTCACTCGAGGAAACAGGTTCCCATTGAGGTATCTCAAATTTCGCGCATATTTTTTTTTTTAAATTCACTCATGACTAACAAGGCTATCATTGTCACAATTTCATGGATATTTCTGTTAATTAATTTCATTATTTTTCATATCAATATGTAAACGTAATAGGTTCAAGGTCGAGGGGATTTATATTTTTTGGATGAAAGTATAAATGATATTATTTGAGTGGATCAGCATGAATATTCCAGTCTTTTTTAATAATAGACACATGTCGAGTGTTTGAAACGTTATTTTTATTTAGAGAAAAAAAAAAATTTATCCTCTGAATGTTATCATTAATTTTATCATATCACTGTGAATGCCCAGTGCTCCAGTGGTGGGAGTTATCACAAGTGCGACGTTTACGATGTATTTACGTCTGGTCAAGTTTGATAAATATTGTTAAGAAAAAAAAATATATATATATATATATATATTTTACCCAAAGAACACTCTTATCACCCATTTTATCTCTGTCTCAGTTATCACAAATAATATCTCTCTTCGTAAACATTAAACTCACGTTACCAATTCGTGCTCACGATGATGTCAGAGTGCATGATGTCATTCAGAGTATAAACATCATCTCAACTGTTATAAAACCCAACACAATTCGTTTCTTCGTAATGAAACAAAACTCGTGAATGAAAGAAAAAAAAAAAAAAATAACCGGTGTAAAGCGGTCAACGACTGACAACTGGCTTGTAAATACATTGCGTAATGCGTTTAAAAATCATACGAAAGACTGAGCACAAGTGAAATCGACCTGACAGAGGTGCAAAGTGTCTCCACGCTGTTCTATTATCACATGCTCTCTGTTGTATGATTATCACGCTAAATAATACCGGAGGGGGTTATAAACCAGGTGCGAGTGATAAAAGAAAAGATGACAAATCAATTCTCAGATAGATTATCAGTAGATTATCACAGTTATTATGTTAAAGCCCAACTATAATAAACAACTCGTCATTTCTATTTTTTTTCCTACATATCTCCAACTAATAATGTAAATATTTCCTCAATTATTACCCTGTCTATGTTGATTAATTTTTTCTAGGATAAATTGATGAAAAAAATAAATAAATCGAGCTGTTGGAATAAATACAATATTTCTCTAGTGTACATCAGGTTTCTGCGGTTGGGACATTCGCGATCCCGGTCCAACCGGTGCGCACAATCCACTATGTATGTGTAAAACGTACACAAGTGAGACAGCAATATAACCCTATCTCACTCACGCGTCACCCAGTGGATGTTGGCGGTAGTGCGGGGGTTGGACGGGTAAATGCTGGTTTTTATTTTTTTTCGTTCTCTTCACTGGGGGCTGCCTGTGTGTGGAGTAAAGGGAGAAAACCTATATTAACCAGACTGGTTTTACAATTGTCGCGCATGCGCCAGCGTAAATGTGACGTCGTACTTTGTGACGCCACGCACGCTCATTGGCCCCTCAGTTTGCTGAACGTTATATACTTTGTGATGTGAAGGGAAGGGGGGGGGGGAATGGGATGCCAGGGAGGGGAGAGGCGATACCCGTAAGCCTTACCACCGCATTCTCGAGCGTTCCGCGTTCGTCATCGCTCGTGTTTTAGTCCATCGTCGTTGGTTAAAACTGGTCAAACACTGGGCCATTCTTGGGTTTAAAATTGCAACAACCCCACCACCTCAATTTGCCTTCAATTTGAGTAGATGGATGTGTTGGAAGACGCCCAATTGTGGGTTTATTGAATAAATTTGTAATTTGTGGTGTTTAATATAGTGTTGAGGATTTAAAGTTTTTTTCAATTTAATCTGCAACTTGATAAAATTGTGATTTTTCTTCTTTTGTTTTTTCCACTGTGACCCCACCCATCAGACAACATCAATCCAGTTTAGCGGGAAAGTTGATATTTCAGGCTCGTGAGATTTCACGAGCCGAAAGAGGAAAAAAAAAAAAAATCGTCTTGCTTTTGTTTAAAATTGAGTCATTTATTTTTAATAAAAAAATTGATCGTCAATTTTTTTCTTTTTCTTGTAATTGAGTGAAGGATAGTGAGTTCAAGGGTAATGGGATTAATAGTGTTTGTGATTGAGTAAATAAAAAACCAGTGATTTTGTGATTATTTATAATTTGAGTTTAAAAGAAAAAAAATTGTTCAAAATGATGGGAAAACGTACACACTGTTATTTATGCGATTTACCACGAATGCCGTGGGCAATTATAATGGATTTTTCCGAGCCTGTCTGTCGTGGTTGTGTTAATTATGAGGGTGCTGATAGAATTGATCTTGTACTTGAGTCAGCTAAACAATTGAAGAAGGCTCATGGTTTTCAAGATACACGGCCATCAGCATCAAAGCAATACAGAGCAACGGGACACGCTGAGCACAATGGTGGTACCAATATCGATGTATTGCCAATACAAAATACTGGTCAGGCACACTCTAGACACCACAATATTGCTAATTATTCACAACTACATCATCGTAATTCAATAACGGATTTTAATTCAACAACAAGACAACAACAACAACAACAACAACAGCAACAACAACAATTGGCAGTAGCTGGGCGTCAGCACGATGAGCCACATGATATTGTTAAACATGAGCTTGTTAAACACGATATGCACAATGGCATTAGAAATACAAATGTTAGAATAACAAATGCACATCTTGCTGCACATCATGTTAATCTCAATCACAATCGTGGTACACAATTGAAGAGAGGCATTTCGACAATTGATGAGGATGAACATCCGGAGAAGAAATTTTCACTTGATGAGCAACATTCAAGTAGGCCACCCTTGACAAGGGGTGACTCTTTGCCAGCAGTCAGTCTTGCTGTCAGTTATGTACAAGACAGGAGCAAGGATAAACATCCTGTTAGGGCACCAAGCTTCGAGACTGCAACGACATTCAAACCCAATGGTGAGTGATATTATTATTATTTTTCAATCCCTCAGGACTCTCATTTTCATGAATAAATTGTGTGTTTTATTCGGTTGTCAGACTGGCTTCTTACGAGGAAAAAAAAAACAACGTGTGACGTATTATTGTGACGTCACAAGACGGCATATTTAGAGCAATGAATGAGTTTCGTTGTCTTCTCTCAATATGAATCTCGAGGAATTTGTTTTCCGTCTTTCTCTCACGCACGCTTCAACTATTTTATTTTTCGAGTGTTTTTTTTTTTTTGGGGGGGGGGGGAATTTGTAGTGAGATATTTTTAGATGGGTTTCGGCTATCGGGTATATTGAAGAGTCCAATTGAATTTAATTCGTTATTCTAGTTATTTATTATTTTCTTAGTTTTCCTGAAAACGGCACGTGTGGTATTATCGATCGGATTCTCTTGGATTCTATATATACACAAATGTTTTTTTTTTTTTTTTTCCTCTTCACTCGTTTCCCCTCGGTCGATGTGCTTTCTTCTATTGTTGACTTACCGTTCTTTCTCGTTGAAAATTTCTCAGTATTTATGAAGATAATTTGAATAATATTGTCAAACAATCCTTGAAAATAATTTTCAATAATATTGTATGAGTGAGTAAATATTATTTGGGTGTGTTGAGGAATTTTTATTGGATATATATACGACATGGGGTAAAATGGAGGAGAATCCGTTACTTCTTCAGGGAGATGAATAGACTCAACAAAAGAATAAAAGATGAAAATGTTGGAATGAAAGGGAACCACTGTTTCCAGGTCGATCGGCCAACTACCGTTAGGTGTGTTTATTATCAACGGATTAACTCAGTTTATAATGCCCCAAATAAATCTTCAAATGGTATTTAACGTCTTTACGACGCTCACTATTTTACTCCCTCAACTTGTTGATTAGTTTATAAATGTCAATTGGTTTACACTCATTGCGGCCTGTTTGAAGAAAACGAGAGAGAGAGAGAGAGAGAGAGAGAGAAAGTGAAATAGGGGAGGGGTCTGTTGCCTTTTTGAACGATGCATGTGTTTCCGGTCGAAAATAGACTCCTTCAAACTGGCAAGGATTCTACGACTGAAATAAAATTTCTTGGAATAGAAAAATTTAAAAAGCTCCAAGAAAATTAATTCAATTACGGAAAAACCGTATTTCCTCTTATCACCAATTCCCCTCATTTTTCATCTTTTTCCTCCTCTTTATTCGTCATAGCAAATTCCCCCGGTCAAGATTATACACAAACGCTCATGGAATTTATAATGAATAATGCGTCTCTTCACAAGTTTTTTTTTTTTTTTCTCTCAAACAAATACAAATGCACTCTGTTATCTGCATATACGTTTGATGTGGAAAAGAGAGGGATAACGGTAAAAACAGCAATGCACGAGACAAAAAGACAACTCGAGATATATTATTCACGGGCATTGCACGTGTTCTCCCCTCTCAGTTTAACCATCGAGTTATTGGACTTCTTAAACTTTTTTTTTTTTTTTTGCATGTCGCTGTGACGTAACAACATTCCACAAATAATAATTTAAAAAAAAAAAATTGAACATATTCTCCCTCAAACTCGTGGAATTATATAAAAAATACCAGTTACGAAATATTTGTTTTGCTCGCAACTGGCTAATAAAAGTCTGGAGTTTTAAGTGAAAAAAAAAGAGAAATTTGCATGTATAAAGCACAGAGTCTTTATTATTTTCTCAAGAATGACTCAACTCGCGAAGCAAAGAAACCCCCCCTCTCACATCTTGAATCAACAAGTATCCGTTAATGCGCTCTGTCTAACAACCAACATGTTTCGCGTATTCTATACCCATTAATCCTCCGTACTACGTGATAATTCATGATCTCTTTGTTCCATTTTTGGCGCTGGCTGGTATCATAATAAATATCTCTCAATTCACATTTATCTGATTCACATCCACCTACATAAATCCATTAATAATTCTCTATCGATGATCATATTATTGTGAAATTGTGTGCAGAAGAATATATTGTCGATTGGCGATTTTTATTTGGCAATTCAAAATGGCGCCTGTTGGGCTCGCAATTGCGTCGCTAGGTGTCAGGTTAGGGGGGGGGGGGGAGGGGGGTTATAAGAGGAGATAAAAACCGCATAAACGACGAGCAACGACGATTTATCGCGCAAGCACGTATAGTATACATGTACAGTGCAAATCTCTCTCTCCCCCCCCCCCCCCCCCACGGTTGCTTCTGGTTGGTCGACGCTACGTCATCGGTACAAGCTGTACGTATACTCGTCGGTACTTTCGAAACAAGGCCACAAGTCGCGAGACGCAACGGCCGGTGACTAAGCCCGTTCTGGTGTTTCCCCTCTTTACCCTCTCGCCTCATTTACCCCTCCCCCTATTCCACTCCCCCCGTCCCCCCCTCTCTGTCGTACAACGAATGTCTTCCGACGTTTGTGCGCGCCTCACTGCGGTCCGAAGTTTGTTTGTACACGCGAGGGAAAGGTATCTGTAGCGGGCCTGTTGGTCACGGAAAAGTACTGGTCACATGTCCCAACAGATTGCGTGTCTGTATACTTTATCTCCTTTTATTTTTATACATTTTTATTTATTTATTTTATTTCCTCTCAAGTCTATGGCTTACTGACTGACTGACACTCTCGACCGGTTCTCCTCTCTCTCTCTCTCTCTTTCATCAACACAAATTCACACGGGATTCTATCAATAATTTTATTTTCGTTGGATCTCATGGGTTCGTTAACGGTCAGAGCGTCACGACATCCCATGAATACTAGATTGGACAACAGTGGTTGACCTTCGATCACTAATGCCACGTGGAGAATTTGTAAAAAGATTGAGGATGTTGTTTAGTACGTTTTTATCTCTCTCTCTCTCTCTGTCTTGACTGTCATTGGGAATACGTGACTTGGGCATACTTGGATGTATGCACGAATGATGCACAACCATGTTGATATTATGCCTGGAGTGTGATGATGATATTAAAACCGAATATTTAGCATTCCCTCGTGAGCCTGTTTTACGCGTTTGAATTTGTCAATTGTGGCCACGACTTGAATTGATTGTATGAATTTTTTATGAGCTCGTTTGGAGGCACGTTTGAGACAGGGAATGAGTGATTCATGATATTGAGGAGTTTCACTTTTTTAGTTTGGATCTGTTGGAGAATTTTATGGCTTATTTTTTATTTCAGGTGGTTATGTGGGTCCCTCAATTCCACTTGCTCCAACTAGTGTTGCTACTAATGGGGGTGGAGGTTCACCACTGCGTCCAAGAGCAACTCCTCCTCCACCACCTCCACCACCACAGGAAACAGGAGGTGGAACACAGCAGGGAAATCATCATCAGGGAGCCACTGGGGGACCTTCACCCATGGCTGCACTCATGTCTGTTGCTGATACATTGACATCACCAGAACCTGTACCACAACCGTCTAATCCAAGTCCAACTAGCAGAAGTCCACCTACTACTGCAGCTACTGGACCGCAGAGGAGTGTGTCTAGGGGGTCACAACACAGTCCCAATGGGTCTGGTAAGATTTTCATTGAAACATCAAAAATGACATTCTCCGTTAAAATAGCATCAATCAATCCATTAATATTTCTACAGGCTCAGGAAGGAGACCGAGTGGTGGAGCCAGACAGCATGTATCATCAACAACAGTTATGACATCATCAGAAGGTGCTACAGGAGCTCAGCCAGCTGGTGCTGAGCCTGTATCAAATGCCCCAGCACTAAAGTGCACTCTCTGTCAAGGTCGCCTCGAGGATACCCACTTTGTACAGTGTCCAAGTGTGCCACATCACAAATTCTGCTTCCCCTGCAGTCGAGACAGTATTAAGAGACAGGGAGCTGGTTCAGAGGTACATAATTCATATCCTCAACACAATTATTCTCATTATTTCACTAAACACAAATTGATAATTTCATTTTGTCATTCAGGTTTATTGTCCAAGTGGTGAAAAATGCCCTCTGGCTGACAGTCAAGTGCCCTGGGCCTTCATGCAGAACGAAATTGCCACAATTCTCGCCGAGGACACTGCAACCACTGGTCTCAAGGTCAAGAAAGAACGTGAAACTTAAGGGAACAATATTACAACTGATTGAGGCTCAAATTAAATATATATTTATGTATATCACAAATACATTGTGAAAAAAAAAAAAAAAAACTTGTGACCATGTCGATGGGATATTTAATCGACATGCAGACGAGAGCAATCCTATTTTGGTGGATAACCGTGAAGGACCACTGAATAATGGGCTCTAAATAATATTTGAAAAATCTAAACAAGTTTTATGTAGAGAGGATATAATACGATTTGCACCGAAGACGTTTCATTGATTTTGGGGGGGGGAGTTTTCAGACAAGTTTTTTTAGTTGGAAAATTATTGGGAAATGTTAATGGGTCGTTTATCGCCGGTTTTGAGCAGTAGTCTTCGGTATATTTGGTACGATGGTATTTTCACACGACTTGTCAAGTTCTAAAGTCGTTTATCAATGGGTTAAAAATGTTGGAGATGACGAAATATTGTTTTTTTTTTCTTGTTAATTGCATTTTGATTTTTCACACCCGTTGAAATGTAAATTTTCAATCGATTCTTGATGATGTTCTTGGGATAAAAAAAAAAAAGGCAATTTTTTTTTCATGAGGCTTGAACGCCCGCAATTTTCTCCATCTCAAGGAGCAATTTTTTGGTATTTTTGAAACGCCAATTCTGACAAACTAACTGGCTTTTTTTCTACATATGCCTGGTTGAATAAAATGTTCAAGTTTATACGTTTCAAAGTGTTTCCAACTCGATAAAACAAAAAAAAAAAAAGAGGGAAATTGATTTTCTGGGGGGGAGGCCCCAGATTTTCTTTTGTACATTGTGTATATGTGTATATATATATATTTGACATTTATTATTGATAAAGAGGAGAAAAAAAAAGTTTCTTATTGATGATTGAGTTAACGAATTTATGAATGTACAAAATTGATACAACAATTATTTACTTTAATATTTCATTTTTCTCCATTCATTGACGTGTGATGATTATTTTTAAGCAATAAATCAATAATTCGCTGATTGCATTAATAAATTTTTATCGATATTGCACTAATGATGAGAACGGACAGAGTGCAATTGCATTATTCATTTATTTTATGATAGAAGAAAAAAAAAAGTTATTGTTTATGGATTTCAGAGGGATATTGCGTTGTGCATGATAGATCCAAGTCCACTGTTTTTTTTTTTTTTTTTTTTAAAAAGTTTCATACAGATGACAATTGTCGGAATGATGTAGGAACCAAACACTCGCTCAGTCAAATAATGAGAAAGATGAAACATTCAAGAATTTGATAATTCTGGTTGAAAAATGTGAGAGAGTGAATTTTTTTTTTTTCACTGCCGCCCAGAATTTTCAATTATTATTATTTCAAAGTCGGCGTAGAGTGTAGATGTGTGAGAATATTGATAAAAGACGAGTGATAAAATCACGAAATTGTGCAAAGTGTGATTGCAATTACTAATAAGTGTGTGATAAATGACTGTGCGATAAACCCTGAAAATTTAGGGGATGAGTCCATCTTTTCTTTTTTTCTTTTGTATATATTTGTACAAAAATTATACGAAAAAAAAGTAATAATAATAATAACAGATGAACACGTTTAGATATGTATTCGATAATATAAGTGAACATCACACTAGAATCTTTCAACAATTGTACTACAAAAGAAAAACAAAAAAAAAATAAATATGAGTGAGACTTTGATTTTTATCACGTTTATTGCAAATTAAAAAAAAAATGATCATTTTTTTTTTATTTGTAAATAACTCGAGAATTTTAATCATATAACAGAGAGTCTTTCATCCCCTGCAAACGTTAATTATCTTTTTTTTTTTTTTTTTTTTTCCAATTAAAAATATTTCGTTGTTCTCAAGAACCATTTTAAAACATCTGCAATAATCAGATAATTATTTTGTTCCTCTGAATTTCGTTGCATGAGTTGAAACAAAAAGAAAAAACAAAAAATTGCCAATTATTCTCTTTTTCCCCCCCAATTCTCAATTAAAGAATACAAATTTTAACTCCATTAAAGGATAACAAAATATTCTCATAGAACAATGCAAGCGTTTTTCTATAAACTTTAATAAATAAATACGAAAAAAAAAAATGAATGAATAGCTAGACTTGATAAGAATAAATTGACGATTTAAATTCGTCTTCTAAAAATTGTAATAGCGAATTTAAAAAAAAACTAAAACACCGACAGTTTTTTCTAGTGTACCATATCTTGGAACGTGTAACAATGTACTGTTTATCGTATGTATGCAAACAGCAACGAAAAACAAGTAAAAACAAAAATATATGTGTTGATGTGTAATAATTTGTGTTATTCATTGAAAACCATCAGATATCCATTGAAATCTGTACTCCAGATTTTCTGAGCACGTAGACCAATCGATAACTCGTCCAGAATCATCTCGGTGGGTGGTGGAGGGGTGGGAGGTGTTAAAAAATCAATGTCAGAACTGGAGAAAGAGTGGAGGGGGGGAATTTCACTGGCAATATTGATCCATCGGGCTCCAGACAACTTGAAAAGCACACGGATGCTGCACTCGTTGGAGAATTAAATCAACCCCTGACATTAATGAATAAATTTTTCCTATTTAAATCCTTAAAAAAAGACAATGAGACACATTTGAATGGAGCTCATTAAATTTTCGATAACTGAGGTCATGAATATACCTAAATTAGCCACGAGGCCACTGAAATGAATTATCGTGAATTATCAATTATCAACGACTGTAAAGACACTCATAAATATTTTTACAATTGAATTGATAATTAATTTAATAACGTTCAATTAATTCTAAGACTATATATGCATAAATTTCCATTTCTAAAAATACAATTTATCTCGTGGAAATTAGAAAATATATTGAGGAATTAATTTCAAGAGGTAATTCAATTGAATCTGATGAGAATGGGGGATTCAATGAGAGATACGTCATGAGGTCTCCTTTAATATCGTTGAGAAATTTTGATGGTGAGGTAGGCAGAGCTCGTTACTCTATCAATTATCATGTATGAGCTCAATTAAATAACTTATATTCATGATTATTTAATATAGAAATTTAGGCTTATTGATTGTTGAACAACTGTCTATCCTCTTTAAGAATTGATATAGCCAGCGTGTGGTACGACACACGGTACTGTCGGGGGTCAAGCGTGACGTAACAACTGTTTAGTATCCGACAACTACCACGCGACTTAGCAGGGTTGTCGACATCATGACCTGATGCTGTTGTTTTTCTGTATTTTACAATAATTTATTCATTAAAAATACATATTTGTTTATAAAACATTTATTTTTGTGATTTTCAGGGACAAAATGGTGGGCGAAAAGACTGATTATGGGGTAAATACTGAGGAGAATGTTAAACGTCTAGAGGATTATTTGGAAAATGATTCTAGGAGATTTCCAGAGGGTCTGAGGAGTGAATCAGTGAGCTCAGATACTCTGGAAGCACTTCAGAATGCTGAGAGACTTGTGGAGGAAGCCAAGAGGATAATTGCAGAGGCTCAGCGGAGAGTTATATTCGGCAAAACTGTCTCTGAGTATGTCGATCAATTGATGATAATCTAATTGTTGATACTATTTCTTGAATATCTCTGAAACTAATCGATTTATCGAAATTTATCAAGATATGTTTTTTTTAGAGAATTTAATTTCTTACAAAAAAGGTCTTTTGACATTTTTGTTTAAATTCAATAGTTAAAGAGATATTCACAAAATGATGATTTTTGAAATTGTTTCATGTCCAGAGATCTGAAGATTATGAACCTGAATGATGAAGAACTAGAGATTAAGTGCATCGTAGCAGCTAAATTTGATGAGGCAAATGGTAGAAAAGTTAAAACTCAATTAGAAAACGTATTTCTTCGTGAAAATTTGAAGAATCAGAATCCAATGAATGGGGAAAAAAATAGTGAATGCAAAAAATGCTCTTTTAAAAATTCCTCAAGCCCCGAAAGACAAATCCCCAAGGAAATTCATTCACTCCACAATATTAAACTGCAGAGAGGTCCTCAAATTGACATTAGGAACGATCTGTCCCTGAGAAAAATAGAGACTCTCGAGATAAATCCCCAGATTCCATCCACTAGAATCAACAGTGGAATCTTTAAACTTTGCCATAATACTCGCAAAGTTGACTGGATCGATGAGCCAACGAGTTTTATCGATACTGCTGTGCAAACGAGTCTGCGTGACTCATCAGAAACTACCAAGTTTGAGGATGCATTGTCGAGGTCAAATTGCTCTGACCTCGACCAAAATAAAATTCATGAATCGAGGGGGCCTTCTGGGGGAATGAAAGATGGTGGAACGACTGGGAAAATCGATGATGAAGGTCCTGAGGTAATTGGACATTTGAGGAGTATGAAAAAGGCTAATAAACTGGGACAGAAGAGTTTTATTGAATTTTTATGTGAAATAAAAGATCCAGAAGATACAGGAAAATCCAATATATCCGAGGATTCACATGAAAAATTCAAAAAAATCTCATCAATTGATTTAATCCACTCATTAACACCTCTAAATTCATCAATTGTCAATTTAAAAACACCTGAAACCGAGAATCTTGATGAATTGTTGACTAGAATAGACAAAAAATTGGAATTTATTAAGCATAGAACAGATATTTTTGATGAATTATGCAAGACAAATTGTGGAAGAGTAAATAATGAAGATGGGAATGTGGAAATTAGTGGATTAATGAGAAAAAATAGCAGTGAATATGATCTAGAGGTAATACTTCAACCAATATCCAGAGTATCAAGTTCATCGAGTGGAATGAGTGAGCCCTTGCACCCAGGTAGATACTCAACGCCCCTGAATAATTGGAAAATTGAGGGTGAATCGAGTGTTAAATTACAAATTGATGATACAAGGACAATTGTTAATTCTGCCTCAGCTCCAGTTATATCAAATTCCAAGAGTATTGAAAGTAATTTCATTGATGGAATTGTACCAATGACGAGAAATATATTATCGTATGAAAAAAATGAGGTTTTTTATGATAAGAGGGTGCATTCATCCTCGAGTGGTGAGAGAGAAGAGTCTGGGGAGAATAGTAAGACTGTCTCGTTATTTCCAACATACTCTAGTGACAAATCAGATGAGAGTCATAGGTCAGAGTTTAAATCATCGAGGATTGATCGAGGGAGTAAAGAGTCTGGTACAGAGTCTATTCATTCGAAAATTGAAAAAATAAATAATATTGAAAATAAAATAATGAAGGAAGTTGTTGAGGAAATTCCAGTGGATTTAATACTTGTAACTGGTGGAGTTGATAAGGAGAAGAATTCAGAAAATTTTTCAGTCATATCTCAGGAGAATAATCAGCATATTTCCTCGGGTCGTGATGCTACATCACGAGATATCTCAAAATTATCTTCTGGTGTTCTTGAAGAGTCTTGCCATAATGGGAAAAATTCTTTAAAAAGTTTTCATGAATCTGGAGGAGAGGGAGAGAGATTGAGGGGATGTGGAGATGATTTCGTTGGAGACGAACAAATGGTCCCAGAGGAAAACAGTTCTGAGAAGAGTATCAATGATAAACAGTCAATTCCATCGTCTAGCTCTCTCAGCTCTGATAGAACAGCCCAGAAAAATTCACATGGAGACTACTCAGAGGGAGAATTATTTCTCCCCAGCTCATGTACTTATTCCCTCGGTGAAGTTGTCATATCGAGTCATAATGGACGAGGGATTATTAGCAAAATTTGTGTTAATTTGTCGAGTGAATCATCAAAAATTCAGGTGAGAATTCCTAATTATAAACTGATTTTTATTAATTATCCATTTATCTCGGAAATGAGTGAGTTTAGAAGAAAATGTCAAGAGATATTTTTTGTAGCTTATAAAATTACCAATAAAAAGTGTCTCTTGATTTTTTCTCCTGCAACTGATAGTTTTCGAGATAATTGAACTTTTGATACAGTGAAAAATCAACTCAATGAAAAATTAATTAAACAGCCTCCAAATCACAGCCCAGGCGAGCTCTTGGATACCGACATTGACTCAAATTCAAGTGAGTAATCGTCATAAAAAGTTAGTCATTAAAAAATGAATAATAAAAAATACATAACATATTTCAATTCAAGGCTTAACATCACGAGGTCAGTTGGCATGACTAAGAGTCTCTCTCCTCCATTCAAATAAATCAACAATCTCTCTACCAAAATAGTTTAACATCATCTTTTCACTTATCAACAAATTTAATTATCAATTTTTAATATAAACAAAAAAATTTTTATAATAAAACCACTGTATCGATTCTACCAGACTGCCAAATTTCTCCAACCCAGTTGTCCTTGAATATAATTTAATAAATCCCAACAAACATAACCTATCAATGAATCCCAAATGAATCTCAATGAATTCCTCTCAATGAATCTGCGTCTAATAGAAGAGCAAAAATGGAGATGGTGTGTTTACACTGTTGAACATGTGTGTTTCTCTTGGCGTATTGATAATTCACACAGTTAATTTTTATATATTTTTTATAACCCCCGGAGCAATGTTCAGTTGTTGATTCAGTCGATGTAAAATGTGCGAGGTGAATTGTCTTGTGGATGAGATTGAGAGGAAAGATAGAGTTGTCATTGGTTATTGGTTGTCTGAGAAAAAAAGATCGAAATTTAATTGGAATGACTGGCAAAATGTTTGTGCCAAAGAAGGATTTGTTTTCAAATTTGTGAGTTTATTATTTTTTATTCATTAATTGGAATTTTGGGGGGGGGGGGGGGGGGAAGATTTTTTTTGAGATGTGATGAGGTTATCAATTTCTTTCCTCTGCAGGTGGATCTCAATTCTAGTCTCGATTCTCAGGGACCATTCGATGTTTTTCTACATAAATTGACGGATAATTTGGCTCTTGCTGATGCTGGAGAATCTCAGGTAATTTTATTGAATATTTTTGGGTGATTTTTGAGATAATTGAGTCAATTTATTTGTTTTTCAGGCAATAGCTATTGTTAGCAGAGTCAAGAGTTACATTCGTAGAAATCCTGAGATGATTGTTGTCGATCCATTGGAGAATGTCAAGAAATTATTGGATCGTCAGAAGTATTATGATATATTACGTGGAGGAATACAGTTTAATGGTAATTGATCTATTGATAATTCTGTTGTCATTTGGAGTGATTTGAGAGTTTTTGAAAAATTCATACACAGCTTCTTTTGTCGATATCTTGAGAATGAAAAGGTTTACGAGAATTTATCAAGAGACCTTTTTTGTAGCCCCTGAAATTCTCTACAAAAAAGGTCTCTTGATAAATTCTCACAAGCCTCTTAATTTCCAAGATATTTGCAAAATCATGAGTTGTTGAATTTTTTATTGAAAGAAACAAAATGATTTTAATCCTTGAACATTGTTCCAGATGTTTTTGTACCAAATTCAATTGAACTAAAATCGAGGAACGTGTCAGAGAACCTCATTCAACTACAACGACACAATATAAAGTTTCCATTCATGTGTAAACCACTGTATGCCCAAGGTTGCAGTAATGCTCACGAGGTAATTCCCATTAAAATCCCTCTAAAATCTTTTAAAATTCATTAATTCATCTCTTTTTCCTACTCAAGATGATGGTAATATTCAACGAGGAAGGTGTAAAGGATTGTCAGCCTCCCTGCGTCGTCCAGAATTTCGTAAACCACAATGCAATTTTGTATAAAGTCTACATAGTAGGTAATCACTTTCACGTAGCTGAACGTCCCAGTCTGAAGAATTTTTACTCAAAAGACTGCGAATCCTCGAGCACTTTATTCTTCAGTTCTCACGATGTATCCAAGAGTGGATCTACCTCTGAATGGTCAGTAATATCTAAAGAAGATGAACCACTGACTGTCAAGCCGAATTACGATATTTTTAATAAAATTGTTGGTAAAACAACAAAACTATTTGGTCTTGTTCTTGTGGGTGTTGATGTTGTTATTGAAAATTATACTGGTAAATATGCTATAATAGATGTTAATGCTTTTCCTGGATACGATGGATATCCTCATTTTTTGATAGATTTTGTTGAAACTATTAAAATACTTATATCAGAGAAAAAAGCAAGATTAAATTATCATCGAACATCTATGCTAAAGACATGTATGAGCAATGATTTAGACTCGGGTTTTGAGAGTGATGAGATGAAAAAACAGTCGATGAAGTGAACAGCATTTTCTCCTCTTTTTATACTTAATTATTTAAATTGTTGTGTCATTAAATTTGATGTTGGTATAAAATACGGACAAATGGAAAGAAAAAATGTTTATCAAAGAGAATAGTGAGTGAATGGAAGAGCCTGACACAAGGGTCCGTATGGTATACAAACACCTTAAATACAGTAGCTAGTCAAGATCAATATTGTCCAACGAATTCATTCCAAGTGGATTTTAACAGCAGAACTGCCAGTGTGTGAGTAATTTTTGCTGTTGAATTTCTTTCTTTTTTTTTCTTCTTTAACAGAGCAAAAGAATATGATAATGGAATATGTACAAATGAATGATTGTTTTATTGTCAAGAATTTTATACGTTGCTGTATATTTCCTACGAACAATAAATAATAATACTTGATTTTTCAATTTATTGTACATTGAATTTTACTTATATGATTAAATCATATTTAAAACATCACCATGAGCGCTACAACTACAAAAACATCATCAAAACGAACTAAATCTCTCACCATTGCGCATGTTTATCAGCGCATATTGGTCCCGCGCGTGTATTCAATTTGCCATTCAATTCAATGGAGGGTGCGGACTAAAATTCCGACGCCTGCGTGATAACAATAGTGACCATGAAAGCCAGTGGTATCATTTACCTCAAGTCCCTTGTATTTTAATTCCACAAAGTAAAAAATGTTTGAGTTGTACGGTGTTAATCGTGATGGTACAATTTATCACTCACCAACTGGTAGACGAAAGCAGGTGGACATTCTCGAGGTAAAATCATCCACTGATATACCCCAGAATTCTTCCTAATAATCTTTTTTTGTTGACAACTGTTGCAGACTTGTCTACAACTATCGTCACCAGAGTTGATGAGAAAATTGCCAAATGGAGGAACTCTTCATCACTTGAAGGAGCGTCATATGAACACTCCAACCAAAGAATCTGACAGAGAATCTCCAGTGAATGGAGAGAGGAGGAGTGGTTGTAGAAAGTGGCTAGTGACTTTTGGAGTGTTTCTCCTAGGTTGTGCCCTCATCACTGCTGTCGGTCTGCCCATAGCCCTTGAGCTCAGGAGTTCTCATCTCCTGGAGGCTCGTCTCCAGGTAGTCAGGAGGATTCTATCAGAGACTCCTTTGATCGACGGCCACAACGACTTCCTCTGGAATCTGAGGAAAAATCGGGGTCTCCATCTCGATGATTTCCCCTTTGACAAAGACTTGTCCCAAAATACAACCCTTGGACCACTCTGGCAGACCGATCTTGCTCGTCTTCATCAAGGGAACATTGGTGCTCAATTCTGGTCAGCCTATGTTCCCTGTGAAGCTCAATTCCTTGATGCTGTACAGCTGACTCTGGAGCAAATCGATATTGTCAGGAGACTCAGTGCCAAGTATCCCTCGAGGATGAGATTAGTCACCTCGAGTGAAGAGTTGAAATTAGCACACAAGGATGGAGTGCTTGCTAGTCTATTTGGAATCGAGGGGGGACACAGTATTGGAGCCTCCATGGCTGTTTTGAGGAGCTTTCATTTGTTGGGAGCAAGATACATGACGCTGACACATAAATGCAATACTCCATGGTATTTTATGATTATTAGAATAAGTCAGTCATGAAGTGGTGGAGATAATGGAATATTCGATATTTTAAAATTTGTAAATATTGTATTATCTTGGTAATCAGTGGGTTTATGGGAAAATGTGAAAAGACACTTTTTATTGGAAATTTTATCAGCTACAAAAAAGGTCTTTTGATATTTCCTTCTAAAATCATGCGTTTTCGAGATAAGAGGGTTTTAGGTATTGCAGACCACTTCGAAACCTGATTTTAATCACTTGTTCCACTTGTAAATAGAAAGGAAAATAGATTAATTTAGTTATACCATTGGTTTTATCTGCAGGGCTGATTCCTCAACCGCAGAGGATCCCAACGAGTACGCACCGTTGGACTTTCACAGTGATGGGCTATCGGCATTTGGTAAATCAGTCGTGAATGAGTTGAATCGATTGGGAATGCTCATTGATTTATCTCACGTTTCGACTCGCACTATGAGGGATACCCTGGCAATCACCAAGGCACCAGTTATATTTTCCCACAGTGCTGCTCGGGCACTGTGCAACTCTTCCAGCAATGTTCCTGATGATATTCTACGAAATTTGGTGAAGAATCATTTTGTCATCAAGTAGTGTCAATTTTCTCGATGAATATCTCGGAATCTAATGGAGATGGCAAAATTTTTGTAATAACCATTTTTGTAGAGCGATATGAGAGCTATAAAAAAGGTATTTATAAAAATTTTCACATCTCCCCTCAATTCCGAGATATTCATGAAAAACTGATGGACATCTGATTTCACTAGTTGAATTCTTTCATTTAAAATTCCAAACCCTTTCATCTGTATTTTTATCTCTTTTACAGTCAGTTAATGGTGGTCTGGTAATGATCAGTTTTGACAGTGCGCATCTGAGTTGCGGCGATACAGCTTCTATGTACGATATTATAGGTAAATCTTTTACAAAACACTGGCCAACTGTTTGAAATAGATAAATAATTGGCCTTTGTATTTATGATTAAATTTGGCTTTCAGCTCACATAAATCACATAAGAAAAAATGCTGGTGTAAATCATGTGGGTTTGGGGGCTGGTTACGATGGAATAATGAATCCACCAACTGAGTTGCCTGATGTTTCTGGATATCCCCTTCTTCTTGCTGAATTAACACGCGATCGTAGATGGTCTTCCACGGATATTAAAAAACTTGTTGGTGGTAATCTAATAAGAGTTATGAAAGAAGTCGAGGACCATGCAGCATCACTGTCTAATCAGTCACCCAATGAGGAGTGGATACCACAGGAAATAATCGAGGATACATCGTATTGTCGTTATCACGACGAGTGAATAAACTTTTTGTGATTCATTGAAATTATAATTTCATTGCGTCATTCATATCGTACATTTATACGAAAAAATATTTGTATTATCATGACTCTCGTGCACAATCTGTATATATACAATTTGTGAATATCTTGTGATATTTTAATTTACTTCGAATTTTTTTTTTTTTTCTACGTTTGAGATATTTAATGACAAGTTTATTGATAAAATATGATGAGTCAAATTCTACATTTTTTATTCATGACGCTTTAGTATCAGAAATTAGTGATTTTAAACAAAAATGTCAAAAGACACTTTTTACAGACAATTCAATAAGCTACAAAAAAGGTCTTTTGACATTTCTTCCTAAACCCCATCATTCTCTCATTAAATGCGTCACAAAAATGTTGCTTTTGACTTTTAAAGTTCCATCGCACAAATGTAACGATTTAAAATGTCTTTTTGTAAAATTACCTACGATAATTGAAACCCCGGTGATTTTCCTTAATTTTATAAGAGCAAATATACGAGGAACGTAATTATTATTAAATATTTGAAATTTTCATTGAATTGTTCATTGTGTCCAAGCAGAAGAATCTTGGATAACTGATGAAGAGGGGCACGCAGGGTGAGAAAGTTCCCTCTTGTTTTAGGTGGGGATATAGATAGAGAAGCAAGAGGGAACGAGGGGCTTCAAGAGATTACCACTGACCGAGACTCGACTCCTCCGCACAAACTTTTATTACAGTTGACAACCGGTCCATCGTTGGATGTTACTCTGCGGGCACGTGCGCCCCTTTTGTTGTGCATATCCTTCAAATAACATTTATTCAAATGATGGTGATCAATTCATAAAACTAATCTAGTTCAACTAGATTGAATATTTACGAGTAAAAGGGAGACGTGTGCGAAAGTGTAAGTTTAGGTTTCACTCGTTGTTCTACTTAAAATTAATCTCTTTCTTTTTTTATTTTTATTGAATTAAATTGAACCATTTTATTGAAAATTTAGATGATAATTGATTCAATTTGCAAATAATTATTATCACCTCAAATTGTAATTTTCCAGTGATAGTTTAATTCAATTTCAAATCCACTCGAAAGGGATTTTACGCGCGGTTTACCTCTGCCATGCGGTACTTATTACTTATATTCGTTGTTAATTAGACTGGCGATACACATGGTTGATTCAATGTGGCCTCGTCATGTTTTATATATCATGCATCAATCGTCTTCTCTGATGTATCCAACATGACTTTGTTTGAGAGTCTTTGGTAAATTGCGCTACGTTCATCATAACTAATTTTTACACAAAAAGAGAAAATCGGTGATTATTTTTTTTATTCATCTTCTCGAGTCATTGAACAACATTTCATCTCTTCAGGGTTTCTAATAATTGGCGTCTTGGATTCTAACTAAAATATATTTTCTTTTTCATTGATTTTTTTTTTCTTGTACAGAGAATCCATCAGCTGTCTCATTCACACGTAATCATGAGGTACAAGGTGAGTTAAATATCAATCGGTATAATTAACAATGGTAAATCCCAAGGGGACATTGAGATGGAGATAAATCCAGAAAGAGTTTTGAATTAAAGATGAGAATCCCCTCGTGATGAATTGCCAAGAGAAAAACATAGTGTTTATATCATTTCGATTGATTTGAATAATTGATCTGTTGGTTCATGATCGACAGTACGTGCTCATCATCTTGAGTTTCCTTGGAAGTGTGTAATCGCACGTGTTGTCATCATATTGTGACAACTACAAAAATCAATTCTCTTCATTTTTGGATATATCTTGAAAACGAATGGTCCTATGAAGAAATATCAAAATACCTTTTTTGTAGCTGATGAAATTTCTAATAAAAAATGTCTCTTACTACTTTCCCCTAAAATTACTCATTATCAAGATAATTCAATATATAAAATAATTACTTCACAATTTTACCCCGAGTGCCAGCATCATTCGATGTTTGTGACCGGAAGAATGTCTGTTTGTTCCCTTATCTGGTGCGCTCGTTGACCTCCAACTACGATGGCTCAAATAAAGCTAGCCAAACAATTACATTGAATCCACTGTTGATTGTTCTCGATGACTAAATACAATACACTGACATACATAATAAACATTGTTGACAACAATATGAATAAATTTATATATTACTTACTCTGTAAAGATTGACATTTATTTTTAAACTGAAGAAGAAGGAAGTACGATGCTACAGCTGAAGAGGTAATGGCTTTGTTGAGGCATTTAGGGGCCCCAATATAAAGCACATAACACCTCACTTTAGTCAGTCAAGTGATGGATACATACATGTACGTCATATGAGTATATAACGAGAATTGAGGCACTGTATATTGGGCATTATCAGAGGCATTCAATGTAATGAGTCTCATCTGTCCTGATTATATCATTTTTTTTCAAACTCTCCAGTTATTCCTGAATTTTTCTCCAATTTCCAATTAAAGAAGAAGAAATCACTCATTCAGAGAATTATTATTCTCTTGAAATTGATAATATTGACGTGACTTCGTGATGATAAGAATTATTCTAATACTAACGCAATTGCAACGTGAATAAATTCAATATTATGGTGCAGCAAATGTATTGAGTGATAACAGATGTATGTGAAGTCGTTATTTAATCACACGTGCAATGGGATTTATTCATTCCATTGTGATTATAGTATGAAGAAGGATTAGATAATGTATTAATATGTTAATTTATACGTAAAACATTGACAGGTAAATGATCCAGAGAATAATGACAGAAATTCAACGATTATGGAGCAGAATAACTCAAGTTGGTGAGTTGACAATGGAATACAATTTTAAGGATTGAAATTATTTTGGATTATTGTGATTATCTTACTGTGTTTAGGTTTAATCGGGAGTGTGGTGAGAAAAAATCGTACAAGGAGAGGCGACTGGTGATTGTTGTTGGACTGTTGGTGGTGGCTGTGATTGCCCTTGTGGCGACGCTTTGTCTGCAAATGACGTTTTTTAATTTGAGGAGTGATGATGGAGAAATGTGCCAAAGTGATGAATGTATTAGGACAGGTATATATTCAATTATTATTTTTTAATAACTCTGATGATATGTTAAAAGAATTTTCCTTGGAAAAATGTTGAGGCGATTGAAGGCTGCATTTAAATGATGGGATAATTTTATGTTGAATTAAATTTAGAAGACCTGTCTTGCCCCGTTATTTCCCGAGACACCACAGAAATTGATTTTATCAAATGAAAATCTTGTTATTTGTATATATCTCGATAATGAAGGATTCTAGGAGAAAATGTCAAGAGACATTTTTTGTAGAGAATTTCATCAGTGACAAAAAATGTCTTTTGACATTTTCTCGTAAAATCACGCATTATCAAGATATTAGGATAACGACAAAAAGTTGACTCAATTGATGCTATTATTTCTTCAGCTGCAAGGATGATTGAAGGAATGAATAGGACTATAGATCCTTGTGAGGATTTTTATAAATTCGCGTGCTTTGGATGGATATCGAGGCATCCAATACCCCAGAGTCAAACATCGTGGGATCAATTGAGTCTTCTCAGGGAGGAATTACTACAGAATCTCAGAGTATTGCTTGAGGAGCCTGACCGAGGGGATGATTTGCGCCCTGTCAAGCTTGCAAGGGCATTGTACAAGACTTGTATGGACACTGGTAATAAAAACTATTCCTACACTTCACTCTATCTGTCTTTGAATTGAACCTACTAATTAATTTCTTCGATTATTTAAATAGAAAGTGTCGAGAAATTGGGACTCAAACCAATATTCGAGGTTCTCTCGCGAATTGGATTATCCAGAGAGCCTCCGTCATACAATGACCCAAATAATGACACTGAGATTGACCTAGATTTATCAAGAATAACGGGAGTGGCTCAGAGACACTTGGGTCTCAATCTTTTCGTCAATTTTTACATAAGCGAGGACGTTCGTGACACGACTAAAAATCGTATGATGGTGAGATTTCTATTTAGCTCCATTGTTTATTGATATTTCCATAAGATCGATCATTAAGACAAATTTAATTATCATAATACCAATTAGATGGAGCAGGTCTCGCCGGGCTTCAGTGAACGCTATCTCACCGATCCCGAGAGATTCAAATCCGAGCTGATGGAATACAAACGTTACATCAAAGAAATGGTGGAATTGGCTGGTGTAACTAGTGAAAATAGTACATCATTTGCTGATGAGATTCTCGATTTTAGTACTAAAATAGCTAAGGTAATGAATGATTGAAATAGTATGAAATTATCATCTCCCATTATATTGTGGATGTTTATAGACAATGGCAACGCCGGAGGAAAGAAGAAGCCCGAGTCATTTACTCCATGACGTGACTGTCAGTGACCTTCAGACATTGACTGATGCATCTGCGTCAAGAGTAAGTTAGAATTATATATAGAAATCTTATGATTTCTCTATGAGATATCATTATCCTCTATTGGTCTCAAGGATTTTTTAGCTGTATTTTATATGATTGATATTGATAATTCAAGTGGAATTGGACAGAGTATCTCGAGGCAGTTTTTGAGAACACTGATGTTATTTTGGAGAATGATGTGGACCGAGTTATCGTTATGGATCTGGAGTATTTGCAGAAGCTCCCTCTACTGTTGAGTACTACACCTCGTATTACCATTGGTAATTTTCATAAATTAATTACTCATTTAAAGGATAAATAAATTAAAATTTTCACGTTTTTTCTTAGCTCGATTTGTCTGGTGGAGTGTTTACTCAACAGTTGCACCCCTGACACTACAAAAATTCCGAGATTTGGGATTTCAATTCTCTCAAAAGGTTTTTGGACTCAAGGAAAAGACTCCGAGATGGAAGGGCTGTACTGGCAATGTTAATTCAAATTTTGGAATGGCTTTGACTTATGTTTATGTACAGAGATATTTTAATGATCACGCGAGGGAAAAGGTTCTCATTTTTTTTCTATTCAATTGATTTCACTGATTAAATAGAATAATTATCACTATTTTCATATTCCTTAGGCACTAGAGATGTTCCTCGACATAAGAGCAGCATTTGACGAAATGGTATCAGAATTAAAATGGATGGACGTGGGAACACGTGCGAGAGCCCATAAAAAATTATACGCGATGAGACCATTTGTGGGATTCCCCCAATGGATCACTGATCACGAAAAATTGAATAAATTTTATGAGGGAGCTGAAGTCATCCCCGATAAACTATTCGAGACATTCTTGAGACTTACTGACGTGGGAGCAAAAAAGACATTAAATAGTTTGAGAGAAAAACCAGACAAGGACAGGTGGATATCAACAGGAACCACAGTTAATGCATTTTACAGTGCCATCCTGAACTCTGTCAGTAAGTGCTCATTGTCTGCCTTATCTACTTTGATTTTACTTGAAATTAATCATTTCAGCATTCCCAGCGGGTATTCTACACCCCCCGTTCTATGGAAATGGCCTAGAGTGAGTAGAAATGACACTACAAAAATTAAATTACTCAGTAGTGAAACGTCTTTTGACAATTCATTAAAAATTGAATTATCTCGAGAACAAGTGATTTTGGAAGAAAATGTCAAAAGACATTTTTTGTAGAGAATTTGAAACGCTACAAAAAAGGCCTTCTGATATTATCTTCTAAAATCACTTATTTCTGAGATAAATGAATAATTAACGAACAGGTTAAATATCTCTCGTTAGGGTTTATCAATTCACTACTGAATTGATGAATTAATGGATTTCAATCGTAATTGAATAAATTAATAATGAATATAGATCAATAAATTACGGAGCAATGGGTGCGATAATGGGGCACGAGCTCACCCATGGTTTCGATGATCAAGGTAAATTAATAAAAAAAAATCATGAAGGAACATTCAATGAAGAAATTGATGTATACGAAAATAATTATTGTAAATTTTAAGGGCGTCGATACGACGAGAATGGTAATCTACGTCAATGGTGGAGTGATGAGACATTGCGTCATTATCACGAGAAAGTCGAATGTATCATCAAACAGTACAGTAGCTATCATTTGCCGGAACTGAGTAACAATTTTACAGTGAGTAAAATGTCCTTCTCCAAACGTGCCAAGGTGCTTCGTTAATTCCAGGTGGATGCTAATAACTCGTTAATTTACTTCAGATTAATGGAATCAATACACAGAGCGAGAATATTGCGGATAATGGGGGAATACGTGAGGCTTACAGGGCTTATCAGAGGCTCCAGTCGAGGGGTTTGAAAAAACAGGCATTGCCTGGTTTATCTGATTACACTCAGGATCAACTGTTTTTCCTTGGTTTTGCTCAAGTCTGGTGTGGAAATTATACTAATGGAGCTTTGAAGTCTAAACTCATCGAGGGGGCACACTCACCCAATCATTTTAGGGTCATTGGAAGTTTATCTAATAATGAGGAGTTCTCTAAGGCGTGGAATTGTCCCATTGGGAGCCCTATGAATCCATCACATAAATGTATACTTTGGTAAAATGAAGAGATGAAATTAAAAAAAAAAAACAGAACAATGTCTAAGTTGAATTGTAAAGACTGAGAATTTTTTTCGAAAAAAAAATCTTCAATATCCATAAAGTTGAAGCCTATCCCATTTAAATTCTTGGTGATTCCCATGGTCTCATTGAAGAATGAAGGAGTCCGTTATGCCTCATTCGTTTTCACATTGACATAATCATTTGAAGTTCATTGAAATCGTGGAATCATGCCGCGAGATGCTTGCAGTCATTGAAATCAATTTTTTAAGAAATCATTGAGATGAAAAAGACTTCATTCTGACGTCTCTATTAAACACTTGGGCATCCTCCGACGTTGATCCCTAGTATTTTAATTCGACTGGCAAAAATGTTTGAATTATACAGTGTGAATTAAGGAGGTAGGATTTACTACTCGCCAACTCTGAGACGGGAGTAGGTGGACCAATACGAAGTAAAATGATATTATATTCTACGCGACTGGGATTTTCCAAAAAATCCATTAAATGTACATTAGTTCTCTATCACTGACATTATAACAGAATGAGATATAATGAAAATACATTTTAATTCTTTTTTAACGTATTTTTATCGATTTTGGGGTTTTCTAATTTCCACGTTTTAACCCAGTGATTCATTTCCGTTAAATATATCGAGATATATATTCCCTTTTTGTGACTTTCTTGTACAGTTCCATCAGCGGTATCCTCTATACATCATCGTGGAGTACAGGGTAAGTCGTTAAATATCATTGTATTAATATTTCAATTCATGTAGATAACATTAACAGGTAAACGATCCAGAGAACGATAGAAACTCAACCATTATGGAGCAGAATAACTCCAGTCGGTGAGTTTGCAACAAAATATATTGTTTTTTAACTCAGGGATTAAGATTTTTGACTACTGTGACTCCCTTCAGATTTTTCCGGGAATGTGGTGATAAGAAATGGTCCAAAGAGAGGCGACTGGTGGTTCTTGTTGGACTGTTGGTGGTGCTTATAATTGCTCCTGTGACGGCGCTTCCTCAACGAGAAATGTGCCTAACTGATGAGTGTATTAGAACAGGTACATATCATAAAATTACTGTTCAATAATTTTTTAAATGACTCTGATGACCCATCGGGAAAATTTCCTTGAAAACCTGAGGTAATTGAGGGCTGTAAGTAGGATTATTAAAACGATGAGACAATTTCATGTTAAATTTAAACGTGATGTGAAAGAAACTAGTTATATCGAATGAATAGTTTGTTATCTAGGAAATTCCCTCAGTTACAAGAAAGGTTCTTTGATGAGTCTTGCTGACATGACGTATTTTCAAAATATTCACTGAATTGACGCCATCATTTCTTCAGCTACAAGGATCATTGAAGGAATGGACAGGACTGTAGCTCCTTGCCAAGATTTTTATAAATTTGCCTGCTCTGGGTGGATTTCGAGTCATTCGATACCTCCGAGTGAAATAAAGTGGAGCCAATTTGAGTTTCTCATGAAGAGATGGCTACGGAATTTCAGAGTATTGCTTGAAGAGCCTGATCGAGTCAATGATTTACGTCCTCTCAAGCTGGCAAGGGCATTGTACAAGACGTGTATGGACACTGGTAATGAAAGATGGTCCTAAAGTTCACCTCATCTGTCTTCAAGTTGAATGGACTCACCTATTTTTATTAATCTCGTTTTTACACTCGTTTTGCAGACAGCGCTGAAGAATTGAAATTAACACCAATATTCGAGATGTTCTCGAAACTCGGATTATCCAAAGATCTTCTATTGTTTGATAATAACTCAAAAAATGACACTGAAATCGACCTCGATTTATCAAGAATAGCGGGAGTAGCTTCGAGATATTTGGAAGTTGATTTTTTCGTTCTGTTATCGAAATGGGTGGATCATCGTTCTAACCCGAATAAACTCTTTTTAGAGGTAAGAGCTCCATTTGGATCCATTGTTCTCCGATATTTTCATAAGATTAATCTTTGAAAAAATCTGATTATCATAATGCCAATTAGGTAAAGCAGATTTCATCGGTCTTTAGTGAGCTCGATTTCACCGATCCCGAGAACTTTAAATCCGAGTTGATAGAGTACAAACATTACATCAAAGAAATGGTGGAATTGGCTGGTGTAACTGGTGAAAATAGTACTTCATTTGCTGATGAGATTCTCGAGTTTAGTACTAAGATAGCTAAGGTAATGAATGATTGAAATGGTATGAAATTATTATCTCCCATTGAATTAGAAAATGATTACATTTTGGATATTTATAGATAATGGTCAGGCCGGAAGAGAGCGCGGATCCTTCATTCGTGACTATCAGTGAACTTCAGACATCGACTGATGCATCTGCTCTGAGAGTAAGTAAAAATTAAAAGTCCCCGGATTTCCTTATGGGATATATTTTCCTCTATTGACCTCAAGGATTTTTTAGCCATATTTATATGATTGATATTGATAATTCAAGTGGAACTGGACGAAGTATTTCGAGGCCGTTTTTGAGAACACTGATGTTATTTTGGCGAAGGATGTGGACCAATTTATCGTTAAAGATCTGGAATATTTGAAAAAGCTGCCTCAACTGTTGAGTACTACGCCTCGTGTTACCATTGGTAATTGTCATAAATTATTATTTTAAATAATTCACAAATTACTAATGAAGTGATAAAACATCATCGAACCTAACAGAACAGCCAATTCCTCTCATCTTGACAAATATCGAATTATCTTAAACTACTAGTTTTCGAAATGGATAAATAAACAAAATACTCACAAAAATTTGTTAATGCTTTAGCTCGATTCGTCTGGTGGAGTATTTACTCCACAGTTGCACCCAAAATCTTTGAAAAATGCTCGGAATTGGAATCGAAATTAAAATGGAATATGATGTTTGAAGCTCCGAGATGGGAGAGGTGCGTTCTCCGTGCTAATTCCCACTTTAGACTGGTTTTAGCTAATGTTTACATGCAGAGGCATGTTGATGATCAAGCAAGAGAAAAGGTTCTGATTTTATCACACTGAATTTTCTTTACCCAATTGATTCGATTAATCAAATAGAATAATCATCACTATTATAATATTCCAAAGGCGATGAAGATGTTCACCGCAATGAGAGCAGCATTCACCGAGATGCTGTCAGAATCAAAATGGATGGACGTGGAAACACGTGAGAGATTCCGCAAAAAATTATACGCAATGAGATTAATCGTGGGTTTTCCTCAGTGGACTACTGATCATGAAAAATTGAATAAATTCTACAAGGGAGCTGAAGTCATCCCTGGTGATAAATTCGGGACCTTCCTAAGACTGACTGATGTGAATGTAAGAAGAGTCTTAAAGTTGAGAGGAAAATCATATGGAGACGACTGGTTGCTATTAGAGGATAACTGGGCAGGGTCATACCATCCAGACTCGAACTCTGTCCGTAAGTGCTCATTGTCTTTCTTATCTCCACTCTCTGTATTTTTCAGAAGTTCAATTATATTCAACAATGATTCTTCTAGTAATATCAGAGACTGTTCTACAACCTTTGTTCTACAGTAACGGCCTGGAGTGAGTATAAATATCTCTTGAATAACTTAATTGTGAAGTACTTAAGGGTGATAAAACAGTCATTTGTTTTACATCTCATCAAATATTGAATTATAACGTCATACTGCTTCTTTTATGCGTGACGTCACAAAGCAGGAATTTATTTATTTATTTAATGAACAAGGTAACTTGTGAATAAATTAATTGACAATACATACAGGTCGATAAATTATGGAGCATTGGGCATGCTAATGGCACACGAGATCAGCCATGGCTTTGATACTCAGGGTAAACCAATAACAATCATAAAGAAATATTCAATGAAGACACGAGTGCAAACAAAAATAATTATTTGTAATTTTTAGGAGTCAACTATGACGAGAATGATGAGGAATTTCATGGGTGCAATAAAGAGACAACGCGACATTATCGCGAAAAGGTCGAATGTATCATCAAACAGTACAGTAGCTATCATTTGCCGGAACTGGGTGAAAATATCGCGGTGAGCATATTGTCCTTCTCCAAACTTGTCGAGGTGCTTTATTAATTTCAAATAAATGCTAATAACTCGTTAATTTGCTCCAGATTGATGGAGAGAAAACACTGAACGAGAACATTTCGGATAATGTTGGAATACGTGTGGCGTACAGGGCTTATCAGAGGCTCAAGTCGAAGGGTTTGAAGAAACTGGCGTTGCCTGGTTTATCTAATTACACTCAAGATCAACTGTTCTTCCTTAGTTTTGCTCAAACCTGGTGTGGAAAATATACTAATGAGGGTTTGGAGGATCAGCACCTCTATGCTATCCATTCACCCAATCATTTTAGGGTCATGGGAACTTTATCTAATAATAAGGAGTTCTCTAAGGCGTGGAATTGTGGAATTGGAAGCCCTATGAATCCATCGAATAAATGTGTACTTTGGTGAAATGAAGAAAGATGAGATTAATTTTCAAGAAATTAAAAAAAAAATCAGAAGAATTAAAAGAAAATCAAGTAAAGAAATTATAATTTTTAAGTTCGATGTTATTTTTTTGAAAAAAAAAAAAAAATGAATCAATTTTTTCTTAAGACGAATATTGAGAAGAATATTTATATCAAAGTCATACAAGTGATCCTAGCATCACAATTAGTGCTTCCTAATTTTTTCAAACTACCTTTAACAAATTTCCAGAGTCTTATTTCACCAGTACTAGATGCTGAAACAATGTAATTATCCCTACACTGTATACACTTGATCCTAGCCTCATGTGCATCTGTTTCAAGAACTAGAGATTTGTCTGCGATATTATAAATCCTCAATTTGCCATCCTCGTGGCCAAGAGCAATAAGCTCATTATCCTTATCCTGATTAAGAAAATCAACTGATACGATTTTAGAAGGGAAATTTTCTTCTACACAAATGCCAGCAGTTTCCACTGAGTAGACATCGAGTCTGGTGTTTGAGGCGATGAGGTATTTAGTGCCACTTGGACTCCAGAGGACAATGTTTACGTATTTTGCGTCGTATTTGAAGCGAGATATTAGGTTGGTGGCGTATGCCTGTCGTCCTTTGACTAGATTCCACGTCCTTAGGACTCCATCTGCGCCTAGTGAGAGGGCTAGTTTACCTGTTGGATGGACTGCTATTGCATTCACTGCTGAACCTTTGTGGGCTGTTTTCCAGTGCTTCTCCAGTTGCCAATTTCCACAATGAACTATGGCTATGCTACCGTCACTTCCAGAGGAGAGAAGATGTGTCGCATCGGGAGTGAATGTTATTGAATTTACTGTACCTGGAACAAATTGATAAGAGAAATTAAGTTGTGGAGGTGTCAACTGTAACAGAACACAATTCACCATTTTTTACGTCGTGTTAAATATTGGATTATCTTGGTACTGGGTGGCATTGAGAAAAAATGTCAAGAGACCTTTTTTGTAGAGAATTTCAAAATCTACAAAAAAGCTTTTATGACATTTTCTCCTAAAATCACTCATTCTCGAGATAAAAAGAAAATTAGAATTACCATCATGATGCATGAGTTTTCCAGACTCACTCCTCTGTTTCATATCATACAAATAAATCGAATCATCAGCCCCACCAGACGCCAAGTAATGTTTTCCAGCTGCAACTGTTCTTATGCTAGCTACATGACTGTGTGTAGCAAAACTACGTTCCAATTTGTACTTCTGGAATGATAAATTGACACTTGAACATAACCTTCTCGTGACATCCCTTGATTTTCTCAATTTTCAATTAATTACATCAAAAAATACCTTTTCCACTTTCTCCACCTTGAATC
Source organism: Coelinius sp. EB29 (assembly GCA_035578325.1). Classification (NCBI taxonomy): domain Eukaryota; kingdom Metazoa; phylum Arthropoda; class Insecta; order Hymenoptera; family Braconidae; genus Coelinius; species Coelinius sp. EB29. Next base: position 4,576,742 of record JAOZGT010000009.1, on the reverse strand, counting down.
CCAGTAGGAACTGCTCATATGTCCCAACAATAACTTCGAATAATGTCATAATTAATCCAGAAAGTAAAAAAAAACTATTCAATCACAATATAAACACGTGTTACAGTCAAAACTGCGGTTGCTTTCGTTTTCTGAACATAGTTGCTGGTTATTCAACTGGTGTCGCGTCGATCGATGTTCTTTTATTTATTTATTTATTTATTTATTTATGGGCTAAGGATTTATTCTGAACATTACGGATAAAGTAGGAAATATTCTCAACTCAATTTCTGTATTTAAAAAATTTTACTTTCTCCCCAATTTCTGAACTTTTTATGGTCATTCGACACTCATCCAATCACAACCTTTCCACCCCTTTGGCGCCTAATTTGTTCCTCCTAAATGATCAGTTTATCAGAGGATCCCATGGACCACAATTATGAAAATGGAAATAGCATTGATCATGTCATGTAGCGCTTCGCGCGTTGGATAAACGACAATAAAGTGCATTTAATAATCTAATTTGAGTAATTTTATTTATTCTTAGATAATCTACAATACCATGAATTTTTAATATTCTATTTTCAAAAGTAACTTATTCACATGGAAATATTTTGGAGATGAAAAATTAATACAGGCAATTTATTTTCGCCTGTTACCACCACCTGCCAAAATTGATAAGATCCTAACGAAAATGTTGACTGTGTCCATGTAGATGTGCATTGCACTGGAAAATTGAAAAAAAAAAAAAGAAAATTGATCAGTGAAAATTCAATTTTTGACATCCTGATGAATATCGAATTATCTTTATAGCAATTGATTTGAAAGATAAATGTCAAAAGATGTTTTTTTGTTGAAAATTTTCTCAGCTGCAAAAAAGATCTCTTGACATTTTCTCCTAAAATGATTAATCATCGATGTAAATATGAAAATGACCAATGACTTACTTATTGACTGGATCATAGCTCCTCACAACATTTCCAGCATAATCATACTGTCTGTCATAAGCTGGATGTGTCTCAGCCTGTCTGATGAGTTTTTGTGTATCATATAGCAGATACATGGAGAACAAAACGAGTCCTCCATACAAGGACATGGCATACAATCCAGATCCCAGAGCTGTTGTTGGTGGTAAAAACATACTTCCAAGTGAACTAACAAAGACAACACCCAGTCCAATGCCCAGAGGTCCAGCCATGTTTAAGAATTTGTCACTGGGAGCACAAACAGCAACTGCAGAAAGTCCCCCCACAACTCCAGCAGTGTAAACAGCTGCTCTGATAACAAGAGCTCCACCGAGTAGTGACATTGGTGCCAAGACAGCACCAATGACACCACAGTGCATCAGCCATGCCATTTGCTTGGGTCCAAAGCCCTCTTGGTAGGGTAGACTGGTAGTTAAAATACTTGTACCAATCATTGCAGCCAGACTAACACCCATGGCTATCCAGCCTCCTTGAGATACCATTCGCATTATTGTGGGAGATCTCATACAAGCTACTGCTGCTGCTCCACTTGCTAATACAGAGCCGCCGAAATACATATACGTTGTTTGGATACGATCTTTAACGTACTGGGGCCATAATCTGATTTAAAATCAAACAGAAATCATTAATTTATGGAAATAGGAATTGAAGCAATTTTCTTGATATTATTTTTTGAAATATCTCATAATGCAAGGCAGGTAGCAAAATTTTCTTAAAGACTTTTTTTGTCGAGCAAAGTGAGATCTATAAAAAATGTCCCCATGAAAATTCCGCCATCTCCCTTGGATTCATGGATATCCATTCATTCATCCAGTTCTATTATTCCTTCACCAAATTGTTGGATAAGACACTTACGCAGCATGGTCTATGGCTCCAGTGGTAGCAGAAAGACCAGCTCCATAATAGCATAAAGCTCCAAGGCCGAGAACTGCACTACCAGCTACAAAGCCCTTCCCAATATTGAATGCTGTAAAAAAGGAAATTCAAGAATAAAAAACATCATTTCGTTCGATGGTGAGACAATTGATGTTATTGAGCAAGAATTCACTCAGTTTCATCAGCAATAGCTTCAAGGGAAATTCACAGAGGTTTTGATGATTGAACGTCATCGAAACGTTTAACAAATTGTCTAAAATTTGTTAAATTACCAGTCATTGACTTGATTATGAGAATTATCTGGGTTTTTACCTGTTTCACCAGCTGGTTTGACAGCATCCTCAACCAGAGAAACTCTGTTACGTGCTGTCCTCGAGAATGTACTGCGCCCCTCATTACCAAAGAGTCTAGTAACCTGAACTCTACTCCCTTGTGCCACGACAGGTGTCTTCAATAGAGAAGTCACCTGGGGTGAAATTGTTGCTTTACAAACTCTTGCGAGCAACATTGCGTAGTTTTATTGTAACGTCACACTGAAAGAATACAACGTACTTTATAGGTTATACGTAGTTTTGAACACTGGGTAGACAATTATACTCTGTCGTACGGTAATTTTCAATGATTTTCTGGGATTATCGACAGTGGAGGAGTCAATAGGACGATGATGACATTTTTTTAGGATCGTTAGGAGTTATCTAGGATTAATTTCCACTCACATGACGCAATTCAGCTGCTTTCTTATGTTTCTGTCGTTCTCGATTGTTCGCGAAAGATGTTATGATTTGACTGGATTCTGCGCATGACGGAGAGAAGTGAGTATTGATTGGTTCGGGGGGGAGAGTGCGCGGGGCGCGTGTTCATTCCAGATTTGAAATGGATCGACTAAAATGAAGAAAGTCTTTTGAAATAATTTGATTCATGAATTGAATGGAGATCAGGAGAGGTGAAAAATTAAAGAAAAAAAAAACAGAAATAACACCTCATGTTGAGGCACAGTGAGATCCTCAAATTCTTTGTGACATATTTCACATCTCCAATCTCAATTACCTAATTAAATAGATATGGGACATTCCATGCTATTTCGATCAAAAAAAAATGCATGTTTTTTTTTCTTCGTGATACATTCATATATCGTAGGGGAACCGAAAAGATATCCTACGCTAGGAAAAAAATTGAAAAATTATTTTTTTTGAAAAAGTTATGGCGACTCAAAATTTTCAGGATTTGGAATGAGCCTTTTTTTAGAAAATTCAAAACTCGGAAAATATGCATTTGACGAGAAAAATGCAAGAGTACTTTTTTGTTAAGAAAGGCTGGGTTTCCTATAATAAAATTTTTTCGCTAGAAAAAAGTTGATATTTCTATGTTTTTTTATAAACAATTTTATTTGTTTAAAGAAATATATCAAAGGGGACATTGCAAAAATTCTGAAAAAAATATATATTGTAGTGCTTATCCTTTTCAACGTATGGTAATTTTTTCTCAAGCTGTTTCGTTATAGTTTTTGAATAATAATTTATTTCATGTACAAAGTCGTCATTCTAGCGAAAGGTGTTTCCCCTGTAAACTCATATAATTCGTGAAGGAGGCAGTTTACAAGAAAAGTGCAAGAGTAACTTTTTGCTGGAAAGAGATGAGTTGTTATAGAGCAACAGCTCAAGTTTTAAAAAAACAATAATTATTAACATTTTTTTGTAAACAAATTATTTTTCAAAGCAAAAGTTGTTTTACTGCGAGTCAAAAAGTGTGACAATAGTTGATGTCGGAAAATAAAACCAAATACATTACATCAATTATTCCATTTGATTCTGCGTATAAGTTACCAGACTTTCCAATTGTTCATCCAACCATTGTTTATCATCGGGACAGTATATGAGAATATGAAACTGACGAATAAAATTGAATCACTGCCTGATTCGTAAAAAATTAAGAAAACAATATTAATTCTTTAGTAATTAAATATTTCATCGATATCATTTCTACAAATTTTCTAATTAATTAAGAGCATTTTTTTTTTTTGTTTATTTCGAGGTGAATAATTGTTAATAATTAATGAAAGTAATGGATATTTTAATTATCGTTTTGTACATAAATTTAAATGACTAATGTAAATATTAATTATTATATAATATAAAATGCAAGTTGATGGTTTAAGTTCTTTGGTTATTCATTCCCTTTTTCATTCAGTTCATTGACTTTTATTTTTTAATCATTCTGTTATCTAGTATAAAGAATTTCTGAACTTTTTGTGTTCCATTTTTACTCATCTCTCCTGCCCCGAGGAATATGCCGCGAGGCACAAACTATTCAGTAATGAGACCTCAATGTCCAGATATATCCAGAAAGAATTAGAATTATCAAAAAAAATGAAAAAGTCGGTCAGATCTAAGAGATTTCATAACCGGGTGACGCCATGATTTCAGAATTAATTGGTTTTCTTGAATACTCTAGGGAATAATTTGATCGATAAACACATGTCATATTTAGAATAATATACAAGTTGTTCAACGAATTCATGTCCAGTACGAATCATTTTTTCAACGTTAACAGACGTCATTTATACGAATAGTGCCAATACCACGATAATAACAATAAACAGCATCCAGCAATGAAGATAATCGGTTTGAGTCTCATTTTCCTCATATCTTCAAAAATTCACGCATCTGATGCTGAATATTGTGAAGAAAAAGTATCTAAAGGGGTGCAAGTCTGCTGGGTCGAAAGAGGACAGCTGAAAAACGTAAGTCAGCTCGCCTCTGCACCATATATTACTGAGCTCAATTGGCTACCTGACTCTTCGTCCAAAATAAGTGTAATATGTGCAAATAGTTTCTCTTCCCTGAAACATCTGCAAGAACTATACTTGAATGGTCACGGAATCATCTATATTCAACCGAATGCTTTCAATGGACTCACTGAATTGATATTGCTGGAGCTAAATAACAACAATATTCCAACAGAAAGTCATATGTTCGCCGGTCTTCCGAAATTAAGGTTACTTCATTTAGGCAGGTCATTTCATCATGACGTGACTAAACTTCCAGTTGGTTTTTTTGATAATCTTCCTCAACTAACTGAATTGTTCTTAGAAAGGAACAATTTTGAGCAGATACCAATGGGAGTATTTGAAAATCTGAAGTCACTAAAAGATCTTTCGCTTTCTTTCAACAACATTAGTACAATAATGCCAGGTGCATTTGGTAGATTATCACTCGATTTTCTGGATATTGGTTTTAACAAAATCAAGATCATCAGGACTGATACTTTCAATGGTCTCTATGCCGGAAGACTTCATTTGATTGCTAATAGTATTGAGACAATAGAACCAAGAGCTTTCAATGGTTTGAATACAGAATGTCTTGATCTAAGCAATAATCGATTGACGACAATTGGACCCAATGATTTCTATGGACTCTCTGCTATAAAGCTGCTCTTATACTCTAACAACCACACGCTGACAATTGCTCAAGGTGCTTTCAGCAATGCTTCGTTAAGAGAACTTTTTCATGAAGATACTCCTTTTCAAAGAGGAATGAATGTTACTTTTCTAGGTCTGCCAGAATCGACCAGACTTTTCTTCATAGATAATCGAAAATTTCTTATTAAGCCTGAATAATACTTCATTCAACTATGCCTATTATTCATTACTGAATTGTTAGAATTAGTTAAGCAATGTGTTTGCTATTAACTGAATTTGTCAATTTTAAATGTTCAATTTTTGGTTCAAAATTTCTGTTTTCAACGTTAACGAATAATAAATAATTTTACCGTGAATATTTCATTTTTATTTATTCTCTTGATCAAACAATTTCAAATTATAAGAAATCGGCAATCAAATATTTTCACAATTTTCTCAAAAATAATAGAAAATTAGTAAAATTGGTACAAAGGTATGATTTATCATCAAATTTCATGTTAATGTAATTTTAAATATTGAATAAATTCTAATTTCTCTAATTGATTTGATTATTTGTTCCCTTTGTTAATAAATGATTGGTTTGAATTATTTGTTCATTATTCGAGGGGTGAGAGTGAAAAATTGATGAAATCGATTTTCCACGTTTTCATGTGATGCTTATCATAGGGTGAAAGGGGCGTGTGTAAATATTAATTATTATATAATATAAAATGCAAGTTGATGGTTATTCATTCCCTTTTTCATTCAGTTCATTGACTTTTATTTCTTAATCATTCTGTTATCTAGTATAAAGAATTTCTGAACTTTTTGTTTTCCATTTTTACTCATCTCTCCTGCCCCGAGGAATATGCCGGGAGGCACAAATTATTCAGTAATGATACCTCAATGTCCAGATATATCCAGAAAGAATTAGAATTATCAAAAAAAAAAAATGGAAAATTCGGTCAGATCTAAGAGATTTCATTATCGGGTGACGGCATGATTTCAGAATTAATTGGTTTTTTTGAATACTCTAGGGAATAATTCTATCGATAAACACGTGTCATATTTAGGTTTATATACAAGTTGTTCAACGAATTCATGTCCAGTACGAATCATTTTTTCAACGTTAACAGACGTCATTTATACGAATAGTGCCAATACCACGATAATAACAATAAACATCATCCAGCAATGAAGATAATCGGTTTGAGTCTCATTTTCCTTATATCTTCAAAAATTCACGCATCTGATGCTGAATATTGTGAAGAAAAAGTATCTGAAGGGGTGCAAGTCTGCTGGGTCGAAAGAGGACAGCTGAAAAACGTCAGTCAGCTCGCCTCTGCACCATATATTACTGAGCTCAATTGGCTACCTGACTCTTCGTCCAAAATAAGTGTAATATGTGCGAATAGTTTCTCTTCCCTGAAACATCTGCAAGAACTATACTTGAATGGTCACGGAATCACCTATATTCAACCGAATGCTTTCAATGGACTCACTAAATTGATATTGCTGGAGCTGAATAACAACAATATTTCAACAGAAAGTCATATGTTCGCCGGTCTTCCGAAATTAAGGTTCCTTCATTTAGGCGGGGCATTTCATCGTGACGTGACTAAACTTCCAGCTGGTTTTTTTGATAATCTTCCTCAACTAACTGAATTGTTCTTAGAAAGTAACAATTTTGAGCAGATACCAATGGGAGTATTTGAAAATCTGAAGTCACTAAAATCTCTTGCGCTTGAATCCAACAACATTAGTACAATAATGCCAGGTGCATTTGGTAGATTGACACTCAATTTTCTGAATATCGGTGCTAACAAAATCAAGATCATCAGGACTGATACTTTCAATGGTCTCTATACCAGAAGACTTCATTTGAGTGTTAATAGTATTGAGACAATAGAACCAGGAGCTTTCAATGGTTTGAATACGACATATCTTAATCTAATCAATAATCAATTGACGACAATTGGACCCCATGATTTCGATGGACTCTATGCTGGAGAGCTGTACTTATGGTTTAACAACGAGAGGCTGACGATTGCTCAAGATGCTTTTATAAATGCTACGTTAGAACAACTTAATCTTGAAAAAACTCCTTTTCTAAGCGAAAAAAATGTTACTGAGATAGGTCTGCCAGAATCGACCGAAATTATCTTCATATAATCGAAAATTTTTTATGAAATCTAAATAATACTTCATTCAACTATGCCTATTATTCATTACTGAATTGTTAAAATTATTTAAGCAATGTGTTTACTATTAACTGAATTTATCAATTTTAAATGTTTAATTTTTGGTTCAAAATTTCTGTTTTCAACGTTAACGAATAATAAATAATTTTACCTTGAATATTTCATTTTTTTTTATTCTCTTGATCAAACAATTTCAAATTATAAGAAATCGGCAATCAAATATTTTCACAATTTTCTCAAAAATAATAGAAAATTAGTAAAATTGGTACAAAGGTATGATTTATCATCAAATTTCATGTTAATGTAATTTTGAATATTGAATAAATTCTACTTCCTCTAATCAATTTGATTATTTATTCCCTTTGTTAATAATTGATCGGTTTTAATTATTTGTTTATTATTCGAGGGGTGAGAGTGAAAAATTGATGAAATCGACTTTCCACGTTTTCATAAATGATTAATTATCTCGTTAATAATCATTGATTTTAGATGAAAATGTCTAAAGACCTTCTTTTAGATCATGAAGTTTCTGATGAGAAAGGTCTCTTGATATTACTTCTTTGAATCAATAGTTCACGAGATAATTACATGATTACCAAAAAAAAAATTTGCTGAGACAATTTTTCAAAAATTGAGCTTTCTATTTTGTTAATTATCAAATCATCTCTCGAATAGGGGGCATTCCACGCTATTCCTATCAAAAAAAAAGGTCTATTTTTTTTCTTCGTGGCACATCTATATATCGTAGGGGGGCCGAAAAGATATCCTATGCTCGGAAAAAAATTGAAAAATTTTTTTTTTTGAAAAAGTTATGGCAACCCAAAATTTTGAGACTCTGGAATGAATCTATAGATATCATCCGAAAAAGTGAAGAACTTCTTTTTAAACCTAGGTATGACACGTATTTATCGATAGAATTATTTCCTAAAGTATTCAAGAAAACTAATTAATTCTGAAATCATGTCGTCACCCGATAATGAAATCTCTTAGATCTGACCGAATTTTTAATTTTTATTTGATAATTCTAATTCTTTCTGGATATATCTGGACATTGAGGTATCATTACTGAATAGTTTGTGCCTCCCGGCATATTCCTCGGGGCAGGAGAGATGAGTAAAAATGGAAAACAAAAAGTTCAGAAATTCTTTATACTAGATAACAGAATGATTAAAGAATAAAAGTCAATGAACTGAATGAAAAAGGGAATGAATAACCAAAGAACTTAAACCATCAACTTGCATTTTATATTGTATAATAATTAATATTTACATTAGTCATTTAAATTTATGTACAAACGATAATTAAAATAGCCATCACTGTCATTAATTATTAACAATTATTCACCTCGAAATAAACAAAAAAAAATTGCTCTGAATTAATTAGAAAATTTGTAGAAATGAGATCGATGAAATATTTAATTACTAAAGAATTAATTTTGTTTTTTTAATTTTTTACGAATCAGGCAGTGATTCAATTTTATTCGTCAGTTTCATATTCTCATATATCTATTTAATTAAATATTTATTCATTTATTAATGCAAAATTAAGTATTCTGGAAGTTTTTATGATGAAATTACATTTTTCTTTTGATTATTTAGATAAATATCTCTCGCATTTTGCAATAACACTGTACAATAAATGATTTTTTAAAATTAATTATTTACTAAATTTGTTCTCACTTGAGGGCTCAAGCAATTTTTGAAAAATATTAGCAGAAAAAAATTAATTGCAGTCTTCCATCTAGACCATTTGACCTTCGAAATGACCTCTCAGCCTCCACCCTTGCTCATTTGACCTTAGAATCAACCTCTGAGCCTCAACCCTAGATCGTTTGACCCTGAATTGACTTTCAAGCTTTCACCCTAGACCGTTTGACCTTCGACTTGATCTCCAAAGCTTCACCCTAGACGGTGCGACTCTTGAACCGATCTCCAAGCTCCCATCCTAGACTGTGTAACTCTTGAATTGACCCTCAAGCTTTTCCTCGAGACCGTTCGACTTTTTAATACTCAACCTAGACTTTTTTGGGCAAACGAAAGACTTAACAAGGCTCCGGTAGTCTCTAACATATGAAATTGACTACTATTTCACTTTGCCCCGTTGTTCCACTTTGCCCCACCCTCCCCTATGTAATGATGAAATAAAAAAAATTATAGTTCTCGTTTCGTCAACCTCGCAATGTCTAACTCAACCCCCTCATCCCATCGGCTATCATAATCTCAATCTGGCATCCCTGAAAACTCATTTACTCAAGTTATTTATCAAAAATACAATTTCATTCCGAAGCGCATGCGTGTCTGGGTTGCATGGGGGGTTGGAAACGAGGGAGTGAAAGAGGGTTGTAAAGCGGCTGAGGCGAGATTCTGTGTGGCTTCGTGTGACTCCAAGTTGAAGGCTCGACGGTACACTTTCCAAGCTCAATATTCACTCAAATCTCCTTCATCTAGTTTTAATATTACGTTGGAAGGATTATTGGGGGGAAAAAAAATTCTATTTCATCAACGTTGAGAGGCCAGTGGACGCGAGCAACAGTGAACACTGCGATAAACACTTTTCGAGGTGAGAAACAGGTAAGTCAACGACCTCTATTCAACATCTATTATATATTCCTGTGTCTCCTTTTTAAAAAGCTCAATCACCATTTTGTGATATGCTCATAAAATTCATCACAATTTTTTCTTTTCTTTTAATTTAATATCATAGAACAACTGATGAATTAAAAATAAATAAATTTTTTTTCACAGAAAAAAAATCTGAAATTTTGAAAAGAAAAAAAAAAATATCTAGCTACACAATTTTGCATGAAAAATCAGTCTCACAATGTCTCATAAAAGACCCCAATACAAAACCATATATGTCCATATGCCTCGTTCAGGACTCGGTATATATCTGGGGGGGGGGGGGGGGGCGTGACGTCACGTGGTGGGTGTTTATCGATCTCTGGATAGCTCAGAGTATACTAAATAATCCACAGAGAGTAGTGCAAAAGTCCTCGTCGAAAATTCCACAAGAGTTCTTTTGTATAACCAAGTCTTATTCCGAAGTCATATAAATTGTCTGACCCCTTGAGTTCACTCCCCCTTATTCGTTGTTATTCTCATCATAAGAGGATCTTGCGCCCGCGCCCCTTGTACTCACTGTCCAGGGCTTTTGTGAGAATGAGTATACGAGGAACAAAGACAATGATGGTATGTGTGGGTGTATGTAGCTGTAACTAGTCAAGTCGATAAACGAGAAGACGTTGTGAAAAAAATTGTGCACGGCCCACTCTGTGTGTGCGCGCGACGTCAACATGGTGATCGGTGAGTAGGGTATGAACACTGTCTTTATTTGATACCTGTATCGAGACAAAAGTATTATCGTTATATTATAACTTTTTTTTTCCCCCATTGTTTTTTTTTATCTCTCTCATTCTGGGAGACAAGTGAGAAAATCTCAGCGGGTGGATAGACACTTTACGTCAATGAGATTAAAGCGCCGGGGCTGCCCACTCTACTCTTTCCAATACGTAGTAATACATCGGTTGAATTGAATGAAATGAAATAAGAAATTCGGTCAATTTAATTTTAGAACGTATCCGTTTTTTTTTTTTTTCTGAATATATCGGAATCAGAGGGAGATGCAAAAAAATTGATGAGAACCATTTTTATAGAGTGAAAAAAGAGGTATAAAAAAGGTATCTATAGATATTTTTGTATCTTTCGTCAGTTGTGAGATATTCAGAGAAAATTCGAGGCAAAGTAAAGTGTCAATTTTATTGAGGGTCTCTTCGGTTTAATTGCAGGAAATAAAACGTCATGCGGATCAAGGACATTCTCGCACCAGTCGTCATCCACCCTGGATTGAATAATAAGTGAGTAACGGCCGACGTTAGGCATTCTCCCAGTGGATTGAAAAATCCAGTGTGACGATTTAATCTGTAATAATGGTTGAGTTAATATTTCATTAATTATTACATCAATTATTTTTTCTTGAATATTCAAGTCAAATAGAGCGCCAGAGCCACGAAGTTGCATCGACATCCGATCAAATAGGAAATTTCAACAGTACATCAGCTAAAAACGTGTGCTACGACGAAAATTACGATATTCAAGAGTTTAGAATTGCTGAAGATACAACAACTTGGTCATCAGTGGCTGTTGCACGTACAAATGTCAATGTCAACTCTAAACATCTTAATAGTATTATAAATAATAATAACAATTTGTCAGTATCAAGATTATCATTGAGCAGTTCTGCCGAGAGTTTATCGGATTACGAGGCCCACGAGTTGTCTGGTGGTTCAGACTGTTCTGATAATTCTGAAGAGGGTAGTGTGCCTGGTACGTGTCGTGGAATAATAAATCCAAATTATCCAGGCTTCCAGCACTTGGCCCCCTCTTTTCTGTCAATATTCAGTGGTGAAGAGCAACAGCCAGACACTCGTCAGTCATCACCGAGGCGTGAGGAGTTGAATTTTGGGAAAGATATTCAGGGAGTGAATAATAATAAAAATCATTCCTCTGGTGATTGTGTCAATCGATTGGATGTGTGTAAATCCGAGCACAAGTTTTTCTATGAAAAGCCTAAATTGAATATTCAGGTAATTGATTATCTTGGAAAGAATGTCAAGAGACTTTTTTCGTATCTGAAGAAATTTTATACAAAAATGTGTCTTGACATTTTCCAGTTAAATTACTCGCTGTAGAGATAATATTCCAAAAACTAGTGGGGTAAAATGGGTCTTTTGTTTTTAAATTATTTAGATTAATACTCGATCAATAATTGATCACTGAACAAGCAATCTCTTCCCCCGATTTCTAATCAATTCCATGAATTTTCCATCAGTCCATTACCTCTAATTACGAAGGCATCGTATCCCCCTCGGAAAAGTGTCTCAATTATGTAAAAAGCATTGAGGAGACACACACAGATAATACACAGTCATTCACATATGAAAGTAACGAGACTAAAGTGAGTCAGGAGCATCACACACACTGGAACGATATTCCAGTAGAGATTGAGTTTGCCGATTTACAATCTAGCTCCACTGAGAGACCGCAATTTGCACAAATTGAGGAAATACCACCTGAGAGTGTGGGAAAAAATTCAGACCAAGAAAGTGAGGTAATGATGGTAATTTATGTCTTTTTATTCTCCACAAACTTTTCCCTCTTTCCCTAGTTTTTTTATAAATAACTTGACTATTTTCATTTTTAGAGTGAAGATCCAGTGATTGATTGCATCGACGTGATTCCAGTGGTGACGGAAATACCAGTGAAAATAAAAATTGAAGATTCTGATATTAATACAGACTCAGAGGTTTCATCTGAGGAACAATTGCCATATAAAAAACTTGAGGAGATTGATTTATTGTCCAGTATTGGTCGTGACATTGGCGTTGATCTGGAGAAGTACGTTCAACCTGTACCTGATTTGGTAGCTATGGAGGCTGTTGATCTGCACTCACTACCACTTCCTGGTCTTGTGAAAGACACGCTGAGAGAGGATACAAATAAACTGGTTGATCTTACTCAAGACGCGGAACTCAGTGTTGATTGTCGAAAGAAGGAGAAAATGGTGAGAAATCAGGCGAGGAGACGCCAGCAGACACATGGATCACAGCGACACAGTGGAAGGACGGATAAGAGGAGGATGGAGCATGTAGAAAGGGCTGGTGAGTTAATTTATTTAAAATTAAAAAAAAAAAGAAGAGTCAATTCTGCACATCTTTTTCAAATATCGAATTATCTTGATAATGAGTGATTTTACAGAAAAATGTCAAGAGACATTATTTACTGGAAATTTTTCAATCTACAAAAAAGGTCTCTTGATTTTTCCCCCTAGAGTCACTCCTTTCCGAGATAAATTCACAATTAAGAAAAATATAGAAATTAACTCATTACGATTCACCTTTTCCCTTCTAAAATAACAATTAAATAATAAACAATTATATTAATCCATAAATTCCAGGTGGTTTCGATGTTTACAACATAGAGACAGCAATGCCAAAGATTGATCTTGACGCCATAGAGACACATCTGCGAGCTGCGCGGGAGGAGGAGCGTCGAGTAAGTCAATTTAAAATTACGAAACTCGTCAACAAGTTGTGAGAGGAGGGGGGGGGGGGGGAGGGCTATCAGTTCTGTGACCTCTCCTCAACTTTAAATAGAAGTATTAAATATCGGATGAGCACAAAATTTTTAAATAAGTGCTGATTCATTGCCATTGGCTCTTGCTATTATTTTTATTCTTCAAATTTCAAATTGCGATAAATTAGAATTTTGATGTATTCAATGAAATTCGTGGGGTTGGTTTGAATTTCATAAAATCGATACTGGGGGCTATCGCGAGTGGTTGTGAGGGGCGCAGTGGGCGTTCAGTGGGGCGAAAAGGGCTATCCGCAGGGGGGCCCCAAGCTAAAATGCCTCTCATCTCTTCTCACTGTCGTCCCCCTCACATAATCACGTCATACACGTTGAAACGTTCACTTGCATCCAGATATTTCAGACGGTATTGATAATTTTTTTAACTGAAAATAAAACTAGTGAGAGAGGACACTGAGTTGTTTCTACGAATGAGGAGAGTATATACAAAAGTGTAGAGAGTCTAGTTGTCATGTTTTTAATGAGAGTTAAGTGATGACAAAGCACTGACACACGTTTGAATATAATAGAGAATGGAATGTGTAATTCGCTGACAGTTTTGTACGGTCAAACGTCATGCATCAGAGTTTGGCGAGAGCTAGATCTCTTCAACGGCCAAAGGATCTCAATCTTAATGAGGATTATAAAAAATATTCTGAGGTAATTAATTTTTATGAGAGTGAAGCGTTAGTCTGACCTTTTAATGTCAAACTATTTTAAACTATCCGATATTGCGAAATAGCTGAGTGGGATGAATGGAGATTCTTCATGGAGTTTTTTTAAATAATGTACTTGAATCGATTTTGAAATTAAAATTCAATTGCGATGTCAAAAAATAGAATGAGTAAACTCAATTTTATAACAGATGAATTTTTTCATAAATATCTCTGGATCTAGAGGTGATAATGGAATTTTCATAGAAACCTTTTTTGTAGATCTCATTCAGCTCTACCAAAAAGGTCTTTTGAAAAAATTTCCTATCTCTCTCGAAATCCAAGATATCCTTCAAAAACTGATTTTAAATAATTTTAATTGCAAGTATTAAAATTCATGTCGAGTATTAGATTTCCTGGGTTATCAAAAATAATAATGAAAGAAAGAGTTTGTGTTGGACTGATAATACTGTAGAACGGTACAGCGTCAGTGATTCGCTTGATCGATCATGCGAATCAACGAGTCAGCCTGACGTATTCAAACTTTATCCTCAAAATGGTAAAATGTTATTCAACTAGAATAACTAGAATGCACTATTCAAATTCAATAAACTGATATTCCGTGAGGATGATGAAAAAATCCAAAAGTCTCGTTGTAACAATGGACTACAAGTTAAATGAAGAGTGGTGGAGTTGTCTACAATACAAGACCCTGAGGCGAGTGAGTGAGCTGGGGGAAAACTCGGTTACTTTCACTCAAGTACTCCTGGTGCTTAGCTGATCTCACCTGACTCGTCAGTTGTACAAAATTTGTTAGCAATAGCGGTAGATTAATTCCAATGATGGGTAGTAGTACAAGAAAGTGGCAACGACATTACAAAAAAGATTCTAGATTTATTGCTGATCTTTACACGTTCACTTATGATCAGGATTTAGAGTCAGTGAGTCTGTTTGATGGATAAAAAGCCAGTATTAGTTTAATTATTCCTTTCTAATGTTTCTGGTACATTTGTTAGCTCGAGGAAACACGTAATGTCACAGATCAGAGATTCAACGATATGGTGGCTGCTGTTGCAAATGGGCCAGTGCCAGGTTTAATTCAGCGTGACAAGGAAGATGTGATTGCGCGATTTGATAAGATTACTCAAGGAGATTTTGTTACTGAGGTTTTGAGGATTAATTATTGTGTCAAAATGTCTCTATGAAAATTTCACTGTCTTTTTTTAATTTCAATATATTTCCCACAAAAAACTGATTTATCATAGTTTCAAACTTTTGTCTTTTTCTGTTTTGTTATTTATCCAGCGTCGAAATGATCGAGAGGAAATCCGAAGGCGGCTGGCCATGGGGCCGGATGCAGACGATATTCGATTGGAACGCGGACGAAAGCCAAGTCTACAATCACGCCTACAGAGTGGTAAAGATACTAAAATTATCTTCCCTTTTCAATCCACAAACTTGGTATTACCATAAAATAAAATTTATCTCCAAATGTCTTGCAGGCATGAATCTGCAGATTTGCTTCATGAATGAAACCCCGTCTGATACAGAGTCTCCAAATTCAGACTCTGATTCACCACTGAGTGCTAAAAATATACAGAGTAATAATGGTTATCAGTCGAGTGCTGCAAGGCCTCAGGTACTTAGTCTTCCACCATTGAGACTTGATACAGATATATCGAGTGCACCACTCGATGAGGCGGATTTTTTTGCACGCCAGGCAAGACTCCAGACTGAAGCGAGAATGGCACTGGCACAGGCTAAAGAGATGGCACACATGCAGATGGAAGTGGAGAGACAGAGACTGAAGCAGAGTCCCATTACTGAGATGGTTCGATGTAGTTTAGAGAAGGTGAGTCACAATCATCTGTTATTATCATTATTTCTCTCTTTTCCCCTCTTCTTATTGTTAAACTGTTGGGTAAGCACTTGTTTCCATGGATACATTGTTCTTCAGGTTGGCGTACAGTTGGGAGAGAACAGACGAAGATTATCTCGGGCACTTTTAACAGAACTCAATGTAGCTCAGCTGCAAGTAATAGCTAATGATCTACATGCTAGAATTGCTGTTTTAAATGAGGCTCTGGTTGAGGGCCTCCTGCGAAGGGATGATCTACATATGGAACAAGACTCGATGCTCGTCGATGTCGAAGACTTGACCAGATATCTGTAAGTCTATTTTTAAAATTCACCCTTTCTGCTTTTTGCTTTGAATTATCACTGCTTTGTGTGTCTCTCTCTCTCGTGCTTTTCCTCTTGCCTTACCGTCACTTAGCAATAAGTAGACGATGGTGTATGAGGTAAGCTCTGTTTACACAGGGGTGCCAAGCAGAAGACGTTCAAAAAACGACAGAGTGGCAAGGAACCAGTGAGGGAGATTAATCAGCTGTTGAGACAAATTGTGCCATCGATGAGAACTAAATTCAGTCATCGGGCTCTTGTTGATTTTGTCAGGAAATAAATTATTCGAGCAATGTTCGTTTCATCGAATGAGTCAAAAATAAATTAAACATTTCAACACATTCATAACACTTTTAGAAACAAAAAAAAAAAAAAAAATACTGAATTTTAAAAAAATTAATGGAAAATCAATTTTTACAGCTTTCTCAACAATTTTACCGGCAACTACTAGATTTTAGAAACAAAACGTATTTCTTATTGTATCCTAAGATTTACGAGGAAAAAAAAAACGTTGGTTAAAAGTTAGATTTTACTCCCCCATGGCCGTGCATGTGTCTTTTAAATTATTCGCCTCTTAGGATTTTGAAGATATAGATCTTCAATTGTGTATATAATGTTACGAGTTCTTAAAAAAAAAAAAAAACTTAAAATCAATACATACGTCGAATATATAGCGTGAATTTTCAGAAATTTCGAGAGTTTACAGTGATTCCTAGTCGCATTAACGACATAAAGTAATTTTCAATTTTTTTCTTTCGTAAATTATCTTGAATCTGTAGTCACTGATGAATAAACTAAAATTTTCAGACAACACATAAAATTGCTAATTATATAAATGAGAAAAAAAAAAAATTTGCATATTATCTACAAAATAGTTTTAATCGTAATACAGATTGTAAATAATTAAACAATAAAATATGGTGTAACAAGTATTTTGCATTTTTTTCTTTTCATCATCATGGATTTCACTTTCTCTCATTAAATTTATCAATAATTTACCTTAGAAAACTTGTTGGTCGTCGTGACTCAGCAGCACCGTGCATCTGTCAACAGGTGTGTTTTTTTTTTTCTTTCAACTTGAGAAAAAAAAAATCACATTGATTCACTGCTTGTTTCACATCAATATTCTCTGTTAATATTATCGATCGAGAGAAAAAATTAAATTGAGAAGTAGATATAATAACTATTTTCTCTTTTATTTAAATCTTTTTACTTTAGTTATTTCCTTGAAAATTTGTAAATTTTTTTTTTTCCATATAAAGAGGGGAATCCTACCACAATAAATGGGGCAGAAGACGAAAAAAAGGCACAGGGCAGCAGTCGGTTAACATTGTTTTTGCTCAATTAGCAATTAAAGGCTCTAGCAATATTTACTCCCAATAATTATTATCAAATAACATCGAAAAAGAAAAAAAAAATAGATGCAGAAAAAAACCACAATCTAGCACCACTCAATGGGCACTAAAATTTCTCGTCTTTACGACCACTAGAAAGAAAAAAAAAAAAAAAAATCATCGAGAATGTGTTTGTCTCACATTTTTATATAATAATTCGTATCAATTAGTCTAATGCGCGTCTCAATGAAAATTATATTATCCTCAAAATATTAATTGTTCATCCTTCCCTTATTTTCAACTAACTCAGTAACATTACAACAAGATTCGTTATGACATCGTGGTGATGCATCATAAAGTTCACCTCAATTCACTTTGTTTTGTACAGTTAAAAAAAAAAAAAAATAGATAAACCACCCATGAATCGAGAACCCACTCCGTTTAATTGAATTTAGGTACAATTACTTAATAAAAAAAAAAAAAAAGAAGAAAAATAAATGACCATATCCATCAACATGATTCATTAAAAAATAACATCACACCACGATGTGAATTCTCTGCATCTTTTCCACGTGTTCTTTTTTTTTTTTTTATACATATAAAAATAATAATACTATACGATTTGAAAATTTGAAGGATTCTATTCATCGAAACAATAAACTTATGATTATTTCATAAACACAATGGGCTTGACGAGTAAATTCTCAACTTCCCCGTTACCTATTGAAAGGGAAGAATTGAAATAATTCATTAGTAGAAAAAGTTTAAACGACCAAGTTGTCACGTAAATTAGAAGAAAAAAAAAAAATGATGAGATACATTATAATTGATTTTTCTCGAATGTACTTGGCAAGGGGGGACTCGAGATTAAATGGCAAATATCAAATGGATTTGATTGTACACAGTTTATCCAGTCACACTGGAGTCTTGATAAATCCATTATTTTACTAAACTCCAATTGTGTTAATTAATTAAAACTGTTATAATCTGTGTACCTTTGGCGATTAAGATTCCATCAGTATCTCCTGTCTCTCATTACACTTTTAAATAGCACACAAGTTGAAAAATGTTGCTGATTATTTTCCAATTTATAAACAGATAATCACAAGTGAGTTTTAAGGTCATTTTCCCATACTCGCATTAGCTGGTAACGTTGCTGATCTCTGTTGAACAGAGAGGAAAGGTTTTAACGTTGATCTTGTTGATTCCCTGTAATAGAATTTAATTCAACATTGTTCATTTTTTATTCAGAGTTAATGCTACCAAAAATGCAATGAACAACCCGAAAGCTACACAATAAAGGCCAAAAAACAAAAAAAAAAAAAAACATTGAAAACATTGACACTGCAGGCATGCATACAAAAACACATTCTCCACAATTTTTTTCCATTCACATTTGTTCGTTTTTTTTTTTTTTGGACAATACGAGACAAAAACGCTAACCTCACTATACCCAATCATGCGTTGTCACAAAACAAGAGCTACTTAGATGGTCCTGTTGATGGCCGAATTTACGCTACCTTGGTGATACACGCTGTCCTGTTCCATCAACGTGAGAATTTGCCTTGAATCCGCACTTTTGTATGCGTCGAGATAATCTTGCAACCCAGTATTTTTGATCGTCTGGACTGCCAGCCAGTAACAATAGTTCACGTGCACTATTTGGATCATAATGGAGTTTGCAGGGTGCTATTGCATCCTCCTTTTTGTCCAGATGCTCCTTGTGTACTTTAATATGACATCCTGAGAGGTAGAAAAATTGTGATTCAGTGACAAAATTCGAATTATCTTGATAATGAGTGATTTTAGGGAAAAATGTCAAGAGACATTTTTTGTTGGAAATTTAAACACCTACAAAAATGGTCTTTTGACATTTTCTTCTAGTGTCATTAGTTTCCAAGATAAATACAAAATTAGTGAGAATGTCAAATTAGACTTTTGAGGTTTAATCTAAAATAATATAAAAGAGCTCATTACTTCGACACTCGAGAGCTGGGGGCGGTCGTAGCAAATTGGAGAGTTGTTTTAAACAGACTTCGCATGTTGTTGGCATGTGATAAGATATGGAAATAAATTCATGTCCCTTGACCCATTGTGTCCCTGGTTTGTCAGTTAATTGAGGTAGTTCAGCTCCTGGCAATGGATTACTCTCGTCACCAGGACGCCTGGCTTCACCCTCACCCGCATAAAGCAACTGTTGATAAATAAGAATGAATTCAATGACAATAATTGCGCAACAAAATATATATTCACCAAAAGTTTATAAATAAATACCTGAAATATCCTAGGAATATCTTTGGCGTCTGCTCTAATAACGTCACCCTGTGTCACAGATCTCACGTGAAATACTTTACTCAAATCGAGTACCAACACTGGATCGGCATTCATTTTTTCATGTTCACTGTTGTAGAATATAATTTTTTTTGAGGATACAACGACATATTGCTTCTTCCATCCATATTTCTTGATATTTTGTTTATTGGGAACGTTTAACCAGCCTTCGAGTCTCATGGCACCATGATCAGGCAATAATGAGTCATCACCATCATTCTCGATTGATGATACACTGGCAGTTTCAGAGTTCATTGATGATATCTTCATATGAAGTGTCTCAATCTCAGAATCCTTAGAGTCTAATTCCATTTGTAATCGTAATTTGGATTGATTCTCTTCGACAAGAAGTGCCTGTAGATCTTGCAAATCTTTTTGCCATTTAGCTGCCAATTGTCCATATTTTTCACGCTCCTGTGTCAACTCCTGCTGGAGTTTTCTACAGTCTTTCTCCTTCTTCTTGAGATCAGCTGATGATGCTTTGTTCTTTGTTTTACCAGTTGCTGTAAAATCTTTTCTACTGACAATTTGAGTCAATTTATTGATTGCTTCTTGCTTCAATAATTTTTCCGTCTTTAATTTGGCATTTAGTCTGTCATTCTCCTCTTGGGCCTTTGCCAATTGCTCCTGGAAATCTTTAACTTTCTTGCTGATGTCATCCTTATCCTTCAAGTACTGCTCGACACTCTTTTTAAGCTCGGATTCACTCTCTTTTATTTTATTCAAAAGTTGCTCCTTTGCAGTTAATTCGTGGTGATGTTTGACGATACCATCTTTGTATTCCAATTCCTTCATGGTGCGTTCTTTTTCAAGATCAGCAACTGTTTCCTCGGCTATTGATCTGGCTAATGCCTCACTGTCACCACGTGCCAGGGATAATTGTAACTGATGCACCAGAGAACTACGTTCCTCTTCAAGCTCCTGCTGGAGACGAGTTTTTTCATCCAGCTCCTCACGTAATTCTTGAGTCTGTGTTTTGTACAGTGTCTGTGTAAATAACATTATTACAACAAATTTTTATTTTTGATTTAAAAGAAAAAGAAAAATAAAGAAAGAAGAGAGGTGAAAATACTGTTTTCTACAAAACAAAAAAAAAAAAGTCTCTTTAAAAAATTTTGCCATCTCCCTTTGATTTCCAATTAATCCACAAAAAAAAAAAAAAAAGAAAAATTATTTCATTTACCGAAAAATAAGCCTCAGCCTCCAGTTGTTCCTGCAGCTCCTTACTCTGCAACAAATCCACATTTCGCTGAGTCTTGAGCCCATTGAGTTCCTCATCAATCTGCCTCTTGGCTTCACGCAACTGATTGACCTCCCCCAACAATTGCTGTTCACGTGCACGAAGTCGTCCAGCTTCAGACGTCTGTTGTCCCAATTCCGCCTGCAGAATATCTCTCTTCTGCTGTTCCTGCTCCACCTGTCCCTGAAGTCCCTTGACCTTCTCTACCTCCTGCCTGTGCTCACCCTCGAGCTTCTGCAGTCTCTGCTGTATCTGACGATAATCCACTGACAGCATCGACGTCTGTCGCTCCTTCTCCTGGGCCAGCAATTCAGCTCTCTGTCGTCCACTCTTCTCCTCATTCAATTTGACTTGCAGAGCTGACATATGAATACATTACAATTAAACTCTAGTCATTGAATTCTCTTTTAAAACCAATGCCATCTCTATTTTTTGTACGTACGTTAGAGTATTGTGATATTAATTGACGATCCATCGTGAAAAATTGTAATATAACAATCAATTATTTGAAATTTTTTTAATAAAATATTTTTCTCACACAAATATTAATACTCTTGTACCTTTGATGGTTTTATTCAATCCTCCTGTCGCGTGTAAATAAACGTAATAATGATTGAATGAGAAAATTTATAAATATGTAAATGAAAAATTTAAAAAATTAACATACCCTTGACAGCTTCCATATTAGCTTCCTCCTTTGACAGCATTCTCGACCTCTCAGTCTCCTGATGTGCCAAAACTTCCTGATTATATCTCGCTTGAGCAGCTTTAAGCTCAAGTGTCAAACTAGCTGCCTCCTTCTCAAGAGCAGAAACACGTTCATTCAACAATCTATTATCCAACATGACTTTTTCCTCCTTCTCTCTAGCCGCCTCAAGCTCAGCATAAAGTGCAGCAAGCCTGGACTTTAATTCACCAGTTAAGCTCGCCTCTTGTGTCCTCGAGCTGCGTTCCTTGGACAATTGTCCCTGGAGACTAGCCACCTCCTGTTGAAGTGAATCAGTCTGGGCTTGCAATTGTGCCCTAGCTGCTTGCAATTCATTGGCCATTTGCTTAGCAGTTTGCCTAGCAACAGTTACCTCAGTTGCTTGCTTACGCATTCTACTAGCTGACTCTGTTTCACGTTCAAGCTTACTCTGCATCTCCTTAATTTGTTTCTCCAGTGTTAAAACTCTCTCCGATGTTAAATGTGAATTTGATGCATCCCTCTGTCTCCTACTCTGCTCCTCATCAAATTTCTTTTTCAATTCAGCCAATAAATTTTCAGCCTTACGTCTCGCTTCAGTTTCATGCTCAACTCTACGCTGTACCTCTTTATACGTATGTCTAAGAATAGTCAATTCTTTATCAGCTCTAGCAGCATCACCCCTCAATTCACTCTCTCTCCTAGTTATAGCCTCCATTTGACTCGTTAAAACATGATGACGTGCCTCCAATGTCTCAACTTGTCGCCTCTCACGCTCCAATAAACTCTCTAGTTGGGTTATTTTATGCTCATCACTGGTTATTGTAACACCACCA
Source organism: Coelinius sp. EB29 (assembly GCA_035578325.1). NCBI lineage: Eukaryota > Metazoa > Arthropoda > Insecta > Hymenoptera > Braconidae > Coelinius > Coelinius sp. EB29. The sequence goes on along the minus strand of JAOZGT010000009.1, from coordinate 4,553,918 downwards.
TTATTAATATGATTGTCAAGTATACCACTTATACCATCCACTGATTCTTTGCCAGTTGAATTGTTGATTAGTAATTGATAATCACCGGAGTATGTGAAACCTATGAATGGTAAATGATTGCCTGAAAAGGCTTTTGGCACTGGAAAACTCTCCTCGGGTGTGTCCTCCTTGTCGACATCATCAAAATTGCTTGTGTCGTCGTCACCGGAGAGCTCGGGGACCACTGGGGGCACGCATTCACGTAAATTATCAAATGTCCACTGGTCATTTTTGAAGAATGGATGAGTTTTAATCTCCTCCACTCCATTTCTACCTAGACGATTTGTTCGATCAGTGAGAAAGCCGCAGATTAAACTTTTTGCTGAATGAGAGATGTCAACTTCTTGGGGAAAATGGAGGGAATTTCTGTGATCCATTATCTTGGAGTAGGTGCCCACTAGGGAGTCTGCGTAAAAGGGAGTATCACCAACGAGCATTTCATAGAGAAATACACCAACAGACCACCAATCACACTCTCGTCCATAAACTCCTTCTCCTCCCTGTGACTGAAGTACTTCTGGGGATATGTAATCAGGTGTTCCAACAGCTGTATCTGATCTCACTAAGCCATCTGTATCCATTCTCATGCATGTACCAAAATCAGCGAGCTTCAAGTGACCATATTTGTCCAGCAACATGTTGTCAGGTTTAACGTCTCGATGAACAAATCCCATCAAGTGAATTGCATCAAGAGCTAGGACAACTTCAGCGCAATAAAATTTTGCCCATTTCTCAGGGACATCGTAATTGGACATGAGATTTACAAGATCACCACCTGGCATATAATCCATCACCATGTAGAGGTACTTTTGGTCCTGGAAGGCAAAGTGCAGTTGAACAATCCACTGGGAATTTGCGTGGGCCATTATGTCACGCTCCTCCCAGAAGAAGGCAGAGTCTGAGCGTTTTATCATTTCAAATTTACTGAGGAGCTTCATTGCGTAGACTTTGTGGGTTGAATTGTGCCTGACTAGTTGCACCTCACCAAATGCACCACGTCCAATAACTTTAATCAGGGTGAAGTCGTCTGTGCGCATTCGCATTTTACAGATTTCTTGAGCCACCGAGTCATCTGGAGGATCAAGCAAATAGAGAGAATTTGACGATTGATTTTTAATAATTATTTAAGAAGATAATGTCAAGAGAGAAATTTTGTCATTTACAAAAAAAAAAATATCTCTTGACATTTTCTCCTAAAATCACGCATTTGCGTGATAAATAGACAGATAAAAATATAAAAAATTCTTAAATTTTGAAAAATACGCATTTATTTCGGAAACGAGTGCTTCCATTAATTGTCACTACTCACATCTGTTCATGTAAGCCTCGATATTCTTCATGCGTTTGACACTTGGATGCTCACAATCAGCAACAAGTGCCTGTACAGTATCCAACAGACAATCAATGTTGGAAACACTCCTAGGATCCTTAATTCTCTCCTCCAACGCTCTGAGGCGTCTCCGCCTGTCCTCATCCCCAATTAAATCCATCTCCACTCCTCTAAATTCCCCAATCAATTTTTATCAACAACTATATCCCTCAAAATATCAGTATCAATGACACGTAGCAGTCCCAGCTGTTCTCGTGTGTCCACCAGCGTTTGTGGCACATTTAAAATGTAAATAATGTCAAAAAAAACAAAATTTCATAAATTCCCAAACTCTCTCCTTATTAATCATCAAGTTAAGTACTAATGATAATAATCATCATATTTTTTTTTTGTTATCCAGTGTGAGTGTGTCATCAAGGTCCATGATTCTAAAAAAAAAAAAATATAAGAGAAAAAAAAATCTATCAAACTCAGCGTTTATAAATAATGGAGGAGTTATAAATAATAAACTATTTCAGTAAATTATGCCAATGATAACGTTATTTTTTTTAGACAATCTAGAAGCGAGTGAGTGTATTACAGATTGTTTGCATTCTTTAAATTCACTCTCTTACACTCATTCAGTACAAAACAATGTGCCATAATTCATTATAAAAATAACTAAAAGTATTGAGCACACAATTGTTCACATTAATTGACAATTTTTCGACTTATTTAATATGATAAAATGAATTTATGACAGATTATTGTATTGCTGACAGCGAAGCAAGTTAGGTGGGTCTCATGGCAGGTGCTACGAGGGGTGCCCACCAACTGACAAAAGAAACACTGAAATTTTTCATACTTTGGAAAATTCACACAAGTATTTAACATAATTATTATACATTTACTCACCCATTAACAATAATACAGCGTCCAGCACTTGGTTAATACGTTAAAAGCACAGTAAAAAAAATGCATTATTATATACTTGGCGAAATTATCGTCTTGATCACATACCAGCTGAGCCGTGCATGCGCCATTCGGGATAATTCACTACGTGAGTCAAATTCTTTGAGGGTATGTATGTACATTGTATTGTACAACTACGTGTTATCTGTATCAAAACAGACTCTCTCTCTTCTCTGACGATTCGCTGAATCCAGCGTTGATCATCTTAAACTTCTGTCGGTAAAGAAGAAATCGTTGGGTCAAGTTGAAGGGTTTGTTATGGTGGGTAATGATGGGTTTTACCTTATTGGAGACCTTCAAATTCAAATTTTCAAAGGACAAAATCCTCCTTTGATTGATGAGAGTCATCGAGATGATTAATTCCATACCCGTGATTATTTAAATTTAAAGTTCAAATGTGACTAATCCTCTGGGTGACTAATACACTTAGTAATCTATTGGAATACATGGTCACGGTATTCAGGGACTGATTATGGTAATTGTGAGAGAGCAAGTTATTACCGAATGTTTATTTATAGAGATACTAATTTCTAAATTATATTTCTCATTAATTCATCTCTCGTAATTATGTTTATTTTTTTTGTTTAAATAGATTCTCTCGTATTTTCCATCTTCAAAGAAATAGAGATAAATAAAAGAGGTGATTTGTATGGTAATGAGGATGGTTTTGCCCATCATGAGAAAGTTAAATATTGAATGACAAAATCGAATGGAAAGCCTGCTGAGAGTTAAAATAAATGGATACGTAATACTTTGCCGAGGGAGAAAAAAAAAAAACGCCGAGCGAATAATAATTGTGTTATGACGCAGCGTTGACTTATCACTGTAGAGTCATTTCCGCGGGATGCCGCAGTATCCTTCCAGCCAGCATCACGTCGAGCTCACACTGAGTTGTTTTTTAGATTTTTTTTGTCATCATTTGGATGAAGGGAATTCGAGAAGAATGAGGATTTTGAGTTTTGTGATTGTTTTGTTGAGCTGTTTGGTGAATTGTTTGGGTGATGATAGTTATCAGAATGTCGTGCGTGACTGTGCTGCCCAACAGACATGCTCAAGCTGTATTATGACACCTTTGTGTGTGTGGTGTCCAGCTACGGTGAGTAATCAATCAATTTATTGTAACAAATTTATGATAATTAGTGTAATTATTCAAATTATGTTCTGTGAATGTTAAAAATAATGGTGAATATGTTTTTAGGGATTGAATGCCTCAAAAGTAGTACCAGTTCGTTGCATACCAAGACAACTCCATGATAAACGAATGCAGGAAGGGAGTGATTGGTGCTTTGGTCATAGAGTAATCGATGAAGCATCTTCAATCGTGGTAGACAAGAATGACTCACTGTCTTCGGTAAAGGGGAGAGAACCCGTGCAGGTGCAGCCACAGAAGATTCAGCTGAAACTTAGGAAAAGTAAGTAAAAACTTGAAAATTTATGAAATCATGAGAAAATGATGAATCAATAGATTAATTGTTAAATATCTCAGAATCCAAGCGAGTTATCAATATGTTTGTGAATACCTTTTTTGTAGATCTAGCTTTGATCTATAAAAAAGGTCCTTATAAACATTTTGATAACTCGCTTATATTCTGAGTTATCCTGTTTCACAATTTCGCTAATTCATTTTAACATATTTCATAATCATATGCTTCCCAGAGGAAGAGTTTCGTTTGAAACTGAGGTATACCCAGGCAGAGGACTACCCAGTTGATATGTACTATCTCATGGATCTCTCTGCCTCTATGCGAGAGTATAGAAAACACTTGTCTGAATTGGGTGAAGAATTAGCTACCACCATGAGAAGCTTAACATCAAAATTTAAACTTGGATTTGGTAGTTTCGTTGACAAAGTTGTTCTTCCCATGACAGACACTTCACCACCCAAGTAATTCCTTTCTTCTATCATTAATAAATTAAATTAACAAATTTCTCCATTGATGATTGCCAAAATACATTCTTTCAATTTTGAACTCTAGATTGGAAAAACCATGTAATGGATGTGCACCACCTTATGGATATAAGCATCAGTTGCATCTTAATGATGATGACAAGTTGTTTACAGTGAGTAATATGCATTTTTGAATGAACTCGAGGGATTTATTTGGATGATTATTGGATTAATTGTCTTCCGCAGCGAAAAGTCAAGGAAGCTCCCATCTCTGGAAATTTGGACGCACCAGAAGGTGGATTTGATGCTATGATGCAGGCCATGGTTTGCACTAAGCAAATTGGATGGAGTGAAAAGGCTCGACATCTTCTTGTTTTCTCTACTGATGCAAGTTCTCATTTGGCTGGTGATGGTCGAGTAAGTTTAATTATCTTGATTAAATCATAGGATATAGAGGATCAACGGAGAGGAGTTCAGATCGTCATATCTCGTTATTGATGTTTTGTGTGACTGAAGCTTGCAGGAATCATAGAACCAAATGATTGCCAATGCCAGTAGGTAGGCAAAGCGGGTTCTAGATCAAATGGCGCCAGGTGGCAGCACGGTCGCGGAATGTTCTGGATGGATGACGTCATCCAGAACATTCGAGGGATGAGTCATTTTTTTTTTTTTTTTTTTTTTTTTCGCGGGGTGGGGGTACTCTCAAACTCATGTTGAGACCTGTATGTAATGGCGATACTGTTGAAGAAGGCGGCATGATTGCCAAATGCCTTTGAGGGATGATATGATAATCGCGAATGGATGATGTCATAGATTCATGGAAAATTAGTGATACTCATGATTTATGGGCGTGATAATTCAGAGGGTGATGGGGGTACTCGATAAATTCTCTCGAATCTTACTTGAAATCGGATATTGTAATGAGTCATTGGTTTCTTAGATATTTAAATGATTCATATTGTTCTAGAATATTCGAGAATTTTCTCAAATATTCATGAATATTCTACGATGAATTAAATTGGGGTGGGGGTGGAGCGCATCCCTATAAAATCAGCGGGATTCGGCAGACTCAACATCAATCCAAAGTGTGATTTGCTACTATCACAATGGCTGGACTCAGTGATTTAACAATGTTGATGTTGGATGTGCAGGGTTTCCAACATCCAACTGAAGAATTTATCGTCAAAGAATTGGCAGTTCAAGCAGTTGAAAACAAGGATTGTGCTTGTCTGCTTTTCCAACCGCCATGTCGATGGAGTAAATTACCGAAAAAATACCAACGTATCAATAAGTGGGTTATCGACAATCATCATGGAATCCCATGGGAAGCAGGATTCATTGCATATGATGAGGTTAAAGAGACGATAACGCAAATCACCAAAGGAGTAACAGTTATCTTCGTGAATGGCCTCCAAAAAAAACACTGGCTGGAATCCTATACCGATAAGGTGATTATCGACTTGAACGATTTGGGGTGCTCGAAAGCAGAAGGATTAACCACCTCTGGTTGTTGGAATCATCGAGAGCATAGCCTCATTGAGAATTACACCTGTGCATTCGAAAATTGTGGAAAATTGGTGAAATGGTACACACAGTACTTCAGTTCAACTTTGGACCCTACCAATAACTTTTCTGATTGGATTCGAACAAATTATTGGAGAAAAACCGATTCCATCCATTTTATGAAGACGTTCCTGTTGAAATTCGCATGGCAGCACATTGATGAATTATGGGGGACATTAGTAGAGAGGTTGAGGAATATGGATGATATTCAGGAATATCGTCGATGTTATCAACATCATCCAACATCTGAGAATGGAGGAGATGTTGTGGACGGGCCTGTACCACTCAGAAAAAATTGTACTGTCTGCGGATTATCAGATTGGATAATTTTCAAAGAATAATTATGAACGATTATTGTTATATTTAAATTCTTTCTAATGTTTCATATGTATGCATGTATTAACAAAATAAAATGAAATCACACTAATTCAATGATTTAAACTTTATTAATACTCATGACGATTCTGATGACTTTTTACTTCAGATTCCAATGAATTCAAATCTTGTTCCTTGACCAAGATATTTGAGCTGGATTTGACTCTCTGCGGCAGCTTTCTGCAACTTCTCATAGAGTGGATCATCAGATAAGATCCTTTCCGCGACCCGCTTTGGTAAGAAGACCGTGAATTCGGCATTGATGGTGATGATGATACTTGGTCCAAACTTCGTTGAAACTTTTTTGAACCCGGTGATGGGGTAGAGTATTGTTGAGTTCAACTCCATCATCTTCTTTGTTGGCAAGTAACTTCTACAGGCGATATTGTTGATTGATGATAAATCCATCTTGCTATCTGTTTATCTGAAACAACAAAGAAGATTCTTATTAGTATTTGTTTATAGTCGAATTTTTATTAAATAATTTCATCATATGATGTTATAAATATTTATACTTACTGCTTCCTTCAGTTGAAAGATTCTCCACCAAATGCACACTCTGAAGATCTTTGAGGAACTGACACTGGAATATTTGCGCAGGTTTATATACACTACCCTTATCAAACTATGACATCATCATTTTCCTCTAGAATATTCGAGAAGACTCTAGAACCTTATCGGAGGTTCTCGAATACATCGAGAATGTTCTAGAGTCTGCTGGGGTGAAATTTGAGACAATCACTCTTCCGGTGTCAAATGAATTTCAACGAATTTGTCTTTTTATAGAAAATTACTCATCTCTCTTAGGGTATATTAAGAAGGTGATTGTTTTGGGGTGATGCAGTAATCACTACGCCATTCAAAATGAATGAACGACGAAAGGAATTATTACGACTATTAAGAGAAGCGTATCGTTTGCTTCCTCACACTCAGCCCAATCAGGTAGTGAATTTGAAGAATTTAACGGAAAAAAATATTAAATTATTGAATAAATATCTCAAAAAAGTCAAATCTAGTGGTGAGAAGAGCGGGATACAAGCGACAATCGCGGAATTGTTGTGGTTCAGAGAAATCTTCAAGTCTCATATAAAACATGGTGCAGGCGTGAAGAGGAAAAAAAAGGTAAAAAAGATCACCGATCGAGTACAATGGAAGGAACTACAATCAGCATTCAAAAATCGTCTTAGAACAGCGGCTGTCATCAATTTAACGCACAAAGATATCAGATTATTTCTTCGGGATTGTGAGTCAGTTGTTATTACACATTTGAGTGATATTTTAGCTAATGAGGGTAACTTGAAAGTCAATTGCGCACTTTCATGCAAATTCACCATCATAAAATCAGATGAAATTCAGGAAGAAACGAAATACTTTACTACGAAAAATGAAGTGATCCTTCCTACAACAGATTTACATCAGTGGTTTAAGGAATTGGTTGTTGCTGATATCATCACAAAGCAAGAGGATTTCCAAGAGACCGGTTCCGGTTGGGCATTGAGTGAAATCATCAATTTGGTGATCAACATCAACAAATATGAACCATTGAAAGGGGGAAATTCAACATTTATTGAGCTTCCAAAAGATATTCAAGCCAAAAAAGCTGTCGTTAATGTCAGAAACAGTGATCGATTTTGTTTTTTGTGGTCGGTCACAGCAGCTCTCCATCCAACAAAAGTTAACACAAATCGACCAAGTTCATATCCTAATTTCCGTGACATACTCAAATATGAAGGTCTCAACTTTCCAATGAAGCTCAAAGACATCGCTAAGTTTGAGGAAATGAATGATTTAACAATCAATGTTTATGGTGTTGAACAATGTGGTCGCAGCAGCAGCACTATTTCTCCAGTCTACTTGAGTAAGAAAATTACTACTCGTGAAACTATCCATCTACTAGTGGTTGAAAGTAATTGGGAGGGATCTGATGAATCCGTTTTTCATTTTGCATGGATTCGTAACTTATCACGCTTAGTTAGCAGCCAAATCTCTGCAAGCAAAGCATTCACATGGTTATGTGATCGATGTCTCTGCCACTTTAGATATCAACATTCATTCGAAAAACACAAGGAAGATTGCACAAACTTGAACAAAGTACGGATGATAATGCCTGGAGAGAATCAAAAAATATTAACCTTCAAAAATCTTAAACACAAAGAAGCGGTTCCATTTGCTGTTTATGCAGACTTGGAGTGTATGATAGATTCAACAAAAGATGATCAGCATATCCCTCATAGTGCTGCATTTTATGTAAAATGTACTTTTGACGATTCACTCTCAGAATTCAAAACCCAACGAGGTTCTGATTGTATCGAGTGGTTTACAACAGAGATGAAGTCACTTGCATATAAAGTAGATACACATTTGAAGACAAATTTGAGAATGGAAACATTATCAGATAAGCAAATTGAAGATTTCCAATCAGCAGTAACGTGTCATATATGCAGGAAACCCTTTATTAAAAGTGATAAGGTTCGTGATCATTCTCATTTGACGGGAAAATATCGTGGAGCGGCACATAATAGTTGCAACCTAGTATATCAAGATTCTCACACCATACCGATTGTATTCCATAATCTCTCTGGTTATGATGCCCATTTCATTATTCGGAGCATCGCGACAACATTCGATGGTGATGTGAAGATTCTCCCAATCAATAAAGATCGATATATCTCTTTCACCAAATATGTTGCGGGGACTTGTGTAAACTTACGATTCATTGATTCGTTTCGTTTCATGGGGAGCAGTCTTGAAAGATTAGCAAATTATCTCGACAACGATCGTAAGGAAATAGTAAAAAAATATCAACCTGATTCTACAAGATTCAATTTATTGTGTAGAAAGGGGGTTTTTCCTTATGAATACATTGATAATTGGGATAAACTAAATGAAACTAAACTGCCAAGAAAAGAGAAATTTTATTCAAAATTGACTGATGAGTACATAGCTGATGATGATTATCAGCATGCTATCAATGTGTGGAATGAATTCGCGATCACGACATTGGGAGAATATTCAGATCTCTATCTACAAACTGATGTCTTATTGTTAGCTGATATTTTCGAGAATTTCCGTCGTAACTGTCTTGACACCTATGAATTAGATCCTCTGAATTACTACACAGCACCTGGATTAGCTTTTGATGCTATGCTGAAGTACACAGGAGTTAATTTGGAGCTTCTCACTGATCCTGAAATGGTATTATTCATTGAGAAAGGTATTAGAGGTGGTATATCACAATGTATGAACAGATATGCTCACGCAAATAATCCATTTATGGGGGCATCTTATGATCCATCTTTAGAAACATCATATTTGATGTATTTCGATGTCAACAATTTATATGGAGCTGCGATGAGCATCAGCCTACCATATGATTCATTTGAATGGATTGATAGCGATTCTGTAGATATTATAAATGTTCCAAATGATTCTCCAGTAGGGTATATCCTCGAAGTGGATTTAGAATACCCCAGAGAATTACATGAACCACATAAAGATTTTCCTCTTTGTCCAGAACATTTCATCCCTCCAGGGAGCAAACACACAAAATTAGCAACCACATTCTTTCCAAAAGAGAAATACGTCATACATTACAAGAATTTGAATCAATATTTAGCTCTTGGGATGAAACTAAAACACATTCATCGTATTCTGAAATTCAATCAGAAACCCTGGTTAAAACCTTACATCGATTTGAATACTAGAAAGAGACAACAATCAACGAATGAATTCGAGAAAAACTTCTATAAATTGATGAATAATGCAGTTTTTGGAAAAACGATGGAAAATGTTAGGAAGCAGAAAGACATTAAACTTATCACACATTGGGGTGGTCGATATGGGGCGAAAGCATTGATAGCAAGACCAAACTTTCACAGTTGTACAGTGTTTGATGATGATATGGTTATTATTGAAATGACTCGAACATCAATATATTTCAAGAAACCTATCTATATTGGGTTTACAATTCTCGACATATCAAAAACGATTGTGTATGACTTCCATTACAACTACGTAAAATCCAAATTTGGAGACACTGCTAAATTGATGTATACCGATACAGATAGTCTATTGTATTTATTTCGAGTACCAAATATCTATGAGTGTATTAAACAAGATATACAAATGTTTGATACATCCGATTATAAACTTGATAATGAGTATGGGATGCCGCTAGCAAACAAGAAAGTATTGGGTCTCATGAAGGATGAGAATAATGGAAAAATCATGCTTGAATTTGTAGGTCTACGAGCAAAGACATATGCATTCAGGATGATAGATGATGATAAAGCTAAGAAAAAAGCTAAAGGTGTTAAAGCCGCTACACTCAGAAAAATTACATTCGATGATTATAAAAACTGCCTTCTTGATAATGAACATATAGTAAGGAATCAATATTTAATCCAGAGCAAAAAACACGAGGTGCACACAATATCCCAAAAGAAACTGGTGTTAAGTTGGGAAGATGATAAGCGTATGATTTCATCTCATACAACCGATACTCTACCTTGGGGATACAGTGTGAATGAATAGAAAATATATTCGTATAGTTATTATCATGCATTGTACACATTTAGGATTAAGGTGAAGAATAAAATGAATATCTCATATCTTTTCTAGTTTTGAATTTTTATTATTTATGAAAAAAAAAAAACAGATCTGTACATTATACATCAGATGTATTAATCCAACTATTATGAGAGCTATCAAAACCCAACCACTTAACGTACAATTTATTTCCACGTTTTTTAATTACTTTTTCAACGAGATAGATATCTGGATGTTTAACTGTCGCCAACTCCTCCTCATAGAAACTTCCTTCGATTGGGTTGTCCTGGTAATCCATTAATTTATAAGTAAATGGATCGGTCCTCTTTATTTTACTGATTTTGAAAATTTCTGTCGTCCAATTGGGGGTGTAGCCTTTTTCAAAAACATGTTTATATTTGCTGATTCTCACCTTATCATTGACTTTGAATTTTGGTTTTCTAATCCTACTGATTTGAAATTTCCCATAAATGTGATGTTGAAGGAGTTTTGCATTTACATTATTTACATCCTTCGGTTTCATACGAATCGTGCGATGCTTTGTATCATTATATGATGACAAGATTTCAGGAAGTATATCGACCCATATGTATGATCCTCGAAGAGAAAATTTTTTCCACATTCTCTCTTTCAATGTACGATTAAAACGTTCACAAATCGATGCTTTCAAATTACTATAAGTCGAATACATATTGATACTAAATTTTCGCATAAGATTCTCAAATTCTTTATTATAAAATTCTTTTCCTCGATCCACATGCAACTTCTGAGGTACACGCCCCTGCTTGAGTACAGATTCCATAGCTTTTGTCACATCTAGTCCACTTTTCGTTTTGGTTGGTACAGCCCAAGCATATTTGGAAAAGATATCAATAATTGTTAAGAGAAATTTATATCCATTATTTTCTTTGGTATATGCTGACATGTCCACAAGATCGGCTTGCCAGGTTTCATCAAGAGCGCGTATATCAACATGACGTCTAGGATAATTCCTACGAGCTGGTTTATGAAGTTCCTCAACCACAGCTTCCTTCTCTGTTCTGAATGTTTCTTTTTTTCCTTGAATTTTTCGTTTCATTTCTATAAAGGTGATTAACTTCCTTCTCAGCAATTTTGAGATCTCTTCTGGGACGTTTCACTTCTTTCGGGATATTATCTATGATATCTTTTTGTGAATCTGCACTCTTATCTTCAATTGATTCGTTAGAGTGATCTTTACCTAAACGCTTCAATGTCTTCGGTCCGTTAGCTATACCGTGAATGAGTTTACGGTTCCGCGTTATGAGCTTTTGAAGCGAATCAATATGCGATCTGAGGACCTTCAAGGAAATTGCATCATTATCTTCTACAGCATCAGCAATATTGCATAATCGTTTGTTTTTTATATCAAACTGCTCGTCTGGTGTGAATTGAAAACCTACTCCTGGCGGTCCTCGAATATTTTGTGGGCCATATTCATCTCCAGTCAAATGTCGTCCAAACACGTCAACACTCATTTTGATACTAATGGTGTAATAATGTTCAACACTCTTAATATATCAATTCGGCTTCCCTCAATTCTTCAATGATTGAGACAATTTCATTATTATGATTATTATTACCAGCAGCTTGGGATGCATATAGCAATCGGAGTCGGTCTACCAACTCATTCGGATCATCCCAGTACACATAATCCATATTCCGTTTTCTTTTAGCAATCATTTCATTTGGTAATCCTCTCCCTCGTTTTATCATAAAATCTTCAAATCTTTTTCTATTATGTCGTCTCAAACCTTTCTCTGGATTGTAATATTTCATGTCAAGATTTGTAGCTTTTACAACCTTTGTAAATGCTTCCTTATCTTCATTTGTAATGATCCCTCCATTCGGTTCTGCTTTGAAGAGTAATTCGAGAAGTCCTGGAGTTTGTTGATAGTCATCATGACCAATTTGTATTCTTCCCCGCTCAAATGAAATGGGGGTTGTGCCAATGACTAATCGTTTATTCAGTTTGCAGACTCCAGCGATACTATCCAACTCCTTAGCTTTATCCGGATTGGACAGCAATTGTAAATATCCTTCTGCTAGATCATGTTCACCATCTTCATTCGTTGAATGGTAGTCTCCATCATCATCATCATCCTCATCTATATCTCCCGATTTTATTGCAGGTTCTATTGTAGGCTGCACTGATGTTGATGCTGTGATATGAGGTATTATTCCACCTTCATCGATCTCCTCAATTTCATCAGAATTCGGTGTGTCTGATCGTTTTCTTTTTCTCGGATTTTCAGGAATAACAGCGAGTTCTTGTGATGGTATCGCTATTGGTTTGAGGAATTCATGATTCCTATATTTTCTTCTTCTTCTTCTAGGAATTTCGGGGTCAGTGGTTTGTTCAACAAGTTTCTGTAATGGTGTAACCATTGGTTTGAAAACGTCATGCAGAGCTTTTTCTGTTTCATCTTTTCCTAATTTCATGAGCTTATGTTTTTGACGAATTGCTTCACTTGCGTGAGCAATTTGCTGCAACACATTTTTCTCTTTGTTAAGATCACAACTTGCCATGTTGAAGTTCCAAATGTGACTGTTTAGGAGGCCCAGTATCTTATATATTTATAAAACAATCGAATCCTCTCCGATAACGTCCATCGTTCAGTTCTCTATCTTTATCTATCACTAAAAAACTATATTTGTCAATATTCCAGCAAGAGGAACATAAGTTTTTGAACTGATTATAACTCATATCAGTGTTCACATGATCTTCATAGATATGCTTCAAATTCCGATCATCTTGCTTGAACAATATCAATAAATTAGCATTATCACGTACAAGATGTTTGGGGATTCTAGTATACGTCTGGCAAAGGTAAAAGCAATCAACATCTCGGTGTCGACCCATACAGAAAAAAGCCCTCATATTATCTTGTTTCTCACACGCAACATCATCGAAAACAAAGATCGAATTGGGCTGGGCATCTTCCGGTTTTATCACTTGCTCATGCTCATTAAAAGGGAAATATCCAATCGTCTTTGTTGACTCTAAAACTTTCTTCAGAAACTCATATTTTGGTTGGTTAAGGGATTTTGAATACACATAAACATTTTCAAATCTCAAGCCATTAGGATGTGTAATGAGTGCTAATAATGCATTTGTTTTACCGCAGTTTGAAGGTCCGCAAAAAATAGCACGTACTGTATTTGGTAACAATTCACCATGACGTTTTTCTCTCATTTCGTCATCATTCTGTACCATTTTATCGAAATTTAAGATCGGTAATTTCACGTTCTGTTCTGTGAACTTCATCTTGCATTAGTATTACTCATGGATACCACTATTCGACTAAGCCGAAAACATATAAATAGCGAGTATTTATAGGTCCACCATTCAGTTGGATGAGAGCTATGAAGGTGAATAGACGTAAGAAGAGCGGTAAAGGATTAATCAATCGGATCATCAATAAATTACCAATCGAACTCCATATTCCTGGTTATCAATATTGTGGACCAGGTACGAAGTTAGCGGAAAGGTTAGCTCGCGGTGATCCTGGTATTAATCCTTTGGACAAAGCGTGTAAGGAGCACGATATCGCATATTCGAAGAATCGAGAAAATCTCACAGCTAGACACGAGGCTGATAGAATATTGCAAGAGAGAGCGTGGGGGCGTGTATTATCGAAGGACGCAGGTTTCGGTGAAAAAGCTGCTGCTTGGGGAGTAGCTAACATTATGAAAGCTAAAACAAAGCTCGGAGTAGGATTGAAGGAGAGGAAGAAGGGTGGAAAAAAAGTTACAAAACGTGGAAAAAGTCTCGTGAAGAAGAAAAAAACATGTGGTCGTGGTGTTGTTCACAAGAAAGTGCCCTTGAAACAGATAATCCTTGCAGCGAAACAGCTGATGCGACCCGGAGATGCAGTCAAATCAGCTCTTCAAGCAGCACGGGACGCTGTCCGGAAAGCTGGGGGAAAGCGTTCCATAAAATCTCCACGAGTCCTACCAGTTCCAGGAAAAATCGGTGGAGTATTACCATTCTTGATTCCATTATTTGCTGGTCTAAGTGCCACGGGAGCTTTAGCTGGAGGCGCTGCAGGAATCGCAAAGGCAGTAAATGATGCGAATGCAGCTAAACGTGCACTTGAGGAGAGTAAACGTCATAATCAATCGATGGAGGCAATCGCGATGGGAAACGGGTTGTATTTGAAACCTTATAGAAGAGGATTAGGTCTCCATATGAATGCAAAAAACTCATAAAGCTACCACACCGAGCCCTCAGTGATGCTGATCTCATGAAATTTTCTAAACTCATGGAAATTCCATATTTTCGAGGGGTATATATGAGAAATGGGCTACCTAAAAATGGACCCCGAGAGAATGAATCAGCTATAGTTAATTTGGATGATAGAGATGGTCCTGGCACACACTGGGTGGCGTATAGAAAACGAAATGACGTAATTATCTATTTTGATAGTTTTGGAAATTTACATCCACCAAAAGAATTGATGGATTACTTTGGTGTTGGTAGCATTGTGAAATATAATCATCAGAAACATCAAGATTACAATACAATCAACTGTGGTCATTTATGTCTCAAATTTCTCAATGGAGAGCTATAAATTGAGTGCTCATCGATTCATTTAGTTAGTTCAAAGGTGACAACCATGGGTGAATCTTTCACATTAACTTTATCGGGGGCTTCTTCAATCTTAGAAGCAAATTATTTCCCACCAATTGAATTGTCCCCCAATCATCACTATAGTTTAGCTCTCGTTGAATTTTTGACATTCAATACGATTCCGAATATTGATGAGAGAAACAATAAATTCCACTATTTTGATGGTGACAAAGAGCATACAATTATCATTCCATCAGGTAGTTATGAAATCAATGATATACAGAATTATCTGCAAAAGATTCTACAAGGAAGAGGTGCTTTCATCGACTTGAAACCGAATAATAATACTTTATGCAGTGAAATCAAGTGTGATCGAACAATTAATTTCATACCCTCTGATTCAATTGGTAGATTATTGGGCTTTGATAAGAAAATCTTAGCCCCTAATAAAACACATATATCTGATTTACCTGTCAAAATTCTCAAGGTGAATTCTTTGTGTGTGGGATGTAATATTACTTCTGGGGCCTATGCAAATGCAAAGAAAGTACACATTATTCATGAATTCTTCCCTGCCGTACCTCCAGGATATAAAATCGTTGAAGTTCCAAAAAACCTCATTTACCTTCCGATCTCCGTGCAAGCAATAGATCATCTACAGCTCAAATTACTTGATCAGGACGGTGAATTAGTGAACTTTCGAGGAGAGACAATAACAATAAGGCTTCACGTTAAACGAACATAATGGGTATTGTGTTTGAGACCAAAGTTGGGGGAAATTATAAAAGCAGATCGTTGCCTCAGCGAACGATCAGTTGTCAAAAACCTAGCAAGCAGTTAACACGTCAGAGCATTCAGTTCTTGAAAAGTTTACACTTGAAGCCAAAACGGCAAAGTAATCATAAAAATTAGTGAATAATGGAAGATATACTGAAAATTCAGAAATCTGTGGTGTTCGATGAGGCGGTTTCTCATTATGAAATGCATGCGCATCAACCTTTTGCATCATCAACATATGGTAATAATGATGAAATTTCAATCACAGTACAACATCAGGATTTATGTTTGTTACCTAGTAAGAGTCATCTACATATTTATGGAAGATTAACGAAAGAAGATGGTAATACAGCAATCGAGAGGACGAGACTTGTTAACAATGCTATCTGTCATCTATTTGAGGAAATCCGATACGAGCTCAATGGGGTTGAAATTGACCGTTCAAAAAATGTGGGGTTAACAAGTCTCATGAAAAACTACGTATCACAAAGTCCTAATCAATGGTTTCTATTGGAAAATGCTGGTTGGCTTAAGAAAGATGATATGGAAAGTACTGAAACAATTACAGATGCTGCTGGGTATTTCGATATTTCAATACCACTGAGTTTCATTCTTGGTTTTGCTGAAGATTATCAGAAAATCATAGTGAATGCTAAACATGAGCTCATCATCACAAGGTCCAAAACTGATGTCAACGCAATCCTTCAAAAACCCATCAGTGCTGCAAATCCTGAGGAGAAATATAAGATTGGATTACAGAAAATTGAATGGCAAATTCCTTATATCAAAGTGTCTGATGAACGTAAAATAAAACTACTCAATTTCATTGCAAAAGATGCATCGATTACAATGAGTTTCCGCACTTGGGAGTTGTATGAATACCCGCTACTTCCTGCAGCTTCGAAACATGTTTGGGTTATAAAGACGTCTAATCAATTGGAGAAACCACGATATGTTATTTTAGGATTTCAAACAGCACGAAGAAATACCGCAGCAGCTAATGCTAGCAACTTTGATCATTGTAGAATCCGTGATGTAAAACTATTCCTAAATTCAGAGAGTTATCCTTATGGTAACTTAAATCTTGATATTGATCATAATCAATATTCAACATTATACAATATGTTTGTTAATTTTCAAAATTCTTATTATGGGAAAGAGTTGGAGCCATTATTGAATAGATCTGAATTCTTGGAAAATGCTCCATTGATTGTTATCGATTGCTCAAAACAGAATGAGTATTTGAAAAATGGTCCAGTTGATGTTCGTTTGGAATTTGAAGCTGGTGTACCTTTCCCACCTAACACAGCAGCGTACTGCCTCATCCTTCATGATCGAATTGTCGAATACAATCCTATTAGCGGTGGGGTTAGGAAACTAATGTAAACAAGCAAGCTTTCAGAGTATAAATATGATGATCTAGATGAGATGAGAATCACTTTCTTGCCAACTTCTTGAGCAACTACTTCACCAAAAATGGATAAAG
Organism: Coelinius sp. EB29; assembly: GCA_035578325.1. Taxonomy (NCBI): domain Eukaryota; kingdom Metazoa; phylum Arthropoda; class Insecta; order Hymenoptera; family Braconidae; genus Coelinius; species Coelinius sp. EB29. Next base: position 4,536,370 of record JAOZGT010000009.1, on the reverse strand, counting down.
GGAAGAATGATAATTCTAAGAATTCGACTACGAAGCCTTCCTCAGACTATCGGAAGGATACATCTCTCAAAGGAAGTACACCGTATAATGGCTCGGTGAATGCAGGACGTTATGGAGCAGTGGGTGATGGGAGATATAAAAACAAATGAACATCCTCATGTATATTAAAAAAAATGAATAAAATTTTTATTTTTTTTGTTTATTAATTAGAGAAATCTTTGATATTATTATTATTGTACACACCCTCTTCTCATAAATATTATTATAAAAATCACTTAAAGCTATGTGAAACGAGATTCAAAAACAGTTTGTCTATGTTGCTTTGACAATATAGGGTCCAATATTTTTTCACACAAACTTATTCGACGTGCAAAACGATGATGATCTCGGGCTATCTCTTCCCAGGGACCTCGACGAGCGGATCGATATGCATAATCCCAATGCAAAAGCAAATAAACTCGTGGTTCTAGTTGAAAACTGATGTTCTTGATCTTCTTTTCTTGTTCACCCATCTGTGTAGCAATTCTCTCCATTTTTAAATCAAATTAACCTTCTCATGATCATGAGAACTGAAATAAACCTCATACTCAAAACTGAGAATCTCAATCGCGTTTCGCAAATTTTGGAAATTCTCATTGATAAATGTTAAGGTATGAGATAATTTTTCACAAGGATAACATTTCGATGTTCGAGCAGGTTTGAATTTGGAGCATAGATCTTTGAAGCTCTGGCGTATTCGATTGATGAAACCATCTATGGGTGGAAGCTCGGGTGGTGCGTGAATCAATAGTTTTGTAATAACCTCGCTCTCATGGAGACAATATGGTGGAACTGAATGTAACCATTGGATTTCATTAACTGTTAACGGTTCTGGTTCATCATCATCCACTTTAGTTATTTTATCTCTCAGCTCTTCGCAGAATTTCTTCAATTTTTGTAAATTATCGATACTCTGAATTATGTTTGACAATTCTTCATAACGATTGATGCAATGGAAACAATCAGTTCTTCTTCTCTCATAATGTCGCTCAGATTTCAATACCTCATAGTTATCCCATAAACAATATAAATCATCAGCAAGATACTTGGCGAATGTATGAGAATTTTCATCGAAATGCTGATGGATTATTTCTCTATCAGTGCTGCTTCCTTCACCGTTCGTTGTATGATGATGCTGATTATGATGAGCCATAATTGCAAAACTCTTTTATCACTCTACGAGCTAAGATTCAATGACTTGAACTGGACTGTGAATTGAGTCTGTGAGTTATATAGGGTAACCCCCCACTCTGAATGAGCATGAATGATTCATCATGGAACCTTTGAGAACCTTCGAGAACATTCAAGACCAATCAAATAATCATATGATATCTTCTCTCAAAGTATCATATTCCACACACAAGTCCCAACAGGTCTTAGAAGATACCCCCACCTAATGAATCAATGAGTCATCAGCATGACTCACCAATGATGTCACCCCCACCCCCACCCCGCGGAAAAATGACTCATCCCTCGAATGTTCTGGATGACGTCATCCATCCAGAACATTCCGCGACCGTGCTGCCACCTGGCGCCATTTGATCTAGAACCCGCTTTGCCTACCTACTAATGCCACCTGGATCAATCAGGCACCTACACTTACTCACTCCTTCAGGACTATCCATCCCTCTCCCAGATAAACAGACAGGCTCGAGATCACAATATTCACGTGATCTTTGCAGTGCCCAAGTCTAAAAATGAGACTTATCAGATGTTGAGTCAGGGTATCCGTGGCTCAGCTGTTGGTCTCATAGAGAAGCACGATAGATCAGCTGTTATACAGCTCATTCAAGATGAGTACAAGGTAATTTATATTCATCAAATTATGCAATTATGTCGACAATCAATGATTTTATATAGAGGAAAATATAGAGACCAAGATAATTGTATATAATTATTTATTACAGAGATTAGTGACTTCTGTCACTCTCATCGACACAGCTCCAGACTTCATAGACATCAAATATTCATCCACCTGCTTAAATGGTCCTGGAGACAAGGAGAAGGAGACAAATTCGTGCGACGAGCTTCATTACGGTGACATCGTGGAATTTGACATTGTCATAACTGCCACAAAGTGTCCAGCTGATAAAAAACTGTGGAAGGGTTCATTGTTGGTGAGACCCCAGGGTCTCAATGAAAATCTGACCATTGATTATGAATTAATCTGCGGATGTCCATGTGAGACTCCAGGGCATCCGGTAAGTATCAGAGGAAACAAAGGAAATTTTTCAAATACAAGAAGAAGAATCATTAATTCAATCTCTTAAACTTTTCTCAAAGGGTCACATAGTAGGAGCACTAGAGTGCAACCATAACGGTTCATTGATATGCGGTGTATGCTCTTGTGACAGTGGCTACCACGGTGAGAATTGTGCTTGTCGTGGTAACGACGATGCCGCCAATAAAAACCGCCCAGTTGATGATTGTCGAGTGGCAAATGATACAACTGACTGCAGCGGTCACGGTTCATGTAAATGCGGCAAATGTGAGTGTTATTCACGTCCATCGGCAAATGAAAAATATTACGGCAAATACTGCGAGTGCAACAACTTCTCCTGCAAACGTGTAACCGAGGGCACTCGTCATCTGGTGCGTATATATAATGATATGTATAATTTACGGAAAATGATGAGAAGTGAAGAATGATGGAGTAGTTTACACCTCTCACCTGAAGGAGTTGGCTTTAAAACCACTTGAGTCTCTCTCTCTCTCTCTCTCCCTCATTCCCTCAATGTAAATGTTTTAAGCTCTGTAATGATCATGGCGACTGTGAGTGCGGCACGTGCAAGTGCCGACCAGGATGGAGCGGTGAGGCTTGTGAGTGCAGGGACAACGCTTGTTTTCCACCTGGCAAAAATATGGATATTTGCAGTGGTCACGGTGAGTGTAAGTGTGGAAAATGCATCTGTAATCCACCGAGTATTTACTCTGGTGAATTCTGTCAAAATGCTTATTGTGAGGTGAGTAAATTTTCTCATAATCATGATTTTTTTGTCCCTCTATTCCTCTTTGTAGATCCACTCAAGCATGTTTTGTTCATGATCGATGTCTTATGATTCCAATTAAAATTGATCTTCTTTCACTTTACTATAGAATTATGCAATATTCCTTTTTCTGTCTTGTTAGGACCCTAAAACATGTTCTGGGAGTGATTGTGACAGATTGAAAGACTGTGTTGAATGTCTAGCATACAACACTGGACCAAAAGCTGAGGAAAAATGTGGTGGATGTGATGATGAAATTTATCCTGTGAGTTTATACATTTTTCTTTGATCAATGTTTGACATCAACGTCTGATCATCATATTTACTCGTTATATTCAGGTTGATAAAGTCGTGACAACGAGAGAAGAACATGAAGCTGGTGCTCGCATATGCTGGGTGCCTTCAGAGGACGGTTGTACATTTGCCTTCAAGTACAAACTTCTTCGCGAAGGTGGTGACCAAAAGCTTTACAACATAACTGTCGAAAGAACTAAAAAATGTCCCGAACCAGTGGCATTACTTGGTGTTGCTATTGGAGTTGTAGTTAGCACTGTCCTCCTAGGATTATTCGGCCTCCTAATATGGAAAATCCTCACAACTCTTCATGATCGAAAAGAGTATGCAAAATTCGAGAAAGAGAGATCTTTAGCAAAATGGGGAAGAGTGAGTGTCATTAAATTACCTTTTCTAATCACAAAAATCATAAAATTCTCACTAATTAAAATTCTCTCAATTCTCAGGATGAAAATCCACTTTACAGGCCATCAACTACAACCTTCAGCAATCCAATGTTCGCAAATGGTAGACAAGGCTAATATCAAAAATACTAATAACTGCCATTTAATTAATAATAAAAAATACTTAATTTAAGAATTTAATATTTATAACTGAATGCTGTGTCCAATTTTATACCAAAAATTAATTAAATATAGAATTATTTAAAATACTATTTTTAATTTTTTTTTTTTACTCTCCCAAATTATAAAAAATCCACTTATAAACTCAATCCAACTGGTAGCGACGTGGTAACATCTCGAACTAACTAAAAACTTTTACATTCAGTAGCGCCATGCTCTTTAATTGCCCCACGATGACTCCACCAATCGCCAGTTGAATCTCCCCTGCAATTAAAAAAACACTCCCCCTCCCCCTCCGAAAAACAAACAACCTTCCACCCCAACCTGTCGCAAACTTGTGGCTTTTTTTTTTCATCACCCAACTCATTCCTATACAATGAAAAATAAGAGGCAGCTCGTAAGTTGCTCGTAAATTCGTCAACAGTTGGCTTCTGCTCCAGGTATCACGAGCATACAGAACGATCCACTATTTCTCATATCTCTCTCTCTCTCTCTCTCTCCAGTGGTCTTCTTCATCCATATTTGCCCAAGGGATATCCTATATGTATATCTGATGTCTGTTAGTGAGGAAGAGCGCGCGCCCAGTCTCCATATCCCACTCAACTGATACCTCTCCACTAAATCACAATGGCACGTCAGTTTCTTTACATTGCACAGATTTTATTGATTATTTTACGGCCGGGAACATTGTAAATCTCTTCATCCCAGGGCATCATATTCGTTTGTCCCTCCAGGACAATCTCCACTGCCACTTTGACCCTGAGATAAATCCCATAGCGCCAATTATATACATTGGATATACACTACTATGTTATAGGGGGCTTGAAGAGTATAAAAATAAAGGGGGGGAAAAAAAAAATGAGATAAGATTTTAACTAAAAAATTTTACCAATTTTTTTAGGTATTTATACCTGGACCAATGATTTATCATTCAATTCGTCTACTGAAATATTTGAAATATCATTAGTGATAAAAATTAATAGATTAATGAGATAATCATTATATTTAATAAATAAAGTAAAACTTTTACCTCAAAACTTGAAAGTAATATTCACTGAAATATGCATGTACCCATCTTTTTGGGTCATTTTTTCACAAAAAAAAAAAAAAAAACAACATTTCGTATCTTAAATTGTATAGGTACGTAAACATCACGCGATATACCTCACAGCAATCGTGGAAACAGAACACTTGAAATCGTTTTAAGTATATAATTACGAATGACTTTCACCCTGCTGTTGTAACGTATAATTTTTTTCTTTTTTTTTCGCAATTATCCATGTCAATATATAGAGAATATCAAATAATAACTCAAACATTTTTTCCTTTAAATTCTCAATAATTCCATCGATTTCATTACGTTGAAGAACATAAATTGTGATGAATGTGCAAAATTCTTAAAAATAATTATCATTTTATTCTTTCCTCATTACTTACCCCCTTTAACTCAACAAAATTGTTATGGGTTACAATATTTTCAAAGAAGCCAAAACATCACCAAAATTACTGTTTGCTGTTTCAAAAGAAATAATAATAATAGCATATTCTCATATAACCCACGTCTTTGAACTCTTTCTCTTTCCCTCTCTCACTCCTGACTCGTTAGCGCGCGTCCGTAAATCAAACCGCAGGGGTGCCAACCGCTAATACACCCGAGAGAGGAGCCCCCCTCCCCCACCCCCATCGCAAAGCGAAAGCGTTAGCGCGTTCTTGGATGAATATACACATGTAAAAAAGTACGAGTAGACAGAGTCAACGCCAAGTATATCTCATCGATAATAAGTTTGTTAAATGGATTAATATTGTTGGTGGCTTTTGGCCCCACTTGGCGCTATAACCAATTGCATTTAAATCAACTGTTGGAGTCCAGGATTATAATAATAATCATTAAAAAAATTTTGAATAACTCATGTGTTTGTTCCTGTTAATTTTATTCTTCATCTCTCTCTCTCTCTCTCTCTCTCTTTTCTTCTAAGATAGACCACCACGTATTTTCTATCAATCAGACTATACACCAGAGTGGGTGGGGGGGAGGGGGGCATATGGGGTTGAATTTCCCCACATCCACTTGACTAGTACACAAGATAATTAATGGAGCCAGTAATGAGCTGATTATTATTAATAATATTTAGTCGACGGGGTTAAGTCGGCTCGACCCTGGGACGTGGAAGGCCCAAGCCCTTGTCTGTTAATTGAATCTGCCAATCATCGTAATGAGCACGGGGCAACTCTCGTCGAGGTCCCATACAACTTAACGGAGGAGGTTTCCACTAGAGAGAGAGAGAGAGAGAGAGAGAGAGAGGAGCGCACACTTATACACATGTATAATTTTTACCCACAGGGCAAAAATCTCAAGTTCAAGTTTGTGTTTCTTAAATACTACTGGTATAGTCTTGAATCACTTTGAATGGTGGAGAAAAATTTAACTGGCGTGATGGTTATAGAAAGATGAAGAAGAAAAAAAAATAAAATAAGAGTTCTAGGAATTTTTGGTGGCGCCACAGCTGACCGATATGTCTCTCTCACTCATTAGTGATTACACCTTTTTCAGAGTTTCTCGATATTAAATGGGTCTGTAGTCAATTATTACGTATAGGGCGATAGGTAGAGGGGGGGGGGGGGGGAGTGGTGGGGGAATTGAGGGTATAGAGGAAGGAAAAAAATTCAACGAATTTCAAATGGCGCCAACGTTACGACACGCGTTATCTCCAAATTTTGTGTGTATGTGTGTGTGTGTGTATTTGGGAGATCGATGCGTTTACTTATTGCACGAGTGACCAAAGACGAAGTGGCATAAGTAGTCGTGATAAGGAGACACGGGACAAATATTCCACTCAGGTGGAGGTCCAACGATGACTACTCTCTGTATCTTCTTTACGCCGGCCATCATCCGCATTCCGATGACTCAGCTCGAGCTTCTTTTGCCCCCTTTAGCCCGCTTGGAACAGTATTTATATGACTACCGTTGGTTTTGTATTGTTGGAGGATCATTCACGCGTGGTAATTTGGGATTTATACAGTGATTGAACTTTTTTTTTTTTTTTTTTTTTTTTTTTGAAAAAATCGGTTCAAATTTTTTTTTTGTCATTCAATTGAAATTTGAAAGAAAAAAAACAACCCATTTTGCCCCAGCAGTTTTTTGAATTACTTTTACCATGGGGCAAAATGGGTCGTTTTTAAAAAAAAAATTAAAGATAAAATTCAGGAGATGGGATAGCCGTGCGGGCCAAGCGCAAGTTTAGTGTGCGAAAGGTTCCGAGTTCGAGTCCCGGCTTGGGCAGTGAATTTCAACCAATTCCCTCAAAAAATAACAGTTTGAGAATTAAAAATAAAATTAAAAATTACGCGATAAAATGGAGAAAATTTATGAATTTTTCATTTTATTAATTCTCCATTTTTTATTTCTCATGATTTTATTAAAAAATTTTGCATTTTCCTCACATATTGGTATACACTCAATTCACATCCACCACATGATTATACATGAAAAACTTGTTTCTTTCGACGCCCGATGCAATCTCTTGTGCAGGAATTAATAGATTAGCGAAGGGCACGTCTCCTCTTAATTCCATCCCATTACGGCATATCCTCATGAGGGTACAGTGGCGGGCGCGATGTGGGTTTCGCTCGATTATGCCCTGAGATAGCCAAAATCACTGGTGGGACCCACGGAATTAGATTGAATTGCATCAATTTTATTTTTCCCCTCTCCTCATACCGAAAATTTCTATCTATTTAGTGGATCCAATAAATACAATAACAAGAAATGATAATATTTTCCATTGATAATAACGAGTCTGGTGGAAGAAGGCAGTGAGGATAAATATAATGCCAATATTTGTCAATTTTTGCTGTCCCGTCGTGTTCTATAACGTCCAAAGACTAGCGATTGAGGCAAAAAAAAAAAAAACGTACATCTTAGCACCACTTAAATGTCCCAATAAACATATCGAAATTATGTTCGTACGAGAGATGACAGCGTTGAATTCTGCATTACGACCACCAGCCAACTCTCCTTCATTCAAATATATACCCTCAGCTATATTTATCGTTAATTTCTTGGGAGAATATTTTAATAATATTTAACTGAGCAACCTAAAATCAACAAATATTCAATATTTGATTGAATAAAATTTTAAATACTATCGAGAGGTGTTTTGTGACACGCACCGAGGGAGACTGGTTTTTCTTGGGAGATGACACGTTACGCATGTACCATCCAGGAGAGCCATCCGCCCTGTGGATAACCTGTGGTGCACACCGGGTTTCCGACACCCACACGCCGTGTTGTCTCACGAAAAACATAAATTAACAAAATACATTTATCGCTAAAATAATTTCAAGAAATAATAATTCTTCAGTTTTTTAAAAAAAATTTGTTATCAGAAAAAAAATTATTCATTATTATTGGATTTTCAAAGGAGTAAATGATTATTGGATTTTGTAATATGTGAGTTGTGCACGCATTGTGAGAGCCAGGCTAATACAAATTCCAATTTAATACACAATTCCAGAAACAACGGAAAATAAATAATTTCACAGTCGATTTATCCTTTTACCAATTATCTCCAATGATTATTGTGATGACAGGCTGGTTTATATTATTAAATTAATGCACAATAAATGGCTGGAGTGTAACGAGTTTATTAAACTCAATGCATTCCAGAGGCATTTAACCCATCGATCCAACGGAATTGGTGGATGTGGGGGTGGTCCCCCACTAAACCATCGTTCACCACCTGTCCCAGTATATAATACACCTCATGTGTTCATTTCACTCCTCATCAAGTATATCACAATAACTATAAGAGTTTTGCCAATTAAACTGACCACTGGGTATGGTTAAGTGAACTAATCACCCTCTTCTCCACCTCCTTCCCCTCAATTGCCCATTGTAATAATCCCCTTCTGATAATTATTTATTTATTTATTTTTATTTCTACAATTTTCATTTAATTACCGTCGCAAAAGATGAATTTATCGACTTTAGTCTGAAATATTCTAATGGAAAGGCGCCACGAGGGTAAATATATTGTGGTGGGGGGGGAGAATCGTAAAATTTAAAAATGAAAGGAAAAAAAAAATGATTTGAGACACTTCTTTTTTTTCCCCGTTCGTTAAAATATAAAAAATGAGAATATTATTCGTTGAATGGTGTATATGGTTGTTGTTAGTGAGGGGGAGGGGGGGGGGTGGGTTGAAAATTTTTTTCCACTAATATAGAGACGAAATAGCATAACTCGACAAAATGGGAAGGCGTGGATGAGCTACAAATCAGGCAATAACTGACCGAGAGAAGCGCCAGGTCTGAGAAAAAAAAAAAAATATTTGAATAGATTAATTATTATTGAGTTTTTTTTTTAAAGCATTTCAGGGCATATATGAGTATTTGGAGAATCCCGACACGCCTCCTCTATCCATACTGCCTCCCCCCCCCCCCCCCCTTGTGCACGACTATTTTGGGGTATAAAACTGTGAGGGAGATTGGAAAATACATGAGGAATTTGTTAATTTAATTACCATTAATTGAGTATTATGGGATTTAATATTTTAAATGTCATATTGATTAATTTCACTGGGTTTATTCTATTAGTATGCAAAATTGAGGTGAAATTAATGGTAATAAGTTATTGAAGAATTGGTGGTGGGGAGAGAGAGGGATTATTTATGTGAATTTTCATCTGGTTAAAGTGATTTTTTGTATTATCATTGAAACCACCTCCCTATCATTTTTGTTGAAGAACTCCCGCAGTGAGTTGTTTCCCAATAGAATAAGAATGTAACGGGCTTTTTGGATCCTTTATCCGTTAAACATTAGACTTTACGAGGTATCTCATCGTCTTGTTGGGTGAGGTGACGGTATGGGTCTTTCGTTTTATTTTTTTTTTTAATATATGCCAAGAAAATAATTTGATAATTCGTAGCTGTTTTATAGCGGCGCCAAAGAGATGATTTTCAATTTTTTTTTTATTTTTTACGGGAATATTCAAATTGACGTTTATAGTCGAATTTTTTTTTTTTTTTTGGGGGGGGGGGGATAAATTTATCATAAAAATTGGGATAATCCAATTTAAGAGAATTGGATGGAATTGGATTATTTTGAGAATTTTTTTTTATTACCAAATTTTCACACTAAAATATTTTTTTGATTATTTGAAAATTTGATGAATTGAACGATAAAAATTCCATCGTGAAATCACTGTGTCTTTTGGGTGATGAATGTGCGAGAGAGAGAGAGAGAGAGAGGGGGGGGGGGGGGGGGGGGGAGACGCCAATGTGGATGCGTATTATATCTCGATGCGCGGATCTTTTCTCATTGAGGGGCGGGACATGTAGCAGCAGGAGGCTGCGAGTGCACGATTGCGCGGGAGCCATCTCTGTTAATCATCGCGTAATTACCGCTCCAATTATCAGATACTGAGATACGATGCCCGGAGTGGTATGCCGCGATGGGGAATATATATCCCGAGAGACTCGTCGACTCACTCTTTTTTTTATTCATTTATTTTTCATTGCTCACTAACTTATCGATTTCTACTGTCATAATCACGTGATATTTCCAACTAAATTTGAAAAAAAAAAAAAACCCAACCCATTTTGCCCCAGTTGTTTCCAAAATATATTTAAAAAAAACATTAATTTTATCCAAATTTTCTTCAAATAAAAAAAATCTGTACTTTCATAACTGCTGGGACAAAATGGATTATTGGAATCATTTAATCAAACTGATTAGTTTGGAATGAATAAACAGACATGAGCGATATTCTCAAAATACCTCCCTTTAACCATCCACCCTCGAGAAAAAAAAAAAAACTTTAAACAAAAGGGTTGCGACTCTCATTGTAGGTGAAAAAAGGGTGAAGGGGGGGGTTGTTGAGACATATTGTGGAATAGGGCGTTACCCAGCATTCCACGGTAAATTAACTTAGCGGACGGAAAGGGCAAGGGAGTATCCCTCTCGTATCTTCCGCCAAATATTCATTTAAAAAGGTAAATGCAATTTTGCCGTTTTACGTGATTGAGATAATGCCCTCCGATTAACTGCCTTCCAACTTTCCTCCTCTCTCTCTCTCTCTCTCCTTTATTTTTTCATTTTATCCTCCCTTGCCCTCACCTTTATTTTCGTTATTCCCCCCTTCGTTTAACTCCACTCCATCCCCTTTATTTTTCATCCTCTCTGTCTTTCTTTTCTATCCTACCGGTAGCATCAACGCGTCATTACCGAAATTCAAAACCTCCCCCTTGCCCCCTCCCACTCTCTCTCTCTCGTACCGCCAATTCACTGGCAATTGCAAGAGGCGGCACCAACACGCCGACTCTCACTGAATCGAGCCCTCTCTCTCTCTCTCTCTCTCTTTTCTCTCCCTTTAACTCTTTCTTTTCTCTCACATCACCAATCAAATGCAATTTTCAGTACGTGTGCCTGGCAAGTATAAAAATTTCAAAGAAAAAAAAAAAAATAAGAATAATTGCGCACCTCATTCTTCATCCCCCCCCCCCCCCCCTCCTCATATTTTTAATTATTTTCCTTTATTTGTCGTCTTAACCAACTCCAGCAAAGCACCAAAACGTAACGACTGGTTTATTATCCCACCTGTCGCCACATCCATACCTTGAAAATTTACACGAAATTAATAATTTTTTTTTTTTTTTTCTTCATTTCTTCACGTTCATTATTATTTCACTCTTGCTATTAAACGTAAGATACAAGCAATCTCTTTCTCACCTTCTCACATTCAAGAGGATTGTCATTTAAACTTGAGCCTCACCACGTAGACACAAACACCTGATGATGTTTTTTTTTTTTTTATAAAAAACGAGGAGAGGAAAACTGTATATCTCATTGCGCGACACCGCAATATTGCATAGTTACTCTGTCCTTGTTTATCCTCCAAATGGCATGAGATGGTTGGGTATGAGGATTACCGAGGGACGAGTGGGTGAAGAGGGACAGTAAGGGGGTGGGGAGGAGGAGGTGAGCAAATTACCCGTGTGATGTTGCGGCAAACCCGGGGTGATACTAATGACGATGAAAAAAAAAAAAAAAAAGAATGAGAGTGGTGGCCAAATGGCAAACAAGGTCGCTGCCAAGAACCCCTGTTGCACGTTTATGTTATACCACGTACTATTATCGTCTCATCGGTGTTTGGATTAATCCTCTTCTCACAGTGATGGCCAAGTCTCATAGAAATATTTTACTGTGTTGTAACTAAAAAATTTACCTGTGAAACAATAATTATTAAGATTGATGCAACAAGGTGTCAGATTGTTATTCAACAATCATCTTAAATACAAATTTTCCCACACAAAGTGCTAAACCACAAGTAACATTACAACCACATTAGACAACTGTCGGCATAACAGTTAGAAATTTACACCAATTGGTGTTGGCACTTTTATTTTTCATTATTTTCTTCATTCTAATGTTTTTTTTTTTCTTGCTTTTTTACATTAAAAATACTCTCAGGAGATTAAATAAAATTACATATTATAAAAAAAAAAAAATTTCAATGTCCTCTTTCTAGCAGGATAATTTATCCTCTCATTAGAAATTTCTTTCCAAGATGCAGGTGGACAAATTATCTCGATCCTTTTTGTCAAGGTCCCTTCAAATGGCTCTACGTTTATATAATAACGTCTCGGTGGTTACAAGAAATAGTAGAAAAAATTTAATAAATGAAAATAAATAAATGTAAGAAAAAATTTCAAGAGAGAAGGGATATGAGGATGAAGCGCGATATTTGAAGAGAAGTGGAAATGCCTACTGGTGGATGTTGTGAGGGATATATACACCAAGAGGCCTGAGTTTGCCGGTGTAAATGTAATCAAGAAGGCCTCAATTAGGCCGTCACGGCGTGCATCTCTCATCTCCTGGGTGTAGTAGTTTCTCATCTTTCCTCATTCCCTTGATGTGTATTAAAAAATGATTTTATCAATAGCTATTCATCTCTTATCAGTCAGGTCCTCTTAATCAAAGTACTTGTTAATCATTTGATCAATTTCTCTGTTTTTTCAATAATTTTCATCATCAGAGAAATCTGGTTCAATTATCTTCTTTTTTTTTTCTGAGAGCATGTTGGAATAATACTGAGCCAGTTCTGATGATCTTTTATGGACACGATTAGCGAGGTTTAACGTTAAATAATATACATAAAGGGGTAGAATGGGTGTAGACGTTTGGTAAGCGTAAAATTTACCGGGACGTCGACGATCATCCTGAGAATGGACGCGCTTATTAGGTGGCTAGAAGCGGGCGTAAAACGTCCTCGTAATTACAGGTTTTACTAACTAACCGAAGAACGCAAAGATGCCGCAGGCCTTGTGCTCCCTGTATTGTTATCCTATCTTTATCTCTTTCTCTTGGTTTTACCAGTATTTTGCAACTGTCTCACTTGTACCGATTTGTTTACATCGTAGTAATTTGGTAATGCTGGGTCTATATTGTAGGCTAAATCGACAGAATTTCCAGGCATCCATGAATAAATGATATCGGACCATTCTTATAGCATCATCAGCCAAGAGAGCTGAAAAACTGATTTTTAGGTTCAGTGGAATTATGAGAAATACCCAAAAAATACGACAATTTTACATTTGAAAATTCTCAGATTTTTTTATTGACAATATATCTTTAATTTTTTTTTTTTTGCATAGAAATGAAAATGGTAATGGGTAGACTGATGATGATAATAGTAACAAGCTAATTAGAATGTTGGACTGGTAAGGGAACAATTTGTTTTTTCTTAGTCTAAGTAATTGAGATAGGGAATTATCTTTTCCCTCTTCGAATCATCAATCATCCGATCTCCAACCTATCGGATTGTTTAAATTGTTTGTGCACATCAATCGTAGTAAAACACAAAATGATAATAAAAAAAAAAAAAAAGTAAGAAGAAAGCAATTGAGCCAAAGGGGACAGACTTCTCGGAATGTCCACGCGGCTATTTACAATTTCAGACAAATAATTTCTCAATTATTAACCTTCTTCTCTCACTCACTTATGTAAAATCTTTCAATAACAATATAATATGTTTTCAATATAATAGGTATAAATATTTATAACGTATGTATAAGTATGATATATGCTACGTAAACATATAGATTCCATATATATATATATAAGAGTTATATCTTTGCAAAGATCGACATATTTATATCAATACACGAATTTCGACGTTAACCGGATATTACAAATTCATTCAACTTTCAATCATCAACACTTGAATTTCATATAGAGATTGGACCAGATCTCATTATCCCATGACGCAACATTGAAAATTATAATGATACTTCATCATTAATAATTTCTCAAATATTCGGGGTATGGTGATAGTTAATGACAAATTAAGAATTGAGAATGTGTAATAGATGAAACCATTGAATATCCGGATTTAATAGATATTACTGAAATATCTAAAACGACGACTATTGGCTCATTAAGGTGTTGTGGATTGCGATGGAGCATTTTGCAACTACCACTTGAAAGCGACGACATTTCAAGAAATCGATAATTAAATTCATGGTGAAATTTATCATTGATTATTTGAACTGTCAAAGTGGCAATTTATAATGCGTTGATACATAATATTATGATGTAACTCCCTGAATAAAGAAAATTGAATGAACTAGTATAAGCAATTGGAAATTTGCATGACATTTTTTTTATTGTTGCTAACGAAAGTCGAGAGAAAAATAGGAAATACGTTTCTTTAATCTTGAATAACGAATACGAAACAAGTTATAGGCAATTGAAAGTAACTGCATTGTGATGCCACGTCAAAAGATCCATTGATGAATCATTTTGAAACCATAGTGCAGATTATTTATAATTGGCTGTAACTTTTCGATTTCTCATTATTTTCAAAAATTGAGAAATACGTATATTAAATTTTTTTCTTCTAAAAAAAAAAAAAAATACTCATGGCAAACCCCCTGTTGAGATTCAAGCTCAGAGTGTGAAAAAATTCATTTTTCATATTACCTTAAAAAATGAATTCCAAAGAGCCTGTCTTTGGTTGATTTGTCGGAGCTTGATCCATTTACTTGATCATCAATGAACATTATTGAATGTTAAATACACGTGACAAATTTTATACGAGTCTTCAGCTTATGAGATCACCATTTTTCCTGAGCATTTCAAGATGAAGCTCGTATTCTCGTGCTTTGAGTCTCAGGGATGCGATGCTGTTCGTCCTTCTGTCGATGTCTGGTAATGTTGTTATGCTGCCTGTTGGTGAACCAGCTGGTGAACTCGTGTTGGTCGATGATGTAGGAGGTAGGGAATGTCCAACAACAGGTGATGGTGGCGCTGTGGGTGGTGGTGGCGGCACTGGTGCTGGTAGCGAGGATTGAGGTGGTGGTTGTGGTGGTGGTGAGTTGCGAACAATTTTAGGCCTCTGTGCAGCTGATATATTCGCTAGTAGTGTTTGAAATGAGGCTGCTGATGTGTAGGGTAGGGGCATCCCTGGTGGTAGCAGTGGAGGTGGTGCTCGATGATAGTGGTGATTCGGATAGCCACCACTTAGAATGGGACCGTGACCCAGTGGAGGATATCTGAAGGCCTCAAAGGGCTTTCGAAGGGCGAAAGATCCCAAGTGGGCAAAGGGGTTGGGTAACGTTGGAGCTACCACTGCTGATGGTGGTGGACCACCACCACTCAAGTATGGATTGTATGGGTGACCTTGGGGACCGACCTTCTCCTGCTTTCGCCATTTGGCTCGACGATTTTGAAACCACACCTGAAACAACAGAAGAAACATTGGAAATTTGAATTTTTTTTCTTCATGCTTTGACGACAGGAAATCTGATTTACTATTGATGGACTTACATTTGGGATAGTTTTTTTAGTAGCGGAATAATAGGAATTCTTCGAGCAGGATAAGGATGAGTATTCTTGCATGGGACAAGTGCCAGGATAGATTTAATCATGTTACATCTGTATTGCATCGACCTCCATACTGCGAAACACAATTTTATACAACTCTGAAAGGAAGTTGAAGCGGAACAATTGATGATGCCGTTTTCATCAGTTCCCCGAAGAGATCCTCGAGGGCCTCTAATCAGTTCAACGGAAGTTACTATTACACCCGGCTCATTCCATGAAGTATATCTGCTTTTATTTCTTCTCTCCATCCATTCTCTCAATTTTTTTTTAAAACATCTCTTTCCTTCCATCTTCTTCATCTTCGGTTGAAAATAGAATGTTTCTTTTTTTCCTACTTTTAATTAAGAAATATCTCCACTAATTCAGTAAAACTGGGAATGCTGGAGTGAAGAGGGGTAGAAAAGAGATGAAGAGAAGGAGGAGTTATAAAATATATAAGGTGAGGACTCGTGCCGGTTGTTGGGTCGAACACACCGGTACGAAAAAGCAAACAAATGCGAAAAACTTCAGAACGATCACTCTTCTTTTATTCTTAATATAAAGAGATGGTCGAGAATGGGCGGGGGATGGATGGATGGGGGGGGGGGGGATATTTCGTCTCTTTAAGGCTTAAACTCGACGCGTGCGGTGTCTCGTGACAGAACGCAATGAATCCAGAGTTTATTCGTCAACAACAATTCAACTTATCCAATCATCCACGGTACGGGGCGATCGTGACCAAGAGGGCGCACCTGCGGAATTTCGCGTTGGCCTTCCTGACTCTTTCCTAGAAGCACTTCAAATTCTCTCTCTCTCTCTCTCCTCTTTCAACTATATTTTATTGTCCTTATAACAATTTAACTAAAAGATATTGAGTTGAAGTTGTAAAATTTCAATGTTTTCCATCAGATGGGAAAAATTCTTTCAAGCGTTTTTATTACGACAATTTCATATCCCCCGAATATGTTAAATTGTTTAGAAGTTGTTTCTGGGATAAAAGAATATACCGCTACCGCTATGATACACATTAACCATCACCGAAATAATATCCAAAAAGATCTAATATCAAGGGACATTGGAGGCGAGTCACGCACATAAGAGTAGAATGACGCTGCTCTTCTGTTTGGTATTTGTACAAGAGCCAAAAGATGATCAGATATGATTTTGAAATGGTTGGTTAAAAGTTTGAATTGAACAAGGCGAGCATGCATGCAATATTATTAGAGAAGAGAATATTGAAGATTGGGAAGTTAGTAGGTAACAAGAGGAAAGAGGAGAAAAGAGGGGAGAGGGGCCTCCCTGGGGCGAAGACGATTGCCCCCCAGCGGGAAGCTAAACATTCAACGGGGTTAAAACAAAATGCACCGACACACACACCACGGAATCCAGTCGTTCCACCTTAATTGCGGCACATTAATTATAATGGTTGCAAGCATTCAGGATGTATTATCATTTCGATTTGTATGGCCAAGAGGAGTCAGGTATAACGATCGTTAATCTGTCGAATTCATTTTAATCCCCTACCCCTCCTCTTTCCGGCAATGAGAATAAATTAGTAATCCTCAGCTATGAATTATGGGCTAATAATGACTCGATGATCTATGACAGAGTTTAAATTGAGAAAATTGGAGCGGCCAATCAGTAAGAAATTCATTAAAGTGGAGTTTCACCACTAGATGGCCACTACTTCTCGCAATCGATAGACATGAAGAAGTAGGATAATAAACTCGTGGATAGTATACAGAGTCTCGATCATTTTATTTGTTGAATAAAGTGTAATTTGTGTTATCAGAGACACTTTATCTTGCGGAACACAGGAACTCGCACCTGGGGTTCGACACGCAGAGCGACCGCAGTGTTCACGCTTAACACCCTTTTCTCAAAACTCTATTATTCCCACTACGGTTCGTTTACTTCTGTAACCTTCAATCCTTCTCAATCACATATTTTCCTCTTTTTCTTTTTATGATGCCCCCCGGTTTGCTTCTTTGGTTTATTGAGGATGATAATGAAGAATAACAACTGAACAACAGAATCAGATGGCAGTGCAAAAAAAAAATGTATGCTCGGGAAAAGTGTTGGTGCTCTACCGTTTTCGAGCACACAGTGTTTTTGAAATAAAATCGAGGGCCCGGGGCTCACGCGATGCGTTGCGTTTCCCGGAACCCCCTCGAACGATCATTGAGTCGCGGAAAGGTATATATATAATACGAAACAGGGACCCAGTTGCCGACAAACGTCACGTCTCCTGGACTTTTGGAGTTTCGAAGGAGAAGAGAGTAGGGACCACCTCGGCCGCGGAGTCGTGTTTTTCTCTCCGCTAACACAAGATTTTTGATGGGTTTGAGGAATGCGAGGGAGGACGAAAGCTTCTAGGAAGACAAATTTCACTTTTTCGCACTGTTGAAGCAAAAAATGTTGGCTATCGTGGTCCCCCCCCCCAATCAGCTTAATTCAACTTTTCCATTACGTGACTGAGTGTTGCATTCGTATTATTTAGCTTTGAAGTGTAATTAATTCTTAACATTCCAATTAAGAATAGAGTTTTTCTCACTGGCTGGTTTAATTTCACCAGCGGCGCACGCGTGCTGACAATTCAATTTTCTTTAATTTCCAGCCATGACTATCGCAAATTATTGCGATATATGTGTGTGAAGTTTACACATATACATTTTTTTACAATATATTATACGTGTAGAGGCTACCGTTTGCCTATAGTCACCGATGCTACCTTGGGTATGTTCCTCTCTTTGCCATCAGTTATTTCTACGAAATGATTAACTACAGGCCACCATGCGTGTCATTCTTTTCACTCAGTGGTTCTCACTTTCTCTTCAATATAACTGCCAACATTCATCAATTGCCAAGTTGAATTTGTGGAGAAAATACATTGTATTTTACAAAATTTATGCATGAAAAAAAAAAAAACTCCCAAATGACGAATATTATCTTTAATTCGGATCTGGACCATTTATTCCTTTAGTTGAAATCATTTCGGTAAAATTTGCTTTGAAAAAAAAAAAAAAAAAATCCTAATATGGCGAAATTATTGTCTTCAACATCTCCAATCCCTCCACTTCTTCAAACGAAAATAATTATTCTGTCCTAAATTGAGATGAATGATTAATTTAAAAATTTCCCCAATCCTACAATTTCTTTTCTGTTAATTCGAGTATTTGCCTCATTGAATTTGCAGATATGTCGGTCACGATGCCAGAATGTTTAACGTCACGCGATAATTTCGCAAGTACTCTCAAAATAACACTGAAAAATCCAGTATCAACCCACCGTGAGGAGTAGTAGGGGGAGGGGGGGGGGGGAAGGATTACAGTTAGCATGGAAGTAGTATTATCAAAGAAAGTGAAATAATGGGTAAAAGGTATGGGGGTAAGGGTAAATATAAAATCTCTTGTGTACTAAAATCGTGTATATGGTACTGAGAATAAATTAAACTAATTGAGCAAATTAGCCGGCTGTTCACGCAACATGTATTCTCGTTGTATTATATCTTTCATCAGAGTTTTCAACGTACAATAATAAACATGAAAAGAGGTAGAGAGAGAGAGAGAGAGAGAGGGGGAAATAAATATTCGCATTCGTCACTTGATATGCATGACGAATTAAATATCTTGTTTTTTATATATAATTAATAAATAATTAATTAATGTATTTACGCACCTGGATACGTGCCTCGGTAAGACCAATTTTCATTGCAAGTTCCTCCCTGAAACAATAAAATATATGTTAATTCATTTGTTTAGCTTAGATAATAATTAATCGATTTATTATTCAATATTCAGAGAATTTTCTTTTTTTCGTTTGAGGATAATTATTACTACTCAAGGATATTATGTCCAATCTGCGTATATAATAAAGTGTTCAATCATCAGGTATTGAAGAGAAAAAAAAAATAAAACTCATTCACTTGATCTATAGACAGTGAATAAAAGTGGGAGGGCAGCCAATATGGAGGCTCGCATTTAAAGAAGCACGATTCAATTATACTCTTGGGGCCATTTGTGCACCAAACGTAATATTCCTTATTCACGCCCGAATGGATTCGGAAAAGCGGCGAGGGAATAAATGACAGGGGACCCCGTGGGTCCGTGGCAGAAATTGCGAGTTACAGGAGAGTTTTGCCGTCTTTTGCGCACTTTACGATGTTACAGGTTTTTTTTTTTTGTTTTTTTTAATCTACTTTTTTCCCCCCTTTTTCGCTTCCATTTTTCATGCTCCTCACTCGGACGGGTTTTAATTCAAATGTGAGGAAAGAGAGGAAATTAACGATAAAACACGAGATTACACATGGGAGATAATATTTACTGGTTGATCTCCTTTCGTGCTACGAAGGCTTTTAACAATTACTTACGTGATTGCAATTTGCTCATGTGCGCAATTATCTGGTGAACATTTCTATTTTATGAATGTTTGAGTGATCGAAGATTGTGATGTGGTGTCATTAGAATAACAGGGAAATTTTGTTCTAAATTGAAGGATAAAGCACGATTTGTTTTGTTTAAAATATTAATTGATTTTTCTTTCAATTTTCCATGAAATTTTCCTAACCTCAAAACGCCATTTTGAATTTAAACAATACTCATTTCTTTCTCTCTGCTTAAATAATCGCAATGAGTCATTGTGAACCATTTTGAGCTCGCGCTATGCTTAATAAGATCACGAATTTTCGTGGTTAGACGGCCACTCCTAATTATCCCTCCATTCACCGCAAAAAAAAAAAAAAAAGGCGTAAGCTACTGGTTTGTAACCTCGATTCTCGCACTTACTTGGGGCTCCTCTCATTTTTTTTTTTCTCTTGTGTGTGCGGCGCATGTCCTTCGTGTGTCGGAGAGAATTCCTTTCGAATCTTCCTCAGAAATTATTTTAATTTCCAAGTGCGCAAACACATGCACACAAGGTATAAATAAATTTCTTTTGAAGATGCGCAGAACCGATGGAAAAATGAAATAACCGAGGGGAGTCCGAGTGAAATGAGAAAAAATGCATTTCTGCCGGGGATTTTACTTTGGTATGTTTGATACAAGAGAGAGAGAGAGAGAGAGAGGGGAGGAGAAAGGGAATCGCGTGGCCAACATCATCACCACGATATATACCTGTGTGTTATATACAACTTGGAGGTTAGATGCGCTGGTAATTCGTGTAATTATAGGACAATTACATTATCTAATTAACCCGTGAGGTCAGGAGACGGGTACACTTGAACACGTTGAGGGGCCTACCGTGATTGTCTCCCTTGAGGCAATGGCGCAATCTTAATTATCATTGTTTGACACCGTCTCCAAGGCCACGGGAATTCAGACAGTTCCAGGAATAACGGAGTGTAACGAGATTTTACAAGACAATTTTCCTTGTGAGTTAATTCTTTTTGCACTTGTCCCCCAACAATTTATTAAATTCAACATAAATATTTTCTCATTCTTTTCGATTAAAAATTATTCTCTGAGATTGAAATTTTTTTTATCTAAGGATGTTTATAATTAACCCGCAAGTATTTAAAAAAAAATTGATTTTTTTTCAACTGATAAAGGAAGTTAGTTCCTTCATGTTGATAAAAAATTTAACCCACCAACCCAAGTTTATTATTGATAAATAAAATGGCCAAAATGCATCAAATTCATGCGTTAACATGGGATTATATGGGGTTGAATTCTTTGAATAACTCGATTATTTGCCTGGATCCACCAAAATTTTCTTTGGCCATTGGATTTGGTATATTATTCCGCATGAACGTCTATTTTTTTTTCTATTTTTAGAGTCTTTTAGTAGGTAAATTATCAATTTGACAATAAATCCCATAAGAGCCCGTGTATAAAGAAAAATTTGTTTATTTTGTTTTGTCAAAGGTATTGCGACTAATTTTTTTAAATCATCAGAAATGTCATTCATCAGCAAAAAAAAAAAATGGGAATTCTTCTTGACCATGAAAAAATTTGATTTTCGTAAACATTATAAACATCCTTAATTGTCTTCTGGTGTCAGACACGCTTATACGATATGTTGAAGAAGATGATGTGCGGGGCTCTTACAGCACAAATAACCATCCACGAAATGGATGCCAGTAGCTGAATATCAAAGTGTAGTAAATCCGTGGCGTAATGTGGGCTTAATACGCGTATGCCTGGTAGAGAGTCAATTACGGATTGGCTACGCTACCGCCAATCGGACGAGGGATGGACCGAGATGCAGGAACACGAGACCACTCTCATTCCCCCGCGTTACCTCTCTACCACTTTCACAACTGTATGTATTTAATATTGCTCATCTGTCTCTCTCTCTGTCTCCAATCATCCGGTGATCCTCTTTAGAACACTTTGTTCCCTAATACTAATCTCATCAAATCAGATTTCCTTCGATTAATTATAATTTTCTAATTATTTATAATTTTTAAAAATAAAAATAAAAAATTAAATATTTCAATTCTTCAATAAACTCGACGAAATCAATCATTTTAGCAATAAAAATAATTTTGACGATACTCAAATAATCATCAATAACACATGAAACATTAGTGAATTTATACGGCGTGTTAATAGACCTGACGAATAAAAACGAGAAACCCCCAAGCCCTTTGTTTGAACGTAATTTCATTTTACGACCGGAAAGGTTTAACCAACTTCCCGAGAAACGACTTGGTTATATATATATAGTTTAGTATATCCCTTCAGTCCAGAGTTGAAGCATAAAGAAAAAAAAAAACAAAATTTTTAACAGAAAAAAGGAGAAAAAGTGTAGAGTCGTGGCGGCACAGCGAGTGAGGAGGTGGAGCGGTGAAACTTAATAACGATGATTGTTTTCGCGATCCCAAGCAGGCCCAGCACGTTGGGCCTTTGTGTGTGCCCCTCTCTTGTACACCCTCCCCCCCCACCCCTCGACCTTTAATTAATCGACACTCGATGCCGAGTCATTCGCTCATCCTCATGTAAAATAAAAATGATAAAAATGGTTGAAAATAAGGCGTATATTCACCCAATAATTCACAAATTAACAATAATATTTAATTCTGATTAGTTGATAATAATTCAACCGGGTGAATTAATTATTTATTATCTGAAAATTGACATGACTAAAGTGGCATTTATTATGTGTACTGGTAACTCCAGCCCATTCAGTTATGGTTAGTACTACCACGGAGCACATATACTCTCTTATCTAAATTAGATCTTGAAGGCCTGCACAGTAGTGTTTGGGATAATAATCGATACAAAACCCAAGCATCGTTCACTCACCGAGTGGTTTAATACCCCATCTCTGATCATCAGTTTTGCCAACTAATTTTCGTTAACAATATTTAATATTTAATGATTCCTGGACCGCCCGTTGTTCATCCATAATTAATGTTTTGAAAAAAAAAAAAAAAAAAAAAAAAACAAGAATCAATGAATACATGTGTTATGCGATTGTCCGATACTTAAACTATCAATGAAACATGTTGAAACGATGAAAAATCATCAGTTGGACACACTTCAATGTTGCCAGCATGTGTGCAGAATTTAATACGCCCAGGCTCGTTGAATATGCATTAACCGTTTTAATGTTTTTTTTTTTTTTTTCTTCATTTTTCAAGCTGAATGAGGACTAGCCAATAAACTCGAACGCCCATAAAATCCAATTAGCGTTGGACTAAAACAGCCTGCGGTCATTGGATATAGTTGAAACCAACAGAGAACTATATGATGATTAACTTGTATACTATATTAGTGGTGTATTTAAATTTATGAGAAAATTTTTCAGTAATAATGTAATTTTATTAATAATAGAATTACAAAAATTAATGGAAAATTGTTGTGTTACCTCATGACAATTGGGTTCTCACAGGGATCCCATTTGATTATCATCTCTAACATGATGTTTTCATTCGTTGCTATTTTATTGTACATAAGTGTACATAATTGTTTTATTTTTCTACAATAACTGGGAAAAAAAAAGGGGGATAATTGTATCGTTCATCATTTAATATGCCCCCCCCCCCTCTGTACTGATACAGTTATCCGTTAATTGTTGAGTCCATGAAAAGTAGTATTAACTATGCACATGTTAAACGTATTGAGAAGAGAGAACCAGAGCTATTACCAGCGATTACCACTGGGCTATTAGTTACCAACTGGGTGTTCTTTAAAGTGGGGTTCAAAGTTAATTTCAATGTAGGATAATGGGAGAAGACGCCGAGGCTGATGCATATATCCGTTGGTGGAAAAAATTATGAATAAAATAGAGGGGGAGGGGGGAATTATTGAGGGGATCAAATAATGAAATAAAGTGTGAGGATATGTGGATGCCCTGGTATACTTGATTGGTAGTGGTGCAACGCATCAACGAGTGCGAGAATAAAATTTGCATAACGATCAAGGCGTGAGAGATGACCAAGGCCGAGGGAAAATACATCAATGATTTGTTGTGTCTTTACGAGTATAACCTGGGGGAAGTGACTGATGATTGATGAATTATGGATCTAGTTCTGTGGATAACTTTTTTTTTCTTTTGAAGAAATAAACGTTAATTGTTTTCTATGCAATTCATCTCTGTGATTAATTGATATATCAACTTGTAATTATTATGGTTTTAATTAATGCTAGTGTTTTTGTTTGTAAATAAAGAATATTCAAAAATTTTTTTTAAACCTATTTTACCCCAGCAGAGATAAAAATGTGAAAAATTAATTTTAAATAATAATGAATCGATAAATTAAACTAACCTGGTAAAAACATCAGGATAATGTGTCCTTGAAAATGCCTTTTCAAGCTCCTCAAGTTGAAAACTAGTGAAGGTCGTTCTGTACCTCCTCTGTTTTCTTTTGGGTGCAAAGTCGTCGACCTCAGCATCACTTTCTGGGCTAGTGGGTGCAGCACGTGGATGAATTCCCTCATCCTCATTTCTACTTTCCTCAGTTGCTGATATACCCATTTGTCCCTGATTAGTGTGTTGTTGATGTTGTACTTGCAATTGTGATTGTTGACTGACCCCCAAACTACCTGTACTGCTTGCTGGGCTCGTCTGTGAGACGGCCTCGCTACTACCTCGCCCTGGATTCTCTGCAATTAAAACATAAACATTAATTATACTTACAAAATTCTAATTACAAAAGAAAAATAAAATAACTCCATTCACTTGATTAATTTAATATTATACAAAAATAACTTTAACAATTCAAAAATTGTATCAATTATTTTTAATCACTTATCAAATACCTCTTAATGACACATTTACAATTTTAAATTTCTCAATTATTTTCTAAAATACCCAAAACCAATCGAGTGTTGATGTAATCCTCAAATTAACCGACTCACCCAAACGCTGCGATATCAATGAAGAAATTGAGCGTTGAAAGGCTCATTTCAATTAAAAAAAAAAAAAGTCACCACAATTTCTTAAGCAGGAAAAAGTGGTTTTATATCCTCAGTCTAACCCCCCCCCTTATCACCCCACCATTTGCGGACTTTCCGTATATTTTGGTTTCCTCTGGAAAGTACATTATTGCATAAGGAAATATAAAAATCATCATAACCATCATATACTAATTGCTCAACACTATCAACAATCAACGATTTGTTGTACAGCATTAATTTACATAATTATTTCATAATTGAGTTTCTACGATGTAATGATCAGTGCCATCATCAACAATGGATAATTGAAAAAATAATCATTAATTCAATGGGGGGGGGGGAGGGAAAATGTCATTGATATTGACAATAAATTAGATAAATAGGAAAAAAAAAAAATTATGAGAAATACGTGAATGAGTGATGACTATCGTCGGCTAATGTGGTAGCTGTTATACGTCCGTTGGCGTTCCTTTCACTGACCTTGCCTTTTGTATTAATGATACGACTAGAATGGAAATCGACACCTCGTTTCACTCCTCCCCCCATCTACCTCAACCCCTCACCACTGTCTCTCTCTCTCTCTCTTTTGCTAGTGACTAAAAATTTTGGACAGCAGGACAAAAAATAAAAACCAACCAACTGTATTTTATCAATCTGATCAATCAAAAGATCAGACTGGGGAGGGGATCACGCGGAGACTAGGCAAATAATAATCGTCACAGGCACGCGATCAAACGATTCACAAATTACCAAATCGATTTATATATTAAAAAAAAAAAACCCCCCACGAGAGTCTAGTATAATTATAACTTCATTTTTTACATTAAATCCAACACCAAAAATTCTCTAATTAAACAAAAATTATTTATTATCAATTTATTCCCTGAATTATGTAAAAAGAGTAGAAAATAAAAATTGATCAGTGATTTATGTTCTCAGATTACTCATAAAATTAATTATTCAACTCATTGCGGTCACCTGGTATTACTTAAACACGCTCATTACATATTATTATGCACCATGTTTTGATATTAGAGTGGCATCTCGAGTTAAATGCACCTTTGGGGTCCTACAGCCCATGTAGGACATTTTAAACTCCAAGGGCATCATTTTAATTCCATCATACTTGCAAATTTCAACCACCGACTAATAGACGTTTTTGTTGGAACTCTCGTAGAATGTTTTTTTTTTTTAAATCTAAATAACCATCCCATCAATTGAGAATTATCGGTGATTTTCTCAATATTTTTTTGTACATTTTAAACTCACACTTTAAATCAAAAACACTATTTATAGGTAATGATTTTATTTTTATTTTTTATTAATAATTTAATTGATTAATTTGTTATTGAAAAATAGGAGAGCATTGAGTAATCATCAAGTTTCTACTGCTCTAATTTTCCACAGGGGGGAGGTGAGTGGGGGGGATTGAGTGAAAGCGCAACTTCAATATAAATCTCCTCGTGATCCCAAGTGTGCATTATATACGCGTAATTATAAATTACACTGTCAACGACGTATGTGTTGCGTTCAATTAGAAAGCCAATGGTTCAGATTTCACTGATGCATGGGGACACGATAGCTCTCAGGAGAAGCTGGGTTATAGAGTTAATCAATTATGAAACTTATATACATGTTTAATTGTTCATGTGTGATAAAGGATTTTTTTTTTTTTTAATCATTTGATATTAATTATCAGAGTGATACTTCTTATTTCAATGACTTATATTATGATAATTATCAACTCGAAGAAATATTTATGTAATCAAATCTAATTGATTCACTGGAAATTAATATCAATACCTGATTTGAATGGAAAAAATTTATGAATATCATTTGATTTTTTTTTAAATTTAAACTCTTGCGGATGGAAAAATTATTTTGTCAAATAGAGAATTTATTTATTAAGATAATTTTGAAAAATTGATGATTCTCAATGTTTTTATTAAAAATAATTATTCAAAAATGTGAAAAACTTTTTTTTAGGGGTAAAATGGGTCGGAGTTTTGCAAAATATCCAAGCGCCAGGCCGTCAATTAGGGCAAGTTGGTTATGGTTGTACATTGCAGATTTCGTCCTTGCCATAATTCCAGGAACAACTAGCGATTGCACGCGAGGTTTCCCGTCGTTTCAGATTTTTTCCTCTACCACAAACCCATATATATGTATTTAGCTTTATTTTTATTTTTTTTACCTCTCCCCATTCATCACCCCCTTCCACCTCTTGTCCTCTTTTTATTATTTCTCCTCGTAGGAGTGATCGCAGAGTACAATTACAATTATCCATCCAGAGGGTAATTACACACAATGTCACATCTAATTACTAAATTGAATTGCGAGCGCACAGACTTTGTAATGCAAACGGATATAATCTTACATGTACAAGTTTATATCGAGTTATTTGCTGACTAAGGTTAATAAAATACTCGACTAATTTACAATTATTCATAGAGTTGCACAAAAAAAAGAAAAAAATGTCGAGTTGTTTCATAAATATCGATATGAAATACAATTAGAAAATTTACATTAGTAATTAAATAAACATGTAAATTGGAATAATAAAACACGTGTATAGACATACCCCATCTGATCATCTGCCCTCTCACGTCAGCTTGATTAATGACTCGTAATTACATCATTTTTTTTTTTTTTTTTTCCTCACCACTACCTATAGATAATTGTTGATAATTGATGGTGATCATTGTGACTCTTAATCGCATTAGCGTGTCCAGTATGGAGGCATCATATTGCGCAACAGCACGAATGAAAGACAAACCGACACCCGTATGACAAATACAGAGTTGAAGATATGAGAGTGCTACCGGAAACGCACATTTCAAGCTCAAACAAAGTTATCCACCTGTTATGAGATACTTGAAAATTACTTTTTTAAAAAAAATTACAAGTAAAGATAATTAACAGAAACAAACAACTTCTTTGAAATATCTCAACCACCCGAAACCCCCATCAATTTTTAATAACAAAAGAGGAGAATAAAACGTCAAACGGATGACGATTAACTACAGGCATAATTCAACCAGAGTTAAGTCAGCCAACCAGTGAGTCCTCTTCCATTGTTTTAGAATTTCCAACGGAATTGTAATTAAGGAGATTGTGAAGATTGTGAGGGGAAGAAAGGCAGTGGGAGCCAGTGGTCTCCCTTGGAGGGCACCTACTCCTTCACAGAGAGAAGTAAAAAAAAAAAAAATATCACAATGTATTCATAACAACACACGTAAATCATATATTTACAATTCACATGTGTGTGAGGCCGCGGGCACCCGTAGACCATGCCGCAATTATTATTCAATTTCCGTAACTACACTTATCTTAACTCGATGTCACAATGTGTCGGTGATGTAGGGTCTGGGTAATAGTAAAAAGAAAGAGAGAGAGATGCCATTTGTATACATAGCGTAAAGGTACAAGTAGAGGGCAATTGCGCGCACCACGGCACACAATTAAAGCCCATTAGCGGGATCCTGGCGTGACTGGGTACGTTGGCAGGTAATTTTCGACGGACCACCCCCCCCCTCCCCCCTCTGAGTAACCGACACCCTTGACATTCTTACACCCCAGTGAACGTTTCAACTCTTTTACCACATTTTATTTTATTTTTTTCCCTATCCTAGAATTTCTCATGCTTTTCTAGAATTTTAATAGTAGGATGATAGAAGTTGGCCTAGGCGGTCCTCAGCGATTTGAATTGAAAAAACAAATAATAAAGAAATTTCTGGTCGATGTACCCAACGTTTCGTCCTCCAAGGAGGACCTCATCAGGGGTTTCTTTATTAAACTCCAAATTACTAAATCATACAATGAAAAATTAATTTAAACAATTTTTCAAAAAACAGAAACATATTTGTTAAAAATTATGAAAAAATTAATGCTGATACATACTAAAATTAATCTGGAGAACATCGTACAATACCAACACAAGTCAAGATGTAGGTTATGTGCGTTGAGCACATGTGTCTAGATAACTTTTCAAATAGATGAGCGATTCTATCTATGACTCAGTACAATGGACAAATACTCAGAAGTCAGAGACATCTAGCTTTTCTAGAATATTATTTTTCTTTTCTCTCACTTTCTTGTGCCATTTTATTCCATTAAAATCAAGAGAGCGGGAGAGAGACGTCAACATTTGGCCCTTTGTGTTCATATATCGGATTATACACAATGTAACCTGTCCTCGCCTATATCGCTTAAACGCTATCTCTATCTCTCTCCACCAGATTCGACTCTTGTTGTGGATTATATACATTTAATACTGAGAATGATTTAATCGAGATTGTGAGGTTTAAAAACAAAACGACCAAGTGGCGTAATATAAACATAAACAAGGATTTTGATATGAGAATAATTTTGTCTTTAGGTGTGGATATAAATCTGGTATTTGTGATGAGATTTTAGTCCTCTTGAGATTACCAGAATGTACTCTACACATGCAAACTTTACGAAGAGTTTAATTACAGTTTAATCGAATGTTATTTACAAGTTATTTATTTCCCCCAATTTCCAATAAATTACTATTCATTTAATTCTGTACGTTATATTAAATTATATTTTCAATTTATGTACAATTTTAAAATTTATCATCTACACAATTTGATTCCGTAATTTGTATTGAGCCTCTATTAAAAATAAAATTAAAATGTCAATTATCATTTAAATTCAACTCACAACAATATATCATATCATGAGTTTTTCATATTTCATAACTAAATCGGTTGGTACTGGAGCGGGTTGGGTATCATTCCGTAAATATTCAACTTTCTTTGGACCCCTCACCTCCTGTATGTCCAACCAAACCGATACTAAATTCCATCGTGTCCACCGAGATATTTCGCCGAGTTCTTTTTACTTCCAAACGTATTTTGGCTTCTTGGAAGTATGGAGGGATTAACCCGTCAAACATTTCGAGTGGACCAATTACTTTTAGCTACTGATGTCTGTTTATTTTTATTTTATTTTTTTTTGTTATTTGCAGAAAAATAATGGGGGAAGGGGAATAGTTGGGTAGAGGGGGAAAAGTGTGTTATTGGATGAGAAGTAAATTAAATGAAGTAATAAATTGTAAATGTGGCGCCTTGCGTGATTTTCTGATGGTCATCTCTGGAGTTTGTAAATTTGTGAGGAGAATAATTAACGCTCGTCACTTTCTCTGATTCTCTGAATCATTGAACCTGGGTGGTTTGGAGGAAGAGAGGGAGGAATAAATGGTTTTAAAAAAAAAATATTGAGAATAATTTTATCGTGGGGATAATGAAGGTTTGGGCCAGATGTGACTCCTCCCGCTTCCAGGTTACCTTTTACATTTTTTTTTTTTTTATACACTTTTGTATTTTTGTTTCTCCCTCATTCGCATCAGTTTGACGGAATTCTTGCCGCTCTCTCTCTCTGTCGTCCCTCTAACATCGGTGACGATGCCCACAGAGAGGTAACATCCACTGTAAAATACAATCCAGCCGGGGAAGCGTGCTATCCAAGTCGTTCTTGGAACGCGTCGCGCGGTCTCCCTTCTCGAAATGGCTCGGCAATCCATCCACTGCTCACATTCCCATGTCTAATCCATTTAACATAAACTCGCGATCAAATTCTCTTTGGGATGAAGAGAGAGAGAGAGAGGATGCGGCCTCTCGCCAATTCCAGACAATTCCGTGTAAAGGGCGATAGTTACTTCGTGGTGGGTCAGTTATATAATAATAATAAAAAAATTTGGAATGTGAATGAATTTTTATTTTCCAATTCTGAAGAATTTAGAAGGGAAAAAAAATAGTAAAAATTATTTATCAATCTATTTATGATAATTAAAATTTTTTTAAAACAAGTAATCACAACAATTGATACAGCAAAACATTGCATTGTTGATTGCTTCGGCATCCTTTTATAGCCAACCACAGGTGTTTCATCTGTCCAGAGCATGTACCCCTTATATCCTAACATGGTCGTTGTTGTAAGGAATTCCAATGTACATCAACAAGACTATATAGTTTTCGACCAACAGTGCCATATCAAGTCACCTAACACAGTGTTTCACGTTATCGTATCTCATGAATTAAACAACTCCAGCACACACACACACCGTATACCCCTCACTTTAAGTCCTCACTTAGTGGTATAAAGTTGGCATCACATAAGTGGAAGTTCTTGCTGGACACTGTACCGGATCATGCCCCGTGTGTTCAACGTTTTAATTCAGTGATGGTATATCCCCATCTTTCTCAGTGGTTTTTCACAATAGCTAATGTGTGGGAATAAACAGATATGGGTTTATCTGAAGATAATTACCTTTCACCTGCTTTCCCCATAATTATTATTTTTATTATTTTTCAATAATCTCCAACAATTATTGAGTTCAAGTTCAATAGTTTTTTTATTTCCAATATTTTCTAATCATCAGACTGTGTCAACACTCATTACCATGAGACTGTACGATTAATTAATTTATGAGATTAGAGAAACAAGTTTTTACTCGTAGAATAATTCTCAAGTTGTGTGAATTTTTTTTTTTTTTTTTTTGTTTCATTAAACATCAGATGTATACATATATCTGGACATCAACTCACGAGTTATTTCCCATCTTCCTGTGGGTACTCACAGCTAAGGTTCACTGTCTCAAACCTGCGATACAAGTCAGGTTTTTTATTGTCATCATGCTGTGTACATCAGAGACGTGTATACCTCAGAGTAGCAAAACGACTGGATGATGAAGACGTTCCAGTGCTCTCAACAAGGATACAAGCAACGATAAAATTATCTATCAATGTTTTATCATACCACAGACTCATGTACTAACGGTCTTCCAACAAAAATATTCTCAGTGAATTTCTCAGGGGAATCATTTGTGGAGTTTTTATGGGAAAAAAAAAAAAAAAAAACTTGTATCTCACTTGTAATAATAAAAATTGTTGAGACCTTTCTGTTATTCTTAATTCACTTTTAATGATTATGGTGATGCACAACAAAATCTGATAAGCAAATTACCACGAATACTCGTGTATATATTTTAGTTGATAAATATTGTGCGTGAGGTGAGGCAATTATATGAATGACAGTGAAAACATATCTTGTTATTATCCATTAGAAAGAAAAAAAAATAATAAATTATGTTTTATGATGAATATTGATTGGAAAAAAAAAAGTATTCGACAAAATGTGTTTATTTCATTAGTTGATTATTTTCGTAATGACTCGTAATAAAATAATTTACAATGTCAGAATGAAGGTGACATTGGTCAATAAACATTTAAATTCAACAATCTAGATAAGAGATATATAATATAAACTGAATAAAATGCCCAAGATGTATATACGATGATCCACGTGAAGAAAGAAGATAGGTTTCGTAGCCGATGGGGCAGGGGATTGTCATTAACTGGGAGCTCACTCGAGATAACCACTACCTGCCACTGCGGAGCTAATTTTCCTCGCTCTAATACTCCCTGCATCGTTGAGTGCGTTTAAAAATAAAAGTTTTTTTTAAAAAAATAGCCTCAAAAGGGAGAAACGCATTTCAAGAGAGAAAAATCCATGAGGAATTCAAAAATACATCAACCAAGGGCTATTTATTCCCTGAAACGATATCATATCATTCTTCGTAATGGATTTATCCCCGTATAAAATCATTTCAACTTAATTTCAAACCCATAAATTGTACCACAAAGTCATCTCTCTTGAGTTGAGAGAAAAAAAAAAACATTCCAGGATATAAAAAAGATAATTAAGTACAATTTTATTTATTTTTTGTTCTAACCGATTAAAATTATAATTTCGTAATGTAGAAAATGTTTTCTGATGAATAACAATTGGTCATGGATTGTGAAAATTTTTTAAATCCTCATTTCTTGTATCAACAGAGGAACGTTCTAATTTAAAAGATATCCAATAGTCTCTTGTATTACAACAAGCCCAATGTAAAATCAAGCATGACCCCTTTCACAGTTGCCGAAAAAAAAAAACGAAAAAAAGAAAAAATTGATTGTTCACGGTTGGAATATTCCACTCGATAGATCCTTAAGAATATTGTATAAATGAACACTGTGTGTTCAAATCAATTGGTCAAGGTGCTACACACAGTATAATTAGTGGATGATACAGAGAATTAGAGACAAAATTCCAGAATAAAAAGCTGATGATAAAGTCATATTCCCCCCAGTGAAATAATCACAATTTAAAATTTTTTTCTTTCAATAATTAATGTCTCTTCTCCATTTTAATTAACTTTATTACAAATATAAAGAGCAAAGAGCTTTTGGGGGGGGGGGGGGGGGGAAAGAGTATTTGATAAAATTTAATCAAACATGAGATAGTATACATGTAAAAACAGGGCGCAAATACTGCGGTGCCAAGACTATACGAAGGCCATTACGCTAATGGGACGACTGGCCAGAGATGTTGGTCTCTATCAGAGAATCCCCAGGTGTGTGTGGAAAAGACTGAGGTAGAGAACCGAGACTCTGTAAGTGTTTGAAGGGGAGAGGGGAGGGGGATGGAGCTGACGCACCAGGCTAAAAAGAAATGCAGCAGTACAACTCTATAGTAGTCTGATAGAGACAGAGAGACACAGGAGAGCTATAAAGAGAGAAAAAAAAAAAAAAAAGGAAGAATCCTTGAGAAGGCGCATTACTCATAATCTCACGGCGAAAGGATTTTGTCGCCGCGATTTCTTTTGATGCTGGAGGAGTTGTAAAAACAAGTATGCTCTCACCTTATCGTTCATACATTTGCAATTGTAATTCGTCATTGGGCACAAACTGCTTGATTCTGTATTTATCCTTTTTTTTTTTTTTTTTTATTATATCAACTCTTGAGTTATTTTTTTCCCCTCTCTTCACCGTCAATTTTATCGCTTCATTTTACACAGTTAATGTGATTCTTAATCACAACGTTAATAATCACGGTAATGTCGTTTGCAACAAATGAACGGAAATGACTAATAAATAATCCCAAGAACTTTGCCTCCTTCCCTCTCGATTTCGTAATGAAAAGAGAAAAAATATCAACACTCGAGAGTGCAATTTTCTTGAGTAATTTTTTTTTTTTTTTTTTTCTTATTTATTTACTCGACTAGGACGATTTGTATACAATGTTAAAGTCATTTGATTCACAACTATGGAGTTACACAATTTATTATTTTTAATGAATATTTTATCAGTCCGTGAGCCATTGAAAATTACTTATCATCGATTGCTTCGTTCCAAGTAATTGGCACTCGCCACATTAATTATACCTCTCATTTCAAAAGTGATATCTAATTAAGATTTCTTATCTTTGTCAATGAGTATAACCGCGTATTTTTTTCCCACGTTATCATTTAATTCTGTACGAATAATTGAAACATCAGAATATAATTCTGCATTTGTTGGTGAATTTAATTGATTTATTCACTTTATTTCAATTTGACAATTTAATAAAAATTTACGATAGTGAAAAAAAGTTTTTATAAAATCCAATTAATATCAGCCAACGCCTACCTATCAAAGAATTCTGAATAAATTGGAGTAGAATGAGACACCGGAAGGAGTATCACAACGAGTCTGATATCATTAATATTATGAATCTTAATTACAAGTTCCAGATGATTAATTTCAAAATATTTCATCTCGAATGAGCTCTTATCACTA
This sequence comes from Coelinius sp. EB29, assembly GCA_035578325.1. Classification (NCBI taxonomy): domain Eukaryota; kingdom Metazoa; phylum Arthropoda; class Insecta; order Hymenoptera; family Braconidae; genus Coelinius; species Coelinius sp. EB29. The sequence goes on along the minus strand of JAOZGT010000009.1, from coordinate 4,501,657 downwards.
TTTTTCCCAATCAATCTATAATCATTAATTGGCACAGAGATATGATAAATATTCACTGACCCATTTTCTCCAGTTAATCATTAAAAAATTAAAAAATAAAAACTGCCAATTGCAATAATAATAATAATAATAAATCTCACCTTGCGTAATGGTCGACAGGATTACATATAGCTGGCGCTAAAACGCGCGCCGTCGGCTCAAGTATGACGATTAAAATCAAAGGAAGACGATATTGTATCTCAAAAAAATTAATCAAAAGTTCGTGGTAATTGAAACACTTGATTCAATATTTAATGTCTCCAGTGCGATAATTGTGTCATAAACTTTAAAAACTTTTGTTTTTTTTTTTTTTCACGTCACCACATGTACATAAAATACAACACATAACCGAGTTAATGAGGATTTAAATATTAAATAATAAATAATGTTTCTCCTCGGGTCCATTTATTGATGATAATAAAACTTTTTACGTTATTAATTAACTGTTATCTCTCATAAATCAATCAACCGATATCACTGTCCCGTTGTCACGTGACACTTGAGTGTAACGAGAGTATCACAAGTGAGACCAAAAAATGATGAATGACGATGGAGGGATAGAGAGAGAGAGAGAGAGAGAGACTGAAATAAAAACGAGAAAAATCACAGAATAATGGACGCACCCGATGAAACTTTATACGTTTATTTAACGACTATGCGCGTGTTGTAAGAGAGCTGTTCGCCGCGGCTGCGTCGAACGGTGTGCCATGAAACGGTGGATGGAACCCACGGCAGTCTACCCCCCACCACTCATTTATTTACCTCTCTTGTGTTTAATCCCCCTTTCACTGTGTTGGTTACAAGGCACACACCACGGTTTTTCAAATAAAATACAAAGCAAGCGGTGGTTGTATACAGCACGAGAGACCGCCCATCGGGCCATCAACGATGGCCAATCGTGGCTGTGTTACACTGAAGCACATACCCACCTACTTTAATATTGAGGGTGTGTAACACATGTGTGTGGATAAAATAATGGTATCAGTGGAGGGTTAAATTTAGTGGATCAAATACACTTTGACTCGTGATTTAGTTGTCAAGAAATATTCATTAGTGTCTTGGTACATCTAATCATAAGAGGGGAATTTATTTTTTATCGATAAACATTCCTCGATGACTTTTTTTTTTTTTTGAGGATAAACAATTTGATACGTGCCCTCGAGTCAATGAGGGAGTTCGATGGCTGATGAGAGGAAATAATTGCGTCACGACAGTGTCATTAGTCCTCAACCACGCCTCCTCCTCCCCCCCCCCCCCCTGTTGGCAGAAGCTACTCGATTTACGCCGAATCATCGTTGATCACAATGTACACATATCCCATTTGATATACGTGCCCTCATCGGTTCTTTTGATATCCAACCGGTAGAGAAAAACAACCGATATCCATCCGATAAATCGGTAGTCCCAATATTTGAGTATATCACGCATCGAATTGAGAATTTTTTTTTTTTTTTTTTATCTTTTGTGAATTAAAAATGAACATTGTTGGGTTGATTGAAATGGAGGAGAAATAAATAATGATAATACAGACAATTTGAGTTTGTACATAATTTAGTTGATCAATCAATTCGTAAATTAGTTATCTGTACGTTATAAATTATTATTATTAATATTTGATAAATAATTTTGATTCTTATGATTGAAAATATTACGTTTGATGCATCAAAACATTTAATCTTGTTAAATCAATATTTATACTGGGACAAAATAAGTCATCTAATGTCAAAAAAATAATCAAATACAACACAATTAATTGATCAATAAATTTATAAATTATTTTACCTCTATCGTTAAAAACTGAGCGCCAAAATCACTATAAAACTCCAGTAAATTTTCTTATTTTTCCTCTTAATTCTTCTTACCACTTTTACGAGCCCTAATAGAGACAGAGTACATCTCTGACTGTCTGTTTAGAAGGCATCCATTAAGAGAGTGGGCCTTGTTGTTTTGTTACATTGCCGGCGGTAAATTAGACAAGGCTCGTTTCCGCTTTTGCTAAGTGCCACACAGAACTCCCTCCCTTCTCATTCCTATTGACCCAGCAGGTAATTTCCCCTTCTCCCCCCCCCCACATGTCCAATTGGGACCCAAGAAACTTACAACTTCCGGTCTGTTTAGTACATCGGAGAGAATACCCGGAAACTATTCTCGTCACAATTTAACCAATCGCTGTTGGACTGAATTCACAATTTCAATTGTTTGTATTACCATCTCTCTCTCTCTCTCTCTCTCTCTCTTTCTCTCTCTTGCAAATTCTCTTCACAAATGTAAATGTAAAAGTGTGTGATGTCTGAAAAGTGTAGGCTCAATCTTACCCTGCGGTTTCCACCGTCCCAGTCTCTGATGTATTATATACCCATGTATATCGTTTTAACAGCTTTTTTTTTTTTCATTTATTTTCTTTTTTATCGAGCATGTGCTCTCGACCCATTGGCCATTGTTGGTTTAGCGATATTATCGATAATTTGACAATCGTCCGTGGCTTTGTGAGACGAGTGAGCGCCATTTATGGCGCCATTATAACCGTATATTTCTCTTCTTTACTCACCCCCCCCCCCCCTTGCTCTCCTGTTTTTGTACCATTATCCCTCTGTCCCTATTCTCTTTATCGTCACTAATGTCTTTGATACAAAATATTCAATGTTTTTTGCTTCCGGAAGGAAATATGATTTTTAAAAATTTCAATTTGCAATATTTTTTTTGGCAAGTGATAAAAAATTTTGTGAAACGTGAAAATTCCATTTTTTTTACGAATTTTTTCACTTTCTCTATTAATATTTGAAATGTAAAACGTAGAAAATACAAAGGGATATAAAATATATAAATCAGTCAATTTATAATTTATCATTTTCTCTTTCTCAATGAGTAACTAATACAAAAAAATTGTTAATAGTTGATAGAATAGAAAAAAAAAATATTTGATAGTCTTTTAACCGGCCGTGTAAAAATAAATTCTTCCAAAAAACTTCTTAAGAATATTTCAGCGGAATATTTTAAAAAACTTCCAAAAATGAGACAATTGAGAATTCCAAAAAAAATTCAAAAAAATTCCAGAAAAAATCTTTTAGCCCATAATTGCTTGGGATTGAGGGGAGGGTTTTTTATTATAATAAAAACAAATTTTTTAACAATTTGTATTGTCTGCTATGTGAACAACTTTGGTTCTGAGGGTGAGGAAACTTTGACCTTGGCTATAGACATTCCGGGGCACCCCAGAAGACTATCCCAGCCATCGAGAATGCGATTAAAAAAATCATTGACTAATTAGAATTGTTGATTTAGCGATTTCTATTGTCTGCTAGCTTGACAACTCTGGTTCTGAGGGTGAGGAAACTTTGACCTTGGGTTTAGACATTCCGGGGCACCCCAGAAGACTATCTCAGTCATCGAGAATGATTAAAAAAATCATTGACTAATTAAAATTGTTTATTTAGCAATTTCTATTGCCCAGGACTGTCTATACCAAATTTCAAGATTTCGTCGCCCTCAGAACCAAAGTTGTTCACATAGCAGACAATACAAATTGTTAAAAAATTTGTCTTTATTATAATAAAAAAACCTTCCCTCAATCCCAAGCAATTATGGGCCAAAATAATTTTTCTGGAATTTTCTTGGAATTCTCAATTGTCTCATTTTTGGAAGTTTTTTAGAATATTCCGCTGGAATATTCTCAAGAAGTTTTTTGGAAGAATTCATTTTTACACGGGCGAGTTAAATTGACGATTGCAGTTGAAGTAAAACTCGAAAGACAAAATTGGTTGCATATCTATCTATAGTCAGGGCAATTGAATTCTCCTTTTCGTCACTATATGGTCTGGCGCCATTTATCTTAGTCCCCCGTGTTAGGATCGTCAAAGCCGGCGCACAAGAGTCAACATCTAACTTTTAGTTATAACCATTAATGGGAGCAACTTATTGGGCAAGCAGGGTAATTAGATTGGCACTGCGACCGGACAAAAATTACCGATTTTTCATTTGTACAAAAATCAAAATTTCTGCAGAAATATTTTCTTCGGAAAATCGATTTTCATGATTAAAAATATACCGATCAGATCGGTAAATAATTTACGTTGAGTCAAGTGTTTCCTCCCTCTCCACATCTAGATATCTCACTATTTCCTTTTTCAACGTATTACGAAAAAAAAAAAGTTGTTGGTTCAGTGAAAATGTCACTCCAGAGTTGGTAAACATCAAAGAAATTTCACTACAAATATTTATTACGTGACTTAGAGATTCACTGACGTCACGGTGGGTGGTCAGAATTAGTTTTCAGAGATTGAATTATTTTTTACCTCTGGGTTAGAAATATTACACTGTAATTAAGTTAATTTAGAGGTGAGTAACCTGGTGTGTATTCTTATAAGAAAATCGGAGGAGAGAAATTTTGAAAAATCGTGGGGTCAATTGAACCGAAAAATTTCAAGATTTTTTGAAATTAATTTTTATGATAAATTGACGATAATTTCAACTTAATTTCCTGTTCATATGTCGATTCAAGTGCGTGAAACTCGTTGATAAATATTTTATCATGATTATTTCTTATTGGTTTGTATGTGGTAATCAAAGGGCACTCTTTCTACACTAGCCTCATGGCGAGGAATAGGGCTTTTTTCAATAGCCCTATAGTCACACACCACGTACCAATTCGTCTGAACAGAAACAATCATCCCTGGAGCTCTGTAGACAAAAATAATCAAGTGTGATTGCTCGTAATGACGGGGCTAAGCTGTCCAGCTTAACAAATGATAGAGGCCCAAGAGAGTAGGCTGAACCACGGCCCAAGTATCCTTAAAGGACCTCTACGTCAACGACGCACACACTCGATTATTATTATTTTTTTTTCCTCCCCTTTTCTTACTCGTTTTATACCTCTGGAGATCTGTAATCGATTCAATCGCCCTTCGAAAGGAAAATGATGCAACGCGGCTTTCTTATTAATAGATGGACTGATTTTTTATTACAAAATTTGTTTGTTTTTTTTTTTTTCATTTTTCAATTTCTTCATATTTTGAACAAAAGATGAAATTATCCAATCAAGAATTTTTGTTTGGAAAATTGATGGGGATTAATAGGTGTGAGTAATTGATATAAATACAACCCGTTTTGCCCCATTAGCTATCCAGATATGAAAATTACTGCTAATCAAGTAGAAACTAATGGGACAAAATAAAATCATATTTTTCACAATTTTAGAAATAATACTCGAGTTTCTGAAAATGTTATACTCACCGAGTCACGATACTACTCAAGAGATTTATTTAAAAAAATTGTGGGCATACACGATGAAAATAAAGGGCGGCTACCGATTGACCCCCAGAATGTTTGCGCGCACATTAATGAGGGACGAGCAAGAGGGCGTGTTTTGGATACAGTGGCCGCATACTGGGTAAGCAATGTATGCGAGCGAGCCTATAATTATTACTCTCACCAAATGTATACACCCTTGAGGATATACAACCGAACATTAAGGGTCTATATTAAGCCTAATGTATCGAGAAAATCCCCTGAAATAATTTTCAAATTCACCCAATTCAAATATTTAAAAATTCATTGACATCACAATTTTAATGTGATAAAAATTTCTCCAGATATATAATTTCGATTATCCAAATGAGAGAATATAAAATGAAGAAAAAAAAAAAAAGGAGTGCAGCCAGTTTCGATAATCTTTCGATCGATTTGCGGTTGAAATTTTTTCACTGGATGATCCCTTGGATCGCATAAACGTTACCTGGAGTGCAGAGCAACACTCCAGTATACCCGAAGGTGGTCACGAGAATGATCGATTTGAGATTGAGGGTGAAATATAGAGAGGTAACACCTGGTTGTACAACAAATCCAAATGCATCAGGGACCAATCACGCAGCCACATACTTTATTCCACACTGGTTGTATAAATCCATGAAAATAACATGAGAATAAGTGGAATAATATGAGTAATGGGCCCTCTGTAACGTCTCATTTGCAATGGACATGTTTTTATTCAATTGGTAGAGAACATAAAATTTGTTAGAGTGTTTATTCAACATTTTTTTGTGTCTCTAGTAAATGAAAGAGGACATGCATGGAAATTCAGAGAAGGTGTATAGGGGATGTGAATTCTGAGAATTTGACTGTATTTTCCAACCCCCCCCCTCAATTTCTGGGAATTTCAAGAGGATAAGAAACGCAATGTGAATCACATAAAGGCTGGGAAAAAAAAAATACGGCAATATTTACATCATAGAGAGCGAATTTAAGAGAGAGTGGAGGAAGTGTTGATCACCAAGAAAATTAAACAATTTTTTTATTCAATGAAATCAACTTTTTGTGGGGCAAAACAGGTCGTCCTTTGAAAGAATAAAATTTTGTTTGAATTCTCTGCCCAAAATTGGATAGAATGATCAGTGCAGGTGATTTATAAAAAAAAAAAAATATTGTGAGAACTCAAGCTATAAATTTATATAGTCATGAACAAACCAGTGGTCACGAATTATTCCTCATTCGTTAACGATCATTTATTGCCAATCAGAGGTGTTCTCAAACTGCACATGATGTCCAGTTAGGGCCTTCACTCCGTGCCGTCAGTATATACTAAAGAGATTCGAAAAATCGAGACAGAGTGTACAATCACCGACGATACAGTGTATCATAAAATATAGAATTTAATACAGAATAATGAGAAAAAATGATGATTATGGAGTTATTTTCACACGAAGAATGATGAGGCAGTGTTGGATTATGGATTTTTTTTTTTTGATGATTAAACGAGGACAGGTTTGACGAGCAGATCTTAATTTGAAAATCATATGCAGGTAAATTTTCTGTAATGATAAACCTAAACGAGTCTTTAAAATTTCACCCCTCCCCCCCCCCCCACAATACTCTCTTTTAATTTGAGTAATTATGCATTTTTTATAAAAAAATAAATCATCATCAATTTTCATAATTGAACAAATTCATTACAATCGACATCTAGTCATGGAAAAAACCTTTAAAATTTTCAATCATCAGCCAAATAATCATAAAAACTATTCAAACCCACTCAAAAGGTCAAAACTCTCCGATGAATGATGATGACGAATGGCCCCACATGCTTAACCCAATTAGTTACCCCAAATAATACCTCAACTCATTGAATAATTTACGAGATACCAATAAATAAAAATAAAATAAAAATACAATTTGCAGAAAATTGTAGATTCACATTATTTGTTGACGACAAAATAATCCTAGTGGGCCTAATGACGGTCACAATCAAAGGGGGGGGGGGGGGGGGGAAGAGAGAAGAAGTTGAGACCGGACACTGTGGCCAGCTAATTCTACAATATAAAAAGAGGGGCTGAGAAGAGAATCGGTGGTTCCCTCACCCCTCTTTCCACCCAAAAAAAATATCCAAATAAAATAATAAATCAAAACTAGCAGACAGGACAAACATTTGACCTTGTAATATTCACGTAACGCTTCAGTGATATTTACACGATATTATCATCTTCATTTGAAGAATAATTGAACTGGACTAAAGGAAAACTCCCCCTCCCCAGTTTACCTCGTAATTGCAAAATTATGCTATATGCAATGAGGAAAAAAAAAAGGGTCTAAAACCTAACGATAATGTAAAAGAGTGAACATATATAACTCAGCTTCAGTCGTTAGACCATTAGAGGAGTAAGGTAATAATATTTAATTGCATTTTACGACGTTCCCTGTTGTTGTTAATTGTAATTGCCATCAACATGGCGGCCAGGCGGTTAGCATATACAGTATTTTTGACTGTATGATAAGATGATCTTCCAACGGTTGTCACGCATACCAGTATAATATAAATACAACAAGGTGAATAAATTTTTCATTGTAATATTTTTACGAGCAAACTATGAAATCTTTAAAAAATTGTATTTCAGTTGACAAAAGTATAGTGGGAGTGATTTTTATTTTTTGTTTTAAATTCAGGATTAGAAATTAAAATTCAGTAGCACATTCGACAATTAGCATCAGGGTGCTTGGACACGACAGCTCTTGTGGCTTCCAGTGTTGTTTATTCGTCTCAGTTTCACATTGGGGGGGCACACAAAGACACACGTGAGAGCGAGAGAGCGTGACACTGCTATGGGCCTAAACATCGGGGGGACCTATCGTATTTATTTATTTTTTTCACTCGTCCCAAGTTCATCGTGCTGTTAAATATTTTATGATGTTCCTAAAATTGATTCGATTAGATTTTTTTTTTTTATTTACCTGAATTACTAAAGACGAATTGAAATATATTTATCAATGAGAATTAATATACCATTAATTTCACTGGGTTGATGGATAATTTGATTTCATGCTATTTCATTTAATGGAAAAAAGTAAAGTAATTAAAAGTATTTAATTCAGTGTAATTTAGTATAAAGAGGTTTCATCGAATTTTCATCATTAACAACATTTTGTAGTGCTCAACTTTTCAGGGGTAATGAGAAATACTTTCTTCGCGTGTGTAATACTCTATATCGACTACCAACGACTGGTGATATACGCTAATTGCAATTATACCACGTGTATGCATGTCCCGGTACACAAGTATATCATCGTGTCAAGCGTATGAGACTTGTGAATTCTACAATCCAGTACATGAAAAATATGTAACTCGACGATGAAAAATTTGTATTTAATTTCAGTTATTGAGAGTAATGCGAGTAATCATTTTCTTATCAATCTTTAAACAAAGTAGCAGTATAGATTCAAGGGGTGAAAGGGGTAATTTATGTATTTAGCAATAGCATTATGATCGACGGATGGATATTCTCTCCATGTAACTTAAATCCTTGAATGATAAATTGTGCAATGTGTGGTCTTCACTACTAAACTCATTAGTTATCAAATAATTTCAATTACTCTGGTATTTTTTTTTGTTCCTCATATAAAAAATATTGAATAATATTTCCATTTTTCCAATGAAAAAAAAAAAAAAAAAAAAAATATTACACAATTTTTTGTCCAATTATTTTCCAGTCACTTGGAAAAAAAAAAAATTGATTTTAAAATTTCAAAAGATTCATGAGAATTAACTAATTGCCACCGTAAAGTACAAGAAATTGATGATAAAAATGAGAAAACGAGAACGAGAAAAGTTAATGACAATCATCGAGAAAGAGACTGTGTGAGATTGAGAAGAAAAATTTTATATAAAAAAAAAATAAATAAACTGGTTCAAAGATGGTGTCTCAGTCAACTTGAACAATTTATATATCTATATATAAAATGTGAAATAGGATTCAGGTGATATTCCACGTTCGACATATATAAATACCAATTGGTATTCCAATGGAATCGTTCCCTCGTCGCCGGGTAGGTATTGTGGAATTTAGCGGACCCTTTCACATTAGTTCGCGTGGCTCTGTCGACGACAGCAATTATTCTTAATTGACCCGGAGCTACAGAATTCCATCGGCTCAATTGTAAACTATTCCATCTTCATAGAAATCAATTATAACCAGTGGCTAATTATTATAGCAATTAATAAATTAACTAGTATGTCTAGAAATCTTCATGTTGTCTCTGACTCTCATTAGCAATTACAATTCTAGAGAATTTTCACTTACAAATCACTTCTATCCCCTCCCAAAAATTTTATCACAAATATTAATAGTGTGTCGTGGGGCATTTCTGAGCAAAGTGGTCGCGGCGCGATAGGGCCCCTGCCAAAATCATTCGCATATGGGAAAAGAGTGAAAAAAAAAAATCGAGAAAGGAGTGGAATTAATCACTGAAAAAAAAAAGATAAATTTCGGCGAATCCATTAAGCGTCTCCGCCTATATCTCGCGGTCATAAAGTGTTATCGTTTCATGTATACAGAGTTATAGTTAACGGTTGAATGAGAATAATTGTATTTAATATTTCCATTATACAATTTGTCTCTGATGTAAATATTGACTCAATGTCTGAATAGAAAGATTTACTGGGCTCGAATAAATTCTTGTGATTGTCCAACAAAGAATTCTTTTTTATGGGCCTCAAACACAAATAAGAAATTCCGTATCAATTGGCCTAATGGATCATCACTGGCTGAGCTCTCATGACCACATCGTAAAACGTTAGAGGAGCCAACAGTGATAAAAATAAATAGTCAACCTGTATCTATTCAAAAATATGCCCCCACATTTTTCTCCAATGTTTTGACCACTAAAAATTCTCCGACCTTGGCTCATGGGGCCTTATCTAACTTCGTGGTGGGTCACTTTTGTGAGGTTCGCCACTATAGCTACTATCTCAACTGAATTTAGACTGAAAAACCGGGTTTGTATACTACTTGGAAGCCACTCAACACAAAGACTCTTGGAATTTTTTTTGTAAATAGTGCCACTGGGACACAATCTGTACCTACATCATTCACATTTTTTCAGGTATAGAAATAAATTGAAAATTGATAATTTTATGAAAATTTAAATTAGATTGAACTAGTTTTTTTTTTTTACTATTTTTCAAAAGAAAAATTATATTAAAAATAAATTAGAAAATCTGTTACATTATGCTCCAATAGAGATTAATACCACCTATCGATTAAATAGCCTCCCTCTCACTTTTTACATCCCGCTGAGTGAGGTTTAATCGAAACGAATTAACAGTCTATTCCACCGCGACTAATCTCCCCAGATTTTAAATCAACATTGGGCGGAGGGGACTGATGAAAGAATTTATTTATTTAGAAATTAATTCAGCGTGAAGAGAGCCCAGAGTATCCTATATACTTAACACAATAAGCTTGATTTGTACCCTGAAACATTGGCTCTCTTTCCCCTCTGAGACCCCCAGAATCTCCACTAATTAAAGTTCTGAAAGGTGTGGAAGTGTTGCAGATAAAATGGGTTCATTGAACTCCGGAAGTCCAGGAAAAATATTGGCACTTGTATAACTCTGGTTCAATCATTGGAAAATGTTATTACAGGCCTTTGAGTATGGCCCTCTTGAAATATCATTCATGGATTGCGTTGTAATGATCATAAAAAATCATGGAAAAAAAAAAAGTCAATTACGAAAAATAACTAATTTTCACTCTTGCAGAACGACACTGGGTTTTTATTAGAATGAGAGAAAAACAAATTTGTCAATTTGGGAGTTAATGAACAGTGTTCCGTTACAGAGAGATAAATGTGATGATTGGTGATGAAATATATTTTTTACAAAGAATAAAAATTTAATCTCTCATTGTTTTTTTATTTATTTAATCTCCATCTCTAACTGTATGGTGTGGTCACCGTAGTTGCCACATTATTTAGAGCAACAAACTAATACTAAATTACCAATTCAATCTCATAAGAAAGAGGGAGAGATTGATTCGTAATGTTGTGACACAAACAGTAAAAAATTGAATGTTCCAAGAAATTTTTGGACTCATAGTTTCTACAATCAATAGTTGCATTTAAGTTTATTAATGCCACTTTATTTTTTACAACCTCAACCTCCATGATAATAACAGTTCTGTATGAATTACAGTTGGCAATGAAAAAAAAAAAAAAAAAAAAAATAATAATTTTCTTTTTATTATCTTTCTCTCGGTATTTATCAATTTGTTAAAATTGTCTTGACGTTATATTTTTGCCTTTAATTTCCGGCATTGGTGAAGCTTCCAATTACTTGTTTCCTTTCTCGGGTAAACTCTGTGTGGCCATGCCGGAAATTGATGAGGAAATAAAAAGAATTTGTGGCGAAGAGAGTGTGCTCTTGAAAGTAGGGTAAAATGAGTGGAAAAAAAAAGAAAAGAAACAGAACTGAGAGAAAAAGTTAATACGAGTGAATTAATTCTTTCAATCTCACTTCTCACTATTTAATTACAATGTAGAGGACAGATAATAATGAAAGTAATAAATGTTTATAACAGCCAGAGTGAGAGGTGTATTGCAGGGGATGCGTAGGTTTGATTATCTAGTATATGTAAACCGTTAGAGAATACATTTGTTGTTTACGAGCTGCAAACTGATGTTATTCATTACCTCTCGAATCACTCACTCGATAAGCATATTCTACGAGTCCATTTATCAAAGTTTAACCAACGTCAAAGTACCCTAAAAAATTCCCATAAAAACTGCACGACGATATAGTCATTTTCCCCCGCAGAAAAACATCATAACTGGCTTAAAAAAAAAAAATCTCACCAGAAATGCATTAAAAGAAAAAAAAAAAAAATTGTATCTACATAACCCGCATAAATACCATAAATTTCGTATAAAAAATATTTTTAATACCCATCCTAATTTTCCCAGCCCTAATTACATGACTTTTTAATTATCCCAGGATGAGAATACCCCAAGAGTGGAGGAGGGGGGGGGGGGGGGGTATATAAGACAGGGTTGTATGAGCGTTTTAAGACTGAGGGGCATATGCTGTGTGTGTGTGTCTTGGGCGAACGAGTTAACGAGGTGAACATTTTACGTTTGATATTTATCCGATGGGTCTCCGCCTCGGGACCCGTTTTATTGAGTCATATATCAAAATGTTCGAAGGAAAGTGAGGAGAGCGGGAGGAGTTTTACTGAGGGGGTGAGAGAGGTAGAAGAGGAGATCTCAACATCCAAACGCAAAACGACTGTGAGGTCAAATGTGTATATATACTATATAAAACGCGCCTCAGGACATCGATGATTATTACTTTACATTATTTATTTTTCTCTTATTACTTATTTTATTCTTCAATGAAATACGAAAAAAAAAAAAAAAAAAAATCCGTCAATTTAACATTTTTCAGCCCCAACTCTCAATAAAAAAAAAAAAAAAAATAACAAGTTGAATGTGACACAACCAGTGAAATAAATAACTGGACACAAAAACTGAGAGACATTGAGGAGTGAGGGGCGGGAGGGGGGGGGGGTGACAATATAGGGACAAGGGGTTTTTAGGCTCGCGCCATATTTACATCCGATAACGAGCCGCCAGGAGATATTTACATTTTTAATAGCATAAACCCACAGAGCCGCGTGGCCCATCACATTTCACCCTCACCTTTATACATCCCTCTCCCCCCCCCCCCCTCTCCCACTCATCCTTCACCCTTTCATCCTGGTTTTTTCTTCAGCACCCATTTATTAGCCCTAATTGATCGAAAGGGGTCTTCCCTTTCTCCTAAATTTGTTGGTTGAGGGGCCCCAAAACTTCATTAAGAAAAACCGAAACGCCAGTCTTATTTATTGCTCATTAATTTTTTTCACATTCTCCTCCATATATATTAATTTTTTTCTTTCTCTCGTTGTTATGATAATTATGTAGTCTAATGAAATAAATTTGTGGATAATTGTCTGCCAGTTGTAACAATGACAATAAATTAGTATCAGGTATGAATTTTTAAATAATTTGTCAAATTAGGGGATAAATTATTGTTTTTTTTTTTTTAATTGAAAATTTTTACTTTTTTCAAATTGGACACGTGCGCATCGGTCAACGATGATTTGATATATATATCAGTCTGTGATTTATAAACACACAAATGTAATATACGATGTTTCAGTGGGCCCTTTACGTACCATATTCAGTTAATTGGATGGAGTGTTTGTACTTGCAATTAGTGATTAGCAATTACTTCCTCCAAATGGAAGCGTTGGGCTGTCTCGGACCGACGGAGCGATTAATAGGCCAATTGGCTAATACCGTCGTCACGCAAGAATATACCAGACCCAGAGGGTTTTATAACATTGTGTTTATGGTCTATTGTTGTATAATCTTTTTTTCCATTTCATATTTCTTTTTTTTTTCATCGATATTTGTCATGTTTTAGTATTATTATTGAGTGATTATTGGGGATTACTAGTGTCCATTAACACTTTAAAACGATCGTTTAGCTGATTATCAAGCACAAACATGATATTCTGATATATTCGTTTGTCTTGTAAAAATTTTATTCATTCTCATCGTGCAATTGTGGCTAGATTGAGGGCTTCACAGATGTCGAATTGAATAGTTGAAAAAAATAGTAAAAAAAAAAACAAAATCCTCACAAAGAGTAAAATTGTTTTAGTGGCCATAAGGAGGAGGAGTGCTTGGTGAGCGCTAATAAAACACAATTAGCGGCTCTTGGGTCAACCAATCAGGGAGTTGGAGGCGCGTATAACGCACGCGTAAAAGCCCCCCCTCCAGGCGATATTATTTATGATCTGGTCTTGCCACGTATTATTGGTGAGCTGATCATTCGCTTCGTTCATCCTTTAATATTTACCTTTTTTTTTTTTTTCATTCCATAACATTTATTTCTTTTTTCAGTGCAATTAGTATCATCCAGCGTGATTTAAAAAAAAAACACGATACATGATTAAACGAAATGGAATATGTTGGAGAGAGAATGACTCGATCGATAATGAGAAAATTTTTTTAATTAAGAGGAAAATACATTAAACAATACAACTTGCGGAATTTTGATCTAACGAGAGTTAAGAGCATTTCTGGTAATAATGAACAAATGAATTGCAACAGACAAGTTTATTAGATATTGCAAAAAAAAACTCCAGGAATCAATAACTCGTTAATTATCTGTGAGCAAACCGTCAATTATCCTCAAGACCGTGCGCGATAAGAGCCTATCCCCCCCACCCACCTCTTTCCCTCGCAACAAAACGTTGAAATGAAATTTTCCCTATCTCCGTCAGCAGTCCCCACACCGTTTACCTTATCTCTCCGTGTAGTTAAATGGTAATTCGCGTATTTATTTCCACTTGAAAAGTAAAGTAATACAGGTTATCGCGTACATGCCAACGATATACCTTACAGTTTAATGTATATATCTGGTTTTTGTCGGTGCCCTTTTCCCTCCTCCCCTTTCTAAAATATACATTGATATATACTCGCGTGACTTTAACAATTGGTCTCTTCAATAATTCCTTTTCAAAATTCATATCTCGTAAAAAAAACATTTTAGGGATTTATTCTATTGGAAATTATGGAGTAAAAAAAATAATAATGAGGATGAATTATGACATTGATAATAATTATCAAAATCAATAACTCTTTAAATAATTTTTTTTTTTTTCTTCAATTCTTTATGAAAATTGGAGTAATGGTTTAAAAACACTGGAATTACTGATATTAGATAACAATTTTGTTATCATATTTTTACTCGCAATTTTAATTGTTTAAGTTGTGAAAATATTTTTTAATTACTCATTAATTATCGTTGAATTAATGTTTTAATAAAATAATGATAGGAAAAAATTGTATAATTGACTCACCATAACCTCGATTACCCTCATCATTACTCGGTAATTCAGCATCCTCAACATCCACAAGGCTCCTTATACTAAAAACACTTTTTGCAACTCTATGATGATTAATATTTGTCTTTTGTCCACCAATATGATCAGCACCACCGGCCTCCGGCGGGCGTCGTGTTGTCGTACTGAGGTCCATTTGCCTCTTATCCACTGTTTGATTAATCTCTCTAATATTACCAAAAAATTCAATCGTCGTACCACTGATAAGTGTCAAACACGAATTGTCTCGATTCATTACACCAGATTGCACGTGTTTATTATCATTAAAAATTCATTAAATTTCACAAACAAAATTTTCAATATTTTCCCCCCATTGTTTCATTATAAATTAAACTCATTTCCGAGAATTTAAACACTTGGTCAGAGGTAACGGTCGACACTTATTGGCAATGTGCGGCTCAACGGGCCGTATCGATGCACAACAGAGAGAGAGAGAGAAAAAAAAAAAAAGAATAAAACTATTGATAACGTCAATCCACTTGCCTTCACACACTAATTAGATTCACCGTGTTTTGTTAATTACAAGGAAGTATTACGTGCACTCATGTCGACCTGTGTGTCGTTCTCCCCCCCCCCCCCGCCCCCCTATCTTTTCCTTTTTCTTCCACCTCAGAAGGATTTTGATATTTTACAAAAATACAACTCAACCCCCCATAATTTCCCCCACAAACTATATATCAATTAATTCTCAATTATTCATGTAACTAATGATTATTAAACATAATTAACCAAATTACTAAAGTCCAGAACTTGGTATTATCTTATCACACGTAATTTTTCTACAATTCATCACTCGTATAAATTATCGTTTATTTCATTGATAGTCCCACTGTGCACAGTTTTAAACGTGTGATTCCTACTGATGATCACCAAACACTGAATTACTACGATAAAATTTGTAGTAGAGAATTGGAGAGAATTTTGGGTAATGTAAACACAGCCACGGGGGGGCGCAAGGAATTCTATAAGCAAAATAAAGATGAATTCGTTGAATGGGGGGGGGGGATTGATGTGTTGAATTACTATTTTTATTTCAGTGGAAATGGGGAACAGTTGGAACGAGTGATTTGAGTGAATTAATAGAGTGTTAATACCGGTGACAATTTATTGTGATTGTCCCGAGCGTCACGAAAGATTGTCCACGCGCGCTCCCACCGGCTGGGGGTTTACCTGACGACTCGCGAGTCGCCGCGAGTTGAACAACTACCGCGCGTCAGCTAAATTCAAGTTGTCTGTATAACGAGAGAAGGGAAGGTACCTTTTCCTCGTTATCGACGCCCCCCATTTTACAAAATGGCGTCTTTGCGCGGGAACGCCCACTTTGTTGGGGGGGGGGGGGGGAGAATGAGGAAAATGCGCGGGATGTGAGTGTGATCTTGTGGGGTCTTTGTTGGGTATTTTTAGCTGGATTTGAGGGTTTTACTGTGGATTTTAGGACAATTCTGGTGGTTGAGGCCGTTGGGGTGTTTGGAGAATTGGTGAGTGTTTATTTTTTGGAAATATTTGATTATTGAATTGAACAATGGAGTCTCAAGTCTTCAACGGAGGTATTTACCCGTCGTTGTCGATACTCTGGAGTTTTTTTGGGGTTATTAGGATGATTTTTAGGGTTGGAGTGGATGTTGAGATTAATTCGTGAATTAGTTGAAAAAATTGGTCAAAATTGCTTTATTGGTTTTTCTCTCTCATACAAATCTCAATCCCAATGGTTCGCAAATATTTTTATTAGAGTTTTTAATTGTTTTTTTGTATTGAATAGAACAGAACAATCGATTTTTTATTACGTATTGGTTGACATCGAATTATCCCGAGAGTGAGGGATTACAGGGGAAAAAGTCAAGAGATATTTTTTGTCGGAAATTTTTTCACCTACAAAAAATGTCCTTTAACATATTTCCCTAAAATTACTCGTTCTCGAGATATATTCACAAATAAGAAAAATAGAATTTGACTTTTTACTACTTTGCTACTGGATTTAAAGAAAAAAAGATAAATTCCAAAGTAGAATATCGATTATTATTGAGATACATTCCTAATGGCTCCTGAATTATCGAAAAGGGGGTATCTTAATCTTTGGCACAATAAATTAATGCATCAAGCCATTAAAGTTGAATTATCATTTCCAAAAATTCCTCCATGTGATTTAAATTGTGAAAATATATAGATCGATGATTATCTATGAGAATTTTTCATCATTAAACTCTACAAATAATTATGCTTGAGATCCTCAAAGTTGGCTTAGCACGTTTATGCGTAAAACGTTTTACGTATTCGCACTGGTAGTTTATTTATGCTTCGAGCTTATGTCTATGAATTTTTAAATTTTTCCTCTCGTTATCTTAATTATTGAATTTTCTTCGGATAATGCTGATAGTCAGGGCACCATCTAGGCCCCTGTAAATACAATTTTATCGATTGCTGGCAGTTTGAAATTATTTTTATACAGTTGTCCTAACTAGTTTACCGACTTCGTTGCTTTACCATATACTGATAAAATTTACGTTTTCATTTTGAGAACAAAAATTTGAAATTATCAGAATGAATTAATCACTGTAATGTTTGTTTACGTACACCGGACGTAAATAATTTCTGAGTTATTTTTTTACCATTTATAATAAATGGATATAGTTAATCACTATACTAGGGTCATGGCTCACCACTCTAGTCTTTAGTAAATTTGCAATCGCTATTAATTTTTATCTTCTTTTGATTTGAATAATTTGCACCTTGGAACGTTAGTTGAACCATTTTACCTGAACGTTCCAGTGATATTGAGCTTTGAGGATACCTTATTGTGGGTAAATTAAAATTAAATAGTTTGGCGCTAAGCTATCATGCTGTTTGTCATTATTGGCGGTGTTGCAGTCATTGGTGAACGTGTTTGATGAAATCTCAGTAATTCAGATACTGTAACTGCTACACGTACAACACCACGACCACCCTCTAATACGTCACTAGCGCAGCAAACTAAATTCTGTAACACAAATAATTGAATACAAATTATTAATTCATCCATTACTATTTTCACTAAATAGTGATAAAAATCTATTAAATTACATTTTTTAATTATCTTTAAAATTTTCATTTGTACCGAAAAATCATCAGAATTTATCGAAGAATATTTTATTATCAAAGACGATATTACAATAATTGTTATACCCAATACAATGAACGTTACAATATGATGCTGAGCCCTCAAACAATAAATAAATTGAGTAACTTGGCAACTGTTGACGCAATGATATTCAATATAAATATAATAAAACTTTGGAGAAAATAATTATTACTCAAAGAGAGAAAAATTTTGTCAATTTTACAAATTACATTCTAAAAATTTTGTGGGATACATTATTATTATTACCTAAGTCAACCGAGGAATGATATTTTGGTCGCATTAAGTACAAATTGCTTATTGAATTAATTTGTGGGATTTGTTGAATAACGGGAGAAAAAAGTATACAAATCAATAGCAGTCTTTCGAATCGGCTTATACATTGTTTTAACACAAAATCGGCCAGTTTTAATACTGATATCATATTCTCATATCGACAAATAATTTACGTATTTTTTTTTTCTCATGTGAGGAAGAATTCTATGCATTGATAATTAAGAGTTCGTGGTAGATGCTTTTGATTTTTCTATAGTGAATAATTTTGTTGAAAATAACTGACTAGAGGAATAAATTAGACTAGAGACGAAAATTGCATAAATACGTAATGTAAAATATGTGAATGAGAAGAGAAAAAAAATGCATAAATTACTGAATTTCCCGTGAAATTCACATTATCAAATACAATAGCATGCTAAAAGATCGTAAAACTTCACGAAAAATAATAATTAAATAGACGAGAGACTCTTTAATTCCATTTTACCTCCATGCATATAATATCATAATTCAGAAGCTTTCATATGAAATAAATATCATCCGATTAATTTTAAAAAAAATCTGAAAACCTAATTTTAGAGACTAAAACACAACTGCGACAATGAGTCACTGATGATTTGCTTGATTTAACGCTCAATGCACTGCATCGAGAATTATTGTCAACGAAATAATTGAAAATTCATGAAATAATTTACTTTTTTTTTTTTTTTCATTTCTACAGTCGTACCTGCCGTTTTGATTATAATTATTAATTAGCAAAAAATATAATTTTCTCAGACCTCTCTGCTTGTCAAATATAAATTGATATGCGGCCCCTTGATGCAATTTAATGCAGTAATTAATCCTTCACATCTACATCGTGTGATTATAAATGCATTAATTTTGATTAGATTGTATAAAAAAAGTGATAATTTCATTGAAAAACCACTACATTACCTCAAAAATGAGTAATAAAATGCTCTAGTAACCCTACTTCTATTAAATGCTTGATAAACGCATTACCTCATTAAAAAAAAAAATTAAAATAAATGCACAACCGTAGTTGTTGTACTAGATAAATGCCTCAAAAAGTTAAGTACAATCAACTTTTTCATAATAATGAACAACCTAAAATTTAACAGCCTTGTTGTTTAAGCACCTTTCTCAAGATATTCCATAGTTATTGCATATGAGACACTTTTGTAGGCCATCATAAGCCAAAAAATGGTGCAATCAATAACTAAGGTACTAAAGCTGCACTAATTTTACAAAATTTGATGAATCGCAAATGACTCGTAAATTTATCAACAAAAGGTGCCTCAAAAGTGTCCACTTAAATATTCTCATTGCCATAATAATAGGGAATTGAATTGGCTCTTAATTTTGGTGAATTTATTGGCCTGCGATAAATATTGATATCTAATCAGGCACAGGGAAGAGATAGAGCAGAGCCAAAGTTGATAAAAATACAGCTAAAAGCAACGCGGTTAAAACGCGATCCTGTATTGTACGTTGTGAACCTGGGGCTGATTTTTCATTAGCCTCGCCACTGAGTCGCAATGGAAGAAGAGTTGACACGATACACGACAGAGCCTGGAGCCCGCACGCATTCATGTAACCCACGTCCATGATTGCATCAGCATCCATTAACACCTCCTGTAACCAACAACGATACTACTCAGTCCCATTTCTTTCTTTTCTAATTTTTTTAAATTTTTTTTTTACTATTATTATTTGTCAAGTAAGAGCAACCCCTATTTCCATTGATTCTACGATTCTCATTGATTAATTAATGAATTATTATTCATGTGCTGAGCCAATTTTAGTCACAATGGAAAATGAATTGATGGAATTAATAAAAATTGATTTATGTAATTTATTAATTGATGATTAATGACTATTTAATTCATTGAGTATCATTAATTTTTTAAAAAATTAATTAATTATGGATGACTCAGTGTTAATTATTATCTATGATGATATGATGATAATTTACAAAATTCCATGAATAAAAATTCATGATGAATTAAGGCGAAATAACACAACGTCAAAGTTCCATGGATAATCCCATAAAATAAGCAAAATTGTACACAAAAGCAGTATACTCGATCTAATGCGCATGCAACTAAAGCTTCATCTGAACATTATCATCTCAATAGCATTTTATCATCACCTCCTTCAACCCTCCCACCCACTTTTATTCAATTGATACGTAATAGTATTTGGGACTGACTAGTAGTTGTTGGAAATACAGTATGTGATAATGTGAAATTAATAACAAAATGATTTACACAAATATTAAAATGTACACCAGTTACGATAATGAAAATAATGGCCATCGTAACTCTATTTCTTCCCTGGAGAAGATGAACGATAATGAATTTTTTTTTTTCTGGAATATTGTTATCATTTAATGTTAAAGAATACATTATGAGATTAAGATAATTCCATCGATTTGGTTGATTTTGATAGATAAATGACGGACTTTGATGCCCAAGAATTTAATTTATCATGCATGGTATGGTGTTTAAAAGATATAGTGCCAATGGCTAAAAGCACAGTCTCTTGGAATGAGTCTCAGAGGATTTTAAAAAAATGAGGGGAAATAGTGAGTTACAATTACCTCATCAACTCCAATTTTACGACAGGCCTCGAGAAAATTGTCGACATTACGTCTGCACCTTGCCATTGTGAGTTTTGGCTGTAAGATAATTAAAATAATTGGTATCATGATTTTAGAAAATTAGTACAAGTTAAATAGATATTAAAAATATGTGAAACTTACTACTGCTGGGGAAGGAACATGAATACTTCCAACTGAACGTGGCCTGACGTGATTAGCAAGATGACAGAGGACAACACCATCTGTTAAAGCTGGTGCCAAGTCTTCTGGTAAAGCCATCTTCAATCTCGTTTCAATATTCTGATGAAAAATTCACAGATTATCATCATTTCTATGAATTTAGTAATGAGTTGAGTAGTGAAATATTGAATTATATCGACAATGAACGATTTAGGAAGAAAATGTCAAGAGACATTTTTTGGTGATAATTTTCTCAGGTATAAAAAAGGTTTTTTTCACATTTTCCTCTAAAATCATTCATTCTCGAGAAAAATACGATTGACCACTTCATTATTGAATTATTCATTCAATTAAATACAATAAACTCACAGTTCTTAATTGCTCAATTAAATCAGCTTCCTCTTTGGCCCTCTCAAACTCTCGTCTCATAGTGAACGAATACTTTTCCGGCATATTGCTGTTCCAAGTGACACTTCTAGGTGATTTTGGGCTCAAATTATTTCGATTTGGACTCTTATTATCTCCATCAACATATCCAACAGCAGTTTTGACAAGTCTAGTTGCGTGTGCAGGACTAGAGTTTGTCGATAAAATACCACTTGACCCTTTAACAGGAGAATTTGGTTTTTTGTACGGTTGCTCAAGGTACTTTCCGTTCTTCCCATTATACTCGAGATTACTTCCATTGATAATAGGTGAATTATTGTAATTGTGAATTCGTGAGGGTGTGACTTTTTGTACAGGCCTCTTCGTACCATTCTCATCATTGAATATTTGTTTATTCGTTGGAATTCCATCGGTTATATTCATCTCTGGTTCGTTGCACTGTGATTCGTTGCCTGGTGGAGTGATTTGCTCCTTCGGTCTGTATACACTTGAGCCCTCGTTGGCTCTTTGTTGTCTCAATGCTTCTTTATACTCTCTGAATTCCATTAAAACATTTAATTAAATATAATTTCATAATCGAATCAGTCTATATGAGGAATTAAATACCAAAGCATACCTGTACGTTTGAGTATGATTCAAGGGTCTCTTCTCCTCTCCATTCATTATAGGTGAAGGTGTCACACTGTGACTCGATTGAATGGACGAAACGAGTGATGATGATTGATTCAAAAGTCCACTTGACTCCAAATTTCTGTAAAAATAATACCCCATTACTCTTCAACTGATATCTCCTCATTAAGTTGATTATCGATGAGTTTAATATACTCACCCTGGTGGTGTAATGGAATTGTTGTGAAGTGCAGGAGCCATTGGTCTCTTATCAGTTCCATTTTCTGAGGCACTGCGCTCTAATCGCCTCTTCTGTAGTTGATCGTGAAGTATCATTGCCTAGAGATGATTAAACATCAATCAAACGTCAATTGAACATCAATGAAACACTGATCAAACATGATAGATTTGATATCAAAACAATTTAATTACATGAGGAGTAATAAATTTATACTAACTTTTCCCAATTCATCCTCAAGGGAGTTTCTCTCCCCAGGAGATATCGTGCTGGGTGTTGATGTACCACTGAAAGATCCATTGATACCAACTTCATGTGGCAAAGTGATAGAGAGTGGTGAACACTCTGGTCTCCATCCACTTCGTGAATCCGTTTCATTCGCCTTTTATAAATAAAAATGGAGATAAGTGTTTCTTCAAGTATTTATTCAACTACATCATATCTACTAGATTTTTCAAAAGTAATAGACTTCTAATCTAGAGGCCAGGGTGATATCACAGTGAGTAAATATGATACTGTAGCGATGATTAAAAAATAACTAACCCCAGTGTGAATTTCTTGTGACCAGCGTTTATCAACCCCATCACTCGTACTGTATCCACTGTCGACATTGTGACGCCTGTGGGATCTTGTATCTAGTGTAGCATGCCCTCTAGCCTCCAATGGACTACGTCTTACTCTACCCGATCTAGCTCTCTCGTGTTTCGCCGCCTGTCTCTCTAAATATTTAAATATGTGTGTTCGCCCGCGAATGCACAGCTAGAGAAAATTGTAACAATGTATTATTAACTCTTGGGGGATCTTGGGATAGGAATTATGGGGTAATATTGTGGATTATTGAATTTACCGAGGCAGGTGGCGAGGTGAGAGGATTATCGGCAAGTCTCAAGTCCACTAGGCTCTTCATCTTTCTTAATTCATTTGGAAGGACTGATATACGGTTTCCGCTTATATCCAGTTTCACAAGCCTCAGGTACGTCAATTCTGAAAAGGGAATTTTGTGAAATTTTAGAGTTGATGAAGATTCCTTTGTGAAATTGAATATTAGATTAACTCGGTAGTCTCTGGATATTTTTCCGATGGAAGAGATCTTCTTCATAAATCAACTTACCAATAGGCAGATGTACCAGCATATTATTCCGAAGATCTAGCCACCTGAGCCTCGGTAAATCACCGATTCTGGCTGGTAGACTAGCAATTTCATTGCAGCCAGCATCCAATTCAGCAAGTGCTGTCATTCTCCCAAGCTCCTCTGGTAGTGATACCAGACGATTGTGAGCAACCAAAAGTGTTTGGAGAGGTAGTCTGCATACCTCTCGTGGCAATGATGTCAATTGATTGCGACTGGTACAAAACAAATCAATTGAGATAATTGGTCAATTATCTTGATTGTTAAGTCGTTTAACAATTACCTGAGATCTAGATAGCTGAGTGACTGAAGCATAACAACTGTCTCTGGTATAACTCGTATGGCATTGTGATAGAGATGTAATTTCTCCAGAAATGGAAACTCTGTGACCTCCTCGGGTAGTTCACCAAAGCGATTTTTCGATAGGTCTGTAATCCAATTGCATTTATAAATAAATCATGGAATCGATCAAATGAGAATGAAAATGTCCACTTTGACTTCATCTCTGGGTCATCAAGATTCTCTCATTTCTGGAGTAGAACCAGAGAATGAGTATCTGGAGAGGGAGGAAGTATTGATCAAGCTATACTTCATCGAGAAGTACCAATATGCTTCAGCCCCATAGCAACAGCTGAAAAGCTCGAGCCTTTGGGGACTGATTCTTCACTAGGGGGAATTGTGAATGGGGCGCGATACCAGGGCCACGTGCGTGTTTCAAAAATGAGCTTCATAGGGTGGATAAGGAAAAGGGTGGCTCAGCTGCTCCCACCAACAGTACAAGAACCAGAGACTGATCAATAATATCAAGTATCGTGGAATGTCGTCGGTTTTACTCCTCATTATTCCTCATTATTCTTCAACTTTTCAATTCACTCTCATTCCACTATTCCATTATTCGCCATTAACTCGATTGAGCACCATTCTCCCAATTCCAAACAACTAAAAAGCATTATAAAAATTATAATCAGCCAGACACACAGTAAAAATGCGTCTGGTGTGTCTCAGGTTGCTGGCAATGGTATCGAGGGGGGGGAGACAGCTGAGGTCGATGTACTAGGACACGCGAGGGTTGTTCCTTGGCAAAGGAGCAAGGTCGAGGTCCCTAGTATTGCAACCACTGGGATCGATACAACCATTTTCCCCACAAAACTCATGACGTTCGGGATATTTTTCTCTATTTCAATGAAGAACACGTTTTTTCTCCCCCTTCCTCTTTATACAAGGGTGTGGTCACTCCACCTTCTCTATGTGTGTCTATAAGATAGAGTCTGGTAAATAAATATCCTTCCTGCGTTGGTGAAGACGTTTCATTGACGGTGTTAGGTGGTTATGGTTATCGATATCGTATGAGGAGTTGAAACCGGATAGAGCTGTTAAGAGTTAGACGGTAGGAATTGTGACTAATACCCATGGTATCTGCTTACTTGTCTAGGTTTCATAACTCTGATTAGTAGATTTAGAAAGTAAACAGGGGTTCTATTATTTATTTTATTATTTTAATTTTTTCCTGAATGTTATATTGGTAAACTTGATTTGTAGATTTTTGTTTAATTTTTCGCAGAACAATAAAATATTGCCCTGATGATGGACACATATAGTGTCCGAAACGTTGGCATCTTTTAATGAAATGAATTGTCTTTCATATTCATTTTCAATTCATCAACTGGTTTTTGTGATCGCTTTATGGCCGTAAGGAGAGTTTTAATTGAATTAATAGCAAGCGATTGGAATTAATATCATGAAAGTAAAAAGGGAAGAAATGATTCTTTAATCAGGGAAATTATTTTTGATTCGAGAACAATTGTTCAAAGTTGTCGATTGAATTTTGTACATAAACAAGGGTAGATTATGGTGTTTATGTGATTGAAGACATTGTTGGATGATGTGAGCACATAAGGCTCGTCTCGCAACGTTACTTCTCGAGTCTGCTCGATCGATAACGACCCCATTGCAAATATTGCGAATGGGGGGAGAGGCAAAACACCGACAGGGTGCCTTCCACCCTCTTTTCTTTTTTTTCTCTCCTATGTACTATATAACAGTTAGGTGATCCGTTTAGAGTGCATCGGTCTTTGCATTAAAAATAGAAATTCTTTTTATCTTTCCTCTCTATTTCCTTTTAGCCTCGTTTCATTTTCCAAGTTTTTTTCCCATTTTGCGTTATGAGTGATGGAATAGGACGGAAAATTTCAAGCATTTCTTTTGTTATGTCCTTGAAAAATACATCAGAGTACACGTTGTGATGGAGTACTGTGGATGCACTTACGGCGTCAAACTTCCGCTGTTGATACTACACGTGACTTGAATAAATTTTGTTTAATTTAATTGATACTTTTTGTTGAGTTTTTACTGGAGACAAGGGGCTCTTGGCTGTTTATCTTGGACTGATATCTGCCAATCGGAGATTTTATGAACGAGAGCGTTCATAATTTTTTACAGAGGCCTCTCTCTCTCTGTGTATTCAGAAAATGTGGCAGTGTCTCTTCAACAAATAATGTTTATTTTTTTTTTTATCTTCCTTCCCGTGAGTGAGTTCCACACAAGCTTTTTTGAATTCAGAGGGAAAGCTCCATATCGTGTTTAGTGCCATTAACCTACATCGAGAAAACCTAGAAAATATTAGTGAGTCGTGAGTGGTGCTTCATTCGTTTTTCTTTAAAACTCATGTTTATTCTAAACATGAATTGTACATCTCTGAATGTAGAAAAACGTATGATACACTCAGTTGAAGATAAATTATGCAGAATGCCAACGTGCCAACAGGGTTTAACGAAATAATTAATGAAGCATATGACCATGTGGCTGGGGGAATCAGACGTTCCTGTTATGCATTTAATCACACTGTGACCTACTAATTATTATCCCGCGTCAGCACTCGGACAATCTTCACGACGTGGAAAGAGTAGAAAGAAAAAAATAATAACAAGTTGAAGTATTTCTTGAAGAGCATAAGAAAAATTCTGGAAAATGGAGAGAGAAAAAAAATTCCAAGTGAAATCAATGCCGTCAAGGACATACCGTCAGAGACCACTTTTACAGTCGTCTGGGTACTTGTATACACCTCCATTGTCAGTGTGAACGAATTGGCTATGCAGACGAATAAATAGTAGGGAATATTACTATCTTGAAAAAAAAAAAACAACCTTTTTCCCTCTTGACAAAGTTAACCACACATATCTGTAGGTGTTACATAGTATTTAAAGTTGGTAGATGATAGCTAATTATAACCCCACACGAGCTTGATATATACGTATTGCATACACGATACATGACACTCGCGTCATTGTACGCGATACCGTAATTCATCCAACGGTAGAAAAAGGAAAAATCTCATGTGTAAAAATCGTTTGAACGCATTCAAACAAATTTCAGTCAATTATTATCTGTTGTGCTGTTTAGCGGAAAACGCTAATTGGAAAAATGTAGATACTAGATGAAAAAAAATATTACATGCACTGTTTCATGGTATTTTTAATTGAAAAAAAAATATGTTTGAATAGATTAGATTTTTTCTTCTCCCTTTTTTACACATGGCCACCACTGCAAAATTTTATTCTATCAATCTCGTATGTGGGACGTGACCGGTTTGCTGACTTGAATTTATTATTTTGATGTAATCATTTCGGAGGCTCACAGTAAAAATTACATCAAATGGTATTTGGCACGTGTCTAACAACTCTGAAAATCCCATTCAAGCATCATTTAAAGATCATTAAATCATCATTAAAACATGGATTATTATTCCCAGAAGTTTGATCAACTGCGGAATTCTATAGAGTTTCAACATTTTTTTTTTCCCCATAACCGGAAATGCGTGAGTATGAATGACGTGCGGTCAGTCATGGCGTCGCAATGCAGTCGTGAGACATCAAGACACAGTCCCAGCAATTTACCAAAGGAAATGTGCACGATTTGCTCGGTTAGCTCCAAGGATTCAACACTCATGTCGATATACTCCAAAGATCAAATACACTGCAGCAATAAAAAAATATCAATATCAATCATGATCAATGTTCAACTCCAATGGATTTATCCCAGAAAGAGAGAAATTACAGTGTATTGAAAATTAGTATTTTCGTGTCAGTATACCTAGTCTTTCAACTCGAATGTCTGAGATTCTCTGGCATTTCTCACCAATTTCCTTGCCAACTTTGATGGGCAAGAGTATATGCAGCATCCATATACATTTTACCCGGGGGGTTTTCAAGGGAATGAGATACCGGAGAAAATTTAAAAAATGAGGAAAACAAATACAGATAGGGAGAGATAAATGTGGGAATTTATCAGCACGTGTGACTCGAAGAAATGTGGGAGAGAAGGAACAATGAAGGAGATCTAGGTGTACTGTGGATGGAAATGAACACGTGGTGAAAGTAAATATTACAGAATGTTGCTAGTTAACTCACATAGTCTGATAGTAAATGGTTTTTATCCAGTGACTCATACGATCGCAGTGTTTCTCATGTCACAGAAGGATATTTACCTCGACCATTGTGCTCCTGAAGACATGAAATAGTCGTATTACAAGTGACGCAAGGTCAGCCAAATTGAACGGAAACGATTGGTGGAGAACGACAAAGCCGGGAAGACCCACTTGAACTTTTTTTTTTACACTTGAGTTTATTCGATTTTCCAAGTGCTTTGATGCTAAAAAGGGCAGTGGAATCAGTTGAATTTCACACCACTGTGTGTTCTCTCATTACATGAAGACAATATCAATTGTCCAATGGAGCTCTATCGAGCAGTGGGGAAGTTGTGAATACGATACTGATAGCAATTTCAGGGTCACTGAGACGACTAATTACACTGCGTTGTCGTATTAATTGAATCGCTCAATCAAATTGTTTTTCTCTGGACTTGTAGCATTTTGGAGAATTGAAAACTGGTCGAAATAATTTTTAGTCGAGGGGGTAATTAAGGGCTTGAATCGACATTTCCTGTTTCGTGCACCTGTCTTTGTTCCAGCGGTGGTCGTCCACTCGTGTATGATTTTTTTTTCTCATTGCCATTCTCGAACAGTTGTGTCCCTGGGGCCATTTTACATCACCCAGTATCATATTCGTGTTAACGACTCGTGAAAGCCAGCGGAATATTTCGTGAAAGTCTGGAATCGAACTTGAAAAATTCTTTGTGTTTTAATTTTATGAAATTTTATTCTCGAAATAAATTTGTTTATTTCATGCTTCTATAGAGTTTATTTTGTGGTGAATAAACGTTTGTTTGACAAGCGAATGCACAAGAGAGTTCAATACTCCTGAGAGGGGATAAGAGAAACACGTTGAGACTGTTTGGGACTCTCTTAGTAACGCTTTCCAGAAGGGTGACGTTTTAACCGCGATATGTTGAAGAACGGGGTCTATTCATAGATCCTGGGGTTATAAGAGAGAAAAGGAAAATAAAATTGAGGGGGTTTCCCGTACTTGCTGGTTAGAGTTTAACTGACAATAGAGGTTTGTTAATTTACGGATGAGTCGCGTTTGAATTTTTTTTTTTATACAGGTGACGGTTGGGCATATACATTCGTATGCAGATACCTGCCGAGCCTCTTCCGGTTTTCTACAAGTTTTTTTTCCTGGAGGCACTCATTTGAATTTTTGAATTGTTGACTGGTGAAGAATTCTTACAGATAAATAATCAATTTTTGTCCCTTTGAGGGGGGTATTCTTGTGATTTTTTTATGGATTGTTTTATCGATAATTATTGAGCATACCATTGTCATTTCTCATGGAGTTTAAACACATAAACAAATATTTGAGGTTAAAGCCCTCGGGAATTTCAACGCCCGTTGTACCTGACGTTTTCAACCTTGATTTTTATCGTTAATCGTCTAATCCGATAAGAAAAAATAGGAAATAGCTGAGTCATGAGTAATGGAAATGGGAGGGCAGGGAGTAGGTAAAAATGGAAAATTCACCTGCTATTATTGTATCGGAGAGATTGTACTTTGTGCCGGTTTTACCGACTTTTGGAAAATCCTTGAGCTTACGACCGCTGAGCCTCAGTTCACCGCTGAGGTGTGCCTCCTCCAGGATTCTCTCCAGACTCCTGGTGAGTTGCTTTTGTATGTGGCCACTCATGTTTGACGCAACCATCGCCATGTTACATTTTATTTAACACAACGTCACTACACCACGCCAGATTCGATTGAATTGAAACCGGGATTGAGTTAAAAAAATTGATCACGTTAGGATTTTTTTTTTTATACTGTACGTCTCTACTCGCGAGACAAATTGTTATGCGAGTGGCTCCACTCTCGCTTGGCTTCAGGCTCAAGCTGAACTAACGGATGGTGGTGTGTGGTGTGGGTTGGGGCTGGTGGGGACTTCGGGTTCACTCGGATTGGATGATATCGTGGGCAATAGCGCGGAAATTGCCGAGAGGTTTGGGGGACAATTTGAAAGAATTTTGTTTAGGTATTTTTTTTATGACGAAACGACTGATTGACTCATTATCAATTTTTATTGTTGTGATTATTGAATGAATATTCACGTGTTTCAGGATTTCGGGAGCTGCTGCTTCTTCATCTGGTCCAGGGGTTACCATCAGCTATTGATTATAAAGAGAGTGAAAACCTTTATTATCTACTGTCGACATACTAGGTTGTGCATGATAAAACCTGGCGATTGGTCAGGAATAACACTATATAGTTGGAAGATGGAAAATTCATTTTCTAATCACTTCTTGATTATACAATATGATTAGAACATTATGCACGCTGTCGCATACGATGACCTTATAGTCAATGTCAGAAACCCGTTTTTCAATGTTTGACCAACCCAGAAGGAATTTCATAATTTTGAAAATTTTCAAAAAAATCCATTTTCCTCAATTTTCACGAAAACCAATGGAGATAGCGACTTCTAGTCTTTTGCAATTGATTTTTGGGATTACTTGACCTCTAGGGGATCCGGAACCCAGAGCCTGGCATGTCTCAACCCCTCTTTCGATGTTTGATCAACCAAGAAGAGATGTCGAAATTTTGAAAATTTTAAAAAAATCTATTTTTCTTAATTCTCTCGAAAACATAGATTTTTTATCAGTGGAATAGTGTTGCCAGACGTACCGTAATAATGGTATGATTACCATAATTCTACCCTCGATACCATATACCATAGTGAGTCTCTAAGGTATCACAATTATACTATAATTTTGAGATTCAGATCCCAGAGCACATCCCAGAGGAATTTAATTATTCCATAAATCAATTATTAATGGTTTAATAATATTGTCTAGATGATTTTCAGAGTATATTCATATTCGTACCCATCTCAACAATCGATTGGAAAAGACTAGAAGTCTCTATCTCCTTTGGTTTTCGAGAAAATTTGATTTTTTGAAATTTTGAAAACTTTGACTCCTCTTCTTGGCCTATCAATCATCGATAAACGGGTTTTGGCCTCTCACAGTCTGGGTTCCGCACCACCCAAGCCCACATCATCTCAAAAATCGATTGGAAAAGACTAGAAGTCTCTATCTCCTCTGGTTTTCGAGAAAATTTGATTTTTTGAAATTTTCAAAACTTCGCGCGCGACAGCGCACATGATGTCCTAGTGGTTTAATAATATTGTCTAGATGATTTTTGGAGTATATTCATACCCGTGGGGGGAATTCTGACTCATTTCGACCCTCTGGGATCACCTCTGGGATTGCGTCCCATCCCATAGCATATCCCAGAGATATTTATTTATTCCATGAATCAGTTATTAAATGTTTAATAATATTGTCTAGATGATTTTTGGAGTATATTCACACCCATGGATATATATAAAAAATAAATGAATTGAAACCGATTATTATTAAAGAGAATAACCAGCTCTGGGTTTTAATCTCATTCCCCTCAGAGAACGAGGAATCTTCTCGTAATGGGAATATCTATGGGATGCTCTGGGACTGATCCATTAGGGTGAACAATTGAGTTCTGACAATCGTTGCTGTTGTAGTTAATTTTGTAGAAGAAGAAGATACAAAAGTTAAGAAAAAATAGGACAGATTATACAACTCATTAATAATTGCTTTTTTATAATTTTATTGATTAATTACAATATGATTTATCGAGGTGGGATAGACACAATAAAGGAAGTGCAAGGAGGAGGCATAGGACAAGGTTGACATGGCATGGGACAAGGGGGTGGACAAGGAGGTGGACAACATGGTTGACAAGGCTTTGGGCATGGCACCATACAATTTATTTGATGAGGAGGTGGACACACCGGTGGACAACAAATCTGCATCATCGATGGACAAGGTTTGGGGCAGGGCATTGGACAAGAAACTGGACAACACGTTGGAGTCATTTGGCACATGGACAGCCCTTCATTCCGCTTGGGAGGTGGAAACGTCAGAGGAGGGAGACAGTATTTTTTAGGTCCACATGCAGCTTGGAGGAAGCTCAAGGGAACACAGCATTTAGGTGGGGGTTTTGAACAAGGTGAAGGGCATGGTTGTTTGGGTGGACATGGTGATGGACAGGAGAGCATACAGAGACGTGGAAGTGGTGAAGGACATGGAGGAGGTGGACACTTTGGAGGGCAGGAGACTACACACATCGGTGGACACGGAGGAGGACATGGTGGTGGACATTTTGATGGACATGAGATTATACACATCGGTGGACAAGGTGATGGACGTGCGGGAGGACATGGTGGTGGACATTTTGGTGGGCAGGATACTACACATATTGGTGGACACGGAGGAGGACATGGTGGTGGACATTTTGGTGGACAGGACATTACACACATCGGTGGACACGGTGGCGGACATGATGATCGACATTCAGGCATCTTCGAGGTGCAGCAGGGGTCGACCACTCCCTGGAAGCAACACATCCCAGGACATGGGCCCAGGGGACATCCGAATGGGGGACAGGAAACGTTGCAGCACTCTGGTTCTGGTTTCCTGGATTTTAATCATTTCCATCAATCAATAATGCCAATATCGCTGACTAAAAATCCGCTGATGTCGGGAAATCTCTGTTTTATAGGCATTTAGCTCGGACACTAATGACTGGAAGGGAATATGTCTAGAGACATTTTTTGTAGCTAGAAAAGTTCTCTACAAAAAAAGTCTTTTGACAAAATTCTCTCAAATCAGCAGTTAACGAGATAATTCAATAATTACAGAGATGTGATCTTGTGATTCAAATGGTCTTATTATTATTATTACTCTTTACTGATTTCATAAATGAAAGATTGTAAACAAATTGGATCAACTAACCGACTCTCTATTTCACAAATGATTTTCCCCAAGTCCTCCAAAAAATTTCTATTATTCTTCTTGCACTGCGCCATAACGATATTTTTGCAAATTTCAAATTTTTCAATGAATTCAATCGCACGAGAATTTTGATATGTCAAATGCTCCTCCTCTTATTTGCTTATTTACTCTGAAATGTCAAGTATGTCGCCAGTCAATTATTTCAATCAAACATGAAAAAACTGCAGACAAATTCATGATTCCAATGATTTATATTTTTAGAAAATCTCTACAAAAAAAAATACACAAATTGTAAAGATACTAAAAGAAAACATTTTAAGAGATTCAAAATGACAAATTAAAATGCTTCTTCCCCAGCTGTTCCTTAATATTGCCCTGAATAACATGAATTTGGAATGAATTCTGATTTTCTTCCAATGTATTTCACTCCACCAATGACTCTGGGCTCTTCAAAATGGCCCCTAATATAATACTGCTCCTGAATTTGTCCCTGCCCACTGCCATCCCCTTGTCCTCCTTTTAAACAGCTCTTCGGAATCTCTTGAAAATACTCTTGCCTCTGTTGCGAGTACATATCAAACGGTAGTGAGGTTGGCCTACCAACATTTAAGCCCTGGTGGCTTCCAGAAGTGCCCCCTTGAACTTGATTATTATCATGAGCCTGGAAATTATTATTGTACCCTAATGAAGGGTCTCTTATATTTTTTAAAGCGGAGGCACAATTCTGGTTCATCCCATTGTCGACAAGAGCTGGTTGCATCGAGTAATACCGTTGATCCTCATCAACTCTCCTTGGATACACTGGCATTGACTCATTTATGCTCCTCTGCTGAATTCTGATCGGTGGAGGAGGATTATCAGGATTTCTCTTATTCTCAAGACCATTGGCCTTCTCTTCCCTCCTCAATTGCTGAAGAACATAATCTGGAGGTCGATGTGGCCAGTTTTGGAGAAGACTCTCCTCTGGATCCTGAGCTCCATTCAGTTTTATCTGTTTCTCCTTTTTCTCTAAATTAGCTAGATACTCAAATCCAGTTCTCGTTGCTGGATTCTTCAGTGCCTCCATAGCTTCTTTGACAGTAGCAGCATCCTGCAGTCCATTATTTTGTTTTTGTCTCTTAATGACTTCTTTATTAATCTTCAGTTTTAGCAAACTTGAGGGTTCTACTCTAGCTTTTCGGTCCTCGGGAATGAGGTCTTGATTGTTCTGATATTGGAGAGTCTGTTGGTGTTGGGGAATGTTTTGATGCATCATTTGGTGGTACTGATGATACTGGGAATGATTGGGGACTTGTTGATGATAATCCTGATGCTGTTGATGATGATACTGTCCAGGATGATGAGCATTGGGGTTTATCATTTGCTGTTGCTGGTATTGTTGATAAACAACTGGATTGGCCATTAACTGCATCTGTTGTTGCATATGCTGTTGCTGGATGTTCTGTTGGTGAAGGTTTTGCTCTTCCTGTTGGTTCTGTTTTTCCTGTTGTCTCTTCAATTCTTCTTCCTTCTCCTTTTGCTGCTCCAGAGTTGCGTAGGACACCCAAGGAGGAGTGATATGCATCATCCACTCGGGTTTCTCATCCTCCTCGACTCTAGTGATCCTTCTTCTTCTGGGTTGCTCCATGTTTTCAGAAGCATCTGAAGAGTTGTCAGGTTTTTTCAGTTGATGAAGGAACATCAGTTGCCTCTGTTGCTCAGCCAAGAGTCCATCGAAATGACGTTTGACAAGTTCATCAGGGAATCCCTGTTGTCTCAAGGTTACCACCAATTTCTCCTGGTCTCGAATCATCTCTGGAGTGAATCGAAATACTTTGGAAAATTCTTCATCCTCTGGGCCTCGTTGACAGGGATATTCACGTTGTACCGATTGTTGTACAGTTTGTTGATGATGATTGTGGGGGACAGGAGAATAATTTAGAGTATCGGGAGCTGGCTGTGACAAAGAGACCTGGTCTGGCTGTTTTAATACTTGCTGATGATGATAATGCTGATGAATAGGAGGAGGAATGGATGGATTCAGGCTTGGATGTTGCATCCATGGTCCTTCTCCCTGCTGTGGATGATTAATGCCCTGATGATGATGAGGGTGAACCTGCTGCTGGTACATTCTGCTCTGATTTATTAAAACATCCTGAGGAGATGTCATCCCCAATCCAGGAAATTGTTGCGGATATTGGAGATAATTCTGTGGATAATTCTGGAAAAACATCTCTTGAGGAATTTCTTGAGAATCATCAGCAAATTGAACGTGATTGGAACGTTGATATTGGCTTTTTTGAAGAGTTTGCTCTTCAGGGATCACTGCAGCTTGGAGATTCTGTTGAGGGCCAGAGAGTTGGTGTCTGAACATGACAGCATTTCTGCCACCCACTGGTTGTCTCTGCATCTCTTCAGGTTCTCTTTTTCTAAGAAAATTTCCCTCTGACTGATGCTCAGTGATCATTCGTTCTTCATGGTTGATTGGTTTTGGTACACAAGGACGATGGGGCTGTCTCTCAGGTGATCTTTCGAGAGGTACCACGTTGAAAACTTCTGGATGGCTGGATTTATTCTGAATTGATTGTGATTGAGGAAGTCTTTGATGAATAATTTTTTTGTCCTGAGACAAAGTCTCACCATCTCCAATCATCTGAAAAGGTGCAATCGTCGACTCTATCCTAGGGGAAGCATCAAACCTCCTGAGTTCTTCAGCAGGAAAACTCTTCAATCGTGGAGAGCAACGGAATTCCGAGGATCTATCATTAGATGTAAATTTAGTTTTTGGAGCTGAGGATTTTTGGTGACTTTCTGAAGGTTGTAGGGGCATGTGACAAGACTCGGTGTCGCCATGTTGAATGCCTTTCTCTAGGGGAGGTTCTGGATTTTTTGTGTGAGTCATTACACTGGTATTTGGATGAAGAGCGACTACACTCGAGTGCTTTGCCAACGACTTCTGTCTACGACTGACTTCCAATACTTTTCTGCAATTGTCAATGAACATTTTTTTTTGGTTTGATGAAAAATTCTGTTGAGAGGATATCTGTTTAGTTGTTCATTTTCAGGGACTCACCTTCGATTCATTCTTGGAGAAATCGTGAGTAATTTAATGGAGAAATAGGATTGTGTTAACGACCGAGAGCACGTTTACACGAATTTTGGTAAATTTATGGGGGAAGCATTGAATGAGATGAACTACGGAAGTGTGAAGTGATTGACAGATGGAGAATTTCAGTCTCTATGGTAACGAATTGGGGAACATTCGAATTCAAGAGATTATGAATTTCAGTGGCGTTCGATGTTCTTTGTGCTTATCCCACTAATCAATTGGAGAAACTGGGAATTTATGCTATCCTCAGGATCTTCTCTTGGTCCTCAAAATGATACGAAGTTGATTGGATTTGAATCGTTAGTTACGAAATTATCAAATCATTCGGAAGTTCCCCTTACCCCACCTCTCTATCTCCCTTATAGGGGTTTATCGGCCATTATGTCTATGGTTCAACAAAATCGGCATTATCTTATGCATAAAAAGAGATCATTACTAAACAAATAACGACCGGAAGTCGTAACGTTCAATTTTTCCTCATGTGTTTCCCATTCAAATTTTATATGAGTAATAGTAGAAAATTTATCGATCATTATTATTTACATGTACACAAAATATAATTCACTCTGGTATTCGGTGATGAGTTGGGATGAGACCAAATGGACTATTTTTTTTTTACTGTGGAATTGCTCTGGAACAAACGAGACAAATGAGATAAACTCTGTTGCATTCTAATGCCTAGGAAACAGAGCTCATGAAAGATCCCAAATTTGTCAAATACCATTCTCTCGACGTCGAATCATTGACTATATTCATAAAACAATCCATTCCTACTCATTTCAAAGTATTATTGATGTCTTTTAAAACATCACCCGAAACTTATCCAGACATTCAAGAAAATTACCAAATTACCAATTGTGATGATACAAATTCTCTTAAATAATGCATTTATCATGATATTTTTTCCTATTCATAATGCAAAAATGAAACTTTTCCCTGTTTCGATTATGCAGAAATATTGTTATCATCGTAGGAAATGCAAATCATTCAAACTTCAATAAAAACGGAAAGAATATTCACTTTATACCTAGTAATTTTGTGGGGAAGTCGAGGGAACCTATCGAAACATTTCTTTTTTTGACAAAATATTCTTTCGTGTAAGTATGCAGCGAGAGATCTACTTGGCAATTATCCATTTGATGTTCATCGGAACAAATTTGGTAGGACCATAATATATTGTATTAATTCAAATCGCATTAGGAGATTATTCATTGATGATTTGTATATTGATTATTTAAGGGAAGGGCGTGTTATGTATCAGTCGACGGTGTATCTATTGCTGATGGAGGAACGTCAGCATTGGATATAGAAGGCCATATAGGATTGAATTTCGGTGAAGAGATAATTGATCCAACGGTGCGACAAAATATTCACCATTGATTTTCAGTAGTAAAATGTTGAATCTAGTCAACTCAAACATGAAATCTCTGATTATCCAGACAGTACTATTTTTTGAGATAATTGAAATGAGTTATATTGAATTGAATAATTTTACTACTGAAATAATTCTCATTTTCAATAGTTCATCACATTATCAATTCGAATATATTTCATAAGTTTGTCGCAGAAATGGATACACCTTCTGGCGATATTGTGGAGATCAAAGGTAGTATATGCCTTGCTTTTACGGATGATGCAACGGCATCAGTGGCCAAAATCGTATTATCGTTGATAGGAATTGTAGATTGTTCAATAATAGAAAAGGTAAGGTTTTCTTTTCTAAGTTATATAATGGCCGAAACTCAGAATTGATTTAATAAATTAATTCTAGGGAAAATCATACATGGGCTCAGG
Source organism: Coelinius sp. EB29 (assembly GCA_035578325.1). Taxonomy (NCBI): domain Eukaryota; kingdom Metazoa; phylum Arthropoda; class Insecta; order Hymenoptera; family Braconidae; genus Coelinius; species Coelinius sp. EB29. Next base: position 4,463,781 of record JAOZGT010000009.1, on the reverse strand, counting down.
TAATTATGAAGCCGATTGTTATGGATTGGACAAACATGCCTTGGGAGAAGGAATGACAAATAACCTGGAGATCTTCATTCCTGATAAGAAACATCCACAGGTTACAATCTCTACGACTTTGGGACCTTATGACCATTAATCTTCATTGACGTATTTGCTGTTACTCTCTGTAGAGCATATATCCAAGAAATTCTGAATCCACGAGTGAATATAAAAGTTAGGGGAATCCGGATCTCAATGTATTCATCAAATGTAAAGATTAGCATCCATATCTCATTAAATATAATTACAATTCACTCTCATTCATTATATTTTCATTCTTTATTACAAAATCAGTAGAAAATAGTTCAAGGTGTGCTCGGTCAGTGTTACGGTATCGGTATCATAGGGAAATTCTATTGTACAAAAATAATCAATCATGCAAGTATGAAGCAAACCTTGAACTATTTGCAACTACTCATAAATTGTCGCTACGTTGGATACCCCCAATCTTCCTTCACCATATCCGATAGTTTTTCAGCGATCATATAAGTGGGGATGTTGGTATGACCCGACATGATTTCCGGCATTATCGATGCATCGGCTACCCTCAGGCCTTTGACACCATGCACCTGAAAAGTCAGAAAGTGCAGAACAATAAAGAAAAAGCCTTTGACCTCGAAAAACTGAAATTGAAAAGGAGAAATGTGGAAGAAGAATGTCAACGTACCCTCAGCCTTGAATCAACAACTGCAGTGGGATCATCTTTAGGACCCATCTTGCATGTTCCGGAATAATGATATATATTCATGGTTATAGTTCTCACAGCACATTCCCAGTACTCGTCACTATTCTCCTCAATCCCTTCACAGCCTTTCAATCGTCCTGGGAATAACTTGGTCCCAAATCTTTTCATGGCCTTCGTTTCACTAATTTTCAATGTAGCCCTGATGCCTTCAATCAAAATCCTAACATCCTCCTTGTCCGCCATATAATTCAGTATTATCCGCGGCTTATCGTCAATGTTCGAGCTACGTAGAAGAATTTTTCCACGACTCCTCGGTCGCAGTAACATAGGAAATACCGTCCAAGTATAAGTGTGTTCATCGGCTGCATATGTCTCCTCCCAAACCTCATCTGAAAGTCCCATAGCATGACGCACAGTACCAACGGTAAGGAAGGAAGATGATGTAAATAACAATTCCACGTTTGGATAAGCAGTATGATTATTTGGCCTGTCCACATCGATAAAAGCTAGTCCTTCACAAGCACCTGCTACTGTCAATGGTCCTGTTCGATAAAGTGTATAATCTCTCAAATAGGGATTGGTCGGATTGATAATGTCATAGAGATGAAGTCCTACTGGCTGATTAACTTGAAATATAAGTCCACCATATGCAATGTGATCCATCAAGTTTTCACCCACTGGAAGATCAATTATTGGATTTATTTTCATTTCTTTAAGATGTTTTGCCGGACCTATTCCCGATAACATGAGAATTTGAGGACTTCCAATAGCACCCGCACTCACAATCACTTCTTTTGTTGCATAAATTTTATACGTGATCCCACCTTTGATGTACTCTACCCCAATTGCTCGATTAGTATCATCAATGAGAACTTTTGAAACTAATGTGTTCCTAGTCACTATCAAATTCTCCCTCGATTTTGCTGGATGTATATAAGCCTTACTACTACTCATTCTCATACCATCTTTGGTGGTAATCTGAAGGTAGGAAAACCCAACAGGCTGGTCAGCATTATTATAGTCGATAATTTTGTAACCAAGTTCCTTTCCAGCTTCCAAAAAAGCTTCGCCCAAGGGCGTGTGAAAGTCTGCATAATTGATATGAACAGGACCATCATAATTATGAGCCTCGTCATTTTTGTATTCAGGAATATCCATTGTTTCAAGTTTTTTGAAATACGGTAGAACATCTTTCCATGACCAACCTTCATTACCAAGTTCTGCCCATCGATCATAATCTTGTGGAAATCCTCTTGTTGCAATCAGATAATTCAATACACTACTTCCACCCATCACTTTACCCCGTGGCAAATTACATCGTTTATCCGTCATTCCTCTGCAATAATTATCGGACGATTCCCCCTGATATTTCCAATTAATATCATCCCTAAACTGTAAATCATTGACAATAATAGGTATATTCATAAGAATATTTTCACTGCGTCCTGCTTCAATAAGTAATACACGAAAATTCGATATTTCACTGAGTCTTGAAGCAATTGTGGCACCTGCTGTACCTGCCCCAATAACAATAAAATCAAATTTATCACCATTTTCTGGAGTTGTTTCCGATGGTTCTAAAAACATGAATCTTACACTGTCGTATGCCATTTTTAAACCACCTACTATGGATTTTAACACATTTTCAATACCATTGAATGGCTCATCACCGTATAAATTTATATAAGTCTTTTCCGCGTGAGCCACGGCAATGACACTGAACAGTATCAGCAACCAATTCATGATAATCCGCATCTCAATCAAGTTTCTTGCCAAGTGATGGCCAGCGATGTCTTCTTCACTCACATTCGCCAAAATTGATGAATTAAAAGTACACGAAAAAAAAAAAAATCACTGTCTTTAGATTCACTGAATAGCGAAGAAACCGAATAGTATTTGTTTCACGTTCGAGAACAGGCTTACAAATGTTGACGAGTATTTGTAAAATTACAGGTTGCTCTTCAAGAAGAGGTGACTCGCTTCCCTAGATATGTGATAGAGACAGTCGTGTTTGAACATTTTTTCCACAATCACAATCGAGTGAATCGATGATGGATAATATCGTGCCAAATGCAATTACTTGATAATTTTCCATTAATCACACGGTTTTTGTGTTATGTATACGTTCACCTTGAAATATGGAATTAATTCATATGCATGAAGTCAAAATGAATCCCTCGATATCGCATAACAATATCTAATGGAGGCACAAAACAAGTCATGAAAAGTGAAAAGTGAGAGGTCGTCAATCATGATGAGTATGTGTTTATAGTTGTGTCTTCCGATCTATTGGCCTCATTATCCCAGTAGTACAACTTATTTCCAATTAAAATCAGAATGCTATCGTAGTCAAAGACAATAGGCAAAGGAAATTATAATTAACACTGTGATTGTATTTTTCCATAAATGCGTTATCTACTTTTCACTTATCACGGTTATTAATACGTTATCTCCGAGTAATCTTTAACCGCAACATTTCATGATGAAAGAATGAAGCACTTTGATAATGTCTTAATTGTTCAGATATCATCTACTAGACGAAAATTTACTTCTTGATTGTAACAATAGGAATGATATATGATCCCATGGATTATGATATATATCATCAAATTGTTTGATTTTTTAATGATGAAAAAATGTAAGAATTGGACATTTTTCAAGCCGCAAAATTGTTGTATTACAATATGTGAAATAAATCGACGTAGACAATACTCAGGATAACCACCACATGTACGTCAAACCGATCATTACTAAAGCTACCACTTGTTCTAAAATCCAAATGAATTAACATCTCAAATTAAATCATCATTTAATCGAATTTTTAATTCTGATATATGCAATTTGACTATTCAAAATTTACCATTTTTTAATTTTCCGTTTGGAATTTTCTACAATTAGAGAAATGAAAATTCAAGGCTTTGATTCACCTTATGCGTAAGATCATATTTTCAAACATACATTACCATATTAACCCAACGGCCTTCAATACATTCATATCATTCACAATAGACAGAAATATATTATTATTATTATCAGTTCTTATAATGACCAGTGTAATAAAATTTCAAAACCTGAATGCGGATATTTTTCTGCGTAATTTCATGAAACTTTGCATACATAATTGTGTCCACCTTCATTTTTTCTTATCAATGAAAAAGTATCGCATGTTTGTATCGCCGTCAATTCAATTGGAATGCTAAGTGACTCATTGTGACTCGTGCCTTCCGAGTTACATCAATGATTACATAACTAAATATTCAAGAATAAAATATCCGGAAAAATAAAATCTGAAGAGAGAGCATCGACCGACGAATGATCCTTCGACAACCCATCTGTAGACAAATTATCCTCTGCTAAAGTGAGAGTGAATCATGCACATATAGGTATTTTTTAAACTTGTGCTCTCTCCCACAATGACTAAGTGATGCAGGGTAAAATGAATAACAATATATATTTTTTGCATTATTATTATTTTCTCATAATAGTGCAACAGGCTGACGTCAACAAAAAACAAGTCTTATTTATCACACACATCAGATAAATTCATTAATCGTCACCCCATTTATTTTTTTAACACACAAAAACACATTTTTATACTTGGTTTTTCTTTTAAAAGGGGCTACGAAATAAAAATTATTTATAATTACGAGAAAATTTTCTCATCATTTCTGTACAATTTTAATGTTTACAATTATAAGAAAAAAAAAAATTCGTCGCTTCATAAAATCAATGAAGAAGAGGTCGAGAATTTGAGATTGTTGGAACAAAAAAACTTTGGTCATTGTTTTTTTCTTTTTTTCTTTCAAAGTATCAATGAAAAAAACATTAAAATGATGTTCGCGATTTTACAGCCTTCAACCGCGAATGAGGAATGTGATGAGAATGATTACAGTACTTGATGTCTTTTATTCCCTTGATATCGTTCAACGGTTCTCCTATACCCTGATAACTCGACTAAAATGTGTACAATATATATATATATATATATATATATCTCCCTATGTTTCTTAATTATTTTATCATCTTCAGATTGAATGAAATAATTTTTCCCCTGATATTGAAATCATTCTACTATGTTAAAATTTCATACAATTAATCAATAATTCAAAAAATGCATGTACAATGCCCCTGTGTAACGTAAACAAAAAACATTTGACATAAAAATAATAATAAAAACCAAATTCCCTAATTAATCATAAACAATGGGTACTTTTCTTTAGAAATTATACATTAGAAATTAACAAATAACGAATATAAATTTTATGCACCAGAATAATTAATAATTAATATTTTTAATAATTCGAGAATAAAAATTCTTCACTTTGTCCTGAAAAACAAATCAGAATAGTCATATTCTTCGACGTTTTCAATCAATCTTATTCATTTTTTTAGGGACAAGTGAATTTTTCTATTCTCTGAATATTTATGATGAGTGTAATGAGAAAAGTAAAACTTAACGAGTGATCCTTTCATACATAATAAATTGGATTTTTTCTTGTTTCTTGATTTTTGAAGACAGTTACAAAGTGATGCAATTTATAAGTACGTTAGATCATTTTATTTATTTCGTCAATATAATTCATCCAACAATCATTGTAACACTCATTCCAATCCCTTGAATTGAATAATTGGTAACATTGTGTTATACAGTATTAACATGAAAAAAGAGATCCAATAAAATTTCAATAAAAAAAAACTTGTTCAATTTATTTTTAGATACTGAGAATTTTTTTTTTCACTACCAAACGTGTATTCGACAATTCACACGAAAATTTGATACTTCAGAACAATCAATTTCAATGACATTGTCTCATTCAAATTAACATCTAGATCTTCAAGATAATTTGATATATTTGTTGATAATTCAATTATTCAGATAGAAAAAAGCTCTGAGTTATAATTGTATCAAATAAAAATTATTCTGTTTTATTTGTTTCTTCATGCCGGTAGGATTAATATATCAATACAATTATTTAACAGGAAACAATGATAATCAACACACCTATTAAGGTAATAACCTTTTTTTCGTTTGAATACTGAATCATGCAAGGGACTATTTTAAATAGGTACAAATGTACAGATAAATATGTAATTATGTCCATTTTTGTTTGTTATCTCTCAATATCTAAATGCCTAGTTTTTTTTTTTTTTTTTTGTTTTTGTTGAAACTCTAACGAATCAATCGTAGGATTTGTGGGGAACATAATTACAGGTGAGAATGAGGGTAATGCACCAGTGAATGAACACGTTTTTTTTTTTTAGGGAAATGAGACAGAAATTTTCGAATTTTTCGTTTTCCTATTCTTCAGAAACTAATCTAAAAGTGAAATTGACTTATCACGTTTTATCATCTCACTATGGTGTTCATCATTATAAAATACTTCTTTGGATTAGAGATAAATCTGATTGAGGATGTTAATTCACTGGGGCATGATCCTCGGGAGAGCGTCTATCACAAAAATTCAACCAACAAGGTAACTTCGAAAAAAAAAAAAAATTCCAACTCAGTAGTAAAGTGGCAAAATGGATAAAGTCAAATTTGATATTTCTTTTGATTATAAATTTAACGGGAGAATGAGTGGTTTTAGGAGGAAATATCAAAGCACCTTTTTTGTAGAAAATTTCCTCAACTACAAAAAATATTTTTTGACTTTTTCCCCTAAAATCACTCGTTATTGAGGTAATTCCACATTCAGCAAAATGTAAAGAATCGTTCTATTGTGTTTTGCCCCTTTACCTATTATTCGCCTGTTATATTCAGGGCATACGGCACGTACGAATTACGACTGAATAACAGTTTTAATACGGTTATCACTCAAACAGCTGTAAAGATTCTTTGTACATGTGTACAAATATATATTTATAATATATTAATCATCTTTTCAATATATATTAATTATAGATATTTTTTTTTTTTTCACTTTTTTTGCAATTTAGGCACATTGAACGCACAACAATCGTAGAGTTAACACCCATAATCACGGAATTTCAAAAATCCTCTATTTCCTAGTCAAACCAGTGTTGTGTGTGTGTGTGTGTGTGTTAAATTTTTTTTACTCAATTTTGGTCCAAAATGTAAATGCACGATTGCAGTTTTTTTTAGTGTTTTTTGTTTTTGTTTTGTATTCTGTTGCCAAGATGAAAAGAACAGGAGATGATAAATCATTTGGTGAATATTTCCGAAATTAGGGAGTTTTCTGATAAATTTTTGTAAACCTCTTCATTTCAATAATATTCACAAAATAATCTTCAAAGTAATTTTGTTCTAAAGAAATTCTTCATCTCCCGTTCCTATCACTCCACCTTTGAGCTATAATTAATTATTTCAAAGAGTAAATTTTTGCTTAAAGCATCTCAATTCGACACTAGCATTTGGCTAATGTTGAAATGCAGAAATTTTATATATTCATTATTATGCCAATATCATTGTTGTCTATAAGGTCACATTGGTATACTTTCTTATGTTAGATGTTAAATTCATTTCAAAGATAAATATTTCCATTAAACGGTGGACATGTTCGCAAAAATATCAATTTCCCACGTGATGTTTAATCCAATAGAATCAATTTTCCAGAATTAAAAAAAAAAAAAAACAATTTACCCTAAAAAAATTTGTCGTACCCAACTTTGTACTTGTTAATTGCTAGTCTTCATGATCTTACAATAACTTTATATTTAATTCAATTAAATCCTCAATTTTGCATAGAGATTCACGTTTAAAATTCAAAATAGTCTTCATAGGAATGCATTTTTCCTAAAATTTAAATTTCCAAATTGATCTTTTTTTTTCTTTTTCCAAATAATTTTCTGAACAATTTTTGATTTATGCCTTTTAAATTGTGAAAAAATACTGTTTCGCATGATTAAGGCACTCGTGCTTATAGAAAAAAAAATTCAAAATGGGCGGAAAAGTTGATAAAAAAGTGGTATGTAATAAAAAAAGTTTATGTTGAGTTGATTTTCACCCTTATTCCGAATTGACTGACAATGTAGGAAATAGCGTTTAATAATGATTAAAGACGTGTCCTCTCATGATTCAGGATTATTCCATTGATGATAATTTAATAGATAATTATATTTACTTAAAAACACGTGTATAACCCGTGCATACCCATGTGTATGCATATAATCTATCCAGTGAGTTCTTTTGGAAATCACAGTAATAAATATAAATCGTAATATGTATATATAATCTATATATATCGATTGTATAATATAATATGTCTAATGAGACTCGTCGAGCGCAGTCCCACAAACACCCACGTAACATTTCATTTTGTACAATTAATATATATCTTTTTTTTTTTTTGTCTTTTCTTTTATTTCATTTTCTATTATTTCCTTAGATTGGAAAAACCTGTATTCCCGTATTAAATTGATTTCTTTCCCTAATATCTTTGGCTAGTCAACTATAATTCCCTCACTCCATTTGTATTTTTATTCTCTACTCACAGTTTATTTATTTATTCTCCTCGTTCAGTGTTTTTGTCTTGTCTGGAGCGCCTTTTTCCAGACTTATTGCTACATCCTGGAATAGATGAATGGAGAAATTAGTATTTCCTTTTTGTTGTATATTTTTGAATTTTCTACAAGAAATGTATTTTTACTTTTCTCCTAGAATAACAATATTAATCAATCATTTGATTCAATCCAGGAATTTATAAAGAAAATAAATTTACCTGAACAGCTATTTGAAGTGGCGTTGGTTCGCCAGGTGCACAGTCAGTTCTAACGATACTTGCTGGCAGTAATCTTGGACATGGCTTTCCAGTGAACAGCATAAATAATGCATGGACGGTTCTGCGTTGTGTGAGCTCTGTATGACGATGCTGATATCCGGTCAAGTGTCTCCGATGCCTAGCTGTTGTTGGGAACCATCTTTCACAGAGTATGCAGTATCTTTTGTGTTTTATTGTTGCCTAAAAATATGAAAAATAAATCAATTACAGAAATCAAAATTCAACACAATTCATCATGTTAATTATGAGAAAAAGGCAGAAGAATATTTCTCCTCAAATCAACAATTTCAGAGATAATTTTAAAATGATCAAAGATGTTCTCAAAAAATCATACAAATCTTCTCTCCCCTTCAACTGACCTTCTCATGATAAGCCATCTTAGTAACAATATCAGCAAACGTCATCCCCTCGCTCTCCTGCTCGATAATCTCCCTAATCTTCTCACCAACACTCTCCTCCACCTTTTTCGGGCTCTCTGGATTCAGTTCACTGCTTTCTTGTTTCGTAATAACTGGTGGTGATCTTGATGTCTCCCTCAGACTCGGTTCAAAGACAATGCCCCCCTCAGGAACAAGTACCGGCATCGCCTCAATGAGACCCTTCTCCAACTCCTCTCTCCTTCCCTTCTCATGAGATCTCGAGGAGCTCGAGCTTTTATGACTTTGACTTGCCCTATCACTCACCCCAGTCGCCTCAGCTTTACTAGTGGACTCTCTTCTCGACGATCCCGAGGTAGAAGGCGGCCTCATCCTCTTTGAGCTCAGCTCACTCGACTCACTGTGTCCCCTCTCCCTCTTCAGGCTCTTTGTACAATCACGACTAGACTTATGCCTAGTTTCTTTATCAGAAACTATTGAATCCTCTCTCCTCTTCACTCTATCCCTCTTCTCCGAAGACAACGAACTCCTGTACTCCTTTTTCGATCTCTCTCTTTCCCTAGACCTTGACTCCACCTTGGAAACATCCCTAGACGTCCTCACATCCCTCTGGAAGACACTCTTCTCTTTTCCACTCTTAGCTCCTTCCTCCTTTCCAGAAAACCCTGGTAACTCATGAGCAGAAAACTGCTTTTTCTCAGCAGCAGTCCTTCTCCTTGGAGCTGGACTAGACACCTTTTTAGACAACTGTTTAGAGACTTGTTTAGACGCTGCCAAGTACCTCTTCAAGATTTCCTTTGCAGCTAAAACATCCTTCACTAACGAATCAGAAGAGCAGATGCTTTTAGCTTCAATGCTGACGTTTTCTGCTTTATTCCCATGAGTTTCATGAAGATAACTGGGTCCAGGAGTGTCACGTAAACATTCCTGCTGATAATTCCAATACTCCTCATGCCCTTTAGGGGGTGATGATACCCCAGGCACTGGAACATCCATGGACTCTGAAGAGTTATCAACAATCTCAAGTTCAAGCTCAAATTGAGTTGGAATTGCGTCGGATGAGTATAATCTTGCCATGTCACCGTTTGCTATTCTTCTCTCACCTTCAAGAGGCACTGGAATCTCGGAATCTGGTTGAGAGATGTCTGAAGACGCTGGGAGGATCTCAATTGTGGTTTGACTCTCGTCAGAAGACTCGAGCTTTATCACAGATTGATCCTCTGAGCTTTTGGTATCTCCAGCGGTATCAATGACACTTTCTGCTGTTGATACTAGTGTCAGCGGCTTCTGGGGGCTGGTCTTCGAGGATTTATGACTAGAACTGATGCTTGGATACTCAAACTCACTTCTGGTGATCTCTTCAGGGCCTATAATTGCTCCTAGGGTTTCTCCTTTCTGAGGTGTTTCTTCAATCTTCAAAATCATTGACGAAAATTCAGATCTAGTGTCTAGACTTTCCTCTTGACTCGAACAAGATTTGAGGCGTCTGGTAAAGTCTCTTCTAACTACTCTTGGAAGCTCCTCGCTGTCAGAGTCATCGATTAGACAACACTGCTGCTTCTCCGGGTCAGAGTAACGTCTTCTGCCCCTACTGGAAGACCTATCAGCTACCTCACTCCTTCTAGAGGAGACAGAAGACGTTCTTTTGACTTTCCTCAAGCTTCTGGAGTGCTCGTCAGCCTCTAATGATCTCGTTACTTCCTCGAGAAGGTGAACAGGTAGATGAACACTTTTCTGCTCCTTTGCTATTGAATCCAAGACCTTGAAGCGTTCCAATTTTACCTCTGGCTGCCATCTGGAGCTCTTGATTATCCCCTCAGTTCCATCTTTACTCAGTTCACATTTAAACTCTGATGTTGATGAAGCTCGTTTGATTATTACCTTGGGAATTTTCTCAGAAAAACCTGTTGTGGAATTTGTCGTTGTTTCAAAGTCAATTGAGGAATTGAGTTTGGGATCTCCAGACTCTGCAGATCGATGACGACTCGAGGATTTCTTTGGACGTTTCGTTGTAGACTCCATAGGACTTCTTGGACGTTTTCTTCTCGTGTGATCTGGAGACGGTGTGGATTTCCTTGACTCTTGTTTCTTTATCTTTAATCTCGGAATTTTATCAAAGAATTTATCACCAATTTCAGAAGGATGCAGAGATGATTCCACTGACAGACTCGATTCTGTGAAAGTGATGGGTTTGATTGAACGATTATTGAGTTTATCTTGTGATAATTCAGTGGCTTCCTTATCTCGAGGAGGAGATGACTTCCTTATCTTCCTGATTTTTAATTTTGGAACATTGTTGAGAGATTCCGAGTCGTTTCCTTGTAATTCCATTGAGGTGTTTTTGAACATCATTCTACTGTGTTTTTCCTCAAGTTTGATCTTCATTTTTGGGACTTTGCAGTCAATTATTGCCAGGGATTTACGAATAGAGGTGTTTGGCTCGTTTCTGGAGGATTTATCGTCGAGTTTTATCTTCACTTCGAAGACTTTTTGATGTTGAGACTCGTTGGTCTTGGGGAAAGAGAGTTCTACAGCGTTTTCTTCTATAGTTGGAGTTCCAGGACGAGATCTCACGTTTCTTATTATCATTTTTGGTATTTTCGGGTGTGAAGACAACTTGTGGGGCGATGATGCACGGCTGTCAAAGCTTCTCTGCACAGATATGTCAGAGGGAAATATCTGAGAAATTGAGGAGGATCTCGATGAACAGTCAGTCTTTTTTATTATGAACTTTGGAATCTTGTCGAAGGTTGTTGGACTCTTTGGGGGACTTTCACTTTGAATTCTTCCAGTGAATGTCAAATTTTTTTCTCCATTATTTTTCTTTGGACTCAGATCCAATTTATGATCAGACCTTGGAGAAAAATCTTCTGAATTCTTTGGACTTGGAATTTTCCCAGAGAAGTTTAAAACTACATTAGACTCTTGAGGTTCTTTAGGTAAATCGAGTCTCAGAGGAGATGGAATGTGGGGCTCTGGTGGAGCCTCTGGACTGTGAATTTTTCCAGAAAAATTTAGGACGTTATCCTCATTCTTATTATTTTTCAACTCTTCGTCTTCGATGTTTCTTCCCATTGGAGATCCATCTTGAGCATTGGAATCATCTTCACTCTCCGAGGAAATTCTCCCGGAAAATGTCAAGATTTTCTCTCGCTCGTCTATTTCATTCTGAGGATTTATCCTCATTGAATTATCGATTTTTTCAGATTTGTCTTCTAAAGCACATAAAGCGAGATTTTTCCGCACTTGTTTGAGGTCAGTGGCGTCAATTGCTTCTTGACTCGATGTTGACAAAAAATTCACTCCAGTGCTAGTGCTCTCGTCTTGTTTGTAAGCCGCATATTCACTTCCGAATTGAGTTGAGCTCAGAGTCTCGTCGAAAGTTGAGACTTCTGACTCTGTCGAGACTTCAGGAGTCTCTAATTGTATCATTTTACGATCTTTAGCAACAAAGGATTTTATCAAGTTTAATGGCGGCACCTTTGGCATTTCGAACTGATGCCCAGTCGCTTGGGAATCTTCAATTATTCTCGTTGATGTTCTATCTTCTCGTTCATCTTCTCTCATTTCTACATTCTTCGACTCTTCTTCAATTTTATTTTCTTTCTGAAAATTTTTAAAATCTGGGAATAAATTATTCAATGGTAGAAATTCAAATTTCGACTGGAAAAAGGGAATTCTGTCTTTGGGATACTTCATTTCATCGCTTGATGCTCTTCTCGGCGGAACTTCTGGTTTTTTAATCAAAGAAAAAGTTGACGAGTGTTCCCCAAATATCCGTGCAGGCTTCGATACACTCTCCTCATTAACAATTGAATCCTCTTTTGTTATTTCGATAGTAATTTTTGATCTCTCAATTCTTGTAATTCGTCGACTTGGAAAAGCCAAGTCTAATCCTTTAAGAATATTACTTTCAAAATTATTTTGGTAATTTCTAGGAAATAAAGTATCTAGATTCGTAATGTTTTTTATTTTTGGTTCTTCAAGCTCTTTAGAATTTTCAGCATCAGGCTTATTATCCTCTGGAGTATTGATAATATCCTCAACATTTTCTCTATCTTTCTGGAATGTTTTCTCCACTTTTTCACTGATAATTTCAGCTTCATCTTTGTCTTTATCTTTGGGCACTTCTCTTATCTCTAAAATATCTACCTCCACTCTCTCTTCTTTACTCATCTTCTCCTCATCTCTTTTATCCTTCTCCAACTCCAAGTTTTTGGCTTCAACGATGATTTCCGGAATTTTTTCGAGTTGTTTGACCATTAAATTCTTCTCAGAATTGGATATAATCTCTTGTTGCCATATTGACACTCGTTTAGGCTCTTTACTGGCCTCAGTGTATGTCGTGGAGGATTCGAGTCCACTATCAGTTAAAATTGCCTGAGAATCTTGCTCGATATCAACACTAGAAGGTGGTTTAATGAATTCAATCACATCCTTAGGATCTTTACTCTCCTCATCGCTCAACTCAGGCACCAAGTTACTCATCTCCTTTTTATTATGCACTATTTTATCCTCTATTATCTCCTCAAAATCGTTTAATGGAGTATCCTTCAGTTTATCACCCTCGCTCACCTTTTCATCAATTGTCTCACGTGTTTCTTCCCTCGAAAACAATTCAAATTCACCTCCTTTAGATATTCTAGCTTCAACATACTTGGTAGTATTCGATATCACATCAGTCCTTGATTCGTGACTCATAACCGAAAGATTATTTATCGAACCGACCATTAAACTATCGATTCCTCGTTCCCCATCAGAATTTACACTGTTTTTCCTCTTGAGAGGTACATTTAAATCCTCCCCAGAGTTCAATCTCTCTGATTTCTTCCCTGAAAAATATTTATTAAACTCTGACTTATTGGATTCAATCGAGACTTCATCGCTCTCCAGTTCTGGAGGCCTCTCTCTCCATCTGTCGTATTTATTCGATCTATTTGTCCTCCATGACGAGTCGTCTAATCTTCTCCTCGATGATGATTGTTTGGATCTCATTGCACTGTACTCATTCCAATATTTTCTTCGTTTTTCTCTATTCGGTGACTCTTGGTGTCGTATGTGCGAGTGTTTTGCGTGAAGGTCCTTGGAATCTTTATCGAAGAGAGGATTCTCTCGTGATAAATCACGAGTATATCCTTCTTGCTGTCTCGCCTCCATTATCAATACTCTGTACGTGTACTTGGGATTGGGACTGTATTTTATTTTACCATCTTTGGTTGTGTAAATAGGAACTGTATTGAGATCCATTTCCATATTGTCGTTAATCGGTGTTCTTGAGTAAGGATTTCTGAATTTTTCACACTCCTCCAGTCTTCGACTCAAGGCACGATCCTCAGTCAATGTTGAGGAGGTTTTGTCATCAATAGGAACATCAATGTCAGTCTGATTTGGAGCAACGTCAAAATTATCAAAGTCCATTGCTGATGTGTCGAGGGAGAAATTGATTTTTGACCAGAGATCGTCGGTCTGTGATGCATTAGATGGTCCTGGGATTATCAGGGGTGTCATTAGTGAGACCTCAGGTAATTTTGTCTGTGATGATCTCGACGCCATATTCTCCAGTTCATCAAACTCCGGAGCAAAACTCTCGTAGTCTAGAGAAGATCTTCGACTTGGATTTCTCACTTTAGACGTCTCCACTTCTTCAAAGGCACTCTCTTCTTCTGTACAGTGACTCTCACAGGTGTTTGGGGTTTCCGTGGGCATAGATATACCTGTGGAGGTTTGAGAGTCATCGTGAGAGGAGACTGGACCCTCTGAGAAACTCACCTCGCTCGTTTCTGATTTGTTGAATGATTTTGGAAGAGGTTGAAGTCGATTTTTATCAATTTTATTTCTTTCCTCGATGGATTTTCGGTGGGATCGATAGCTGTGGCCTCCACTATGCCGCCTCCAAAGATTTTTATTTAATTTTCTTGATTCTGATCCCTCAGGATTTGATATTCTCCTACGAGGAAATAATTTCTGCGGTCGATAATTTCCATTGTCAAATTTTGGGAAATAACTCTTCTTCACATCTTTCTGTTTTTCCTCTGATTTTTCTATAGCCTTTAATCGACGTTTTTTGTCATGCCTCGATACGTTTATCTTTATTTCAATAGCGTCCACTTGTTCACTCGTAGAATTGCACAGTTTCTCGACATTTATATTAGCCACGTGAATCTCAACATCTGTATCTTTATGGGTTCTTCGAAAACTCTGGGTTATTTTACAAGTGTCAGTTTTCAGAGGCTCAATTTTTCGTATCATCTGGTCTTTGTCGTTTGCCAATTCTTTTTGAGTCTCTCGAGATGTTCCTTCGAAGGAGCTGCGCCTGATAATTGATGAATCAACATGACAATGATCGAGTTGAGGCTGGGGAAATGTAATATCACTCTCAATTTGACTTTTAGAAATATTTACATTCTCTAATATGTTTATTTTGTCTCTTCTGTATTCACTCAACGAGTTGGAATGATCTTTCGTGTTTCTCTCCTCTCGTTTCCTCATGTATTCATTGAACCCAGTGCTCTGCGAGTCCTCCGAGGTGTCAAAAATTGAACGAATGTATTTAACCTTGTCAGGTTTATTTTTCTCTCGTTTATCCTCACCCAAGTGTTGAGCCTCTAGTAACGTAACTTCGATACTTGGATTTTCATTTGGCATGATTATCGTGTCATTAGCACTATTAGGCTCTACACCATCGTCCATTGACCCAACCTCAACCCAATCATTGTGATCCTTTTCCTCGTCGTCAGATGACTCAAGTTCATCCAAATTAGTAATTGGTAGTACATTTTTAAGTCCATCGATCGTAACAGCTGACAGTCTAGGCCCCTGGGAGTCTTCAGGTATTAATGGCATCATGCAGGAGCTATCCAGTGAAATATTGCACAATTTATCGAGGTCATCTGTTGGCTGAAAGTCCTCGGTATCAATAATTGATGGACATTTGCCAGTGTCGATCTCGTCAGTTGATAATATACGACTGACTGGAGTACCCAGCACAGCATTACCATTTAATGAACCCACTGAACACTCACCAACTTGTGTTATATCGTTGGATGAGTCTATTATATCATTTGAATTTTTCTTTATTTTCTTCATTCCCATCAAGGGATCTGATGATGGATAAAATTCTTGATCTTTATCAGACTTTTCATTAATCAAAGGCACTTTGCGGTGATTATCACACTTCTCTGGACTCTTTGGAGATGATAAATGAGATTCTGGAGATTTTCTCCTCGCTATCTCGAAACTCTCGATATCCGCTGGCTTATCATGTGAATTACCACTAAAGTCAAAGTCCAGAGAATTGTGTGGACGTTTTTCTGATAATCTATTGGTTTCAAGATTACTATAAGGATCGGTCTTCAATGGAGAATGGGTGAAACTTATTATTGGTGAATTTTGAATAATTTCTATGGGATTTGTTGAGATTGAGAGATTCTCCACGTGGCCAGAGGAATCGTCACTGTCTGAATGTATCGGAGTATTTAATGTTGTTGATATTGGGGTGCACTCGGACATTGGGAGATCTGGGAGACTTATGTCGTCGGGATTGTGAGACTCTTCACTAACGAAACTGTGTTGTTTTCTTAATGAAGTTGTTAGGGATGTTGTTAAGGAAATTGTTTCACTCGTTTGACTCTTTTGATTAACTCCATCAGTCTCTTGAGGTGGTGGAGGATCTCGTGGCGTCTCCACATGTGTATTAACATTGTTATTGATTGTCAAGTTGATAGGACTCTTTGAAGATGGTGAAGATTCCATAGATCCCACTTGTTCAATAACAGCAGAAGCCTCCTCAGGTTCATCATTGGAACACTCTGGCTCTTTTGAACACACTCCAGTGTCTTGTCCAAATAGAGTAATAGTCTCTCCAGCCTCTTGATTGTCATTGATAATCTCTATTGGTGCTGATGCTATCTGTTCGATACTCAGTGACGTGACATCGCCATAAACAGTTCGAATTGTTGCCAATTCAGAGTCTTGAGGTAGATGATCGACGATGTGAATCGTTGGGATATCACTGCTGTCGGTTTGAATGCACTGAACAATTGCTCCGGCATTGGTTAATTCTTCAATGGTTTTCAATGAACCCGAGTCCACGTTGTCCACTTCAGTTGAAGCCATGACGTTTGTCTCGATGGTTGGGCTAGAGTTTGACTGAACTGGAGATGTTTCCAACGTTTTCTGCTGATGGTTCCGATTCTGATTCATATTCGCATTTGGACTGGTATTCGTATTTGTATTCTGATTTTGATTTCCTTGGGGACTAGCCACCTTGTTGTTATGATTCTGTCCATTCACCTCGCTCATATTACCTACAACAACTGGGCTCGAGTTACTTGATACTTCCTGTGTGTTAGCATTTCCCCCCTCTTCCTCCTCAGTTTCGTCCCAATTTGCGAGAAATTGGCGTACATCCAAATGCGGCTTTTCATTGAAATCTTTAGAATTTGTAAATTCAGCTGTTGGTGCTGTTGTCGTCAACATTGTGTCAGTGGCGGATGTCATCGTTCTCGTGGGATCTATACTGTCCACATCGACAATCATATTTTCAAAGTTTTCGTTTGGATTTTCTGGCATTTGATAGTGTCCTTGGATATCTCTCTGGAGGTGATGAAGAGCTCCGTCTCGAGACAAATTTATCGATTGTTCTGGGTGTTTGTAGAGATTTTGCTCGAGAGGATTTATCATGTTTCCTTGTGCCTGTGTTGATACTTCAGAGGATTCTGCATTTGGCGCTCGATTAACTGCATTATGCATTCCAGGGTAGTGATTGTGGGCAAAAGAAGAATTGATGAGGCATCCATTTTGATCAAATTGTAGATTAATCGGTGGGACTGAAGCGTTTGGACTTGTCGAAGGTATTTTAGACTCCTGACGATAAGTTTGACAATCAACATTCTGCTGGAGTCTCAACAATTCTCGATATCTCATGATGTATTCTTGATACTTTGGATGGGACTGATATCCTGGCAATCTTGTCATACCCCTCAGATGATTCTCCAGGGAAAACCTCTGCATCGCAATTTTTTGCTGATAAAGATGATATTTTTGATAAGTTCCATGCATAATTGGGGGATTCCCTGGGGGCTGTACCCTGTTGACTGGATTTGCCTCCTGATACTCACGAGAAAATTCTCGAGGCACGTCTCTCGATATAGGTGAATTGAAGTAAGAATTTTGAAGAGATGATGGAAGATTTGCTGTGCTGGTGGTTGGCATTGCAGGCGGATGGCTTCCATTCTGATAATTCAATTTAGAGTTGTACTTTTGTGGCATCGGTTGCTCTGGGTACTTCATCACTTGTTGATTCTGCTGATTCATCGATGAGGATGTTCCACTTCGTCTCATATAATCTTTTACAGAATGCGGACACTTTTGACAATCAGTTGGGAAGTTGTAGTTCTGCATTGGGTAATTTGGATGGATTGCAGAGGACGAGTAATTTCTCGACATGTCCTTACGATATTTGTAATCATAGGATCGTCGATGGTCCAAAGAGCTTCCATGAGCTGGGAAGGAGGTTCCTGGATGTTCTTTGTTCTCTCCGCAGTCTTTTCGAAGATTCATTTCAGCGACGTATCTTCGATTTTCCATTGGGTAAGTTGGTCTCTGGAGATTTTCCCTGTAGGTCGAGTTGTTCTGGTAATGATTGTACTTTTCCCAGTGTTGATAGGCCATTGATGTGTCTGGATTGCAGCAGGGGAGCTTGCAGGGATAGGCTGGTCTTCCTGGGGAGAGGGGAGATGCTGGAGAGGTCTGGGATGTGATGCTTCCTGCATGGAGGCTTGGATTTACTGTTAAATTTGTGTTTGGGTGATTGGAGGGGGTGGGAAATGGCATCTGGGATGTTCTGTGCGGGAGTTCAGGCTCAGAGAGATTGAGTGGAGGGTGGTGGGAGGGGGGATCTAACATAGAAGACCGGGAGGAGGTCCCGTAGTGTCCAGGGCAGTTTGGTAGAGGTGGCATGTGGCCCCCTGGGTTTGTTAGGGCGGTGCTCGTGGAACAGGTACCCGGAATGGTAGAGGTAGGGTAGTTACGGGGATAATTGACCTCATTTCGCTGGTGTTTTAGAGTGGATGGCTGAGATGTTGAGAGGTTTATTCCGTCCAGCGCCGGGGGGCTGATACTGCCAATGAAGTGGTGTGATGAATTGGCATTCTGAGGGTGGGACGTTGTTGTTGTACGTCCCGGCTGAGGGGGGTTATACTGATGCCAGTCTGGCATATTCCCGCTGTAGCTCATTGTACATTGTCTTTGGAATTTTGCGGGAGATTGACGTATTTTTTTTTTTTTTGGCAATTGTAGGCGATTTCTGAGGAGCGTTAAACGTGTGACGCCATTCTTCTGGCAGGACACTTCATGGCCTAAACAGAAATTTTGGGATTTCCAGGTGAGTTCAATCGTGTTGAATATTGGGATGAGATTTGGTTCATTATTATTATCATTACAACATCTCATCCTCTGACTAAAATCAATTTCGATATATTTAGTATTGATTAATTTTTTTTCTTCAACTTTTGTTCCTGCTGGGGGGGGGGGGGGAGGGAGGGGGGGGGGGGAAGATTCATTATTATTTCAACTTACTACTGATAAAATTGCAAGTGAATCGTTACTAATTCATTTCGGAATTCCGGCACAAACAAAATGACCCTCATTAAGATAATTTCCACTGATTCAGAGTCAATGGAAAGATCTATATCTCACAGTGACAATGTAATTATAACTTTGAGAACTCTACGAACTGTTTTCTAATTTTTCAATTACAATATTAAATCCTGATTCATAATCAGACGATCGCCGAGGATTGAAATTAATTGGGATATCATTTTCCTCCATTAACGTGTGTCAAACATGAAATGATTTTTTTTTTTTTCTAGTCTTTTAAATGATTCACTACCAGCGTAAATCAATTTATATCCATAACACAATAGAATTAAATTTTTTCATGTGGTAATTCACAGTCAAAAATAGAATGAAAGAATTTATTATTACTTTTTCTTTCACTAATTACTCCCAAGAACAACGAAAATTTCCTTGAAATAATAATGTTTATGGCAGATAAGAAACACATTAGGAATTTTCGGTAAATCCTCAGTTGGACAAATTTTTCCATCGAAAATCGAAAAAAAAAAAAAAAAAAAAAAAATGAAAAATAAAATACGAATTCATTTTTTCCGCAATTTTAGTTGCAAGCAAAAATGCATTTTTGTAACATTTTTTAAGATGTGGAGTGCGATAAAAAAAAATCTATATATTTCCATATCATAGAATTCTATTTCCGCACTGAACAAATAATATTGAAATGTTGCTCCATAAGTCATGCAACAATTCAAGTTTTAGTTCAATAAAATCAGAAATTGAATAGCTCAAAAATCACGGAATTTTCCTGATTATTCCGTGACGATTTTATCATATCCGTTCTCTCATGCGATTAACAATGACCAATTAATAATATAATTCCTCGATTCTCCAAGAATTAATAAATTGCAACATATCTTGCATTCAAAGATCTCTCAATCCATATCATTATCTCAATCACAAACATCTTTCAATTGTTCCAAAAATATGTCATACAATGAAATATGTCAAATATGTCATACAAGGAAAGGACACAATATATGATAATGTAGTCTGTATGTGATTGCAAATGAAGGTTGTTACAGTGGAAGTGTCAAGATAATTAACTCGAAACTGATATCATTAAAATTTCTACGATAGAAAAAAAAAAATAAAAATAACTCAGTCCATTTCAAATGAAAACGTTCGCAATCCAAAGTTCTCGTGTATCTTCACAGAAACAAAAAATTTAAATTTCATCGAACATCAATTATTGAATGATTTGTGGAGTCTAACGAGTCTAATCTCGTGAGGTAGCTTAATAATCGCCAATAAATGTATGTATAAATATGGTGACTTTATCGCGCTGATAAGGGACCTAGAGTGCACACGGAGAGATAAGTAAAATTTAGTGTATAGAGGGGTGGGGAATAATGGATAATTTCAATAAGAAAATAAGAATAACACCAAATTACCAAAAATAGTTTTAAAACCTATTATCCTCCTCAAACTCGACAAATAATCAATTTCTCATTAGTTAAATACTTGAGGCGTAAAAACACCACTTTTAAATCATCAAAACTCTTTTCCAATAATTCAATATCAAAAAAAAAAAAAAAAATCTTGAATTCACTTAAAAAACTCAAACACATGGATAAAACAAGCCAATAAAAACAATTTGATAACATAAACATCGTGTCGTATGTACCATATTTCCGAGCTCCCCGTAGTCAATAAAATTTTAACAACTTCCATGACGAGAAAAAAATTACCACGAAATCACATAAACTATTCACCGATAGATTGGTAGATTAATTTAACGTCTGAAATAGCACGTACCTCCACAATATACCCATGAAAAAAAAAAACCCCCCGAAAACTCTTGTATACAAAATTATCAATTAAATCTCGTCTGATAGACAAGTGCAATAATCACTGAAGACAATACAAATAACTAGGATGAAAAAATTGTGGAGAGAAAAAAATAATAATAATAATAATTGTCGCTTAAATAGAATAATATTGAGTGATTAAAATTGACACTGGATGACATATTTTTTCGGTTAGCTACGTGGAAACACGGGTGACACGACTTGAATAATAGTCTCGGTAACCATGCACAAATTTTTTCTTGCCATCATTATTTCGTCGGGTCTATCTCTCGTTGTAAGTTGCCCCCTTACTAAATTGGTCTTACAGTCGAGTAATTCCGTTAAACCACTGTCAGTGTTACTCCACCATCACTAAATACCACAATGACAATAACCACAAGTATATAAATAACACAGTTAATAATTTATTTTTCATTAAACAATTGTTATTCTCACCTGCACGATGTTACAACTTCACAACATGCACGCCATTTTGGCCTAACTGTAGTATATGTAGTATATATAATTAAACTCAATCAAGCGCCTCTGGTGGTCGACATATGCATATGGATTATCAACAATGAGACATTATTCTTGCGCACAGGTGTTACGGAAGTAGTAGTGGAGTGTTTTTTTTTAACGCGAGTGGAGAACGACGTTAGTGAGTGGACGAACAAACGTTCTCAACACGACTGCTCTGGCATTGGGTATGATGGTACAGTTGGATTTTTAAGGCGATAAGGACGAGAGTGAGGTGGGACGCATGCGTGAGAGTGGCATTTAAAAATGGCATACTGTGTTTACTTTTGGTTAGGAGAAGTGTAACATTTGCTCTGGAAATTCCATCATTTCAAGATTCTGTCTTTGGAAGGATTAAAAGAAATTTTTTCAAGTACGTTGATAATAATTCAAGGATCATCAATATTAATTTTTATTTATGTATACGAGAGAAGTTTATTATAATGAATTTTTGGAGTGGTTTAATCCATTTTTTTGTTAGGAGGAATGTAAAGTTGTTGTGATAATTAATTAATAATGATATTTCTTGATATTACAATTGTTTTTAGATACACAGAATGATGATAAAATAATAATGGAAGCTCAAGAAGTGTATAATGTACCAGTAACTGAGCTAGCAACTGCTCTCTTCAGCATTGAGTGGTCAGAGGACAATCAAATATCCTTGATAACTGAAAAAGGAGTTCACATATTCGTAAGTTCATTTCTACCCTAAAAGGTCCTATATTTTTCAAAGCTTTCTATTACATTTTCGTCCAAGTGTTTTTCTCGTTAGCTTATCAGTCAATTTAATAAATTTTATCAAGCTGACCGATAAGCCAACGAGTTAAATACTTATTTATATAGTGAATGACATTAGCGATGGATTGATAAAGCGAGATGAGTGAAAGTTATTCAGGCATTAGTTTTTCCTGAATACCACAAAATTGAAAGGAACATGTGTTGAAAATCTTTTATTTCAAAAAATTCTAATTCAATTCTTTTCATCTTCAGGAGCTGCAACCAAATCCATTATGCCCCACACCTACTCCAAAATTTCGACGATCTTTCTTTTGGGCCACCGACTATCTCCCAACAGAGATATTCTCTCCAATAATAGAAACAATTCTCAACAACTGTGAAAAAGAGGACATGTACTCATTTCTCTTTGAAGAAGCACTCACCCCAAAATTTCCTGAGAAGACTGATCACATCTCCCGGATAATTCAACTCGCCTGGTCCCCAGTAAAGCTAGTAGACCCTTCAAAATGTCTTCTGGCGACAGTCTCCTCAGCAGGTGCCATCGACATCACCTTCAAAGTAAGAATAAACTGGTACTCAGTCTGCAATCTATCAAAAATCTGGTTCGACATAATCAAAGACGAAATAGATTTTGATATTGAAAATTGTGACCCGGAGGAAATCGATGCTGAGACATACAGATCCAATGGAAGACGTCTCCAGGGTACCTCAGTAACCTGGAGTGACCTTATTCAAGATTCCAGAGGCACCTTCTCTTACCTTGCAACTGCCTATCGAAGCTCTGAAGTCGTTGTCTGGAGAATAAACAAAATTTCTGAGCTCTCCTTGGACGTCACTCCCACAATGATCTACAGAACGAAATTCGAGAGTCATGGAAGAATCTCAAAGATCGTCTGGATGAACTTAAAACCTAAACGATATTTAATTCTCGTGGGATTCTTTGATGGGCGGATTTATGGTTTACAATTGAATGAAAATAAGAACCAATTGACTGAGAATTTTGTTAAAAAATATGAGGAATACCCTGATAAAATTCCCATCTCCTCAATCACTACAAGAACAAAGAGAAATGGTGGGAAAATAATTGGAATTGCTAAGAATTTCTATTTCGTATTAATTAATATCGACGATGAGGGAGGGATAATAGAGAGAAAGCATATTCAGCTACCAGGATTCTCTATCTCAGGTATTTTACTGTTGAACGACTGTGAGGCACTGATATCAACGCAGGATAGCAGTCTCCACCACATAAACCTAGATTCAACCCCTCTAAAACAAACTCCAGTAACACATGACATGAAATCCAACAGAACCCAGTATCTAGGATTGGCTAGATCCCCCAGTGGTTCAACCTTCGTAAATATCACAAGTCCCAACACAGCCTATGATCATCTAATCAACCGAGAGCCCAGTAATCTTCAGTTTTTCTTCCTAAAATCTCCCGAGTTCGACCCCTGGTGTACCCTTGAGAGAAGCCAATCGAATCTCCACGCCTACTGGGACTGTCTCGAGATGATAAGGATAAGAGCAGCAAAGGCTGCAGACGCTGAGGACCTCTTTCCAAAACTTCCAAAGGAACTCGATCAGTCGTTATCAATCCACCAGCTACGAGTGATAATGTGGCTGACATTGATAACAGAAGTCGTTAAGAAGAAAAAAGTGATTAAGAAAATTGATAATGTGGTTGGAGAAATTTCTGAGGCTCAACCTCTCATTTTTGTACACACAATTTCAGACCATGTGATTAAATTGGGAAGAAGAAAAATACTGAGTGATAATCATCGTCTTAGTATTCATTTTTTGAGACTTTATCTGGAAGTTTTCCTTGCTGGAGAGGAGGATGAGAGTAATCAGTGCACTAGAGCGATAAGCCATGCTAGAGAGGCAATTGAAGTTACTTCAAATGTGGATTTGATTGACGTTGAACCTTGCAATTTGTGTGGGGAAATTGTTACTGATCCCCCTTGGAATACTTCGAGCTGTCCCAGGGGACATCAGTTGCCTCGTTGTGCTCTTACACTTCTCCAGATTACATCATTGAAGTATCGGAGTTGTCCAGTTTGTGGTAGAATCTTTCATCCTTCGTTGGATGAAGAGTATGATGAGATCAGGTGCCTTTACTGCGATGTTCCTGTGGTATTTGATACCAGGGTTATGGGAATTTATGATGAGATTGAGGAGAAGGGGAAGAATTTGTCGGTGAGACCAGCTTGGGATATTCCGATGTACAAGAGAATTGAGGAGGGTGGAGAGAAAGAGGAGAAAGAGGAGAAAGAGGTTGAAGAGGGTCTGGGTAAGAACAGGAAGAGGTCGAAAACCCCCACGCCTATTGTTGTTACTAATAAGGTGAATGATAATTCGGTAGAAAGCTTGTAAATGTTGTGAAAATGTGAATAAATCGGTTTTATATTTATTGGAAAATTTTCACTGATTTATGAATTTCCTTCGTAAACATAAATGTGAGGATGACGTTCAATTAAATCAATATCCTTTTCCAATTGTTTCAAGTCCTCTTCCATTTTTGCTTTCCTTTTGGCCTTGGGAGGAGTGTCTGTGAGGAAAGGCAGACACTGAAATTTATGCATCATCTCTTCCCATTTCTTCTTCATTCCCTGATGGAATAATCAATTCAATTTATCAGTTGTGGTTTCTAGAATCATTTTGAGGTGATGGTACTCACGTAGAGGAGCTCAGCACGTTCTTCATCAGTGACATATCGACACATTGCTTGTTCTTTTGATTTTTTAGTTATAGCTATACCCTTAGTAGATTCAGAAGATTTAAAAGGTTGAGAGGGTCCAGTAGCCTCAGAAGGTTTAGATGGTTCAGGAGTTTTGGATGTTTTCGCATCAATTTTCAAAGTTTTCACACTCTCCTTATCCTTTTCTTCAATCTTGCCTGGACTTTGCAATGTTTCTCCGAGGCCAGATAACTTTTCTTTAACCTCAGAATCCATTTTTCTCGAGACTGGACGATTGATCCCTTTATTTCGTTCCTCCTCAGAGGTATCTTTCATCAACTCTTTCAAACTCTGAATAAGGAGGAAAAGATTATTAATTTTAAAAAAAGAAAACAATTACCGATGATTTACCTGTCGATCTCTGTAGAGAGGATAAAGTCCACTAGGAATTAATGGATGAGAGCTTCCTCTCCTGTCATCCACGTAATACATTCTCGGTTTGCGAGGCTGTAATTTCTTCACATTAATGATATTTCGTTTTTCAAAGTTTCGTCGTGGGGATTTCTCGTTCTTAGCATCTCCAGCTTCATCACTTGCCTTTTTAGACACTTTTATTTTCTCCCACGGAGGTAATTTGTGCTGATAATTGGGGACATGATAGTGTTTGTGCTTGACATCGTTTCGCTTTATCTCAGATCTCGAATTCTTTCTTAAAAAATCACTTGGAGCACGAAGTGGAACATTAGGAACACCCAGTGACTGGTGAGAACTTTTTCCACTTATTGATGCACTTCTCACTGAATCCCGATATTTCGAAATGTATCTGAGAAAAATAGTAAAATAAAAATGATTACTTTTCTTATTTTTTGATAACAAGAGGTTGAGATATCTCTGAAACTAGTCGGTTGAGAGGGAAAAGTCAAAAAATCTTTTTTTGTAGAAAATAAAATTTTATGAAAACCCCTAGTTCTCAAGATAAATTGCAAATTGATTTAGTAAATGTTCCCAATTACCTAGCAGGGGGATTATACTGCACCGGAGGCTTCTCTATGAGCTGAGTTATGCTCTCCTCGAGGTCAAACGCCATTTCATGTTCTCTTTACCTCAAAAATTCTCTAAAAATTGAAAAAAAAAAAAAAATGATCACAAGTCACTTTTAATCAACGAACCATCGAAATGTTTAGTCAATAGTCTTAAAAAAAAAAATACCTATACATTGCCGTCGCCCCGGGCGACGATTTCGAATATTCCCGCGTTATTCTAGACTGCAAATTTTCGCCACATGGCAGCAGTAGTGTTCCCGGCATCGTGTGTGGGGGGGGTTCAGCTGTGATTTGTTGTTGTCTTTACAAACAATAAAATTTAACGGTTAAAACGAGTGGAAACAGTCGAATTAATTGTTGAAAAATATTCGAAATAATTCCCTGCAATAACTCTCGCATTTTTGTGATTTTTTGTAAACTCTGTGTGAAGATTTCTACTAAGAAATCAGATCGGAGTAAATTTGACAATTTGAGGTTATTCAAATATCCTCGATTAAGGGTCAACAAAAATGTCCTCGCATTCAATTATCAAGTGCTCAGTGTCTAGTTGACCTCGAGAGACCTCGAGAGAGACAGATGTGGTCGACTGTTTATCAAAAATTACTGTGGAAAAATCAGATATGTAGATGAGCAAAACTCGCCAGAAACTCCTCCAATAATTTTAATTGACAAACTCTCGAAATTAATTGAAAAAAGTGTTAAATTATCCTCAAATAAACCGATATATTCCCCTAATTATCCCCTGATTTCATCGAGAGTGTCAATAACCCTAGAATCTCCTCAAAAATTAAATTGAAATCTTTGTGAAAACACAGAAAAAACAAATCAAACGAAATTCCATCGTTGAATCCTGGAATTTTCCCCCATAAATTCAAAATTGTCTTGTAGAAGCATCAAATTCCTTTTTGAATTCATCAAGACCTTCTTAAAGATCAAATCAATTCAAATATTCAAATCCTCATCAAACATGTCCACTCCAAAGCCAAAAGAGCTCTTCCTAGCCTCTTCCCTTCGTGATGGCCTAGAAGACAACAACATAAACCAGGTAGCCACCCTCCTAGAGCACAAGGAAGCAGATCCCAACGTTTTGCTCCCCATGCACGGTATCTCCCCCTTTCACCTGGTAATCGGTAACGAGTCAGAGACCTTTGCAGAGGAAGTTACTCGCCTCTTCTTACGCCATGGAGGTGATCCAAACGTTAAATCAGTCGATGGAATGACACCAGTGCACGTTGCAGCTGCCTGGGGAAGAGTGAACGTTCTGGAATTACTCTTATCCAACGGAGGAGATCCTCTAGCCCTAGACGATGAGGGGCGCAGTCCCTTTCATTACGCTTTCGATGGTTCCTTCTATGAAGCAATCACTCTACTCGGAAAATATTGCACAAAACGTCGAGAAGAAGACGAAGACAGCAATGAATCAGAGCATCCACCGATTCAAATAAAATTGGAAAAGATACTGGTGAATAGAGGGGACGTTGTGGCTGAATATGTCCCATCAGAGATTGATTTAACTGAAGATTCAATTACCTCTAGTACCATTGGCGAGTCCACAAGTGAAGAAATGAGTTCAACATCCCCTGAAGATCCAAAACCTCTCCAGAGTAACAATATAACACTCAGAAGATACCAAATCTGCAGGAGTAGAAAGATTTCTCCGATCCTTGGAGGCAAGACGTTGATAGATAGAGAGAGGAGTGCTGCTGAAGAGAGAATTCTCATGGATGAAATTATTCACAGGCTCTCTGATTCATTCAATAAAGCTGAGAAGGAAAATTTTAATTTGAAGGAGAAGAAAAGTATCAAAACTGGGGAGAAAAAAAAGTTTTGCAGTCTTTTGCCAAAGCCAAAGTATTTCAAGAGAGATCTGGAGACTCCAAAGAAGACGGAGAGGATTCTTTCAAGACATTTGGATAATTCTATCATCAGTACTTCTCCCAATTTTAGGATTGGGGGATTGAAAAGAGGGGTGGCAGCTCCAATTAAAAAAGAAACCACAAAGTTCAAGAGTAATTATATTCCTAAGAATTTCAAGAGTCCTTCGGTGAAAGCGACTCCTGTCACTCCTAAAGTTAGAAGTGCTAGTTCTACTTCAAAAAGAAAGACTGCATCTTCGGAGATTCTTAAGGTTGAGAAGAGGAATAATGAGAGAGTTGATAAAAAAACTCCTCTTAATAAGACTTATAATAAGAATAATTTGCTAGAGGTTTCTCCTGATGTTGAGGTTAATTTGAAGAAGGTCAATAGAAGATTGTTATCTAGGGAATTCGCTGAAAGACTGGAGAAATCTTTTGATGATGAGGTTGAGGGTAAGGTTGAGGATTTAAAGAGGAAGAATTTTAATGAGATGAATAATTTGGAGTATTCGATTAATAATAATGTTGAGGTGAAGGATTTAATTAAGAATGAGGAGATTATTAATAAGTGCAATAGTCCATTGAAAAAATTGATTGATAAGAATGATAAGGATATGATTCAGTCACCAGTGACATCTAAAATCAGGAAGAAAGAGGGAAAAATTTGTCCGAATGTCCTGGTGAAGACTGAGGGAAAGAAGTTTTTTCCGGAAAGCCCAGGGTCATCGAATCCGAGCTCTTTGACCTCTTCACCAAAGAGAGAATTCACAGGACAGGAGATTCAACTGTGGAATGAGATCGATGAGATCTATCAGGAAATGGGGAGGACACCACTGGCATCAGTATCTTGGATGACTAATGATTCGATTGAGGAGGGGAATGCAAATTCGGGAGAGTCATCGACGACAATTGATGGTATATGTTCTTCGGGCATTGAAAAATGTTCTGGAGGGGATTTTGAGGATGTGACCAAGGATTCCGAGGATTTCGATGTCTTCAAAACGCCTTTGAGGTCTTCTGTTAGGTAGGAATATAATCATTTCATGAATTTCATGAGTCATTTTTAAGAAAAATATCAAGAGACAAGTTTATTTTCCTCGTTATTATTTTCTATAATTGTATGTTTATCGACAGTTCCAGAGGGAGTAGTGAATCATTCTTCAGTGTTGACGAAGAATACGCTTATCTCGATCCGGAGAAAAATGTTGCCTTTCTCGAGCGTCGATTGCGAGTACTGCCACCTAGGTAATTGAAAATTTTTCTAAGAATTCTGTAAATAAAAAATCATTATCACGTCTGTATTTTATCACCTGTCGATAAGATATACCTGATGACATAATCAGTCAATTAAAAATTGAGTATTATTCTTCTTTCAGAAAAGCCGAAGACATGAACAACGTGATAAATGAATCAACGTGGATTGAAATGCTCGGTAAGTACTGAAATTCCACAATATGAAATGTGAAAGCATGAAATTTCCTATTGTATATGGAAAAATTATAAAAATTTGTTTATTACAGAACGTATGTCCATGGGATCAACATCGAGTGTTGCCACCTCCATTGGTAACTACAGTGCAATATCAGTTGATCACCACTCACTCAGACGTCGTTTGATAGCCCTGGGAGAAGTCCCTGGACCCATAACAGACACAACTTTCAATGTTTACCTGAAACGTCTTCGAAAATTGGAGAAAAATGGTAAATTAACACCACGAGCTGATCAACCCACATCTCAAATCAAATGTTCAAAAAATATTCCCAAAGAACTCTTATCAACTGATTGGACAATGGACTATCAGAAATACAGAGAGATCGAACATGAGGCATTTAGAGAATACGAGAGACCTTCAGGTGGGAAGAATTATCGAGGAGGAGTTGCCAAAGTGTCCTTTAATTATCTTCTATTAGATCCTAGAGTTACTAATGATCTTCCAAGGACTGGAGGTTCTTTATCGTTATCAGAACGTTGGAGAATTTTTCTTGAGGCAATTTTTTATATCGGAAAGGGTAAATCTGCAAGACCTGCTGCACATCTCTATGACGCATTTGATTTGTGGACTGGAAAAAAGAGAAATGATCAACCTAGTGATAAGTTGAAGAGGATTATGGAAATCTGGAGGAGTGGCAAGGGAGTTGTTTCACTACAAGTTTTCTCTAATTCGATGCAGGAGGAGGCCTTCACTAGGGAAGCTGCAATGATTGATGCCCTTGGCTCAAGTAATTTGAGTAATTGTTTGAGGGGACAGTATTATGGAATTGTTTCCACTATGAATATAAGGGAGAAGAGATTATTGGGAAAGTATTTGCTGTATAATGCAATGCAAATTTTTATGCACGAGGGGGAACGACAGTTATTTCCAAGGAATGTAGAATAAATTTATTCAAATGTAGTGTCAATTTATTTGAATGGTCTTATGTTGAGTGACTACAGATCTTGGGATTGAGAGATCTTTGATTGTGATTTAAGGCGAGCTTTAAAGGAAATTTGTACAAGAGAATTTCCATGAATTGTATATAATTTTAAATGAGAGAAAAATTCGGAATGAGTTTTGAACTGTTGTACTGCACTGTACTGAATTGTATTTTTAGCTGACATGTTGATATTATTGGTAGAAACAATGAAGAGGTGTTGAAGCGATTAAATGACGACTGAACTCAAGGATAATAAAGAATATTCATACATGCACGTTTCATGAGTTACCTGAAAATAATTATTTGATAATAATTTGAGAAATATCGTGAAATTGTCTTTCTAGATTTGAACTATTGCAAAGATTTGTGCAAAATTTAACGCAGGTAAGTCCTCTCTGTACCTTAACGAGTAGTGAAGATTAGAAAATTCTGGAATGATGAGTCTTTAAATCTTTTTCGTAATTTGGCAATCGCTACAATGATAGACTCTTTTTCGATAATTTTTTGGGCTTTTTTCATAAATATCTCAAAGTCTAGGGAAGATAGGTAAATTTTTATTAAAATTTTTTTTTCGTAGGGAAAATCAAGAGTCTTCAAATAGAATCAATGATATTTTTCCCTCCCTCGTTGCACAATGCACTATTATCTCGTGTTATTACTTCACAACTGATAACAATTCCATTAGAAACTTCCTCAAGTATTTCAATGCCAAATACCAAATTCCTTGATAACAATCAATTCCCAATACACTCGAAATTGGGAGAATTCATAATAAAAATTGTTGCAATATGTTTTCTACGTTTCTATGATAAATTATGTGTGATACAAGCAGGGAACGAAGTTGAATGTTTCACAGATGTCAATCGAGCGTGTACCATTTTGGGGGACATACACGGGATAGAATAATTGATTGATATACCCCAGAAGACATTGTGAAAATCTTTGATGAATTTGTAATGTAATGATAATGTCAAATTCTAATGGAAATATCTGTCTATTCTAATGGAAAAAAACATTAAATGTCAATTACTGGCAATTGAGTTTCGAATAATTACATTTCAGTTCATTATGTGCGGTAAATCGTGTTCATAAACGGCATAGAAACAGTATAGAGCATTCAGCGATAAATTCTATTTTCGAGAAATGTTAAGTTGACAAGCCCAGCTGGAGGTCTGTACTCACATTCATTACTTATTACTAATTTTGTGCCTTTAAGGTACTATTAAAGTTTCTTCAATGTCATTCTATCTATTCCCCAATCTCTACTTTCTAGGCACAGCCTTAATTACTCGACTGATTTCAAATTTGATTGTCATGCGGTCCCTTGTAGCCTATAGTGACGGCGATAACTATTTCCAGTAGAGTCTTCCCTGACATCACGCCTGCAGTGCGTTTTATACATTCCAGTGCGGATAATTCCAGTATAAGGGAGAATTATATGATCCATTGATGTTAATTTATATACACAACATTGATCCAGAGAACGGTGACTGAAACACGATGACCATCGAGCAGAATAACTCGGATCGGTGAGCTTAAATAATAAAATACATTGTCTTCAAACTTGAGGTATTGAGTGAGTTATCGGATTATTGTGATTGTCCTACCGAGTTCAGGTTTAATTGGGGGTGTGGAGAGAAAAAATGGTACAAGATGAGGTGGCTAGTCGTTGGAGTGTTGGTGGTGGCTGCGATTGCTGTTGCGGTAACGCGTTGTCTGCAGATGAAGTTTTCTAATACGACGAGTGATGATGGAGAAAAGTCTCAAGATAATGAGTATAGAGGTAATCATCATTACATTATTTTCTACCTATTCCTCGATGACTCTGATCGTCATCATGATGAGGGATTCGAGGGGAGAATGTCGAGAGACAGTTTTTTAAACAAATTTTTTTAGCTAAAAAAAAGTCTCTTGAAATTTCCTTTTAGCAACACTAGTTTTCGAAATGCATGAACAGTTACAAGAAAGTCGTCTCTAGATATCTGTACCATGGGAAAAAAATTCACTAAATTGATATGAATATTTCTTCAACTGCAGAGATGATTGAAGGATTGAATAGGAATGTAGATCCTTGTGAGGATTTTCATAAATTTGCCTGCTCTGGGTGGATATCAACGCATCCAGTATCCCAGAAACCACCGTGGAGACAAGCCTACCTTCCCATGGAAGTATCATTTGAAAATATGCATGGAGTGCTCGAGGATCCTGATCTAAACGATGATCAGGATCCTACTGTTAAGATGGCGAGAGGACTCTACAAAAAGTGTATGGACGCCGGTAAAGAAAAATGTTCTTAAATGTCACCTTACTTATTCCAAAATTGAATCCAATTTCTTTCTGCAAATTTTTTCAATAGAAATCGGTGACAAATCGGGACTAACACCAATATTCGATTTGTTCGCGAGACTCGGGTTATCCAGGCAGCCTCCATCGTTTAATGGTCCAACAAATGACACTGAGATAGACCTAGATTATTTAGTGGGAGCAGTTCGCAGACACTTGGGTATCGATGTATTCGTTTATTTTTCCATAATCCTGCACAGTTCCCATCGGAATCAACATCGTATGATGGTAAAAGCTCCGTTTAACTTCATTATTCTTCGATAATTCCATAGAATCAATCTCTTCAAACAATCTAATGATCATAATATCAATTAGATAGAGCGGAAGTACCTGCACTATCATGAGTACCATTTCATCAATCGACAAAAATTCAGACCCATGCTGATAAAGTTCAAACATGAGATCAAAGAAACTATGGAATTGGCTGGTCTAACTAGTGAAGATAGCAAATCATTTGCTGATGAGATTGTCGACTTCGAAAGTAGACTAGCTCAGGTATTGAAGCATTGGAAGGGTATAAAATTATTATCAAAACCATTGAATTGAAAAATGATTAAATTTTGTGAATGTTGATAGATAATGATAGCGCCAGAGAATAGCGAAAAGTTGGATGAACCAGATCTTGACATGACTGTCAGAAAACTTCAGAACTTGACTGATGAAACTGCATCAATAGTAAGTAAAAATTATGAATAAAAGTCTTATGATTTCTTTATGGAATATTTTGTATGAATTGGTGTTGATGATTTAAGTGGAACTGGACGAAGTATCTCGAGGCAGTTTTCGAGGATACTGATGTTATTTTGGACTTTGACAAGGACCGAGTTATCGTTAAGGATTTGGAATATTTGCAGAAGCTGGTTCGGCTGTTGAGTACTACGCCTCGTGCTATTATTGGTACTTGTCATAAATTATTATTTCTATATCGTATTATCATAAATGACTAGTAAAGTGGCAAGACATAACAAAATAGAGTAGAGATCTTCATATCTTCATAAATATTGTTTGATCTCGATAACGAGTGATTTTAGAGGGAAAGCCAGAACACATTTTTTGTTTTTAGATGAAAAAACAATCAACAAAAATGGGATTTTTGCGTTTTAGTTCCATTCGTCTGGTGGAATATTTTCGCTGGAGCTACATTTTGGGTTCATAACAAGAAGCTTTTGAAGAAGGAGAGGGGGAAGTTTTCGAAGGGTGTATCGTGCGCTGACACTATTATTTTGCACTTTGAATTGGTCTTGGAAAATTTCTACACACAGAGAAATTTGGATCAAAAAAGCAAAAAGAAGGTTTAAATTTGATAACAATCGAACTTCTTTATTCAATTGATTCAATTAATAGAATAAAATGAAATAACTATCACTATTATCATATTCTTAAGGTGGAAGATATGATCCGCAACTTAAGAGCAACGTTCGAAAAAATGGCAATAGAATTGAACTGGATGGACAAGGCAACACAAGTGGAACTCCACCAAAAATTATATACAATGAGGCCATCCGTGGATTTCCCCATCTTGCCTATTCACTTGGAACAAATAAATGAATTATACAAGGAAATGCAAGACATCTCTGGCGAATATTTGGAGATCTTCCTGAGAATGATGGACATGGGACAAAAAAAAAGTCTGAACCTGTTGAGAGAAATACCATACAAAATCGAGTGGTCGGCAAGAGGTGCCCAACTTATGACATTTTACCCATTTTGTCTTTACTTTCTTAACTTTAGATACGTTTAATTACACTCATCAAAAAATGTTCTAGTAATCTATGATGCTCTTGGACAATCTTCGCTCTATGGAAATCGCCCAGAGTGAGTATAAATGTCCGTCAAAAAGAAGGAATATAATTCAGTTGTAAAGTGATAAGGAACATAGGGTCACATGACCATCCTTTCACATCTCATTGAATATTGAATTATCTTGATAATGAGTTATTTTATGAGAAAATGTCAAGAGACATTTTTTGTAGAGAATTTCGTTAACTACAAAAGAACTTTTACTTATTATGGGTTATCAATCAGCTCCTGAACTAATGAATTAACAATCCATACAGATCGATAAATTATGGAGGATTGGGCGCACTGATTGGGCACGAGATCATCTTTGACTTTCATGATCAAAGTAAATTAATAAAAATGATGAAGAAACTTTCAACAAAGATATTAATGAGTAGAGAAATAATGACCGGAAATTTTTAGGAGATCGATACGACGAAAACGGTCATTTACATCAATGGTGGAGTAACAAGACATTGGACCATTATCACAAGAAAGTCGAATGTTTCATCAAACAGTACGAGAGCTATCGTGTGCCGGAACTGAGTCTGAAGGTGAGTGAAAGGTCATTCTCGAAAAGGCGTTCAGGTGCTTCGTTGATTCTAAAAAGCGTTCATTTACTTCAGATCAATGGATACTACTCACGAGACGAGTACATTGCAGATAATGGGGGAATACGTGTGGCTTACAGGGCTTATCAGAAGTTAAAGTCGACGGGTTTAAAAGAACAAGCACCACCTGGTTTATCTGATTACACTCAAGATCAACTGTTCTTCATTAGTTATGCTCAAAGCTGGTGTAGAAGTTTTAATAAAGGGATTACAAGCTTTTACGACTTAACGGACAACGATCCACTCAATCGTTTTAGGGTCATTGCAACTTTATCTAATCATGAGGAGTTTTCTGAGGCATGGAAATGCCGGATTGAAAGCCGTATGAATCCATTAAATAAATGTAAAATTTGGTAAAAGGTAGAAGAACGAAAAATTAAATTTGAAAAAATTTCAAAAAATATACGAGATGGAAGACAATAGTGGAATTTCAAATCATCAACTGTTCAAAGTAATTCCAAAAATATTCAATAATTCTGTAGTGAAATAATTTCAAGAGAAAATAATGTTATCATTGTTTATTCTTACCACAAAAAACTGTATACACTTTACAAATAAACTCTATCAGGTTTAGTCTTTTTTGCTCTCTTGTCTCTCGCTCTGGGGAACCAGATGTGTTTTGTGGTGTACGTCATCCTCGCCAGCTCCTCGGCCACCACCTCA
The DNA here is from genome assembly GCA_035578325.1 of Coelinius sp. EB29. NCBI lineage: Eukaryota > Metazoa > Arthropoda > Insecta > Hymenoptera > Braconidae > Coelinius > Coelinius sp. EB29. Next base: position 4,427,867 of record JAOZGT010000009.1, on the reverse strand, counting down.
GTTCTCTTCGGTGGGCTCCACACCTTGTAAGCCTCCTCCTCCGAGATCTTCAGCACTGATTGTGGAGCTACTTTGGGCTCAGGCAAGGGTTTTGAACATTCGTAAGGGAACTTTGGCTCTGGGTGCCAGCAGACTGCCATGTTATCCATTAAAAACACGAGCTCCTTGGGATTACTACTGCAGTTAATCCTTGTACTGCAGAAAGTACGTAGTGATCTCACCAATGAACTTTTTAGAAACATCTAGAACGAATTAACATCCATTATTAAGTGATAATCATCATTTATTTACATTGAAATAAATAAAATATTAGTTCTTACCTTTGCTAATTTTTTGGAGCAACTTTTAATAAACAATCGCCATGTTCACGCATTATATCACAGGCTGACCACTCCAAGAAAACTTCATTTTCATGATATTAAATTTCATGAAGTTGGCGACAATGCAAGTCTTGTCATTTGTCGAGGAATCGTGAATTAACAAAAATGCCGAGTCAAGAGGTTGTTACAACAAAAGTTGTGGTCCATCCACTGGTTTTACTCAGTGTTGTGGATCATTTTAATCGTATGGGAAAAATTGGCAATCAAAAACGTGTAGTTGGAGTTTTGCTGGGTTGCTGGAGGGGCAAGGGTGTCCTCGATGTGTCAAACAGTTTTGCAGGTTAGAATCACTCTATTCTACTCGCTAAACATTATTTACATTTCCTCTAATGAATCTCATTACCATAATTATTGTTTGAAATATAAAACTGAGTGATGATAGTAATAATCAATTGGTTTTTTCTTTCTTTTCTTTTCAAGTTCCCTTTGATGAGGATGACAAAGACAAATCTGTGTGGTTCCTCGACCATGATTACCTGGAGAACATGTTTGGAATGTTCAAGAAAGTCAATGGTAATTATTGATATTATTTATCATGTTATAACTCAGTTAAGAAGTGATAAAACAAGGAAAATTGATTTTTCCCTCAATTACCATTAGTTTTTGGACAATATCTCGGAATTGAAAGAGAATAGGGAAATTTTTGTAGAGATCCATTTTGTAGAGTGAAATAAGAGCTACAAAAAAGATCTCTACAAGAATATGGCTACTTCCATTTGATTTAGAGATATTTAGAAAAATCAATCATCATTTGTTATTTTGCTATTGAGTTTATAGTTTATTGACAACTGGTTTTGTTTATCATTGAATAGCTAGGGAAAAGGTAGTTGGATGGTACCACACAGGTCCCAAACTCCATCAAAACGACGTAGCAATCAACGAATTAATCAGAAGATACTGTCCCAACTCTGTCCTGGTCATTATCGATGCCAAACCGAAGGATTTAGGTCTTCCAACTGAGGCTTATCAGGCTGTTGAAGAAGTTCATGATGTAAGTTTCATTATTTTCACTTATCTCAAATATCTCAGTAATCCTGTGCTATAGAAGAATTTAGCAAAAGAACTCTTTTGTAGCTCTCAAAATTCCTCATTTTAAAAATTTTAGAGTTTTGTCATTTTTTAATCGGTTAATCGGATTTAATGGATCTTTTCATGTTTAATAGGACGGTTCACCAACTTCTAAAACGTTTGAACATATCCCAAGTGAAATTGGAGCTGAAGAAGCTGAGGAAGTTGGTGTTGAACACTTACTGAGAGACATCAAAGATACGACAGTTGGAACTCTCAGTCAAAGAATTACGAATCAACTGCTGGGGCTTAAAGGCCTTCATGCTCAAATTAGAGAAATTAAGGATTATCTTATCCAGGTAAATGAAAATGCAAAGAGAAAAATAATTAATTTTCATTCATTACTCAATTTATTTTCATTGTTTATCGTAGGTTGGCAGTGGAAAACTTCCAATAAATCACCAAATCGTGTATCAACTCCAAGACATCTTCAACCTTCTCCCAGATATGTCGCAACACCCATTTGTAGACTCTCTCTACATAAAAACAAACGATCAAATGCTCGTTGTCTACTTAGCAGCACTTGTGAGGTCAATAATTGCCCTTCACAACTTAATAAACAATAAATTGACAAATCGTGATGCTGAGAAAAAGGAAACTGACAAGAAAGAGACTAAGAAAGAAGAAAAAAAAGAGGAAAAGGAGGAGAAAAAAGATGAAAAGGAGAAATCGAAGACAAAGTGATCTCATCAGTTTCAACCGGAAGAGTAAAAACTGTAAGGGGAAAATGTTAATAAGACTATTTTATCTAATTTGTTGTGTGAACTCGACAGTAAAAAATACTTTTTGGATCTGTACAGATATTAATTTCATTTTTTACTACTCAGATAAAAATCCCTATACTGTACATTTCCGAATGTTCTTTAATTAATTTAAAAATCTAAAAAAAAAAAAACTGAATCAATAAAAACAACTTTTACTTATTTCTCTGCATAATAAAATACTCCAGCTCGATTGCAATCTCATCACTTTTTTTTTCAATGAAAGAAAAATTACCAATAGGTATTGTATTTTCTAAGGAAATACTCAATTTTTAAAGAATAAACTGCGTGATTAATTATAAAACTAGTGAAATTAATAAAATTCTTATTCTACATTATTCATTAGTAATGTATGATGTATTTATAGCAATCGTAGGGAAACAAAAGACATTCTGTCTTTGGCATTGCGTTTTACATTGAGGGAAAATTATCAATCAAAAATTAAAATTGATTTGAGTTCTTGGAATGAGCTATCACTACTCCCTCTCACCATTTCACTCTCAAAATTTACAGGAAAACCCTCACAAAAACAAATAACGCCCCTACAATCCAAGCCATTGAAAAAACTCTACCATCTCCATTACTTCCACTATAAACAACCCCAACAAAAGGTTCCAAATTGCTCTCATTATAATTCTGAAAATACCAATTGAAAGGATCATTCTCAGGTCCATGAACACTCTCCCTCTTTCCCTCCCACTCTTCTCCACCACCCTCGACGTCAACATCTCCTTTGCCAAAACCCTCATCAGATTTATTTTTCCCAGATCGACTCTGATTCCCCAAATGCGGTGAAGGTACTTTCTCAATCTTTGACTTTCCTAAGATTTTCGTAACAATCTGAGGAGTCGATCCCACCTGTCCCCCAGGTACCAAGAACGCAGACAAAGCTGATGCCTCCATACCCTTATTACTCTGCCCCAAAATCCTCTCATCAACAATCGAAACAGTCTCCTCAGGCTGCTCAGTCGTTCCATGAGTCACTGGATCCTCTGGACCCATTGGAGATGTTTCCTCAGGCTTGACCAATGAAGTATGATCTTCAGTTTCATAAAGGCCATTTTCACTTCTAGTCTGGTAAATTACCTCAGTGGCTGCAGTATTCAAAAGGCTCTCAGATGTTTCAATAACTCCTGGAGTTGTCCAAACCATTTTACTAGCTAATTTTCCTACTACAACTGTTGATTCCTCTGAATCTACGTCTAAATTCTCACCGTTGTAGATTTCAGTGGAAATTGATATAGATTTATTGGAGAAAGCTGGAGATAAATCTGGAGGAATTGTGAAGTTCATAGTTGATGTTGAACTTTGGATTTTTATTACTTCTGGAGCACTTGGAGATGTTGGAGAGTCTGTTGTTGTTTTGATTGTTGTTGTCTCTTCGTTATTGGTTTTACGAGATTTTGGAGATGATGGAGAGGTTGATGAGGCTGAGATAGCTGATGAAGATGATGATTCTAAGGGTTTAATAGTTTTTTTTCTTCCTGGTGGATAAGATACTCGAATTACTGTGGCTGTTCTATTATTCTTCATCGTTTCATTCTTCACTTCCTTGTGTTTTGAATTTTCTAAAGTAAATCTTGGATCTGCGATGGGCATAAAGCCTCCTTGAGGCTGGGGGAGGGGGTAGAATCCTCCTTTTTGGACTTCTGGCTCTGATGGGGGAAATGTTCGATATCTTCCTCGAGAGGGACGACCGTCTTCTTTTCTTTGGGATTTTTTGCTGGAGTTTCCCCAGAGGTTGAAGCTCAAGTTGGGAAGGGGAACTCCGAAGAAGGTGAAGCCTGAACTGCTGGGGGAGGGGGGAATGGGTGGATGTTTTGTCTTGTGGGGGGGCGGTTTGAGGGTGTTGGGGGAGGAGGAAGGACGAGTAAAGGAGATGGGGCCTGTCTGGGTGTGGGAGATGAGGGTGTTGGGAGAGGAGGTCGAGGATTTGGTCATGTCCTCACTTGTGGCTTGATCGGTGATGTTGTCGAGCCGGTAGTCTGGGTAGTCGTCGTACATGTAGTCCTCTGGGGTGTGAGAGAATTTTGAGGGGCCCTTGAGGTTCATCCAAGGGGTAGATGGATTGTTCTCTTCGAAAACTAGAACATTAAATGATTTTGAGATGACAGAGAATAAATCCACAAATCTATCAACTAGTTAATCAGTAAACTCACGAGAAGATCCAGCAGTCTGATCGATAGTTTCCGTTTCACATCCAGGATGTACCGATTCCACGTATTTCCTCGAAAGACAATCCTGTCTACTGAGTCTCATTTCTCTAAATAAAGTGCCATCCGCACACTTGGGACCCTCTGTGGAACCTTGTTGCAGCCATCCCCTCAACCAAATCATCCCACACGAGCACGCCAGTGGATTTCCATCGATATCCAACACTGCAATATTCGATCTCAATCGCTTGAATGCACTTTCAGGTACTGATGTCATTCGATTCTTCCTCATACTGAGAACTCGTAGACGAGACATTTTGTCGAAAGGAACACCTTGGATACCACAAATGCGATTTTGATCCATCTAATTTTTTTATTTAACAAATGAATCAATAAATTCAATTAATTAGTTAAAATCAGTCCAATTTTATTTTGATCCAAGATCTTTTTTTCATGGATATCTTTAAATCCAAAAGAGATAGGGAAATTTTTATAAGGGCCTTTTTTTAGAGATCTCACGTTGCTCTACAACCAAGGTTTCAACAAAAATTTAGCTATCTCGTTAAGATCCTGAGATATTTCCTAAAAACTGATGTTCATTCATCACACTCTTGATGAAATCACAACTTTTATTTTTTTATTTAACTCATAATTAACAATGTACAGCAAGCATAACGAGAGAATGACTCCCTTCACCAGGGGCGAAAGTTTTACTCTCCTCTGTAAAAGTAACTTTTCCATTTTTAAAATTTCTCTCACCTTCAATTCCACGAGCCACTCCATGGCTGCTAGACTCTCCGTTGACAACTTGGTGAGTCGATTGTTACTGATATCAAGAACCTCTAACGAACGTAAGGATGATAAACCAGCGTGTTCGAGACTTGGCAGCAAATTGTTACTCAAATTGAGGAATAGAATGTGGGGAACGTTGATGAATGCATTGTTGGCAATTTCTTGAATTCGATTCTCTTGGAGTTCTGCTGTTTGGAGGAGAGGGAGATCTTTGAATGCTCCACTGGGAATCATCTGAACATAATAATTATGAAAACTGAGAAACAGAAGATTATTTTTTTTTCTAGATAATTCTGGAAATCTCAAAGACTCGCAATTCATTTATTAATTTGTTCATCAATTTCACCTGAATTCGATTTTTCCCCAAACGAATCGCCTGCAACTCCGGTAAATTTCTCACAGCATTTCTCTCAATGATCCTCAAATCATTGTTCTCCAGGTCAATGAAACTCAGCCTAGGCAGTCGATTAAACGCTCCCTCTCTCAACTCTTTGATTTTATTTCTCACGAGCCTCAACTCAAGCAAGGAATTCAAACTGCTGAGTGTCTCAGGAGACAGAATATTGAGCTTATTGAAGCTCAGATCCAGCACTTCGAGGGCAGCGAGACCATGCAACGAACCAGGCAACTCGGTCAGCGTGTTGTGCGATGCATAAAGTTCCCTCAGGTCCCTACATTTGAATATACAGTCATCTAAGATTAAAATCTCAGAAAACAATGAACACATCTCAAGGTGAATTCTGTTTCATGAATTAACGTAAATAACACAGAATTGTATGGAAGTTGAGTCAACTATTTAAACGCACATTATTCCATTCAACTTTCTAACTCGCGCTAATTTGTATTACACAATTTTAAAAGTGTCTTCGAGAGAAACTTTTGTGAAAATATAAAATAAAAATAGAGGGAGAAACGAGGAGACAATTAAAATTTTGTTCAGCAAATAAAATTCTCCTCAAATTACTGGAATAAATTAGTTGATAAATTTGCAATTAGAAATATTTTCTGATAATTCCTGCTAAAATCACTGATTACCACAATAATCCCATAATAACGCACACACAATATCTTCCTACTCAAATTATTCCATAATTTTTTTACTCGAAATTTTTAAAATCAAAAGAATCCAAGTGTTGAGTTGAACAGAATTGCTCAAATTCAGGAACTAGTGACACACTTTCAATCTCTCATTTTCAATTCCACAAAATTGTCTTCCGCTTCAAATTACTTCACAATTACAAAAAAAAAAAAGTCATAAAATTACTCATAATTCCAAATCTCTAGTGTTCCTCCAATTATCCACTTTTTCTACTCATAAAATCCACTAACCTAGTGCTGAAAAATGCAGCATGTGGAATCTGTGCCAGATTATTCCTCGCAAAATCTAGCCTCTGTAGCTGGACATTCTCCGCAAAGACATCCGCCCTGATCACCTCCAGCCGATTCCCCCTCAAATTAAGATCCATCAATGACCTGAGAGGCTTGAGACTCCTTCCATGAAGGGACATGAGTCGATTGTACCTCAAATCTAGTTGCTCAAGCCTCACGAGCCCATCAAATGTCCCATCCTCCAGTAACCTCAAAGAGTTATATCCCAGATGAAGCTTCCTCAGACTCGGTAGCTCGCTCAAAGTCCCCGGAAGGATCCTATCGATGCCATTAGCACTTAAATCAAGTGATCTGAGTGCAGGAAGAGCTAAATCCTGACTCTCAATCATCGGCAGCATCATAATTCTATTCATCTCCAGATGCAAATGCTCAATATTCTTTGGAAGTCCTGGAACTACTTCCAGCATTCTATTCCACCCAATATCCAACTCATAAAGTGCTATCAAGTGTCCCAAAGTCATAGGATGCACCACAGCAATAGCATTTCTGGACAAATTCAAGTGCTCCAGTCCTGGAGTATTGATAAATGAATCAGGCTCGACGACGCTGATCCCATTCCCACTCAAATCCAGTCTCCTCAAGTTCGGAAGATTTCCCAGGAGAATTGGCTCAATATGTCTGAAGTAATTTTCAGACAAATCCAGCCCCTTCAATCCTGGAAGATTCCAGAATGGAGCTTCCAACAAATTTGTAAGCGAATTGTTCTTGAGCCTGAGTTCTCTGAGTGCCGGCATTGCTGAGAATGTTTCCCTTTGCAGGAAGGTCAATCTATTATGATTAAGATGAAGTCTCTCCAGAGTAGGATGTCCTCTTAGTGCTCCGAAAGGGATTTCCTGGAGATGATTGTGAGAAGCGTCAAGTAATTTCAGCCTAGGAAGGGCTCCAAGGATTGATCTGAGTTCGTCAACGTGATTCACATGATTATTGATGATACTGAGTTCTTCGAGACCACTTCCGCTCCTCTGAATGAAGAACTCTGGATGAATCCTGTTGATGAGATTTTCGTTGAGATCGAGGACCCGGAGTTCGGGGAGCATTTGAAAAGCTCCAGCTGAGATCTCAGTTATGAGATTTTTAGAGAGGCTGAGACGACTCAGAGAGGGCAGGTCTGTGAAGGATTCTTCTTGAAGACGAGTGATTCTGTTGGCGTCTAGACGAATTGTCGAGAGACGTGGAAGGTCGACTACTGCTCGACCGAGGATAGAAGCTTCTGGAAGATTATTTCCTACTAGAGAGATCTCGTTGAGCTCAGGGAGATCCACGAACGCTCGAGGGTGTATCCAGGTGACTCCAGAGTCTGTGATGTTGATGAGCGAGAGTTTTGGGAGTGATCTGAAGAGACTTGCTTCCAATCTTATTAACTTGGGGCTACCGAATACGTGGAGCTGTTCCAGGTTCGGTAGGTGTCGGAAGTTTGGGGGAGAGAGCTCTGTAAGGGCCCTGGAATTGACTTGGAGATAGCGAAGTTTTGATAGGCCTGAGAAACGGGGAAGACGCTTCATGGATTTGCTTTGGAGGGTAATTGCTTCGAGACCTTGGAGATTGTCTAGACTGTCAATGGGAAGAGACCGTAAGTCTGGTTCTACTAAGAAGAGCTCGAGGAGGGAGTCGTGAAGACCCTCCAGCCAGCCGGAGGAGACACGCTCCAAGCGATTGTTGCGGAGCATCAGACGCAAGACTCGGAGGGAGGTGAAGACTTTGCCGGGAAGGCTGGGGAGGTTGTTGTTCTCGAGAATGAGCTCGTCGATGGGGCGCGATATGTAGCGACTAACGGAGTTGAGACCTTCCAGAACTTTTGGAAGCTCACTGTGACTACACCTATTCATCAAACATTTCGAAATGAGAGATTGATCAAAATCCAATAATTGTGAATGCTTGAGCAGTAACTTACCAAATTTGAAACTCCATATCCCTTGTAGAGCACCTGCAGGGTGCAATTTTCTCCTGCTCGGGGCAACCATAATCCTTCTGTGCCCCAGTGACTCCAATGAATATAAGGAGACACGCCAGGAGCAGATCTCCACCCTCCGGCGGTTTACCCATAACGCATCTGGCCCAGTCTCTCCTCTCAACTCGGCCTCATGTCCTGCTAAATGAAACTAGTTTAACAAAGAAAAAATTGTAATCACGAAAATTCTAGAAATTTCGTAATCACGAATTAAAACAATCCAATTCCATAATTTCCATTCATCTCTGATTACTACACGTGATATAAGTGTCCACTGATTGCGAAAATATCAGACATGTAAAAATTATTAGGAGTTGACAAATGTTCATGGGCGTCACGGATACGATTTAACACGTACTCACGTCACGGTTGGAGATGAAAAAAAATTGTTTCTACCGTAAGAATAGCCAAAGACCGCTAGGACAATCATAACTCCGTAATAATTGGTGGCTTGAATCAATGGGAAATGATATACAATTTTTTGACACCATTTTATTAAATGTTTAGTCATCAAAACCTATTTAATTAAAATCAGAGTGAATCATGAATCAGAGAAAGAAGAAAAAGAAAAATTGACTTCATTTTCTCCACCAATAGAAGCAAAAGAACCAAGCCAATGATCAAAAAGATGCACTCCAAGCGAAAGGAAATGCCCAACAGTACGAGTGAAAGTCCTACCAACTTCCTGTATAATTTTTATCCCCCCAAAAGTCTTCTACACTGATTTCAATACTTTGTTATGCAACTAAGGTCGTTATACCCCTTTGATACAATGAAGATTCTGGGCAATAATATTTCGCCATTGGGGTCATACACTCAGCTCCTGTCAATTAGCAAAAGAACAATTGCAGTTGGATGATGGGCAAAAGACTGGAAAAATTCACTTTCAATATTCCTAGGTAATTCTCAAAATTTTTCAAATAATTACTATCAATTATTCTCATTTTTCAAATATTGACAGTTGTTATTTTTATGTTTACCTGATCCAATGATTGATAATAATTAACACACGTGATCACTTGTTTTTTTAATTCAACACAAACAACAGTAGAATGATGAAGGAAATAATAAACAAGTTTATGTTGACTTGAGTTTGAATAAATTATGTTTATTGAATTTATTATCAAGAAAAATATACGAGACAAACATGTCACTTCATAACAACACAGCAACAAACTGAGATGACAATTTCACGTTTTGAACAACACTTGTTATGGACAAGCACTAAGTACACTGAAAGAAGTGTCCAGAGTAGGTGGTACCCATTGGCGTAAGGAGGGAAATGTTAACTCCTAGTTGGGGGAAGAATACGAGGAATGAGGGGAACGAGAAGACACGGATGAGGAGTCGTTGCGTGGTATACACCAAATGTGGAAAAAAGAGGAATAACATTTGAGGGAGACGAAGAGTGATATTGCAAAGTGTCCAGCAAGCGTGAAGACACGCTTCCAGGAAATCTTTTCTTTTCTCTAGATCACACTTGTGACAATTGTCTCGCTCATTAAAATTCCTGAGGGATTTCACTAATCTATTAAATTTTTTGACTTTTGATTGATTATCAATTCCTAGTAAATGTGTATATTATTGTGAAAAAAATCACTCATTAATTCATTTTGAGAACATTTTCAATATCACATGTATGGAATTTGTTGATTTATCTTTATTTACTACATTCAGCAATAAAATTCATAGTGAATCAATTTTAGATGGCGTGAAGTGGATTGGATTGCGGCTGTCGTTCCAGTCCAGATGCTAATGGCTTCATAATGTTCAGGAATGTCTGGTTTTTTTACGACAGACGTAGTATTTGATTAATTTTAATTGACTATATGATCATTAGCATCGACACCTGCTGCAATTGAAGAGTAATGAGTCTTGTACCTCCAGTTTTATTCTAAACATATGCACTATAGTTTTGTAGAAATTCTTTGTAGCATTTTATGACTAGATGACGTAAGAAAATTTTGAAAATATCAGCAAAGTAGTGAAAGGAGGAAAATTCAAGAATTTTTTAATTTCCTTTATTAATCAATATCTCATCAACTAATTGTCTGATTTCGCTCATCCAAAATATTGAAATTGAAAGAAAAAAAAAAATTGAAATCGGTTCAGTGGTTTTTGTTGAGATATTGAGGAAGAACAATTTTTCGATAAATATGGCTGTATCCCATCAGGTTAGGAGAAACGGTATCCCTTGCATAATTAGGACAGAGACTGGTAAATAACCGGTGGAATAGTTATCGATTGCGTTCTTTAACTATACATTAATCACACTCTTTTTAGAAAATTAAAAAAAAAAACGAGTTTAAAGATAGTTTTTGATATCAGGCATAAGTCAAAATATATATTCTCAAATATTTCCTTGTGAAATGGCCAAAAAAATAGCATTATTGCTCCATGAATTATGTGAGTAATTATAGAAGACAATTTCTTATATAGGTGAAAAAATTCCCAGAGTCATTAATTCTTGAGATATCTACATAAGTGTCAATTCTGATAATTTTATCACTCTCCTTGCTTCATTTCAATTCATTTTTCCGAAAATGTAAATATGGGTATTTACATGGGTTCAGGGTATTCTTTAGTCGAGTGAATAGTGAATGAATAAATCGAAGATTAAAAGAATATTTGGTTGAAAATTCTATTGATAATGAAATTTAATTCAAAAGTCTTTATTTCAAAATATTCTTAAAAAATAATGAATGAAAGGAATATTGAACATTCAATACAGAGAAATATTGATAGTATAGTGATCTAGGCCCTCTCACCTCAGTGCCACTCGATCTACCCGTACCTTCCCCCCCAGGAACTGGTTTTCAAAAATGCTAAGATCATTCCATCATTATAATTCACCGATCCACAGTACTTCATGATCCGTGAACGAATCAACAATAAAATCCAGTAAAGTGTTCGATTTTTCTGCTAAAAAAAAAAAAAGTTCGTTATTATTGAATAAAAATGATTGGACGATTGGGTTTAAGAGTGAAACCCAAAGTGTTATTGAATTTAGTGAAGAGTTTTAGTACTTCTGGGGGGCTGGGAAGATATTATAATGGGGGATCACAATCTCCCAGGATTCTTATTACAGGTAACAAAGAGACAAATTTTATCATTAAAAAAAATTATTTTTATCATAAACAAAATCATTTCAGATCAAGACAATTTTTTTAATTTTGTTGAGTATGACAATATGGTGATTATTTTGGTAACGAGTGATTTTTGAAGAAAATGTCAATGAATATTTATTGTGAGAAATTTTAACATCTCCAAAAAAGATTTCTTGACATTTTCTCCTGGAATCACTTGTTCACGAGATAAATACACAATTAACAAACATGTAAAATGCTATATTCCAGGTGGTCTTGGACAATTAGGTACTGAATGTGCAAAACTCTTGCGTAAAAATTATGGAGAAGAGAATGTTATTTTATCGGATATAATTAAACCGTCTGATGAGAATCTAGCGAATGGCCCTTTTATTTTTGCTGATATTCTCGACTTCAAAGGTCTCCAGAAAATTGTTGTCAATCACCGGATCGATTGGTTGATTCATTTCAGTGCGTTATTGAGTGCAGTAGGTGAGCAAAATGTTCCTCTGGCAATTCGTGTCAACATTGAAGGTAATAAATTAATTATTGATCAATTAACATTAATTATTAAAGTACTGAATCTATGAGGAAAAAGTCAATCGCGATGAATCGAAAATAACATCTTGATAATTAGAATAACTTCTGATATTTTGTCACAAAATCATTTATTATCGAAATAATAGAGAAAAAAAAAATCACATTATTTTCTCTAAACAGTAAAATTGCTTTCATCTCCTCAAAAATAAGAAAGATCCTTGGTAATGTAGAATTAAATTCTTTTGAATTAGTGATTTAGTAGAAAGTCAGGGTGAAAGTATAACTGGAGACGATCTCGAACGCGTTCAAGTGTACACGTGTGACGACCACTTGTTCTCATGTTTTTTTTATTTATTTAGAATTAAGAAAAACGAATTAAATAGACAGGGAAACTGATGCAATTAAATGACGCAGGAATGCATAACGTTATGGAGTTGGCAAAACAGTACAATCTGAGGATTTTCGTGCCCTCGACCATTGGAGCATTTGGACCCGACTCTCCAAGAAATCCAACCCCAAATGTCACTGTGCAGAGACCAAGGACTATTTATGGAGTTAGTAAAGTGCATGCTGAACTGCTTGGAGAGTATTATCATCACAGATTTGGGCTGGATTTTCGTTGTTTGAGGTTCCCTGGAGTCATCAGTAGTGATCCACCTGGTGGTGGGACCACAGGTATTTTTTTTCATGTCAAACATTTTTTAATTAAAAATAAATTTTAATAATTACAATAATTCAGTGAATTTTTCTGAAGAAATTGGAATAATCGATATGAGAAGAAAAATATATTAGTGAAATAATTAGAACGAGCTACAGTTATCCAATTTCCTTTAAAATTGTGTAATAAGGTAATTGATTCCCCCGTTCAAGGACAATCCACTAGAAATTTGAGATTCAATTGCCGTGAGATTGTTCACCACTTTGCTCTACGATCCGCGAAAGAAAATAGTAGAGAACTGTTTTTTTTTTCCCCCCCCCCCCTTTGGATTTCTAATGTTTTTCATTATAGATGTATTTTATTTCTTCTTCTCCTCCAGATTACGCAGTTGCGGTATTCCATGAGGGTTTGATGCATAAGAGATACGAGTGTTACCTGGAGCCACACACGAGACTACCCATGATGTATATCGAGGACTGTCTCAATTCTCTTTTACAATTTTTAAATACTCCCCAAGACCACTTGAAGAGGAGAGTTTATAACGTAACGGCCATGAGTTTTACTCCCGAAGAACTTTTCTGTGAACTCCAGAAACATATTCCTGATATTAAGATATCGTATAGACCGGATAGTCGACAACTAATTGGTGAGAATTTGATAATTTGGGTTGTAAAAATCCTATTTTATATATTTTCTCATGAATTACATGATGAGGTGATAATAAGGCAGAATGAATACATTTTGGAATTGAAAAAAAATGTTAATAACTCATCTAATTATTGATGAAACACCATGATTTTTTTTTTTACATGAAAAGTACATTTTTTCCCCTTTGTCATTATTCTAAACTGAGCTCAATCGATAATTCATTCTACTTTACTCTCTATTCTTTTATTCATGATCTCCATTGATCCATTATTAAAATTTCATTACAGCTGAATCATGGCCTCAAGTATTTGACGACTCTGAAGCCCGTGCGGATTGGGGATGGGAGCACAAGTATGATCTACCCAAACTGGTATCCACAATGGTTCAAGACGTTAGCGAAAATTTCCTTCCCAAATTTCAAAGACATACACAAGTCAGCAGCTATGTATAATTGCCCACCCCTTCACTAAGAAAAGACGTTCTCAGGTGAATAGAACATAATTTCTGAAAATTCTGTCATCTATTTATGAGAAATACGTAAATAAATAGATGAATGAATCATCCTCTGTCGTCTATTTTTCATTGTAACTGAGGAAATTTCCAACGAAAAAAAGCCTCTTGACATTTTCTCCTAAAATCACTCATTACCGAAATATCCAAATATCTCGAAAACGAATAACTTCAGGAAAAAATATCAAATGGCCTTTTTTGTAGCCAAAGAAATTTCCAACAAAAAAGGTCTCATGATATTTTCTTCTCAAATCGATTACTTTCGAGATAACTGCATAATGAATTCAGAATTCACCTTAGGATTCATTCTTGCACCTTCAAAAAGTAGAAAAGAGATGAATTAGAGAAAATGTCAGATTTGACCATTTTGACTGGAGAATGGCTCACCCCCGAAACCAGCCCACCCAAAATTTCGTCTTTTCAATTCTTTCTCGTTTGATATCTTCAAAATAGCTGTATTCTTTAAAGAGATAGGTGCAAGAATGATTTCTCCTCTTATTATTATAAATAAAAAAATTTGGTTTGAGTCTCAGGAAATATAATAGTTTTCCCACGACTAAAAAATATACAATACCAAAATTTTCTATAAATGAAAACTTGATATTTTTGTTATTATTGATGGATCAATCAACAATAGATATATTGTTTTTCAAATTTGTCTTCTCTGCCACAAAAATTCCCGCAATTGTAAATATCTCATAATCGAAAAAAATTGATAGAACAAAAGGGCAAAAAATTGACATTCAGATAATGAAAAAATTATCCATATATTTAACGTAATTGTTTATTAACTATTTATTTACATCACTTGTTTTATCCGTTCTAAAATCATCTCACTCAATAGAACTTAATCATATTTTGAATAATATACACATTTTCTTTTTTAAATCAAGTAAAATCCATTAGATTTCTCAAAGTCTGCAAATTCATGTGGAAGTTACCTCTCAAATTGCTCGAAAAATAAATTCACAAAAAAAAAAGACATAACTCTTGATACTTCCAAAGTCCGAGAGGATATCAATTACATGTTTTATAATTAAATAAAAAAAAAAAAAAAAAGCGTCTTCAGTATATTCAGTTGTTGCAACTACCATTACCAGACCAGATCTGGAATGCGCCCTGGCATTCACCCAGGAACTTTAGGAAGGTTCTTAAATAATGGGGCTGACAGTTGGGCGTGAATGCACTAGTTAACTCTATTTGATAAATTTATAAAAGAAACACCCTAATGCGTACACAATTATTTGAATTTATGTATTTAATTTTTATCGTCATTTGTTGTGGATTTATTTTCATATTCTCACTTTTTGAAAATTATTTCTTTGGAATTTATTCTATTCAGGAATAAAGTAGTCAAATTAGAGGAGTTTTTCGGTAAAATGATATTTACAAGAAAATATTAAAAGACATTTTTCGTAGACAATTTAGTGGATTATAGAATGAGTCTTTGAAAATTCTTCAAATTAATGAAAATGTAAATTCTTCACTGGAATAAAAACGTATTTTGTTAACTGTTAAATTATCGCGGTAATGTGCGGGGTAATGAAAAAAATGTCAAAAGACCTTTTTTTTTTTTTTTGAAGAGAGATAAATTCTCTACCAAAAATGTCTCCTTACTTTTACTAGTTTTCAAGATATTTTCAAATCAAAATTCTATAAAATTTATATAAATCTCCTCTTATCGAATCATTCTAACATCAGTTAAAAGATTCGTTCATTCAATTCATTTATACAGTAAATTCACCTTTTCTCAAATTCAAACGCTTTTGCCAATCGTCAATACTAAATTTCCCTCAAAAAAAAAAATAAATACATAAACCGTCATTTCAATTTCCATACACAGAGTTCGGAATAGACGAAGGAAATGAAAAAAACATGTTAATTCACGGGAATTCAGTCTTGAGAATGCTTGGTCATTTGGGGAACTTGTTGATCATGATTATTAGATCTAGCCCCAATGTGTGATGCATTAATCAGTGGCTTAGCGATCCATGGATGCCGGCGAATGTCTTCACTCTCTGGACGCTCAAACGGTTCTCTCCTCAATAAAGCACGAATGAGGCACTTAGCCCTTGCACTCAGACCATCTGGCACAGCAAATTGTCCCCTCGATATTTTGGCAAAGAGTGATGCATGCTCAGCATCATTGAATGGATATCTACCAACTAGCATCGTATACAGAAGTACACCGAGTGACCAAATATCGGCTGCTTTGCCAGAGTATGCTCGACCTGATCGTAATACCTCTGGCGCCACATACGCTGGACATCCACGACGATCAGTCAATTTATCATCGTCCTCGTCGACTAGCACTGCGTCTTCTAGACTCTCCAAACGCAAACGAGTTCTGTAATCAAACGACCAAAAAAAAAAACAAACGTTAGTAGTATTTTTTATAATATTGGGAATATTTGGAGAAGGAGCCAGTTGAAGAGAAAATGTCAAGAGGCTTTTTTTTTATTGTTTCTCGACTTTTTGCTCATTGATTGATTCGAAAGAAAATGGTTTCTTTTGTTTCTTCTTATAACGAGTGATATTGGGACAAAATATTGACATGTTTCCTCACAGTTGACGAAATTTCATACAAGATCTCCCCTGACATTTATTTCTCAAACTCGATAGTTACCGAAATAATTGTATAATTATAGAGAAGATATACGTCAAGTCAAATAATTTTATCACTTCACTATTAAATTTAATTTTAGATGAACATAAGTGAGAATTTCAAGGAGGAAAATTAAGAAAGAATGTCGAAATAAAATTTGGCAAGATGTCTGAGGCGATTGAGACACTATAACAAGCCGTTAAACATTGGTAAACCCCCTTGGTAACGTAAACATGAGTTAAGACGGCAGCAATTGCGTTTGGAAAGCATTCCCACTGTATTTCGCTTGATTTTAAAACACCTACGATGTGTGGTACGCGGAAGTACTAGGGTTGTACGTAATACTGTTTCGTCAAGTGCAGAAAATCTCTCTCCGATTACCAAACGCAATTCAATAACGAATATCATAAGATTGCAAATGCTTCCCCATTTCACCTCATCAATTCCGTAACCAAGTGTTGGATGCAAACATATTCAAATATTTTAACTAAAAAAACTAATTAGTTCATCCGAATATACAATAAAAAGTCTCACAAAAAATTTCTCTCGCTAAATCCCTAAAATTATCCTCAACTGATTGAATCAATTAACCTCAATCCCTAATTCTTCTAAAACAGTTACCTAAATCCCGTTATCAAATTGTCATTCACAAATCACCTAAGAAACTTCATTACCATCACTCATATCCCAATTGATGGAGCAAGTGGAACAGCTTTCTTCGCAAAACTTTCACTCAGTCCACTCGAATCCTAGGGTTCAAGAACCTTCGGAGGAAAAGTAAAATATAAGAGTGAAAGAATTCTAGCGCATGTCCCTGTTCCCGAGATCAACATACGATTGCAAAATCCTCCTCAAGCCGATGACCGGACGATTCCCAGAGAGAGTGCCCCCCACCCCCCTCTCCCTGTTGAATGTATCATTCGAAGGTGAGGCCATTTGAAACGTCGACCTTAAGAAATCTCTCATAAATTCAATAGTTATTCCCACCGGTATTAATTTTTTTATTTCTTTCGAAATGCATTAACATGCATTTTTTGAGTGTGAGGAGAGAGGAGAGATGGGGAAATGTGAAGCATGTGTGTGTCTTGCTAAATCCGGTGTGAGTTCGATGCCCTGTAACATCTCAGAGTAAAAGGTGATGTGGAGGGAGGTGAAAGAGAGGAGGATAAACAGAGAAGGTGTAGTTATAAAAGCGATAAAGTGCAAACCCCATGCATCTGACTGAGAATAAGCATAACTAGCCCTCAGGCTACTACCGTATACATGAGGTGAATGAAGAGGGAAAGAGAGGGGGGCAATGATAAAACTCCAACCACACATTTCTTAATTATATATACGATCCCCTGGGGTTTCAAAATCCATCGAGTCGATGAACCAATATGCTTTTCTTGACTTGCCACACGTGCTCTCAG
Source organism: Coelinius sp. EB29 (assembly GCA_035578325.1). NCBI lineage: Eukaryota > Metazoa > Arthropoda > Insecta > Hymenoptera > Braconidae > Coelinius > Coelinius sp. EB29. Next base: position 4,409,917 of record JAOZGT010000009.1, on the reverse strand, counting down.
CTCTGTACCCCACCTATGTGACGATTATACACTTTACATTTACCCCGTTTACTCCCACTCATTTCATTATCTTTTCAATTTTTTTTTTTTTCTTTCTCTTTATTCATTTCAAGTTTCCTTCGCCTTGTTTCTTGTGTCTGTGCATGTCTGAGTGGTGCTTGGGGCTTGGTGCCCCGCAGGAATGTGAAATATGTGATTGGGTAATGGGATAGGGTATGGTTATTGCTAGGGTCTATGGTTTTTTTTATCATTTTTATTTATTTTTTTATGATTATAAAAATAATTATATAATTATCAGTGATTCCAGGAGAAATGTCAAAGGATCTGTCTCATTTAAAATATGTTTATCTATAAAAAAAAAGAAATTCTCATGACATTTTTCCCCCCTAAATCACTCATAATCAAATAAGTTCAAAAAAGATGTCACAATGAGATTTTGACATACCTTGCCTCATCAGCAAATACAAATTTCCTCAGTTTAAGATCCCTGAGAACAACGCCATTCTCGTGGCACTTGGCAACAGCTTTAGCTGCCTGTCGAAAGAGCCGCCTTGCCTCAGGCTCCCTGAGTCTCCTTCTTGCCCTCACATAAGCATGAAGATCACCGTGATGTCCTTCAAGAAGTAGATATCTCTTTCCCCCTGGTGCATCAACGACCCCAGCAACACCGCTGGCTGCACCAGTCCCCTCGAGCCTCAAATGGGCCTTCAACAGTGCCTCACTACCTCTATCACTTGCTGTAAGTGCCTGAAATTGTACAGACGAGGTTTTTCAAAGAGAAGGAATAATAAATGAAAAAAAAAAGGAATGATCATTGCGAATGAAAAATTGCCAAATCCCTTTAAACTGTGCCAAGGTTTACATTGGAAATGATGTATTCATCCATTTTGCCATATTTCAAATTCACTCTGCAATTGATTAACAACCGACAAGTTGACTTTGAATTTAAAACATTCATACAGATGGTAATGATAATGAACGATGTTGTCAGGCCATGATGGGAACGGATCTGCTTGCGAAAGCTCCGGTATTGTGTGTACACGTAATCGTCAATTAAATTAAAACGCCCCTGGCTGTGACTCGGCGATTATGAATAAAGCGGGTGGTAACCAAAGAGATAGAGGTGGAAGGGGTATTAAAAAAAAAAAAAAAAAAAAATGGAATAACTGAGTCCTTGTATTTGTTCGCATATACGCTGATGTAACGGAGTATTGTATAACGTCAGGTTTAAATTGTCAAGATTTGCATGAAGCAAGTGTTAGGTGACTGTTATCAACTATTTCTCCGAGATAAACCGTTGGTAATAATTTTATGAAATGTCATTATCTGTTTAAAATTGTTGGGTAATTTCTTAGAAATGTTTGATTAATATTTCAAAATTTTTGATTATCATGGAATTATTATCTAGCGTGGGAGTGGATTTTGGGAGAGAATGTCAAACAAAAAAGTTTTTTTCTAGTGCAGAATATTTTCTTATAATAAAGAGGTATCTCGATTATTTTCAATGGAATCATTAGTTTGCGAGATAATTGCAAAATATTGCGCATTGATGATTCAGCTGTGATGAAAAAGTTTTTGTTAATTGAGCAATCATCTTGCTAACATATGGGTCTGCAGTAAAGTGTCAAAATACCCTTATTCAAGATTAAAAATATAAATTCTAAATTTACCTTAGCCACTAATTGTTGTCCCGTTTTAACATCAATACATCGATAAAGTGCACTGCCCTCAGCTGGTCCAACAAGAAGAAATCTATCTCCAAGTAATGTAGGGCCAGCATTGTCAGTTGGTATTGCTTCACAGCTTGGAAATACAACTGGTGTTACTGTTGTTGTTGCTGTTGTTGTTTCATCACAGTTTGGCTGTATAATATCCTGATTATGGCCATTTTGACTGACCAGAAATTTGCCATTCTGGATACGTGTCACTTGCAGATGCAACGGATGCTGACGATTGGCTAATCTCATATTGCAATTGATATTGCAATTGATGAAGAAATAAACTGATCTTTCAGGCACTGGTTAACACCTTCACTGGTCAACAACACTCGAATTTTTTTTCTCCTTTTTTTTTTTTTTTTTTTAAATTTATTTAACCTTATGATACTTTTTTTAACAAACTTCACTTGATCTCCCTGACCTTGGAACACTTTGCTGGCGTTTTAAGTCTTTTTTTTTTTCTTCTTCTTCTATGTCAATATGATCTAGTCATTTAACAATGATTCACCTACGTTCAATCATTTGTACACATTGAATACCCCGAGAGGCATCAGAATTATGTGATAATTTAAACAGGTAACTCGGGTAGCTTCTAAACAACTATGATTTCTCCCTCAATCATCATTTTTATTTTCCTCCAATGGATTATATATTCGATGAATGATGAAATTTAAATGATTTGTTTCTTTGTAGATGAATTAGGACACTTGAGCTGTTAGCTGGAAGTACTGTAATTTCTCACGTGTCCCTGGACGGAGTGAGAACTTGAACGGTGTTATATCGTCACAAGTCACCCTGATGATTAGATTATTTCTGTGGAAAAACACACAAGAGAAGAGAATATAATTAGCAATTAGTAATCGACAGAGGTATAAATGTGCAATCCTTAATGACTGATAATTCCATACATGGATAATGTAAAAATACGAAATAGGGGAATCCAGGCCACCGCATCATCACGATGAGATAAGGATAATGGAATAGTAGTTACATTTTGTCACGTGATAAATTGAGATAAGTCTAGAAATTATAGGTAGTATTTTTCAGTGGATATCTGTAAAGTGGGTGGGCTTGAAAGAATTTTGCAAGCTCTTTTTCTTCATAGTTTATTCAATTCAAAATGGAGATATTGAATAAATTGAAATTTTAATATTATTTCCATTTATTTTTAAATTCTATAAAATCAATCATCGTTAAGATATCTCTATAATTGACAAGGAATTTTGGAAAATACCAAAATATCAATGATAACAGATATTTCCCAATCATTTCAAGTAATGAGCAAGTTTTGGAGAAAATATCAAAAGACCTTTTTTTTAATCCAAAAAATTTCTAATAAAAAATGTCTTTTATGATTTTCCTCTAAATCCCCCTTCACTCTGAAAATATTCACCCCTCAATTGGCCCGATGGACTGCAATATAATTCATACCACTTGTACCATACCAAAGAAAATCCAACCTGTGATTCAGCCTACCATGAGCCGATGGATAATCCAACACGACAGAACAGAAATGCGAATAAACCGATGGATTTTCAATATTTCAACATCCGTCTACACATTGCGCAATTACAACCGGAGGTAATGGGGTGGGGGCTCAGTGACTCTTTAAGGTCAGGGGTACCTTCCAGTTGAGCATCATCCAGTTTACAATCCCATAAAACTCGCCCCCCTATCCCTTCTCCCAATAACTTTAAAACTCACTATTTCGATAAGAATTTTCATTTCAAATTTCACTAGTTCCCTCTCCTATCAGTGCGCATGATCAAGCGCCATTCTCCCACTCCTACACGAAGAGATTGCACCGGATGCGTCAAAATTGCGCGAAACATCGTCAGAGGGTGGCTACACTCGTCATCACAACGTCACGACTTTTTTCTTCTCACCGAAAAAAAAAAAAAAAAAAATCAATAAAACATTGCGCATGCGATCTTCTAATATTTCACACGATTGACTGAATTTGAAAAAAAAAAAAAAAATTCTCCCACCACTGTATCGAGTATCAATGACCTTGGATCAATAGACCGGCTAAAAATTAATTGCTTGTGAGCCCTAGTAGAGAGTTAATTAACATTAATTCATGAAACCATTTGATTCTTCCTGTATCGACTCATCGTGTCGTCATGTATGTTGACGAAATTGGGCGAGTACAACAACGGTTAGGTATACGTGGATTGTGAGAGGAAATTGTGAGGCAAATGGGCATGACGAAATAACAAAACTCGACACACAGAGTTGCCGTTTGATCGTACAAGTTTGGTTAGATGGTGAGGGGGAATTGCCAGATATCCTTCGCTAAGGTCAAAATGGCCGTTGGTATAGTCCAGAGTGCGAATCACGTTTTCATTATATTCTTTATTGATGAGTTTAGAAGGATTCACAGGTTTAATACTAATGGTATGAATTTGCATATCATCAACTTGACGATCATTATTCATGATTTGTTAACTTTTGTTGAGCGGTCTTGAGCAATTAGTTTGATCATTTTTGGAGTAATTTATTAATTGACAATTTTTTGCAATATGTAAACAACATTGAATAATCAATATTAATTAATAGATCACTGCACTCTGCACTTGAATATCATAATTTTTTATCAAAATGTTTATATTCAAAATATTTAAAAAAAATAGGAGCTAAAAATTTACCTGTTGTTTATTTAATATTCCTCGTCGCCGTTCGTTTCTGAACAGATCCAATTAATAACATTTAACACTTGTTTGTTGGTCAATTATTCCGATGGAATTATTTCAGAGTTAAAGAAAAGAAGAAAAAAAAAACGGTTGGAATTAGTCACTCGACGAGTGGATAACTGTTGTCACCGTTAATTCATTTGGAAAATTTTTTTTTTTGAGCGGGCTAATGGAACTTTTTTCATTAATTTTTCAGATGATGAAAAATAAATTCCGTGCTGCAGGAACGGTCCAAACGGCCGGCCTCCGCTCAGAAACGACGGCGACAATAAGAGGAAAATTTTAATACATCGACTTTACGCGCCATTGTGCAACTGACGACTGAGGGGGCTTTGGTGAGTCGAGTCTTCTCGTGCTGTGCACAGCGATCGGTGAGTGGGGATTGGGGCGGGGGGGACAGTGGCGTAGGGAGTGGGGGATGGAATGCTGGAGGAAGTTGAGGTGTTTTATCCTGATGAATGAACAGGGAGAGAAATTGCTCAGGTTTTTTTAGGATAAGGAAATGGTTGATGAATTATTATTTCATCTCCAATATCTGACATTATCCGTCTTTCTCATAAATATGTGAAATCACTAAGGCCTTGATAAATTGTTTAAGTAATTGATCAACTAATGACCTGTTTATTCTGAGTATAAAATCATTCTGGATGCAGCACTGTGATTTGTGGATTTTTTTGTTTTTTTTTTTTAACACTGTATAGCCACCTACATTTAAGAATTTTTATATGAAAGTTTATGTTTACTTTATTTATAGAAATATATGATAGTGTAATAATGATTTGACCCTATAATTGGTGTATTGCTGTTGGGTCTACATACAAAAATAAATAAGTAAATAAATAAATTATTATAAGAAATGTTCATGGTAGGGAAGGATGGGGGGGGGGAGAGACTTTGTTAACGTTGTTAGGGATATCATTGATTTTTCAGGAAGGGCTGAAGGGAGGCGAGCGCAGCGATTGAAGAGAGGAATGAATCGGTTTTTTTGCATGAGAAAATATTAAAAATTAATTTCCATTTTCTATTTTTATTGGACAAGTTGGGGAAAGGGGGGGGGGGATAGTGGTTGTTTACCAGTGAGTGGGCAGATAAGAGACTCATGACTCATGTCTTCCTCAGATTGAGAGAAAATTGGGGAGATGGTTGAGACATCAATATTAGGATAACTTTCCACGTTCTGTTTATGAGGAAGTGATTAATGATTTTTGTTGAAAGTCATGAGGGTTTGAGGAAATGGAGGTGTTTCAGTCCGGTGAATGAACAGAGATGAATTATTCATGTCGTAGTGTGAGGGAAAAATTTTCTAGATGCTTGAGAAGTGAAGATCGAGATGATTTTATAAGTCATTATGAGAAAATGATTGATACTTTTTCGGATAGTAAGAATTTTCAAATATCTAATCTATTCACTCATATTATAAAATTCCAGTGAGTGTTTTATTTGTATGATAATTAATTCTTAAAACTAGTCGACTACTTGTGCATTCATATATTGAGTACTTCCGTTGGAAATTTGAATGCAAGGTAGTCGTGATCAGGGCCCGGAAGTTTAATCAAGTTAATTACAGTTTTTAGAAACGATCAACACCGACAGATGTGACGTCTGTATTCTGTAGTTTTTTGTCTGTATGAATTTCCAGGTCTTACCAACTTTTCCATTATTTTTATTTTCAGACAAATTTGTCATAAATTTTAAAATATTAATTGCTATTATCCCTTGTCTTTTGTAAAGTTTCCATACAAAGAAAGTATACAATCAATGGCCCCCCCTAATACTCACTGTAAATTCTCCCCGAAGAACAAAGAAATAAATAAAAATGTCTGCAGAAAATTTTCAAATATGTACTTTGAAATATTCAATACAATAGTATTTCACCGCCCTTCTCCCTACCAGGTAAATTTCACAGAAAGTCAATTACCCGGATTATCCTCTGGAGGTTGGTCTATCCTCCTAATTCAATAACAGAAAATTATGAAAACATTGCCTCATTTTAAATATAAAATTTAAAAAAAAACTATAAATATAACAATGTCTATTACCCCCCAAATAAAATTAATTGTTTTCCTTTTCAAACCAAAATGACTCATGTTATACCTACTAGCCCTTGAATTTCTCTTCCAACAATTCTCATCCCGAGAAATTTATCAATTATCGTAACCTTGATAAATAAAAATGAAAAAAAAAATTCTAAAAACTTGTTTTTCCTCAAAATTTCGTCTTCAATTTTTTTTCGTTTCGATTAATTGATGGGAATTATTAAGGTTGAGGAATTATAGGTAACGAAATCCGCCCTAGAGTCACCTCTCACGAGCCTCGAATGTTCCATAAATGGCCAGTTCACCCTAATCTCTTAATCTTACCGCCATACTCTGCTACTACCTAGAGAAGTGAGCCATAGCCTTGAGGACACTTAGTGAGTCTGTCAGTATTGCCGATTTTTGACTATTTAGGGAGTGAATTGCTTGGAGGGAAGTGAGGATAGCGAGAGCTTCAGCAGTGAATATAGATGCGTATGAAGAGATTTTTCGCTTTATAACAACGTCATGAGAGGGAATTATGGCAGCGAACCCTACATAGGATCCCTCCTGGGTTTTAGAGCCATCACTGCTACTACCTACGCCACTGCACCAGGTCTATCCCCTAACCAGCGCATGCGCATCTACCCAATCCACTCGTCTTCCACAAAACCCATACAAATGTATCACATAAATTGGACACTTGGAATGGTACTGTGTGTAGGTATACGTGGGACACTGAGGCCAGCACCACGTCAACGTAGATTTGCCAGGCCAATACGCGTCGACACGTTTGTGCTGATCGTGCTTACGTGGCCGATGCCTCTGAATTGATAACGCATACCAATTGAGAATTATTACGAACCAGACTGTTCGATGAAAAATGATGAGAAAATGTGGGAAAATTGGTGAGAGACTCTAAAAAATTTCCCAAGAAAATTCAAATTCCTCTGATGGGTTCAGCCGATAGGGATGAGATGGGGGAAGGGATCCAGGAAATAATACAACGAGATATTTATTTAAAAATAAAATTGATAAATAATTTAATGAACAAATCTAAAGGAATTCTCAAACAAAATCCATTATTTCTTTATCTCGTAATTATTCATACTTTGAATTCTCACATTTGTGAATGAATTAAACCAGTTAATCCCCTTACATGCAACAATTTTCCAATAGCTCTAGTCAACAGTGAAGGAGAATGTCAAGACGATAATGTAATTCATCTGCATCAGCACCGGAAATTTGAAATATGTACAGTATCAAGTGTATTTTAAATTTCTGGTGAAGTAATCAACACGTGAAAAATAAGAGAATAAATGCATCATGAGGATGACGTAGTGTGGGGGTTTCATTTTCTCGTTACTGACTTGTTTTTATCTTTCTTCTCTGTCTTTGTTGTTTGACTGAATAAATATCAACAAGTCTAGTCAGCGAATGTGGAATCGATGACGTATAATACAATGGAAATGTTGGTGATTAGATTTGCTGCATAGTTTCAGGGAAAATAAAAAATCCCCTGGTGATGTGATAAAAGCAATCGAGGGAAGTGCACTTGTGATTGATTAATATTCAACCTTTTCCCCTCGTTTTTTTTTTTTTTTTTTTTTTTTTTTTTTTTTCTATTTGTACAGTGAGGAAGAGCTGTCTGATGCAAACGATATGTTGTAGAAGGTTGAGAATATTTGGAGCAAGTATCTTTGGTAATGTTTAGATGTTGATTAGATATCGATTGAATCATCTTTTTTTTCAATTACTCGAGGTCACTCAATGACTTGAGTGGTTTTTTTTACTAAATATCGAATTTTGCTGAAATCTCTTGACAAATTTTAAGTACTAATAATCAAAATATCTCTGAATTTAAGGGAAATTTTTTTTTTTTAATGAAAAAAGTTGACTAAATTTTCAAATAAAATTGCCTTATTTTGTTATTCCACAGGATAGGGTCAGTTATTGGCACAGCCCCATCACCTAATCCGTTTAAATTTCCATTTATATATTCTTAGAATCATTGATAAATGAAAACAACATCTTCCTGTCTATTTCCTCATTCTGAGGATGATCTCATATTCTGGCTTTCCTGTCTGTCATGAATTATCAATTATCCAGCACAGAATTTTTGACTCTTGTAATATTAATTCATTTCCAGATGATGAAGAAATCCAAATCGATTATAATTATTGCGTTCAATTGACCAATATGTTTTTATTATAAAAAAATAGTCATTGAGTCATTGTGAGAAACAGTCATAACTGTGGATCATCGACGGAAAAATAAAAAAAACTCAATAAATTGAAAGGAAAAGAAAAATTATAAATTTATCAAAAAACGATTATCGAAATGGAGAAATGGGGTCGTTAAAATTTGGAACAAAATATATTTCTAATTTATAACAAATCATCATTTTTCACGTTAAATGACAGAATACTATCAATCTGTTTAAATATAGAAATTTCGTAATTAAAAATCATCCGTCTCCGAAAAGACGTAAAATTCCTAAAAATATAATCACACGTTATAAATAGTTAAACCAAATATTGCACGCTTATGTACACATAAGTGGTGGATTGCGTAGGTAAAAATTTTTTTTCTCATCTTGCGAGTCCCAAGAGCAATGAAGATTTCCAAATCGCAAACGGTTAGTCAACGGTTTTTTATTAGACGCCAATTTTATATCTCAGCCACGGAGGGTTTTATTTAAAAACTTGACGTAGGCGTGATGTACAAATTTCTCACTAATATACAAAGTATCAGTGGCTTTTGTTCGGTTTGGCGATATGACGAAATTTCATTGTATCTTTCATTCCCGATAATTCAGTATATCAGTCGACTATGGTGAACGTATCATTTCCGTGGCACGCAATTTTGGAGGTGTACGTGTCTCGAGACATGATTTCTGGGGGGGGGGGGGATTTAGAGCGTCAACAAAGAAGAGGTCGAGTGAGCGATAGCACACGGAGTGCAATGGCTTTAATTCCGTCACTATAAGCTCTACCAAGAAGTTGGGGTTCATTGTGACATCATTCAGGTAAAATTTGTTGGATGAAGCGTCACGTTTAGTCACTTGGAATTTATGTGGCTGAATTTTAAACGTATTCGGTCAGTCTCTGATGACAAATATCCTCTTTGTCTTCTTTATGAAGATATAGATGTAATGAGTGAATAATATCTAAATAATGTTTTCAAAGCTTGATGTTGTCACTGTTTTATTAATAAACATTATATTGATAATGGAATTGCAAAAGTAAAAGAGCCGAAAAAAATTCATCATTTATCTTTACTATTAGAGTCTTCTCGAACAAAGGAAAACCTCCAGCAAAATAATGATTAAACTTATTTTCAAACTTTACGTGATTTATCGTAAATACTTTGGGTATTGTTATCTCGATGATAGTTTTATTGTGTCTACTGGTCAATTTGACGCACCAACAAGTTATTTTGTACTCGTCTTGGATAAATGAAAAGAAAAATTAAGGATTAGATATATTCATTTGTCAGTAAGTGACATCTTTAAGACTCAAATTATGATATTTTCATAAATAACCTATACAAATATGCAGATGAAATATTTGAATAGGTCAGGTTGCTCTTAACTGAAAGGGTCAGAAACCGGAGCATGTGAAGTGGGTGTGCCAATAACTGACACTACTGTGAACGGCCATGAACTCTTAATAATTTGATTTTTAAAAAATTTTGATTATTTCAATTTGGAGTGTACGATGTACCGTTTTGAATAATTTGCCGAGTATTATCAAGATACAATATTATGAATAAAAAAAACATCACTCAAACATATATTGATGGGGATCTCAAAGTTTCATGATAATTGAAAAACCACAAATGTCAAAATTGAAACAAAAATTGCAAGTATGTATTGCCAACATTTATGTAATTATTCCAAGGATTACCAACAATATTTGTTAATACCCTCAGTGACTATTTCGTTAGACATCTCTCATAATATATACGAAAAATGGTTTTGAAATACTTCCATTCTCTTGCACAATTGATTTACCCTATTATAAATTTGTGTGCTGGGACGACATTGCGTGTTTGGGCGCTGTTTGCTGGACGACCCTTGTCACTTGTATTGGTCATATTATTGTTATTTCATAATCCTCATATAATTCCTCAGTCGTCTTGGTCATAAGCTCGCCCCTGAGTCTCGGGCCAGGGTGCTGCCCAGCGTCAAATGTCGCTCAGCAATGTCTGGGCGAGTCCATGGCGACTTTCAATTTCTGCCCAGACTACGCCTCTCTGTTGTCTCTCAAACACTGGAATATACATATTTAAGGCTGACACAGTTTTTGTGAAGCCTCAGGAACACATGCACGTTTCTCAAAGATAAAAAAAAAATAATTCGAGTTGAGTTAACGCTCATTTAATATTTCGTCAGACCCCTGTGTGACACCATCACCAAGGGATCGTGTACATATCTGAGTTCACTCAGGATCTTTTGTAAAAAGGCCCATGAAATATACCCGTATAGTTGTACTTGTGTCACGGTAATGCTTCCCTTCTTCGATATACAGTCTCGAGGTGAGCAGAGCCGGTTTCAAGCCGGCCAGTTACCAAATCGCAACATCAATTTTACATTGCGCAAATTGTATGTTCATGGTGAAGAAAAAAATGATTCTGCCTGGAGGGCAAGCGAAGGCTTCTCTACACGGCCGGTTCAATGACATGCGTCACTTTTAGATACATTTTTTTTTCTTCTTTCGGAGTTTCTAAACTTAAATCGATTATAGTTGCGAAGGGGTATAAGATGGTTAACGGTAAACGTATGGTTTCCTTGATTTCGCAAATATCTCGAAAATGAGTGGATTTTGGAGAGAAAACACTAGAGATTTCTCAAATTAATGTCCCTCGGAATTTCTCTTGTATCAATATCTCGAGACAAAAAGACATTTCAAAAATTTTCTGATCTACAAAAAAAAAAAAAAAAAGAAAAATGAAGAAACTTGCAACAAAAAAAGTCTTTTTCAATTTTTTAATAAGTGTAATAAGTAAAACCACGTTCAACTCCACCCATTTTACCCCTTCACTCTAGGATACAATCGATTGTTTCATTGCAATAGGTCAACCGAATGATTTGATATATTCTCATTCATTTTCATCGTAGCAAAAACTTGATTGATAATTTTTTTTTTTTTAACATCTGTTGATACTTCTCAGTCATTCTTTATTATCGTCAGAGGTCAGTGACAAATATATCCAACAAATCTGTGAGGCCACGTATACATATAAAGTTGACTCTCCGAATGCTCGGACGGCAGTTGATGTAAACACCATTGTTAAACACCACGTTTAGCCAGCGTGTAAAAGATATGAGAGTGAGCTTTGACGCGTTACTCAACATTGTATCGAACGGTTTTGAGACAAAAATTGATTGGGAAATTTTCAGTGGCGATATGCCGAAGTATCGATTAAACTCGGCGATAATCCTCAGGCGATCGCGAATGAGCGAAGGCGGGTATCTACCGATAACTCGACCGCATTCCTCATTGGTGGTGTAATGCTTTTGAAAGAATTGCAGTTTCCAGAAGTAATATGATAATATTGTTCTCTAGACAAGTGCAATTATTCCAAGCATTTGTACGTTCATTAAATCAAACAACATAACGGTTTCATCATGCTCAATCAGACTCAAATGTTAATCCAAAATTTAATGAGTAAAAAACACATTGTTTTTCATTAACAGAATTGAAATTGAATGAATCAATTGGTTTTTCCCCACAAATTTTGAGTTATTAATTATTTCAAATGTGGAAATGCTCATTTAGGATTGAGAAATATATGAATAAATGAGGAAAAATGTTGTTTCCTAATGGATTTAGTAAGAGACAAATCTATAATTGATTTTTATACTATTTTGGGAATATGTGTGGAAATGAGAGGTTTGAAAAAATTTAATGAGAGACATGAAAATATACTTTTTTGTTATCACATTGAGTCCAGAAATATTTTTTTTTTTTTTTAATGAAGAATCTCACAGTTTCGTGGATTGAATTTGGACTAAAATCGTGAACTAAAAAAATTGGAAGAAAATCAAAATTTTTATTTTTTTTTTCTCACTAAAATTCGACTATAAAACGAAATTATGAGCGGAAATTCCGAGAATGTTTCAGGCAGTGACCTCATACAATAAAATTCAAAATTTATGGACTCAGGAAAAAATTGAGAGAATGAAAAAATATGGAAATTTACCAAATTGATTCTTTGTTTTCCGAAAATCACCCAACAGTCTAAATGTTCATTCACAATCCAGAAATGAAAATGAAAACCTATTCACCTTAATTTCAGTTTCTGCTTAATTTCACCAAAAAAATGAATGAACTCATGTTTTAAAATATTGTACATGTGTAGTCATTATAAAGAGTGACCTCGCACGAGGTTACGGCAGCCTCGTCCATTCACCGTGACATCCGCTGGGACTGGCTCTTTCTCTCACTCGCTGTCTCTCTCCGTCTCGCTATTTGTATACACTTTCATGGATTACCGGCTTAGACGAGATATCCTAAGAGTGACATATACATCCGGGCATGAAAAGCCCGGTTCATTAGTGGTATTCACTGAATTCTTTAGATCATCCATGGTGTCAATATTTCTGCTGTATTTTGCGCCTGTTTGCTCACATGAATGATGCACCGAAATTGTTGACTCGTGACATCCTATTGACAGAACTAATTATTACTTTGTATTGAGAATCCTTGGAATCTCGAGGAAAATGTCAAGAGGGTAATGTACGAGTGACTTTGCCTGTGATATTGGCGAACCCACTCAACTACTCTGAACTATTGGCCAGACATGGTCGCCTTTTACCTGGATAAGCAGAACCGGCCGGTGAAGACTTTTATTTCAATAAAGAGCAAACTAGAATGAGCTTTCGTCATGTCTTACGATTATCGGAACGAGTATTCAAGAGTTTGAAGCTAGTAACTACTGGTATCCAACTTTCACGAGTGACACGAATGAATTTAGTAGGGAAATAGTAAAATAAGACAAACAAATTTGCGAAAAAAATTATTTCTTTGTACAAAGCTAGCTCAACAAGAAGAGAACATTCGTATGACATAAAAAATTCGCACGTCCAACCATTGTAAGAGAAATTTCCTCTAGTTCTTGGGCAACTCGTAAATCGTACCGGAGAATCGCAAGAGACGCCATGGCCATACCATCATCCCATGCCGGAATGAGCAATGTCAATACCGTACAAAAGTCGGTCGAAAAAATTGTCGGTATTTGGGATTTGAACCGGGAACTTTCACATTCATAGACTATACGTTTAAGCACTAGGCCATTTATTCATTTTATATCATTCTCATTGATAAATGCAAATAAAAATTGAAAGCTTTCATACCCTCTGAAATCGAAGCAACCGATGGAAATCAGATCAAATAGAAAAAAAGTGAATATGTGATTACCGAAGAAAAAATTTTGTCATTCATCACAAATGGCGTCCAACGATCGTAAGGAAATTTTGCTTTGCGTAGTTGTCACTGAGGACAAGCTCACCTATGAAACTGATCTAGTAAGCATCGGATGGCAGAATTAAACCTCATGCAGGGATGAGCATTTTTAGTACTCCAGAAAAATCGGCACTTGGAAAAACTTCCACGCTCGGGATTTGAACCCAGAACCTTCAGGTTTTTACGCCACATGCCTCTAACCGCTTGGCCACACACTCGGTAACATTTTCATTGATTATTTTCCGATTTTTGAAGACACATTTATGACATATCGCGTGCTATGTGGAAAAAGGTCCATAGCACGCGATATTTGCACTTTTGAGTATAGAAACATAATTTCATTCACTCTTAGTCAGATTACGGGACATGTGTTTCACATTTCTGAAAATATTAAGTGAAGTTCTGAAGTGGAATATAACGAGTAATCTCACCTTTCGCCAACGTTACTCGAATAATTCTTCCGGTACTTCTTCAGTTGTCTATGAGAATGATCCAGAAGGGCTGTTTTGGAAAGCTTGAAATTTTCGAATTTAATACAAAGAAAAAAAAAAGAAAATATCAAAAAAGATTGTCAGCTGCGTTATGAATGTGAACAGGAAGAGAAGTATAGATTCTTTTGGATCATTAACTCCATAACTTGTGACTATCACCCAAACAGATAAGGGTGCAATCTCGAGTCAAATTATATATTTAATGGGTGGAACGTGATCAATCAATTACAACATATTCTCAAGTTATGTGCTTATCTCAAAAACTGATAATTTTGGAACGAATCCTCATCAAGTTCAATGGCCTCAAAAATTGACAATTGAGACAAGTCATATTATAGACTCCATTTCAAAATTCATGATAAATTCTCTAACTTATCAAATGATTGATAATAGGAAAACATGTGAGAACTGCGCCGTCTAACACAAAATTGAAAATTTCATGATTCCCGCCCCTTAATATTTCCAATTTTTCAACCAACCCCCGAAATTCGTCACAACGAGCCTCTTCATCCTTAACCATCAACCAACTGTTCAAAAAATTTTCCTTGAACACTTAATCAACGTGTCGAAGGTTTAAAAAAAAATTCAGTATCCTGTTTTGTTCTCGACCAACCAGAAATCCCTTATTTTTTTCCTCTCAAACACGTAATCTCCTCGATTAGTCATCCGTTGGATGGTTCATTGGTATAGACGCCCACAACAGAGCGTTTGCAGACTGCAGAAGAGATGCAAGAGTGAAGAATACGAGAGAAGGTTTTACAGGATCATAAATCGAAGGTCCCTGGACCTCTCCTCCAAAGGACGAGGATAATTGCAATGCCACGCGTTCACGTTTATATACGCACAGATGTTTGATTTTTATTTGTAAAGATTGGTATACCTCCTGAAGGTGAATAGGAGGGGAGGGATGAGCAATGAGAGAGGTTCAAGAAATGTTTGAGGTCGTTGGTTTGGCCTCCTACACCTACATCCTCCTTTATGTTAACGCACTGACCAGCAGGGCAGCTGCTCAATGGGAATAAGGAAATAAAGGTTACAATGAAACAGGATGTGTCCCTTTCCATTCATCGAGTGCAATAGAAAAATATTTACCGGTCAATGTATGAATTACTGCCTCAAATACCTGACACCTTCAGTCTCGCCCTCAGTGATATTTAATGAATATTCGAATTTTCCCAAAAATTTTGAGCAAATTATCTTCAATCAGACGCAGTATTAAATAACATATTTCTGTTGATTTATAAGTCTGAAGATGATCTCATATTATTTTGCTTATCCTCTTAGTATTGCGATATCAAGTGGTTGTCCACATGTCATAGACTGATGAGTTTCAAGGTTTTCAGTTATTCATACGCGGGTTGCCATTCGTATGAATATCAAGATGTTTTTTTCATTTATCGAGGAACAGAAAAAATAGAAATATTCGAAAAATATAGTATTGCTAGCTGGTGCCTGAAATTGACCATTATTATGGAGATAAGGTTTTTATGAGAAAAATGAAAAAGTTCACTTACAAGTTTTGCGACCTTTAAGCGACATTATCTCATTTATTTTATTCATTTTATTTATTGAATGAATAAAAGGTAAAGTGTTGAGTATATTTGACTTGATGAAACATTGAATGAACAGGTAGATAGACACTTGAATATATAATTCCATTAAAAAAAAAAAATTAATGAAATTATCCATATCTGAAGTACTCGACGATGTACCCATATAATCATTGACATCAACCTGGATGACTCAGCTAGCTATAATAAGGCCCATCGATGTAACGAGTGAAGGCACGAGGACACTACAAATTTTCGGTCCTATTATGGATATTTCCGCCTTCCGTTATTGACATAGTGCGCGTGATATTTATGCCCGAGTGATGTACACTAGTCTTTCTCGTTACCAACAACGAGAAAATTTGCTGTAAAAATACCTGTTAATACATTCTCATAACATCTTTTTTTAATTATTCAATTATGGAATCATCGATTAATTGATGTCATCTCAGTCAATCAGATACATCATAAAAATGTAAAAAAAATTTCCTTGAACCCTCAGCCGATCATTTCCAATTCACCCACGATTGCCTCAAGCCTTTACTTGGCGCAACATCAGCAACAGAGTGCCTGCATATCTCAGCACCCTGGCGCAACGTATACCACCACAAGCCAAGGTATCGTCACCTTACCTCGAGCATTTCTCTCCCCCGGACATTACCTGACATTGCATTCACATTGGAGTTCATTCTTAACTGCGAAATAACGAGAAAATAAAAATGAGGAAATTTTTCGTCTCACTCATTTGAATTACCTTCTCTCGCTCTCGTGTGTCCCTGAGAGCTCTGGCCATAAAAAAAGGTTCGAAAACTCGACACCAAGCGTGTATTATGAGGAGAATATTTCGCAATAGGATCAGTCGTATAGTAGTTGTCGTTTTGTTGCTCATTTTTATATATATATATTTCCTTCCCTTTTTTTTTGTCCTCCTCTCATCGTCATTCTTTCCCTTTGTTGGAGCTGCTGAGGCCCCCTCGGGCGACGTGTAGACGCAAAATGTACGCAACAAAAATGTGGCAATCGTACACGACTTTTGCACGATATCGACATGCGATATGTACTCAATTTCGTTGAGAAAACGTGGAATTGTAATGAGCTGCGGGTTCTTTTAATAAATTCAAGTTTGATGGATAATGGATCGGGAATTATTCAGTGGTTGAGATGGATTTATTTGTTGTTGCGACATTCAGAATTAGCTTAGGTGAGCAAAGAGTCGCAGATTTCTTTATGTGTTTTTTTTGAGGTCTCCTATAAATAGAGGGGGACTTTTTTTTTTCATTCCAGATATTTCTGAAAAAGAAATGTATTTTGCAAATAATTTTTAGAGAAACTTTTCTGATCGTATCTAATAAAAACGTTTTTTGACTTAGATAGAATTTTTTGACCTAGCCATTTTCTACCTGAATTGAGTAGATTCTCAACTTATTTCAAGTCGTTGCAGCTGGCTTGAATCAAGTCGAAAGAAAAGAGTTAAGATCCATTCAAAGACTCAAATTAGGTAGAGTTCGACTTGAATCAGGTAGAGGTCAACTTAAATCAGGTAGAGTTCTACTTGAATCAAGTAGAGTTCGACTTGATTCAGGTTCGAAAATGGACTGAAATCTTTCTACCTGAATCAATCCGATTTTCAACTCACGGTAGGTCAAAGAATCGGATTGATTGAGGTAGAGTCATCTTACTTGAATGAGGTAGATTATCGACTTGAATCAGAACATTTTTTTGGGTATATCCCCTTCTCTTCGTCCAATAAATACAATCAGACAAACAAAATAACAATTGGAGAATATTCTATTCTACTCAATGTCCTTGATTTATCATTTTACAATTTACAAGTCATATCTACTTTATGCTAAGCCATTCGAGGAGTCAATTCAAAGTGGTTACAATAATTCACCTATCCTCTATTTTCTTCGCGACCCAGTTACACTTATTCGAGCCTCAACCTCGCAAACAACCGAGTTAAAAAATATTGTGACCATCAGTTTATCTCTGTCAAGATCACTCACAGGAGAAAAAAAAATACAGTTTCATTTTATTGATAAAAAGTGGAATGAATTCTGTAATCACTTAATTTTAGTATAAACAGGAAGATCCGGCGTGACAAAACTATAACATGATAAACCACGAATTAACGATTTAGTTGTTGTGAAAGAGTTTTGAAAGAATATTCCAAAAATAAAAGTTGACCGCAATGTCATGTTATTCTTCAACAATTGAGAAATTATCATGGATACGAATGATGTTAGGGGATTGTAGCGAGATATTTTTTGTTATAAATTGGATAATAACTGAATAGGAAGAATCATACCCAACAATTATTAGGCAATTATATCAAAAACTGTGAACTTGAGGGAAAAATGTCAAAAGACATTTTTTGTAGGCCAGAAAATTCTCTACAAAAAGGATTATCAAACATTTTTCAATATAATCACTCATCACCGACATAATTGTACATCAACTGATTGCAGAATTTGGAGTAAGACCCCTAAAATAACAGTTGCACAGGCTGAATGTTACCAATACATACATTGATAATATTGAAATATAGTTGTGAGTATCAAGAAAAAGGCGGGGAGAATTGCGTCACGCTGGCAGACACCGAGAGACCGAGCCAAGGACTGAGATCGATTTGATCATCCGCAGAAACGAAGGCCTGTTTAATCGCCAAATTGAACGGTGGAAAAAAAAAGGGACTGGAATAAATATTCGAACGAGGTCAAATCCCCCGTCTAAATGTCCACATTAATTTAATTGAAATTTACTCTTCCTCATTTCATTTTCAATCTTTTTAATGGAGTTAGTCAGATGTAAAAATGTCTAACACGAGTGAAACGTACCACATGACTAATTAAACGACTTTGCAACCAAGCGCAATGTTATCGAAGCATATTGCGTCGAACTGTGAGCGATAAGACCATATGGAGATTATGGAGGGAGAAAAATTGGATGGGACATCTGCATGTCGAGCAAGAAGACATTCCCACGATTTTTGAATGGTTTATCTGAGTTTTGGGCATTCCGGCAACTGATGAAACGAAACAAAGAGTTTGGACATGATGTCATTTCGGTCTTTTTATTTTCATTTTTAATTTTAATGGGGATTATAACTTTCACGAATTTCTGACCGCCTATTTTGTGAATTGCTTCTAAAGGAAGAGGTCCTTTGATGTTTTAGAAATTATTGCAAAGAAATGTGACGAGAGTAATTTAATTTTTCTTGTTACACAATTATTTAAAATGAATTTCCTTTAGAAAGTGTCTTTATACATCAAATAGACGATTATGTTAATAATTTTGTGATGATAATAAGAAGATTGTGGACAAATCGTTTTGTCATTTCACCTATGATCAAAGGAATAAAATCCGACCAATTTTATCCTATTATAAATCTCTTAAATTCCCTCTTTCTTTATTTTCGTAACTGAGATGATCCGAAGGGGCTTGGGAAGATCACAAACATCCCGGAAGTCTCGTCATCCGTTTTGATTCTACATACTCCGGCATCCGGTGAATTGCTCAGTCCAGGTTTTTTTCTCTTATGTATTCAATAGCTCCCGAGAGTCAATTCTCAACTGTCATTGTCAATGTATTTCCGCTTCCTGGGGACTGAGGAAAGTGGAAAATGGGATGGAATAAAAACTGAGCAATATAGTCATAAAAGTATGGAATTTGAAGAAAAGCTAAAGGTGAGGATAAGCGATTTTACAAGCTAATACAACAATACCCTCTGAAGGACAACTAAACTTTAAGGTAAGAGATTTGTGGTTATGTATTTTCTACACGTCTAGACAATACAGGCTCTGCAAATAAATTGCTTTGAGGAAGATGAATAAATTTTCTGAAAATTCATTTTTCTGTCATTTCCCTTCAAAGTCACTCATTACGAAAATAAATTGATAGTTAATCAAATACGGAATTTTCATTTGTTAATCTTTTCCAATTTGCTACTTATAATATGTTTCTTTTGAGGCACTGAAAGTTCAATTGACATCATTTTTTTTTTTTTTTTACACATGCTGACCGCCTCAACCGATATACCTGGTACGGCAGGGTAATTCTGGGGATCGGTACAAACGTCGACAAAGGGATCAATAGATTTTCACAACTGAGAGGATCGGAGAAGCCTAGAAGGACAAATTCTTTTTTAAACTCTCAGGTAAGTGGTGAGAGACAATTTGAGGGCTAATAAATACGGAAAGGATGGATTTTCTACAAGGAAAATATTGCCTTCAATGGGCCGGATATTGGGGGGTCACCTTTGGGACAGGGTATCCTCCAGTCAGGCACCCCGGAAATGAGTAGAGGGGCTTTGCTTTTCACAGATTTAAATCAGAAAAAGCTTTAACCGGTTTTTGTTATTTTCTCTTTCTATTCTACATATTGTGTTTATCCGTCCTTTATCGTGTTTATTTGTAATTCTCAAGTGGGAGGAGAAATGAAAGTCAGTCGAGGGTACAATAGTAAACAAACCAAGTTTTCGTCTATTTGGAATTCATAAGCATAGGAAAGTTTTACATTTTTTCATCAGATCTGCTTCCGTGATATTATATTTCTGTCATCCTTTGTTACTCTTGTTTTTATCGTGGTTTTTTCCCCCATATGATTAAAGTTTTGACTTGAGTGAATAAACCTTGAATTTTTTTTTTTCCTCTTGGATATAGAACAACATGCGTTTACGTGGTGGATTTGATGAAATTCAGTGTTCAAGTTTCCTTGTTATCGGCATCGAATGGCTGACGAAGAGGTGATGAAATAAGGTGGCGTGGTTACTTTGGGAATGATTTGTTTGGGGCGATTGATTGCTACAGTAAAGATAAGGTTATCACGGGTAACGAAATTTTAAACCCGGAGATTGATATTTATTTAATCATGTGAATACATTCAGCCTTGGAATCATCATCTAATCATAATTTTTTTTTTCTCTTGTAGTAATGAAGAAACGAAGATGTTGTTGTCAGGGTGTTTTAGGAGGTAAATGATTTCATCATATAAAATTGTATATCATGAGAATTAGTGATTTTGAAACAAAATGTAGCAACAACTGTTTTTATGGAAAATTCTCTCATCTACTGAAGAAGGCCTCTTGACATTCAGCTCTGAAATTACTCATTTCTGGGATAATTTCATGATCAACAGACTCATCATATTTGTGTTACGTGTTACCACTTTAACACTGAATTTTATTCATCCTTTCTTACCTCTGTAAAGCATTTAAAAAAAAATTTCGATGAGTGATTTATGTTCAGAAATCATGAGGAATTTTTCTCAATAAAAGAATGGGATTTACCGAATGGTTGAATAATATTAATTTTTTATTTATAAAAAATCAATAACACGTCATTAACGGAAAAAATTTCGACAATCCTGATTATGTATACATGACTTTCTTTTCATTTTCCTCATACCATTCAACTGAAAAATTTGCTGATAGGGAATCCACAGGTTTGTGGAATTTTTTTCAACTTTGGCCCTTTTTTTTGAGTATTGACTCTGTGATTTTTGTAGTTAGTCTTCCTGTATGGGAGGTAGAGTAAAGATCAGATACATTTTCTAAGTGTGACTCAGTAAAAAGCTAAAGTTAAATTAATTAATTCTCTTTTACCCATGAAAAAAAATGTACGTTTTGCATGAATAATTGAATTTTGTGGTGAGGAAGTCCCCGTTTATTCTTCAAATATTTGAATAAATATGAGGAATGTGGCGAAAAAATCGGTCAGGTGCGTTGACGCAAAACAATATTAAATATTTGTCTTATTTATTCGGGGTCTGACAGCAGGCGTGTATCACATTGTTACACAGCTCCTTTCGTTATCTCTTGTGTGGCCTCAAGAGTACGTGACTCTCTAGCATCTGTCGAGGCTTTTAGCTCATTTTTCGTGATGAAATAAGGGAGAAGAAAGCGATACCGCACGCGACTAGTGAAGAACTGAATGTTTTTTTTTCTTTATGCAGACATGGCCAGAGAGCAGAGGACACCTGCCCTGTGAAGATGCCTGAGCTCCAGGTGCAATCTCTGATTACTTGTGCGGTGCGGGATGCAGACGCGCGTGCTCCACTCGAATTTCTTTTGTTGAAATTTCTCCATTTTCCATTTTTTCAATTGTCGAAACATGTTTCATGGATAAAATTCGACAAGTGTAAGTTTTTTCCTTAAATTTCTCAATCATCTGCAGATATTTAAAAATTTAATAAAATTTTACAATGAAAAATTCACAATTCACTCCTAAAATTATTCACCTCCAAATGACGAAAGATAACTGGCATTCAATGGTGAATCCCCCCTCTGTATTGCTCGCAATAGCTTCCCTATTACTAACCACAAACATGAAGTAATATATAAGAAAACCAGAGCTCAACCGCAGAGAAATAACTTGTAATACTTTTCCCTAATTTCCAATGAAATTAATAAATCACAGAGGATGGAACAAATTGTTATCCTGTTCCTGTGCGTTCTAAAGTTCGCCGTGACCCCAAAGATCGTCGCCGAAGGTCAAGCGTAATCTGGGTCGCGGACACTAGCGAATTATCCTTCCGCTCTTGGCAAATTCTCTTCATCTCTCTCTCTTTCCCCATTATTCCTTTTTTTTTTTTTTGCTTCTCCTCCATCGCAAGGTGTTCTGTCGCAACAAAAGTGAGTACCTGAGCTACTCCTAGATGGCAACAGTGTCTGAATGCCACGGCGCAACTGTTCGATGTTCTGTTGACGCAACAAAGTCGAAACCACGTGTTTTTTTTTTTCCCTTTTACTCGTCATTTAATTCCAACGGTTTCAACAAAGATTCGTTGAGCGTAATTTTTGTTTCTTTGTTATTTAATCAATTTCATCAATGCCCCAGTTACTAACATCAGGGGAAGAGAGTGTTTTCCAGAGGGCCTGATTGTTTTTTGAGCACTGATTAATTCAGCGGATGAAATCATCAATTTCCGGTTTTTTCAAATATTTCAATTTTTTTTTCTTAATTACATGGAATGAAAATTAATAATAATCTTAAAAGAACTTTTTGTATTCCGCAGTCTCTGACCCCCGAAATAGAGAGGTTGACCTTCGGAGCCAGTTTTATGACAGGTAATATAAAAAACTACTTGATACAAAAATCAAAGTGACAAGATTATTGTCAGAGTCAGATTATAATAGGAAGGAAGTTGTTTCCGGTCTATATTATTTTAAATATATATTGATACAAATTTTGACAGGTTATGTTGTTATTAGAATATTAGAAATAAGGGGATGAGATGATAATTGACAGCTTCATTATAATTTGATTCAAAACAATGTTTTTAATTTTTCACACTAAATTGAAATATGCAAACTACTGTTTATACTTTATTTATTTATTTATTTATTTCTCTGTGTACAGACCCAACAGCACAAAGCCAATAACAGGGCCAAATCATAAAATATAACATCATAAAAAATAAAAAGTAAGAGAAATATTACAAAATACTCAGGTAGATACCGCAGTACACTAGCGATCGAGAGATATATTAGCAATAAATTAAATTAAGTTAAATTAAATTAAATTAAGGCCCGATAGATTTAACATATTGATGAGCAGCCCTAATAACTTCAGACATTGGAGATGAAAAAATGTCCAGTCTACCCTCAGAAAAAAGGACCAGTTGATTAACCGCATTGCAAGTACGATAAAGTGGAGAGGCCATCAATAAACCAGAGGAAGAGAGAGGCAAGTAGAAAGGTACTATACTTTGAAATTTTTCATAAAAAACAATCACTCGAGGTGTCAAATACTGGGACATTGTCAATAACTCATACATTGACAGTTGTAAAAAGGACAGATTCAGGCAAAACATAACAATGGCAGAAGGTAATAAGGATAAAGACAGAGAACCAGGGGCTAGCCGTCACGGAAATTTCATAAATTACTACAAGTTTCATCCTGCTGACGAGCGTGTGCGACAACTTCCGCGAGGCGTGTGGCAGTTGAGAAACAGCGAGCGGAAATACAATGCTCTAGATGTCGGCTGCAATGCTGGGGTGAGTTAATGTGGGTGTTTTTTTTTGTTTGTATATGTGTAGCTGTTCTCTACCACACGCGGAAGCAGCTGCCGGACGTTTGGGAGATGGAATTAAAGGGCGGGGAAAAATGGAAAACGATGGGTAAATTTAGACGCCAAGAGTTATTGGAGCCCTCTTCGGGTCTCTTATTTTATTTTATCGTTTGGGGTTTTTTTTTTTTTTTTCTTTTGAAGATGAGTCTTTGGGAGTTTTGAGACACGCACGCGTCGTGGAGCGTGCCGGAATGCGTCTGGAGAAGCGGTTTATTTTCAAGGGGTATAAATAGATGGGGAAGTACTCGACAATGATAGGGAGGAGTCGTATTCCACGTTTTTGGAACACAAGAGAAATTAAATTTTTTGAAGGAAATTGGAGGGAATTTTAATGGGAAAATGAATCATAGAATTATTTCGATATTTGGGTGCTTGTGATTTTAAATAATTGAAAATCTGTATCATGTTTCAAGGGAAATATTGTCCCACTGATATTGTTCGTGAGTTTTCAATAATCTAGCCAATTTGTTCATTTTGTTTGTCTTCAGGATTTAACAATTAAACTTTACAAATTCCTGAAAGAGCAATTACCAATCGAAACTGAAGTTCAAGTACTCGGAATTGATCTGGATAAAATTTTAATCGAAAGAGCCCGTGAAAGTACCTCCAATCCCTCCATCAAATTTGAGTGTCTCGATTTTTTCTCCAATGAGAGAGAAGTGGTGCTATCTAATTACTTAAAGACGTTGGAGAGGACGAAATTCGATACAGTCTTCTGTTTTTCGATTACCATGTGGATTCATCTTAATCATGGAGACGAGGGACTAGTTAAATTTTTGGAGGACATTTGTAAAGTGACAGAAGTACTTGTGATAGAGCCACAGCCATGGAAATGCTACAGAAATGCGTCAAGGAGGATGAGAAGGGGCGGAGAAGAGGATTTTCCACTTATCAATAAGTTGATGTTGACTGGGGACATGGAGAGACATCTGGAGAAAATTATTTGTGGAGAGAAATGTGGATTTCAACAGATAATCACCACTGATGATAATAATTGGGGGAGAAAAATATTAATTTTTGAGAAAAAGTAATTTTTAAAAATCAAAGGGTTTTTCAGAGTTTTTTTCAATTTGTGAAGATGACAACTGACAACTTCATGTTGAAGTAATAAAACATCTTTTTTCATTATGAAATAATCCAAGAAACGCGTTAGTGATTTCAAGAAACGTTTTTGTATATGTGTGAAAAAATTGGAGTCATTCGTTTTCAAGAAAATTCCGTAATAAAAGTGGTATTAGATGACTCGACACGTTTTTTACAACTTCAATAGAGAATTTGATCTCGAATAAGTATGAATAATAGAATCATTGGCAAAAATTGAAATTCCCATGGGGGATTGAGTTCAAAAGATTGCTCTTTATTCAGCTGCAACTGTGTGAAAAAAAAATTTGTATCAAAGAAGTGGTGAAACCTCATGAGTCAAGTCTATGACATCTACGTTAATCAGTTAATAATCTTAGAATTGAGTCACCTCAGGACAGATTAGGAGGAGACCTTTTTTGGAGCTAAAGAGGTCTCATTTTCTTTTGTATTATCTCAATTATATCGAGATGATTAAAACGATATAGAATTCAACAAAAATTTGCTCAAATCATTGAATATATCGAAAAAAAATTGAATCGAGACCTTGAATAATTTTTTAATCTCTTTGAATCCTTATAAAATTAAAATTCGCTACGCACATTATGGACAATTGTCCTTGGCTCAAATTTAAAATTTGATTAATTCAAAGGTGCGTGAGTAATTATTCGCTCTATCTCGACGCAATCTTTCATGCAATGAAAAACAATCCAAGGTGATTCGGCGTTTAAGTAAGGTCGGGGCTAGATCGAGATAGTCACACGAGATGGCAGAAGTGTATGGACAACTCTGTAGTCTCCTTGCCACCACAAGGAACGGACCACAAAAGTTTTGTAAAATCCTCAACCTCCGAGTTTAATTATCAAAAATTTGTAATTTAAATGGTCAATTATCACTCATTTTTATCATTGTACTCATTATGGAAAAATCTCTTGAAAAATTATAACTGATTTTTTTTTTTCTTTTTTAGGTGAACATATCTATTGTTAATGTGGCAACTCTGTGACTGCGTTCAACAATCCGCCGCTGTCGTTAATAACAAAGTTATTGTCATGAACTCAGCGAGCAAGGTAAGTAGAAAAGGTCCTCAATGAATTTTTCAAAAAAAACAAAATCTACCCTTACCTTTTGCTACATGAATCACGTACTACCCCCACCATTTTCACACATCCTTGACCCTCGAGTCACGTGTCACCCCCTCAAATGCCCGCCTTTATTCTATGATCAGAGGCCAACAAAGATGGATCCTGGCAGTGGAAAAAAGGTTAAGTCGTGTTTATTTTCATTTGTTGTTTCAAAAAATGTGAATTATTGAGTGAAATACACTTTTGTCATAAATTTTGAGGATAGGGGATTTTTACCTGATTTTTCATTGAATATTTTGTGTTAATTTCGATGAATTTTTCAGGTTGGAGAGATATTTACCGCCGCCGGCGCAGCTTTTAATAAACTGGGAGAACTCACGATGCAACTCCATCCCACCACAGACTCTCCTGCTGGGTGAGTTATTTGAAACAAAAAATTAATTTCTTTCATTCATCGAATTAACAAAAGGGTAACGAGTATTTGTTTATGTTCATTCATGTTTATATGTGACAACGCGAGTACTACCGCCAATGGGAGATTGTGATATGAGGTCCGCCATTGTGAATGCTAATTATTTAGGCGGGAAATTTTGAATCGTTAATTTGTTTTTTCTCTTTCCTCGATTCACTGATGAATGGACTCATTTCGAGGGTGAATTCACACTTGTAAAAAAAGTTTGTAAAATTTTACAAAAAATGTCGATTTTCCATATTGTGATTATTACTAACTTTAGGAAAAATATTAGAGAAAAACTTTTTGTTTAAAATTTCTGTCTCTCTTGAAATTTTCTCCTATAATCACTTGTTTTAGAGAAAAATCAACTATTACCACAAACTTTCAATTTCCACAACTGATCTGAAATTTATTTATAATTCTTTTTTCTCGCTGAACTGTCCAAAATTATCCATCCCCTCGAAACATCATTTTATCATTTATTAAATCCATAAATTAATTCTAAGAACATTAATATTGTCACAGTAAATGGACTGACGAGGAAATTGAGATGCTCCGTCACTCAGTAAAGACGTTTAGTGAAGATCTGAATAAAATAAGTGAGCACATCAAGGGAAGAACGGTGTAAGTGTTTTATAATAAACCAAAAATGAGTATTCCTCAATTTTCTGCGTCAGCCTGTCAAGCAAATTGAAACCCGAGTTTGTCCATTTTATTTTTCGTAGGACACAGATACGAACAACGTTGAAGAAAAAAGCTTTTGAGGAGGCTGGAGTACCAATAAGACAGGCATCTCAGGGTGGACATGCGACACCTCAAGTTGTTCAGAAGCAGCAGAACCAGACAAATTCCGCGGCTAATCAAGCCATGATGAGTAAATCAGCTGAAGTCACTCTTAACATGTTAAATGCACCTGAATCTGAAGTCGATGTCGAGGGTTTACCTGAGGAATGTCAAGTTAAATTGGAATTCGAGGGAGCTACTGAAGAAGTTGCCTCATAATCAATCAACATGAGCTCTTTTAATGACTAAATGACACTATTAATTAAGACATTAGAGACATAATTTATCATAATTTGTATATTCCATGTTCATTGTATCATTTCGTTGGAATTATTTTTTCATCTTTGCGTAATAAATGACATTGCAAAAAAATTCTTGGAATTAATTTTTTTTTTCATGCAGTTAAATTTATAAATTTTTCTGAAACTCATTCTTGTATAATATTGCTGAAAAAAATTGAAATGGAATTGTATGATTTTCTAAATTTAATCACAGATGTATAGTTGTTTAATTGACTAAATCATTTGGTTGATCTAAACTAATCAATGTTTAAATCTGCGCGCGCAAACCATTCGTTGGTAAAGTAGTATTAGCTGTCACCCATGTAGCACACTTGTCGAAAAATCATCTGAAAGTTATCTTTATCTCGTCAACATTTGGACAAGTCCGAAAAGACAGCGATGAGATAACTTTCTTGGGATATCTACAAAAAAAGTTATCTAAAAGACATCATTCTTATGATACCGTATTGGATATGTCTCCAAGATGCTAAAATGTTATCAATTATGATCCTCCCAGTTAGATATCGTTTTTTTGTTATCAACAAGGTATCAATTTTGCGATGACTTTCCGACAGATAAGAAGGAGACGACTCTAGGTTATCTTTCCGACTCTCTCTTATTGATACCATATTCCTGACACCTGAAAGATAACACATATTATGACAACTTTTCGAATGAATTGATCCAGATATCTATAAGTTGTCTTTTATTTTCTATCTAATAGATATCGTCCTTTTCGGCACCTAAATGATGTCCAATTTTGTGGATCATTACGACAGACTTGAAAATGCTGCCTAGGAGTTATCCATTTTTCGTATCCAAAAGGTTGCGCGATTTTTGATGCCTAAAAGATGCTGACGATGTTGTTGACATCAAGACAGAGTGTGAAACGATATCCGAAAGTTATCTCTCATTCTTATCCAAAAGACGACGTTGTTTTCGGTACCTAAACGATCTCGATTTCATTGGTGACATTACGATTGACTGTAATAAGATAACTAAAAGTGAGCTATGCTTTGTATCTGAAGGATAACGTGTTTTTCGACATCGGTAAGTTGACCCTTTTGAGTCAACCATGTGTGGAGTTCCAAGAAGACATCTTAAAGTTGTCTGTTATTGGAACCTAAGGAGTCTACCTTAATGTTAGCGCAAAAGAGTTACCTCTGTGGATCCTTACGCAAGGATACCGGAAAGTTGAATATTTCGATAACAGAATGTTACCCAAAGGATAACACAGGGTACATTCTAGAGAATTTCCAAAAGAACATTCTAGAATCCCCCTTAATAAAAGGGGTTGACCGCCTAGAGAACTGCGCCATTCGTTTTTCGACTGTCATTGGGGCAACAGAGTGCTGTGAAGTATTAATAAGTGAGGTGAAGTGAATTGATAATTAAATTATTATCACATAATAATTATTATACTATATTATGTTATGTTATATCATATTATATTATTATATTATAATTATATTATTCGGAAATGAAATCTTGAGAAACAAAAAATAAATATAAGTATATAATGAAAATATTTCGTGTTAAGCACACTAAATTTGTTATATTTTCATTTGAAAAAGGTAAGAAATTGTTTTTATTTGCAATGTAAATGGGAAATTTATGTTTTAATCCGCTCTTCGAACAAAAATGAATTTTTAGCATTCTGGCAATTGAAAATTTATCATTGGAATCAATTATTTTGACAAAGATACATTCATTAATAATCCTCCTTTATTCGAAAACCGAATCAATTAAAACATAAATTTTTCATTTATGTTGCAAATAATAGCAGTTTCTTGGAATGAACCCTCTCCTCCTATTCCCATAGGTATCATATCGATAACGTTTCGAGACGTCCATAGGAATGTCGGAATAATGTCGAGAAGATGTCGGAAAGATATCTATTTGTTGGCTTATTGACAGTCGTTTCTGATAACATTTAAGATAGACTTTAAGTTAACTTTGTGTCAACTCTCCTCTCCACCATATTTGTCAATATTGTCAATAAAAAGTCATCCTTTTGACAGCTATAAGTACTGACGTGTTGTTATCTATTTTCATTGTCCAAAACGTTACTGACGTTTTGTTATCTATTTGTATTGTCCAAGACGTTAACAATCAGACCTGTCGAATCGTGCAGACATTTTCCATCTTTTTGGTGTACAAAACGGTAACTATTGGGACTGTCGAAAAGTTATCCGCTATCTATTTAAAGATACCGAAACGTCATCTTTTAGATAACTTTGTGCTACTTGGGCAGTGGGAAAAAAAAAAATGGCGACAATATTCTTGAAGCCCCTTTGAGGTGTAAAACATCACAAATCACCTGTCAATACCTGAACCACACCCTACAGGGCTCAGTGATTTGAAAACATCAACTTTTGTCAACTAAAAAACTTGATTCTCATAAGAAAAATCGAAATGGCGACAATGGGAGAGCCCCTAAATCTCAAACGAGGTAATGTCAATTTTAGAAATCTCTCGTTCCAATTCTTCCACTTCTCATTCCCCAGTTTTTTTCGATAATAATGGGGAACATTTGTTAATTTCATCAAATTTTTTCAGATGTTCAACGTGCAATAGAACTACTTGAAAAATTACAAAAGAGTGAGTAGAATATTTATAAAAAATGAGTAAAAAAAAAAATATAATGAGATAACAATGTTTTCTATTGATTTATCTCGTGTCTTTTTATTTATTTACTTAACTCAGGTGGGGAAGTACCTAGTACCAAGTTAGCAGCACTACAGAAAGTATTACAAAGTGATTTTCTTGAAGCAGTTAGAGAAGTTTATGAGCATGTTTACGACACAGTAGATACACAGGTGAGAGATGTTAAATCAAATTATACAGTTTTATCCCTGTAGAAAAGTTAGCGAAATAATTCCATTTCTCTAATGAATTGTAAGAATATTTTTTTTTTTTTTTCGAATAGGGATCACAGGATGTTAGAGCTTCAGCCACTGCAAAAGCCACAGTGGCAGCATTTGCTGCAAGTGAAGGTCATGCCCACCCCAGAGTTGTTGAACTGCCAAAGACAGAGGAGGGTCTTGGGTTCAATGTAATGGGTGGGAAAGAGCAGAATTCACCAATTTACATATCAAGAATTATTCCTGGGGGTGTGGCTGATAGACATGGAGGATTAAAACGTGGTGATCAATTGCTCTCTGTCAATGGTGTTGTGAGTATCAATGTAAATCATCAATAGAGCTCCAACAAATGCTTTTTCTCAAATTCTTTAATTGAGATAATTTTATTTTCTCAGTGTGTCGAAGGAGAAAATCATGAAAAAGCAGTTGAACTTCTCAAACAGGCTATTAACTCTGTAAAACTTGTTGTTCGTTATACCCCAAGAGTCTTAGAGGAAATGGAGCTGCGATTTGACAAACAGAGAGCTGCACGTAGCAGACGTCAGCACGTCCAGTAAAAAGCAGCAATTAAAATTTTCTCCATCTCATTATCAAATTCAGTTCAGATACTTCCATTCGCATTTAATACAAAAAATCTTGTACCATTATTTTTTTTCTCACTCACACCCCCTCATGTCTAGCATATTATTCGTTACTCACACATAATTGTTGTTACTATGAAATTATTCGAAATGTATTATGGATAAATAAAGTTAGAACAAAATGTTCGGATTTTATTTTTTAATTTTTGAAAAGACATTTTAGGGGCGATTGTTTTTCTTAAATATTCAGTTCCTCAAAGAGAATATTTTGAGTTTTGCGCAGTTTAGTTATTTAATAAAATATTCAATTATTTCAACGAAGGAAAATTCATAAAATTATTTATTGACGGACGTAACAATTGTTTTTCGTGCGCCGAACCCGAAAAACGGCGTTTTTCGAGTTCGGCACGCGAAAAATAATATTCAAGCCTCGTCATGAAACGCATATCACCCTCCCCCACGTGCTTGCCATCCTCGCCTTCGGCTCGGACGGCAATCTTGCACCTGGGAGAGGATGATCTGTTTTTCATGACTTGAGCGTGAAATGTACTATTTCTTTCCACGGCTGGCTTTGTCCATTTTGTTATCAATTCGCCTCAATTACAAAAAGAAAAAAAACTTTTCCAAATGAATAATATTCTAGTGTGTACTGCAACCGAATGGTATTTGAATATCGTTATTCAAATGCTGATTAATCAATAAAGATATTCAAATGTTGAGAAAAAAAATGTAAACTTCACTTGGAACAAGGGCGAGACCCTGCCCAGATGAGTGACTTTTTCACTTATTCTGAGAATATTTCCCTGAAAATAAGGGAAAAAACCTGCATTTCATAAGACAATTCACTTGAATTAAGTGAAAAATCACTTGTTTTAAATGGAAAATCACTTAATTTGAAGACTATGAATTCTTAATCTTTCGATTGTATGCAATTGTTAATAACGCATTGGAACCAGCAACGTTTTTTTTTTTTTTTTTTTTTTCATAATTTCTACTGATAAACGACTGTCTTGTATAACAATTATTCGCTATCAATGTCCAAGCTAGTTATTGGAAAATATAAGTCCACCTTCATTCCAAGTTTGGACACGACTCGCTCAACCTACAAATCGAGATACGCGGTAGCGTATCGGCCAAGTAACCATTTTGAATTTTCCCGCTCGACTCAACTCAAATAAAACTGGCCGACAGCTACCGCGTATCTATACACGAGACAACTACCCCCTCCACTACCACCGTATAATAATATCTCCATAAAATGAAAATGGCCCTGTTTACGCGGAAACTAACGTCACTTTCATCATATAAATCGCCTATCCTCTTGCGATTAATATTATTATCATATTTTTCCGATGAGTATTTACGGAGATACAAAAATAAACAACGCGGATTTCTCGATTGGCGTGGTTGACAAGATGAAGACAACGAGGCTCTCAGTAAGTACTGTTAACATTGAATTGATGCTCAGCAGTGATTTTGACAATAGAAAAAAACCACGCCAAGTACCTTGGTCCTGCCTCTACTAATTTTTTACTCGTAAGCATATCTGACTTGGCGCTTTTTACTTCATTTGTTTTTTTTTTTCAAATGCCCAGAAGATAATCAAATACGCATCAAAATGGTTACTTGGCGTTTTTTTAAAAGAAAACCTTGTTTTCGTTTTTTTTCCAGATTCAATTTAACACTTCAACATAAGGAAAACCTCAGTATATATCTGCCATGATGACTCGAGTGATCCTAATTGCCTTTGTCAATCTGACGTTGTTCGGAA
Organism: Coelinius sp. EB29; assembly: GCA_035578325.1. Lineage (NCBI taxonomy): Eukaryota > Metazoa > Arthropoda > Insecta > Hymenoptera > Braconidae > Coelinius > Coelinius sp. EB29. Next base: position 4,377,012 of record JAOZGT010000009.1, on the reverse strand, counting down.
ATGCTTTGGTGAGATCAGTAACAATAATTGCAAAATTCAATATCACTTGTTTGAGAAAAAAAAAAAAAAACAGTTGGAATTTTTACTTCAGGCTCAAATTATTCGATAATTACAAATTAATTATCTAAACAATAATATAGATATTTTTTTATACTTCAGGCACTATGCACAATACGCGTTAGTGATGTGTCATCTTTGAATAAAAAAATAGATGCTCGCACAACCGATTGGTTTATAGTCATCAACTATAACTGGGGCTCTGATATGCCCACTGTGCAAGTTCGTAAAATTCTGCTTCGGATTTATAATTTCCCTCCCTTGTTCAATGGCAATTTCTATTTTGAGTGAATTTTATTATCCACAGTATCAACTACGTTTTGAAACTAAGGATAAAACCATCGTTCGTTTCAAAGGCACATTATGCGATAAAACAAAGCCTGATATTGATGCTAACTACCTAAAATTCATTACCAAAATGTTCGAAGGAACAATGACTCTCGGAGAATGTGACACAATTAAAAATAAGGTGAATTATCGTTTCAATTACGGCAAATATGAGTAAAGACTCCACCAGAAATTTTTAATGGTTTCACTTAATCACGTCTTTACTCATATTTGCCTAATCATTATTCCATATATTTTAGGCAGTTGACTGCGAATTTCTTCTCTACGATGTAGCAAGTTTGAATGACAATATAGGAGTTTCTGATTCAGCCATTAAAAATAGTTGGAAGGATATGACCGGTTTGAAAGTTTGTCCAATTTGCTCTTTTATCAAATCAATTCAACTTTTTCGTTCATTGTTGATTGTTATAATAACGGAATTATTATTTCGCAGTTTCAAGCACGTGTCGATCAAGGTTGGGGCGGAAAAGTTGATCATGTCCAGGGTCAACTGTGTGATAAGAAAAAGGATGACGCTGAACCCTTGCAGATATTCATAGCTAAAGTACTTACGGAAGTTTCGGGACTATCCAACTGCTGGGCGTGGGGACAGGGGTTATAATTTCATTCTGCACTGATTTTAATTCATTAATTCTCATCATTAATTAAGTTATAGATTGTTCGATTTGGTTCTAGGAACAAAAGAAGGGCTCTGCCACAGCAAATCTTCCTTGTGATAATGTTGCAAATGAACTCATGAAATCGGGTTCCCAAGCTAATATTGTAATTGCCCTTGTGAATGCTGATGGAGTCGGACTTGGGGAATATACGGGAACGCTTGTGAAGGGCGAGTGATAATAATTTTCCCAAAGCGAATATCAGTATAAAAATGAACGAAAAGATTCATAATTCCTAAAAAATTATAATTATACTAATAATAGAAATAATAAACTTCTAAAATATGTATATTATTGCATTTCCAATGAGTTATACCTCTTCACTCTCTCCCTTTGCTATTTATTACTATCATAAATATATATATATACCTATATTAGCTCAGAAATATTAGTATTAATATTAGTATTAATGAGGAACAAATTATTCTCCAGTATACCTATAGTAATATTCTTAATTCAAAATTTTCCTTTTCATTTCGGGTACAAGCATCACTTTGCGATTATGTGTTTTTGTACATAATCACGGAGCAACGATAGTGGCAAGGAAGGCCAGTTGATAACAAAATAGACAGAGCCAGGGGCTGAAAGGAAAACAATTCTTTAATGACAAATAGAAATAACAAATTATAGACGTTCATTCCTGAATTTATTTCATTTGAAATTATTAAAAATTTTCATAGAGTAGATTCTCTTCTATTCAACGCTTCTCCTTAATTTCTTTTTTTTCTTGAGGTTTTCGGGTTTGAATGAATTTGTTAATAAGACCACACTACAAGGAATTCAATGGCTGTATGACCAACATCAAAGGCAAGCTGCATCAGTTTGCAGTACTATGGAAAAAAAATTCACTGAGGACTTGTTGGAGTAGACCTTAGTAGACATCGAAAGTTCGGTGAAGTTCGAGCCTTTTCTTTCTAAATAAGAAGGATATCTAACTCCGTGTTTCCACGGTAAAGAGTAGGTCCTACTCACGTCTATGGAGCCTTTTTCCACCAGGAGCTGTATGTGAGAAGATTTAGCTAAACCTCGGCTAAAACGGCAGTGAAAACGTGCGTTACCTCATCAGTTAAATCTTCTCACACGTACACAGCTCCTGGTGGAAAAAGGCTCATTGTTCAGATTACCGCGCACTCTCTCCTTCAAAACCTATCGACCGACATAACCTTGTCATGCAACATGCTAGCCTCAAGAAGAAAACTCAAATCATACACTTTACACGATAAATTGAAAGCCCTGGATGAGATTAATCGAGGTGTAGCAAGAAGTGAAATTGCTAAAAGACTTGGTGTTCATGTAACTACAGTGAAAAAGTGGGGAAAAACAGAGAACAAACTCAGAAAATGGCAAAAATCTCACGAGGACAGTACACTGAAGGGGAAGAAGAGGATAAAACCACCTGCTAATCCTGCAGTCGATGAAGCCACTTGGATATGGTTTAAACAGCATCATTGTGCTGATTTTCCGGTAAACTGGTCACTTTTAAAAGTACAGGCACTACGTTTCTGGCAATTGTTTGGGAGTGGTCAAGAGTTTAAAGCCAGTAGTGGTTGGTTAGACAAATGGAAACTTCGTCATGGTATTAAAAATCCTAAACTATCAGGTGATAAATCATCATCAGATCAAGAGGCTGTTGATGAATTTAAGACAGAATTTATCAAGATAATTACAACTGAAAATTTAACACCCGATCAGATCTTCAATTGCGGTGAGACAGGTCTCAATTTTCGTCAAGTTCCTCGATTAACATCGACTGCTACGAGTATCACTGATCCAACTACTGTCAAGATACAAAAAGAAAGAATCACTGTTCTTGCATGTGCTAATGCTACAGGTACCTTGAAGCTTCCATTAGTAGTTGTTGGAAAATATGCAAAGCCACGAGCAATTAAGGATTTGAAGAGACTCCCTGTTATCTACAGAAATCAGAAAAATGCATGGATCAATGGTGTTTTATTTGAAGATTGGTTCAAGGATACATTTGTACCGGAAGTTGAGCAATTTTTGAAAGCAAAAGGATTACCACTGAAAGCTATATTATTCACGGATAATTGTTCTGCACACCCCTCAGGCCTAAGTGTTGGAGATATTCGTATAGAATTTCTTCCACCAAATATTACACCCCTCATTAGACCCATGGATCAAGGGTGTTTGCAGAATATCAAGACCTTGTATCGTCTTCATTTAATGAGTTTTATACTGGAACAATTCAATTCTGGAGCTGACGTCCTTGGAGCAACTAAAAATGTCACAATACGTGAAGTAATTTATTGGCTGGCTAATGCATGGTCTGTGGTTGCACCCTCTACAGTGAGAAAATCTTGGAAACCGGTGAGTCATTTTGAAAAATTATGAATTGAAATGATTTTATATATTAAACGTTAAATTGATAAATTTTTTTTCAGTTATGGCCAGAACTTCCTCAGCTTGACTCCTGCGATACTATTGACTTGAGAGTTAGTATGGATAGAGAAAATTTGATAAATAAATTTCACGAGAATCTCCAAATTCATGAGGGCTATGAAGACTTGGATTTTTCTGATGTTCACGATTGGGTTCATTGTCATGTACTCTTGAATGATGATGAACGTCTAGAGGATGAAGAAATTGTTGAAATTGTTAAAGAATACTCTCACAGGTGTGACGAAATTCTGGACAATCCAGTTGATAGTAGAGTATTGAAGAAAAATTATTCTGACACTGTTGAGATTCAGAATAATCATGATAAAATGCGAAACAAGATAGAAAAGTATTTGGGGGAAATAATTGAATACTGCGAGGGTAATCCTCATTACACGAATATTCATTTATTGAATTTGCATCAACTTCGTCAAGCTGTGAAGACTGAAGGGCAGATGCCAAAGTCTCAATCAGTGAATTAGAAAAAATTATTATCGCTATTTCAACACCCTCAACAATAATTCATGTAAAAAATTTTATTATCTGAGAAATTGTCAATGATTCTGAGAAAAAGTCTGAATGTGAAGTATTCAAAATCATGGAATTCTTCGTTGAGCAAATCGTTGTAGATAATGTGTGAATGAAAAAATGTATGGGTGATAGAATTTAAAGAATACTCGAGTATTATACATTCACTACTGTAATGTTCAGACAGATATCTAATAAAGGTCACTTTTTTTAAATATCCATCACTTTCATTTTTGTACCAATAAAATTCTGATTAAACATCAGGTAAAATTGGATGGAATCATGTCGCACGATCGCTCGGAAAATGTCTTCAGGATTCCCATATTCCTCTTCTTTCTCAAACGTCCGTCAAAAACGCTCGAAAATGAAAGACTCTGTGATTATGAAGGACTGATTTCTTCACGTAATTACTCACACTCTCGTAGGTATAAATAAGCATCTACTGTACATTTGAAATATTCAAAAATTGCATAAGAATCATGAAAAGTTCATGTATGACATCGAACTCATTATGCAATTATCTCGTTACCAGTCGATTTTGGGGGAAATTATCAAGTGACCATTTCAATCAGAAATTTTATCATTTGCAAAAAAGATCTTATGACATTTTTTCCTAAAATGACTGGGTCTCCAGATAAATGCATAATTAACAATTGATGATTTTTACCTCTTATTTGATTTGCTCTGTTTTACCACTCTACTCTGATTTACCAACAGTATATAAATCCCGAGTTTATAATTTAGCCACTTGAGGGCTGCAACTACTGGTCAGACAAGATCGGACAGATCCACTGGCTCTTTGTTATTATTTTCTAATTATTAAAAAGTTTACTTTATTACATGAAACATTAGTGTTTCAAGAGACATAGCTAGAGTTGGAATATTGTCAATATGGTGCTTAACGAAGTTGACAAACTCATTGATGACTTGGAGAAGGCAGAGCTCGAGGTAAATTGACATTTCTTGGTTATGTTTTTGTTACCGGTGAATCAAATAATTATGCTAGAAATTCAAATTTTCATAATAAACACGTATTCTTCTCCATTGTCATCTCTCTCTTTCTCTTTTTCAATGCAAAATTCACAACTTAAATTCACCAATTGATGATTTTATTCCAGGCACCAACTGGAACAGTTTCAGCTCAGATTTATTCTCAGTTACTCGCAGTTTATCTCCACCAAAATGACTTGTGCAACGCCAAATTCTTGTGGAAGAGAATCCCAGCAAATGTGAAGAATGGCTGTCAGGAGCTCACACAGATTTGGAACGTTGGACAGAAAATGTGGCAGCGAGACTGGCCAGCAGTACACACAGCACTCAATCTTGAGTGGAGTGAGGATGTTCGTCATATCATGCATGCATTGAAAGGTAATATTTTAATCAGGTTGTAAGGATAATGTTTCTTGACCCTTTCCCTTCAAAATCTCCCTCATCATTCCCCCAGCTTCGTTCCCACTTTCGTAATCCGTTAGAATTGCATTGAAAAATGTTGAGAGTACTATCATTAATCCTACAACTCATCTTATCCACTTCACATTACCACTTACTCAACTATTATCTTCCACTCCTTTTTTTCCTTCTCCACTTCAAAAACAATAAATCCAATAGCCCCTACTCAGATAGGTCAATCACTCTACTGGTAATCATCTCCCTCTCCTATCTCAAATCATTTCCATATAAATCATAACTGAAAAAATTTCAAAACCAAAATCCAAATCTCCAACTTTCAAATTCACTCAAAAACCCTGAAGATCACATAAATCATAAAAGTTGTTTCATGAGCAGAACAGATGTCCTCTAATAAACCCCAACCTTCCCAACAAACTCTCCCACAGTCACTCAATTAAAACAAAGCACTAACTATGCAATCTTTTTAACGATAAAAAAAAAAATCTACCAATCCCTTTCAGAAAGCATTCGTGAAAGGGCGATGTCATTAGTCTCTGAAGCGTACTCGTCACTGAGTCTGTCAGTCTTGGCAGGAATGACAGGTCAGTCTCCAGAAGAAGCTAAACAATCGGTCCTGGATCGAGGCTGGAGTCTCGAGGACACAACAGTGAAACCCTGCAAGATGGAAAGAGAACAATCCACCCCCAGTCAAGCCACCCTCACTGAGGATCAACTCTACAAACTCACTCAATTTGTATCTTTTCTGGAGAACTAGAAATTTTTTTTCTCATTATTTAAGAAATTCTCTCATTAATTTAAAATTAGAAGGACAATGAAATTATCAGAATAAGGGACTTTGCTCCATTTATTATTTTCATCTGATAGCTATGAAATTGGCTCTTTTATATAAATTTCAAGATATTTTTCACTTTTTCTTCATTAATGAGACGATGAATACATGAAGCAAAGATTTACCAATACATTAGTTTATATTTATTAACCCTCCTATTAGATACAAGATAATCGTTCACCGATAAATCACATTAATAATAAAGTTTCATACGTATAAATCATAAATGTTATAATCCTCTCTCATCACAAATCCCAAAACATTCTGCAAATGTTAACGCAATGGGAGTCAACGTTACCGATTGCGCTCATTGGATTTGTTCAACACCCTCGGGTGAATGGCAAAAACAAGGTAAAAAGAGTTGAAAACGAGAGGATAGGAAAATTGTACAAGTGCCAACGGCATCTTTTTACTCAGCTATGACCTCTTGGCATCAACTCCAAGTTTCGTCCTCGTGTGCACGCGCGGAAGAGGTATAAAATCTGTACGTATATATTCACCAATCGATTTTACCTACACTCAAAGGATCGTGAGGTTTCTTAACTCCAAGCCTGCACCACCAAAGGCGCGAACATACGACCTTTGCTCGGTTTCACGCCGTTGTCGAGGATGGAGAGAGGGGGTTGGGAGGCAATAGTTGAGACCCAAGGAATTATATGGAAGGCGAATACATTCGAATTTGCCATGGGTCTCAGGGTGCTCCATGACGAAATCATTCCGTGTGGCACGCATTGGGTGGTTTTAAAAAATTGTCCAATGGCTGGGGGAGGGAGGATGTTCTGAGAAAGGACGAGGGAATTGAAACAAAGGAGTTGATGCTGAAAAAAAAAATTGAGAAATTGTTTTTTTTTTTTTTTTTTTTTTTCTAGTTCTGCAGATATCTGAGGAGAGAAGGGAGTTTAGGGAAATTACGGAAAATGTGTGAAATAAGGAAAATCGTGGACCCAACTTATTCTACCCCGTGCATATACGAGAAAAGGAGTTAATTTGGATTATTGGCAGGTGGATGGTTGGGTTCTCTTGGTTATGAGTGAAGATGGGAACTCTGTACTGCCCAGTAATAGACTCCAATTGAATTTTTTATAGAAATATTCCATCTCTTAATATTTCGCGTATCATTGATTGAAATTTTACTCATCTCTCGCTTACATAATTTTGTAATTGGCGATTATTCTGAGGAAAGTGTCGATATTCTATCGAAATTTATAATCAGCAATATCCGTTCATTTAATACCATATACATTTTAGTATTAAAATTGTTTATACGAATTTAGATTCTCTATTCATTCCCATTTGGATTTTCTACTGGATAGAAAATGAATTCATAATTAATTGTCAGATTATTTTTCATAGATTATCGAAAGAGAGTGTTTGGAGCAGTTTATGATGAGGCAATATTTCATAAAAAATTTTATAAATTACCCAACAAAAACTTGTCTGATGAATAATTTATCATGTCTGTTCCCTTTACAAAAATCTAATTTTTTTAGAGAAAAAAAAAAAAATTTAATTCTTTTATTCTGATGAATATAACGAATTGAGAATAACAATCAAGTTCAGTTTGATTTTATTGATTCAATTGGCGAACCTGTTGCTTCAGTTTCCCATCAGTGGTAATAAGGGCTGAGTTCAAAACATCATCAATTCTTAATTCATCGAAACAAGACAATTTTAGCTAATGAAGAAGGATAATAAAGTTTTCAAAGAAACCTACAGATTATTCTCTAAATATCTGCAAAAGGGAGTGGTTTAGAGAAAATTCACAAAAGACCTCTTATCCATGAAATTTAAAGGACTAAAAAAAATGTCTCTTGCTATTTCTCACTAAACCCAAAACTCCTGGACATATTATCTCATCTCATCAGATCTCATTGAAAATTATGATAAATCATTCTTTAATCATTAGTTATTCATTCAGATGATAGACATAAGAATAGCCATCAACAATCTACTTGATTATCCCACTGAAACATTCAATGAATTTCATTTCAATTGAATTTTAAATTGAAATCATCAATCAAAATTTAAACAAACCTTCCAATCATTAATTTCCACCTGAATTAATTGATCAATTATTAACTCATCATTCGCTAACGAGACTTCCTTATTCTCAAACAATCAAATCAATCAAATAAAACTCTTTTATTCATTAAAAAAAAAAAAAAAAAAAAACAATTGAATGAATTATCAATCTCGTTATCTTCCATGCAACCAGCGACTCTGAATGTCGCAACATCAACAGAGAATTGCCGTTTCAAAGCGGCTTTCAGGGCGGTACAAGTGTGGCGTACCGTTCGATTGTTTCGTTATCGCGATCATCCTCGAGTACAACAGGTCAATCCCTCTTTCCTCATTCATCTCTGTGTGTGTTTATAATCATCACTCTTATTCTACGAATAGGCTGCGCCTAGTCGACATATCTCATATTTTCCATTACAATTTTTCATTTACTCTCTTTTTCATCATCATCATCATCATCATCTCTCTTTTTTTAACTTTCGAATGTGATACCACAGATTTAACAATAAAATAAAGGTTTATGGAAGGTATCGTCTTCACATGAGTTCACGGATGTCTCGGTTGAATTATGAGAAATATTATTAAAAGCGGTTTGAAGTAAACTGGCCAAATTACTTTCCCCCGCAGCGGCAACTAGCGAAAGCTTTTAGCTATAAATTGTTAAGTATTTTTTTTTATACTTTTAGTTATATTTATAAATATGTGTGGATGTATATTAATTGCTTTGAAAACCAGTCAAACGGGCTTAACACCTGTATGAGAATAATTCTGTGGTATATTAAATTGACAGGATTTTCTGAGGATCACAGTAATCATCCGAAATCAGGAGGGATTATTATTTATAACTGACCGAAGAAACAATCTTTTTTTTTTTTTGAAAATGGAAATTTTATTAATTATTATTGAGGGATTATTGATAATTTCTTGAATTATACGTTTGAATTCAAGTATTTTTGGATAAGAGGTTTTCGTGCGACGAAATTGAAGCGAAAATTGATTTTATAAGCAGACGATTTTTTTTTTTTATCACAAATGGTTCATCAGTATGGACTGATGACCTGATTCATTCGAGGGAGAAAATACTTGTGATATTTGGCAGAGGGAATTCATCGGTGACGTCATGAAATCATTACATTGAGAAATTTTGTTTTTTTTCCTCCGATATGTCGATTTGAAAGAATTATTTATATTTTTGTCCTTCATGAAATAAAATTTGAGTGAAAAGCATTCGTCCAAAATTTTATAGATTTACTGAAATTTGAGTTTAGTACAGTGGTGCTTATGGATTGAGAATAAATTAGAAGGGACTGTTTGTCTCAAAATTCGAAATTTCTTATAGAGTCAAAGCTCTTTTGATGGGATGAAGAAATCCAGTGAAATTCACGATTGCTCACAATTTTTCGAAATTTTAGATAAAAATTTAATTTCAACATTTCATTTTTTTTTTTTTTACCTACATAAAAAATTTGTTAAAAAAAGTCAAATTTGAAAATTTCAATCAAACTTAAATGAGACAACAACTCTGCAATTTCCTTCTCCACAAGAAGAAGATCATTAAAAAAAAAAAGAACCACATCAGAGTACGACTCGTCGTGCAATTTCACAACCTCGGAGACCCGGGGCAGATCTCAAGCCGCGGCATAAGAAGAAAATATCTGAAAGGTGCAGGTTAGAGACATAGAGGTGAGGCGTATAAGCTATGAAGAAGGCTAGGCCTCTGTGTTATAGGTGCACTCTAACCGACTATGTGCGCTCAAAAGAAATAAAAAAAAAAAAAAAATACCATCCTGAGATGTGGCGAAGTGTTCCGGGAGGCGGAGGAGGAGGTGGGTTACAACTGGAATCGACGACGTAAGGTAACCCGAAGGTGGATAACAGAAGAGAATGGAATATGGGATCACCTCGGGTTAGGGTTCGACGATGCCTGGTGTGCGCCCACGCTTCCATTGTCTATTTCTTCCTTTATTTCATTTCTTTTGCCAGATTAAAAAAACAAAAAAAAAAACAATTTTATCCTATTCTTAAAATTTTTTTTTTTTTACCTCTCGTTTCATCAGCATTTCTCACTGAGCAACATATGATGCTTCTTCAATTATTCAATTATCATAAAATATTTTATAAATATATTAACAATAAGATTATAACAAATGGCCGGTTTACAAGACAATTATACATACACGGAGAGAAATTTTTGGTAAAAATTACCATTCCATTTAAAAATTTATTAAAATTTAATTTTAAATAATAAAATTTGATATATAAAAATGAAATTTTATTTTTCATTTGAGAAATATTGTCCTGATGAGAATAAATAATATCCATTACCCTTTCAGCGTAGTAATTTTTGTCTAGATTTCAATAAAAATTCTAGGTTTAGTTGGTAAATTTTACCATTCTGTCTGGATAAAAGTCACCCTGACGGTACAGTAATTCCTATCCTACCGGTTAGGATGATTTTTATTCCAGACGAATAGTAAAATTTACTAACCAAACCTAGAATTTTCATTAAACTCTAGACAAAAATTACTGTGCTGGAGGGGTAAAATTTAACACAACTTGGACATAATTTATTCTCATCAGGACAATATTTCTCAAACGGAAAATAAAATTTAATTTTTATATATCAAATTTTATTGCTTAAAATTTTAAAATTTACTAATTTCCAATTAGAAAAGAAGAAAAAAATTTATGGAAGAAGACATTTACCAAACGGAATGGTAATTTTTGTGGTATAAGTTGGTAAAAAAATAATTTTTCAACTCATCCTCTCGTTTCCTCAATTTTCAACTTTTTCACCAGAATATTTAGATCCTTTAATCGTCCACGCGCACGCCAGTCTGCTGTCCCACTTCCCTCGGAATAGCGTGGGATAAGCCCTTGGGAGAGATGATAATTACAGCTCCAGAGGTGCGCATTTACCGACTATTTTCTAATGTAACTCCACCGGTTGTTTAGGTATTGTCGTGGAGAATAATGTTTTTCCTTGTTTTTTAACAAAAGTATATAAATACCTGTAGTAATTTGAGTACCAACAGCATGAGACATCCTCATAATTTCCAAATACCTTTATATACATTATTAGGTATATAAAAATACATAAATGCATAATAAATACACTTTTAATAGAAGACTTTACTTAGAAAAATATTTTTCTAGAGAATTAAAAAACATGATCATTTCAATTTATTTCTAGCATTCTGGATGATGGATGATGAGCCCTGACCTGTCTCGCAACCAAAAGTACAAGAAGCTGTACTCCATTAGAGGGAGATATCCATGAATGAGGAGAAAGAGGATGCTGGATAAATTCAAGAAAAAGTATCATCAAATGAGAAAATAAAAAAAAATATATATATATATATACATTCAAGTGGCATTCAGGTCGCGTTGACTTGTCGTTTGCGCTCTCAACTCACCATCGACTCCTTTATTGGGTACCTGCAATCTGCATACTTAACAACATTCAGCCCCATCGACTATGTGGAAGACGAACATGGAGAATCTCAACGTCTTTGACTTCTTCTTTACCTCTCACCTCGTGATGCATCGGATCTCTCGGTTCACAACCACATCTTATAGAGAGAGAGAGAGAAAAAAATCCATGGGAATTAATTCACAAGTCCCCAGACAAGTATTGCACCAATACCGAATTATTTATCTATAAACATAAATTATCATTTCCATTACTAAATGAGAAATTTCAAAAATTTACAGTGACATGAGAATTGAAGAAAAAAAATAATGAAATAATAATCATTAGTATTCATTCATTGTGTTCAGTCAAGAGTAATGTGAAAATTTTTACTTCTGACCACTTGTTCATTTCAACAGGTGGTCAATTAATGCAAAGTGAGTTGTCGATGCCTCAATGGAATCACTGACGCATCAAGAAGTTAAATAAAATTAGTTGAGAGATTGAAGAAATCGTAGACAAGTGAGAAATTACAAAAAAAAAAAAAAAAAAGAATTGAGAGATACCCTGGGGCGTTATAAACGCTTCAGCGTATTAAATTCTTCATTTTTTTTTTTTAGCACACAAACACGAAAGATTTGCTATAATATGATAATAGTTGCAGGTAGGCATAAGAGGCACTCCCCGGGATGTTAGTGGCACCTCTCTCCTATTTCTCTTGTATTAAAAATGTGGAATGAGAGAGAGAGAACAAAAAGAAAGAAAAAAAAAAAAAAAAAAAAAGAGTGGGATATACCTGTAATCCACCACCAATGATCATCAGCATCCCAGGCAAAACTCTCGTCGCGTCTCTTCACAAAGTGAAAGGCGAGTTGTAGAGGTTTTATAAAATTTTGTGATTGTATTGGAGGGAGTGAAGTGGTTTTTGTATCATGTATATAGGGGGGGGGGGGGGGGGAAGTGGTTGATGGTAACAAGTAGTTTGTACCGCTATATGCACGCTGTCTGGGAGTTTTGTGATGTTGATTATTGTGATTGTATTGGTATATTTATATCCATTTGAGCCAAGTAATGGTGATAGTGGTATACATGAAGTATTGTTGTGTGTACATGAGACAACACTGGCAATATCCCCTCCCCTCCTGCGCTTTATACCCAGAGAGGGTCAGAGGTCGTCTCACCCACTCCCACTTGGCTCTGTGGCCCTTCACCTCTCGCTTTACTATGCACTAAGAGGCCTCATACTTGTGGAAAGGGAGATTGTGTATATGTGCACCTTTTGTAACTGATTTTGAGGTGAGGTAAGTGGGGGGGGGGGGGGGGGAAATGGTAAGAGGGTAGGGAGATCTCTTGGGCACTTACAGTGGCAAAACTCTGTGGGACAAACAGGATCTTATATTGGGTACTTGGATGCACTCATGGGAATTAGAGGGGGGAGAGGGAATTGGGTAATGCAGTTCCGGGAATCATCTTTAATTAAAAATTTAAATTGTTTATTACTGTAATTGATTTATTTGAGGTTACTTAGAGTGAAGAATTATTCAATTATTGACCTGTAATTATGCAAAATTGTGGGAGACATTGAATAGAGTAAAATTATAATTGATTTATCCTTTTTATTTATTTTTTTATTACCATTTAGATAATAAATAACAAAAATTTATGGTTATAATGAGAATTTATTGGTAAATCTATTTTATAAAAATAAAAGTAAAATTGATGAATTTTTTTAATTAAAATTATTTTTCATTTTTCTTTATTCTCAGGATTTTCATCAAAAAAAATTCTACAGACCACATAATAAAGTAAGTTACTACCGAGGTTCCTCCGATATTTTTTTTAATACTGCAAAAAAATAAACAATTGTTAGAGTATCGAATATGACCAGACAATAAGAAATGCCTATTTATGCTGCTTTCTCTCCATTCCCCACTTTGTGTGCATTGAGAGGAAGAACAAAAAAAAAAAAAAAGAGGGGAATATGAAGCTAAAGTGGAGATGTGCAAAATGTCACTTATTTTTAATTTATGAATATCGGTGATGGGGAGACATAGTTGAATATTTCATTGAAATTGAGAATGAAATATCATATCAGTGAACTAATTTTATTATTACCTAAAAAAAGCAAATTGATGATGAAAATTTTAACACAATGACGTAGTTGTGTTTTATTTTTGATTAATAATTTTTCTATTTCTCTTCCACAGGTAAGGAGGCAATGAGGTGGACAGGTGCTATTAAAGCGTATATTATCGTGACAGATGGTATGTGAAACATTGTACTGACAGGGGTGTAGTGAAGGTTCTTACCTAACCAATTCCAACAAGAGCCAAATGATGATTTTCATTTTTATTCCAACAAATAGGAAAAGGTCGTATCCAATCATATGTGTCTTCTTCTTCTTCTTCTGGTGCATGTGTAGACATGTGTCTCACTCGTATAACTTGAGTATTAACGTTAATTTTTGTAATTCACTCGTAACATACGCATGATGGAAACGAGACGTAAGATGCAACTCAGGTAGAAGTTTTAAATTTGAAAAAAAAATCTATTCGTTGGAGAAAGTTCTTGGTATCTATCTGATATATTCCAGTCCTGCGTTTATAGCATGTCCTCGTGGGACAGAATTATTTTTATTATCTCTATCTGTCGTCGAGAATTTTCCTTTTTAATACCTCATGCCGGTTGGTACTGCCTTTGATTTACCATATATTCTGGTTTATTTTGTTTGAGGTGAATGAATTAATTAGGGGGAGTTTTAGAATTCCGTGGGTTGATACTTCCTGGATATGAAGTGAAGGTGTTTATTATCGATTTATGAAGTTGTAGAAAGATTTTTTATTACTTGAAGTGGATGATACTTCATAAAAATCAAGTACTTAGTCTGCACACATAAAAAATCAATGAAAATCAATTATTCGTTATGAATTATAAAAACATTTGATAACATAAAATCAATTATTCTGATGAGATTCAATGAAGAATCCCCAAGAATAATGAATTTCTAAATATAATAACGTTGCTCCAATTTTCCCATCCAATTGAGATCGATTCAAGTCACTGTTATTTTTGGGCAAATTTTCATGAATGATCTTTTCATTCAGTAAAATTCTGAATCCTCACCGATTCGTCCTTGCCATGAATTACTCAATTAGAATCAACTTTGATGTATATACCTATTGCCAATCGGTCTCGACGATATTTCGAAATCTAATCCTCATGGACATCTCAATGAAACCCCAGATACTCCTGTACCTTATAATTGATCATCTTTTCCTTTTGAAGAAAATGAATGTACCTGTTATAAACAGAAATTTAAACATTTTAATAAAAAAAGTAAAATTTAGTTAACAAAATGGAAGATTACAAGTGATATTATTCAAAGGACAAGAGACGTATTTGGTCTAGTGATTAGCGTGCTGGCCCCATGAACAAGGCGTCTTATGAGCGAGGATTCGAGTCCCGGTTATGGAAAAATTTTCATCGTCGGAAAACGAACTAATAGCTTGTGGAGTTAGTTATAAGTTAGCTAGAGTAAAGTGCGGGTTGGGAATTAGGCTGGGGTACCGCGTAGGTACTGGGACGGGTCGGTAAATGACCGCTAAGGTCATACCATCTGGCAGCACTCAACTACTATTCAAAGGACAAATTGACCCTATATTTAAAAAAATGAATTGTTTTACCCCGACAATTCTCAAAATTCAGATTTAAAAAAATTTCATTAAATTACATCAATCGTTTTAATATTGAGAAAACTAGCAAAACAGGTAACCCCCTCGTCAACTCCCCAAACAGGAAGACTTATCCTCCAATCATATATTTATTTCAACTCTACACTAGATTTTAATTAGACCTTAGCCATAGTCTCAAGACAAAATCTCTCTATTATTTAACTCGGATTATCCCTTTAATTGGATTATTCAACATCGAGTATTTTTTCCCCCTCCCTTTACCAATGATGACCGATATGGATTTGAAATACGTGAATGTACAAACACAAGACAACGGGAATAAAATGCTTATTCCAACGTAACGTCTCTAGGTCCCAAGAGGTGAGAGTCTTTCGTGCCTTGGAGACCCACACTGGGGTCGGATTCATCCTCCTTCTTTCCTCATCTCCTTCGGTCGTGTTGCCGTGAGCCGCTAGCTTTCCCTTTCACACGCGGCGCTAATAGCCCCCCATCGTTTTCCCGATCTATCAGTGGAATCGAGAGAGGTGAGGCCTGTGAGAAGGAGAACAACATGATGAAGAAGGTGTGGAGGGGATTAGAGGAGTGGGATTTTAGTGAGACAAGGAGAATATTATGAAGGATAGAGTGAATGAAAGGACTCGTATCGTACCATATGGACAAACAGAATGAGAGGATTAACCCAGGGATGTGCAAACACGTGGTTCAGAAGAGGTATATACACTCAATATTTGAATAACAGAGTCTGCATGTATGGGTCCAGTGCACTCTGACTCGAGGAGGCGCTCTACCGAGTTGACTTTCCACCTCGATATTATCTTGACGGCTACACTCGATATAGTCAGTGGATATCGTTGGAGAGAATTCAAATTGATGGGGATGATGTTTCTGCATTGGGTCAGAATTTATTTCTTAAGAATATTCAGGTGATTTCTCATTCAACATGGAGTTTTTTTTTATTCACTAGTGATTATGTAATTATAATTGATTTGTGGATTAATTATTTAATTAATTTTATTAACTTTAATCATCATAGATTATATTTATAGAGGTGATGAATATGATTGCTCTAATTAATTGTATATGTTTCAAGTTTTTAAATTTAGATCTGATTTTATCTTCAATTTTTTTCAATAAATTTCAGTGTATATGATGATGATGATGATGATGATGAATGAATGATGATTTAAAAATTAATTAATATCTATATACATAACTAGATCACTTTCAAGTGAGGTCGAAACAGCAAAAGTCTACCGTTATGGGAGATGTTTTCATCAACGAATTATATTGGATGCGGCATGTGTCTCTCGCTGATACAGTCTTCCTGGGACCTTGGGCCCGGATTAGCCCGTACATCATCAGACAGTCACTTTAGTTATTTTTGGGAGGGCCATGGCTTCTCCAAAGTTAGTCATTCACTCGTGGGTTAAATATTAACATTCTTGATACTTTCTCTTGAACAAAAAAATGAAAAATTTTATTGATAGGAGAAAGAGAAATTAATGTTGAGGGAACAAAAATGTGGGATTACTTTTATATTCACTTGTGGCATCGATTATTTATTATTCATTGATCAGTGTAATTATTAATAATAACTCAATAAATTGTTAACAACTATAAATTTGAATCTCGTCGAACTCGATCTCTCAAGCATTTTTCATAAATCTTCAATAAATAATAGATTATTCAGATAATTTATTCAAAAGGGATTAAATTGAATTCTCTCTGAATGGAGAATTTGGAGTGAAAATGTAAGAAAATTTTAAGGATATCGTGTAGACATGGTCATGAACACTAAAATCTCTAAAAGCCTTCAATAAAACCCAACTATTTTAATAATCTCGAATTCTTCATCCTTTGGAATTCAAGAAGTTGATGGAAATGATCAAATGGAAGGTATTTAGCAGGTAGACTTCAGAGTGTCGAAACATTTACTTTATGGAATTATCATCTGATGTTATTTTTTTATTTGAATCGAACTACACGCAGTTTACGTGTAGATAAAGCCTTTTGTTTTGAACAAATCATTGGAAAACATGTTCCAGACATGCCAAGCTCTGGGTTCTGGACCTCCTGGAGATCAAGTTGTCTTGGAAATCGATTGCAAAAGACTAGAAGTTGCCATCTACTTTGGTTTTGAAAATTTTCAAAACTTTGACTTCTCCTCTTGAGCTGATCAAACATCGAAAAAGGGGTTTCTAGCGCATAATGTCCTAGTAATGAAGAATTAACCCGTCTGATGAATATAATCAAAGTCTCCACCCAGAACCCGAGTATTAGCATGAACTATTTATATCCAATTATCCACAGAATTAAACTATCGGAATGACAACATACTGTCACCATCACTACCCATTTCTCTTTTCTGCATCGTCATTAATAATCAACGAATAAATTGTCCAGGATAACAAGCAAAGATGTACCATCACAGCCCACATGGTCACGCATTGGTACAAGTCACCGGAATATATACCCCATCCTCAATGCATATTATTCACATGTATATATTAATGCAAATAAAACTGGATGAACTGGCCTCGTACGTTCAGCTTGTTCCGTAACTTTCATTCTCAAAACTGTTTCATTCGCACGTGGGTTATGTAACCTGTTGCCTCCCTATTTTCGGCCCAAACATCTCAGTTTATAAGAGAAAGAAAAAGAAAAAAAATAGCCAGACAACAGGCCAGTGGCCGGCATTTTTTGGAATGGCTCCAGAGGAAGAGATAAGATGATTAATAAATCATTTTATTATATAATTGACATAAATTAAAATTTCTTATTCTGATTTATTTGTAATTCTCATTGGCTGAGTGAGTTTGTGAATTGAAGATATTTGGAATTTTGCATATTTTGTCAATAAAAAATGACGTGAGAAAGGAACAAAAAAATTATCTTATTTTAATTCTTTCAATTCTATATTGTCAACTTGAAATTGTGAAAGGAAATGAGTCAATTTCATTTCAAAGCGAAAAAGCAAAATTTTGGCAATTCAATGGAAATAAATTTTTTTCAACCACATAATGTAAATAAAAATATAGAAGTAAAAAAATTATATCTTTAAAATTATAAACAATTGAAAAAAATTATTTTAAATAGTGAAATAAATTTTATGACTCTATTGTCACAAAAACTTTCTCATTTTCTTTTAAAAATAAAATCTGTAATTTTAAACAGTGTGGAAAACTCATCCATTTGCCACTACTTTCTAAAAGGATTCCAGAGACCTTCGGAAACGCCTTGCGGCAATTTTTTCTTTCTTTTTTTTTTCTGACTCTTCATATCTACACTGAATCAACGACTTGTCCCTTTTTTTTTTTTCATCCTCAAAATTCCTGAAAAATCAATGATCACTTTGTGAACGGAGGATATTCGTCGTTATTGAAACTGGTGTGTCGCTGTAGTCTCATTCCTCCTTTCTTTTTTTTTTTTTGTTACTCGTGCTGCAGTGGACGTTAACAGTATGAAGGAATGGTGTAAATCTATACCATCATAAGAACGCTTCAACATTCTCGGTGAGTTAACTACCCGTCCTTTCATCGGACGCCCAAGGATCACCCTGGGTAAAGGCAGAAGTGTGAATATAATCCTTAACTATTCCCATATTTCATACCGACGATAGTGGTCGAGTGGTTAAAGCGTTAGACTTTCAATCGGATTCGTGGATGGGTAGTGGTTCGAATCCGGCTCAGAGCGGCGTTTTTAACACACACGAAAACTGTTGAACGCGGGAGTCTAGACATCGAGAATCATCATTGAATGTTTAATCCAATGATGAAGCTCGGTCGATGGACGGGGTGATGCTCTAACCAACCAAAGTCTTGAGCCTTAGGGATGTATTAAAAAAATACAAGTCCAATTCACGGAGTGGTGCATATGAAGCAACTGCTGGGCTTTCACAAAGTACCTCGGTTGACTGGAATGTATCCTACGATGATGTGGTTGGACTTCAAAGTTAGGCACGCGAGTTCAATCATCAGCGTGACATCCGATAACAACGGCAGCCCTGTATGCCAGCTACTTAGTTAGTCGTGGTCCTCGGGTTGTCGACAGGAAATATTGACACGATGCCAGCGCTTTCGTGCGTCGTGGTTGTGTTGATAATCTGACTCTGAAATTTTTTTTTGGGTTTCTAACAGAGAATCGAGTAAATGTAGACTTTCAAAATACATATTTCGTCAATGATAAAATTTTCTATAAAAAACATGTCTCAAGTATTTTCTTAAAATCATAGACAAGCTGATTTCATGATGATAAATTCTTATCTACACTACAAACTTATGCAGATGTTTAGAAAGTATTGATTTTCAAAAATAAAAGTGATAATTTTTTGATTTTTTTGACAATTTGATTCACTAAAAAGTAATTTTAAAAGATAAATAAAAAGAAAAATTGATAAAAAAAAACATATTTCTCTTTCAACAAAATGATTTTTCACGAGATCAAATTCAATGTCATAAAAATTTAAAAAAATGACCTTGAGAAATTGAAACAAAAAGAATGAAAAAAAGTAAAAAAGTTAAAAACGACGAAAAATGGGATGAAAAATTGGTAATAATTCACTCGCGTGCAATACACTGATGTTACTCGACAGCAAATAATTTTCAAGCGTTGCATAAAACCCATATACAACCACGTTATACCCAAGTGCAAAAAACAGGTCCTTACGGTTCACTGCCTAAAGCATTCTCCAACCTTTTCTCTCTCTCCTCAAATCGATTGAATAATTATCATCATCATCATCAGTAGCATCAGGTGAGCATGTGATTCCTTTTTTTTTTCATCATCACGTGCACAGTGAAGTGAACGAAGAAGAGCACGGATGACCCCACACTTGGCTTCAGTAATACAAGGGTCCAACTGACAAAGTAAGTAAAGAGATAATGAGACAAATTGAAAGAAAATATTAATTGCAGATGAATTGGTTCATTCAACTGATAAATAAAAAAAAAAAAAAACACCTCAACCGTCACCATGACCTAAGCCATTAAATCTCAACACTTGTCGTCGTTGAAGCGTTCGTAACAGCTCAACTCAGGTGGTGGGGTGAATATTGCGGGTGGTACACGTGCCACTACCACGCAATACTGATAGAACCTTGATGAGTGTATACGCTCCAACGACTTATTCTACGTTACGTGGGTGGCTATCAACCAACGAGGGTTTGTGAAAATTCATTCATTGAGGAATTGGTTTATTGTTTAAAATTACGTTGATTACATGATTATAAAAATAATTTAAATGATTACAGAAATGATTTTTTTTCACAAACAAAAACAACTCTAAAAATTCTCCTTTCACAACTTTATCCAAACTATGAAAAAAAAAAAAAAAAAAAAAAAAAAAACAATAAAACCCATCAACTGTGGCACATAGCCAATTCAACAAAAAACATATCTCATATATGAAAGAGACTTTTCGTTCAACATTTATGAATGAACCATCCCCCATCGTTCCACATTTTTTTTTTTTCCAAACTCTTTTATCTCGAGAGGGAAAAAGAGGGAGGAAGGAAAAGTGCCCCCCCCCCTTCCTCATCTCACTCACCCTCGTGTCATCCGGTGGGTGGTAAAATGACATCACCAATCTACGTCATGAACGATGGACGGGGCAAGGTGGTGTTTACCCCAGTTCAACTATTCTCCCTCTCCTCCCCCCAAGTTCCACCACAATTGATACACCTTGTTGCTATCCTATCCGTGATATGCGCGTGGCAATTTTAAAACACTGATGCGCGTGCTGAGTCCATCGATCCAGGAGTCCCGACCACCTCCTCCCACCACCTCACTGACTCCCTCAATACCCGTTGCCTCATCCACCTCCACCTCCATCGTTACCTCCATGACGTCAAAACAATGACGTCACAGGTGGGCAGCCGTTCGCTTACACACAGTACGGTTTTTAATATAGCGGTGTACAGCGCGCGCTCCGGACTCAGTAACGCGGTGGCCGGCCTTATGTGCGGAACAATCTGATGATTTTACTAACATATGAATAGAGTTTAATAAATATATTGTTGGTATTAATTTAATTAATTAATTTGTATAAAGTTGAAAGAGGAAAAATTGTGAATTTAAAACGAAAAAAAAAAAAATTTTTGTGATATTATTGCTCTTGATTTATTGATAAGGGACTATGATTTATTGACTATTTGTGATGAATTGAAACAACTGTTTACTGGGTATCATCAACAAATTTTAATTGTAAGTAGAGAGAGTTGCATCGAGAATTGATACGAGAAATAATGGAATTACCCAGCACTAATATTCACAAGTTTTGTTTCAAAATTTTGCTCCTCACTACTGATATGACTTTTTATGGGTTTTGTTTAATTTACTGAATTTTAATGGAAAAAAAAAAATTTTTATCAGTGTTGTTATTATGATTTTGAGCACGTGGTGATGATATATATACATTGAGCACTATCTCCCAAATTTTAATTGAGTTTATTTGTCGTTTAATTGAGTTTTGATATTGAATGTACCAAAATGTGCATATACGTATCGTCGAATGTAGAAATTTGATGAGGATAATGGATACATTACGAGGATTTTCCAGTGGCAATGATAACCGGAAGTGAATGACTGATGACACACTGAAGAGAATTCATCGACAAGTGTTGTTGGTGTTATTGTGGGATTTTTTTTTTTTTTTTTTGTCACACAAAAATTTTGTTTTGGATAATAGTAGAGTATTGAGAGATAGCCGCATGAGAGTCCCAAGGTCAGAGGTGTGGAACGAGAGGATTTACAGTCGTCAGGAGTTAATCGTCAACGATAGGGTCATCAATGCCATTTGGAGGGATACGAGAACACCACCAGCGACTCTGGCAGGTCGGTTGTGTCTCACGTCAACAAATCTATCATAAGAGAATTAAAATGAAAATTCTCGGATTTAATTAGTTGCTAAATAAAGACCCAAACCTATTTTTTTTTTTTTTTTAAATTTTTTTTATCATCATTGAATTATTATTATCATTCTGCATGAGAATTTTAATTCATGGAATTGAGAGGATTATTGGAATTTCGGAATAATGAGGACATGTGGAATGAAATGATGTTTTGAAAAGGGTGAATTGTTTATTGGAGAAATTAAGAGGTGATTATATAAAAAAATAATAATTGAGGATAGTGCGAATATGCGTACTGTCAGTGATACTGCCGGGACTAAAACAACTGTTCAACCCGTGACTGGGGACAGTGGTTTGAGAGGTAGCATTGGGGATGTTGATGAGTGCACTGTTGCTGCACATGTTGGCCCAAGGAGCATTCATCATGGTATTGTTTATCCAATCAACAGCCGTATTACATTTGCTGATAGCAACAATAATCATGATCATCATAGGAATCTTGAGAGTCAGGAGCCGAGTCATAATGCTGATGATGCTTGGACAAAGTGTAAGTTTTGGAATTTGATAACAAAAAAAAAAAAAAAAAATGAAATCAAGGATTTATGGTGATGTGAAGGATAACAGGACTTGTGGGAGGATCGAATTAAAAGAAATGTGAGATTATTCTTAATTATGTAATTATCTTGATAATGAGTG
This sequence comes from Coelinius sp. EB29, assembly GCA_035578325.1. Lineage (NCBI taxonomy): Eukaryota > Metazoa > Arthropoda > Insecta > Hymenoptera > Braconidae > Coelinius > Coelinius sp. EB29. The sequence goes on along the minus strand of JAOZGT010000009.1, from coordinate 4,354,121 downwards.
AATTTAGGAGAAAATGTCTGAGAACCTTTTTTTACAGGTGAAGAAATTCTCTACAAAAAAGGTCTATTGATATTTTATCGTAGAATCATTATTTATCGAGATATTTAAAAGATTAGTAACAATGCATGATGAATAATTTTTTTTTTGTTAATCAAGTGATTATCTTGAAATTGAGGGAGTTTACGGAAAAATGTCAAAAGACATTTTTTGTAGCTGAGAAAATTTCTCAGAAAAAAGGTCTTTTGACATTTTGTCGTAGAATCATTTGTTGATGATATAATTTAAAAAATGAAATTGATTGAGGTGAAAAATTGCTGATTACCTTGATACAAATTTCAAGGTTGAAAAATTGGATAAATGGGAGAAGGTGATTTGATAAAATGAATTTTTAAAGAAATGTCCTGTACACTCCTCGCGCCCTCGACGTGCCAGGGGCCAGGATGTCGACGATGGTGAGAGGTTTTTACCGTTATAAAATCGTATGTAACATAGACAACTGTTGGATACATGCATTCGCACATACCTACATAAATTATTACTATATGTATATTGGTAAGGAGCAGGAGAGTGACGTTGGTCATGGCGTTTGTACATGTGAATAGGGGATTTTTTTTTTTTTCTTATATCCTATCTTTATCCATTAGAGAACACGTTTTTTGTATTATTTATTTTCTTTGTGGAGGTGGGTGGCTGGAGATGGTGATCGAGGGACGATTAATCATGCAGAATCATTGAATTAGATTATCAATAGCTCATGCATTCTGAGGGGGGGGGGGGGGAGAGGGAAAAATGTCTACTTACTTACCTCGGATTTTTTCTTATTTTTAATCATGCGGATATCTTTCTCTTTGTGGCGGCATCGATTTATATGAGAGTCACGTGGACGACAGCAGTTCAGTAGCGTAATTTCTGAAGTTAGATGAAGATTGTTCATTTGAAGATTGAGGTAATAGTTAATGGAATGAGGGGAGCGTTTAGTGATGAGAGATTAATTGAAAATCAACAGATGCACAAATTATTTTGCAAATATCTCTGAAACTGTTGGATTTACACAAAAATATCAAAGAACCTTTTTTGTAGGCAATTTAATTCTCTAAAAAAAATGTTTTTATATATTTTTTGCTAAAGTTACTCCTTTTCTGGATAATTGTGTCATTAATGGATAAGTCCCATTTTACCAGACTGTCCCATTATACTCTGGCCTCTATTATTTTTATCATTTCACTACTGAATTGATGGATTAAGGGAAATGAAATGAGTGCCAAAGTGTGACAAATATACGGGATTGTCCTCGATTGACTCGTGGTTATTTTACAGGTGTAAATGGTTAGAATGGACCGGATAAATATAGGCTGGCAGGCTGCCTGATTGTATCCTAGGGTTTTATTTTTCATTTTACTTTTCTTTTCAAAGGGGAATAGATAGATATATGCGGATATGGATTGTTCAGTCCACCTCATGAATTTGTGATTTTTTTCTTTTTTTTTTTTTTTTATTTCTAATTCAAAATTGATTGAAGAAATACAAATTTATTACAATTAATTGTGCAATTGATTTTAATTAATTTTGAATAATTTGAATTGATCATCTTTTTTTCTTAGAATTTTCATTTTATTTTTTAAATCATCACGAGTTAAAAATTACGCGAATATGTTTCTCGATTCGTCATCGACTCGAGACATTTTTGGCCCCAACTGAGAGTCATATGTATCCGGTACTACAATGTTAGTGAAATTGGCTCTGGGCATCAATGAGAATTAATATAATTCACTTCAACCATTAATCCAAATTTAGTTGAAGGATGAGAATAAGATATAAGATGAATTCAACATGAATTCGCTGATATCTTCGGAAAGAAGGGATTTAGAGGAAAATGTCAATTGGCCTTTTTTGTAGAAAATTTTTCGAGCTACAAAAAAGGTCTATTGACATTTTTTGATAGATCGATTGCTTTAGGAGTTATTCACGAAATTATCTGCATCAAAAAGCTGGAATCGTCTCGTCACTTGTTGTTTTTTTTTAAATATTTTTTATCCTCTCGCGATGATGATTCCTCGGTGCTGTAACTCTCGCATGCCAGTGCATCATCCTCTCGCCTCATTCCCATTTTTTTTTTTCTTACCTAAAAATAAAAGTGTAAGGAATAAACCACTGGCTTCCGCAGCTGAAGCTCTTCCTAGAGTCCAAACTGCATTGTTTGCGATGTGAAACGCGACTAAATTTACGCTGCACTCCCCGACTCCTTGGCTGAAGCACAAAGACCTGTGTCACGTGCCGATATGTTTTTTTCTAATTGGAAAAATAAAAATTATTTATTATTTATTGACGCGAGTGATAAACCTTTTTTTTTTACAAATAATTTGAATTAATCAATTCGACATAAATCATTTTGTAATTATGAAATTATCTGGTTAATGAGTGAATCTAGAGTAAAATATCAAGAGACAATTTTTGTCAATAGTTAAATTTCCCATGAAAAAGCTCTCTTGATATTTTCCTCTAAACCCTCTAATTCACCAGATATTCACAAAATAATTTAACTAAAATTTTTTAATCAACAATTTGACAATAATTTCGATGAATTTGTGAAAATATTCTAGTATCACTGACGTACTCACCCCAGTGGTACGAGTATTGGAGCTCCCTCGTTGTCTAAAATAAGTCTGATAAGCCTAGTCGATACTCGTTAACTCATCGAATTCATAATACAGTAGTTTACCTGCATTCGCGAATGTACAAGACAGGTCATCTCAATTTCGTGTCTATCCAGAAGTGGAACGACCTCGTGATAACGTGAAAATGAAGTGAAACAGAACATAAACCTGAGGGGGGAAAAAAAAAAACTGAGAAAAAACACATGTGCAGGCTTATGAAATGCCCAATTGTCTTGATGGATTTCGTGCAGAAACAATCAAACTCACCCCTGATTCACTCGTTCAATTGGTGTATATCGATGGGCTGCACGCTCGATCCAAACGTCTCTCTGGTTTTCCATGAAATATTCAAGTGATTCTTGTCGACGTATCAAGTTGAATTGCGAATGAGTGAGCTAGAACGACAAAACAAGAATTATTGATATGTACAGAATAAAAAAAATATGACATAATTATCTCAATAATGAGTGATTTTGGGGGTAAATGTCAGAAGAGCTTTTTTGTAGATAAAAAAATTTTCAACAAAAATTGTCTCTTGACATTTCACCGTGGAATCACTAGTTATTGGAATAATTGACGGAATGAGATGAGTTAACTCAGTGAGAAACGGTAAAAATGAGAAATTGGGGCATCTAGACGTTCTCAATTGGTGAAGAGTCTTCTTGGCGCTTCCGGCGATTATTTGATGCATTTAGAATGGACAAAAAAATTGAAATTAACTCCTGGGGGATTGATGATATTTCCGGTTATCTTGACGTGTCTTAACAGTTCTCAACTATCCTAATATCTAATAGGGAGTTTATATGAAGACATTAGGGTCATAGGAGCTAATAAGATATGGTTAAAAATATGTCGGATGGCTAGTCGGGTCTGTGGCCAGAGGCATGAATCGAGATGACTGCAACTACTTTTTGATACATCTTCTGGGTCACGAGACTCACGCACGTGGCTCTTAAATTTTCACCTTCGTCATGGGTAGGGAAGAGAGAAAGGAAGAAAGTTGATTGATTTTTCAATGAAGTAAGAGGAGGGCGTTGGGAGGAAGAGTTTTAGAAAATTTTACAAATACAATATAATGTAAATTACACTGGTTTACCTAAATTTTTCAGAAAAAAAAAACATGTCCTTTGACATTTTTTTCTAAATCCAATATTTACTTCATTTTGCGTAATAAACAAGTATAACAATCAGGGAAAATGTGTATAGCGGATCAAAAACGTGTGTCGAAGAACAGCTGAGAGCTTCCGGGTGGGGTATGTGTGGGTGGTTTGGTAATAAGGGAAGAGGGGCTATCCCTCCGAGGTAGACACGACGGTGGCAACGTCCAATGCTGACGTCACAGTTCCACCCTCCGCCCGTTATCGAACGATTCAACGAGAACGTCATAACCCCCGTCAAGGACGTATGCGCTACGCTATTTCGGGGCCGCTCTCCGTTGTCTCAATCTCACCTCGTGAAAATTCAATATCAGTGTCTCACTTCATTTCATTCGCTCTTATATATTTCAACACGTGACCCCGTTTCGCTGAGGATGGCTTGTAAAACTTTTTTTTTTTTTTTTTTTTTTTTTTTTTTTAAAAAACAATTTTTGCGAATTTTAAAATCAGCAGACGAAATTATTTTCAAGTATTTGGGAGGGTTGAGGGATGATTGTGAAAAATTTATGATAATCATTTTTTTCGATTTATGAAGCAAAGTCTCTCTAACATTTGTGGATTGGGGCTGTGATTTCTTTCAGAACAGACATTACACAATTACGGAAACATGAGTTAGAGAGACTCTCGTTATTTTTTCGAATATTAAAAAAAATTGATCAAGAGACTATTTACAAACGATTTATATATCAGGGATTGTCCACTATTTTTAACGGCAATAGATAATCATTTGACTGAACAAAGGAGTGAAATTCTTAGAGGCGTAATATCGTACGTAACTCGCCCACGATGATCACGGGTATAAAGCGATGCAACTGGAGATGTTAGAGAATTAAAAAAAAAAAAGATTGAAGATATTAAATGTGATCCTCGTCGCAGCCAACTACTCAACTACACTCTCTGGCGGATCCGCACGGTTGAGCATGATCGAGTTCCCTCGGTACCACCATCTCTCTCTCTCTCTCTCTCTCTCTCTTTCTTTGGCCTCCCTTTGTGCAGAAATGAGGCGAATATGTTATGTACTCAATCCCCAGTGCCTATACACATACCTAGGAATTTCCTCTCCTTTGGTGTATACAATCGGGCACTGCTGTCGTGGGCGTGAGTTCATTGAAGGGGTGGAGAACGATTCATCCGGGTGGAAAGCGAATTATTGGTATGCTGATGGCTTTCATATGCAAGAGGCAGTGTATTCCAAAGGAGGATGATCATGCAAGAAAATTTAACCATTGTCTATCAAAATGTGTTACATAATTTATCACAAAGAGAAATGGAAACTTTGTTTTTTTTTTTTTTTTTAACTCTGTACTTCATGGGAGAGAATGAGATTTGTATCAGAAAGATTGAGTGAATCAATTTTACAATGATTACCGAGGGGAAGGTGAATTGTTGAAAATAGAATAGGGGGGGGGGGTAATGTAGTGGCACAACTGCGTATTTTCTTCAACAAAAGAAATTTATTATTGTGTTGTAATAAAATTATCTCATGGAGAATTAAATCAAATTAGATTATTTTGCGTATATCTTCAGGAGGAATGGATTTTAAGGAATTTATCAAAGAGATATTTTTTGTAGAGAATTTTACAAATTACAAAAAAGGTTATCTCACATTTTTTCTTCAGAGAACTCTTCGATACAGAATATTGCCCTTAAAAAAAGAATTCCCCTTTAAAATTTCCGTATTTACTGACATTATTACTCCACCATAAACAAGAGAGGATAATCGATTCTTTCGCATTATCCACGTGATGTAGCACATTTGTTGCAGGTTCATCTAAATAAAATACCAAACCGGAAGTGAAGGTAAAGAGGCTGATAACGATAAAGAATAAAAACAACTCTCGTCAAATCGATAGTGAAAAAAAAAAAAAAAATACCGGAAGTGTGTACATAAATCTGTTAAATTCTCCTGTGTTATTATTCTCAACAAATACAACGAATGAGGGAAAATGCCAGTAAAGAGTTGATGTACTATATCGTGGCCGAGAAATACAGAGGGGGTTGATGTTACATGTATAGAAAGAGTGAAAAATGAGTGGGGGAAGGTGGAGAGAAACGATCGATTAACGGAACTGCGGCACAACCATGACGTCACTGCTGAGGATACGACGTCATAGCGCACCAGCCAGGTGACTGCGGAATGGTGGTGAGGGTGGGGGTGGCTGGAATAACTCGAAAAGCTGGGTCAACCCGGTGGGACGTTTACGTCCACGACGCGACGACGACAAGGCCGAATTTCTCTCTCTCTCTTTCTCTCATTTTCCTCTCTTTGTTGATTCTCTCTCTTTCTCTCGTCGTTTCGCTTAAAGGTGATCGCTCGATTGGAGACTACAGGGCAACACTGGGTGGAACCATATCCATCACACTGAGTTTATTAACGAGGGATATCTTACCTTCGTGCCTGACCTACAACACTCTCTGTTTTTTCTCCTTTATTTATTTTTTCCTCTTTTAGCTTTTCGTTGTTAACTCTTCCTCGAGATTTATACGGGCTATTTCAAGGCCACCTTTAGAGTGCACTGGCATTTTCCATATGGGTAATTATTTTTGTTTCGTTTCATTATATTTCATTCGTATACTCTCTCTGGTTTTTACGATTTCTTCCCTTCTCTTCCTCCTGTTCTGTATCTGCTGAGAACCGAGGCTCGGAAAAGGAAAATTGGGCAATTTGAGCTTTCAAAATTTGACTCTCCCCAACCGGGAATCGAACCCGGATCGTCCGCGTGCCAATCCTCCGCTCCAACCACACAGCCACCGCTATCGATCTTATTTTTCATTATTTATATTTGAGTTTTTTCTTATAGACCGGAAGTTGAAATTGGGTAGGATATTAAATTTTTGATAATTCAATTGTGACAGTAAAATTTCAACGAAATTAGTTTCATTGATTTTGATGATTTAATTGTAGATTTTTATATTTCCGGAAATATAATTTGTATGAAATAGATATTTATTGGTTGTAAAATCATGTTTATAGGAGTTAATAACTGGATTAGAGTCATTAAGATCGAAAGTGTTTTATCAAGTGTAATAATTTTATTGACAGTTGATGTTGATTTAATTACATAAACAGATTTGTGAGTCAGTGAATGACAGATGAATAATTTCACAGAAATCTCTTAATTTTGAATTAATTTCCAAAATAATAAATCCAAAATTGACAACTTTCCCCCAGATTTTGCAATTACCTGAGTAGAAAACACTTAAAAAAAAAAAAAAAAAAAATCATGAATTCAAACAAGGAAATGAGATGAAATTAGATTAGAACCTGTTAATCCTTTGAAAATCCCAGCAAATGAATAATAACTTAACTGAAATTCTTGTTATGGTTCTGGTGACAGAGTCAGATAAATTGAGGGGCGAAGAGGGGATTTGGTTATAATCTGAATTGGTCCAACTAGTACAGCGGAACGAGTTTTCACAATTTATAAATGAATAAATAGGCAATATTTAAAGTGAAGTTGAATTAGATATCCTTTCGGTTAATTTTCATAAAGTATAATTGTACACAGTTTGTTACCCCACGCCTCGAAAACTGATAGAGGAACAGGTTGGCGTTACGGTAAACCGGTATGCGCTCAATGTATACATACTCATTTATCCTCTCATTTTTGTATTATGTACTGTAGAGCGGGTGGCACTGTATAGTTGGTATCACGTGATCACCATCTCACTAGAGTCTTTATTCAACCTCCATATAAAGTACACCTCCGCAACTGGACTCCACTAATAGCCCAGGTCAGATGCCTTCGTTATATCGACCTGTACGCCTTGAACATACTCAATTTTATTGGCATATACAGGGCAAATCCTTTGTCCTAGTTCCTTTTATTTTTATTTTTTGGCTCCTAGATTTTGGGAATTTAGAATAGATTGAGGTAGATAAATTGATGTTGATGGAATGCGAGTGAAAATTTTTTACAATTAGAAATAACATAAATAATAAAATCGCTTACGGACTATTTATTTAAATTTCAAATTGATAGATTTTTAAGTTTTTTTTTTGCATTATTTGTCTTTAAAAAAAATATTATTGATTCCACTTTTTGTGATAAATTGAAAAATTTCCCTTTAATTCAACCCTCAAGTTAATTGAACCCCAGATTTCTATCTAAATATGATTTTGCGTCACAACAAAATATTTTATATCATCATAGCCCTGAACACTGAATTTAAAATCGCCTGAAGGACATTGAATTATGTTTAATAAAAATACAGATATCAATTAAAAAATCATCAACTCCGGAATAATTTTTACTTACAAGTTCGATGTCTCGAGGATTTCTCTAAAAAAAAATTCAACCAGAGATGAAAATTCTATGTATAAACGACCCAGGCATGTCCTTGGCTTAACATTAGATAATCCGGCGTCACAATAAGATTCATAATTAACAATCGTTCGCTGAATATGACTCCAAATGATGTTAATAAATTGTGATGATAAATATTCACATTTACCAATGTAAACAAAGCCCATTTTATTTAAAAAACAAATCAAAAAAAAGGGTCTTTGATATTTTCTCCTAAACTAATTAATTAAAAAATGAATAATTAAACAAGAGCAACTTCAAAGATTTCTAATTAATCATTTGAATATCTCTCGTGCCTCGGATAATCAATTTACACGTTATAAACAAAGATAGAAATAAGCAATAGAGGTTGTTCAGCTACACCAGGTGTAATCTACAGTTGTGGAGGCTGTTGTGAGAGCGAAGGGGACAAAATAAGAGAATACGGCGTAACCTATAGCCGAGCGGAGAGAAGTGAAGTGTACGCGCTAGTCGGAGAGCTGTAAGGCGAGTAAGAGACTCTCACGGTAGTACAATATCGTAACTAACCTACGCTGGGGTCAGGGGGCACGGGCCTACATATCCGCGTCGCCCCGAGAGAGCCGCGTCTCTTCTCTCAGAGGTTTATCTACTTTTTTTTTTTTCTTTTTTTTTTCGAGTGAAATTTTCTGTCGAGGGATTGAAATCGATTTTTGTATGGTACTATTATTCCTTTTGTTGTTGTTATTTTTTTTTTTCTTGTTTAGTTTGGAATGTGAGAGTGAGTGGTGCTAATTGACGGTGATGGTGGATTTTATGGGCATTGATAATGGTCAAATTAGTGGAATTTGATGATGAAATCTGTTGGAAGATGAAAAATTATTGTTCTTGATGAAAAATCAGTAGCGAATTGGTAAAACGATTTAAGTCGATTTCTTCTCGGAGCCATTTTTCGACGAATATCGCAAAATCTATGAGAGATAGCGAAATTTTCATAAGAACCTTTTTTGTAGCTCTCATTACACTCTACAAAAAAGGTCCTCATAAAAATTTCGCTATCCCTCATAGATTTTGGGATATTCGTCGAAAACTGGCTCCGGGGAGAGATCGACTTAAACCGTTTTACCAATTCGCTACTAAAATCAATTTTTCGGGGAGGGGATAATTTTGAGTTCTCTAGGAAAATTGTTGAGACTATTATAGCAATTGTTGTATTAATATATTTCGGAAATTAGTATATTATTTTTCAAGTAAAAATCGGTATTTTTAGGGGAGGGAAAATATTGGGAAATGAAAATGGAAAATATCTTCAGTATGATTTTTATGACAAAATGGAACGACAATTTTTTTTGTTCAAATAACAATATATTGACATTTTCCATTGGAATGAAAGAGAAAAAGTTTTATTGATTTGATTAAAAATGAAAAAATAAAATAAAATAAATAATTTAGAAGTTTCAAATCTGGGGTCTGATTCTGGTTTGTGTTTTGTGTAAAAAAATAAAAGTTATGGTTTCGAGGTGATTCTGGAAATATGTTTGAATAAATGTTTCAGCATCAATTTCAAATGTTTTCAAGAATAATCCATTATTCAATTAATTATCGACTGTCAAATGTTGTGAAAAAAAATGAATTATTCTTCGAAACATTTGAAATTTCATCTAAAACATTTTTTCAAACACAACTCCAGAATCACCTCAAAACCATAACTTTTATTTTTTTATACAAAACACAAACCAGAATCAGACCCCTGAAAACAATAAAAAAATAGAATAAAAACAATAATTTTTGATAAATCTTGGAAATTTCAATAACAAAAATTTCTTCAGTTTGAAAAATCTCCGAAATCCACTCGACAAAATTAATAAAAAAAAAAAAAAAAAAAAAAATGTCATCACCTTTAAAACATCTGGAGCACATGGAAAAACCAATAAATCCACAATTTTCTCTTCAGCCGTCACCGCACATCTGAAACAATGTCTAAAAAAGTAAAAAAAAAAATTCCAACCAACCGACGTCGGAAGGAGCGGCTTACACGTGCGCAGGCCACGTGTATGGGCGTGGCTATGCTCTAGTGGAGGTGGCAAAGTTATGTTGGCTGGGTGGTTTTATTTCGCCTCTAATGAGCCAAACATCGCTCCCCCTTTTGCAAGCTTCAGCCAACCCTAGCATCGTTGAGCATCTTGGAACCCCTGTGGCCATTTAATTCCGTAGAAATTCGTTACACAAGTGAAAATGAATACAATGATAATAATCCCCTCTGCTATCAAATTAATTCATGTCATCTATTTGGATTCATCAAACCATGACCATCTGATTAGAATTTTGACGTCATTGATGGTGATGAAGAGTGATGGAGGGGGTTAAAACATATACTTCGTATCGAGTTACTATTTATGACTGTATTCCTTTCAACTCATCACAATTTAGTGTAACAAAATTGTCAAAACTGGATAAGTCAAGAGATATTTTCTTTTGGAATTTTTTTTTTCAATTATAAACAAAGTCTTTTGATATTTTTCTCACGGAGAGGAAAAGTTTACGAAAAGACACGAAATTTTTACAATTTTTTCTCCATGAAAATTACTCGTTATCCAGACAATTTAATAATTATGAAAAATCAAAATTCACCACTGAATTCTCCAGTTTCTCTCTTCTTTCTTCAACTCTGAATCAAGATATTTGTTATGTAAGATGTGATATAATAAGTTGAATGCATCCCAGCAAAACTCCAGAGAGATATTAATTATCTTTATTAATTGATTATCACGTGTTTATAATCTTCGTTAATATCATGGAAGAAAATAAAATGATAATCATCGAAGAAGAGTCGACAAGTGGACATTAATTGTTTTACAGATTTTCATCGTCAACCCCTGGGGAACCAGACGCATTGGGCTATACTGGGGATTTAAAAAGACTGAATGAAATTAAGTGCCCGTGGAGGAGGATGTTATGCCTGATGGTGACTGCTTCCTCTGAACATTTTTTTTTATCTAAATACCAATGATTTCATGTCTCCCGAGGGTGAAATCTACCATATTTGCTGGGGTATATGAGGGTGGGATCCAGATATATAGACGATGTTATGCAGACGAGGTGACAGTATTGTTTGGATGTTCATGGTGATTGGATATACATCAACAACTCCAAAATCGTCAGTTTGAGAAATTTTTAAAATCGACGAAATCTCGGAGGAAAAAGTTTTAGATAAATTTAATTAATCCTGAATGACGAAAATTGATATGTCGAATTAATCATGAAAAAGTGATATTCATAGTGGAGAATTTACAGTTTCTAAAATACAATTTTGACAATCAAAGACAATCGATTTTTCTAAAAATTGAGATGTTCACAATATTTTTACTGAATTTGATGAATATTCCTAAAGTATCAACGATTGAAGATGACTAGATTTTGAGATTAAAAGTCAATCATAAGTAAAAAAAAAAAAAAAAAAAAAAAACAATTTAAAAAAATAACAGAATTTTGAAGAAGATGATTGATTCTCCGAGTGAGTTGAAAGGGAATTCAGGATTTCTTAGATGAAGAAATCGTCATGGTGATGGTTAAAAATTATTTATTGATTTTTGAATGACAAGGTCGACCCAAATATATCTAAATAATATCCTGAAAGTGATCATGAGTTTCGTAACTCGTAACGATTACGATCCGAAAGTAATAATAATAAAAAAAGAGAAGATCAATCGTCAAATTGAAGTTGAAGAGAATCCATAGCTCTTCACTTTGGTACATTTAGAATGATGAAAAAAATTCTGGAGTTGATAAAAAATTAAATTGAAAGTGATATAAACGAGAAGAAAATAGTCGTAAAAAGACTTTCAGATGAATTTTATAGACATTTTATTGATTTGACACATTGGAGTGATATTCAATTGATCATTACAAATTCAAAAGTTTTATCTGGTGAGAAATATTTTTTAGAGTTTTAAAAAACCTAAAATTTATCAAGAAAATAAAAATTCATTAAGTCCTAACAAAATTGATGAATTTTCTCGATATTAAAATAATAAAATTTTTTGAGAAATATAAAAAAAAAAAAGTATAAATCATCCAAAAAGTTGAAACATACCCATGCCAAAGAAAGGTGATTCGAAAACTTGAAAATAATTGTTGGATACTGCGCCTGAGGGACAACGATTCACCAGTGAAAGTGTGTGACTCTATACGAAATTCATGGTCTGAGAATCGGGCACATAATACCGATCAGACAAGTAGGCGAGACTCATAAAAGTGAAGGTTGGCTAGATGATTTTTTTCTTTATTTTCGGTTGTCGTGTGAAGAAGATACAAAAAATGTTGTAAAAATTGAAGAAAAAAATAACGTAAAATTGTCTCTTGTTGGGTACATCTTCGGTGCTCATGTACTTTATTCTAGCCGGAAAGTAGAGGAAGAGGAGGAAGAAAGGAGGACACGTATAGAAGCTCATTCTCCACTGATTATAGAGGATTAAACCGGTATTGGGAACGGGAAAGATATGATAGACATGGATCGTACTAATTATGATAGATATTGTACGTATTTATTTTGGGACTGGGTCAGTCATTCATGTTTGTCATGATTTTTTTTAGTTTTGTTCTTCATGCGTATATGTTGATCCTCTTGTCATGTCCAAATCCAATACCAATTATTTTTAAGGAAAATATTTTCAATCAGCAGTTTTTAAGATTATATGACGTATTTTTATTACATTCATGTCCAACTCATGTAATTGCACACCATGTAGCTATTTTTTCACTGTTTTTCCTCTTGCAAAAATCCTAGAATGCATTTTTTTTTTAAATTCCTTTGACTCCAATATTCAAACTCTTTGCCATCTCGTTAAATATCAAAATATCTCAATAATGAGTGATTTGAGGAAAAAATGTCAAAAGAAAATTTTCTCACCAACAAAAAATGTTATTTGTAATTTTTCTCTAAAATCACTGGTTTCAGAGATAAATGAGAAATTAATTGAGATTCCAAGTTTGAGTTATTGAGGTTTATGAGAATTAACAATAAATTTGGAAGAAAGAATATTTTTGTACTTACGAAAGTATTTTTATTATCATTACAGGGCAATTGCATACACCCACTGGCGACAACGACTGTGAGAAGGGATTCGAGAGCCAGATATTGGACTCAAGAGCTTCTGAGGATCATCAGAGACCAACAGTGTTAGCTTGCCCTGAACGTGGCTCAGCAACCACTGCAATCACGACGACCTCCACGACGACCACGGGCACTGCCTTCACGGTCGCATCAAGTATGCTTCTGCTGCAGACACAGGTAAATTAACTTAATCCAGTTACAAAAGATTTTTTTAATTCACCTGATGAATCAATTTTTCAATTGATCTATCGTTGAGAGATCATTAAAAATTCTTTAAATTGTCTTATAACATTCCATTCAATCTAAAAGGAGAAGAGAAATCGTATAAAATGTTTACTTGTTTACGAGAAATGTGTATAAAAATTTGATGGTGACATAACAACAGGTGTAGGATTTTTATGATAGTGAAAATGTGTCTCAAGAGGGCGATGAGCCTAAATGTCAGGCCAACAATGAATTTTTACGACTCTCCCCCCCCCCCCCCTTCCTCTTCTATCATCACTCTAATCTCAATTTATGAAGTAATGTTTTGTTTTTATTATCATTAAAGAGCCCCTTCGGATGTAGCAGTTTTGCGGATCTCCTAAGTGCCCCTTACACAGACCCAACAGATGCGGCAAATCTTCCTGAAGAGCTTGACCCCTTTCCTGAGCTACAGCTTGGAAATCCTCAGAACGTTTCTGAAGACACCCCCATGCATCAGCAGATGCAGCACAATAGGCCATTACCTGGAGATGTTCATACAGACTCACTCAGGTGAATATCACTATAAATATTTATAGCTGAAGAAATTTCCAACAGAAAATGTCTCTTGATATTTTTCAATAAAATTACTCAGTATCAAGATAATTTGATATTTAACTAGATGTTAAAAATAATCAATCAAACTAACCGAGAAAAATTCTGATCAAATGATCAATTATTCAACAGTCCCACCCCTTTGCCGAGCTTTCAAGAGACTTACACAGTTCATCAACGTTACACCAGACAAGAACTGCAGGGTCTTGGTATTAAAATGGATGACGAGTGTTTCGATGCATTGCAGTATGCCTGCAATGATCCAACTTATGCCGGTGAATTTGCCACAACTGTACCATATCACAATCCCCAACAGCATCAGCCACATCATTATCATCATCATCAGCGTCACGAGCATCATCATAACGTAAATAACATTATTAATAAGATAAATGAAATTCTCTTTTGAAAAAGTCAATTGATATATATTTTTTTTTTATTTTCTCAAGTGGATAATGACGAGTTGATTATAATAACGAGGATAATTTGTTTGTAAAATAGATACCACCAACGCTGACACCCCCACCAGCCTCAGCTAATTTACCCGGCTCACCACCCCCAGCTCCATCTCCACCCCAACCACCTCCACCACCACCACCACCACCACCGCCTGGATATTTCTCAACAATATCAACGTCCAATCCTGCTGTTACAATACCACAGAGCACGATAATTCATCAACGGGACATGTACTCGAGTGTAACAATGGCAACTGCATATGGACAGCCACCAAGTCTCGTGGGTCCACCATCTGCTCCCAGTCTTGGGGCTAACAATGTCATAAGATCACGTCCACCAATGCTACAAAGATCTGATTCTACTAGGTATGAAAAATAATTATTTTCTCAAATTTTTATTGCATCAATTTTCCTTCTGTCTAGAGTTGAATTCTCTCATAATTATACAGAAATACATTCTAAATTAGACTTTTTCCACTCCAAAGAAATCCAACATGTTAATCCTGCTTAATTACCCATTTCACATGTTTAAATAGTTGAATTTCAATCAATCAATTTTACTTTCAAAAATTAATGAGATTAATGAGATTGGCTCGAGTGTCAAATTGAATAATTTTGTCATTTCCTCATTCATCTTGAAAACAAGTTTGTTCTAAAAAAAAAATTCTTAAGGACTTTTTTTTTTTTGCAAACTGAGAAAGTTTCTAACAGAAAATGTCTCTTCAAATCATTCAGTATCGAGATGTTTCATTATTCAATGACTTTATTACTGATTTGATGGATTTCTCAAGTTTGAGAGCTTCAATCGTGTTTTTTTTTCTTTGTTGAGTAGCAGTGGCAGTAATCAGGAGTCTCCAAAGCCTCGGAGGAGCGGTTCAAGTGGAAATCTCACTTCCATACCGTCCCCCGGGGGCACTGAGCGCGCTCCACAGAGTCCCAGTCAACTCTGTGCGGTTTGTGGTGATACAGCTGCCTGTCAACACTATGGTGTGAGAACCTGTGAAGGATGCAAGGGCTTCTTCAAGAGGACAGTGCAGAAGGGCTCCAAATACGTCTGCCTGGCTGAGAGAGCTTGTCCTGTGGATAAACGACGGCGCAATCGATGCCAATTTTGTCGATTCCAAAAGTGTCTCAAAGTTGGAATGGTTAAAGAGGTGAATAAAAAAAGAAATTTATACTTACAGGGGGGAGGGGGGGGGGGAACAGTATTTAGAAAAAAATAACAATTCTCAAATTCAAATAATGGATTAAAAATTGTTGAACGAATTTACTCCTCAATTATAATTAATTATTAATTATTCTTTATTGTTAATAGGTCGTCAGAACAGATTCATTAAAAGGTCGTCGAGGTAGACTACCGTCCAAGCCAAAATCTCCCCAAGAATCTCCACCAAGTCCTCCCATATCCCTAATAACTGCCTTAGTCAGAGCGCACGTTGATACAACCCCTGACCTAGCCAATCTAGACTACTCGCAGTATAGTGAGCCAGGGCCCAATGATACACCCGTCACTGAGGCTGAAAAAATTCAACAATTTTATAATCTTCTGATGACATCAGTCGACGTTATTCGCAATTTTGCTGATAAAATTCCTGGCTTCACTGATTTAACTAAAGAGGATCAGGAATTACTCTTCCAGTCAGCCAGTCTCGAGCTCTTTGTACTGAGGCTTGCTTATCGCACTAGAGCTGATGATGCTCGATTGACATTCTGCAATGGAGTTGTATTGACACGTGCACAGTGTCAAAGAAGCTTTGGTGATTGGTTACATGGAATTTTGGAATTTTGTCAGGCACTTCATACCTTGGATGTCGATATCAGTGCATTTGCCTGTCTTTGTGCTCTCACACTCATTACAGGTAATTAATTTTATACTATTTGATAAATTTACAGAGTTTTGAGTGCAGATTTAGGGGGGGGGGGAAGAGAGGATTGAATGTAGATGATTATTCCAAATTTAAAAATTTATAATTTGTTAATTTTCATTCCATTAAATGATCCAAATTCTTCTCCCCCTCCTCTCTGCAAATCAATAATGATAAAAATAATTTCATCACTCAAGACACTTCCTCAGATTTCCAATCATTTCCACCTGGAAATAATGAAAAACACTTTTCACTATATTCTCCTTCAAACACTCCAAAATAAAATAAATTAATTAACCTTCTCAATAACAACAGCATACCAAAGACCCAATAACCCCCGGAAATGATGAATAATATATAAATTCCGTTAAATATAAGCCATTGAATTCCATAGAATAATTCAACTACACGTCATGTTCTCCATCCTCGCATTAAATAATAGAACATCCTCTCATGATTACATATCCACGTCGCGCACCTGTTCATATCGACAACTCGATTTTCCCTAGAAAATTATGTCATCTCATTTATTGATTCATTCGTCCTCATTCTGCCCCCCCCCCCCCCACCCTCTCCGAAATTGGTCTCCACAAATAATCAAATCCGAATGCTCAACATCCAAATGAATGATTAATAAAATCCTTAAATTTATCATATTCTTGCAGACAGGTATGGTCTGAGAGAACCCCACCGTGTTGAGCAGTTGCAGATGAAAATAATATCATCCCTCCGTGATCATGTAACCTACAATGCTGAAGCACAGCGAAAGACCCATTACCTGTCTCGACTACTCGGTAAATTGCCAGAATTAAGAAGTCTATCTGTCCAGGGTCTCCAGCGAATATTCTACCTTAAACTGGAGGATCTAGTACCAGCGCCACCCCTCATTGAGACCATGTTCGTTGGTAGTTTACCATTTTAGATTAATCAAGATGATTCTACATGATGACAGATAATTTAAAAATGGGCTCATAAAAAATTGAAAATTCCTATTCAATCAATCATTTTAGCCAAGACCTCAAAAATTAATGATGACAATGAAATAATAATAAATATCGTGAAGACATTATCCAACATATCAGAGGACATAACGAAGGGGGTTTAAAAGTCACCCCAGAGACAAAAATATTCATATCCCTTTGATGTTTATAAAATACTCACAACGAGGCACATTTTTTTTTTTTTTTATTGCCACTAAATAATAACAAAAGTAAAAAAAATTAATGAATTACGTGAAATTTTTCGTTGCCAACTCTTCGTACCAGTCCTCATATTTACATGTATGTGATTTTAGTATTTTAAGATATATATTAATATTAAAACGGCATCGTACTTGAAAGTGATGTGCACTCCAGGGTTAATGATCATTAGATAGATTTCAAATAAATAAAATTAATTACCATAATATTGGTAAATTTTAAATATTTTAAAAGTTATTGTATAAAGATAAATTTTGGTGGTAAGAATAATTATTTTCCCTATTTCTTTTTTAATTAGCAATAACGATGCCGTGACATAAAGTTACCTATTACATTACGAAATATTAATTCTTATAAAAATGAACAATTTTATAAATAAGTGAATATTTCTATTTATACGTAATTTTACGCTATTTTATCATTCAATTCAATGTTTATGCCTCTCTTTTCAGTTACTGTCTTCACTCCTTCAATTTACATTACTCTTATCAATTTTATAAACCCCCCCCCCCCCTTCATTTTTCTGCGGGTCCTAATGATGTAGCAATTGAAATAGTGAAATTACTCAATCTCTCTGCTATCGTATCTTTACAATTTTCGTAAAATAATAGTAACAACATTATTGAGGAAATAAAATAATATTGAGATGTTGAATTCTCTTGATCGTGCCTCCTCCCTAGAAATTATTGTGTACAATTTAATATATTGAAGAGAGATGAAGAAAAATTGATATTGTTTTTACGCATTTTTTTCATTTTTAAATGTCATGAAAAGTTTAATGATTATTGAAGCATCACTCCCTTGTATTGATTCCCTTCGAGTGCACAAATAAATTGTTTTTGATTCGATTTATTGTCAATAGCACAAAAATATTTTCACTCTAAAATTTTTAAGGATTAATGAATTAAATATAAATAATTGTTGTAACACTTAGAGTTTCACGAGTCATTTATGAGAAAAGAATAGATTTAATTTTTTGAGTTGATCATTTTGATGGTTGTTTTTTTTTTTTTTTCTTTGGTCTTTGATCACACTATCCCACCACCTAATTGTACAATTTAGGTAGATGAAGAGTTTTTTTCTTAAAAAATGAAAAATGATGAAAAAAAAAAAAACCTATGATAGAGTTGACTTTACACGAATTTGTTACGTATATTATACTATATGAGTTACGAAGAGTTTTATGCATTCAATCGCCAATGGCCTCAGAGAGTATATTAAAAAATTGAAAAAAAAACAAAAAAATTATTCCTCGATTTATATGAAAATCTATTATTATTTTTTCATAGTGATTGGCCAGTACTGAATGAATATGCGCATTTATCGCGAAATTTATGAGAATTCACGAATATGAATGTATTTTTAGAAAAAAAAGAAAAAAATAAAAATGAGAGAAAATGCCCCTGAGCACTGAAAACATTTGCATACTATTTAATTGTAAAGGAAGGAGAGATATTAAATTTTTGTGGGAAAAAAAAATAAATTTGCTATTATTTTATTATTGCTATTGTATACCTGACTATTTCGCACATGCGTAAAAAAAAAGAAACCTTTAATAAATAAAATGACGATTCATCCTGCTGCGACCTGATGAGAACATTACTTAATTATTATTAAAGTTAAATAATAAATAATGTTACCAATTTAATATACGTATCAGTTGATAAACGAGACGATTAGATTTTTAAGGATGATGGGAAAAATTAGTCAGGAAGTGGTGAAATTTAATTGAGGGATTGTCTCGATGATGAGTGACTTTAGTGAAAATTGTGAAAAGATATTTTTTAAATTAATCAGAATTTTTCATAAAATATAAAAAAAGAATTTTTTCTGTTGATCATCAAATTTTCAACAAAAAATGTCAAATTTCTCTCTATCCCTTTCTCAAATTGACCACTTCCTTACTAAAAATACAGAAAAAATAAAAAATAAAAATCGGTGCCAGTGAGAAACGCGACGAGGACTATAATAATACGTAATATACAGTTGTATATTTAGAATAAAAATAATGAGAAAAAGAAAATTCAGTGACCTTTTCAAACATGTCTTTGTGCGTATCGATTTTACGTTGAGCATGATTAATCACAAATCACTGCTGTAAAGATACATTATATGATATACAAATTAATATCGAAGTATAATGATTGACTCGGTTAGACACCGGTCCACCGCTTTGTATCATAGTTGACAAAAATTGAATAATTCTCAGTTTTGTTTATTTTATGTACGATATTGTATATCACCCGTGAGAAAAATAATATTTCATAAATAAAAAATATGCCTACGTGTGTTTTTGCAGATGCACAAAATCATTGAGATAATGAATTATAAAAATAATGGAGAAAAAAAATTTGTTGAAGCCCTCAAGATTAATATGGCAATTGTCATGGATATATTTTATAGATGAAAAATTTGAAATGATAAAATGATATATTTATGAAGAATAATTGATATGTGATATATAGATGATAAGGCACGCAAAAACGCCCCTTGCAAATGCATTTGCTTTATGCTCTACAATTGTTTCATTAAATCCAATTTCAAAGGAAAGTTTTGACTATTTTTATTTGTTTTATTTGAACCTATTCAAAACCGTAATTATTTTGATTCGAATGAATTAATCCATAAAACTCAATCCACATTTCAAATATGAGAGGATAAATAAAAGTGGCGCCAACGACGGTCACTTCTTCTCCCTCTTCCGCTTCATCACATCCCCCCTGCCGCCATTATCCATCACCAAGCACATGCGCAGTGTAGGAAAAATAGTCCCACCGCAATCTCCTAATTTTCCCATAAATATTTCGAAAACCAATGAAAATGAATGAGAAAAATTGAAGAAAATTTTTAAATCTCAGTTTTAAAAAAATAAAAAAAATTTATTTTTCAAAATTTTGCCGTTAATAAAAGTAGAAAAAGTGTCGGTGACGAGGCAACGCGCAATTTCCGAATAGAGACGAAGATGTATGAATTGAAACAAGAGTAAAGAAGATGGAGATATTGAAATGCGCCTCTGATGGCGACAGATGAAACTACAATTTGTAACGGCTGTTTGTCGAACTCAATCCGTCGACGAAGGGGATAGTGATAGAGAGGGGGAGGTGGGGTAAAATACACAGTCTCTCTCGTCGTACGTAATGTGGCAGTGAGTTCGGTGGCTACATGTGGATATCCGCCGGTCGTCGTTGCGACTCCAAGTGGTGAGACACTTTTTCTTACAAAATAAAATTCCCAGAAGCATTGATTTTCAACGATAAAATACAAAAAAAATACATACCCAAAGCGTTCAAGTTATTTTAGTATATAAACGATTGATAAGTATCGTCAATTTTAGACTGATTCAGCATCATAATTTATCTTAAAACGTGCACAACCACCAACGAGCGTCCAAAATGCAGATGGATCAGACGACGATGCAGCTGATACAGGTTTTAGAGAAGACTGTATCACCAGGTGAGGCTAATTATTCATTCCAACTATCATTTTTCAACATTCTGAAGAGTACAAATGTATTTGTGACGTTATTTTGGCAATCTCAGGGGGGACTCAGAAATTGATCCTAATGTTGGATGAAATATCTCGTGAATTTTTACACATCACACCGGCATACGACGGTTATGTTTCCCCCTTTGTCGTTCACTCGTCTTTGTTCATTCAGGGCATGTGTTCCAGAAATTCAATTGTATCATTTCTCTTTTTTTTTCCTCTATTTATGATTATCTTGGTTTTTTTAATCAGCTCTCCAATTTTTTAATGGCTTCCTTCAGTGAGATGAGATGCGTCATAATGTGACTCATGGATTTACAAATTTTTAAGAAATTTTTTGCATTTTTATCACTTGTGGGAACAAATGTGAATTTTTTGTAGATGAACAAAATATTATCAATGGTCTGGAGGTGTGGGTGAGGGTTTTATGAGTGTAGTTGGGACTTTTGGGTGGCAGGAAGTGGATTTTTGGCGGGCCCTGTTGCTAAGGGGAACTCGTGGGGGGACTTCAATTGATGAAATTTGTGGAGTGAAGTTGCAAGCTGCAACTTGAATATGATGATCTTGAGCAATTAACTCGATTGTTTAATTAACTCGATAATGAGTCATTTGAGAGTAAAATGTCAAGAGACCTTTTTTGTAGCTGAGAAAATTTCACATGAAAAAGGTCTCTTGACATTTTCCTCCAAAATCTCTCGTTATCCATGTAATTTCACAGTTGAACTTTGAAAATCGATTCTATTCCATGTTTACTCTAGCTTTCAAAAAAAAAATTCCAAAGTTAATCTGCCTCATCTCGTTTATCCATTAGGAGATTAATTTTCAAGGGTAATCTCGAATTCCAAGAGAGATATGAAAATTTCTATAAGAATGTTTTTTATCGCTTCAATTCCCCTTTACAAAAAAAATTTCTCACAAAAATTTCTCCATCTAGCTTCAATTTCAAGTTATCCTCCAAAAATTTCAAGAATACATACAACTCACCTCAATTTTAACTCTGCAAACCTCAACTAATAACATCTCATACTCATCCCTAAATAATTATTTCCCTGATTTCAGATAAAAATGAGTTGGAAGCAGCAAAAAATTTTCTCGAGCAGGCTGCACTCACGAATATCGTAAGTAAAATTCTCCAAAAATCTCAAACAAAACATCTAACACTTATTTTGCTTTCAGCATGAATTTGTAAGACGTCTCTCAGGCGTATTGGGCGCAACAGGAGCAAGTACAGTTGCTCGCATGGCAGCAGGTCTCCAGCTGAAGAACCAGCTTACCTCCAAAGACCCAGCAGTAAAAGCTCAATTCCAACAGAGATGGCTAGCAATTCCCGTAGAAACTCGAGAATATATAAAGAAGAATATTCTGGGTGCCCTGGGAACCGAGAACAATCGTCCAAGTTCAGCAGCCCAATGTGTAGCTTACGTTGCAGTAGCAGAACTTCCAGTAAACCAATGGACAGAACTAATTCCTCTCTTGGTCAGCAACATAGCCGATCAAAATAGTACAGAAATGATGAAAGAAGCTACCCTCGAAGCAATCGGTTACATCTGCCAAGAGATAGACAGTGAAGTTCTCGTCTCCCAATCCAATCAAATTCTCACAGCCATAATTCACGGTATGAAAGGCTCCACAACATCAAATCATGTGAAATTAGCAGCAACAAAAGCCCTCTATAATTCCTTAGAATTTACAAAAGGAAATTTTGAAATTGAATCAGAAAGAAATTTCATAATGGAAGTTGTCTGTGAAACAACACAATCCACCCACACACAGATCCGAGTAGCAGCACTCCAGTGTCTTGTTAAGATTATGTCTCTTTACTATCAATTTATGGAGCCCTACATGGGTCCAGCACTTTTTCCAATAACCCTAGAAGCCATGAGATCAGACAGTGATGAAGTGGCTCTTCAGGGTATAGAGTTTTGGTCTAATGTAGCTGATGAAGAAGTTGATTTATCAATGGAAGAGGGTGAGGCTACTGAAGGTGGTCGTCCACCTTCCAAAGTCTCTCGTCATTATGCCAAAGGTGCTCTGGTATACCTAGTACCAGTTTTGATTCAGAAATTAACGAAGCAGGAGGAGTTTGATGATGAGGATGATTGGAATCCATCGAAATCAGCTGGAGTTTGTTTGATGTTATTGGCATCTTGCTGTGAAGAGACCATAGTGCCCCATGTTCTTCCCTTTGTCAAGGAGAATATCAAGAATCCAGACTGGAGGTACAGAGATGCAGCTCTTATGGCCTTTGGATCAATACTGGGAGGACTGGAACCAGCAACACTCAAGCCTCTTGTTGAGCAAGCAATGCCAACACTGATTGAACTAATGTACGATGTGAGTGTTGTAGTTAGGGATACAGCAGCTTGGACATTTGGTAGAATTTGTGAAATTATTCCTGAAGCTGCAATAAATCCAACATACCTCAAACCTCTACTAGAATCCCTAGCAAATGGTCTTAATGCAGAGCCTAGAGTAGCTGCAAATGTATGTTGGGCATTCACAGGACTTGCTGAAGCTAGTTATGAGTCTGCTGAAGCTGGAGAGGATGAACAGCCTGAAACTTATTGCATGTCAATGTTCTTTGATTACATTGTTCAGAGATTGTTAGAGACAACTGACAGAGTTGATGGAGCACAAGCTAATCTACGATCAGCTGCTTACGAAGCTTTAATGGAAATGGTGAAGAATTCACCCAAAGATTGCTACGTAACTGTCCAGAAGACAACGATGGTAATACTCGAGAGACTTCAGCAGGTTTTACAAATGGAGACTCACTTCCAAAATCACTCTGACAGGGCTCAGTACCACGATCTCCAATCTCTACTCTGTGCAACACTTCAATCAGTTTTGAGAAAAGTAACACCTGAGGATGCTCCCAGAATCTCTGATGCTATTATGAATGCTCTGCTCTCAATGTTCAGTTCAAACTCTGGAAAAGTTGGTGGAGTCCAGGAGGATGCACTTATGGCAGTGTCAACACTGGTTGAGAGACTTGGTGAGGATTTCCTCAAGTACATGGATGCATTTAAACCATTCTTGTGTCTTGGATTGAAAAATCATGCTGAGTATCAGGTTTGTGGAGCTGCTGTTGGCCTTACTGGAGATATTTGTAGAGCTTTGAAAGGAAAAATGCTCCCCTACTGCGATGAAATTATGACTCTGTTGCTAGAAAATTTGGGAAATGACTCGGTACATCGTTCTGTCAAGCCTCAAATTCTCTCAGTGTTTGGAGATGTTGCTCTTAGTATTGGGCCTGAGTTTAAAAAATATCTCGATGTGGTACTGCAGACATTGGCACAAGCATCTCAAGCTAATGTTGATAGAACTGATTACGATATGATGGATTATCTCAATGAACTGAGAGTCGGAGTGCTCGAGGCATATACGGGAATTATTCAAGGATTTAAAGGGGAAAATGAAGTTCCTGGAGCTCCCAATGCTGATGTCATGCTTCTAGAACCTCATGTTCCATTTATCATTCAGTTTATCACGTCAATTGCTCAGGACAGGGAGCATTCGGATGAAGCCATGTCTGCTGCTATTGGACTGCTTGGAGATCTTGTTGTGGCATTTGGTGCCAAACTTCTGCCCATGGTAGAAACAGAACCTCTTACGGAATTACTTACCAAGGGAAGGAGGGCTAGGGTTAATAAAGCCAGGGCTCTGGCAATCTGGGCCACTAAAGAAATTCGAAAAGCCAAGAATACTGCTAATTCTACGTCAAGTTGGTGAGTTGGATTTTTTCTTATGGGGTTTGTAGGGGGTGGAAGGGGGTATAGGGCAAAATGAACCTTCTTAAAGGGTAATGTAGGAAAATTTGAAAACACATCATATCATATCTAGAGAATTTTCTTAGCTAGTTTCAGTAGATATTTATATTCGTTGAGGAGTGATTTCATGAAGTTTCATTTTGCCAAACTCTTCACAAATTATGCTGTTATTTCTTGCATTAATTAGTTTTTTTTTTTTTTTTTTTTAATGGAAACACCTGAGTGGTATTTGATTATACTCTCTCAATGTCGACAAATTTTCAATCATTTCGCTCTCAGAGTGTAGATTAACATCTTGAATTTTTTTTTTAACGTTGAACTCGAAATGAGTAATTATTAGATTAAACATTCTTTCATGAAATTCCTCACGCCGTAGGAGAAAAGGGGAATTTTAAATTGATAATAATCAGCAAAAAAAAAAAAAAAAAATCACCCCAAGCCTTGAATTTCCCTTTCCAAGATCAAAAAAATTCCAAAAATTTCACCTCAGAAAAATGATGATCCCCTTCAAAAAGCTCGTTAATTACACCTCGCCCGCTTTTGTTTGCAGATCACCCCACGAATGTACTCTCGTGCAAATTGATTTGACTAGAAATCTATCGAACACAAAACAAAGACAACAAGATTGGATGGTGCGGATGCGAGTAGATGGATGTGCGTGAGATTTTCCCCCGTAAGAAAGCGAGAGAGAGAGAGAGAGAGAGAGAGAGAGAGAAAGAAAGAAAGAAAGAAAGAGAGAGAGAGACAGAAAACCCCCCCAAAATGAAAAAAATAATTAAAAAATTGCAAAAATGGATGATAAGGATGAGGAATACGAGATGATGAGAGAAATGATGATTTATTGATGAGATAAGTCTGCACGTGTTCTCCCTCTGGGCCCTTCCCCCCAAGAAGTGTGTGTTGGCGTCAAAAACCGAATAATAAAGGAAAAAAAGAAAAAAAGTTGAATAAATAAATGAGGGAGGAACAGTGCTCCACTGCTGATTGGATGGCCGACGACGGATGAAGGATTACAATTGAGTGCAAGTCGATAATGTTGCCAAATAAGTGAATGATGAGAAAGAACAAAAAATTGAACGAAAAATGATAAATCATACAAGAGAATACAAGAGAGCCCTGTCTAAAAGAGGTCTGGTGATACGTGTGTGCCTGAACAAAACAAAACAAAACAAAAAAAAAAAAGAAAAGTAAAATGAAAAAAAAACAAAATAGAAAAATTGCAGAGACTAATAAGTGAGACATTAATAAATGATTAACTGCTGATTAGACTGTGTACTTATCACTGTCAATGCAGAAATTGTCGGCGCGTGAGCTGGGTTTATGCGTGTGATCACCTTAGAGCCGAATGAGTGCGACTGAATTCTGTGTGATATCGATTATCTGGTTTTTTTTTTTTTTTTTTTTCTCACTTTAGCATATGTACGATTCTGATGGACTTCTACATTTTTATAATTTTTCTTTTCTCTTTTCAAATCATTTTAGCAGTGGAGTGATGAAACGTCATTTGATTCTCTGGGATATTTTTGAATCTGAGGGAGACGTCGATTTTTTTTGTGGAAATTGAAATATTTCGATTCGTTTTAGAAATATTCTTTGAAAATAAGAAAGTTTTTGGGAGATATCTGGGAATTGGTGGAGAGATATCGAAATTTTTATAGAGACCTATTTTATAGATCGCACTTTTCTCTACAAAAAAGGTCTTTATGAAAATAAGTCCATCTCCCTTTGATTTGAAGATGTTGAAGAAAACGTGTTTTATCACTTCTCTGCAGATTTTTTTTTTTTTTGTTTGTCGAAGAAAACAATTGAATTGTTCAATTGAAATGAATTTTTTAGTTAAAAAAAAAATAGTTTTTCCTTCTTCATCCAAGTTTCTGCGCGGCTGGCGGCGAATGAGTGTGATTGAAATTATGAACAAAAGTAGGAATAAATAATTTTTTTGAATAAAAGAAGATAAAATGTGATGATATTGTATGTTAGCTGTTGTAAGGGATGTAATGAATGCATGATAATTAGTTTATATGATATAAAAGACATGAATGAATGATTGTATGAAAGTATATTGGTTGAATAAAGTTGTAAATGAGAAATAAAAAAAATTGTGTGGGTGTTTATATTTTTTTTTTTTCATGATGGTCTGAATGATCCGTTAATTGTTGATTCATTAAAATTAATGTTTTGATGATATGAATAATTTATTGAGTCTGTTCTGTACACAACGGAATTACCGTACTTCCCAAATTTTTTTTTTTTTCATCCACAAAATTGAAATATTTCAATAATTTTTACTGATAATTTTTTTTTCTATGTCTTTTCACTATCCAAAAATTCCCATATTTTTAAATCCATTTTTATGGTCTAACGATGATTCTACGTTTTATTGATTAAAAAAATGTTTGAAGAGAAATTTAGTCTGAACAGGTCTAGAGATAAATTCATGAACCAAATGTAGACTTTTTTTTCTGCAAATATCTCGAGAATGAGAGGATTTAAAAAGAAATTGTCAAGAGACCATTTTTGTAGAACATGAAATTCCTCGTGAAAATGGTCTCTTGATGAATTCGAATTTCACTCAAATAACGGTTTGATGAATTAAGCAAATATCTCTGGAAATAGTGAGTATCTTAATAAATTTCTTTAAATCCACTCACTCCGAAGATACAAAATGAATTGTCTACATTTCAATTTCTATCCATAAATGTCACCTGTTCAGTTCTGTTCCATTCTCTAGATAATTATATTTTTTATAATTATTAATTTTAAAAACTGAAATGAGTGGAGGTCAATTTAGTCTGAACCAGTGTGTGACAATCGTGAGACAACTGCCGGTGTTTTTGAAGAAAAAAAAAAAAAAATACGAAAGTACCTTGAATAAATGGGCTAGTGATACTATTTTTAAGTGTAAATCATGAGATCAAAGAATGAAGATGATTAATGTGTGATGGAGCGACAGTAAAAGACTGCGTTTCTGCGTTTTCACCAGTTTTTTTTTTTTTTTTCAAACTCGGTGTCTACGCACAAACCATTTTTTAAAAATAACAAACACAAAGATTCTTTTCGCGTTTAAAGTCAAAAACTTAATTTTGTACTCAATCGATGTGACAACGCGAAAGGAATCGTCTCATGGAGAGAAAAAGAAATTTCAAAAAATGAATAAATTCGTAAGATAAAACACCAGACAATGAAAAATTGTTGGTGGGGATTTTAATATATTTTTTTGTGGGCAAATTTTACAAAACAAAAATGAAAATTATTGATGAAAATATCACATGAGACAAGGATGGCGGATTGATTGATGTTATCAGTCTGTAATTGCGTATTTGCGTTTACATGCTAAATACGAATGCCTGCGTGCGAATTTATGGCAAGATGTACCTGTTCTTGCAATTTGAAAAATGAGTGGTAAGGTAATTTTTGATTGATGATGATTAATGAAAGATGAATAAATAGGAGTGCTGCCATGAAACAAGAAAGGATTTTAACATTTCACATTATAAGAAATTATGGATAAACGATTTTTAATTATTTTCATTGATAAAATTATTTACAAAAGAATTAGAAAAAAATTATGTGTTAACTATTCCATTGATATCTCGGGAATGAGTGGATTTAGTGAAAAAAGTGAAAAAATATTTTTTGTAGCCCATAAAATTTTATACAAAAAAAGTTTTATGAAATTTTTCTAAAAATCCACTAGTTTTTGAAATACTCTCAAAATAATCAACTCAAAATTTTTCAATATATCGTCATATAGAAATAGTATGAAGGAATCAAATTGCAGGGTCAAAATTGTTTCAAACATACAACTGAGAAAGCTTTAAAAAGTCACAAATGATTCATCTACCATCCTAAAGAATCATAAATCAATAGTATTTGTCCGGAAACTCTTCTCTTTTACCGCAATGTCTCTATGAATTTCCGTAACCAGTGGGCATGGTCGGTGTCACCTGTCCTCAATCCTCCTCTAAGTACCCTTAACCCAATTGAATTACCCCCAACGCATGGACATCAACGATATCGTCATCATTACATCCACTTTACACTTTTTTCCTCTCTTCTTTGTCAATTTTTGCACATTTCTTCTTATCATCTTCCCGATTCCTTCACTATTGATATCCTCGAATGAAGAATATTTCTTCCCTCACCATTTTTCCCTTTCTTTGTTCTGTTGCCCTTGAGTACTCTTTTCCGAATCATTGAAGAGTTAAAGAAGAAAAACAACGATGCAAAACTCACGTGACGCAATCCCTTGTATGGTCTCCTGATCTCCATAGTCTCGTTGGTAGTTTAAAAAAGAAGCGATTGAATTTTTAAGTCTAACAAGTATGTACGGATCGGATGATAACCCTCCTTCGAGTCCCGATGCAACTAAGAAGGAAGACGTGAGTGTCGTGTCTTGAGTTTTTTTTCATATGTCATTCGTCATGGGAAGATCATAGTGAAGATATTTTCAGTGATGTGATGGATTGAAGAGAAATTTTAGAGTCACATGTAGATTATTTGGAATATCTTGGGTGAAATAAAATTTATCAAAAGACATTTTTTTTAGAGAATTTGATAATCTACAAAAAATGTCTTGTGATAAATTTCGCTTAATTAGCTAAATAGTCTTAATGTCACATCTTCAATTATCTTCTCTCTCAATTATCTTCAATTTTTGTGATTTTGGTAGAGGAATAGTGTAATTCCGAAGGTGTTTGGTGGATTTATTACTGAGGTTGTCTTCTAGGATGGATTTGACCTCGACGATTTACTTCCCACTGTTGGGGAATTTGGAACGTACCAGAAGAAGTTACTGTGGCTCGTGTGCCTGCCTGCATGTCTGCCCTGTGGCTTCTGTGCATTCAATCAGCTATTCATGGCGTCCACACCTCCGCACTGGTGTCGTGTACCAGGACTCGAGAGCCTCGACTCCACCAGGAGGCGACGACTCGCGATTCCAACAACGAATCAGGTGCTCTCTCTTGTGTGGATTTCAAAATTATGAGATTTTTGTAACTAAGTAGTGATTTAAAATGATTTTAGTCGAACGTCAAATCTTTTATTGATTTTTAATAATGCATTTATTCAGACAATGAGTGATGTTGAGAGAAAATGTCAAGATAACTATTTTGTAGCTGATAAAATTTCCTACAAAATTTGTCTTATCATAATTTTTCTTAGAATCATTCAATATCGAAATAATTCTACATTTACAACTTGCAGATGTGACTCATTGACTTGAACCGTTTTATCGATTTTATCTCGTGAATATTTGTGGCATTGAGAGTAGAATCGTTTTATTCCTTTTGAGACAATCTTTTCTCTTCCACTTTCCTCTCCTGCTCGGTTGTAATTAATGTCTAGTAATGGAAATGTGGAGTATGATTGTCCTTACTTTCAGTGATGAATATGATTTTTGTCAAAGTAGGAAGGCAATGAGACTGTGTACAGCCAGTGCACGAGGTACGATGTCAATTGGTCGGATCCCAATGTTATTAACATGACTAATGGCAATCTCCAGACTAATTTCACCGATTGGCCCATTGTACCCTGCGATCATGGATGGGAGTACGATATGTCTGAAATTGTGTCTTCAATTGTGATCGATGTAAATATTTTTTTCAATTTATTTTTCAACTCAATGATTGACTCGTTTCATTTCACCATTTTGCGACTCAATTCCCTTCAAATTTTTTCATTCTCCCTCTTTGTGATTTTAGTTTGATCTCGTCTGTGATAAAGCAATTTATCCCACCCTCGGACTTGTGGCTCTCAACACTGGAGGACCGATTGGAGTTTATCTCTTTGGTACTTTAAACGATAGGTGATAAATCAAATTAAATCAAAGAAAATTGAGAAAAATGTAAAATCAATCATTTCTAAATTTCTCAATTTTTTATTTAATTATTTCAGAATTGGAAGGAGACTATCGTTCTTTAGTTGTCTAGCTACTCTCATACTTGGAGGCATCAGCACATCAATTTCCAATAGTTTTTGGACGTGGGCTGCATGTAGAATGGTAGTTGGACTGACAATTCCAGCAATCTATCAAATTCCTTTCATAATTTGTAAGAAATCAATTGTTTCACTTTTATTTCCATTTTTAAAAAATATCAAACAATTTTATCTCCTAAAATCACTCATTAAAATATAAATATTAACTAAATAATCTTATTTCCTTCAGCTCTTGAACTCGTTGGTCCCAACTACAGATCATTCGTGACAGTAATGACATGTTCCTTTTACACAATGGGACTGTGTATGTTATCAGGAGTGACATATATGATACCTGCATGGAGAACCCTTGCTCTCGTCACCAGTACACCATTTCTCCTGTATTTCTTTTACTGGTGGTAAAGTAAAGTTTCACTCTGTTGATGTCTCGTATCTTCACTCATTAATTTATTTCTCCAAGAATATCAAGAGATTTTTTTTATTGTTTGTTAATTGATTAGGTTCTTACCAGAGTCTCCAAGATGGCTATTAGCCAAAGGTCGATTGAGTGAAGCCAGTGAGATTCTCCAGACTCTCGCAAAGGTTAACGAAAAAGAATTGCCAGCTTCATTCACTCAAAAGTTGAAGCAAAGAATGACAATGTCTAGATCAAAAAGTGAAGAGGACAGATTGAGAACTGGACCTGGAGTTTTATCATTATTCAAGACACCTAATATGAGACTCAAAACGTGCCTTATCACCCTCAATTGGTACAAAAATTACAAATTTTCATATTTTTTCTTAAATTCTCATTTCTCTTTTCACTGAAATTATAATCAGTGATTCAATTTTTCGATTGAAATGAAGAAAAAAATAATAATTTTCAGGTTTGCAAATAATATGGTATACGTAGGCCTCTCCTACTATGGTCCAGCTTTAGGAAACGAAGAACACTTGAGTTTTTTATTTTCTTCACTAGCAGAACTACCAAGTTACTTAGCCTGTTGGATTGTAATGGACAGGTGGGGGAGAAGGTGGCCCCTATGTCTTTGTATGGTCACTGCTGGAATTTCTTGTGTCGCTACAGTACTCCTCCCAGCAGGTAATTCAACAAGATAAATAATTTTATATTCATTTACGAATTCTTCTTTTTTAAGAAAAAAAAAAAAAAAAAAATTGTTAATTAATGCATTTCTAATATTTCCAGATGCAGTAGTAACAACTCTCATACTATTTCTGCTCTCAAAATCCGCAATATCAGCTTCATTTTTAATAATTTACCCATTCGCTGGTGAACTCTACCCCACTCAACTACGTGGTGTAGCAATAGGTTTTTCTGCATACATAAGCGGCCTCGGTCTCATCATAATCCCCTTTATTACCTATTTGGTAAGGCTTTACTCAATTAATCTCATTGAGCTCGAATTAATAGGCTTAATTGGATTGATTAAATCACAGAAGATATTCAATTCTGGTAAAAACCACTTTTTTTTTTTTTTTTTTTTTTTTTCTTTTCAATTTATTTTATTCATTTCAATGAGAGAATCGACCAACGGTAGCCAAATAGTTTAGGAAAAATTGTCGTAAATATATATTATCGAATAAATCTTGCATATTTTCTTGATAAATTAATTTATCAAAACAAATTCATTCATTAGGGAAAAGAGAATCTGGTGCTTCCGCTCGTAATACTTGGGGCGGTCTCCGTTATTGGAGGATTGTCCGGATTACGACTGCCTGAGACACTCCATCATCGTTTACCACAGACTGTTGAGGAGGGCGAACTCTTCGGCAAAGACTGGAAATTCACTGACTGCCTCAGATGTATTCCCATCAAGTGAGAATTTTATTTAGAAATTATTTATCCACTGATGAAGTGAATTTCAGAAATATCTCTGAAGCTAATAGGTTTTTTTTTCTTTTCACTTTTTCTCGTAAAGTTTCCTTGTCTTTCATCAAGTTGACAGTAATTAAATGTAATTTTTTTAAATTCATTCAAGACCACCCTCTGCAACAACCTCGTACGAGGACCTCTCAGCTGGTGAAACAGTGGAGATGCAGTCGGTGTCAACTCAACCAATATCAGAGGAACCACGTGGTCCATCCACA
Source organism: Coelinius sp. EB29 (assembly GCA_035578325.1). Taxonomy (NCBI): domain Eukaryota; kingdom Metazoa; phylum Arthropoda; class Insecta; order Hymenoptera; family Braconidae; genus Coelinius; species Coelinius sp. EB29. The sequence continues at coordinate 4,321,331 of JAOZGT010000009.1, read as the reverse complement.
GCAACTCGCAGACTCATGCGACAATCTAGTGTTATGGAGACGCAGAGGGACTCCGATGGCTCCATTAAAATGACTTACTGGTTTTAGATCACAAGTTGAGGGAATTTGGGGAGAATTCAGGGAATAATTCAGTATCAAAGTGAAATCATTCAAGTCGAACATAAATTTATAAATTATCCATTTCAATTTATCTCGATAACGGGTCATCTTGGAGAAAAATGTCAAAAGATCTTTTTTGTAGGTGAGAAAATTTCCTACAAAAAGTGTCTTATGATATTTTTTTTTAGACGTACTCATTATCGAGATAGTTACAATTTGTAGATGATGAATGATAAAGGCTGACTTGAATGATTTTATCACTTATTTACTGAATTTTTCTCAATTTTCCGTCCAAAAATTCATGAAAGAATTCTTTCTCAGTGCAATTATTCATTCAATCCGTTTGTTCTTGATATCTGGGGGAGAATATTGCGTATAATTGTGTGCGTGCGTGAGTCAAGGGGATGAATCTTCCCTCTCTGATTTTCATTGTTGAGTTATAATCTTGTCGTTCTGTTGTAACAACTGTAATTAGTCAGTCGTAAATTAGATCTGAATTTTTTTAAAGAATTTATTGACTTGCGAATCCTTTCTTTACCTTTCCAAGAGACGACGTTTGAGCTCTGGGGGATAGGCAACGTAGATGTAGTGATCGGGCAATTCACCAGTGGGTACGAGTCTGTCTTCGCCCTCTTCGTATTTTTGACGGTCATCATGACGATTACTTCTTCCTGGATCGTGGAGAGAGGAGGTAGTCAAGGGGCGGTTATCTGATCGGTCCTCGTGCATATCCATACAATCATCTTCTCCAGAACTGTGATTAAAAATTTTTAATGAAGAAAGATTTTAATGTAGAAGACTTATTCAACCTAATTTAGCAAATATCTTTGAAAGGATGAGGTTTAGAGAAAAATGGTCAAAGTGTTTTTTGTAGGAAATTTTGCAAGTTACAAAAAATGTCTTGTGATAAATTTTTGTAAACCGCTTGATTTCCAAAATATTTATGAAATTCGATGGGAATAGTTCAGTGAAATGTTCTTTTTTTCTCATTACGTACCTGAGGAGGAGAGAAATGACGTAATAACAGGCAGATATTCCAGATGACAGTAGAAAGAGGAATGTGATGAGCAGATACCAGGGTGTATGACGATGATGACGTTTTGTGTCCTCCCAGTATCTGTCACAACTCAGGTACCAGCAGATTGCACGATTTAATTCACCCTCGATGTTCTGAAAGTCTTTCACTGAGAGATTCGCTAGTAATCCAGCGATACAGTCTCTCACAAGTATCTATAAAATAAAACCATGAAAAACCATAAAATAACTCATTACTGAGATAATTAATCAATAAAAATATTCAACATCTAATCTAAAATTATCATCTTTATAAATTAACTAATTATTGACAGAATTAGTAAATTTACAAAAAAATGTCAGAAGATATTTTTTCTAGCTCACAAAATTTTCTACAAAAATATTTTTGGACATTTGCCTTTAAACCTCTTTCATCAGCAGATATTGTAAAAATTAAAAACACTCCAGTACTGAATTCAATGAAAAAAAAACTTTGAATAACTCACTTCACATTGAATTTTAAGTTTAGCAAGTTCCTCAGGTTTGCAATGAGACTTCAATTTCCTAATTTCCAATTGTCTCTTTCTCTCTTTGCGATCCCCAGCGGGCAGTGAAGCTTCCACAAGATTACTGGGATCATCGTCCTCATCGTCACTATTTTCACAGGCACTGCTCTTGTTATCCGGTCCAGCTACGTCTCCATGATACTCTGATGTCCTCGATGCAGCTGAGGCACTCTCATCACGTTTACAGTGTTTTTGATGGCTCTGGTAAGGCGAACCCGCTGGCACAACATCTGACTTGTCACTGATTTTACCATACATTCGAGTCAAGTCACGACACTCACAGGGAACAACTGTTGAGGATCTGTCAGTGCTCTCACGCCATACCTGAATGTCTGTATTGAGGGCACCAGTTGGATCATCAACTAATGAATTTTCCAGTTCTGATGGCCCAAGCACGTCGCAACGCATTATGTCACAGTAATTTGCTAAACATACAGCATCTTCTGCCTGATAAAATAATTTTTTCATTTTTTTTTTTTACGTGAATTGACTTAAAAATAGTAAAAAGTCGTAGAAAAGTGGAGAAAATATGGTTTCATAGGGAAAAAATTTAAAAAAAAAAAAAAAAAGACAACGAGAAAGTATAAAAAATTGATTTAAACTTACTGTGTTGATATAACTCTTATGCCTGCTATCGAAATGCACTTCCAAGTGTTTCTCCGAGTAAAAAGATTTTCCACATAATCCACAAGTCCATTGAGACGTTCTGTGCTGATATTTGGCAGCTTGTTGGGGATAAAAAATATCTCGACTCTCGTGAAAGGGACACTCCAGGGGAAATTCCACCTGGTACTTCTTCAGTATCGGTATCCATCTCTACGAAATTCCCCAATGAAATATCAATTTATTAAAATAATTCCAGTTATCTAATTACCTTTTGTACGATCCGTCTGACCATTGAAGCACGATCCCGGGGGCATGATATTTTAAATACCGAGGGTCCTGGCCAGGGAATAACAGACAATAGCAGCACCACCACAATCTTAATGATTAAAGAAAAAAATTAAAGATTAATTACTTAAGCACTCGCTCATAGGCCGGACATAATGCTCAATCAATATTTGTCTCATTTCTGGCTTGTCCAATTCAGCAATTGTTGCATTTTGATATTCCCCATAACACAAATGTAGAGCACGAGAGAAAATTGAATTATACAATGACAGAAATATCATAAAAAAAAAATAATATTATTACCTCGAAGTGACAGGATTTGGTCTTCATTCATAGCCTTCTGTTTAATTTCTTATCGAACTAAACTTGATCGTCTCTGTGGAATTTTTTGTGATTATGACAATGTGCCTTTTTCTCACTGTCTAATCGCGTATCAGGCAACTCTATATGCGTTTGCGCGCGCGTACATATGCATTGATATTAGAGTAATATTGCAGGGGGTGGAATTCATCCCTTGGGAAAAAGAGAAGGGGGAGAAAAGTGTCAGCGTCGATGAGGTGGCGCAAACGCAGATGATGAGCGGGTATTTTTATTTTGGAGAATTAATTGATGATGGGAAAGTGATAAAATATTATTTTCTTTTTCACAATCAATGACAAGAAAATTATCAATTTCACTTTATAATCAATCTTTATTTAGAAATATGCGCAGTTGAAAATCAAATATCAACGGATTATTTTTATTTGTATTTTTTTAAAATTTTCATTTATTTATTTAAACCAGTGTATCAACAAGGGCTGTATTACGGTCCCCGTAAACCGGTGAACATCATCGATAAAATATCATGCCAGCCACAATCACATTAATTCAATGATCTCTGAAATAACCCTGCACCATTAACTCGGGGAATAAAAATGTTTGTTATTATTATAAATTTGTCGTCAATACACACATAGATTATCACTGTTTTAAATTGATAATAAATCCACAAATGTGAACAACACCAACAGTAGAGTCTTTGAATTTTATCATTTTTTAAAACCATGAAAATATCCATTTATTGGATTCAATGCACTGTCCTCATCGTCTGCAGTTAGATTTGAAAACTTTATAATTTTATTTTGTGGAAAATTTATTCAATTTTATGTCATTGGATAAGTGTGTACAGCCGACTAGATGGTGGGGTGAGGTGATTGTTCATAGACGACCGCTACATGAAGTCATCGTACTCATTGTCATACGTTTCGAATCCATATTCACTGAGATGTGTATTTTCACCCTCAGTCTTCAATTTAGGTTTACCTTTACCCTTCTTCTTTCCTTTATCACCTTTTTCAATCTTTGATTTTTCAATCGCTAAATTGTCCACAGTTGTTTTAATTTTTTTCAATGTAATTGAAGAAACTGAAGCATAAAAAAAATTATAAAATAGTTAAATAATTGAGAAGAAAACAACTCTAAACAATCGATTTTGGGAATATCTGTGAAATCATTCGATTTATAGAAAAATGTCAAAAGACCTTATTTGTAGCTCTTGAAATTCTCTACAATAAATATCTACTGCAATTTTTCTCTAAATCTCTTCCCTGCCAAGTTATCTGCAAAACAAAACTCATGTTTCCTTCTTCAACTTACGATTAACAGCTATACGATTTATTAACTCCTCAGCAAATGCAGGAAATTCTGGATGCTTGTTAAATTGATTGATTTTAGATACAAGTTGTTCTCCAAACATCTCAAACTCCTCCTTAGTGTCTGGCAGCATAGCATCAAGAGCTGTCACTCCTTCGAAAAAATGATTCATCGATTTACAAGAATTTCATTTTTTCTTTTTTTTTCAACAAAAAAATTCTTAATTATTTTCTGCTTCGATTCAATCAGGAACAGTACTGGGATAGATTGATAACAGAATTACTAATGACAATAAGGAATAAAGACTGATTCGTACACAATAATATAATTTTGCATGAAACAGTAATTTTTATTATAGTACAATAACATTAGTGTTTTCATCTTTATCGTTTTTTTTTTTTTCTCTCTTTTTCTTGTTAGTTTTTCTCCCATTAAAATTAATAAAATTGACAATTAATTTTTTTTTTTCAAGTTGTCTATCTCGGTACAGTTCCTGACAATCTCCACATGATTATGTCTTATTTATATTAAATCTAGCGAATGGAAAAATCTTATTGAGACGACAATTATTGACCCTCAATTCAAATAATACTGCATTTCCTCGTTGAAATGACGTACATCGCGTTTCCTCTCTTCTTCAATGACTAATTTTGCACACATTGAATACAAAGGCGTTTCATGCCTCACTTTTATCATAGATCAATCCAAATCTATGAATTTACGTCAACATCAATTGATTTTTGACTCTATTATTAATCAATTTATAAACAATTTTTCACTCAATCACTGGTCACGATTAATGAGTTTTTATAACTCTTAAAATTTTTTGTTAATTTTGTGTCACTTCTTCATGATAAATAAATTGATCAATCAATTTTTTTTCAATGCTTTTTTCTCTTGTAATTAATAAGCCATTAAAGTGGGGTTATTTTTTAACGGTTTTGGGGGGTTTACGGGGACTAAAGTCTACTAGATTCGACAAACCGAATGTCTCCATTGCAAGACGAAGATCAGCCTCCTCAGCCATTTTTTGTCTCCTCAGTTGCTCTGCTCTCCTTTCCTCTGGTGTCATTGCCTCCTCCTTTTCTCTGGCTTTTCTCTCTGCCTCTTCACGATCCTTTTTCTGCAATAAATTATTTTATTTGGGTTTTCGTTTTATCAAGAAAAAATAAAGAGTAAAAGGGAAATGTCTGGAGATTTACCTCTCTTTCTTCAATCTTTTCAGCAACTTTTTTCTTAGGCTTTGGCTTAGCCTTTGGAACATCTGCTGGCTTCTCGACATCTTTCTTCTCTTCCTCTTCAACGTCTTCCCAACTATCCTATTGACATTAAATCAATACGAAGGAATTATTATTTTAAATCTCAAAATTATTCCAACAATTTATACTCCATTAGATAGTGAAATGAGTACAAAATAAATTTGCACATTATTTTTGCAAATTTGTTGGAAATGAGAAGATTTAGGGAAAAATGTAAATAGTCATTTTTTGTAAAGAATTTCATTCTCTAGACAAAAGATCTTTTAACATTTGTCTCCCAACTCAATAATTTCCGAGATATTCGCAAAATAAAGTGTATGGCATATGTGAACTCATCACCACTATAAAAATAGATCAATTGTTATAGACAGAAAAAAAAAAAATAACTCAATTTCTTCAATTTAAATTTCAAGGTCCATATATCATCATTGATGATTCACCTCGATTATTCCATAATCTCTGGAGGCATTTAATAAAATTGAGGGAAAAATCGCATGGCGAGCACATGCTCCATCAAGGTTAACTCCAACCATGTCAGTTGCTGTATACTTCTCCCCCTAATCAGTAGAACTCCACAAATTACTGACAAAATTGAGTGAATAAAATATGTACCTTGACTTCCTCTTCCTCGTCCTCGCCCTCCCATTTGTTTGACCTCAGGGCAAGTTCAAGTTTCGCTTCAATATTATCAGCATCTGTAAAACACGAGCATAAAGATGAGCATTGGTACTTTATCAATCATCAAACTCCTCCGTCTCTGAAGAATTCAGTTGATTGATTTTTAATGAAAATGTTAATAATCTTACCCCATTCGTCCTCCATGATTATTTGTTTCTAAGGTAATTTAATCATTCGCAAGTGGTACAACACGTTTATACAATGAAACATACGTTTCAATTTTATCCTGAGGATCCTCGGTGAAAAAGTCGAGACGACTTGTGATTTCACACACGAACAAGTATGAACAGCTGCGCGCGCATTGTGACGCATAATTAAGGTAGGTTTACACGAAAATTTGAAATTTTTGTTTCTCCAATTTTTTGATTGATTAACAAAAAAGAACTCGATACAATCGAATTGACGAGATTGTTGTAATTGTGTGTCAATTTATTATTGCTGTTGGCAGACTGCTATTTTTATAAAATTTATTATAAATCTGTGAGTCGATGGGTTTCAAAATATTCCTATTTTATTGCATATTTTTTTTGTTATAAAACAGGAATGAAAATTTAGGTAATTTATAACTGAAATAGGAGATTTTCAATGGGGTTAAAAATCATGATTTAATAAGGTTCTGACAATTGTCTAGTGAAATAAAAAGGGATTGTCAATGTGCGGATGACAAAGATCGTTCTTCATGCCAGATGTATAAATAGTTGTTCTGATAAAATAATTCTATATCTACTGTTATCAGTCAATATTGAATTATTCAAACGGATAGATAATGATTCCCGAGGTATTTTTTGTGTGATTAACTCAACACTTGGCACTACAAACACTTGTCTTCACTCTTTATTTGTATTTTTTTAAGATGCTGGGAATGGGGAGAATTTTGATGTAAACGATAAGCTATTCCTTCGCTGCAAGCATTAGGAGATGTGTCTTTGAAGTGTATCAACTTGTTCATCAGTCTAATTCTTCTACTAAATCATAAATATGAGGAACTTGTTCTTCTTCTTATTTACAGCACTTCTGATATCCTGGCTTCGTTCTACTGTTTTTGTTGATGGTGTAAGTAATAGACATTTTCTGTATTTGCATAAATTGACATTCAACACTTTAAATACATATTTTCTGTCATAGAGCGAAAGTGAGGATTTACTTTGGGAAGATTTAGCTCAATCTGGTGGAGTCGAATTTAAAGGTAAAATAGTCATCTCATAATTCATTTCAATATATTTAAGGATGTTTATAATGTTTACGAAAATCGAATTTTTTTCATGGTCAAGAAAAATTCCCATTTTTTTTTTTGCTGATGAAGGAACATGAAAAACCAACATTTCTGATGATAAAAAAAAAATTAGTCGCAATACCTTTGACAAAACAAAATAAACAAATTTTTCCTTATACACGGGCTCTTATGGGATTTATTATCAAACTGATAATTCACCTACTAAAAGACTCTAAAAATAGAAAAAAAAACAGACGTTAATGCGGAATAATATACCAAATCCAATGGCCAAAGAAAAATTTGGTGGATCCAGGCAAATAATCGAGTTATTCAAAGAATTCAACCCCATATAATCCCATGTTAACGCATGCATTTGATGCATTTTGGCCATTTTATTTATCAATAATAAACTTGGGTTGGTGGGTTAAATTTTTTATCAACATGAAGGAACTAACTTCCTCTATCAGTTAAAAAAAATCAATTTTTTTGTTAATACTTGCGGGTTTATTATAAACATCCTTGACATCGTTTTCAGATGAGAATTATGAAATTGTGCAATTTTTACATCGTGATATTGAATCTGACAATGGGAATAAAAAGGAAGTGCGATTTCGACGAGCTATATGGACGATGAAGGAGACCTCCGTGATCCGTGAAGAAACGCCCATTTGGGTGGTTCATAACGCTGAGACAATATATAAGACTAATTCGAATGTAAAATATGTCAATTATAGTTGTTAATTTATTTCTTCCTATGAGTCGATTAAAACCATTAAATTTTGATTTGTTTCAGTCCATCAGTAGAGTTCTGAAATTCTACGAAAATTCAGAGCTGCTTCCGTCAGTGATTGCAAGTGTTGATGAATCCAATCGCATGTATTTGGTGAGAGATCCAGATGGAGATGTTTTTATACGATCAACTATTCTCCCTTCCATTATGAGGAGAGAGACTTTTCATAAATTTGATGGATTTTTTGTCATATATTGTCACAGATGGGATACATTGGTGATGGAAGAATAGCAGCATTATCAAACAAGACAGCCAGCAGTCTCTTGAAGGAAAAACCTCATCTTGTTGACCAACATCAATGGGACAATGAATCTGAAAAATTCACGGTTTCTGATTATCACGTAATTTATACACCAAAATTACCAGAGAGTGGAAAAATTATTCTTCGTAAGTTGATTAATGAGTATTTCACTGGAGAAATAAATTTGTTATAAAACAAATTTCTTTGACATGCAGCGCCGCTTAAATTATTCGAGAAACCAACATCACAATATAATGAAACATCTTACGACAGGACAAAACGATCAACTGCTGAAACTGTATATCCTGAAGTGCTGACAGTGCTCGATTATAATGATGAAAACATCACGTAATAATATAGAAAGAATCATCTAATGTTCGAACTTGTACAGTTAATCGACTTTTGAAAAGATCTCATAAGCTTCTGGGTATTCAAGTGAATTTGATGCATTGTACATACGCTCGAACATTGGACGAATCACTAAATCCATCATTAAACGTTCAAACTGGGTATCTAATTGATAAAAAAATTCATATATTCCATGAAAGTGACGGATTACGTTTCTGGAAATTGATTATATACACCATAAATTTCTGGAACTCTGTCAATCTTCGATTCAGCACTCTTCAAAATCCAAAAATACAGTTGAGATTGACTGGGATCGTGGTCAGTGTGGTGAGTAATTGTTATCGATTTAATTTTTCTTTAATGAAGGAGAATCTAATTTGTCACGTTCTCTGATAGAAACGAGCAGCACTGCCATTTATAAACGATTCCATCTCATCTGAAATGTTGAACATTGGTGTTACATGGTTTTCATCGCAGTGGGTGGAATCTTTCATTCCCAAAGCAACCTACGATATCATTCTTATACAAACAAAGTAGGTAGTACCTTGATTGTTCTGAGACAATATTTACAGTCAATCTTGCTTATAAATTTCTAGTCTGGATCTCTGTTCACAAGAGAGAGACAGTGACTGCGAAAACAACGGAATTTTGGGTAAGTCATCAATCAATCAATAAATAATAAAAGAATGAGTCAAGTATGACATTAATCGTTGTATGTGAATTTAAAAAAAAGGATCTGCAAGCCCTGGTCCTGTATGTCATCAGGGCCAGCATGTCATGTCTGGGATAATTCATGATGATAGGAACTATGCCGGTATTCGTACAGCAGCCCATGAAATTGGTCATATGTATGCAATTTGATTATTGTGTAAATAAGAAATATGCAAAATTGAAAAAGTCTAACAGATCATAAAATTCGATAGGCTTGGAGCTAGACATGATGGATCCACCTCACCAGATGATTGTTTGGCTGAAAAGGGTTACATAATGTCATGGGATTACAAGTATAAAGATAATTCTTTTGAGTGGTCCCGGTGTAGCCAAAACAGCATTTCTCAACGTTTACGGTAAATCACTATCTCTTATAATTAACCTGTCTTGCTCAACAATCGTTCAAATTATTTTGGAATACAGATCGGACATAGAAGATTGTTTGGACAATGATAGCCCTATCTCAGCTCAAGGTGATTTATTGAATAAGATGTTATTGCCGGGGCAAAATATAAGTGTGGATGCCCAATGCGAAATTAGAGGATATTCAAGTTCATGCGAGGTAAGGATGAATACGAATCTCTTTGAATTTGTTGTTTCGAGTAATTCTCAATTAATCTGTGTGTTCATCTCCATTTCAATCAGATATATATGAGGCCTCTGCAGTGGCCTCGTGGGTTTGACAAGTGCAAGTTTCTTTCATATGTTTTTCACTAAAAATGTCTCCTTCCTATATAAAAACCATTTATTTATTTAATGTGAACAGATGTCAGTAATGTCAAGAGCCTGAGGAAGCTAAAATATATTTAACGAAACGTCGCTTTCAATGACAATTCATTGACATCGTTTTCTTTTTACTCCAATTACCCGTGATCTAATTTTCTTATATGTAATTCTCAATTTACTCTTTCAGTCTCCAGACATTTGTCAAATGCTTTTGTGCACATGGTACTTATTTTGGTGTATCGAAACTGCACCACCATATGATGGTACACCGTGTCCCAGTGGTGTAAGTATATCACTACAATGTCGATTTTTTAAAAAGAGATAAAACGGACCTAATTGCAAAGAAATTTTGATTTTAGGAATGTAGAAATGGTATATGTGTATTGGAATATCAAGATCAAAATGAAACAGTCAATACCCAGGATATTGTCAATGATCCTTTTCCATAAACTTTGATTCGAAATAAAATATTCCATTAATGAGTTTATTAGTATAAGTAGGAATATGATAGTAATGAGTTAAGCTATTGTAGTTGAATAAATATTTTTTTTTTTTTTTCAAAATTTATTGTGTCATTGTCTACTAGCGCTCCCACCAGCATTGCTCGAGTAGAATAGATGAGTAATAATGAGCATTGATAAATTATTATGCTCAGATAGTTTCGGAATTTTCGAGTATTAAAAATTATCAATATTCACCAATAAATTCTAGATAGGATACAACAGTTGATCATTAAAAAGCCATAAAAAAAAAAAATCCGGGATTTCCCGAGATATACTAGAGGTGACGTGATTATCGATAAACACGAGGCGATACGAGACTAATTCATTGATAATCGAGACGACAAATAATATTTTCTCGTATCATTGAAATTATGCGATTACGAGACTCGAAAATATAGTCAGATATTTTTTTTTTTTATTCTTATTCGATATGGCCTCTGGACTTTTCATTGGCGATTTGACACCGAATTGGTGCTTTCAAGCTTGAGTCCATTATTTCGAAATGCATCGCCCATCTCCAAGGAGCAAGCACTGACGATCATATTCTATAAACTGTGATAATATTATAAAAAATAAATCATCAGGAATTTTTCTCTGTTGTTTGATAGGGCACTGAACTTCTTATCTTTTCTGCCCAAGTGATGCCGGGGGAAGGGAGAGGGGCCGTTGATGATATTGATGTTATGGCTTGACGTGTACAGTTTGGAATGTGTTGTTGACCAATATCAGAGATGACCAATTGAGACGAGAATAATGATTCGATAATATTCTGACAATTGTCAAGTAAAATGAAAAAAATAAGCATCAATGGGTGAATAATAAAGTCACCCTCAAGGTCAGATTGATTAATAATTCCTCTGATACAGTAACTCATCCACAGCTAACTTTATCTATCAATATCAAATTTTTGAATAGTCTTTCCCATATACAGTACAACTCCGAGTGAGATATTCATCCCACGTTATTCATAAATTTATTGAATACTTCCTAGTCATCAGGTGGGTCACTGGATTGAAAACATATCTATTCCTTCCTCAAGGTGTTCCAAATCACTTTATTTTTATCTCTAATAAACTCAACATGTATTAGATTATCCTATTCTTGTCCTTTATGATCTCATTTAAATGTTGCCACCAAAATTCTCCCTTTTATATTCTAGTATAGGTGATTTCATCATTGATCCTCGCTGCATGAACATCCTGGACCTGGCTGGCTTCCATCATTGCAAATTCGCTGATAGCTGTGGGCACTCTTTGCTGCTGCATCTATTAGGTAACATATTTTTACGTTTATTATGCATTTTCTTCATCATTTTCATATGAATTCATATATAAATAATTGAATTGTTATGTTTCAACAAAATCCAACTCACCAGTTTTTGAAGAAAGCAGAAGAATTAATAAGAGAGCCATGATAATTGGTAATCATTGACGTAGTTGGATCATTTTAACGATTATATAAAATTATTTGTACAGTTTCAACTGCTCGTGTGATTATGAAATAAAAAATTTGATCAAACAGATATAAATACCTGGAAATATTGATCTTGGATGATAATAGAAACGTTTTGTACAATTAATGCGCAATAATCTACAACTGGGTACACAATTGGTGGAAAACACCATTCTTCGTTAAATAAAAGTTTGATATTATTCAAAAAATTGAATAATTAGAGCCTTCAAAAGTTGTGTGAAATATAAGAGAGATGGCGTTATCTGAAAGTTCAGAAACACATGTGATAAAACACATAAATAGTGTGTTCAAAGTGTCAAGCAAGGTTCCCTTCAATTTTCTAATTGTTTTAATTGATTTGAGGGAGAATGCAGGTGTCAGAGGAGATTGATAGAGTCTTGAAGAAGATGGGAGTGGGAGCGAGACCTGTGGATGATCCATTTTTCGATAAAACTTATAAAGCTTTTGGTGTTTTTACATCACTTGGGGTTTATCATGCGGATGATGAGGAATTTTGTCATCCTGAGTGAGTGAAAAATACGTAATTAATTGATTAATTGATTGCAAATAAAATATTTCAGTAATGTAGAGGTATTCAATAAGAGAGATACAAAATTTTTGTAAATACTTTTTTTTTTCTCTGTAAAGAAAATCTTTATTTAATCTAATTTATATGACACTCATTTGAAATTGATTAATTAATTAATTAATTAATTAAATTATATTCAGGATAGAAGAGTTCTCGTGTAATGCACCAAGCTGCACAGCAACATTCAAAACTCTAGTGGAGTTTGAAATGCATTACCATGGTTGTCACAGTTTCACTTGTATAGAGTGTAAAAAAATTCGTCCCACTGAGAGATTACTGGATATTCATATTCAAGAGACACACGACAATTTTTTCAATGTATTAGCTGAGAAAAAACCAATGGTAATGTTGAATAAATCACAATCAACTCTGTAATGTTACTGGTGGGGAAAAAGTTTTTGCAAATATCTTAGAAATGGAGGTTTTTTTTAAAAAATGTCAAAAGACCTTTTTTGTAGCTCATAAAATTGTCTACAAAAATAGTTTTTGGTTATTTTTTTCTAAACTCAGTCGTTTCAAAGATATTTTGCAAATGGATTGGATAAAAAATTTCAAGTTACCAATTGAATTCTCTTTTTTCTTCTAGTATCAATGTTTCGTGTCAGATTGCCATGAAAAATTCTCCTCTCCAACCGAGAGAAGAGATCACACTATAAAAATCCACAAATTTCCAAAGAATTATCGATACGACGAGTCATTGAAAAAATCATCAAAAAAAGAAAGAGAAAAATCTAAAAAAGAAAATAAAAAGGAGAATGAACAGACTGGGGATGAAATGGAGGTTGATCCTCCCAAAACGACATCTAAAATTACCAAGAAACCAAAGCCCAATATTCATAAAAACCAAAAATCTAGAACTTTTATTTCGAGTATGAAAAATTCGACTTCACAACCTTCTGATATCACTGATCCACCTCCTACAGTGATTGAAAATCCAAAAAGTGGAGAAAAACCTTCATCAGCAGCTCTTGTATTCATCCCTCGACAATTAATGAACAAATCTTACTCGAAAATTCTTACGAAAAATAAAAAAATGGAAAGGGATGTTTTGGAAAACGAGAATATGATGGATCTAGCTGATGCTCTTCCTTAATATGCAGTCAATGAATAAAATACGGAAATTTTAATTTTTGTTCAATATTTTTGGAATTAAACAAGAGAAAAAAATCATTTTCCAAAATGAATTATTCATAATTAATCATTGAGATAAAAATGATTCAATAAAGCAAATAAAGAAACGAATAAATTTTTTAAAATGCTCCCTTTTATTCATAATTATAAATATCTTAAATATTGCAACAGTCTCTCTGTATGTACACGGGAATTTTTTACCTGAAAATTCACACTTGCATAAATCCTAATAATTAAATTAAAATAAGTATTTACACCTTAATACTCTTATCATTACTGACTATCCCTGAGATTCAACCCTGCATTGAGTTAACATAATAAGTCTTATCTCGCAAAAACGAATGAATGATTAATCAAACTTTGGATAAAGCTACTATCATATAGCCCAAGTCCATATCTCTCCGAAAAAGAAAAAAAATCTCAAAAAATTGAACAAAAGTTTTTGGGTGCTGTGATGCAGACCCTTATCCTGAGTCTCAATGAAAACTCTGAAAATTCTGTAGTAAAATAATGCAAGAAGGAGAGAGATTGAAAAGTTTTCCCACTCTATTCTGCGGATATCTCGAAAACCAAGAGGTTCACATAAAATCATCAAGGGACTTTTTTTGTAGAAAATTTCATAAACTAAAAAAAAAAACTACTTTCGACTATTTTTAAAATAATCTCAATTAATTTTCGATATTCTACCCATTTCACTTTGCTCAATTTCCCAATACTATTCTACAAATATCTTCGAAACCAACGAATCTAGACGAAAAAAATCAAAAGACTTTTTTTGTAGTTTACGAAATTTTCCACAAAAAATGTCTTTTCACATTTTTTCTTAAACCCTCTTCTCTCTGATTTTTTTTTTCGCAAAATACTCCATAAAAACCTCCTCAATTCACAAGATTAATCCCCCCCCAAAACTCTAAACACTCAATCCTAAAGAATAAATTAACCCCCAAGATTTTTGAAATTCAGTTCAACCAATTTCATAATCTTCCACTCAATAAATTTAACTCTCTAAATTCTTAATTAAAGTTAATTAGAGTAAACCATACACCTCAACTTGGCAGTTTCATTTCTCAACGCAACAAGTTCATATTTCAACTTCATATTCTCTTGTTCAAGAAAAGCAGCACGAATAGCAATTTCATCTTCCTTAGCTCTTCGTGCATCCCTTGATCTTTTAGCAGCCTCATTGTTTTTCCTTCTCCTCTCCCAGTATGCAGTATCTTTATCATCCAAAATACCCATTGTACTGGTGGGTAGTCCAGGGCTTTGGCTGATCCTTCTCATTTTGATATTGGTTCCCTCGTTGGTTCTTCTGACAGAATCTAACATTCTCTTTCTAAATTCAGAGTAAGCTTCGTTTGAGTTCTGATCATAGATGATCTCAGTGCCCATTGTGAGGGCCAGAGGGTCCTTTGGATAAGCTTTGAAGGGTCTTGGTGCTTTTTTTGATATTTCTGGTGATACTAGAGGAGTTGAGGCCTCTTGATTCATTATTGGAGGGTTTGAACTTGACACTGGCATGTGAATTTGCTTCATTGTTCCTCCACTTTGATTAGCTAGGAGAGGTGGCATCATTGGTGACACTGCTACTGGCATTGGTAGGCTCATTGGTAGTAATGGATAGCGATGAGTGATAGAAGGAGTTATTGGAGCAATTTGAGGATAAATTGGCTCGTATTTTGGCTTCTTTGGAGAGTCTGACTCTGAAGGAGGAGTCACCATGTAGGTTCTACCTTCGAATGGACTTTTTCGCTCGTCGTTGAAGGATATTTGGTGCTGAGGGGGATCGCTGGTTGGTGGCTCAATTGGGGGCGAGAGGGAACGAGTCTCTGATGATGGTGGACTCATGCTGTAGGAGATTGGCTGGGGTGATTGGTCTTTTTTGCAAGAGAGGTCTAGAATCGGTGGCTCCATGTCTCTTTTTGGGGGCTTTGTGAAGTCCAGGGCGCGATCGGTGTCGGGAGGTCGATTGTAAGATTCCATTTTCATGTAGATGGAATTGAATTTCTGGAATGAAAATCGACGATGGAAAATCATTCTATTTGTTTTTTTTTTTTTCATTTAATTTCTTAATTAATTAAATTTTTTTTTTTAATTAATTTAAAAAATTTTGAGTGGAATTATGAGAATAAATTAAATTGAATAAACTATTAGGATTGTTTTTTTTTTTTTTTCATCAATTAATTTTTCATTGGAGTTGGAGAATAAAAAAAATTGAATATTTGTTAAAACGCAATTATTCAAGAAACGAGTGGTTTTATATAAGAATGTTAAAAGACTTTTTTTTTTCACAGAAAAATTATATCACCTACAAAAAATGTCTTAAAATTTTGAGATAAAATCACTCATTCTTCCGATAATTCCATAATTATTTCTTCACAAGTGAAACTTCCACAACTGAAAATTTGAATTCCTCAAAAATATGATGAAAATTACCTGTTAATGAATTCCAATGTCGAATACACTTACAGTCACCACAAATAACACAATTACAGTCTAGATGAATCAGTGTTCATTGTTGAAAAAGAATAAAAATAAAAAAAATAAAAAAATTGAAATATCGTTTTTCGAAGTGAAGAAGTCGAGGGTTGGACGAACACTGACGGAACACAAGGACAACTGAGAGGCTCAGGGTCCGAGAACTGTCTACAACCGCAAGGGGGTGTTCCTTGGGCTTATATAGACGGCAACCCTTGCGAGTAATGTAGGAGGGACTCTTCTTCGTAGTGGTCCCCAAAAAGTGGCCAAGAGTGAGGGTAAGAGATTCTTGAGTGGGGAGGAGCACAACTTGACCCATTGGACAGTAGAAAAGTGGGGGTTTGGCACGTGTTTGAAGTAAAACGAAGAATTTTACGAAATATACTCTGTTGTTTACCTACAGGCATTCTGAGGGACATTCTTGGGCGTATATCATAGGATTTTCGAGATTGTGAGAAGAGACGATTAGATCTGATTTACGCTTCAATTTATATAGCTATGGCTATTCTCATTAGTCTGAGTTTATAAGAAAAATTTTCAATTTTTATCAGTAGTAAAATTAATTCCATAATTCGTAAAATAATTAATTTATTTTTGTCAATTTACCAATAAATTTTTAAAGTCGTTGGATAATTTTGAAAAATTTAAAATAGAAAATTGTCAATAGTGAATAGAAGAAATAAGCCAGCGTTTCAATAATTTACAATATCTAAAAGGCCAATACCCAACGGTATTTTAACAACCCAGAGTCCCAAAAACTTAATCCATACAATTACATTATTCCGTTAATCCAGGTACTTGGTGACACTTTATAATCGACCGAGCCTTTACAAAATGTTTACGACATACCCTCGAAAAGGGCAAACTCTGTGGAAAAAAAATTGGCTAACCTCCTCATTATTCCCAGAAATTGTCACCAACCATTTCCTCGAACTCTTTTCCCAACCGCTTGTAAAAACCAGCAATAAACCAATTTAGTTATGATGTTGTTAAGCTCGATGGTTGTAACAATGAATTTACACATTTTGAAAATATTGTAAATAGTTGATAAAATACTTTTACAATAAATGTCTTTTAATATTTTTGACACTACACGGAGAGAAATTTTTGGTAAAAATTACCATCGCATTTATAAAAATTTATTAAAATTTAATTTTAAATAATTAAATTTGATATTTAAAAATGAAATTTTATTTTTCATTTGAGAAATATTGTCCTGATGAGAATAAATAATTTCCATTACCCTTTCAGCGTAGTAATTTTTGTCTAGATTTCAATAAAAATTCTAGGTTTAGTTGGTAAATTTTACCATTCTGTCTGGATAAAAGTCACCCTGACGGTACAGTAATTCCTATCCTACCGGTTAGGATGATTTTTATTCCAGACGAATAGTAAAATTTACTAACCAAACCTAGAATTTTCATTCAACTCTAGACATAAATTACTGTGCTGGAAGAGTAAAATTTACCACAACTTGGACATAATTTATTCTCATCAGGACAATATTTCTCAAACGGAGAATAAAATTTAATTTTTATACAACAAATTTTATTGTTTAAAATTTAAAATTTACTGATTTCCAGTTAGAAAAGAAGAAAAAAATTTATGGAAGAAGACATTTATCAAACGGAATGGTAATTTTTACTAAAAATTTCTCTTCTTGTAAAAATTACTTAAATAGAAAAAATGAAAACTATCCAGCAGTCTTCTACGTAAAATTGTAAGCAGTAAAATACTTATACCTAGAAATAAAAATATCACCATCTATTGACCTTGAGCTTTAACCCGTTGCCTTTAAAATTGCCAACGAGAATTAATCCCACAGGTATCCAGCTAAGATATGGCTATTTCCGAAAATCCAGTTAGTTGGCCTAAATCCTCTAATATAACCCTGGCCTTAAGACACCAAGTCCTGGAATAAGGTAAAGGTGCCAGCAGGTTGGGCTCAAAGAGTTAAGAAAGTCTTCGGTAGCTGAAAGTGCCTCTTGATTGATGATTTTAAAGTGCCTTTGTATACCTCTTTACCCCCCACACCCCTTCCTCCATAGCTCCTCGACCCCCATCGGTTTATTCCATGGTTCGGTTGGACACTCTTCTGCAATATTTCAAAGCCACTATTGTCTCTCATTGCCTCTGGTATCTTAGGACGACGTAAGCTATTGTTTCACAGTTTTCAACTGCACCCGCATGCTCCTCTTTAATGTACAGACACACAATTTGCGTAAAGTCAGTCGTAAATAACAGGGATGATTGAAATTTACGAAACTATCGACATTGAGGAAGGAAAGGGTTAAGAAGAGTTAACTCCAAGGGGGGGCAGTTGTTTGAGACATGGTGGGTTGTCCAGTTGACTACCCTTTTAGCCAGTTGATGATGGCAAATCCTGGAATATTTTTGGGACGCGTGGGTGCTGGAGAATTCAGTGTATTTGTTTTAGTAAATCCGTTATTTATTGGGTGCTTCTTATATTACAAGGTGAAGCACAATTTTCTTCATTTTTGGAATTGAGTGAATAGAAATCTGGGAAGATTTTTTTTTTTTTTTTTTTTTTTTTTTCAAATATTTTTCGATCAAGTTTGTCTAGTTTTTTTTTATTTGTCTTCTGAGGAAGTAAAAAATTTGCTCCTTTTATTATTTGAGAAGAATAAATTTTTTTTTAATATTGATAATTATTTCAATTTCTGTGGGTAAAATTTACATGGGAAAATCACAAGATAAATTGAAGACTTAAAAAAAGTCCTTTCTCCACCAATTCCTAGACATGTTATTATGTCGTCTATGCCCATAATAATCACCCCAAATTTGCTCTTCGACGTGCACCACAGCCTCCGCTAAAAAGGGACGACATCTTCCGTTATTTTTCCTCTTTCATTCTCCCTTATTCTTTCACATTGAAAAATTCCTGTGGTGTCTTATTCAAACGATTTTTCCGCACCCGTGTATTCAAGGGTCCCCAAACCCCTCGTTCCCATGTATACAAATTTTTGCTCTTTTGGCCACATAACCCACATTTGAATGGTGCACAATCCAACCCGTTATAACACCAGATTTATACGATTTTTGACCGCGTTATGCGTGTGACAGAGTGTGGCACGTTGAGACGAGAAAATTTAGCCACGCGTATTTCCACACCCCCACCTGCCTGTATATATTCCAATGCCCATATGAAAGGGTCAAACATAACGGTACAAAATATTCTACGGTGGATTTGCAATTTTACCTCTCTGAATATCAATGGGAGTTGAATGTCTCAATTCCCACAGGACTTATTCAAAAAAATTTCAACAAATATTATAGAAAAATTCTCAAATTTCATATTCAAAGTGAAGAATATAAAGGCAATTTTTTTTTCTATTTATTTTTCGAAAATGTGTTCACTCATGATTTCGAATGTAACCAAGAAATTCTTTGAAAACTCTAACTGAAGGTTGATTGCCACTGTCACTCACACCAAGGATTAGTGCAAATTCTGAAACAATGACAACTAATGAATGAAGGTCAAAGTGACTCATCTACCAAGAAAGTTGATAGATCCCTGGGGTATCTTCTCGGATAATCCCCGTTGTCTTGTCAAATTTGTGATCGGTTCCTCACGGACCCCGGTACCTGTACCCAAGTCGATGACCCCGATCTAAATTCTGCTAGGGGGAATGGTGAATCTTGATGATGAATTCTTCGTGCTGGAGTAGCCGAGTGTAATGATTCAGGTCATGACGATTCAGAGCTTGAGGAAACGAGAAAAGTAAGTATTCTTCATTTTTCAAATGAAGCTTTGGATTTGATAAGATATCCTAAAATACCTAAACGACTGGACTGAACGTACAAGGAAATTCGACATCTGAGCATCTGTTTTTAAGGCCCTTTTTCGAAGGAGTGTTTTTGTGCAAGAGGTGAAGATGAAACTCGAGGCAGCCACAACTCCAGGAGGGAAAATCAATGTGTTGACATATTGTCCAATTTAACTTAATCATTAGAGAACATCCTTAAATGGATTTCCCACATCCCTAATATTACCTAAAAATCATTGAAACAAGAGACTCCAGTTGAAGATTTTTCTCTCTTTAATTAATAAGGTTGAATTGAAGATTGAATAAGAATAATACTAATGATACTAATGACAACGGTTGTTTACGTATCATATGTCGCTTAATTGCTCCCTTAGGCTCCAAAACGTAACAATCCACGTTGCTGTCACGGATAATTACTTAAACGATCATATCATCCGCTATGACTCGCCACGTGAAAACATGTTAAACACCTAATAAATTCTTCTGGTCACTCTCCAACATCTACAAATATTGAAAAATTTATTGTATAGATCAAACCTGTTGACTTGTGTCTACCAGAAAATAAGTATTGATGTTATCAGTTGCGTTTGAAAGGAATCAAGACATTCGACATTTTCTGCATCTGCTAGATGTACTTTCTTTATCATCACATTCACAATTTTTTATAAAAAATGTGTTACTTCCTCATAGTTGAATAATTTTTCAATTCCTGTTTTACTCATGTTCCTTATCTATCCCCTCGGGGGTTCGAATTTAGTCATTTCACTTACCACATTTCGATATAATTTGAAAAGATTGTTTTTAAAATTTTGATCATTTTTTAAGCTTCCTAACTCCGCCTCAGGACATTTATTATCGGATAAATTGAGTGATCATGATGTCCATTATATCTCCATTGAATGTTCTTTTGAATTTACCATTCATATAATTTTCTTTGTGGATCGTTTTAAATTGTCTGACAAGATAAAGTTTAGATCCTTTGACGAAGTGGATCTGTGTCTGAAAGGCTGTAAACTATATTAAACATGAATTTATGCTTTTTTTGAACGATACGTTGGGTCATGTCGTCATCTTAGTACTGCATTGCTTGATTCATTCGTCCGTACTCAGACCATTTGACTTGGATTCCTCTCCTTGACAGCAAACTGCAAAATCAACATGAATTGTTAAAATAAAATTATTCATAAATTAAAAATTAAATAATTAATTAATTCTCTGTACAAAGTCAAAATATTATTGATGATTTCCATTCTAATGAGGAATATTGTCTCAAACCATTGG
Organism: Coelinius sp. EB29; assembly: GCA_035578325.1. NCBI lineage: Eukaryota > Metazoa > Arthropoda > Insecta > Hymenoptera > Braconidae > Coelinius > Coelinius sp. EB29. The sequence continues at coordinate 4,299,944 of JAOZGT010000009.1, read as the reverse complement.
AAATGAAGCTCATTATCGAATTCCAAATGAAAATGGAATAAGCATCCACCCAACGATAATTACTTAAACCAACTAAACTCTCTAATACGTGTTTACGTTGACGTCATTCAATTGTCCTCAGGCTCTAAAACAAAATAAACATCATTATTCTATTGATTGCATAATCCATTAGTCTACATTAATTATCACACGTCTAAATTATGAACGCTTCATAAATTCCTTGGTTCACCTGTCAACATATTTTTCCCTTGACACTTGTAATACAAAAACAAAATTCCATTCACTCAAACTCAATTCAATAATTGAAAATAAAAATAAATATTTCTGAGAATAAATGCCCTAAATTGTCTGGCCTAAATCCCAACAATAAAATATTTAGCCTGACGAAAATAAAAGTGAAGAACTTTGTTTGACCGAAATAAAACATTAATCTGGGTCCTCTCCTCTCCTTTTTTTTTCTTTCTTTTCGCAATGTTATAGTTTAGGGGTTGGGCCCCATTTGGAGCAGAGGTAATAATCGATTATTGCACTACCTCCCCTCCCTCCTCTCCCTCTCCCTTCTGGGCCCCCTGGAGAGTCTCTTGTCCTTTTTATTGCACCATTTTACAATGAGGGACTTGGAATTGCCCCGATGAAAATGAAAAATTTTCTCCTCAAATTGAAGGAAAAATCTTCAAGGAGAGAGGCAAAAAAAAAAAGGGTGGGTCCAGGCCCAACTTGGGCCCAATTGTATGGAATACCTCATGAATGGAAGAACTATGCAATAAAATTTCGGGGAATTTCTTGTACCCGGTAATTAAATAGTTGAAGGAATAGGATGAGTGAGTCATGCTGATGGTGAAATGGTCGCAGGTCTATTGTGCTCGGGTTCTGCATTCAAGGAAAGCATTTGGAATCAAATGCGAAATGTTTTTGGAAGAGTGAATAGCAGGTAGGAAACAAGCAAACCGTCATGGGTATCCCTATCCCGAGAATTTTGAGTTAAGTATTCTTGGGATTATATTTTGGTGAAAAAAAAAAATTGTGACGTTGGGGGGGGGGAGGGATTTTTGAATATTATCGTTGAGTAATAATTCTTCATTGTTTGTCTCATTTAGAGCAATAATTTGGGAAATAATAACGATATAAATTTCCATCATTCAAAATTTTTCAAAAAAAATGGAGAATGTTATTTCTTTACGACTGAAGTTGACATAAAAAAATTCTCAGTTTTTGTCATTGAAATTTTTTAAAAAATTTATCTTCTTTCTAAAAAAAAAAAAAAAAAATGACTTTTCCCTCTCAAAAAAATTATTCAATAAAATGTCAATACCAAATGTCAAATGATGCTTTCGATTTTGGCGCCAAGGGACAAAAAAAAAAGAGAGGAAGTTATCCAGAGGAGGTCCAACCATTAACCATCCTCATGTCGTTGAAAGGATGTAAAAGAAGTTACGAAGAAAGAAATGAGGAGAATGTGATCTCGGAATGGTCAACAGAAGCTGTTGTACATTAAGACGTTTAAAAAAGAAATAGGAATACACGCGGGAGTTTCTCACTGGTCAATCCAGTGGAGTAATTAATTGTCAATTCATCATGACGAGACCGGGGGGGGGGGGGACCACCAACCAAGTTTTGCCAACAGACGGATAATTTTGCATACTTCCGGCCCCTCACGCCCATTTGCTCTTATGGGAAATGTCACTTTCTTTCTTGCTCCCCCCTCCCCCCCTTTTTTTTGGAAGTTTTCTTTGGTGTCCATGTGGTGGACACGCCTTGTCTGTTTGGGGTTTTCGAATTGTTGAAGTCTCCATTCTCAATTGTTATGAAATTTCAATGAAATTCCATTTTTCATATTTCGTAATTGACTTAAAAAATATTGTAAATCAATTTATCCTGAATTTTGAGATGGAGATAAATTTCATAATTTGTTGTTATAATTTAAATATTCAAAAACAATTTTCATCTTATTCATCATAATTTGAAAAAAACAATTCAATTTCGATTGAAAGAGAAAAATAAACTGCCGGATTGAAATTTTTATTTTGTTGTGTAACAAAGTTTTGAAAGAAAAAAAAATGAAAATAATGTTCATTCTGGAGAGATCCCGTTGAATTTTTGCAATTTTATTCATCTCCAAAAGTTTGACTGTCCCAAAGAATCCGAAACCGTGCTCACCAAAAACTCTTTCAGATCAAGGAAAAAAAAATTGGTGTCCAGTTACTAATCTCGTGAGCAAAGAGTTATACCCATTCGAGTATAAAAGAAGAGCACTTATTTGTTTGAGTTGTGCACACGCTCATGTTTGTCCTCCTGGCGCCCAACTGTCCCCTGTCAGCCCCTCCTCCTCTAAAATTAAATCACCTGAGATGAGAAACATTTCAACTCTTTCAACATTCACCACAAAAAAAAAAAATCTCACCCTATATGAAAAAAAAACGACGTCAGTAGCTTAAAACTACAAAGTAGCCATGATGTCTGTGGAAAGCCATAAACAAACTGGTCATCCCCTCTCTCTTCTGCCAACCCAGTAAACAGTCCCCGAAAAGTGCCGGAACAGTACGAAACATGAAATACTCAAGAGAAAAACAAAATATTAATAGCCCCAAGGTCATAAAATTGTGGTACATCACAGGTAAACAAAATTTTAACCAACACATGGAACACCCCTTCAGGTCACAAAAACATTTTATTACGGCAAAAAGGTACAACTGGACAACATGAAGAATGGTTTAACAAGGGATTAACGGAAAACTCGATTATATTGACACTTTGGATTAACTTTCCCCCCCATCCTCTCCTGTCCCATGACTCCAAGAAATACTCTTAAATGAGTTAACAACCACTGTACCGAAGGCTAGAGTAGAAAAACTGAACGGTAAATTATTATATGGATTAGGAAATTACTCGTGGACATTTTCCAATGCCCTCTGACCCAAGAATTTGAGCAAAAAAATGTCTGTGGATGCAGAGTGTTGGCAAATATTTCTCAAACTCTTGAGTCAATGGAATGAAGTTAACGGGTAATCATCAGGCAACCAACATTTTTCGGAGAATTCTTTATTAATATGATTTCCAACCGTTTCAATAACAATCATCATTCAGCTCCCATCTCAAGGCCATTAACGGTCATAAATTAATAAAAAATTTTACATTTTCAAAGTTGCCAACATTTCGAGCACTATATGTGCTCCTCATCAGGGCAATGTTTATTTCTGTTAAATACAAAAACCAAAATTCTTGTAAATTGGAGGCGGATGATTCAACAACTGGCCACCCCCTTTTACGAAATTGCATTCTGCGCGAGCGTTAGCACGAAAATAAGGTCTAGACATGTGCTTGGTCACTCGATGAATAGTGTGATGTCATTGCTGGTTGTTGTCGAGGTTCTCAGTCTTTATATTATCATCTCTGTTTTGACCATGACATTGTGATCACTGCAGTGATCAGTGTGATTATCACTTCATTCGATAATGAGAAGGAATTTGGAGATTAAATTTTTTGAATGAAAAAATATATTTACTCTTTTGGAATTTTTCATTTTGAAATGTAAATAAACTCAGATTTGAAATTGAGATTTAATCTGTGTCTCTTCAATTTGTAATTAGTTTTATACTTGAAGAGAAACTTTTCGTCACCACATCTATTTTTTTCAATAACACTCCCTCGCTATGATATTTGCAGAATCGATGATGCGATTGAATGATATTGTTTGAAAAACGGATCTTTTTACAGTTAAAAATGGTGAGAAAAAAAAAGGGAAATTGATGGGTTGAGAACCCGAGTATTTCCAAATACAAGGAATATTGGTCAGCATGTCATATGGTCAATGTAGCGAGTGGTCGCGTGGGTGGATTTGTGCTGCAGATGCGAGAGTGGCTGAGGGCCCAATGGGACAACCCTTCCGTAATAACGCACAAACGAAGGGGCCAATGCGTCTACATTGTTAGCCATTCTCAAAACCAAACGCCTCTACGAAAAATGCATTATACATCGTGTGACGCGTGGTCCGGCTAACGGTACAATATTCAACCCCTTATTCTTCTTTATTATACCTAGCATCCTACATGTGTAGGCAAAATGTGTGTCAAAGAGATTCGAATTCGAATATTCACCATCCGTGACCGCTTTACGAATTCATCATTGCACGCTGACATGTCAAATTATCGAGTATCCAAGAATAACGGTAAATGACAATTCCGCGTCTTTATTTAGAAAAATATCAGGTTTTTCCTCTTCCCCATCAAAAAAAAAAAAAAAGTACTGATTGAGGGAGAATTTTGGCTTAACCAAATTCTATCTGAATCAGGTAAATTACGACTCGATTCAAGTCGAGAGTGATTTAATTCAGGTATTTTTCGACTTTATTCTAGTCGAAAAACGGACTGGGGTCTTACGGTAGGTCGAACAATTGGATTTATTGAGGTAGAGTCATCTTACTTGAATGAGGCAAATTATCTACCGGAATCAATACTTTTCTATTTAAGTGCCGTGTCGAAAACACGTCGCTCACGTCTAGCTCACCGTGTTGACGCTATATGGCGCGTCAAGGAGAGTTCGATGGGCTAGCTGAAATTCTGCTGAATCATTGCTTGTATTTTTATACGAATTTTACTCAGTGATATTTTCACTGAACTCACACCGATATGAATACAATTTTCTTCTAATCATTTCCATAATTGTGGGTAATTCCCAATGAATACAGTGGAGTCTCATTATAGTGGCATGCTTGGGGATATAGGGGAAACGCATTTTGAGAATTCGACTGTATTTCCCTACTCCCAGTCTGACTCGAATCTCTGGGAGTCTCAAAAACACAAATAACCTTTTTCGTAGATAATTTTGTGAACCAGAAAAAAAATATTTTGACAATTTTTGCATAAATTTGCGGATTTCAGAGATATTTCTAATTTTTTTTTTTTTTAATTTCTAACTCTCTTTCAATCAGCACTTAACTACGGATTTGATTTTTGAAAAAAATAAAGGAATTTTTTGAAATTTAAATGAAAAAATTTCCCATCAGTAAGTAGTAATTAGTAGAATGACTGGTTTATTTTGATTCCCATTCCAGAAGTTTCCAGTTCTGAAGTGGTTATTATCATTGATGTTTATGAACAAAAAATACAGAAATTCTTCCTTAAATCCATTAATTTTTCATGGAACCATAGTCATAAGAATGACTATTCTTTTCTCATTAACATTTTTACTGATAATAAATTCCAATCAATCTCCAGTCAAATTAATTTTGAATTTGGACAAGGAAAAATGAAAATTTGTGAACAAAATTTATTCTAATATCTTGATGTTTATCTATTATTCAATCCAACGTATTATTTTCTTCAATATGTATCATTGAACTTGATGTAGAGGAAGAGAATGACAAAAAAATTTGAAAATATTTTTTGCAATTTAACAGAATTTAATTAGCCAGCTAGTTGATTTTATAATCAAGTAAATTAGAGGTTTCAACGCTCTTTCTTCACCACATGAGGTAAATCATACTTTCCCCTAACACACTTAATTTTTATTCCAGGACAATCTTTAACTCTTCCTACTCTGCAGAGCACGATATTGTGTTCTTGAAGATTATGCCCTTCTCCTGGGAAAAGAAACAAGAAAAAAAAAATCATTTAGAGGATAAAATCTTCACAAATGGTTGAATAACTCTAGTATTTTAAGTTACCTGGTACATAAGCAATCTTTTCCTTGCCAAACGACAATCTAACAAGCACACATTTTCTGTTTGCCGAGTTCGGCTTCTTTGGTTTTTTAATTAAGGTTTTAATAACAACTCCCTTGGCAAACGGCTGTCCGTTCAAAGGTTTACGCTCAGGACGTTGTTTAACATGCGGTCCTGTTTTATGCATTCTGAAGAGAGAGGAACCAAATCTTTTTGCCTCAGTAAATCCTGAAAGAAAAACAAACAAATGATTCATCAATATTTTTCCTGGGTTTCCCACACTTTTGTTATGATGTCTTCTATATCTTATGTTTTCAAAGATAGAGATGATAAGGATTACGATCTGGGAAACGACGAATACATTACTCAATACATTGTTTTGAAATTTTGCTTGAGGCGAAAAAAATAAGTGTTTCCCACTTATGATAATGACCTAACATGATAATCACGAGAATATTGATGTTTTTTAATAATTGAAATTCTTTTAATATTCCCAATAACAAGTCGATTGATAAATTATATTAATTAAAGTGATGGAGGGGAAATTATACTCGAAAAATTGTTGAGGAATAAGTGTACTCGATAAGATAATATTAAAAAAGATTTTTTTACGTAGATTTAAAAATCTACTGCGCAAATTAATCTTTTATGACTTCTAGCCGCCACATTCATTACTTTTGATCATTTCCTAATTATAAATTTATCTCGAGAACGAGTGATTTCAGAATGAAATAGCAAAGGACCTTTTTTATAGCTGACAAAATTTCCTGTAAAAAAAGACTCTTTATAATTTCTTCTAAACTCATCTATTTTACCGCAATATATGGTTTAATAAGTAATTACCTAATTTCAATCATTTCTCAATTGAATCTGGAAGGAAACTATTTAAAAAAATTCTTGAAATATTGAGTGTCCAAATAATTCCAATAATTCCTGTTGATGTTGGGCGTGATGATTCAAGTGAGTCCCAAGGGGGTGGGATCTGTACGAATTATCTATTGTGCAAGAGGGTAAAAAAAAATAAATAGAAAAAGAATGGAGACCGATGAAAAACTGGTGGGCTTGAGTGATCAAGGTGGACGGTTAACGGCATATACCAGGAAGCCGAAAAACTCTTTCGCAAATAGTCTCAACGGTTTGGTGCCCCAAGTTCTAGAGAGGATAGGCTGACAAACCCTGACAACAACGGGTCTCTGAAAATGAGAAATATGGAATATGACGAGCGTTTGACATTCCCAAGGTATACAGCCACAATTCCACTCTCCTCTCCCCCCCCCCCCCCCCCCCCCTATTGATATTTCTCAAACCCGGTTTTTCTTCTTTCTCGGTGGTGCGTTGGTAAGCTTATTAAGTAACATTGTTACGAACGAGAAGAGACCTATGCACGGTTGGTGGTCATCGAGATTTCCCTGAAAAGTGGAAAAGTGGACAACTCTTTTGTTGTATCGCGCTTTTTTTTTTTTACTAGACACGGGTTGAGATGTGGGCGGAGAAGAGATTCGGATTAGAGAAATCTTTGGAATTTACATTTTTGTTTTCGTAATTCTGTAAATTATTTAAGAGGATTTTTATCCATTGAATTGCATAAATTCACTTCATTTTTTAAGGTAATTTGAGCATCTATATAATTCATTATTGATCGTTGTAACTGTTATAATTAATTTTATAAAGTAAATTCATCCCTCGACACGATAAATTAAACTTTCAAGTTTGATGAAAACGTCTTTTCGAAACATTTCTCTGTTGATTTCTGGACCGAGTAGTTTGATCATTTCCAGAGTAACTGGACAAAAAATTCTGTTTCAATTGTAAATGGAATGATTATAAATAATAATTATGATTTTTTTGGTTGCGTAATTTCGTGTATTGATTTAATTATTTTTTTCAGTAAAAAATAATAATGTGAAAAATACCACTCGTAGTTGAAAATTAATGAGATATTCTTGAAGTACTCGTGATATTATTAATGAGAATCGATAACTAATTGTTGATAGGTGTAATATCGAGGAAAAATATTTCCTCAACTCGTGGACTTTCCATATGGTACTTCCAGTGAGAAATCATCATAGTTTTCTTACAGTCACCTATTCAATTTGTTGTTTTTCAGTTGAATGATGATGAAAATTGATAATTAATTACTCTGATAAAGTGAATTTTTTTTCTTCTTGAAGATATAAATAAAACTTGACAGATTAAAGATAGATTAAAATTGTAGTCAAATCTATTTTCAGAATACTCATAAACATGTCTCATTGCCACATTTTCAAAAACACAAAATTATTTTTTATTTTTCACAGTAAAGAGAATATATTCATGAAATTATTCATAAATTAATTACTAAAAAAAGTATTTCATTGAAAAATTTAATCAATTTTGTAAATAAAAAAATTAAATAATTATAAAAAATATTTCGAGTCAATTGTAACGAAATAACCATGAAAAATAATCATCATTTTTTAATAGATATTAACCATAAAAAATTGATAGACATGGAATATGATTTTCTCGTGTCCCAAATTATTCACACAAATACATAAATTTTTGGTGGCAATATGCACAACCGTTCACCCTAAGCTACACTGCAACGAATGATGACGAACGACTAAATTCAAAGACCGCATTGTTGTTCACTTTGAGATATTCAACTGACCACCGTCCATCAATGCGACAGATGTCCCTGGGACCCGAATGGTTACACTGGCTAATCCTGGACTCAACTTGGACTTAACTGAGCCATGAGGACCAGCAGAAACCCCATTATCTCCGAGTGTGTACAGCTAAATCAAGCAAAAGGCAACCCTTTTTCTCTTGGTGAAGATCAATGCCGCAAGATTACATTGCGAAAAAATTTTACGTTTCGTATTGCACGTATCTATTGTTACTATTCATCTCCTGCGTATTTTGTGTTAAATAGTCGAGAGAAAATCTGAAAAATTACAGAGGCATAATGTGTACGATGAAAGGAGAAGGACAAAATCGTTTTCCATTATTTGAATATTCCCATTAATTTTCAACAATGGAAAGAGAATGAATGGAATTGTGGAGAGAAATGTATTAGATGATAAATTTGGGGTTGATAGAACGAGAAAAATTGTGAAATTAATATTTTTCTAATTTAATTGAATTTTAATTTGAGAATTTTTTATAAAATTTCTGTAATTGGAACAAATCAATACTACAATGAAATTATTTTCAACAAGAATTTCATTAAATTTTGGGATTTTGAATCGAGATAGAAATTTATAAAATAAAAAAAGACACAAAAGAAGAATTTCTCTGATTTTCTAAATTGAAAAAAAGAGCAAATTCCTCAAGAAGAACAGAAATCCTGAAAACACTCGATTGCAGCAATTCTTTCTCTATTTTTTTTTTTTTTTTTTTTCCTAAAATTCTGGCCTTCAACTGAAAGAAAAAATGAAAATAAACCCGTTTATTGTTCGAGAATTGCCGAATTTTCGTTTGACAACTGGTCAACCACAAATGGACACGTCACCCCTTCAATTTTCCCATCGATTTGACCACTACTCTCTCACTGGCCGAGTAGTCCTGCAGTTTTCCTTTCATCCCCGAGTGAAAGATCTTTTCTTCAGTGAAGCTGAGAATACTGGGATCAAAGAGGTAAGCTGTGCATTTGCGAGAGGCCACGCGTATTTTGCATGCACATTTTCTCGAACAAAAAAATAAACCAAAGAATCGATGGACGATGGGAATCGCCACAGGACTCTCTCCATTATTCCTTCTTTTTCTTTTTAAGGACTTTCCCATGCCTGGTCACCCTTTTTCCAAGGTTTTTCAGGGCAGATCAGTATCTCCTTTCTCTTCTCAATCTACAGAAACTCGAGATGCCAGAGCACAGTGGGCCATGGTTCTACCTTTACGTTATGATGGGAACGTAAATAAAGGGATGGTGATTTCGCACGATTTCACGTAAATGGGTCAACGTTTTTCCACTAATCCCTTCAAAATCTCTTCCGGTTTTTCTTCAATATTTTTTCCACATCCTTGAAAACATGTTTTCGAACGGGTTGGGCTCAACGAAGATCTTGAGATTTTATCGAGAAGGTGTTTAACGTTGACGTAAACAATAGAATGGTGAGAAAATGAAAACAAAAAGGGCTTTATAACTTACCTGTGAAGCTATTGTTGATGCATAATCTTGCGAAATTGGAGATGTTTCCTGAAATTTTAGGAATCAATTTATTACGATTTTGAGGGGAAATGTTGCAAGATATTTTTCTTAATGGATAAAATTATCTTTTAGAAAATTCGGTTATATCTATATTGGTTATTGAGATATTTACGATTGAATATGACAAGGGTTTTATAAAATCTTTCATTGAAGTGATGACAGAGAATAATTTTCAATTTCTCTAGTAAATTAATGACACTAACAAGTCTGAAGTATGAAATATCATTGACAACATTTAAAATCAGGTTTATCGACATTATTAGTCTCAAAAAATGAAATTTTCACAATAACAAGAATTCAGAAAAATTGAATAAATAAATAGAAATTAATTAAAAAATATTAACAAATGAATTTATTGATGGAAATAAGATGAAAACAGATTATTTGCTGTAATTTTGATTGTTGTGAAGGTTAATGAGAGGTTAGAATTTTCAGAAAGTTAATTTTCACATGAATAATTGATCGACTCACCTTGTACAGGATTTGCCAGGTATGAACGAGTTATATTAATTAAACTCCTTGCAATGACACTCATTTTTTATCTAATTAAATAATATTCCAGAGGTGTAAATAATATTACATTTGGACCATTTGGAGTTGATAAAAAAGAACTGGGTAAAGTGGTTTCAGAGAAGCACCAAAACGACTCTGATGGTATTGCAGGGATTTTGTGGCTAGGATTGAAATTTGAAAAAAATTTACTAGACAACGAAAAATGTTGAAGAAATATCATGCAATTAATTTATTCAAAGAACTTTTATTTTTAATACAAAGTCGATAATAATCGTACACAAAATTTCATTAATTGGTGACTCTTTTGCAAGTCATTACACTCTTCTGACAAACACAACGAATAGAATACAATGTCAATTATTGTCATTAAATGTTCATTATAAAACCCTTACCTTAATCAAATTAAATATATTCTCGAAAGTTCTTCTCAACGATAAAGAGTCCAGCTCTTGTATTTTTCATATTAAAAATATCAATAAATACTAATAAATAATCCATCAAAATGTAAAAAAAAAACGATTTGTCGATTATTTCTCTATCACTTTTTGCAAAATTTTCTTCGAAAGAAAGTCGGTAATCCTTCAGCACTTCTTCTAACACCATATTCACACAGTCCTGTGAATATTGACTGAATGTTGACCTTTTTATTAATGAGTAATTCCTGAAGATTTTCTATCCCTTCATTTAACACATCGTCAGGTGTACAGAATGTCACTGGAATTTTTGTCACAGAGGCTGCAATTGCTACAATCAGAAACTTAAGTATCTGCTCTCTGTGGTCATCAGGACGTTGTGAAGATGTCACAATCACCATTTTCTCATCCCCATGATCCTTCTCCACTTTCTCAAAGACAATATACATTTTATTTAGTTCCCTTATCAAATCCTCTCTTTCGAAATCTCTTCCATATTCAACATTTTTCCATTGAATATATGCGAAATCTCGAGATTCAGAGTCATCAGATTTACCAGAAAACTTGAAAGAGCTTCCAGATCTCTCAAAATTCGAGTACTTTCTTACTCCAGAGAAGAAAACAGCTTCATCATCACCAAGTGGCTCTATGAAAAGTCTTGCCACCATGAGCTCTGGATGGATAAGGGAATTAATCTCCTCTGTTTCTGCTGTGAAGCCAAATAAATCCCCACCAATAAGTCCACTGGTGTCAATGACTTCAATACATCTTTCATAATCTCTCACTGATCTTTCAATCCTCACTGGCCTCAATTGGTCTGGCAATGCCCACCAGTTTAGAGCGCTTGGTGAATAGACCCTCTGAATATTAATTGGTCCATCTGAACGTTGGCTGGCAACAGTGGAGAAGTATGAGATGATAAATTCAAATTTTTCTTTCACAATCCGATTCTTCTCCTTGCTCATATCACTTTCAGACTCCTCAAAGGACTCAAATAGCGTTGAAAAATTCAAGAATTTTCCCCCATACTCTCTCCCCGCTTCATTCTTAAATGTACAAAACAATGCGTGAGCTAGCAAACATCCCACTCCTCTCTGACTGATGTCTGTGCTCGCTGTTTTATTTTGTTGACGAACAGTAATATTCCTTATCATTAACTCAGGCATTTCCAATGCAAGCTGGGTAATACCTGGCAAAATCTCATAGAAGAAGGATTCGGATTGGGGAGCCTCTATCGAGGAGAAGAAGTTGTCAAGTCCTCTGAATTTCCAGTCAACCTGTTTATCCTGATGACATTGAAGGATTATTTTTTTTAGAGAATCGAGATTAAAGCAAGATTTCAACAACTGCTGCTCAATAATGTCCCACGTTGGAGAATTGTGAGGCAATATTATAGTTTGTCTGATAGGAGGTGGAGAGTTCCTCATGTTTACATTGATATGTCTCCTCTCCTGGACTTCTACACCCAGATATTGAGGCATCGCAGATAGTGATCTTGCTTGGATCAGTGGAGGTTTCTGGGGTCGAGTGACTTTAGTCAGATTTTTTATCTCAACCACATCGACATTATTGATGGGTCTAACAGACTCCTCTCTTGCTTCAATGTCTTCTACTTCTGGTAGAGGTGTTGGATGGTTTTTCGAAGTCTTTGGTATCATTGTACTTTCTTTTGAAGCTTGTGAAAAACGTGAGGAACGTGAAGTTCGCAGTGTTATGTTGGAAATTTGAGAGATGTCAAAAATCAAATTATTATCTTCTTCAGGGGGATCAGCTATTTCGGACACTGGGACAGACGATGTACCTGCAGAACTTTCCTTTTGTGAAGTCTTTGCATGAGTTGTCTTTATTGTTGATTGATCGTGAGGGACATTTTGAGTATTTTGATCACCTGTCGTATCACTGGTATTCTCTCCTGTAGCAGGTCTCCCAATCGAACCAAGATGTTCACTCCTGGATTTGAACTGAACTCTCTTGTGTAGTATCTTTTTTTCCCCTGGTGTTTTTGGAGGCATCGTAGGTTCAGGATTCTCATCCATCTGTACATTTTCATGGTGATGAGTACTGGAGGCTATTGGGAGATCTGGGAGATTCATTGAGGCATCAGAAGCTCGAAGACTCACACCTGGATCGAAAATTGACGCCATAGGCCGTGAAGATTCAGTTGAGGAATTCCCACAGCCTTGAATCATCGTGCTCTCAGGTGTTACAGCTATTTCCTGATATTCATTGATCTCTTCAACATGTTCAAACATCTCATCTTCCCCATCATCCTCATCTGATGATGAAATTATATTCACAGGATTTTTCTGCTCTAAACCAGATGTCGAGTGCTGATAGTCTTTACTACGAGAAGTAATTGCTGAGTTGTTTCGAAGATCTTCAACTGTCTCATTCTCGACTTCAGCTCCTGTGGCTTCTGTTCCACATCCATTACCTCCTTGTAAAGATTCTTCTACCTCAGCATCTTCTTCATAGTGGAAAGATGGAAATTCTTGACTAGAAGCTGAATCTCGATGAGACGAAGGCATTTTCTGTTTCAGCTGAATTTTTATCTTTAGTTTATCTTTCTTCTTACCTTTCTTTCCTGGGGATTTTTGAAGGGATTCTGACTCAGAGTTGTCATCTCCAGCAGTGGTGTTTCTCCCATCGTCAAGTTGATCTTCAGGTGTTTGCATCGTTAATTTTAATGTAGTGGTCGCAGGAACAAGACCAGTAGGATTTCTTCTGGTTATCCTATTAAAACCAGAAGTTGAGGGTAGAGTTACAGAAGCTATGACATGAGGACCAGTTGCTGAGGACTTTTCAACGCCTCCAACAATTTCATCTCCACCTCTTTTCTTTCTTGATCCTTTCTGGGGTTTTTTCTTCTCTCGCACAGGCTCTCCTACCTCAGCTGTTCTCTCATCCCTTGCAGGAGGCACTGGAGATGGGACGTGAACGATCGGAGATCTACTCAGCTCACGAGGGAGAATGTTGGGTGGATGGAGATGGCTCCTTCTTGGAGCCTGTGGTGACACGTGATGAACAGGTGACTGTCCCAAGTCAAGGAGAGGTAATCTTGTTTGCTGGAGAACTCGAGGACTTCTCCTTGGCATTTCTACGTTGGGAGACCTCCCAAGGCCACCAGGAGGAACATTTTCTGGCTGGAGGAGTCGAGGGCTTCTTCTCTCATCCTGAAGCTCGTCAGGTTGGTCCTCCCAGTCTGATTCAGAATTTCTCTGCTGCTGGGTGGCTTTTGAAGTCTTTTTAGCCTTCTTAGCAGTGATTTTCTTCTTCTGTTGGTGAACGATAATTTGAGAATTATGGTCAAATTCGATGGAGGACGATGAAAAGTAATGGACCGAGTCAATTCCTCTTATCTTGGTAAATATTGAATTGATTCGATAATGAGTGATTTTATAGAAAAATGTTATGAGAGATTTTGATTTTGCAAATATCTTGGAAGTGAGAGAATTTAGAAGAATAAATTAAAAGAGCTTTTTTGTACAAAATTTTATGGACTAAGAAAAAGGTTTCTTGATAATTTTTTCTCAATTTAATCGTTCCAGAGATATTTGATAATTTATCTTTAGAAAATTCCTGGGTAATAATAATCAAATTTGGATGTTGAAAAAAAATTGAAAAAATTATGTTAACATGGGAATAATTATACAAGTAATTATACAAGTAATTATCCATAATTACAAATCTTTCCACAGTTAAAATGAAATTTTTACTTACATTTTCTCCCTTTTCTGATGATTTCTGAGCTTTTTTCCTCGCTGGATCATTCTGCTGCTCTCTTGATCGATTCTTAGCACCTCGAGGAACTGACACAATATCCTGGACATAAAAATTTATTCGTCTCCCTCTGGATGCTTCATCGCGTGATCTCGAACGGGTGACTCTCCTGCCATTCTCTGGCAATGTGAGGATCTCTGTCGTTGGAGACTCGACTCCTCTACGACCCCGACGACTCTCACCCTGAGATCCAGCTGCTTTTCTCCCTGCTGAGATCGTTGGCTGTGGAAAGGTTGAGGAATATTAGAAAAGAATTTTTTTTTTTTCCTTTCAATGAAAATAATATCAATATCAATATAATTAATCATCAATGTGATCATTGAACAAATAATTCTGAATTCTGATTGATGGAAAAATGGCGGATAAATTTATTGTCGAATATTTCCTTTATCGGGAATGAATAGAAAATTTGCGACTCACCGATACTCTCCTGGGCATCAAAGGCATATTCATCAACTGAACAAATTGTCGTAGACAAGACTGAACACTTATTTTTCATTAAAAAATTATGGTTTAATTGTTTTTTTAATTTTTTACCACAAAGATTCACTTTGACGTTGAGATTTGAGACGCTCTGGAATATTCAACCAAACTGCTTTTCGCAGGGACGCCGAATGATTATATATCAATGCGCGGAAGGCGGGGCGAATAAATCACAAACACCCGAGCAAAATAATTCAATCATAAAGTGTAATATCATAAGTGTATCACTTTGTAACACATTTGAATCTATCACCAATTTCTTCTTTATCGACCGTACATAATCAGTTTGAGATTATGATATTCTGTTGGTAAATTACCATCAATCAATCCAAATGGTGAATTTAAACTCCTTGTTTTTCATCGGTTGTTTATTTAAAGATTTATGACGGCGTGTTTCTTCGGAATAACTGAATTCGAGAAAATTTGATTTTTTGAAAATTCTCAAAACTTTGACATGGGTGGTATCCTTGCATCCGAAACGTAAATGTAATTCTGCCAAAGAGGTCTACGAGGTAAAAACGTGATGAGCCCAAAAAAATATTTCATGTATTAAAACAAATTTTCCTTACTGCGAAGTCATTACATATTTAGCAAACAATGGCAGACTATGAATAAAAAATTGTAGCAAATTGAGCCCGACAAGCTATAAACTGATCCGAAAACACTTCGATCAAAATCCAAATTTCCTTAATGCAATATATTCCGAAAACAAAACCTCACATTATTGGAAGAACTGTAATATCGACAGCTTAAGTCAGTTATCAATGGCCGATAATGTAGAGATTGTTATTGCCTGAAGAACTACGAAATGAGAACCACCGTCGACCGTCCATAAATTTGAAAATCAAATACTTATTCAAGTGGAGGATCGAATAAACTGAAATATTTTCCGGTTATCGTTATAAACTCGAAGAAACAATAAAATAATATAGATTATTTGCATTACTACTGACGATATTCATTCAATTAGTGCTGATGAAAAACATTTTGTAGTTTGAGGTGATAATATTTTGAGGCGAGTGAGATAAAGAATAAAATAAAAAACTGTAATAATTGGTAAAGACTTCACAATTACTTCTAATGAATTTCAACAAAATTGCATGATTTTTTTTATCTTGTGTTTTCGTCCAATTAAATTTTAAAATTTCCGTTCCAAAGAAGGAAAGTGTAAAGGTACTGTAGGGTCAAATGATTCAATTTATTAATAATTAGGAGAATTATTGCGAGAGAAAATAATAATTTTGATGAAATTTCACTAATTGCTCGAAATTATTCTTTTATTTTCTCATCAAAAAAACCAATTGTGATACATAATTTACCCTCAAATAGTTTTATAGCATTTGAAATATGTATTGTGATACAAAGAAAAACGTGATAATGATTAACTTATTATAATAATCATATAATATGGCTCCGTATCGGAGAGGCAGAACTAAATCAATCAAATCAACATTGGGATGAGTTTTTTCAGTAAAAATCTCTAATACATAAGAGACAGCAGAATTTTACAGAGACTTTTCATGAAGCAGAATTGAACTTTAGATCCACAGATCTCTATCTAATATTGCAGCGATCGACAGTATAAATCTTCAAGAATATTCAAACAAATCAGTAACACGTATGAAAAAAATTTAATGTTTGAATAATTTGAAAGTCTCAGAAGAAAAAAAATTGATGTTTTGATAATCATTTATCTGTCTTTAGTTGCTGTAGAAAATAGAGCACCTTCACTCACACTGCGTATTAGACTTCCTTCTGGAGACAATGCGATAGTTTTCAGGTGTTCCAATACCATAACAGAGATAATTCCTAATTATGCAAAAATTGAATCAGTAGTGAATTGACAGAACAACATAAATCATCCCAACTTGAAAAACGTGATAATGATTAATTTATTATAATAATTATATAATATGGCTCCGTATTAGAGAGGCAGAACTAAATCAGTCAAATTAACTTTAGGATGAGTTTTTCACTAAATATCTCCAAATCTATAAGAGATAGCAGAATTTTATAGAGACTTTTCATAAAGCAGAATTGAACTTTAGATCCACAGATCTCTATCAAAAGCTCATCCTGAAGCTGAGTTGACTTACTCCGCTTACAACTCAATCCTCTGACTCTTCGCTGTACTTAAACTTGTTTATTCGATGACAACTTTCTTATTCCATTACAGGAATAAAGAAATTGATGACATTTTGGACTCTCTGGTTGCAATAAGGGCAACGGAATCTGTTGCGTGAGTTCAATGCATGTACTCTCACCTCACTGGCACAGCGATTGCACGCCACGTGGCCACACGTCACGAAGACAGAATCAATTTGTCGATCTCTACAGATCATACATTCAGTGTCATATCGTGGTACAGGGATTCCTATAAAAAATTATATGTATAGACTTCCTGTTTCGCAATAAATAGCCGATGAATGAGAAAGTCCGTAGAAATCGACATCAGCAATTGGAGAGCATAAAGAAGAAAGATGAGAAGTAGATGTGAAGAATCTAGAAGAGTGTGAGCAATAGATTATAAACCACAAAATGTTGAAAATGTGAAAATACTTTTTAATTTTTTTTTTTCAATGTTTACCATTTTCTTCAACTTCCACGTTTATCGGTCCCTCGACGACTTGTGCTGGTACTGGGGCATTGTCAACAGCCCCCCCATTCTCTGCTACCACAGGCTCAGCCTCCTCTACACCCTGGACCTCTCCTTCAACCTCCTCTCCAGCTTGAACTTCTCCTGCAGCTTCCACTTCACCCTGGACCACTCCTCTAGCCTCCACTCCAACCTGAACTTCTCCTCCAGCTTCATCTCCATCTTGGATCCTTCCCCTAGCCCTCTGTCGACCTTGTATCCCCCTCCTAGCCCACTGTCCATCTGGATTAACTGGTAGCTCTGCAGCTTGAGCGGCAATGTCAAATTCATCATCGCTGTTCAGTTCTTGGTCTGACCCAGGAAGGGACCAAGTGTCATCTAGAAAAGAAAATTGTGATGAATTCAAATATTATATAATTTTTTCGAATTATTCAACAAAAGTTCTCACCTAGATCGATGTCTCTTCGAGGTCTATCGAAGTTCCTCCCATTAATTTCATGAAGAGGAATCTGCCTGAGCAGTTGAACTTGATCAGGGTGATCGGCTGGAGCAAATATAATCTCTGAAACAGATCGGAAGAATAATCAAAATTAACTATCGACTATGAATTGAACTGAATTGCACCTGCAACATTATAATAGAATTTATCAACTTACGATGGTTCTGAGGGTTGTTGCCTTGAATGAGTTCAATATGATCAACTTCTCCAGCGTGTTGATGGATGATATTAGCTACCATATCTGCTATTAATGTGCTCATCGTTGCCAGAAATTCTAGAGCATTATAATCATTAAAATTCTCACGAGCATTCCAGGCTGCTGTCAAACTTTGTGGGGAAATGATAGATTTTAGGTGAGGTGTAACTGTATAACGTCGTTGTCGTAATAGTTTCTGGAGGTCGACATAGGTTTGTTCGTGGAAATGGATTAAGCCCTCTGAAAGAGAATAGAAAAAATTATTTCATCTCAGAAAATTCAATTACTTCACTCATGAATGGAGTTGAGATCAAATACTGGGGGAAAAAATCCTTGATCATTACATAATCGATTTCGTAGAACGCTCGAAACGTAATAGAACTGCTGATAATAGGAACAATGATGAAGTATAATAATTAAATTCGCGATTCAAAAAATATTTTTTTTTTTCTTTATTTAAAAAATATACTCACTCATCCAGGCCCACATCCCATAATTGCTGTGTCTTAGATGTCCTCGAAGGAGGAACCAAGGTGACTTGTTAGGCTCCATGAGACTCTGTTCATCCCTGTAGAAGTTGAAAACTTCACAAGTTACACCATTTATCCATGAATCTTGATAATAATCGAAAAGTCTGCCTATATTCTGCAGCATGTCATGAGTTAGAATAGACGCCAAAGCTCCAAAAGATTCAATAATGTCTTGTGAGGCTGAAGCACCAATCAATTTGGTGATGATGATCTGCACTGCCTCGTCTTGGGTATCGATTCCCAGTCTATTTGATGCCAAGACAAGCTCCTGCGAAAGCAGAGGCAATTTCTTTCATATACTTCCTGTTTCTTGATAATTTATGAAGTTTAATTACCTTAGCATGATCACTGAGACTGACATGTAGTCGAACGTTAGGGAAACAACGTTGAAGGGCATTGTAGAGACCACCATCGAAGGTTGTCGTGATACGCGTGAACCTCAGGTCTCTCAAAAACTGATTTTTAACTCTGATTACGAGCAGCTCATAAGTTATTGGTTGGGAGTTGGGGAGAAAGGCCCAAACGACTGTCAAGACCTGCAATTTCAGTAATTAATTAATTGTGATTAATTGTCATATCACAGAACTTGAATTCAGTACAGATATTTTGTTAAGAATGTGATTGAAGTAAAACGAGGCATTGTCATTATTATTGAAATCGGAGAAATGTTGTTATTCAACCGAGAACAACTGAAAAACAAAACCTGAGGGGGTCACTAAAACCTGAGGTATCAACGAAAACCTGAGATTTCAACTAAAACATAGGGAATGGAGTTAAAGCTGAAGTATTAACTAAAACCTGAAGGATCAACAAATATTGACAACAATATTCACTTACTGCCTTTGCATACACGACAGAGAAAGCAACTGTTTCTTCCATTTCTAAATCCCTGGGTCTCATGGACTTCTCGATTGTGATCCTGAGCTCCAGCGTCTCTTCAACAATCGGCTGTACAATCCCTCTATCACCAATTATACCAATCTCTTGTCCCCCTTGGAGAGGGATCATGCTAACTTCTAGATTTCCTCCTTTATACTCCCTGAGTGTTGAGCGAGCAGTGACTTCATCCTCGAACTGCCTGAACGAATTCAGGACAGGTAGAAATACATCATTGGCCTGCCAACGAGAAATTTTAGAGTGGAAGTCAGGAAATGGACACCAACGACGTGCATCTTCATGGCTAAAATGAGAAAGATATGTATAATTATTTATTCTGCTGCATTTCTCAACATCTTGTTCAAGTTTTTTTAATGAAAATCCAAGATTTGAGGATTGATTATTACGACAAAAAATTTGAATGAAAGTTTATTCATAGATAAAACTTCATATCCCACAAACCGTAGGTCGATCTTGACTCAACTAACACCCGAAAAGATGAACGAAAAATTAATTAATTACTCTTCATAGGTAAATGATTTTTTGATGAAAGTTTTACTCTATCAAACTTTCTGTCGATAATTTCCATAGAAAAAATTCAAAACTAATCAATAACCAAGTGAAATTATCAAGTGGAAGAAATAATTAATCGAAAATGTTGCAGGAGTATTTGAAGAAGAAATAAAACAGGGTAAATTGTATTGCATGCAGTAAACCTGGCTTTGAAAAATAGATCATCGTCCCCCACGTGCTTGCCATCTTGCACAGGGTGACATGTTTTTTTTTAATTATTTTTGAGTGAAAAACGTACATTGTTATAGTGTCTTCATAAATTTTCATGGGTTTTGCCCAACAATTCACACTCTTTCGAAGTAAAGAGGCCTCGAAGCGATCCATGATCTCATATTCGGGTCTCATCCTGTGATTGTGTTCATGGGTGAGGAAAACACGACCTCTTTTTCGTATTGCTCTTCCTCTGCAAGATGGCAGAATGCATTTTAAACGTCTGGAATTAGAGAATACTTATTAGAATAACAGAACACAAAGCTACTGTCTAACATCACGTTGGTAGGAAAATAAAGCTTTTTGTCATATAAGTCAAAGATACAAAACACCTGACTTCCTCATATACTTCAGGTAGAAACAATCGCGAATTTCATGATAATCCCATGAAATCTTCCTCTTTTTTTCAATAAAAAAAATTACGCATAGTTACCGAAATTTTTTTCTTCGAATCTGCCTAGTTATTGCGTTGATTTGTTTCTCTAATGAATCATCTATAAATGAAAATTTTAACCCTCAACTCTCCTTTTAATCATTTCTCCACAATAGCAAATGAAAATGACAATTTAAATCATTCAGAATTATTCGATAAAACAGAGTTCAAATCGGAGGGCGCCGGATATACTCGAGCATTGCCGAACTCATTTTGGCGCGTGGCGGTGAACGTGACCTCATAATTACATGGAAGAAACAAGTAGCAAACACTTGGAACGGTGACAGAGGAAATTAATCAGAATATCTGAAGTGAACATTTTAGACTTCACTCTTAACAGAGACTAAATCTGCTAATAAACATTATTGTCATGTTCTTCGACTAGTTGTCTAACATGGATTGATGTAGCGTGAGAGGAGGATGGTTTGACATTAACTTGCGATTACTGTTTTTTTACTCACCTCCAATCTCTCCTAAGTTTCCTCCCTTTTCGGTACCTGTACCCCCCTCTACTCTGAGCCTGGATACGCAATAAGCGTTTTTGTACAACCAAAGTGAGCGTCATCTCGCCAGCTGGAATTAATGAAGATATAGGTTATTATAATCATCCTAAGATTTTTGGCATCTGGCAAACAAGTCGTCTTTCGGTCATTCCTTCCTACTCTGTTTACACGCAGAACAAAGGGCAAAAATATGTATTATTTTTTTTTTTTTTTTGTTGAATCAGAACTGGCATTCTTGATCGTAAGGCGCTGTTTCTCTCTCAAAATTCCGAGAATGAACGCAGAAATAATAAAACAAAATTATATACGAAAAGAACATTTCGCCTCACTCGATATTCTCTTAATATTAATATTAATTTGCTATGTGACTGATTCAATTGATTTTTATGATAATTTTCTAATAATAATTATGAGGATTAAGAAAATCTGGCAAACAAGTCGTCTTTCGGTCGTTCCTTTCTAATCTGTTGACGCGCAGGACAAAGGGCAAAAATATATATTATTATTTTTTTTTTTTTTCGGTGAATCAGAACTGCCATTCTTGGTAGTAAGGCGCTGTTTCTCTCTCGAAATTCCGATAATGAATGTAGAAATAATAAAACAAAATTATATACGAAAAGAACATTTCGCCTCACTCGATATTCTCTTAATATTAATATTAATTTGCTATATGACTGATTCAATTGATTTTTATGACAATTTTCTAATAATAATTATGAGGATTAACTAGCATTTTTTTTCTTGAATATTGTCGTTTTGTTAATTATCTCATTAACTCGTTAATGAGAGATTTTAGAGAAAAATATCAGAATACATTTTTCATTGAAAATTTAATTATCTACAAAAAAGTTCTTCTGATACTTTGTCATAAAACCACTCAATAACAGGATAATTGCATATTTACGGAAAACGTCGAATTTCAATCTTTCAACATTTTGCTACCAAATTATTTTTATCGATGGAAATATATTACCCTTATATGTAAATATGTTTTCAATATTAAATTATATTCCTTTTGCCCCCCATCCCCCTCAATAAAAAAAAATCATCCAAAAAATCACACTTTTGCATAACTATATAATTTATTTTATCCTATTCTCCCCAGTGAAGGTAATTAAATGATTAATCAAATGTACATACCTAATTAATAGCTCTGATCGTCTCCGCTAACACGTTAATCACGTTAATCCACTTAATGCACCACAACCACCTACTGCCCCTCCTGGATAGAGTCAACTGCGCTGGGCTCTCGCACGGAGAGAAATGAGACAAGGGGGCTCGTTTGTCGCGTGACTACGGGGGCGCGAGAGGAGAGTTATCCCTCTCAACACTGACTTCCCCTCTTGGGCTTTCCTGGCGCACACGACGTAGAGAAGGAGGGGTGGGCCAGTTATTCCCCTCTCCCATCCGTGCCTCAGAACGCATGAGTTAGAGATTTCGGTTACGGCAGCAAGACACACCGTAGACAGTGAGATAAAAATCGAAGAAGAAGAAAGATATTTCGGTTTCAGTGTCGTTACAGTTCGGGTCTTCATTGAAAATGGCATATCGAATGATATTCCAACATGGACCTCGATTTACCAATCGACGGAAGCTGGAAAACCCGTTCATCGAGAATCACTGCTATGTGTGTACGAAAACGTGTGGTGAAACAATGTGAGTCAATTATAAAGGATTTTTTCGTGTTTCTGTTTGTTTAGGATTCTCTGGAAATCAATGATAAAATCGAAAATGGTTAATTATTGGGATTGATGGATTTAATTACTGCAATCAATGAATCAATCATCGTCAATGATTGAATGGAAGGAAAAGATTTTAGCGAATATGTTTTTTTTTTTTTTCAATCTCATGTACATGCGCATCTGCATGATGAGGCCTATGATGATCGACTTAATCGAGAATCGTGATTACGACAGATATTTCCACAGATTAATCTTCCAATAATTATTAATTGTTGAAATTTAATTCAAATGAAGGATTTTTTTTTCTTTAATTATCATTTAACAATTGCGAAAATTCTTCACGCTGGTCGTGGTGATCCTCGGCACTAGTCGATCTATCGGTGGTTTTAGAGAAAAATAACAAGAAACCTTTTTTATAGAGGAGGAAATTTCCAACAAAAAATGTCTCTTGACATTTTTCTCTAAACTCAATAATTAAATAATTAACACGAGTAATCACTAAAATACAGAATAAAACAACGATGAATTCAGAAAGACAATCTCTAGAAAATTAAATAATTAACAATTCTTAGTTTTTGATACGTACACGTGTTCACAGCACAATTATTTGATGTTTATTAATTCGTTCGCACTTTATCTATTTAATTTGTTCCATTAACATTTCCTTCATACTCATCACATCAACTCCATCATCATTCACTTTTCAATTATTTTTTTTTTAACCTTTCAATTGTAAAAAAATTGAGAGATGAAGAGGAGATCGGAGAAATGAAGAAGAGACGAGAAATAAGCAAAGCTGAGGATTTAGTGCTTTTTTTCACTATTTATAAATTGATGTTCAGTTTTTTGGATAGAAGTTGTGATCGTGGTCAAAGAAAATTCAATTTTAGCCAATTATTCCAAAAATGAAGTGATAAAAACGATTAATGAAAAATGATTCTCTCAATTTCACAATTATCTCCTCAATCATTGGTTTTAAGGAAAAATGTCAAAAGACAATTTTTTTAGAGAATTCAATTTCCTACAACATTTGTCTTTTGACATTTCCTCTTAAAACCACTCATTCCCGAGATAATTGCATAATTAAGTAAGACAAATTGAATAAAATTAATGAATTATCGAATTATCTCGGTAATTATCAATTTTAGACAGAAACGTCAATAGACATTTTTTGCAGAAAATTTTCTCCTCTACAAAAAAGTGCTCTGGACATTTTCTTCTAAACCCACTCATTACCGAGATGATCGAGTAATTAATAATCCATTCAAATTCAATTCATTATGTTCAACTTCGTCATTAATAATAAACTAATTAATAATTCAAATAACCAAAAAATTTAGTCCCCGAAATATTATTCATCAAAAAAATTACACCAGAAGCGAACCACGATCAATAAGAAAAAAAAAAAAACCACAAATGAGGAAAAAAATTATCGATGAAAAATCATCAGTTTTAAATTCGAAAAAAATTTTTTTCCAGTAATCAATTAATCCATATTTTCTTTACATCGCTCATTAAAATATTGTGAGTACCCTCCGTACTTACCACTCACTCATGCGTAGCCATTACGTTCCTTGCAAGGAAATCATCCTAATCAATTGGCAGAGTTAATTAACTCCACTCATAAATCCCCAGAAAAATCTCCCCCATCCTCGAAATAGAGGCTCAAAACCTACCCCAACGAATAGCCCTCAAAAAATGCACAAAAAAAAAAAATGACCCGTTTTGCCCCATTACTTATGGAGTTATCTCAAAAAAACAAAAAAAAACATTCTTTTTCGTTTTTCCGCTGTAACTCAGTAAATAATGGGGCAAAATGGATGATTTTTTTTCAATTTTGTGTGAATTTCTCCGATCTATCCATTGGGGTCATAATCAACCCCAGACTATTGATGAGAGAAAAGTTAATGACCTCTGCAAATTAATATCAGTTGTACATGTACAAAATAATGATTACGACTGACTAATCTGAGGCAGCCAATCTCCACGCTGCTGCTAACAACCTTAATAATCCCTTACAAAACGAAAAAAACCCAACAATGCTCAATTAATAGATTACATAATCTCATCAGTAAATAAATTAATTACGTATTAGTAGCAGCGTAAAGTTGCCACCCTTGTCACGAAGACAGTCCCATTGGATTATCGACAGTCTAGAAAGTAATTTTTTTTTTAATTGTTGTGAAATTCAATTTCCAGGCTTAATTAATCACTTATTCTAAATTAATCAACTAATTAATTCATCAATATTCCTCATTAATTTCAAATTCCCTCGTTCCCTCTCTCTGCTATGGGGTCGAAAATGACCCCAGTGGAAAGCTCACGAAAAATCCCACAAAATGAAGCAAAAAAAATCACCCATTTTGCCTCATTAGTTTTTCCAAAAACTCAAAAAAACGAAAATCGATTTTTTTTTTTCGTTTTTTCTTAATTTTAAAACAATCAATGGGGCAAAATGGGTTGTATTTTCGGGGTCATTATTGACCCCACGATTTCACAAAAAGTTATTAATGAATTAATTAATCAATTAATTAAAATTATTAATTAATTTAGAAAACGTATATTTTTGTTTTTGCTAACTTTGAGTGTTTAAATCCTCTTGAGACATTCCTTTTTTTTTTTCTTCAATATATTTGTTGTTAATTAGCGTACTTTGATGGTGTGACTAAGGCCGGGCCCACAGCACGAAGTGCGCATGTGCATGATGAGGCCTATGATGATCGACTTAATCGAGAATCATGATTACGACAGATATTCCCACAGATTAATCTTCCAATAATTATTAATTGTTGAAATTTGATTTAAATGAAGGATTTTTTTTTCTTCAATTATTATTTAACAATTGCGCAAATTCTTGGTCGTGGTGATTCTCGGCGCCAGTCGATCTATCGGTTCGACCTTTTTTTTTTTTTTTTGGCTTCCTAATTGTCATTGTTGTTCAATTCCATTAGTGAGTAGTAAAATATAATATTGCTAGGGCATCATGCGCGCGACGACCCTCCAGTGAGCCCTGTAGCGCAGAACAATTATACATTTTCTGCATAATTATGCAATTTTTAGAATTTCTTCATGTTTAGAGTAGGAACATTTGCTATAGTGTCATAACTAATGCCCGGCTGCTCAGAACTCGCGAGAAAAATTGAAAAATAGTTGAATTAGAAAGAATGATTGAACTATGCGTGCGACGACCGCATAGTCAACGCCACGAACTCGTTTTTCGATGTTTGATCTGCCAAAGAGAGATTTCAAAATTTTAAAAATTTTCAACAAATCCATTTCTCTCAATTTTCTCGAAAACCAAAAGAGATAGCGACTTCTAATATTTTGCCATCAATTTCTGAGATGATTTGGCTTCCAGGGGGTCCGGAACCCAGAGCCTAGCACGCCAGAAGCCTCTTTCTCGATGCTTAATCAAGCAAGGAGAAGTGTCAAAGTTTTCAAAATTTTTAAAAATCCCATTTTCTTTTATTTTCGCCTGGCACTGAAGTAACTCGTTAACAAGATACTCACTCAATTGACAAAGACAAAGTAATGAATTTACGTGATGAATCTATTCATTTCCTCTTGTTAATCATTTAATCATCTCGGTAATGAGTGCTTTTAAAAGATAATGTCAGAATACTTTTTCTGGTGGAAATTGTATTCTCCACGAAAAAGGTTTTCTGACAATTTATCATACAATCACCCATTCAGGACCAGTGATGGGCATTACTAAGCACATCTCTACCTAAATTGCCGATCAAAGTACTAAATACTGTTTAAAGTATCAAATACTTGATGTACTGAGACTTAAGGGATTCATTCCTTCATTCATTCCTCAGTGCATGGAGTAATTCGTACTTGATAATTTTACAGGTATGAAGTAATTATGTACTCAAGTATTCAGGGCTAATATCGGTCTCACTTTGTTCATCACTGCTCAGGACATAATGTGAAATTTAGAAATATGAATAGTAATTTTTTCGATAAACTATCCGTTAATCTCTCAATTATATGAGCGAAAAGTGATGTCAGGTGAAAATGTCACGAATTTTTTTTTTTTAGGAGAATAAATTTCTTCATAACAAAGATCTCATGACATGTCCACCTAACATCACTTCTTAATAAGATAAATTCGATTTCTTAAATTCATAATGACTATTCATATTCACGCGGTTTTTTTCTGAATGCCCCCATTATTTGAAGAAAACCAACGACTATCCAAGGTACCCTCAACGAATTCAGTGGTGGAGATATGAAAAATATTCCAACATTTGGATCTAAAAATCTGTTTAAATCATGTGTTTCAGGTATGTCAGATGCAAAAAAAAATGTGGAGCCATTGGTCAATTAGAAGGTGGCGTATTGACCCTTACAGTTGGTCACAATCATCCACCAAATCCATTGGATGAGTTGAAATACCGGTTCGAGAATGCTCTCTATGAGGCAGTACTTCTAAGACGATCTGACACTGTCAGAGAAATCTACGATGACGTCAGTATAAAGTAAATTCAAAACTCAGTAGTAAAAAATAAGAAAATAAAAATAAAAAAAAAAAAAAAAAAATTAAAAAAAAATCAGTAGCAGATATTTTAAATCTTTGCTAGAATCCGACTCATAGATTATTCAGAAAAAAAAAACATTTTCACGTTTTATTTATTGTTTTTCATCACGATTGTTGCCATTTTGTTTGAATAGTCATTTGATAGCTGCAACTCACCTAACATGGCTACAACTCAAGAAAAAAATGCAAAAATGGAGGAAAAGCACACGTCCCCCTGCTCCAAGGACATGGATTGATTATATCGCTCTGCTTGCGATGGCGATATGGGCAAGTTTTACGGAGTATGAGGGTGGCAGACTTGATGTCACCATGATTCGTGCCGCGGATGATTCGCACGCAATTGTCTACAGTGACCAAGACTTCCTGCAGCAAATCCGAACTGATACTCTGTACATGGATGCAACTTTTAAAATAGTGCCACTAAAGCCAAAGTCGTATCAGTTTTTTACAATCATGGCTGAAGTAAATCATGCCGTAAGTATTCCATTATTTAGAGTACCATTTGTGTAGCCCTTAATTCAAAATTTTTCAAATGTTTCATAGGCTATTCCCATATTTTGGAGTCTCATGGAGAAAAAAACCGGACATGCCTACACTGCAGTTCTATCCTACTTCAGAGATCTTGCTCCACACATACAACCAGCTTTTGTTATGTCGGATTTTGAAGATGCCATAGCAGTTGCGGTTAACATTGTATACCCAAATACTTCACACAAACGGTGTTTTTTCCATTTTCTTAAGGTAATTAAATTTTTAATTTCCTGCAAATATTGAGAATGATCGAAATAATGTCCTTTTACTCGTGTTATTGAATAGTTTTTTTGAGCTGGTGCAATAACTGTGACACTAGTTGAAAGAACTTCCATGTTTTTGCATAGTATAAAATTTCAATGATAATTGAAAATAATAGGCATCTGCACTCTTGTTTTCATTCTGCAGGCAGTGCAAACTCGAGCAAGAGAATTAGGTTTGATTCCCATCATTGCACAGTGGCCAGGTGGCAAAGCCATATTCAGGAAAATCTGTGCTCTGGCGCTACTTCCAGCCAATATGATTGGAATTACATTTAATTGGCTGATACGTACACGAATGTCTCACATACCACAGTGGAGAGAATTTGTAAAATATTTCAAAAGACAATGGATCAGAAATGACAATCCAGAGAGATGGAGTGTTTTCGGAGTGAGGCACAGAACAAATAATTACGTGGAATCATATCATCGAATATTGAATTTGAAATTTGGAAAGCACCCATCGATTTGGGATTTCTCAGGTAAAAACAAATACATCAGATATACAAAATTGGATAGAAATATTGATATTTTATAAAGTATAGAATTAAGATCTACATTTAAAAAATTTATACTCTGTCAAATAGCATCTCTGAGGGATTTAGTGATAACAACTAAACGGGAATTCAGATCAATGCAAATGGGTTTTCTGATAAGAGAGAATCCACGAGCTGCTAGCAGTGCTTTTCAGCAAGCAATCCATAAAGCTTGGGAATTTCTCACTATCAATACCTTCAATGTTCCTTCATTCCTCAATTGTGCTATATCCTACCTAGGAGTTTTAAACAATCATCGATTGAGTGACATCAATGAAGTTGACACATTCATCAACAGTGATCCTCGTAACATCTATAATATCGGTATGCAATTGTCTCATTTGTAAAAGTGGATTTTTTTTTCTCCTGTCTAATTTTTTTTTCTGAAATTTGCAGCCACCTACGAATGTCCATTCTGTGAAGAAAGAGTATCGAACATAATTTCTCTCCCATGTAACCACGTATACAGCTGTGTTGAATGTGCAATTTTGCATCAGAATGCTGCAGTAGCAAACAACACGTCAGTCTACTGCTTCTGTACTGAAGTCGTTGCTGAACTGCGTCAAATATTTTGATCAATGAATTCTCAGCGCTCAAGGAAAAATACAATTAACAATAATGAGGTAATCGATGAGAGATTTCAGGATTCGAGATAGCGAAATATCGCTAGAGACCTTTTTTGTTGACCCGATTCCATTCTACAGAGAAGGTCTTCATGGGAATTCCCCTATCTCCCTTAGAATCCAAGATATTCATGAAATATTCAGCTATTCTAATGTTGGGATGATTTATGTTGTTTTGTCAATTCACTACTGATTCAATTTTTGCATAATTAGGAATTATCTCTGTTATGGTATTGGAACACCTGAAAACTATCGCATTGTCTCCAGAAGGGAGTCTAATACGCAGTCTGAGTGAAGGTGCTCTATTTTCTACAGCAACTAAAGACAGATAAATGATTATCAAAACATCAATTTTTTTTCTTCTGAGACTTTCAAATTATTCAAACATTAAATTTTTTTCATACGTGTTACTGATTTGTTTGAATATTCTTGAAGATTTATACTGTCGATCGCTGCAATATTAGATAGAGATCTGTGGATCTAAAGTTCAATTCTGCTTCATGAAAAGTCTCTGTAAAATTCTGCTGTCTCTTATGTATTAGAGATTTTTACTGGAAAAACTCATCCCAATGTTGATTTGATTGATTTAGTTCTGCCTCTCCGATACGGAGCCATATTATATGATTATTATAATAAGTTAATCATTATCACGTTTTTCTTTGTATCACAATACATATTTCAAATGCTATAAAACTATTTGAGGGTAAATTATGTATCACAATTGGTTTTTTTGATGAGAAAATAAAAGAATAATTTTGAGCAATTAGTGAAATTTCATCAAAATTATTATTTTTTCTCGCAATAATTCTCCTAATTATTAATAAATTGAATCATTTGACCCTACAGTACCTTTACACTTTCCTTCTTTGGAACGGAAATTTTAAAATTTAATTGGACGAAAACACAAGATAAAAAAAATCATGCAATTTTGTTGAAATTCATTAGAAGTAATTGTGAAGTCTTTACCAATTATTACAGTTTTTTATTTTATTCTTTATCTCACTCGCCTCAAAATATTATCACCTCAAACTACAAAATGTTTTTCATCAGCACTAATTGAATGAATATCGTCAGTAGTAATGCAAAAAAATCTATATTATTTTATTGTTTCTTCGAGTTTATAACGATAACCGGAAAATATTTCAGTTTATTCGATCCTCCACTTGAACAAGTATTTGATTTTCAAATTTATGGACGGTCGACGGTGGTTCTCATTTCGTAGTTCTTCAGGCAATAACAATCTCTACATTATCGGCCATTGATAACTGACTTAAGCTGTCGATATTACAGTTCTTCCAATAATGTGAAGTTTTGTTTTCGGAATATATTGCATTAAGGAAATTTGGATTTTGATCGAAGTGTTTTCGGATCAGTTTATAGCTTGTCGGGCTCAATTTGCTACAATTTTTTATTCATAGTCTGCCATTGTTTGCTAAATATGTAATGATTTCGCAGTAAGGAAAATTTGTTTTAATACATGAAATATTTTTTTGGGCTCATCACGTTTTTACCTCGTAGACCTCTTTGGCAGAATTACATTTACGTTTCGGATGCAAGGATACCACCCTTTATTTAAAGATTTATGACGGCGTGTTTCTTCGGAATAACTGAATTCGAGAAAATTTGATTTTTTGAAAATTCTCAAAACTTTGACATCTCTTCTTGGCTGATTAAACAAAATAGAGCAGATAATCGATTTAATCATCTTCTGACTTAAAAAATGCTCATTTTTTCCAGAATAATAATAATAATTATGGATACTAATAATATAAATAATACACATTTCTGAATTTGAATGACCAAATTGTAATATAAAGATTACAAGGTGAAAATTTCTTAAAACATATGTTCCTTAAGTTGTTAATTTGAAATTAAAAAGGGATGATGAAAGATGGAAGGCAGTGATGATAAGATAACCGATTAAGAATTCCGTTAAACCCTTCTCCTCTGAAGATATCCTGTCGTTGAGACTTTTTACCAGGAATTGTAGTATCCAAGACCGGCGTAGGGTAGACGCACTGGTGCAGCAGTGTAGACTGGGGCTTGATAAGCGTGGTTGTAACCATGGTTGTAGCCGTGACCCAGAGCGAGAGGAGCAACAGCAGGGAGGGTAGTAGCAGGGAGGGTAGTAGCAGGAAGGTGAGCAGCAGAAAGTGGAGCAGTGGTGTGAGCGGCATGTCCATACCAGTAAGGGTTGTTCAAATATCCATGAGCGAGTCCTACGAATAATTCAAAAAAAAAATTTAAATTCCATGAATCATTCAAAATTCAAATTATCCAATTCTAATTTTTCAAATAAGAAATATCAAACATAAATGAAGACTCGGTAATTATTCCAGAATATGTTTAGCGAAAAGTTCTAAGTCGTATGCCCGGATAATCGACCAAAAGATTTTATAAATTTTCCAAAATATTTGGACAATAGTTTCTTTCTCATTCTCCTCTGTATGCAATTGGGCAAATATCAAGATAAAAGTAAACGATTTCTCACCATTGTATCCATAGTGAAGACTATTGTATCCACCCAAATAATGTCCTCCATATCCAACTGGAACAACTCCTCTTTTTTGCTGATTCTTTTGCTCAACTGCATCTTCACCGAAGATTGGTGAAGCCAGAGCGAGGATGGTGAAAATGAGCTAGAAAAAAAAAAACAGTATAAAATCTATTGAACTCCGGAAATTGGGTATTTTCCTTATCTGACCTCTGACACTCACCAGGGCGTTCATGTTGATATTGGTTTGGAGATAGAACAAGTTCTTGATGCACAGTGATCTGCTGTTGTGATACTGATGTGGATAGACGCTGGCACACCCACTTTTATACTAGATTCACTTCTACTTCTAGTTTCAATTTCTTCACTGGAGCAGTCCTTTTTTTTCTGCAGGGGAAATAGAATTGTTACTGTGACGAAATAGAGCTATATGACACTAACTGTCTTAGAATAAGAAAAAAAGGGACAATGGACATATAAGCAGTTATGAATCATTTCCACATTGTTAGAGTATGAAAACGGAAAATCTATGAATTTTTATTATATTAATTTTCCTTAAAAACAACTCTACTCCTAGCTCTCTGAAGAAACAATCATTTTCAAGTTCTTTAAATAATTTATCTCATCATTAGAAAAAAAAAATTGATGATTTTGAAATGAAGAGTGATGACCTCTAAATAGATTCAAAGATTATTTTGTGAATAACTCTGAAGGGAATTATTTGTTAAATGTTGTAGTTTTTTTTTTCAATATCAAAATATTCTATTGGAAATGAAATTGGCTTTGAATAAGAGACTCTGAAGGATAATTCACGTAATTTATTATGACTCATATAAATACCTGAAACAATTCTCATGTCAGCATAACGATAAAAAACAACTTTTGTCTACGCATCTTAAATTTCGTGACTTTCACTATTATGCTTGCAATTACCCAATCCTCTAATCCTGCATTTCAATGACAATTTTTTCTTAAATTTAATCGTATTATATCCCCTATATATTATACCCAAAGTCCTAAGAATAAGAATGATGACAATGTCATATGTTCTACATCTTGCCAATTACTTATGTACCCCAGGGGACACTTTGCATTATAGAACTGGATAATTTTGTTTTTTTCTTCCATCAAACAAACAATTTTACAAAGTTTAAATGAAGGACGTTATGATGCCAAGATGTCGAGTCCAAGATTTCCTGTGGCCCCTGGGTACGTGATAAATGTAACAATCGTTGCCTGCGTCTATCTATCCACCTAAATTACGATCATGTTTACGTTGGCAAAGATCTATGGATCGTACTTGTCAGTGGCGATTTACGCTGGTGATCGCCCCAGGGTAGAATAGGTTAAGACTCCAATTGTCGTTACAATAAATGTGAGTAAAAACATTATATAAAAGAAGAGTAATTGACAATTTCATTATTATACTAGAACGGATCATTTCCTTTTCTTGTCTGTGTCAGGGACTCTTGTGCATGTTTTTAGTTCTTAATTAATGTGATTAGGGGCTGAGAGGTCTCTGGGGAGTCTTGAGAAATACGAGTGTGAAAATTCATCAATTTTTTTTTTCTTTAACAGTTAAAGAATTCCCATTATATTGAACTTTCTCTTCATTATTTCTATTGCTTGTATATGCTCTAGGGTCATTATATCCAATTTTTTTTAATTCAAAAACCAAAATATTCACGAATAAAGCAAAAAATAGATAATTTCTTAACGATTTAAGATGATTGAATTTTTCATTTTCATACACCACCTTCTATTCTCTATATTCCAATTGAAATTGACAATGCCACTGACGCGATTACTTAATCACTGTAATTGCATTCTCGATTTCAAATTGATGGGGAAGGAGTAGGTGAGGAATAAGCAGCAGAATTGAGATTGAGTTTAATTGAAGCTATTGAGATATCAGAGATCCATTGAGCTTCCTTGGTGGCTAGCATTGCATTGTAACTCAATCCCAATATCCCTTTCATCATCTGAATCTACGTCAATTGTGATGCCGAGTTGAGTTGGATCTATTGCCCCTTTAGGTATTGCACCGTCATCGATCGATTATTGACGGGTGGTAATTATTGTTTAAATATTAATGATGACCGTAGTTTATTCAGGTGGAATAGAGGAGTGATTTTCATGGTGTCGAGTAACAGATTATCCTATTATTCAATTCACAAGGATTTTTCATAACTATTGTATTCATTTCAGTCCATTCTAATCTTTAATGTTATTCGAGATTATTTCAAAGAAGGAAGTTTGTTAATAAAATTAAAGGATTTTTATTTTTTGTAAAAAAATGTCTTCACATTTTCATCTAGGATCAATTATTTTTCATATAATGTATTTTTTTGTTCTGTTTTTGAAATTCGTAATTTATTCGGAAAAATTCGATTCTCATCAAACACGTGATCGCTATGGCGCATTTGGTACTAAACGCTGTACGAATTCATTATTATTCCTCCCAAATAATCATCCATTCCCCTCTAATTTAATTTATTAAAATTGTGATTGTGATCAGGACAAGCTGAATAATTTCCAGAGCATGGCAACACGTGATTAATCCTCAAATCCTTGTAATTCAGACATCAAGGTTATGTTACTTCCAAAAATGTTTGAAGTGGTGAGTACAGTTTGTCGTTTGAATCCTCTTCGATTATCCATTCGAAGAAAAACGACAAAAGCTGAAATAATGAAAAGTCGAATGAAAGAGGAGAAAGAAAATTTTGGACCACTTCTCGAGACTTCAAAACAGAAAAGAATTAGATTAAAATCAGCAGCGAAACAAGGACAAATAAAACAAGTACTTGAGATTAAAAATTCGAAAGATAATGTTAATAATTCAAATAATGCAGAATTATCGTGGGCAATTGGTACTACAAAAGTGACAAATTTAAGATTTTTGAAAAAAACAGATAAAGATAAGCAAAACAATTCTTCTGTCAAAGGAATAAATATCGAAAAGTTATCAAGACTGTCAGAATCACTAC
The DNA here is from genome assembly GCA_035578325.1 of Coelinius sp. EB29. NCBI lineage: Eukaryota > Metazoa > Arthropoda > Insecta > Hymenoptera > Braconidae > Coelinius > Coelinius sp. EB29. The sequence continues at coordinate 4,264,835 of JAOZGT010000009.1, read as the reverse complement.
AATCCAACAGTACCAACGATATCACTAATTTATCAAATACTGGAGATCCAAGTGAATCGTCAAAAAGGGATAACGAGATCGTCCCCTTTTCAAATACGAAAATGGGAAGAAAAGATGAAGACTTTTCTGCGAAAGAGAAGAATAATGATAGATCGTGTTATGAAAGTATTGGAGAAGAAGAAACTTTTCTGAAATCTGTGGGGAATGATTTATCATATTTTCCAATGATAAATTCCTCAAAAAGTCAGGATGATAAATGGAAAAATTCAGGAATTGTTTCATTACGACCAGGGGAACAGGAGGAATTTTTTTTACCAGGAGTTACCAGAATTTTGAATGAAACAATGTCAGAGCAGGCCAAATTATTGTTGGAGAAATGGAAGAAAAAAATGACTCTGGAGTTGGGAGAAGAGGGATTCAAAGAATATAGCAAAAGTAATTATTTAATCATCAATTTATTGAATTTATTTGATTTGTTTGATAATATTTTTGAGTTATGAGACTGAAGTAAATGGGTTTTACAAATTTTTTTTTTCAGAACTTTTGGAGGATAGTAAAATGATGCACTCGTTGATTGAGAAAAGTCTGAAGAGAGAAGAACTTCCTGAAATTCCTCAACACCTGGAGCTCAGTTTTAATAGTATGAAATTAGTTTTGAAGGATTTGTCGGATGTGAGGATGCTGGAGTCCCATGTAGTCCATCCTACATTGGGCTATCGAGGATTTATCGATTGTGTTGCCAGTTATAGGTGAGTCTGATCTCTATTGTATCGACTGAATTTTAATTCTTTATTTGGCCACGAGATGTCAATGGATGTCTCGAAAAACTTGTTCTTTTGAATTTATTCAAATTTGAATAATAAATATTTAGTTAAAAATTTTAGTGCAGAAATTCATTGAAATTATGTTTTCCATTTTTTCAAAGTAATTTTTATAGGTAGAATTTTTATCATTTTGTGTGCATTAGTCGTTGACAATTTATTTTGAAAAATCAATTTTATCATTAAAAAAACTAATGAATAATGAGAATTTTTGCAAATGTCCATCATTTATTCCTTTCTGAAAAAACATTTACAAATTCTCTCATTAAGGATTAATTATCATGTCATTCTATTTCCTCCAAAAATAAAAAAAAGAATAAAATACATCAATTGAGCCTCATCTTCATGGAAATTCAATGAAAATTGACGTCTTAACGACGTATCTCATAAAACGCAATTGTTCGGAATCTCTTCTCCCATTGTTTCTGTCTTTTTACGATCAATTTTAGATTCATCGGTACTAATGCAATCTCCCTGATTCTTTCATGAGTTAAAGTAGTAACATACGACATTTATTCAGGGGAAATCTTTGTATAATCGATTGGAAAAAATCGGAGAAAATGAAGACCCTCAGCACAACTTACGACTCACCCATACAAGTCAGTGCGTACATTGGAGCCCTCAATGCTGATCCAAATTATCCGTTCCAGGTGACTGATTACATGAATTATGATGAATAAAACATTTCATCCTCTCTCATGTTCCCTCTTGCTTTCTCTTATAGATGATAAATCAATGATATTTAATGTAAACTGACTAAGTTGTATGTAAATTTGTTGTTTTTCTTTCAGGTGAAATCTGGCCTCGTGGCAATAGCATACACAAAGGGCCAACCACCCTCTATTTTCGAATTCAGTGCGGCTAAACTTGAATTCTACTGGAGAGAGTGGTTGAAAAGATTGGAAAAATATAAATCTATGAGAAATACTTGAAAATATCATGGTTTTGGGAGAATAAAAAATTTTTTTATTGTTAAAGTTTCTTTATTATTCACAAGTTTTTTTATTCTACAAGAACAGAAAGGATTAGTCGGAAGATTTAAAACTTTATTCCTCTATCGTTTACAGAAGAACAAAGTTTTTTTTTTTTTTGGTAAATTTATCCCATTTCCTCGTGACTTCCTTATGAGAATTTATGAGTACAAAATCATCAAACTTTTATTACCCTCAACTCTAGATAAATCACCCTTCTATCTACCCTTCTATCTTGTTTCTATCTTTTCTTTTCTGTCTAGAAAAGACAGTTATCTCAATCTCGCCTCTTATATTTTTTCCACAGAGGTTCTCTATCTCAATTTTTCTTAGATCAAATTTCAAAGGAACAAAACTTTGTTTTTGTGGATAACCTGTAACAGCATGATATGTTATTGCTAACAGAAATGGAAGAAAAGTCGTTGGGTTTCCATCGAAACTGTAATATCTATTTACCTTTATTCTCAACGTCTCGGGTAAACTTGCAATTGGCAGTTGCCCGGAGGCCTTCAGCCCTGGTATTACATTCCATGAAGCGTACGATGCATCGTGGAAACATGTATTAGATAAGAAAATTGGAATTTAGAAAAATGAAATTGACAAACTCATGGCAACAAGTTCATTCAACTTTCACTCACTTCAAGAAATTCATTCCATTTTCGATAGATTTTAATCACATTTTTCAGAATTTAATGATCAACTTTTCTTGTTTCCTACATTTTCTATTAAATTTTGAAAACTCAACTTCTTTTCCCTCTCTATAATCTTCAGTAAATCACTTTATTATTAGTTTTGAGTTTTAGATATATTAAATTTCTCCGTGGTACTGAGAATCATCTTCAGCACCCAGTTAAACGAAACTGACGTCTCAAGAGAGAGAAAACTTATAACCCAAATGCACTCAAAGTTTCCCGTGGGAGTTTATGAACATGATACGTAAGGTTTCTCCCAAGGTTAAACCCAAATTAACGACACGCGACAGGACTAAAAGGGTATACACACACGCATTCCCCACCAATGATAAATTGTCGAAAAGCCAAATAGAATAAACAAAGCTTATATATATTCACTTTTGTTTTTTAACAAGGGAAAACATTGGAGGGTCCTAATTCTTCACCACAGGACGCTGACTAACATTCAGCAATTATAACTTTCGATACCACACCCGTAAGGGCGATGGAATATACAGCAGGCGGTTATTGCGACCCCTCTCTATAACGTTACTCTGTGCTTCCATAAACATTCCAACCCTTCGTATGCCCTTGGGAACTGTAAACTAATGGCGTACGAGTAACAGTGGAGTACCGTCTTTGGTGGTTTCCTGGCTCACAACTTATAAAATCCCCCACTTCCTGGATATCCTAAGTCTAAATTTTCACTCCTATTTTCTCGGGGTGTTAATCAAGATTTGAGAGGGTGAGATGGTAAAAAGAGGACAGGAACATTTCCATAAAAATTGGACATGATTTTTTTTTTTTTTTTTTTTAGAAAAATGAGGGTCATTCTTACCGAGGAAATCCCATATCAACCCCAAACTCCCATTCATTGGAAATATTGAGAAAATACAAACATCCAATTTTCGGCATTAATTATGAATTATCTACAAACAACATGATGATATTTCATACTCCGAAATGACATAAGGATTATCATCAACACTATCACCTTATAGAGATCAATTTTCCTTCAACTTTTATCCATCCCTTCATCTCATTTAATTCCTCATAAACCCGGATCTGAGATAATAACTCACAAAAAGTACTTCACATATCTTATTTAAAGCATCCCGACAGCAATTGGTAGATAGATTTTCCCATAAGACGACGATAAATACGAATCAACGCGTTAGCCATGTCCCCATGTTAAAGGATCACTCTAAATCTTCCCTTCTAATCCTCGCTAATCCTATAGTAACCAGGGCATATTTTCCCTTCCTCCTCTTTATCCTCAGCACTTATCTCCACCCTCTGTACCCTCCTCCGAATAATAAAACTCGATGAACCAATGCACATCACTCTCCACTTATGCATCAACTTTGAATTCACAAAGGATGATAATCACCATTGACTTAGAAAAAAAATAAAAAAAATATTCCCCGAGAAATTTCTTCAAGCTAACCAAGTGCATATGAAAGTGATGATACGGATAAAGCCCCCTAAACTTCAGAAGGGAAAAGAGCAAAGTTTTCCACGTAATATCCATCAATACTTCATGAACCCCAGTAGCTTGGCGCGGACATGTAAACGTCCCCTGTCCCGTATCCTCTCCTTATTTTCCTTTTTCATTACCCCAACGATCACGTCCAGTCTGGTTATTATATTATTCATACTCACCGAACCATAAAATCTCTCACTTGAAAAATTCTGTCGTGCATAAATTATTAATCCCACAACAATATACCTTTTTTTTCGATATTAATTAATAATTACGTTCGGGGAGGGCCCTGGTGGAGTCAACGAAGCGCTGACCGGTTAGTACTCTCAGCGTGCCCTATCCACTGTCTATCCTCCCTCATCCACAAAGGAACCGTTTATTTGATGCGACCAAACGGCCCGGTAAAGTGTTCATTGCACCGTGTCAAATGATCCACAAATAGGCGTGACTACAGTGTTGTAGATATTGTCCCTGGTTCAATCATGAATCGTGCTTGCCCCAGGAGTATGGGATAGGTGACGTAATGGGTTGCCTATCAGGGGTAGAAGACCCGGTGTATAGAATGGTGACTTTGGAAGCTGTTAAAGGGTGAAGTTAGATGTATCATCCTCATTTTGAACATCTTTGAAGTACTCTACGTTATGACAATGGAATTAGACCATATTTTTGATACTCTTTCGAGAACCGAATATATGTTTTCCTTCCGTATACCCTTTCCGGTTTTTACGGTTTGTTCCCACCTGTTCTGCCCCCTGAAACAAGACTTTTTATACTAGTTAGTATCTTACTAGTGTAACCGTTGGGAATCGAACCCGGGTCCGCCGCGTGTGAGTTATTGATGAATCCACTGCGCCAAACTGTCGGTTCTCGAGAACCGAATATTTTAGTAATAGAAGAATTGTGCAACATGTCGTAATTTCAACCAATCGAGTCTTGCCCGAGCTTCTTCTCTGCCGTTAATGCTGAAATACTCCACAAGCTCGTCGGATGCTTTATTCAACTGAGAACAAAAAAATAACAGTTAATATTCATTACCAGCTCCTCATTTGGGAAGAAATGTCATTGACTAACTTTTTCCAATTGTGCTTCAGTGCTGATTGTCTTGCCAAACAACCTGATGTGTTGTTTAAGTTGGCCAACACAACTTTGAGGCCTGAAAAGGGAGGTGAAAGATGGAAATATATATAAGCCCAAAAAGACAATCCATCGATTGAGAAATCAGTAGATGATTGTCCAACTATAATTCATGATCAATGTCCCTCATCCTCGTCATAAATTCGATCTCAAAGTGTCTACAGAGCAAGGAAAAATCGTGGGAGGTAGAAATATTGATAAAGAATATTTGCAAAGAGAACAAAAAAAAAAAGCCACGGTAAATTTCACAGTCATTGGCTCGTGAAACAGTCGTCTTGCGGGGGCGGTCATGCGGGGGTTAATGCTGAGGGGGTTTTTTACTGTGTAGAAATGCAGAAGCGTCGTAGAAATGAATGTAAAGTTGGTACGACTGTTTTGTGAATAGGAGAGGCTACATTTGGAGCCACGCTTGAGTGCTCAGAGCCTTCCGAGGGCCTTCAGAAGTATTCAGTGATACCCTGGACATCCTTTGCCCTCTCTCTCTCTCTCTCTCTCTCTCTCCACTGATGTCGCTCACCAAAGCTGAACTCGTTTACGTGAAAATTCATTAATTATTTATTCAAGCTGCCACAAGAGGTTTGATGTGGGTAGTTTTTTCTCGTGGTTTTTTTTTTCTTTTCACTATGGTGGTTACGATCCTGTGGCCCTCAGTAAGTTTAAATATTTGAAGTGATCCTGATCGTGTATATAGCGTCAAAGGGAATGTTTTCTCGTATCTTTTGAATAAAATAAGGTGGACAACATTGAGGCTATTCAAAGCTAAAAAAACCACATTTAATAAACAGTTTTATGGTCGTCTGGGGTGTCTGTACAATTAAAACACTCTTTACATTCGTGTGATTCTGGGGATGATGGGGATAAACTTGAGGTTTTTTGGGTTCCTGTGACTTTTACTAGAAGGCACAATGAGTTGAAATGAAATGCATTCTGTTGATTCCAGAGTCACTTTAGGAATAATAATAATAATTTCCTTATTCTTCTCACTCCTTTTTTTTTTCACAGTCGGGATGGTACGTAATGCGATATATGAGTGTAAACGCATGCAGTGGCGGTTGAGCGCGAGAATGCGTATTGTCTCGTTGGAAGGCAGGAGAGAGGAAAGAATGGGGGGAAAAAAAATGAGAGAGGAGGAAAAAACGAGTTGCGAAGAATGAAATGGAGACCAAAACAGGGGACAGAGTGACGGCGGGGGGGGGGGGGGGATTCCAGGCGAGCTTTCGGAGTGACGTTGGGTCGAAGGAGCTTTTTGCGTAGGGTATATACTCTATAGTGTGGGAGGAGGTGAGGAGTGGGGGGGGGGGGGGGGGAAGGAGGTAGAAATCGACGCACGCAACAAAACGCAAGGAAAACGCGCCAAAGGCAAAAGGCTTCTCGGTTAAATGAGGCCAACTCCTCGAACTCGAGACTGTGCCGCTGGGCGCGGCCCAGGGGCAGAATCGATTTTCGGGGAAAGGACAGGGGAATGAGTGGGAGACGATGAGGGGGTGGATGTGTATGCGAGATGCTGAGATGGGGAAGGAGGTCTTGGGTTCTTCACGCAGACGGAGAAAGATGTGATACGGATTACGAACCTGCGACTCTACATCCGATCTGGGGAGAGATCGAGAGGGACCAGTCCCTCTTTGCCCTTTTCCTTCTGAGGGGGAGGCTAACGTGGGGGGTAACGCACTCCGCTGGGACGCTGATGGGAATAGGAGGGTATAGTTTTCTGAGGAAAATGGGATGTCTTTGATGGATTGAGGAAGTGAATGGTTTTTTTTTTTTTGGAGCTGTTGCGAATCATTTTCTTTGTTTTAATTTTTTTTAAGAAAATTTTCAGGGGTTTAGGAGAGAAATTTATTGAAATGTTAATTGTAGAAAATTTAGCACCGATTTGATGAATTATTTTTTATTGAGTTTTTTTTTTTCCTGAGATATAAAATTTGATTTGGAAAAAATTGAATCTGAAAAGGAGAGAAATTCTGTACGATATCTAACAATGAATATTTCTCTCTGTACTCGAATTACCTGAATACGTGTTTCATACATTATTCGATTATCGTGAATTGATGCCTCTCCAAAAATCAATAACACTCAATGATAATTATCCCACGAATCGTCGAAAATTTAGGAATTTATAATTGGTTAATATATACGTTTGAATTGAATTACATGAAATATTATCCATTGCATTCATTAATTCAATTGCAATTCAATCAAATTAGATTTATATCATTACAGAAATCCTTGGTATATGAGATAAATACTCTCAAATTTATGATATGAAAATCCTCATTGAATTTCCATAAATTTTCTAGAAATTAAAGTCCGATTGGTGGTGAGAATCGGTATTGAGATAAAATAAAATAGAATTGATGAATTCTCGGGGATTTTATTCACTCTCGGCAACTCGATTTGAATTTCTCCGGGTTTATTTCCCGGAGGTAAGGAAAACACGTTGAGACCGCAAGAAAATAAAGAATAGGAGACACGAAATTCAAGGAGACAGTGGCCCTTTATTCCGTGTAAGATAGAGGAGACTATATTTGGAGTAGCTATTCAGCCTCGCTTTCTACTTTAAAAGAAATAAGAAAACAACTGGGAAAGGAACGAAATTCATTGAAATAAAGAAGAAAAAAAATTAATGGAAAGAAACTTTTTCAGATTTTTATTTCTCATTTTCTCATGGGGAAAATTAAAGTTTTCGAACTCGGTGGAATGATTGATTTTTAACAACACTAGAGCATTATGCGCCCTACCTTTCATTTTTATTATTTATTTTATGAATATTTCAAGTCAAATCATATTTAACCAAAATTATTCTCATTGGAAATTGAATTAACAGGATTTTGGAGTAGTAAAATTGCACGTTTTTATTCGTCAATGAATGCGACATTTCGCCGACAATTTCGGCTTCTTCAGGCTTCTACAAAAAATGTAAAAGAGATTTGTATTTGTATTATGACATGTAACTTAATGTTTGGAGGTTAAACTTCATTTTGTTAGGTATATGATGATTAGGCTGTAATTTATAATTTTTTGTCTGTTTAAATTTTCTTTGTAGAAGCCTGAAGAAGCCGAAATTGTCGGCGAAATGTCGCATTCATTGACGAATAAAAACGTGCAATTTTACTACTCCAAAATCCTGTTAATTCAATTTCCAATCTTGTAAACATGGAGGTTATCAATTTCAATTATTCTCATTAGTTATTAATTCACCAGAAGTAATCAATCACTCATTAAAATGGATTTATTCATTGGCGGAAATCTAATAGAAATGATGATTTGTTAAATTGGAATTCAACGTCCTTGACACAGTTGTTTTGCAGTATATCGAATTTTATTCTAATAATTATTCATTACCCCCGGGCATTGCTAGGGTAACGAATAACAAAATCGTTAAAATGTAGATATTTTCGGCAGTTGGTCGTTAAAAAATCATCAAGAATTTTATCAATTTTCAAGACTTTAAGGATATTTACGGAAGTTGATAATTATAAAATCATGAAAATTTGAGAAATTTAAAAAACATGAATTGATACAAATTTTATTATAGCAGGTGCTTGGCAGAAGAGAAAAAAATTAAAGTGTTCTGATGATTTTTGACTCATCGTAAAAGACATATTCATCAGAGCATTTGAAATTGTTGGAGGGTAGATAACGAATAATTTCAACCGAGTTGTCTCCAACTCTAATTTGTTAGAGATTATGAGTACTAGAGTACTTAATGTAAGTTTTACGTTGAAGAAACTTCAATTCTCGAGTAACTTTACAAGAATTTGGTTAGCGAATATCGATATTTCTCCTTCAGCGATCTAAAAAAAAAATTAATATTACATAGACATATTAACAAGTTTAGTGCTAGTTAAAAAAAAAAAAACTTGCCTTCTCTCAATTCCATTCTTTGATGAAAAACAGAGGGGAAAATTCATTGGTCGATAATAAACCAAAAACAAAGTAATAAAAAATGGTAATATTCATTAAGTAGAAAATACGTCTGTCCACAGCGTTACCTTTTCTCCTCCATATCCCTCCTTATTTCTCCCTCGCCCAAGAACACTAATATCCACAGTGTCGCAGCCCTCCGCATTTTCCCACTGAATTTTACCAGGCACTGGGGTATACCCCGACACAACGTCTAGGGTATTACGAAACTTTGTGTAGTGAATTTCCCTCTCTGTATAATTAATTTCATAATGAATCTCATTTTTTCGGTTAAACCATTTCTTTCTGGCCCAATAGTATATGCTTCAATTATTTTTCTAATTCATTAGTCAAATGGAATTTCTCTTTCAAATAATCTTTGCATTTTTTTATTTTTTTGATCCCTCTGAAAATTTTACATTTTTGTTAATTCTCTTTTATCTTTTTTTCTTCGCCCACAGGATTTGATCACACCCGTTGGAATGAGAGTGCTATCAGTTGTGACACAGAGAGGGCAGAGAGGACTGCCAATTCCATGAGTGTAATTCGGCATGTTGAGGGGGTCCCAGAGCCAACCCTAAAATCCACCCAGGATCGACCATAAAACTGTTCATCCTCCACCTCTCCCAGCCGCTCTACCACCAGTCTATCGCACGTGTGTTCACTCTCAAGTTACGGGGCAATGTGACAACTATTGGGGACACGTGAGTGGTCTTAATTAGCTCAAAATATCGTTGATTGTTAATCATACTTGCTACAAATTTTTAACCAGATTTTTTGAGGCATTTCTTGAGACAGAGGGAAGACATAAAAAGTTTAATCTTGAGGATATAAATTAGGGAGACGTGAAACCTGAAAATAAAAGGTACATTCTTCGGAGAATATTTGGGGTGAATTACAGAAAATGTTGGTTTAGTCAATTGTGTGAGGTATTTCTCAGAAATGAAAACAATTCATGATTGTAGATATTAAAAATGAATTACTTGATATATGAATGGATTAATTAATATAGTTTTCATAATGTTGAGTCTCTGGCTGACGCCCTGGATTATGCACCCCCATTGCACAATGTATGATGAATTAGCGAGAATGCCACAAAGTGTTTTCATCAGTGTTCCCTTTTCCCTGACGCATTCGTACCACACTTCCCATATATATATGCCGCAAAGTGCCAACTTTACGCGCCACTTTCTCACCCTTCTATTCTATTCATAAACGTGACACCGGGCTGATGTGAAAACCGTACTAATTTACCGATATATGGTGAGAAGTGAATTGTCAGTGTCAGACATTACTTACTCAGCAGTTTTGCTAATCAGCCAGGGGAGAATCCATTGTTTCAAAGTTTCGATGCTACAAATTTCTTCATTCATAAAATCGTAGATAAATCATATTTTACAAATATAATTGGATATTCCAGAACTGGAATTTTGCGTATAAAGTGATTTTTCAATCTAATTCGATAAAAATTTTGTCCATCTCTTGATGTTTTTCTTTCTTCCTTTAATTATTATTAGATTGAAGACGTGTATCTCTGAGACATTATCCAAGGGTCCTGCATCAGCTGTTAGCCCCGGGTAAGCCACGACAATAATTAGATCAGGGTGTGGGCGAGGGTAAAAGGCCATTGGGTGCCTAGATGAAAGCATGATTGAGTAATTGATTGAACCATGGGTGGACACTTGGGATGATTCACTTTAATCAAACTACTATTATTTACTGAAGAAAACACATCCTCATTCACCCATATTACCTACGAAGATAAATTAATTCTCATTTTCAATGAAAAATCTGATAGTACTTATTGACTTTTTGCTTGGCTTGACTTTAAGATCGTTTAATTGTTGATACTGAGACAATCACAAGGTGCAAGCTACATTATATGCAAATCAAATAGTTTCACAAAACAGAGAATGAATATGGAAATAGGTATTAACGAAAGAAATGAATATGTAATGCTGAAGAAAGTCTGTTAAATTTGAATAATTATTGTTTGGAAAAAACAATTATTTCAATAGTTATTCAAAAAAGGAAAAGCAATATTTGGAGAAAAATTCGTTGACACTTTGATTTCCAAGATTTTCAAAAAATTTCCAGCAACTGTTGTTGAATTATAACAGACAGTTATCAAAATTCGACAAACATTCTCCTGTATGCGCCATTATTCATTTTCAACAGCCAATATGAGCCCCCTAACGACGATTCCATTGAGCTCGTTTTTCATTCCAATAGATAGCGAGATCAACAATTCCACTCGCATGGAGAAAATCAACTGCAACAATATTAGCAGACGTATTGAACTCTTCATGATACCATTCCGGTATGTATTCTCCAGCTTCATCAGCCCAGGCACGTATACTATTGTCTGTCAGTGGCGTGAGATCCGTCACAACACTCGGTACATTATGAGTTAATTCAGCCATGTCTGCAACGGGAACTACTGTCGAATTCCTACCAAGTATGAGGATGAAACAATGTTATTTGTTATTTGAGAGAAAAAAAATGATATTTTATCAAATGAAATCTCTCAAAATCATTCTTCAGAATCACTCATTATCCGATAAATCTACAAAATTTGCTTACCACTTAGCTGGAGACTGGAGAAAGTCGTGGAGAATTGAAAATTTCCTGCAGTTGCACCAACGTTGTTCAATGCCAGGCCAGAAAGTTGCTGAATCCAGATAGTCCTTGGAGGTATAAGATATTATAAGTCTCTTATTCTCGGACCAATAATCGCTCAATGGGGTCTGCCAACCCTTCTCAGCACGTGCGTGTTCATAGATATGTTGACCCAATTCTTGTTTCATATACTTCATGAAACTTCTGTGGTCCTCCTCGTCATCGAAACCTGATTGGATTGATATTTTATTGACAAAGGAAATTGGTAGAAATCAGGTATACTATAAAAATTAATATCTTGAAATTATGATTTTTAGAGGGATTGGAAGGAATCTCACACTGTAGATTTAATTTTCAAGACTCACCACTAGGAAATTGTTTCACAGAGAGAATCACTATTTCTTTGGTCATGTTCAGAAAAAGATTGATATCGTGGAATATTTGACTAATGGGTACCATCTGTACAGGTCCATGATTAACATAATAGGTTTTGCAGGGACCAAGAATTTTGGTGCACGCAGGTCTTATGTCCAGAAACCGTACGCCAGATTCTAATTGTTCGAAAATTGATACGTCCTGTGAAGAAACTTCTTCAATTAGAAATTTTAGTAAAAAAATTGGATTAAAGTTGGCATAAGATCAAACCTGACAAATGGCCCAATTTGCTGTAAGATTCTTAACAATTCCATCTTTACCAGGACGCTGATAGGATCCAGAATCATGAGTGCCAGGAATAAAGAGACGGGGAAGGGTCATGTTCTCTAATGATGCTCTTCGATCTTCCATCCAGTGGAATCGTCCAGGATCGCCGTGGCGCTTCAAAATGGTATCATTGCGGAGGATAATTGCATAGTACTTATCTGAAGCATATATGACGTAATGATATTATTGAATCATGCTCAATGCTGATCAGGTATGACCTATCTCTGATTTTTCTAACTAACTCAATATCTTGTGCATTTCAATATCTTGTCTCTATTAGCCTTCAACTCCTTCAGATTCTAATAAATATTTCACAAAATCTCAAGGAGAGAAAGTGACATATGTTTCCTCTATCCTAATACAACATATGTTCTTCGATATTCACCCAATCCAGAAGGCGGTGGTGCTCGAAGACCAGTCCTCACAAACTCACGAATGCCCTTCAATTTGTACGAAAATCTCGGACTTGCTTCTTGCCAAGATTTAGCCTCAACATCATAAACTCTCAAGGAATCTCCCTCAATATAATCAGGATGATGATAGTAGATTCTCATTTCATTTGGCACTTTAGTTGCTGTCTCAGGTGAAGATGAAAAAACAATTATGATGTTTTCCGAATCTTTTGATAACGCAACATTGAAGAAACAATTGCTTACAAAATACAGAAGCAATATAGGATACATTGTTACTGCTTTGTTGAGGATTTTTTCACTGACTAATGCTAGTGTCGTTACACTGGTTTTTGAAAGTTAAAATCTGCATCATAAACATAGAAAAGATAAGCCATGACAATGATAAATATTCATCCTCTGATTCTCATGATGATATTTAACTCAATATTAACATGTCCAACAGGACATTATTCTCAATTTGTGACAGTGCAGAATTTGAGATACAAATATTTTTAATGTATAAAAGATACATTATTTATCTTAGTAGTGAATGTTAATGTTATGATATTCCACTTTGAAATGGAACATATGCGTCATTAAACCAGGTGATTATCATTAATATTCATGATTCTGATAATTTTCTCATAATTTATTAACACAAATTTTACTTGACAATGAAAATTATCCAAAAACTAGTATCACACGTTTAAAAATGAGTATCTAAAGTGCTGGATAACAAGTCAAAGCAGTAATATATTTAAAGATATTGTCAACCAACTAGAATCAAATCAAATATAGAAATTCTAATTAATCCTGAATCAAATATCCTTTCAATCCTCTTTAATAAATACCGGAAATCTTATCACTAAACCTTGCCAATAAGAGAAAACAAATTGAAGACAAGCAGAAGTGAATAGTCGATTAGGTAATTGATCCACGAACACTCTTACTGATTTATTTTAATTAGCCACTCGGTATTCAGAAAGAGGGAAGCTATCGACTTTCGATAAAATTTCAAGGCTCTTCATATTCCTCCCGCCCTCCACCCAAACGTCCCTGAGCCCTTTGTTTCTCTCCCACTGGCTAAAGTACCATTCCTTACTTTTTCCCACTGTAATTCACTTTTTGCATTTTCTGCGTACTAAAGAGTCGAGGAGACAGCCTTATTCTCCTTTGTATCAAATACAAGAAGTGAAACATGGAAGGGAGAATGTAAAAGTGGTGGAAATGGTTTTTACCAGTGTAGAAATGGATGTTATGGAGGTAGAAAAGGAATCTTTTGTGTTGAACGCCAAAAATAGTTATATACTCTGCAGGAAAATCAGAGGAGGAGTATCTTGATGAGGTAGGGAGGGAGTGATGGTTGTTGGAGAGTAATCGTGATATTGTGTAGAGTTTTTCTGCATTTTAAGAGGTTAATATTTTTTAGAGAAAGAATAAGAAAAATTTGAGGGAGGAAAACATTAAATTTCCGGGTGAAAATTGACAATTTTCTTGTATCTCTGTACTTTATTTCCGGATGTAATTCTTTGTGAAAGAAAGTTTTTGTAAAACTTGTAGCTGAGTTTGTTTGGGGCACATTTGAATTGAGATAAAATTTATTGAGAGTCGGTAAAAATAAATTGTTCTTGATGAAGAATGAATATTAAAGTTTGTGGGAGGGGATAAATTGAAGTGAAATTTGCCTCGATGCTTTAAACGTTTAAGACAGACTTATCCGGTAAACCTGGTGGAAAGTTTAGGAAGGGAGAGGAAATTACCCGATAGAGATGTCTCTCTGTGAGAAACGCCAACGGATCTGGAGATCATCTTCAAGCTTTGGGAGAGATTCTTCTTAATCCTGGAACAAGTTTCCAGAATCTCGAGGAAATTGTGGAAAAAAAGTTTACTGGACACCTTGAGAGATAGCTTTAGAAATTGGAGGTTTCGACTTTAAAATTCTTTTTTCGATATGCAAGAAGGTACATGTTGGCATTTTTTTGATTGGATATTCTTCGGGAGGTCCTGGAGAAGTACTCCCTAAATGGGCAACGAAAAAAAAGTTTTCAGGCTATGTCAAAAGTGGGGGAGAGTGATAAAAGGCAAATGACACGACTCGAGAAATCGGAGCTCCCGACTTTAAATTCTTTTTTCGATATGCAAAAAGGTACATGTTGGCATTTTTTTGCACCCTTCAGAGAATTGAATTATTAGGTGATTCGTAGAGAGTTGAAGTAGTTTATTACATTTTGTGAAGAATACTCTCGTGAAGGAAAATAAACAAAATTTGGTTGTTCTGTGAAATGAAATTTGTGGAATAATTTTTAGATAAATTGTTCAAATTCTCATTGAATTTATATCACTTCAAATGAAGAAGAATAAATGAGCTGGAAAAAAAATATATAAAATGAATGAATTAATTTTTTCCACTTCAGCAGAACTCCATATACGAAATCAAGCAATTCCATAAATTCAAAATTACATGATGGTCTTGACCATGCGTCAAACTGGTTTTCCAGGATTGGCGCTATAACCCCTGGTGAGTGCAGGGGACACGGTGAGTTTAATTCCAATCTAGGGGGTGTGTATACACCGAAGCTGCCCATTAGGCGCAGACTTGTGCAGGATTTATGCCGCTGGCCGATTATCAGTTAGATAAAGGGGGATAGTAGCTGTGGAGGGGTGTGAGGGTCTGGGAGATAGCCGGTGGTTGGAGAGGTCGAGGAGTGAGAATGAGGGAGTATCCAGGGACCTTGGAATTTATCACCCATCGACCTACTTAGCTCAACCATGCCAAAAGTTTTGTAATTGTTCCACCCCTGCAGTTTCATCACAATCTCCTCCTCGTTTACTTCATGTTTCTGTTTTTGTGTTAGGCTTTTACTTTTAGGTGACGATGGTGTCACCCCAGCATTGAGCATTGGAGGAAAAATAATTGGAGAGGGAGGTGAATTAAACTGGACCAGAAAAAAATCATAGCAACTGTGAAAGCAGTTCCTGGATTATGGAGATAATGGAGATCAGGGGACGATTTGTACTCAAAATGCAACATTCAGATAAACTATTGGACAACGGTACTCGGTATCCCCTCTCCAAAAAATACTCTACCCCCTCATTCTCTCAATTCTCTCATCACCTCATCCTAATTAAAATTTCATACCCCAGATCAAGCCTCCACATTTAATAATGCATCAACTCTCCACGACAGAATTTCCCATTCAATCCACGTTTATTTCTCTCTTTCTCTGAAAAGAAATTCTTCTCACCCTCTTACGCCGTATGAAAAAGAAAAAAAATTTGTTCAGCACTGATTTGGCTCCTTTCATCTCGATATCCCGGGTTTTTTTTTTTTTTTTTTTTTTTTCGGACGTTATGGCGTAGCTCAGTTGCTCTTCAAATCCACCGAGATTCCCCAATAAGGCTCACGCTCTATGGAATATCCCGTGGGTGACCCTCACAATGTGTCATTTTCATTTTATTCGTCCTTTCGTCCATTACGATGTCCTCGCCTCTCACTCTCCCATTTTTTTTCTCCCAGGGTTTTCATCGTATTTCTGCGTATACATCCCTGCATCACCTTTCCTCTCCTCATTTCATCTCTTGGATAAGAATCCAAGAGAGTGAGCAGGGGATGAAGGGGAAAATGTGGGGACGGGAGACAAGAAGCACGGTCTCATAGAGTTATTTATTTTTATGGGGTTTCACTCTTTACGTCGTCCAGATATACCAGTCGCAAAAAGCCCTGGCTTCTGGCTCTGCAGCAGTGCCAGAGTGCGGGGATACCCCCGTGTGTACGGCACCAGTTAATGGCGTTACGGGGTTGCCATAGTTACCCGTCGCAGGAGAGGAACCCCATGGAGTCCCCAGGAGTAACTAGTCGAAAGCGCATTTATCCTGGCAAAAAAAATATATTATAAGAACTGGTAATATCCTGTTATTTACAGTCCTATTGGAGGAGAACTTGTTCCTACGGTCTATTAACTCATATGGAGGTGTATATATGAGTGGTGGGGGTATAGTTTTATGAAAATTTATTTCAATAAATTTTTGACAATTTATTTAATCATATAATAAAAAAAAAAGAAATTCTATTAGATTCTCATGGTACATTTTGTATTATTACATCAACAGAGACAGATCCTCACTCTCTCCTCTGGGAAACAATCCACTGTACACTCGGTATATACTCTCTTTAGCCCCTAGTCGATGGAGGAAAATCTATGTGTACCTCGGGATCTGTGCATCCTCACGGAATTAAAGCACAGATACTGTGCACTACGTCCAATGTATTTGCATGGATATTTTCTATGTATCATTTTTTTTTTTTATTATTCATATTTTTTTAGTTGGAAAATCGAAGGGAATATGTCAGCTTTAAAATTCAAATTTACGATACTTCGTAGACAGACTTTATGAGAATTTTTTGTTCAGTTTTTTTTTTCATTTTGTGAAAAGTTTAAATGATTTTGAAACATGAGTTCAACTTGTCTCCCCCCCCCCCCCCCCCTTCCATTATTACAACTCCTCAATATCTAAAATCTAGAGACAGCTGATGCCTGAAAAAATTCAATAGAAGCCTTCAAATTTCAAAAAATTGAATTTACCAAGCTAATAACCAAAACATGTACCAAAATGACTGGCAACACGTTGAAAAAGTTGCTTCCATCGTATTCAATCCATCTTGTCAGCCCCTTGGGACAGGTTCGACGCTCTCCACTCCTTGTTTCTCTCCCTCACTTCACTCTTGTCCCCGAAACAGATTGCCAACGTAACGGCGGGCCAACGGTGAGAAAAGTGCCACGTGAAGTCAGAAATCATGCTACCAAAGGGCCTTGATATAGTCGCAGAGGCGTAAAAGAAGCTCTTCCTCTTTATTCTTCTTACCCCGGGCTTTATTACCATCTGCGTAGAGGGCGGTTGTTATTATGATTATTCGATTTTTTTTTTATATTCAAACACCCCAGGGGTTAGAGACAGGCCGAGAGCTACTTTTCACGCGGGTGTGTTAAATTTTTCGCATCATCCTTTTTGTCACGTCAAAATAATACTCGAATGACAAATGATGCTCCTTCAAAAAATGTCTCATCTTTTCTGCGTTCTTTTCAACAGGGGGAGAGAGCCATCACTCGTTATCGTATTTTCCACTTTTTCAATCGTCAATGATTCTACAATTTTTTCAAGTAAAAAAAATAGAGAGCCTCTAGGGATTTATAGGGTGGTAAATTGTGAGTCATGAGTCGCGGGAAAAATCGAAATTCACTCCCTAGTTTATTTCTGATGGAGGATTGTTCCCTCGTTGGAGGAAAGACCGTAAGAAAACACAGGGGTGAGAGTTCTATTATTTTTTTTTTTTTTTCGGCTTCGCACTGAGCATAAGTCATTCATGCTGTTTAAGTGCGTTGGGCTATAAATTTTTAAACTATTATCATTATGTCGTTAATCAATTATTCAATAAGAAATTATCATTTGAGGAATATTTTGAGACAATTTAATAGTAGACCTTTTCAGTTCAAGCTTTATGACCAAATTATTTCTTTTTGACTCATATTTTGATCCTGGAATGGTCAATCTAAGTCGGTAATATTTTCCGTTTAGGGGCACAACGGAGTACCCATAAAAAAATGAAAAAATTCAAAGAACGATTTTCCGTCAATTTTGAATGTTGAGTATCTGAAATACTACAAAAGAAGAATTTCGAATCACTAAAGAGGTTGAAATATCATAATGTCCTGACATTTTTCGAGGTACCCCATTGTGCCCCGGCTTCCCTTACGTAACAAGAAAATTATTCTCGGTCAATTCTAATCAGATTCAATTGAAGAAAAAAAAATCAAAACAAATTAAAGAATCAAACATTCTCCCCCCCTCCCCTTTCACATCCTTCTCGCTGAATCCCTAAACCCCCCCCGACAAACCTATTGGCACTCCATTAACCCCCTCATAATGATAGACCGATAATCCCCCACCATGATAAACCCTTTAACGCATTTCACCTCCCAAAATCGTTTAAGCACAATATTTGCACAATTTACTATGAGTATATAATGATTGTCCTATCTGGATAGGTTCAGTGGAGCCGAACATTTATCACCAATTCCCCAGTAGTGGTATATCAGGCCTCTATACCTCCAGGAAGCCCAAAATGTATCCTTTTTTGAGGCGGGATAACTCTCACATCAAAACATTGGGCAATTAACCCCCAGGGGATTCGAAACGTGTCGTACGTACCCATTGGGTCTGCATCGTTATACGTATAGATAGTACAAAAGAGGGTGATGCTGGCAGGATGGGCTCAAGAGTGGGAGGAGAACCCCTGGACCCTTTTCCCGATGAATAAAAGCCCCAAGTGCGTCGTGGTGCTCCTCGACAACCGCAGGGGAATTACCCCGTGGATTACATGAAAATTCTATTATCGTCTTATAAGATCTTGCAACGAGGTATCTATTCATGGAACATATCTAGGCTAGGTACCAATCGATTGGACATATACCTGAAGTGTCTCGAGAGCATCAAAATTATCGGATTTCTTGTTACGTTCGTTGTTGAAAAGTTTCGGTGAAGTTGACACGCTTATTTGTATGCAGGAAAGGTAGAGAGAAGCTCCCGATGAATTTTGAATGCTCGAGGTGTATATTTGGCGGATTATTCCGTCTCTCAGAATTGTGACCAAGCCAAGTGTTTGCAGGTATTTTGAGATGCTCTGATGAATGACCGAAAAATTATTGAAATGCAACGATTCTATCGGTGAAAACTCTAGATTAGATTTTTCTACTCATTCATTGTTTCACAATTTTATTAAAGAATTGATAAATTCTTAGGGTAGAATCAAAATTCCGATGCTGAGACTCTATAGTACCTCTGGAGGTATTTGATTGAATTATTAATTTTTCTTTGAATCCATCCTCAACGTTGAAATTATCAAGTGGCGCATGCTTCGGAATTATGCAATTTCGGAGGATTGGTGCTTAATACCGATGCCTAAATCGTGGAGAGTGGTCGGCCTGAGGGCTCTGGGTCCGATGGTATACGAGAGTGGACGCTAGCGCGTGTCCTCAACTAGCCACAGCCAATTAGCAGGGTCCTCCCATTAATCCGACCAATTAAGGATAACACGGAAATTCTATTACGCTCTTACCCAAGGAAAATTCTCAGTCTACAGCTTCTCAGCGATGGTCGCGCCATTTTTTTTTCTGCTGAGGATGGATCAAGAGGAAGGAATAGTGGTGATGCTTTGGATCAACTGAGGAATTTGAGCTGCGCAAAGTGTATGAAAAGTAACTAACTCTCAGATGGTGATGTTTTGAGACCAATTGCCTGGCATGCAGAGAACCAGGGTTCAAATCCTGCAGAAGTTGACCGATTTTTCAGTGAAAAACAAATTTTCTAGCCTCTCATGAAGCTTTACTCAAAACTTTTGTACAAGTTATTTTCAATTATCTGGCAACTACTCTAGAAGCATTTGTAAAATCATTCTGTCTCGCACGAATACACGAGAGAACTTTTCATGCACGAATTGAGGCTATATGAACCAAGACGCATCTCCTCTAAAGCGACAAGACATTAATTTTTATCTGAGAATCAGATTTGAGACTGAAACATCCACTTGATAAATCTTACTTTTTGTTGTCCTGTCTTTGTTTCATTCCGTTCAGGTTTGAGGAGTGCATGTTGCTTGAACTTTGTTTCGTAAAATTGTTGGGGTAGTAAAGGGGGTGTGGAATATTCAGAGTAACCGAGTGATATAATTCACCTCAAGACCGAGTACATGTAACCACAATTCTCTGACTGAAAAAGAGGATTTTCCCCGTATGTGAGAATTTGCATTAATATTCGAGGTTTTTAGAGAGCAAGAGCAAAAGTTTGTTGAATATACCTCATTGCCCGAGGTTTCGCTTCCCCTTAATTACCAGGGCCTCATTAACCCTCTCGAGAAAATGAGAAAACTGTGATAAACGATGGTTCGTTACTCCCGCATTTGCTGACGTGACGAAAAGCTGATTTTTTTTTTTCAAACCTAATGAAAAATGTTTAAAAAATGAAGGGAAATATAGTCAGTGAATCGCGACTAAGTAATAGCACTTTTCCCAGCGGGTGATGTTAGCAGGGAATTGTGACATTGGCGAGAGTAATTCATTTTAAATGAAGGAGAAACGACTGGGTCAGGAAGCACTCAGTTTTGAGTCTCAGAGACACTCCCATGTACATATGTACTCGCAATAGTTAATGTTAAATTCACGAGAGTGAGCCCCTGGAGTGAGTCTTTTCAATGTCTATCGTGTGCGTCTACATTCCCAGTATTCACAATTTTAATTAAGATAATTAAGCTATTTATTGAGAAATTAAGGGTCCTCGTTGGCAATTGCTAGCTCACAAAAGGCATCCGAAGGACTGTAGACAGTGTAGGTAGCTGGCATCCCTCTTCAAAATCGACCTCTTCCCTCCTCTAACTTGAGCGCTCTCTGTGAGAGCCACTCGAGCGTACCTCCATCGGCTAAAAAGCCCCTCTATTTTTTTTTAATTTTTTTTTTTTCAAGGATTGAAAAAAGTTGAAATCAAAGAGTAGAGGGAAAATATGCATAGCAAATTATTCTCATGTTTAAAGAAAAAGAAAACTAATTGTTTTAATCAGATTATTTTTAAAAATTTTTGTTTATAAAAAATATGAAAAATTTCAGAAAAATTTATCTACTCAATTTAGCACTGAACGTCTCCATACTTTTTTTTTCATTTCCTTTATCACCCATATATGATAGTCAACACTTCCCCCCATCCTCACCCCAACATCTTCCGCGTTATTGAAATTTTTCGTCGTACTCCCTTCTCATGTATAAATATACGCTCAACTTCTAGCGCACGCAATGCCGAGTCAGCGTTGGGAAAAAGAAAGAAGAACCTGAGAAACGTTCTCGAATTATGTACGAAACTCCCGCATCCCTTTTCACCCTCCCGTTAGCCTCCACCATAATAGACGCACAGAGACTCTGTGGAAATTTATGTCAAGTCGCATGTCTTATGCATTGCATTTCCGATGTTAAGAAAAAAAGAAGAAGTTTCTTCACCCCTGTGTCTGGAGACGTCCTCGAATTATGGAATGCGTGGAGAAGACAATGGAAAAAAAAAGGTTGAAGAAGAAAAAGAAAGATTTGAAGAATGTATAACACAGGTGGTTTTATGCTTTTGCTCACAGACGCTCAAAGCAACTCACAAATCCTCGAAAAGACATAAAAAGTATGTTCAAGGTATGCAGACGGGTGGATCAATGTTTCATAATCAATTCATCATATTTCCATTCGTGGGAGACATCTCAAATCCTCACCACAGTTCCCGAAATAACACTGAACGAAATATAATCATTCAACTCATAATTACTCACAACGAAGAGAAACTCTATAAATGAAAAGTTGAACGTTGCCTGACAATTTTATTTATTTTTACTACCGTGAATTTATTGGAAAAACCTCATAAAGCGTCTAAATATGGGCAATGTCCTGGAAACTGCCCCTCTCAGATCGATGCTCCATTATAAATGCATTATATTCAAACTTTCTCGAAAGCTCTAAAACTCCTCGATGTCTCCTCATCGTTCACTTCTGAACCCGTAGCACCTGTCATATGTCAATTTTATTACTGTTACCTAGAAATAGAGGGATGGAATAAACCGTTTATTTGAACTGTGTCCAGGAATTAAATTTTTAAGTGTTTTGTGAACGCTCAGAAATTTCACATATGAACTCATTAGGCGTCGAGTATTTCTCAGACTCACGTTAGCCTCTTCATCGCGACTATATTAAAAAAAAAAAAACTTCAATCCAGTCTTCCATATTTTCACTGTATAACATTACGAATTCAGGACTCATCTGAGTTAATGTTCAGCCATCATCGCTCCATGTTTGAACATCACTCGTACGATGAATTTATCATGAAATGTGAAAACTACCGTCAAATTGTCCACCTCGTTATGCTATTCAAAAATATGGACGAGGGTTGGAGGGAAAACCCCAAACCTCATTGCGTTATACTGCGTCAGTGAATGTGTATTGGTGAAGTGGTTGTTTTCGTTTTATGGGGTGCGTGTGACTACAAATGGAATATACATGAGGTTCACGAAGGGGCAAGAGGGTCTGCATATAGGCGCCCTGTGCCAGATAAAATACATGTTCGGAAAAGTGAAACGATATGGGAAGACACGTTCTCGTGGATAATATACGCTGCTCGATATGCAATATGACCCAGGAGACAGAATTCATGCATTTTCCGAATTTCTCATCCTTCTAACCTCATCTCGGCGCACCCTCTGGAGGGACGCGGAGGCAACTTTTTGAGCCCGGGAAACGTTTGAATTTGATTTGCAATTGTATTCCCTTAGAAACACACTCGAAAATCAAAGGAAAGTGGGAGAATACCCGGAGGGAGTGGAAATTAAATCAACCTTTAGATGGGATTGCACAAGTGGATGAAGTGGAATACGCTGGAATTGATGTGTAAATTGCATTGACTGTAACAAAAGCAGAGAAGGAAAATAGTGAATTCATATTGAATGTAAACTGAAAATAATTATTTTGAATTTACTGAGGGAATCGGGTATTTCTATTTTTGTTTCTTGTTTCGAGGAGGAGGAGAATGGGGGTTTCAATCATGTATGAATGCGAATGTAGAGTTAACGAGTCAATTCTGGTGAAAGGAGGAATAATAAATCGATGGGAATATGATAGATGGAATTTTTCTCTGAATTACATCAATCAGTGATATTTTGGACTTTTTCATGAAGAATACTTTTGATCCACCGGATTTTGAAGCAAGTTACGGATTAAAAAAAAAAAAGTTGCCAGAGGGAAATAAAATTTAATTACACAGAATGGGATTTGTCTCTTTGGATGTAGATTTTCAGGGCTTTTTTGGGATATTTAATCCAATTGAAATGTTTCGAAAATTGAATTTGATGGATTGGAATATTTTTTGGTCGAGATCAATTACGGCCAAAATCCTACAGAGTCTTACAATGGTTATGATGAGATCGAAACATAAAGCCGGGATCAGATGGCTGAATAATTTCTATTAAGGAGTTCGAGAGGAAACGTTGAAAAAGTGAAGTAAATGGAGGAAGAATTGGATATAAGAAAATGATAGACAAATAATCACGTGATTCAACGTAATATTTTGATCAAGAAATATAAATAATTCAAATTATTATCAGATCAATGCAATCCTCCCTCATTCCCTGGACCTGATGATAAAGTCATGAAATAAATCTCGACATATTTTTTGTGATAACCCAATTCCTCATTTTCACCAAGACATAACGAGCAGAATAATAAATGCACCGAATTCTAACGGTTTGACAAAAGACCCTCTGTTGCATGCAGTTAGACAAATGTCTCCTCGGGGAATATTTGGTGTGCGTATTTCCCCGGTTAACTTATACCATTTCACTTGCTCGTTAGAGGCATCGATTATTTTGCTACGATTAATTGGGTTTTTGCATGTTGTCTTGTGAATTGTTAACTGGTGGGAGGATGAGAGGGAGGTGAATTGGTTGAGAAAGACGTTATTATTAATTGAAGATGAAATATCCACGCGATGCTTATCTTCATTAGGTATTTTTTCTTCTTCATTATCCTCCACTCGTTAATGATATTAATCCATGTGGTGTTCAATAATTGATTAAAAAAAAAGCCATAGAATGAATATAACCAATTTTTTTTTTTAAATTGCATAATTTCTTATCATTATTACATCCTCAATTGTACCGTTTTTTTTAAAAGTGAAAATTAAAATAAACAAATAGTAATCTTACCTGATGCCTATCGCTTCCGGTTTCGCCCCGCAGCCACCTCGTTAATTTCCAAGTGGACGAGCCGTAGCCCTCGAATCGAGGTAAAAAGTGACAGGGAGAAGTGGGGTACCACACCCTCCACCGCAGATTGATGCGTCAAATTATGTTGGTCGTGTGTGTGTGTGGAGCCCCTGCATCCTGCCGTCTCACTTTTGCCTGAATTACGCGCTCGATTTACGGATTCAGGGGGAGGGAGAGAAAAGTTGAGGGCCCGGTCCGCCTGGAATACTCAACGGACCTTCACCTTTCACGTTTTAGCCCCCGCAGGCAACACCTCCCATGTTTCCCTTTGTATATAACTCGGTTTTGGTGCAGTTACTCCCCTGCCCCTCGTTTGATATTGTAGACCCAATTAACTTGTGTATACAAATCACTGTTTCAAGGTTTGATGTATCTAAACATACACGGAGAGAAATTTTTGGTAAAAATTACTATCCCATTTAAAAATTTATTAAAATTTAATTTTAAATAATAAAATTTGATATATAAAAATGAAATTTTATTTTTCGTTTGAGAAATATTGTCCTGATGAGAATAAATAATATCCATTACCCTTCCAGCGTAGTCATTTTTGTCTAAATTTCAATAAAAATTCTAGGTTTGGTTAGTAAATTTTACTATTCTGTCTGGATAAAAATTACCCTGATGGTACAGTAATTCCTATCCTACCGGTAGGGTGATTTTTATTCCAGACGAATAGTAAAATTTACTAACCAAACCTAGAATTTTCATTCAACTCTAAACAAAAATTACTACGCTGGAAGGATAATGGATATTATTTATTCTCATCAGGACAATATTTCTCAAACGGAAAATAAAATTTAATTTTTATATATTAAATTTTATTGTTTAAAATTTTAAATTTTACCAATTTTCAGTTAGAAAAGAAGAAAAAATTTATGGAAGAAGACATTTATCAAATGGAATAGTAATTTTTACTAACAATTTCTCTCCCTTACCAAACAATAAAAATCAACATCATAAAAGTCTATTCATCCCCTATGAAAGAAATATACCCTCAAATATTTAATTGTAAATAACCCAATAAAACTCGTAAAATTACACATTTCGATAAACGGAATGAATGAGATATTCCCCTCAGCAATGTGAATTAATCTTTCTATTCACCTCGAATGTCTGTACAAGCTGACAGACAGAGACAAAGAGGAGGCAAGCAATTATCTCTCCATCCCTCCCTCCCCCCCGCTGAATGCACGGTTCATCGCCATTCTTATCGATAAGGATGGAGTCCCATTAAAACAAGACAGAACTTCTGTTGACGTTGTTTGCCAACACAGCACCTTCCTGTTCGTAACTCGGTAAATGGATGGGGGGAGAGGATGGGTAGTGCATTGAGTATGAACCGAGAGAACTGGTTATTGAACTGTCTTGGTGACGTATTCTTACATTTCTCCACACAGCTCCCACCCTTGCTGGATGCAGCTGAAACGATGGGGGTCGTTTGAATGTTGGGAAAATCGTTGACCCTAACGAGTGAGGCGCCGGGACATCGGCTGGACTGAGAGACGCTAGTTAAAGTTGTATTCAGGACTGCGACGATATAGTTTGCAACTAGACTCAGTCGAGGGAGGGGGAGTGATCGATAAATAAATAAGAGAAGATGTTTTTAGATATTATTGGACTGGTGAAAATGGGGTGGGTTAGACTATTCGGAGGGGAGAGTTTGTTTGACGTCTAATTGACAATTTTTCGAGATTTATTTGACAGGAAAGTGAAGGAATGAACGGACAGAAGAAAAAAAATTTTTTTTTGCAAATAGTTTATTTTTTTTTAATTATCATTACGATAATTATCGCCCACCATGAGACAATTAAAAAGTTGTGGTTGGTGGAATCAAAGGGGTTGGTTTGTTTTTTTTAATTAAATGGGTTAATTTAATTGGGTTTTTTCACAGGTGTTTTGGATTTACTGCAAGAGATGTTAACTTTGAATGAGGGAAGATGTTTTTTTTTTAAATCGTGATTTTTGCATCCATTTTATCTTCCGATTGAATGAATTGATTGAGTTTCTCGGAGCGTTTGCGGTATTTGGTTAAGTATTGGGGGTGGTTTTATTTTCGTGTTCAGTATTTATTCGATTTGGAATGAGGGAATGGGTGATATACAGGTATTTACAGGTTTTAAGAGGGTTAAATTAAGCAGAAAAAGTGTTAAAATGTCAAAATTTATTACCTAATTATTCTAAGATAATTGCATAATTATTCTACTCGTTTCAGTATTTTTTAAATACTCAAATAATATTTTAAATGATGAGAAATTTTTTTTTATGACTTTTGAGTGCTCATCACATCAAACTGCATTGAATTCACGGGGATGGAAAAATATCTGACGGTAGAAATTTTCCAAAGAATTCACATATATTTCCAATCCATGTGTCCAATATTCTCGTTTTTTTTTCACACCCATGAATTATGCATATTTTCCACGATATGAGTACTTGAGTGATAGGGGTGCACGTCGCCCTGACGGGTTGTAAATTAAGGTGGGGTGGGGGGGGGGGGAATCCAACGACCACTCCACAGAGACACGGAGGGAAAAAAAAAAATAGACAAGACTCTCTCCAACCAACTAATGCTATGTTTTATGGACCATGGACTCGAGCTTGTCATATTCAACTCACGGTTACACACTGCCCTGTAGGCATTCATGGAATGTGGGAATTATTAACAATAAAATAGGGGATCCTCGGTTGACTCTGATTTTTTGTCTTTGAGTGGAACAAAAAATTGTGACAAAAAGTTTTTTTACATGAATATATGACAATTCTCATGGTTTTATATTTGAATATATCATATTCATTGGAATTATTCCCTTTCATAATGTAAAAAATTCAGTTAATTGAAGAATGATTTTTTTTATTATTCGTGAACTAGGGGGCTCCGCCCCCTGCTCGCTGCGCTCGCCAACCCCAAGGGGGGCTTCGCCCCCTCGCTCCCCCCCTTCACATCATGTAACGACATAGTTGTACAGGATAGTACAGGTAGTACAGGTAATTCAGTATTTTCAGGATTTCAGGGAATTAACCTTGGACTGACCTTGGATCGACTTTTGAATGACCCTGGGCCGACCCTAGATCGACCCTGGGCCGACCTTGGACCGACCCTGGACCAAGCCTGCGCCAACCTTGGGCCAACCTTGAACCGGCCCTGGACCGACCTAAAAAAAGGTCCCCAAAAAAAGGTTCCCTGAAAAAAACGGTCCCTTGAAAAAAAGGCTTATTTTTTTATTATATAGAGAGAAACTAAAATTTTATTATTTGCGAGTGATATCAATGAGTGGTCACTGTGATAGCTCAAGGAATAGAGCGTTAGCCCAATAATCTGAAAGTTGTGCGTTCGAATCCCGGTGGATTTGAATTGAACAGAGATCAGTAACAACTGTTTTTGAAACTTTGTTCATACGACAGTAACTTGGCTGAGATGTTTCTTGGGGAGTTCCGAAACTGTTGGTAATAGCATTCACTTGTATCTGAAAATTATTATATGACTGAATTGAATTTATTCCACTGATCAATGAGTGTTTACTCATGGTATAGCTCATTGACTAGAGCATCAGTCCCATAATTTGAAAGATCCAAGTTCAAATCCTACAGGATTTCGACAAGAAAATAATGACCTTGACATTACAAACTGCGTGAATGATGCTCTTCATAATCAATTAATGAGTCTAGATTCCTTTTGTAGAAAAAAAAATCCCATAGTCGAAGCTGCAAACAGATTTTTTATGAGAATAGTTGAGGAAAAAAAAAATCCATTGAGTTTAACAACTCAAAACTCATCTCCATCGGTATCACATGCGTATTTTCACAGTAACAAATATACACGTTATGTATAAATGCTTCCTACTTCCTCTTCCCTCCTCTCTGCCTCTGAATATCGTCGGCCAATAAGCACAAAGTGTGAAATATTGCTGATCGGTTTTGTCTGGAGGGGTGGAAAACAGACGCAGACACTATGAAAAAGGAGAAAGAAAATGACACAGTGCACAGGCCTACACGGCAATTTTATTGCCAGAAAATTTATTCGCATGAGATATATACATTCGCGAAAAAAAAAAAAAAATAGGGCATTTACAGAAGTATTACATTTGGGAAGGAAAAAAAAAAAAATGAACAAGAGATAAATAATTCGAAATTGCGGGGGACAAATGGAGGAGATGGAATTTTTTCTAAATTTCTTTTTCATTTCGAATAATGGATTTTTGTGGTCATGTTTTGAGTGCGCTCGTTCAAAGGGGATGGCTGAGAGAATTTATACACATAAAAAGATTTTCGAAATGGAATTAAATTGAATATAAAGTTTATTTTCATTCTAAAAATTTTACATTTATGATTATATCATCAATGATAAAATTACAAGAATATTCTCATGACTTCTGATTAAATTTCTCTCAATATTGAAATATTAATCAAAAAAATAATTCACTCGTCTCTTTGTAAATTCACAAAATAATGCAAAGTCCATTAACAAGTTGAACGTCAAAACAATGAATTTGTAATGATTTGTTACCGTTAAAAATTTCAATAATTTATATCGATGTATCGGAAAACGTGATAATACTTGATGTAATATAACCCACCATGAATCACTCGCGATTGAAAATACAGCTCCGAGTATGCCTATCCCGATATCAATCGAATCCCTCTATAATTCCCCCCTCCCCCTGGAAATTACGCACCACGTTTGCTAATATCTCCACCGGTTCGTTTGATGCACAAACCCCTTTCCTGACACAGCCCCCCATCCACCTTTCAGATCGATTGATATTTCTCGTTTTGCATCTGTCAAATGTACCCTCTCGCGAATCGCCGAATCTCTTTTTTTTTCCAAAATATTCCCTCACATTTTCTCGTTCATAGTCCAACATTGCGAACAATGACCGAACCATATTGCTGGCATACAACGAATTATCACGGTACATCGAGTTACGTGTATCGCCTACACGGGGTAATAAATAGCCTTGTTACAGTTAACTTTTTTTTTTCGGGACTAATTCTGGGGTGGAGTCGAGGACCTTATGGCATTGATGTGAATCTGACAAAAGTGTTATCAATGTCACTCTATTTTCATTCGATTTCTGATGGTGGATGATAGGTTTTCAAATGTAGAGGACAAAGGGGAATATTTTTTTTTGACTTTTTGGAGGTATTCAGATGATTTTAATGGTTGAATTGAGGCTTCAAACATTGATCAGAAATTTTTGGGGTAAAGTATTATTTTTGAATTTTGATGAAAATACATTTTTATGGAATTTTTGATAAAATGGGATTTGTGGACAGATTACTCATTTATTTTCAATAAATCTGGACTGAAGACAATTTTTTTTTTTTTTAAATTATGAATAGTTTTGGAGAAGTTATGAATGTTTCTTTTGACACTTTTATTCCTTTTTTTTCGGTCGAAGAAGTCTCATAGAAAAATTTGAAAAAGGTTTAAATTTAACGTAAGACGAATTGGATTCAGATTGGAGCTACGATATCGAACTGATATGAATTCTGGAGAGAATTTTTGTAGGTAAAAAATATTTGAATGTTAGCAAATGTTCAAAACCGCGGATGATTGCCAAAAAACAGTGAGAATTATTCAGGCCAAGTAGAGTCACATTCATATATTTGAATCGATTCTCAGTGGTTGTTGCAGTCTTTCTTTCGTGACGGCACACGATTTCCCGGTGTTAACCCAGATAGCCATTGGTATTTAGCCAGCGTGGGCCCATTTACTCCGTGCCAACATACCGAAAAGCTCTTTCTTTCCAAAACAAAAGTGGAAGAAAAAAAGTAGAAAACTAGATCAAGTTAAAATACTGATAAATTACAGAATTTTAACGTAAAAATTTCTAACTCTGAGAGCAATGAAAAAAGTCTTTAACCTACTTCTGCTTTTGATTTAGAGATTAATAAAACTTGTTCGGGAGAAAATAAAGTCAATAGAGAAATAATTTTTTTTTTAAATCACTAATGGAACAACATTCGCCTCCAATTGACACTGCTTTTCAACTTATTCCCGAGAAATAATTTGTCCAAAATTTGCAAACTCATTTTCTATCCCTAAAGAACAAACACTGCCCCCCCCCCCCCGCAATTAATTAAAACTGTACTCATCACCAAAATCATAACTCTCCAAATCACAAAACCCGTACAACAAAATGATTCACCCGAAAATCGGCATTTTATCGAGGGGTGGAAAGTGCAAGAAGAACCCTCTAAACACTCGAGTCTCGCCGTATACCAAAAATCCATTTAATCGCCTCGCGGGCAAATTCATTGAATTAAATTTTAATACACAAATGGATGCAGTTGTTACTCACCAATATAAGAGATACATTTATACATTCAACTTAAAAAAAAATAATAATAATAATTTCGTCGAATGTTACGGCTTGTCGATTACGAATATTACTCAAGAACCTATCGCCCATTCATCTTTCGTCTGTTGAAAAAAAGAGTCTACATACTCTTCACCATTCATTCCCCCTCCCCTCTCTCTCTCTCTTCCGCTTGGTATTCCCCTCCCACACTCTGTTTCTCCTCTTGGCAATCGAATGTATTGGTACTTTTTTTTTTCTCTCTTTTTTTTTTTTTTTTTTTTCAAGAAATAAAAATGAAATAGGAAATAAAAAAATAGAGACATAGAGCTGAAAAAATTGTCTATCTGTTTCCCTGTTGTACAGAATTTTGCGCCGCCATGTAGAGTAAAAATATAGTGACACTCCCACTGGGACCATAAACGCAAAAAGGGGAAGAAAATGTGAATTAAAAAAAAAAAATTGAGGTGAATAACTCGTCATGTTTGTTTCACCGCTCGTCCACTGTTGACTTTGCATGTATCATGTTTATATACCAAAATAAATGGAAAATTAATGGATAATATTCATAAATAAAATGAAAATGATACTTAATTTGAGAATTTACATAAATATTAAATATTCTTCGATAAAAAAAAAAAAAAATTCCACCATTAATTAATTCAATCAGTGTTAAGAGAAGAGGATTAAAAAAAAAATCACTCATTCAAAATTAATGAATACTTTCCCCTCATGAGTGGAAAAAAAAAATTCACAATCCTCTCAATACGTTCTCCATTCTCAACGTCAAATTGAGGCAAACATAAGCGCAGTACTCTCGCCCCCCCCCCCTCTCTCTCTGCCCCGGAAGCACGATAATTCCTTTGAGATCCGTAATACAAATTCCGAGGGTGTGCCGACTCTGTGGTGGGGTTTATAATTCTGCATATAGACAGTATAAAATGGGTATTGTATATACACCAGAGAGAAAGAGAAAGTTTCAACCTGAGAATGGAACTGATAGTGGAAAAGAGATAGTGAGAGTGAGGGAGATGGTGATGCGGAAGGGGTGGTAACGAGCTTCCCGTGAGATTATCTGTCGCCCCATCTAGACTCGTCCTCTCCCCCACCTATTTCAGCTGTGGAGCCAGTGCTTGAGTACTGTATAGATACTCTACGTATACACATCATGTGTACATACTGGAATATCGATTTCTCACTGGAGTTTTACGATGTAGTTAATTTTCATACTGTGATGAAATTTTTGGTTGTTTTTTTTTTTTTCATGGGAATTATTGGGTTAATTAAGGGCACATTTTTACTATTAGTAAAAAATTTATTAATAGTTTTTTATTCTATTTTTTATTTACTATTTTATTCAATTTTTTTACTATGTGGAAATATATATATTTTCCAATATACAAATTCCAATATTCAGTATTTTTTTTGGATATGTCGGGGATTTGAACCCGCTCTCTCCGCGTGACAGGCGGACGTCATATCCCCAACCCCAACGATTGAGGATACAGATATGAAAATATATTTTTTAATTTTAAATTCAATTTTCATTAGTTTTTTTTTTTTTTTTCACCACAAAAAATGACAATTCCGTTGTATTGAGAGCACCACCTTAACAACCCATTAACATGTACTCGTGCGCATGATGTAACTCAGCTCTAGAAAAAATAAGGGGGTTACATTTACCATTTTAAAAAATATCGCACTTGGAACTTCAATGGGCCGTGTAATCGGATTAGGTTCAAGCGAATACAATGGCCAACCGGAGCAACTGGAGAACTTTTGCGTTTGTGTAGCCGTTGTATAAGGATTCCATCTGGCGCGTCCAACTGTAAGAGCGAGAAAGAGAGACAACAGAGTTTTGATCCATATGTCCAATGCCACAGGGCTCAGAATATTACTGATTTGCTCCTCAGCGCGTTACCCACAGAGGGCCCTTCAGCCGGATTTTAGATCCGATTAGGCAATATTGATTTCGTACTCAGTATTGTCATCTACTGTTGCTGCCATTCTTTTTACCATTTTCAAGAGTGTCCGAAGAGGATTAGTATTCTTTTGTATAACGTGATACCCCATACAGTTGGAATTTATCCGGAAAGGTGATACGCAGTTCAAATACAATGTGAATTATTTTTTTTTTTTTTTACATTCTTTTTCAACTCTGGTGTCTGCAAAAAGTGTTTAAAAAAAGTGTCTAACGTTTTTTTTTTTATGCTTCAATACACAATGAAAATCGGAAAAGGTGGTTTTTAGGGAAAATGTCAGGAGATTTTTTTCTGTAGATAATAAAACTTGTTTAATTTTTTTTCTTTAAATTGACTCATTAGCAAAATAATTCCATAAGACAATTTCAATTTCTTTTCACCTATCAAAAGAGTCTCCTCACACTTCTTCTAAAATCAATAATCACCTAAAATAATTTACAATAAATCTCATACAAATATTTCCTCAATTATTCATTTAATCAAAAAATCCGTATTAAAATATTTAATTTACCAAGTGTAACACATTCAAATATAAACTAAAACAATAGACCAATTACACTTGCCCATGACCATGAATGAGGCTTCCTGTTTCCGGTGTACATTAACGCTTTCTACCTGAGTCACAAAAAAACCACAAGAATCTCCACCGAAACGATAAAAGAAAGTGAGAGTGAAAATTTTCATCGAGAACAATGACACAGCCCTTTTACCGTATAAAAAACATTGCTGTTCCCGATTTCACGAAAGTTTTCCTTATCCTCTATTTTTTTTTTTTTCTTCCACCACCCACTCGCTGTTTTCCTTTTCACCACGGTGAGGTGTCCCCTTACAAAAATGGCACAATCCTTCCTCGTGTTTTATTCCATCCACGCCTCTCACTCTTTTTTTTTTTTTTCCTTCAAGTTGGCCCAGTCGACCCCAGCATCTGAGATAAGTCTCAACTTCGCCAATACATGTGCCACCTTTTGGCTCTCCCCAGCCGCTATCTCATTCTCTGACTAGAGAACGTCGTCGTCGTCGTCGAAGTATCGATTTGTCCTTCCGTACGTATTGTTCAATGCTCGCCTCCTTGCCAACACAATGCTGGGCATACACGAGGGGTGCCAAGGACTTTTAGGACGTGATAACTCGGGAAATATAAACGGGAATACAAGAGATGGAGGAATAATATTTTGTTACGAGAGGGCCTGGACAAATAATTTCAATATCTGAATAATAGAGTGAAGGCTCATTCATGTATCATGTTAATGGATATATATTTATGACAAATTGAATGATGATTTCTTTGGGGTGTGATGAAATGTCGTGAATGAACAAATTATTCATAAATAATGGATAATCAATTTTTACAAAAAATTATCGAAAGAAATTTAATGAAATAACACAATTTTTCTTCCTCTTCTCTCAAGAGTAATTCAAGTAGGATTGATTTTATAACACCCATATACCATCGTTGTAAATATCCTCCAGTTGACCGCGAAATAAGGGTCTGACGTGTGCTCCAACTATGTCTTCACATTTTCCAAGAAGTTATAACGCTTGACCGGAGAAATTTTCTATCGACGTACTCTGACGAAGGCGTCCAAGCTCAGTTGCATTTTCGCATCTCTGCAGAATCGACGTAGTTTCTTCTATTTCACCCCCTCCCACCCCCTCCTCTACCACCCCGTCTCTTATCCTGCATTGCCATACCAACGGCGAATCCCAGTTTGCGAATTGGCGCCCGTCTGACTGTCGTCCTGGCGCCACCAGACCTATCTCTCCCTCACCCGCAAAATCCACTGGCGTTGGATACACACGCAGAATCCCCTTAACATCGTTCATTTTCACAACGTCCAAGAGACGATCCACTTTGTTGAATTTTCTTTACTCAATTTATTTGCGATTTTTGTCCTTTAATTTTTCAAGTTTTGCCTGTAATTTTTTTTGGTAAATTCGAGGGGTCTTTGTGATACCTCCAAGAATGTCCTTTGGTCTTTGATGCAGGTCTAGAGCGTTTGTTATCCTTCAAGTTCTTTCAGCTAAAAAGATTATTCAATTTTCAAATCAGTAGCAAATTGGTAAAACGGTTTAAAAGTCGATTTCATCCTTCGGTCAGTATTTGGTGGATATCTTGGAATATATGGGAGATAGAGACATTTTTATAAGGACATTTTTTGTAGCTCTTATTGTTCTCTACAAAAAAGGTTATAATGAAAATTTCACTATCCCCCTTAGATTCCAAGATATTCATCAAAAACTGACGCCAGGATTTTAATCGACTTGAACCGTTTTACCAATTTGCTACTGAAATGTGAATAATTCCTATTTATTTGACAATTTCACTCCATTTTATAAATTAAATAATAATCTCTTCATCCTCGAAACAAGATAATTTTAATTATGTTTGAAATGAATTCTAAATCTTTAATTTCCATGAAATTTCAAATCCTTCATATTTGAAATCCGTTGACTCTTCGACTCTTTTACGAATTCCGAGTGATGCAAGCGTACGATAAGCTCATCCCACCATCTCTTTGACGTCCATCGTGCACATTCCACGCCACTCCATTTTTCGATTCTCATTACCAACATTCTCCTTTATTCTCCCCTACTTTTTCACCGAGCCACCACTGTAAATAAACGGATATTAGTCATTCGTTTATTAATCATACTCGTAGATTCAAGGTGATGCTCAAAAATTCAGAGAAAGAAGAATCAAGAACTGAGAGAATCTCAGCAATTTCTCTATTCCATTTCAGTTCATCACAGAAGGAATAAGAAAATTCACACAGATGCACTTTTATCACGGAGAGCATGAAATTGAATGCCCTATGAGAGTCGATTTTTCATAAAGGTAGAAAATTTTTCATCTTCTCTCATTGTTACCAATTGAGTTTCCGGATGAGGAAACACGAAGGGAATTGTGTATGTCCGTTGTATCAACGTCAGTGTCACATGTATACGCATATCAATTTTATTTTGTCTAGATACGTGAGTGCAACAATTCTCCCATATACTTCGATATCTGGTGATATATCTCTTCAAGTCAAACTGAATATATTTTTTACAGAGAAATGGTAGAATATGAAAATTTACAATCTACATTTTTGTGAGAGGAATGATTTTTGATAGAAAAAATTTAAGTAAAAAAAAAAAATGAAAAAATCTTGTTTCAGAGAAAAAAAAAAAATCTCTCGGCATTGAAAAATATCTTTAAAAGAATTGATAGACAGGGAAATGCATGAGATAAAGGGGTGGGGGTGGGATCGGGTGTAAACAAGGGTTGACAAACAGCAAAGAAAAAAGGTAATGTACACTTTCGGGGGTGAATCAACTCTCTCTCGCTCGTTGGCAGACGTTTTCGTAAGCCACTGGTACATCTCATCTCTCCCTCCATGTTCTTTTCATCCAAGAGCCCCACGTCCAGAGCCCACTGCACGCCTCAAACACACGACACTGAGGGATTTCGGTTTGTTTGAAGAAGAGAGATGGATCGGCGAGACACTCTCACAAGTGCTATGGATAATAATATTTTCTTTTTTTTTTTTTATCATCGTATGAAAAAAGGAAAATTGTAGAGAGTGACATTTTATTCTGTAGCTCGAAGAAAAATATGTGAGAAAATTCTGACATTTTTGATATAATAGTCTAGTCGTAAACAAAAATAATATCCTCCTGTTCCTGAAATTCTCGGGGTGGTAAAAAAAAAAATTGAGACACCACAAATTTTTTTTTTTGAAGACAAAAAAAAATGAGAAAAAAATCCCAAAAATTCTAAATCAATTGAATTTTCATATTGTAGATGTAAAAAAATTTATTATTTATTTTAAACATGGATAATAATTTTGTTTGAATATTTGTCGACTAAAATCTCTAAAAGAATTTCTACGAAATTCTCAGTCTCACGTGAAAATGGAGAGTGAATGTGAAGTGGGCTGTCACTCAGTAGAGATATATGAGTTGAAAAAAAAAAAAAATTCTAGGCAGAAGAATGGCGAATGGTCTGCCAAACAGGCCCAAAGTACGTCGGGTCCTTTATTGAGGACTGGAGAGACAAAAAAAAAAAAGGGAAAGGTTGAATTCTTCGGGTAAATTTTACGACTTTCATGTGTTGGGAAAATGTGTCGCAGGACTGCATTTCGGAGGAA
Source organism: Coelinius sp. EB29 (assembly GCA_035578325.1). Lineage (NCBI taxonomy): Eukaryota > Metazoa > Arthropoda > Insecta > Hymenoptera > Braconidae > Coelinius > Coelinius sp. EB29. The sequence continues at coordinate 4,227,892 of JAOZGT010000009.1, read as the reverse complement.
AACAATTTTTTTCTGTGAAGTGGTCAAGAATTTTCAAGGGGGACAATTTTTTTTTGTTTTATGGCTTCAACGTGGGGGGGGGGGGGGAGGATTCAACTACGAAGGATTACAAATGTGTTATTTCGTTGAGCGGAGAAAAGTGAGAATTTTAAAGATCGTCTTGGATATTTTTCGAATGATGACACACGTCGATTTTATAAATTTAATTTTATTAATTTATCAATTTAATTCAGCGAAAGAGTGGGAGAGGGGGTGGGGGGCTCCGGGACATTTCAGTTTGTGAAATTTGTAGCCCCCAAACTGGAATTCTAAGGAGACTCATTGGCAAATGATCAATAATTTGTGGAAATTTACAATTTTAGAATTAACTTAAAAGTACAAGTGCTCTCCCATTCAATTACCTGAGGAAGTTTTGCAATGTGGAGAGGGAAATTCAGGAAATTGGCAAGTATGGACTGTATTTGGGCATCAGGGGTGTCGGTTGAGGGATGAGTCGAGACGTCACACATGTGAGCTAGACGTAATATCTCAGTTTCAAACATGAAAAGGAGCAGGGAGCCAATCCCAGCAACGGTCAGTTCAATGGGACGGCCTTTCACCCCCAAAACTCTTGAACGACACGGTCGGCCCCTATTCTACCACCGTGACTCATTGCCCTGGGCCCTTGACGTGTACCAAAAGAGAAAGAGAGAGGGAGAAAATTTCGCCTGTGATTTAACCAACAGGATCAACTGTAATTGTTAATTTCTTGAAGTTATCATATCACTGAAATATCTAGCCACTGTGAGAACAGTTCAGGTATTGTGGAGACAGTGGTGACGGAGGTATAGAGTCAAGAAATTCATCGACAATATCCTTCAAGAGCGGGACATTTCAGAACTTTTACCATCGACGCTTGCACATTTGGTAACCATAAAATTCAACAGTTTTGTGGACCAATTGATTCCAACCGATTTCGACTGATTTCATGTGGTTTCTTTTGAAATCATCCGCAATTTCACTAATTTTGACCGATTTCATGTGATTTCAAGACTGATTTAACTATTTTTCAATTTTTTTCGCGACTTCTGAGTAGCTGGGCAGCTATTTTGAAGATATCAAACGAGAAAGAATCGAAAAGACAAAATTTTTGATGAGTCAAAATTTGGGGTGAACTATTCTTTAATCAAAATGGCCAATTTCGAAGAATTATCTATTTTAACTATTTTTCGGGCAGTAAGTAGGTACAAATGTTTATAATAAAAATAGACTTTTTCATATTTTCTTTAATGATATCTCTTTTTGAATTATTCATCCCAATTCACAATTTGACAATTTGAAAATCAAGACCTTTTTCCCTTTCACCTCGGGGGCTCCGTTCCAGGAAGGGCTATGCCTCCAGTAGTTTACTTTTAATTTCTCCACTTTTATAGCTAAATTTGATGATTTGAGGATGAAGAGTTACCTGTCTGTCCGTATAAAAATAAGAGGCAGTTTCCATGCTTCTACTTTGGGGGTCTCTTTGAAAGATTTCCTGGAATGCACTCCTGGAATCGGTTATTAATATTTGCATGCACTCAAACTCAAAAACCAATAATTCAATAATCACGAATGAAAATCTCATAAAATAAAAATAAAAAAAATCATTGATATCTCCTTTGAAAATCACGCATTCCTGAGATATCTTTACAATTAACAAACATCATGAATATGAATTTCACGGTTTCTCATTTCACTACTGGAATATATGCGTGTCATACAAGGATGAAGAATATCAAATATGTCAGACTATTCCGTGAACAACAACTTCTGAATGCTGGTGTTTCTAATATAGATAATGAACATAAATCATCCTTATCTCGTACTCTGTATGTTTATCCTCAAAGACTATTGTTAACTATTGCGCAACAATTAACCAAATTTCATCATTAGGTTCTCAAGCAAATAATGTATCTATGAAATATTCAAATAATTTTTTAATACAGAAGAAAACATCAAGTAGTTATAAAATTATTTCCTTATTCTATTTTTCTGGGCCAATATCAAATATGGAAATGTTGTAATCGCCGAGGTAATTCGTTTAATCTACACATATCATTATATCGCGTGAGTTTCCGTGCAAATAGAGACATAATGTCCCAGGAGAACTACTATTGTGTCACACGGCAAATCAAGCTTTCCAGTAATTTAATTGCTCGTGAGTTGTTATTGTGTGAGGTGAGTTGACATTGTGTAGCAACTTTTGGTGCTGGAATTTATGAGAAGGTAAATATAGAGAAGATTCATGAGAATTGTTTTTTTTTTCACATTCTCATCATTTTCCAGTTGACAATTATTGATCTGATGGGGAAAATTGAGATCGAGTGGTCATTAAAGACTGGAGTGGAATTATGAGTCATTGATTAGTCTGGATGAGAGAGATTATGAATTAGAGATTTTAAATTTCATTGGTTTGACACTTGAAGTGGATTTCTCCATTATCGGATTCTAAATTTTCTAGTTTTCGTGTTATTTGTTGAGTTTTATAAAAAGTTGATTCGTCTACTGCATTAAAATTTCATGTTCAATGAAGCAAGTTTCCACCTAAAATACAAATATCAATTTTTAGAGTTAATTGTTTATTTCAAAATGTTTTCTGATATTTTCTCCTGAAATAACTCATCGAGATACTCCATTGTATTCAAAATAACAACATTTAAAATTAACATGTAACTAGATTCTCAAGAAATTTCAAAAATTGGAAAAAAAACAAATTCTCTGTAAAAACCGTAAACACCTCTTCTTCAATCTCATAAAAAATAAAATACGAGTATCCCGGGAATTTTCTAATAACAATTCTCTCTTAAATTTCATAACACAACAAGCACCAGTGAATTTCACGGTAATATTTGCCGAGGATCAATGTACCTCGCTCAGCCATCAATCTTCCTTGGTACAGTGTAAGAATGATGGAAGAGGCAAAGAGAGAGAGAGAGAGAGATAGTTGGGTACATCGTGTTGAGGATTAAAAATATTCTACGGCCGAGCAATTTGTGGATATGTGCCTTGATGCAGCCCAGCCGACGGAACTTGATGTATATTGTCTGTCTACAGAGGGTGGGAGAGAGAGAAAAAAAAATTCGGACGATGGAAATTCCTGGAATTGCTCTGTCAGGGAGGAGAGAGGGGCAACAATGAAGATGATGGAGAGGGAGTGGGTGGCAATCCCGAGGGTGAGTAGCAACTATCAAGACGCATACTTGAGGCTTGATAAGAAGAGATGACTTATATTAACTCATTATTGTTAAAATCAATGTAAATCGAATATGTAATGAAGAATTGATTTAGTAATGTCTTGAAATAAATTCGTGTTTTTTTTTTTTTTTAAATCGATATTGACTGTCATTTGCTGGCTTGATTTATCAATTCAATTAGGCAAATTTTGTTAATTTTTTGGAGATCCTATATTTCAATGAATTCTCAAGTTCATTAAAATCGTATGAAGTGTGTGATTTAAAGGAACGATTATCGATAAATTATGTCCAATTAATCGAATTTTTCAAGTTGTAAAACATTCATTTTGTCTGATTGATCTCAGTGAAATAAAAACTACAAATGATAAAATTTGATAATAATTAAAATGTGTTTATTTTGAAACCGAGTTCATAACTAATGAATCACTAGATATAAAGTCAACAGGAGCCCTCAATTTCCCCTCAAAAATTGTCTAAAAAAATACCAAAAATCCCGAAATAAAATTTTAATCAACAAATATCTGAATTTTCACAAAAAATCACCTCTACAATTATCTTTTTTACCTCAAAAATTTTCCCCATTTTCCTTTTGAAAACTAAATTCTTCCCCAATTCTCCACAAAATCCCTACAAATATTAAAATCCTCAATTACCTAATCCAAATTTTCAACCTGCCTCGACCTGCACTAAATCGTCATCACATCGTCATTCCAGTGAACTCGACCGAGCGCTCCCGAGGTTCACCGATGTTCCACCACTAACCACTGGCTGTGCGACTGTCTCCCCGCCACAGTCGTGAATTGGCCAGCGTGACGACAACAACTAGTGTGATCGTGCGCGCAGTAGAGTCCAGAGAGCGCCGAGTTGCGGTACCTTCTCTTTCATTGAATAAAAAGAAGAAAAAAGAAAAAAATAACAGAGTGAGTCAGTACCGATTACGCAGATGTATCGGCACACCTAATACATCACCCATTTATTAAGTTTTGTTTTGTGTCAGTGGATCGAATAAACAATAATTGTGTTTATAAACAACAGTTAATTGACCTTGATAATTGTTCCTTCAATTCGTGTTTGTTCAACAATTTTTTAATAATAAGTTGAGACTATGGCGACTTTGTGTAGGCGTACAACAGCCGTTGCAATCCTCGTGCTGCTACACCTAGGTGAGTGATGGCGTCGACCATGAGAATATACACTATCTCTTTCTCGTTTACCCTCTCCTCTAGTCAATTTTTATTTTTATTCCATTACATTCCTTATCCGTGCGTAAAACCGGATTCCTTCGAGATCAATAACGATCGATAGTCGTTAGGCCTCATTGTGCTCGAGTGTGTGTAGTTTTAAATGGGTAAAATGAGAAAAACCGGTACACAAACGTAAATCAAAATAAATATTCGGTGGTGATGTCTAATATTTATGGATTATTATTAGATGGAATGAGTCTTTTAGTTGAGAAAAAAAGTTTCAGTTGCAGACGTGAGAAATAAACGGAAAAAGTTTTTGTTCTTGTGGAGTTTACGGTACTCGTGGAGGAATGAAAAAAGAAAGAAAAAAATTCTCTCTACGTGCGGAGATTTGAAAAGGACGGTTTCGCGCGTCGGGAAAGTTCGTTGGCCGTGGCGCCGATTCGAATTTAACCGTCGGTTCTCGACATTCTCTGTCTCTCGGCGGATATCACCTTCAAACCTGTATAAAAATTCCCCCGCGGGCGAAAATTCGCTAGGGGAGTTGGTTGTCCGGTGGTTTTGCGTGTCAGATTAGATTTTTTTTTTTTTTTCTAGTCTCCCCTCTTCTCTTTTTGTTTTGTTTTCTAGAATGAGTGTGGTTTTATGTAGAGGTATGGACAAAGTTATTTATGCACCTGACAGCGCGTGGGAAAGTGATTCGATTACGCGGGTTAAAACGTGCGGAAGGAAGTGCAGTTCCCCTTGTCCCACGGGAGCTTGCTGGTACGTGTAGCAAACATGTACGAGAGTAAAGAAATTGAGGAATGTTGAATGAGAATTGTGGAAATTTTTTTCTTGTTTTTTTTTTTTTTTTGAGGATATCCCGAGAACTAGTGGGTTGAGGTAAAAATGACAAGAGATAGTTTCTGTGGAGAATTTCAAGGGCTATAAAAAATGTCTTTTTACTTTCTGCTGTAATTTTGATGGTTTAAGAGATATTCGAAAAAATCAAAATTGAAAAAAGTTGAAAAATTTGATGCTCATTTTTTTTTTCGAGATTATTCTTCGATTACCTCGAGATTTATTGAGTTTAGAGATAAATGTTAAAGGACTTTTTTGTAGAGAATTTCGTAGAGTAAAAAAAAGGTTTCTTGACATATTTCTCTCATCTTGATAGATTCCCAGATATTTGCGAAATAATAAAACAGAGAAAATTTCTCTGAAGCTGAGGTATTTAATGAATAATCTGAACATAAATAAATCTCTCACATAGTTTGCAAAATTTACAACAAAATGTCCTTCAATATTTCCTCCTAAGCCCCCTAATTCCCAAGATACGAGATAATCCTCATGAAAATTTTCAGTTCATTTGCTTTAACCTCTGTTGAGCCCACTGAAGGATTTTTCAAATGTGATAATGCGTAAAGCTCGTAAAAAAATATTTTTCAACACCTGTAACAAATGGATAGTGTAATAAAGTGCACCTGTCCGTGAGGTGCTTAAACACCTTGTTCTCTTGTGGGCTCAGGGTCAACAATGAATTTTTGACGGAGGCAAAGTCCCTTTCCTGCTCAATCTTCCCATCATATTCTCTCCCTCTCTCAAAAACCCTGAGAAAAGTCAAAAGTACATACCTGAAGTGTACAAGAGCACTCTCATCCCTCTCCCACGGCCTTCTCACTGTTTGTTCTAGTCCCCCAAGGTCTTGAATACGACCGTTTAAATTAAGAAATCCCAACATTTCAGGACATTAATTGTCTTTCACTGAGTGCCATTTTCAGTTGAACTGTGACGACATCAGGTGTCTTCATTCTTTTGGGTGGAACGACAATATAAATCATTATCTGTACGACAGGAGATATTCATAAATTATCTTCAATATTTATGAAAAAAGGTTTAATTTCCATTTTGTTTGAAATAGTTTTTTTTATCTAAAACCACTTATAATTGAAAATTTCTCCCTGAAAATTTTCAAAATAATTTTTCTAAAAATTTTCACAACTTTTAAAAATCCCCCCCCAAAAAAAAAAAAAAACTTGCATTCCAATTTTCCCACTGCATCTGGCAAATACATAACCCGTCTGGCGGCGTCATCTGCGACTCGAGCGTGTCCACAGGACTCCTTCAGTCCAACGAACCTGAAGACAGTGGTCTCTGTAGCCATGCAATAACGCAACTCCAACGAGTAAAGTGTATCTCAACCCCATAATCACGTAAAACGTTTTTCGTTTTTCCGCGTCGTTTACTCGCCAACTTTAAAAAAACACTTTACAAATGCACCGACATCTCTCGTTAAGACTTTTCCCCTGTACAGACATAACTTCTTCTGCACAAGAATGGCGGACAAATTCCAGTGTATTCCAGGGTTTATGTTGCTCGCAACAATTTTTTTTCAAATTCTCCCCATCGTCAAATCAGATGAATTCAAACGGGATTGGGGATTGTCGCATTATCTACTATTTTTTTTTTTTTTTTTTTTAATTTCCTCTTTTTTCTTTTTTCGCCTGATGCACTTGGGAATTTGCGGCTCTTCAGTGAGTCTGGATGCACTTGAGGCCGATTTATAAATCCAACCACGGACTGCAGATACCGTTGGACGAGACGGTTTCACTTTCGTTCAGTGAAGGCTTGCCTATCAGCGATTACTGAGAATCACCAGGGAATACCGAGGGGTATTCTTGAGATATATCGATTACTTTAATGCGAGCACTCGATAACTATCCAATTATCTTTAAACTGGTACCTTCTGAAATATTTATGAGGTTATTTTCTTTATTGTGTTTATTTATTTTAGGATTTATTCTCTCTTTGGATAACAGTTGCTTTCCAATTATTGTTTTATTGAGGGGGGGTTTTTCTTGGGTCTGGGTTATCTTGAGATCTGAGGGAGATGGAGGAATTTTCATGAGGACCTTTTTTGTAGCTAGGAATTTTCTCCACAAAAAAGGTCTCTTTACAAATTTTGATATCTCTCATTATTAACGAGATATTTAAAAAGAAAGACTGACCTCAAAGTGAATCTGTTTAGAATCAATTCAACATAAAAACACGTGAGATTCTTTCATAAATATCTTTGAATCTAAGGGAGATGGGAGAATTTCCATGATAATCTTTTTTGTATACAACAATTTTCTTTATAAAAAATGTCTCTTCAGAAATTTCAATATCTCCTTTCAATTCCAAGTTATCCATCAAAAACTCTTCATCTATTTATCTTCATTACAGTTTCATTGTTAAATTTCTCAGGATTCTCATATCTACCAAGAAGTGTTTAGTCTCTCTGATGTTTAAAAATCTATCGTCACCGAATGGTGATTTAAGGGTTAAATGTTTGTTTAATATTTCAACTGGTGATTCAGACTTTCAACGCGTGAGTTAACGCCTTAGTAGGAACACCGAAGCGGATGCGTGCGCCTCAAATGTGTTCTTTATTCCATTTTTCTTCCAGTGAAAAATTTTTTTGACGCCTTTCAAGACCCCTCAATGACCCACTTGTCAGTTTCGAGAGCTAAACAAAATGTTGAAAATGTGAAATGTGGTGTACAATTGTGGTTATTGTGTCCGTGGAAAGAAATACGAATAGAGGGTTTTGTATTTTTATTTGAAAAAAGAAAAAAAAAAATGGAAGAATGAGGTACGGAGATTCTAAGACCGGTAAGCACGTGTAACATTAGCCGTCTCAGCACTCGACGTCATTATCTTTCAGGGGTTTTTATTTTTTGTGTTTGAGCGGTGTGCGTTAGTACCCAGCGACATAGAGAGAGGAGACGGGACCGGTCTTTTATTCGTAAAGAGCTTTTATTGTGAATGGAGGTGCAACGGTGGAACTGAGGAGTCACTTTACATGCCTCGTGGCAGAGACGTCGAATTCTTCGGATGGATTGTGAATAAAAGAAGATTTCAGAGGGAATATTAGTGGTCGATGACTGGAATTGCCAACATGAGAGGATATAGGAGATTTGGGGAGAGATATTGAGAGGAGTGATGCTGGGTCACTTTGGGAAAATGATAAAACTCTTGTTTGAGGAATTTTATTAGAGAGCAAAAGGAATTTTTTCAGTTTTTTACCCATTTCTTCAGAAGAAAGGGGTTTAGGTTAATTTTCCAGGAAACCTTCTTTATAGAGAATTTAACAGGCTACAAAAAATGTCTCTTGATATTTTCATCTAAACCTACTAGTTTTCGAGATATTTGCAAAATAATGTGTATGAAATTCACTATTTTTTGTATTTTCTCCGAAAAAAATATTTATGGTTCTAATATTGCCACCAATTTCCATGTATAGCCGAGAAAATGAATGAATAGAGATTTAAAATTCTGAGAAAGTAATAAAACATCACTCTGTCCACACCTAAATCCAACAATAAACCCTATTTTCAGAGAGGGGGAGAAAAAAAAAAATTCCAGAAAAACCGACATTTTCATCTTAATTTCCATTTTACTACAATTTAACGACTTTCTTTAACCGTAAACAAGAAAAAAAAAATATTTTCTCAAGTTGAATATTACATTCATGAATTTGTGAAGCGTGAGAGGAAAAAAAAAATCAATGTCAGAAATATTACCTAACAATGCATATTAAAATTTGTTAAGTATAATAACACGTTGGGAAAAAAAGTTGATAATAAGAGGGTTAACTGCTAACTACAACGGATACAGTGTTATAGAGAATACGTTATATACTCCTTTGGGTTAAACGACGTAGCGAGAGCCCTGATGGTGGCGCCGTTTAATGAGCCGTGACTGCCAGCATTTTTTTACCAAAAGTGCATTAAACTGAATATTTTTTCTCATTTTTTCTTTCCACTATTTTTTGCTATGGGTTCGATTTATAACTCTCAAAGAGACGATAAAAATATGAGGAAGAATAGAGGAAGAGATGAAGAGAATTTACCTCTATATCTCATGTCCCTCTTTGACAAAAAGACAATTTCTTTGTTACAGGTTTTAGTGAAGTAATCCGTTATTAATTTACCCAGTGGATTGATAATGAATTTACTTTCCTTTTTTTTTTTGGAAATTGTTTACCTCTCTAGGTTCAACGAAACAATTAATTTTTCTGTCAGTGATAATTCATTGTATCAGTTGAATGCGGGAAGAAAAAAAATTCATTAGTCTGAGTAATCTTTTGCCTTTGACCCCTCCACCCAACCTTTTGTTGTTTGTCCCGTTGAAATGGTGGACATTTTCCTCTTTATTCTCTGAGGACAGTTCGAGGTGAATGACTGGAATTGGGGACTTTGTTCTCAGGTATAGGGCCACCCCGGATGTCAAGTTCGCATTGGGTTTTCACTGTTTCAAAATCACAATGACCAGTTCCAGGGAAGTTTCGCTCGGTTAGTTTTCGTTTTCGCGCACGTTCTTAGTTGAGGGAGATTTTTTTTTTTTTTTTTACTTGAGTGCTACTGGCTCTTACGAGGCACCAGCCAGTCAGTCAGTCGTAACTTTAACATTCCTCTCTTCGTGACTTGGGCGGAGAGACCACCGAGAGAAGTCCTTTGTCCTCGAGGTGAACCGAACCACGAATTTATGGGTCTAGGGGGTGTAAAAAAAAAAAAGGGAAATATGAAATGTGAACCCGCAGGGTTATTTTATAGTGTAATATTTATTGACTGTGAAATGAAGTTTGACCGTTTGTTTTATTTTTAAGTAGTGTTTCCCCCCCCCCCCCCCCCCTTTTGGGGTCAGGGATAAAAATTTATTAATGTAATAAATTTGGTCGTTTTATGGGATGGGAGGAGATTTTAAAATTTATTTTCAATTTATTCAAACTTTTCGTTTCATTGGAAATTTCATTTTATTTTGACAGAAGAGGAAAATATGATTTTTTTCATTTCTCCTCTTTTAAAATGATTGAGAATTCTTTTTTTTTTTTTTTGTTATATGTGTTTCTTCGAAAATTTCTCACTTTATTGACTCCAAAATATAATTATCCCCAAATACTCGACCATAATATTCGTCTCATTTTAGAATCAAAACAAACAAATGAAGAAAATATTTCAAATCCTTGAAAACACATGGATTTCTATTCTCAATTCGAACCATTTCGTGTCCTTCAAAAATCAAAATAAACAAACAAAGAATAAATCTCAATTTTATGGCCTAAAAATGTATTTATTTTGATGGGTAAACCACTGAAACTCTCCAAATATACATGTTCTATTAGATCTGTCTCTTTATCTTATCAAAGCCCCAACTTATCGGTATACCCTCGCATCTGCACCTCAAATCTCCCCAATCACTCGCCAAATATCATGTGCCCACAATACAATTCCGGAAACACGAGTTGGATTATGTTACTCTGCCGCCCCCCCTTGTTCACCTACTACGGCATTTACGTTTGAATATGAAACCACGGATTAGCTGTTTGCTTTCACGACGCTTTTCCCTGCATCGGCACCCGCTACCTCCACGATATATTTCGTAAGGTGGGCGTGAATGTGCATAAACATCTGTCAGCAATAGCGTGAATATATGCCATTTCGTTGATGTCTCATACCACTGTCGAATATGTCCTCTCTCTTCCTTTGGGATATCTAGTATTGGATAGTGTCATGTGCGTGCTTCAACTGAGGTCTATAGACCGAGTAGGAACGGAACCGGAGATTCAATATTACGCGATCTATATATTAATGCCAACGACGTTTTGTCGTGTTTAGTTACGTATGAGGGCCATTGACCCATAGGATATATTCAGAATAAATTATTCAAATAAAAAAAAAAAATCAAACAAAATTAATAAATTTATATAATTTCACAAATTCAAATTTTTCCAAATTTTATTAATCATTAATCATCAAAATGATTGTGAAATTTTGGTCATTTAAATCACAGAATTAATTGGGACACAGTACAAATTGATGACGCATTCAATAAGAAAAAAAATAATAATAATTTTTTTTTCGAAAATTTCCCTCAATTTCCAATTTTTTCAAATTTTATTTTCTTCCATTTTTTTATAATTTCGAAAAAAATTATATAAATCTTGTGAATATGAGATCCTTGAGGTTTTGCCGATATAATTAATCCCCTCAATCTCTCACCATGAGCTCAAAAAAATTAACAAAAATGGAATTGAAATTGAGAAAAAAAAATATAAAAAATTGGAAATTAATTTTAATTATAATTCTTCATATTTTCCCCATTTCCTCTTTTATGCATGTCACCCACTGCGTCATTACCACCACGTTGTTTTACGCCATCTCTGTGCTAATGACGTCATGTAATTCAGTTGCCATCGTTTTCATTCTATTTTTTTTCTTCCCTCATCTCCTGTCTCTGGAAACATTGCTCTTGAAGAAGTGAATTGAAACTCCGCCCACCCACTGAGGGCACAAATTCGCTGCAACATTCATATCTCTCTCTCTCTCTTTATGTACTCTGAAGAACCAAATACAAGTCTGGAAGCATCCCGACCACTTGAATTACTAAAATAACACCCGCTTGTTTCTCATCTTTAATTCTCCCTTTTTCTTAACTATTCCATCTTACTCTTTAGCCACTTCTCCTTGTTTCTCCTTAAGCATTTGGGATTAATCGTGGAATTCTCGAGTGCCACTGACACTCAAGCCCAGAGACAGAATCATTCACATTGTATTTCTCTTCTTCATCTGTACATCATTCATTCAGAATTCTCTCGTTTGATGTATTCGATGGTCTCGTTACATTTACAATTTATTCATTATTATTATTATTATTCTTGTGATTATTGTAGCCCTCACTCGAGAGCCTCTCCAATTACACACGTCGGTGAAAAAAAAATTGGTCTTAAAAAATTCTCCTCAATGACACATTTGCAGCCAAATAGAGGTGGAATATAAATAAATTGGGGGTAAAAAAGAAAATTACTAGAGAGTAGACGTCAGTGGACGTTGAATATGAACCGCACAAGAAGATGAGAAAGGAATAAAGAGTCGAGAATTCATGTGGCTAAAATGGACAAAGAGTCATCCCCCCTCTCTAACTTGGTCTTTACGATGGTTTTGTGGAAACCTGTTTCGGTTATTCGTATATGGGTAGAGTCTGTTGTGCACCTGTATACGCCACAGAATGGACAAAGGGCTTTGGAGTGTGAGGTGGCTTTTCAAATAACCACTGACATTATTTTATCACTAAATAATGATGAAGAATTAAATTATCAATAATTTATATATCATTGTTTAACAAATAACAAATTGTATTTTTCTATAAATTTTATTGAATAGCCAGGGAAATATCCGCTGAAAAACACAATATGACGAACTATATTGCTTCATTATTTCCGGAGATATCGTAGAATGAAGGTTTTACCATTGAATAATGGTTTTAGATGTATCTCGATTACTTACAGAGATGGATGTATCGTCTTGGTGAATTTTTAACCGGAAATTTCCCTGGCTATCCCATGAAATCACTTTCAACTCTAATTGGAAACAAAAACAATCATTTTTTTTTTTAAATTACTTTTCATCGGCAACCTTCACCTTGGGATGTTTCTCGCACGGTTGAGGCCCCACCCTTTCCGATATTCCCTCATTTTCTTTCTTGCGAGAGGGTATATCACGGGCATGATGATAGTCAGGAGCAATACAAGCCCCCCCACCCAGTGGTTCAGACCATCGTTTAAGCGGCGAGGTCAGGCGTATCTCCCCGCCCTCCCCCTTTAACATACCACTATGAATATCTCGTGTACTTCCGTTAGGTTCGTTTTCGCGCAAACTGGATTAGAACGGACGCCCAGACCCCCTCCCTATTCACCTCGGCTCAGGTTGATTCCAGTTCGTGGGAACTGGTGAATGCAATTCAAGATTTATTTTTATTTATTTTTTTTCTATTTGTTTAGTTTCATGACTTTATCCACGTGCAAGACCTTTCGCTCGATTTGCTCCTAACGTTTCTGGATACCGTGTTGTTGTGGTAACGGTAACAGTATTGCTTGAAATAATGGATAATGATGATTTGGTGGTGTAAATAAGGAATTAAATTGGATAATGTCATTTTTGGATTTTACTTGATTTTTTTTTATCTTTAGTTTTTAATGAATAATTTGGAATCTAAGGGAGATGGATGATTTTTTGTGAGAATCTTTTTTGTGAAGAAATTTCAGAGCTACAAAAAAGGTCCTTATGAAAATTTCGATAGCTCTTACAGATTATGAGATATTTTTCATAGAAATTGACTTTTCATGTTTTTGAGATTGGAGGATTTTTTATAAATTTTTTTTCTCTACAAAAAATGGTCTCTATAAAAAATTTTATATTCACCTTGAATTACCAGATATGTTTAAAAGACTTATTCAGGGGTAATCGACTCATCTCATTTTACAAAATATAACTTTTGAATTAAAATTGTGCGTACAAAGATATAATTGAGTTTTGTTGATTCTGCAAAAGATAAAAGTTGATAATATTGCGATAAAATTCTTACTTCGTTTGCATAATATTAATTACTCAAACAAGATTAAAAAAAATCTCGGATTCAATGTTTTGAGAAATTTTAATCAACCAAAATCACTGGTAAATTGAATTTAATGAACCAAATATTTATTGGCAATTCCTCGCCAAAAACATCAATGATAGAATTAAATTACATTTTATCAAACCCATTACCCCCAAATTAATGAAACAAAATACTAATTTCATTGGACACACTAAATTTTATGTCCCAGAAATAATTTACCCCCCAGCATTTCTCACTCAAGTGACGTTTCACGGTGACTAAACGTCACGGGAGTTTCACGGAATTCCGCTTGCGTGAATAATCATGTTCACCATACCGTTGACCATAGAAAAATCATTTATTAATTAATTATTCATATTTTTATCAATGAATAAAACATGATTGAAATACATAAATATAATAACTTGAGGATTTTTTTGAATTATCTTCAGAGATTATGTGCGGTATAATTAAGTAATGAGATCATTCGAGCATTAAAGAAATAACTGTTAATATTCTGAATGAAATCAGATACTTGATAAATAAATTTTCCATATTGGATGAGAATTCATTTGATACAGAGTATTTTGTAAATATCCTTTGAAGGACGAGGTTTATCAAAATTTATCAGGAGACCTTTTTTGTAGAAAATTGAATTCCCTAAAAAAAAGGTCTCTTGACATTTTTCAATAAATCCAATAGTTTCAGAGATATCTGCATAATAATCTCTTGACATTTTTATAATTCATCTCCATTGAATCATCAAATATATCCCATTCATTCCGACCCTAGACTAGAGTAAACCATCTAAACAGACGAATTAAACTCGAAATATTGATACATGAGTTGGGGGGAAAATGTTGAAAATTTTTCTCTATCTCTAGCGTGTATTTATCAACGGGACCATTTCAACCAATACTCCCTCTTGTGTATTTGAGGCTAGAATGCCCCGCGGGTTTAAGCCGATTAATGATCAACCCCACCAACCAATTCTCCAATTTACGAGCGATTCGCAATTATCGAATTTGTTTCTAGAGATGGTGGGTATATGCTGATGGTTTCAGCCTATTCTCGGTGCATTTGGTAACAGTTAAATTGCACTCTGTTGATGATTTTAGGCTTGGATATTCATGGGGAGTGTGGTTTGATTACACTGTGTACTGTTACGCATCGTTGAAGATGTGCTTCAATACTTTGAACGTATTTTTTAAATCCTCCCTCGTTCAATCAATCTGGGAAAATTTCATTAGAGAGTATTTTTTTTTAAGGGGTGATTTGATTTTTACATCAACAAAGGAGTTTACGGTTTTGTGTACAGGGGATGGTTCATCAGAAAGGCAGGGAAATTTCAGCTGAAAAAGTCAATATGACGAACTTTTTTGGAATAATTGTGGAAGAGATATTGTCAAATTACGATTTTGATAATAAAATGTTTTTTCGATTTATCTCGATTGTTTGAAGGGATAAATGGGTCGTCATATTGTGTTTTCAAGCGGAAATTTCCCTGGCTATTTGATGGAATTATTTTTAACTGAAAAATTTAAAATTTTAAAATTTTGATTTCTGCAACTATTGAATTTCAGGGGAAAAGAATAGTATGGTTATTGTTATTTCTCAGAAACTTATTTTTAGAATATTCTATCAAGTATAAGAGAAGAAAGTATCATGTTGTGTTTTTCCACTGAAATTTCCGTTGCTCTTCAATGAGATCATTCTCAAAACTGCATCTCTTGAGCTTGAGAAGGACATCGATAAAAACCCGTTTTTATTACAAATTTATTCAACCACTTTTGTCCGGAATATCGTGGTATCGAATATTTTTCATCGTTTAGAATTCACGAGAGGTATTTGTGAAAAAATAGAGAAGGGATTGGAATTTTGCGAGTGGCACGCGACAGTTTCCGGTGGTGCAGTTGTCCCATGGAGGGCAGCACCAGAACAGAATTGATAGTGGCATCTTGTGAATCGAAATGCCATGGATATTCAAGTGGTCTGGAGAGGACAATTTTAAGAAAATTGATATTATTCATTCATCCTCTCAATCTGACTCATCTCGTCTTCAACATTGATTTTTTTTCTTATTTTTTCATATTTCATAGACTTTTATTTGGGAGATATCTTTGAAAGGACAAAGTCTATCAAAATTCATCAAGAGACCTTTTTCGTAGATAATTCAATTTTCTACAAAAAAGGTCTATTGACATTTTCATCCAAATCTACTCATTTTCGAGATATCTGCAAAACAATATAAATAAAATTTTGAACGCATTCAACAAGTCCAAAAATTCCCTTCGAAATTATTTTGAAAATATCTTGGAAAATACAGGATTTATTGGAATTTATCAAGAGACGTTTTTTGTAGGAAATTTGATTCTCTATAAAAAAGTTTATTTGACATTTGTTACCAAATTCACAAGTTTCAGAGATATTCGCAAAATAATAAACCTCTCTTGTTAGTTCTGTTTATGGATCAAAGGCGAATATTTTAGACTGATAAATAAAACTAAAAAAAGAAAATATTCATCTACTCTCTTTGATGGCACATCTCATCCCATCTCTCAATACTTATTTTTCTCGTATTTTACATTCATGTTTGGATTCCATCTTCTCTTCGAAAATCGTCTTTTCCGATTTTCCCTCTATTCCACCACCCCTTAAAATACCCGGAGGCTCCTTAATCGTGTATATACAGAAGGATGGGCTGGATGTGAAATGGGCGAACGGTAGGAAAATCCGTGAAAAATTGCCGGGAGTAGCCTGAGAGGCGTTATTCCGCTCGAGCGCGGGAAAATCCCGGTGTGACGATTTATATGCTCGACGGGAGAAGAGGGTTTTCTTCAAGAAAATGAGATAAAAAAAAAAGAGAGAGAGAGTGGATGGAGTTTGAGAAGAAGAGAGGGATAATGATCAGTGGATCGATACGTTCCAATAACATTACTGTGAATGCCTGCCATTATAACGAGCTCCTAATCTACTTTTCGATAGAGGCAAATTAACCGATGAGACTGATCTACTTAGCATTATTGAATGATGAAATCTCGGATTGGAGAAACTAATAAATTGATAATACGAACATTGGATAGAGAATGGAAAATAATTTGATTCAATTGCTGGAGAAATTTCTACTGGAAAACACAATATGATGATCCTCTTCCACTTTACAAAAAAAAAAAAAAATGACTTTTCTTTCTCTAGTCTTTAGGATCAAATCCTGAAATAAACAAAAAAAATTTCAATCCATAAATTTGCCCTCTCTCCCAATCGAGTAATCCCGACAAATGGAAATTCTTCATTGACTAAAAGCCTACGAATGGTCAATCAGCTTGTTGAATGCAATTAATCATGCACCTGATGCCCTCCCCCTCCGCTGATTCTTCCTCCATTTCCCCTCATTCGGAAAAACAACAAAAGAAAGCAAGCATATAGTCTCTGGCCGTACATCAGGTCCATAATTAATGATGCTACGCTAGAGACGGAGGGATTGATCCAGATGATTTATTTATAACCGGCCACAAATATTTACTCGTCGAAAGGGGTTTGCAACAGGCGCCAGGGGGATGAACAGTCTCTTAGGGGTTGAGGAGTTTTAAAAAAATTGAGGGAAATGACTCTGGGGTGACTTATCATAATTAATAGCCTCGGGGCGTCTCGGGGTCCAGGCGAAACCACTGCCAGTCATCCCCCCCCCCCCTCTCCACCCCTGCGACGCCATTTTGCTGAATGGAACATAATTCAGGTGGGTGGGAAGAGGTGACAGGATGAATAGGAGCTTAATTCGCACGCCCACAGTGAGTTTCCAACCCCGAAAATCTTCCCAACCGTCCCCACTACATACTCGAGTATATGTGCCATTCAACTTGGAAGACACTGAATTACATACGGCCGTTTGACTTACACCGGGAACATTCAACTTCCGCCTTGGCACGTGTTCCTTCTTGCAGAGACACGTGTCTACCACCCAGAGTAGATTGAGATTAGATTTAATGAGTGTGTGCCCATATGTGAAAGAAATTGTGAGCTAATGGGAGTGACTGTTGAAAGATTTTTTTTTTTTTTGTTGGAGATAATATTTTAGGGAATTTGGGGTGAGGGAGGCAGTGTAAAGAGCATTTTCGTGATGATTTTTATTAAAATTTTGGCTTAATGAAATTTTAATTGAGGTTATTGAGGTAATTAATGGTTCTAGTGTAAAATGTCAAGAGATCTTTTTTGTTGGAAATTTTGTGTATTACAAATAATGTCTCCTATGTATTTTCTCTAAAACAATTGGTTCTCGAGATAAATGGACAATTATGAAAAATTTAAAATTTTATAGAAACGAAAATTCCATCAGCCATCAAATAAAATCATTTTCTCCTTTCCAATTTTATTATTACACCCACCAAAGTGTTTTCACTGATTTAATTTGACAGGGAATAAATTAAAGTGTTTATCCAATATATACAAAATAAATTGTTGAATGGATCTAATGCGTTCTCCAACGATTCAAAAAAAAAACAACATTATTGAATGATGGATTAAACCTCGACAATTCGTCATTTTACTCACACCCATATGTGTACCCCTAGAGGGGTTGATTTTGATGGATCACCCGCAATTACAATTCCGTCCAGGATGCCCTAACAAATTGCCTGAGATTTGTATCCAGTTTTCTCCAATTTTCCAGCATAAATTTTTCCCACAGACAACTCCCCACTGAATTCCCCTCTATTTTAATCTCTTGGAGATTCGTGCCACACCTTTGAATCTCAAGCCACGAATTATGAACGTTTAAATTCAGGGAAAATCAATGTATTAGTATGAATAATCGAGGGAGAAAGTTTCATTCGAAAGTTAATTATACCAGAGCCATCATTCAGTTACTGAAGATTAATCGTTCGGCTAGTGTTTAGCGAAAGCGTGCGAATATCCAGGTGTTCAACTACTGGGCGTCTTCATTATTATCCCTGATATTTGAATCAAATTAAAAACTCAACAAAACCCAAAGAAAATACTTTAGGCTTGAAAGAATAAAAAAAATTATAAATTCAGCAAAAATTCTCATGACATATCGATTTATCTCGATCATGAGTGATTTTAGAGAAAAATGTCAAGAGACATTTTTTGTTGGAAATTTTTACAGCTAGAAAAAAGCTCTCTTGACATTTTTTCCTAAAACCACTCGTTTTTGAAATATCGGCTCATAACGAAACTATTGAATTTTATTCAAATTTTCGTTCTTTATTTCTTTCACATAGGATTCATAAGAAATAGTAAAACGTGACATGATGTCCTAAAAATTCTCTTCACCCCATGTCAATCAATTTGTAAGTCTTCTTCCAGACACCACGGGGTCTCGCTCCCATGTTTTATTATCCCCTTGTACGTCTTCCCTTCATTTTCAACGACAAAAGCTCTTATATGCAAATGTTAACCACACACTCGACTGTTGACACATCTTACATCACTGGTCCTACTGCATTCGAATAAGTCAGATGTGGTGTGTCGTCAAGAGGACATTATGTAAACGATGAAAACTTGAGGAAAAGGAGGGGGGGGGGGGGGTAAACGAGGAAACGTTTCTCATCGTTTGGTTAAGTCGCCCACGGGCTTCAAAGTACTTCGTGTTGCTCTTAATGAGCAAATCAGAGGACTTGCTCATCTTTGCCCATCATCAACATCCTTCTCATCCTCTCCTTTCAATTTATGGGGTTATTGCATGAAGAAATTGTGTCACTCTGGTTTAATAAAACACTTTAGCAAGTAATTTTATCTTCACTCTTGATGTTTGTATTAATTAATTTATTTTTTTTTTTTCAGTTTCAGGTGAGTTTTAACACTAAATCTATTGGATTGAGGTTCCTGACGTGAGTAATTACCTGTAAGGAGTCCCAATCATAATTAAAATGAGGAGAAATTAATGATTTTAACGGAAAAAAAAACTATTTCAATTCAAATTAGCTATTTTTACTAATTGTGAAATAGAAATTCTTCATTATCTTGATAATTTCATATTTATTACAATATTAGAAATCAACTCGTGGTTTACTATTTTCACAATTGATTACCCTGATATTTAAAATATTTTAAAAAATTCTATTGGGAATTTCTGCTTGAAAACACAATAGAACAAAGTATTTGACCCCAACTCCCATCGAGTTATTCCAAAAACAAATTTTCATTCCATTTACATTCCAAAATACCTTTATTTTTTCGATTAATCGAGATAAATCTATTGAATTTTTTTTTCACATGAACATGTAGAATTGTTTAATTTGTGAAAATTATTTTTACTATTTATGCATTTCATTTTTTTCAATCGGAAGTAATGAAATAATTGAGATCAATTGATCATCAAAATTCATAATTGAGAAATCAGATCAATTTTCAGATTTTTGATTCATTTTATTTCCTCCAAGAGACAGGAGAGGATTAGAATATATGAGGACGATGAACTTATGGTTTTATATAGCGATTAGGTAGCTCAATTGGCAAGAGCATAAGCCCAGTAATCACAAGATAGTGAGTTCGAGTCCCAGTCGAAGAAATAGATGGACTTTTATTCATACACGGGTGTAGATCGATTGAAAATTACACTCATAAAGTAAAAAAAAAAAACCGACATATTTGAAGGTTTTACCTATTCATATTGATTCTAACTTGGTTCGAACGAGCGGGCCCCGGCTTCAGCAATCGCTACATAAATTTTTATAATTGATGCTAATTTTCAAATAAAATAAACAATAAATTCCCCATATACTCTCATTTCTATTCTCCCAACCTAAACATTTCCCCAACTCCCGACATTGATAAACTCCACTACAACAAACAATGAATTTATTCTCCCCCATAAACTCCACTTATTATTCCCAAATGAAACTTGCATGAGCCAGTCGCAGCCTCTTAATAATTTTCCCCCTCCCCTCTCCATCCTTCTCGCACGTTTGAATACATCGAAAATACCAAACTACCATCCAAAGTAAAGAAGAACACGTATAACCCTCATCCTCCCCCCTTCAAAGTATTTGAACCCAAATTTTCCTCCAAAAAACATTTTATATATATATATATATCGACCATTTACATGCCAAAATACCTTTTTATACTGACTTTTCAACCGGAAATATTCCTGACGATTTAACAAAAACCCATTGATTCCAAAAATCGTTGAATTCATTTTCTCCATTTCCAAAATGATGTATTCCCTTTTCAATTGAAACGTCAATGGTATTTTGCCCCTCCCCCATCACCACAAAAAGGTGATCCTCCCGGGATTCCACTTAATACTCAATGATCATTAATCACGGGGGGGGGGGGGCAAAATTCGATATCTCTAACCTGTGTTATTCACCAGGAAATAACCCCTCCCCCTTTCCCTTTATATCTTGAATATAATCGACTCACGCGGGTCTGTTCGATTATCGTTGACTTGCTCAGACCCCCGTTGCGCTACTTCCCTCCCAAAAACGTCTAAGTACTTCCGCCAGTGATGTACACTGGCTTGTAAAAGAGCTCAGAGGGTTGAGTGTGATGGTAAAATTCTCCTTCGTATCGTTTTACAAGAGCGCCCGATGGTACGGTAGCGATATGACTAGTGGTATAATTCATCGGGGCGTGAAGTGGTGCGGATGATACGAAGAATGAAGACTCCCTACCGCAAAGACGATTAATAAGACGTGCCCACAGGGATTTTGTTATTTGGGGGATGGGGGCGAGAAGATCTCTCTCTCCCTCATGGGTGATATTACAGATGGGTTGAATTTTATAAATTTAAAAAATGTCATTTATTGGAAGAATTCATGGGGTAAATTATCAGGTCGTGTTTAATATAGCTGAAAAAATTATCTAATAATATTGAAAAAAATAAGAATTTTATAAGAAAATATTTTTTGATGTA
This sequence comes from Coelinius sp. EB29, assembly GCA_035578325.1. NCBI lineage: Eukaryota > Metazoa > Arthropoda > Insecta > Hymenoptera > Braconidae > Coelinius > Coelinius sp. EB29. Next base: position 4,206,221 of record JAOZGT010000009.1, on the reverse strand, counting down.
TGACATGAGCTCAAAGAGATAAATGAATTGTCGTTGTGAGTTATCCTACTAGAATTTCCCTGAATATCCAACAAAACCATATTCCATTCGTCACAGATCATTTTTCAAACACGTCGAAAGAGGAAAAAAAAAAAATTGCTGATGAATTAGATACGATAAAATGTTGACAGGGCAATTTTTTGCTTCATGTAAAATTAATGAACTCAGATGACCCTAATTATTCCAAATATTAAATTCCCTCATGTCACGATTAATTAGCTCATGTATTTTAATATTTATAACCCAATATTTACCTCATAAATAATATAAATATGCAATGTTGCAATTCTTGAGGTAGAAAAGGGGGTTAACGATAGACTTTTTAAGGGTTAATTCTCACGCTATTATTCCACCCGTTGTCACGCGATGTCACGAATTTAGGTCACCCGCATAACTAAAACGGACCAAGAGCATTGAACAAATTGAATTGAATTAAAAAAATACTACATTGGCAATAAAACCAATTTCAATAGATAGCCAGGGAAATTTCCGGTTGAAAACACAATATGGCGACCCATTTTGCCCCATAAATCATTGAGATAAACGAAAAAGATGATTTTTTATCAAAATCGTATTTTCATTATATCTCCCAAACAATTGGTTTAAAAAAGATTGTCATATTGTGTTTTTCAGCTGAAATTTCCCTGACTATCGATTGAAATAATCTCCAACAAAAAACTTTCACTTTGATTGAAACTCCAACAAAATTCACCTCAATTTACTCATTATGTCACAGATCCTACAAACGTTATTATTACCACCATAATTACCTCAATCTCCACTTAATTAATACACATACAACTCAGGAATGAGTTTCTAATTAACAAGAAAGGAAAAATAAATTCTCAGTAATGTAATACAAATCGATTTTTCACAGCCGCAATTAACGTGAAATTTAATGCGAACCAACGAATTCCTAAGAATCAAGGGTTGTAATAACAATGCAAGATTACCGTATTGTGTATTGATTTCTTGACTGAGAAATGTGAGTACAGACGTTTGTGCCTGTCGACAAGGGGATCGTATGGTGGGGTAACAAGGTAAGAAGAAACCGTTGGTGGCTCTCAGGTCGCAGCAAGCGATAAAACGCTCGTTGTACACGTACCTCTGCGTGTTAAATTCAGAGCATATTCCTCTCTCAGTCTCTCTCATATCTATGTACACCCGGGGTATCTCAAACACAGGCTTAACGACGCGTTATGACGCAGAAGATGGGTAAAAGTGGAATGGTGGATGGGAGATGTTTTGCAAAACTCTTTGAAGATGAAAATTTTTAACGCCCTGAGGTGTTTGTGCTTGTTGGAGAGCAAGATTTTCTTGGGTTCATGTTACTTACCCCAGACTTTGTTCCGGTCTTAATACTACGACCTTAGTTGTTTCAAAAAAATATTTCATTGTTGAGTGCACTTGAGGAAGTAGAAGTGACGATAAAAGATGAATTTAACAAATTATGATAATTTTTTAAATTCAAAATCTGATTAATTATTGGGTTGAGAGTAATTTTAGTGAATAGCCAGGGACATTTCAGCTGAAAAACACAATATTACGATCCTTTTAATCCCAATAGTTACTGAAATGCAATAAAAATAAGATTCTGATGAGAAAAACAATTTTCAATGGATTTCGATTATTTACGGGGCAAAATGGGCCGTCATATTGTGTTTTTCAGATGAAATTTCCCCGACTATCTGATAAACTCGCCATCAATATTTAATCACCGAAAAAATAACAAATGATGAATTAACAATAATTCATAAATCAGACGAAACATTGAACTAATCCCTATTTTATACAATTTCAATGAGTCATTTTCTCAGAAGTTGAAAGCCTCGGCAATGATTCATGATGTTGTGAACAGACTATAAACAAAAATGCCAACCGACTCCAGGGTTTATCGTCAATACTTTGCAAGTCAAAACATAACGTTTAACTACTCACCCATTCCACAAGAAAAAAGAGAGAGAAAAAAAAAGAAAAACATGTATCAAATAAAATACAACTCAACACTTGTGACATCATTAGCTCCTACATAAGCTTTTGTACAATTTTCTTCGTGTCAACAGAATATCCCGAGTGCTTCTCAAAAACATTTTTCTTTTCCTCTCTCATTCCTCGAAAAAAAAAACTTCAACTCCACTTCAATCACCAAAACAACTCCAACGGTTTTCACGATTTCCTCTTATTTTCCTTTCTTCTCATTTCGTCTAGATCGAGGGTAATTTGTCGCAGCAGGTGACAGACGAGGAAAAATAAAGAAAGAAGAGGAGGGGAGGGGGGGGGGGGGCGGTGAGAAATCTTGTGATCACGACCAAATTAGGGATGATGCTCCGAGGGCAGAGGAGAAAAAAAAACGGATGGAGAGGAATAAAACGATTGTCCTTACGAGCGTCTTTGGATTTCAGTGGGGAATCGTGAGGCTGAGGAGTTGTCTGGGGACATCTGTCGATGTGACATTGGTTGAAAATAAAAAGAGAGGAGAGGAGAGGGATATATTTCGGATAGAGGAGTACCCAAGATTTTACGGTTTAGAGTGATTTTATTGAATCACTAGGGAAATTTCTGATGGAAAATCCAATAATATGAATTTTTTTTTTTTTTTTCACTCGAATGGAAAAATATGTTTTGGATAAATTGTATTTCAGTTTTTTTTTTTTTGTATCCCGATAATTTGGTGGGGTTACAAAATCATTCTACACCCCCAAAATTCCAGAAACCTCATCCTAAAAATACCGAATAACTAACGATAGAAGCCAAAGGGTCAGGCTGGGGTAAAACTGAGGGAAAATCAAATCGCAGTGTCCTGAAGGCTCTTTTGAAATTACGGTAATTTTCACTTCGTTAGGAGGGCCCTACCTAACCCCACCCCCACCTCCAGTTTATTTTTTTTTTTTTTACTTCACATCTCACTCCTTTCTCCCATTTGAATCTCTACACATTCCCCCCCCCCCCCCCCCCCCTCTCTCTCTCTCTCTCTCTCTCTCTCTCTCTCTTTGTATACGAATCCCCGGAGATTGTACTCGTACTGCGTTCAAAATAATATCCCTTGAATCTACAATTACGCGAAACGCAGGGGTGAGGAGTAAAAATAAAAAAAAAGAGAAAAGTGAGCCAAGAGGGGTTGAAGAGAGGATGCGAGAGGAGTTACGCAGAATTCTGGACACGTTTTCCACCGAGGCGCGGAAAGTTTGCCGGTGGAATACTAAAATCAACTGTTCGTCCAAAACAGGATCAATACTGACATATACGGGGCTTTCTTCTTTGGGGTTGTCGGGGCGATTTTTTTTTCCTCTTCTTTGAGGTTGTCAGTGGCTGGGAGGATGAGGGTTATACGTGTTCTTCTTTACTTTGGATGGTAATTTGGTATTTTCGATGTATTCAAACGTGCGAGAAGGATGGAGAGGGGAGGGGGAAAATTATTAAGAGGCTGCGACTGGCTCATGCAAGTTTCATTTGGGAATAATAAGTGGAGTTTATGGGGGAGAATAAATTCATTGTTTGTTGTAGTGGAGTTTATCAATGTCGGGAGTTGGGGAAATGTTTAGGTTGGGAGAATAGAAATGAGAGTATATGGGGAATTTATTGTTTATTTTATTTGAAAACGAGATCGTCCGTGCGTGCTACGCACACACCTTCTTATCCTCTCCTCTGACACCACAGTTTCCTTGAAGTTCAAGTGATGGCGCGTCGGTTTCAGCCTTACGCTTACGCTCATTCGAGATTTTCGAGATATATCGATAGTTTCTTTCCCTTCTCCTTTTTACAATAGGATTAGCATCAATTATAAAAATTTATGTAGCAATTGCTGAAGCCATTACTTTACAAGTGTAATTTTCAATCGATCAACACCCATATACGAATAAAAGTCCATCTATTTCTTCGACTGGGACTCGAACTCACTATCTTGTGATTACTGGGCTTATGCTCTTGCCAATTGAGCTACCTAATCGCTATATAAAACCATGAATTTATTGTCCTCATATATTCTAATCCTCTCCTGTCTCTTGGAGGAAATAAAATGAATCAAAAATCTGAAAATTGATCTGATTTCCCAATTATGAATTTTGATGATCAATTGATCTCAATTATTTCATTACTTCCGATTGAAAAAAATGAAATGCATAGATAGTAAAAATAATTTTCACAAATTGAACAATTCTACATGTTCATGTTAAAAAAAAAATTCAATAGATTTATCTCGATTAATCGAAAAAATAAACTCGTAGAATGACTCAGAAAAATCCGAGTATTTTTCCAGAAATCCCAGAAATCCTTCCCAATCCAAAAATACTCTCGTCATAAAATGTACAATTTTACTGACTATATTTCTCACAAAATCCATCGTTTTCAAATGCAGGCTCAATGATAAATCCAAATTATTCAAATATGTCATTGAACTGCTCCCTGAAAAGAATCGCTACTCGTTCTAAAAATATCCTCACCCGTCATCTCTCCTCAGATCTAGATCATCTCCGAAAGCCTGGAAAATTGAAAGCTGTCAAAAAGCCAAATATAATTCAATCTCCAATCATATCGCCACAATCTAACTCCCTGATTGATGCCACGACACGTTGCTTACATCTCGAGTTTACCCTATGAAAGAGATTTTAATCATTGCGTGTTGCCCTCCATGTGTCCTCCCTGGTACAGCAACGATCGGCGTCAGCTTTTGTGATGCTCATCCAAGAAAACCAACAACATATAGATTGCATGCTTGAGGAGCCTCGAGGTTTTATTTTTAAAACTCAACCTCCGGGGCTATTGCGCCACTGATATACCCAAACGAAAAAAAATACCATTGAGAAGAGAAAAAGAAGATACACCGAGAATTACCATCTGTGCATACAGTACGATTATAACGACCTCCGTACAAAGTTTGTACACGTGTCACGCACTGATATCTCCTCTCATTTTCCCTTTATCCTTCTCTCTCTCTCTCTCTCTTGATGTTTTTAAAACTCAATTAATTGCCCATTTAATCCGGTACCTAGCTCGAGAGATAACGGATTGTAAATCATAAATGTTTGTAATAGGATTTTTATAATTGCCGAATGTTCTATTTTCGCTTCATCTCGAATGTAAAAAATTTATCATGAAAAAAATAGATAATTAAAAATAATGAAAAATTCATGCGAATTCAAATGTCAAGAACCACTTTTTTTTCATTATCATTCTATTTCTCTATTAAAAAAAAAAAAAATTCTCCGAACATTCACATTTCAAAATCTTAAACTTTACAGCCCCATAAACCCCCCTCCCCCCCCCCCCTCCCCCCCCCAATAGAGCACTAAAACCTCCAATGTCACAAGAAACTCGACTCGAAAAAAAAAAACCTCTCAAATTTCCTTTTCCCCTGTAGAAAAAAAAAAAAAATTGAACACCCCAATTACAATTCACCTCGTGTACCCGTAAAATTTTCGACCCATTGGATGAGAACAAAAACCCCCTAGAAACCCCAAGAATACCCGAAGAAAAGAAATCATCAAACGAAAACAGCTAGATCAATCAGGAAATACGATACACCGATCCACTTTCCCGGAAGACACGTTTCTCCCCCAATTTTCCCCCTCCCCTTCTTTTTTAAAAAAAAAAGCACACACAGAGTTGTTCAAAACAAAAGAAACTAGACAAAAACTCCATAAACAAAAAATAAAGGACTAAAATGCTGATCAACCACAAAAAAAAAAAAGGAAAACTTGAAGATTTGTCCCTCTCGGGTTTCCACTCAATCCCCAAAACTCGTTCGCTTCCCACATGAAACAATGGTTAAAGGGGTGTGCGAGGGTGGTGAAAAGGCGTTTCAAATTTCGCTGAATCAAAGGTGAAACGTATAGTAGAAAAAGGAGTGAAGGGTATGGGGATAAGGGGATGAGTTGAATCATCCGTGGAAGGTGAAGTGGCGGAAGAGGAGTTCAGCGGTTGTCCAACGGGAAGCCAAAAAGGGGAGGGTGGGGGGGATGAAATCGATTCTCGAGGACAGACTCTCTCTATCAACTGAACAGTGAGCAGGTATGTCTCATGCCCACTGTTATACCCTTTTATGTGTTCTTCTTTTTTTTCCCTTTTATTTTTATTTTTATTCTCTTGCCAATTCGCTCGAAGACCCCCCCCCCCCCATTGCCCTCTTCACTATCCACTTCCGTCCACCGGTGTCATTGTTGTTGGGAAAGACTGTCTGGAGTGGCTGGGCACCGGCACATAGACAAAGGCTCTATATTACGTTTCCACTTCACTGTATCTAGTGACGCCAGAGGGTTCTGTTCGGCCGAAGAGAGGGGGGTGGGGGGAGTGTGTGTAGCCGCAACAGCGCACATCTCTGTCTTTCTGAGGTGGAGGGGTAGGTATTTTGCCTTTTTATGTATTTTTGGAATTTTTTTAATGAAAAAATTGAAAATTTAGAAATTTTCATTTATTCAATTTTACTTATTTATTCATCTCAACAGTCGGAGCTAATTAAATATTTTTTTTTTTAAATACGAAATTGATGGAATAAATTTTTTCAAGTGATAATTTTTATCAAATTGATTATTTTAAAAAATTTACTTCACAAACTCTGAAAATTATTTCCCCTATTTCTCGCCAATTCACTTGGAAAAAAACTACTTTGTAATTAAATTTAATTGTTCAGAGAGACTGTCTCTTATTTTTATCAAGATAAAAAATTATTGTATCATGATATAATAGCATGGAAAAAAAAAAGGTAACTTAGACCACATGACCTCTGACTACATACCGTGCGGTTTAATTAAAACCATAGCGGTACCTTGGAGCGTGCAGCATTCGTTAATTGGGAGAAAGAAGGAAAGGAATTATGGAAATGAAAAAAAAAAAAACACTGACTAGCATTCTAAAAAAAAAAATGGGATAAAGAGAGGTACAAAGATCATTGCGCATCGTTGGACACTGTGAGGTATATAAACGAGAGAGACCTTTGCCCGTTGAGTTCTCAGTTTAACTCGATTTTCATCGTACCGTTGCGCTCAGCCCTTTGACGTCAACTAAACGAATATACACGCGTCATTCAATTACAAATGCCTTCAACATTATAAATTTTCACTATTTTTAAATATTATTCATCGCCGATAACTCCAGTTTCATTACTCAATTTGTAACTAAAGTTTTATTTAATCAAAAAACAGTGAAACACAATTTTAAACATTTTTCACTCTAAATTAGGAGGAAAAAATGAGTCATTCTGTCTTAATACGGAATTACAAATTTTTTTTTTCAGTATTTCAAAAATTACTGGGGCAAAATGGGTTCACTTTTTCCTCCAATTGGAAAAAATTTATTAAAAAAAAAAAATCCATAAATTTTTATCTAAAAAAATTGAAATGAGAAAAAAAAATTACCATGAAAATAGTGATATATTGTTGACTTTAACATGAACTATAAAACGAACCGCAGCCTGGAGCGTAATATAAACGTAGGGATCAGGAAGGATAAAAGGGGAGGTTGATGGTGGTAGTTTTCATAGTAGGTAGACCTGAAAAGGTCTTTGTATTCCATCGAGTATTCGCACGTACGGCACGTGCTCTGGCTTAGGCTCCTCGGTTTACCTACATCGTAAGATCCTTCGGCCATGACGAACAGAGTAACTCCACTCCCTTTTACTCTTCCCATAAATCGGGTTAAACCTGAAAAGTTGAGTCATTTTGTCACAATAGTGATAAAACCAAAGTCTCACAAATGATATCTTTTTTTTCTTATATATCCTGGCAATTACCGTGTTTATGTGAGGGTATAGTACAGCCACTAATTTCAATCCCTCTGCACCCCCACCCCCAGAGCATCATTGCACCTTGTCGCTGTAAATAAAATTTTGTTAATATTGCTTTGAAGATTGGCAAGATTCGGTTAATAGTGAAAGCGCTTTTGTGGAGTAATTTACTCCCTCAAATTACACGGGTATTGAATTAAAATTGACGGTAGGGTTGAGGAAGTAATATACAAAGTAGTGGAGAAACTTGAAGTATAGAGGTGTAATTAATTGTAAATTAGTCTATAAAGAATTTTAATTTTTTTCAAGATTGCACGACAAGTTAAATCTTGTAAAATTTTATTTTTTATACTTTGGTAAATGTGAGATTATTTTGGTTATTAGTGATTTTAAGGGAAAATGTCAAGAGATATTTTTTATTGAGAATTTTGTTGGCTATAAAAAAAATCTCTTGAGATTTTTTGTTAAAATTGATTGTTTCTGAGATAATGGCATAATTTTAGAGGAAGTTCTTATTTGACATTTACATTTCATCATTCTGATCTGTAATCAATATTCGATTGAAATATTTTTAATTAAAATTCTTGGAGAGATTGACAATTTAATGAGTGAACTGATGAGTCTCTTCGAGTGAGTTATAGAGGTGTGATCAATCAAAAATGAGTTTTCAAAGAATTCCAGCTTTTTTTTTTTTTTTTAGTTGCAAAAGAAAAAACTAAAACTAGTCCAATAATACTGGATCACGATTACATCGATATTGGAATTTGAGTCCATTAAAAGTTGGGCGATGCATCAATCAAGTAGAAAAGTTTAATCAACTCAAAATTCTTTCAAGAATTTTCATTCACCAAAAATTGAAAAACGAGAGAATTATCAAATAAACTTGATTATTAGAGGAAATATTATCAATACAAACTTTGAAAAAAAACTCCAGAATTTTCTCCAGTCTAAAACATTTTCTCAATAGAAAATCGTTAACCCCTTTAAAAAAAAAAAAATATTCTCTAACTCGATAAAATTTTCCTCCATCCCGTCCGACATCCGTATACTCCCCCGATCGACATTTCCTCCAGCCTTAAAAAAAAAATTTCTCCAGCGATTTAATTTCGATAAATCCAATTTTCACATCTGCTCTACCTCGAAACAAGAAAGCCCCAGATAAACCTAGGATGAAAAAAAAAAAAAAACAAAGCCCTTAAATCTCCAGACATTTATGTTCTCCAAAGTGGCTGAGAGCCTCCCACAGAATATCTCTACGTGCACAGGCAGGCTTCCAGGAACCACAGAATGGACACTCGATATCCTGGGGAAATACTTTATGGTGTTTACACGACGTAGCGAATCGATCCCGCATCCGGTGGTCTCGGGGAATTGTGTTCACTGTCGGTTCAAATATACACACACATACATGGATAAATTACGTCACACGTTTCGTGGATACAATAATGTGAGGTTGGTACACAGAAATGGCCCAAGAGAGATGGGAAAGAGAGAGAGAATTGTACATTTTGGCTTTTCTGATGCATCAATAACGAGAGTGCTGCATCATCGAGTCCTTAACGACTGAACAAATGGTTAACGACACATTTCTCTCTGCTCAACTAATTCTCCTCGATGCTTTCATACATTTACATTGTCCTGAGGGGGTGGATGGACCGTCAATGTGACTGAGGGCTTTTGGAGAGATTGACTGAGTGCCAGTGTCGATAAATGTGGGATGAGAGTAACAATCTCGATACATAAATGGGAATTCACGTACAGTCGCTTTTAACTCGGTGAATATTCGTGGGACAATTTGTTCGGAATTTCAATCGAACATTTTGAGACTAAAATGAATTGATTGAGGAAGATTTGGGATTTTTTTAGAGAGAAATATTGAATTATAAAGTTATATTTTCATGTTTTGTTTTTAAATTGGAATTTTCACGAGAATGGAGGGGTTTAGGGGAAAAATGTCAAAAGACTTTTTTTGTAGAAAATTTCAATAGCTACAAAAAAGGTCTTTTGACATTTTTTTGTAAAATTGTTCATTACAGAGATAATTTCGTAATCATTCAAATTTTAAAATTTCTCTCGTTTTTGCTAGGAAAAATTACCATGAGACATTTTTTGTAGCTGAAAAAATTTCCTACAAAAAATGTCTCTTGACAAAACAGTTAAATTCCTAGATATTCACTTATCCAACAAAAATGTAATATTGAATTTTTATTAAATTTCTCGTCTATAGAAAATTTCCGTTATTGAAATGTGAAATATTCAACAATTTCGAAACATCGACGAGACTTTATCTCTCGCTTTTGTGCTTGTAAAAATTGCGGACAATTTGATTCGGTATCTCAAGAGTAAAAAAACGGGATTATTGGGAAAAAAGAATTGGGGATTTCTGAAGCTGTCGACTAGGGAGTTTCGAGGATAATAAATAGAATATTTTTGTTCATTTTATTCTCCTGCAAAGTTATTTTTTCATTAAAGTTGTTGGATGCACGAGTTTGTCCGCGAGCCATGGAATTTCATAGTTGATAAGAATTTGATAATGAATTCCAAGTTGTTTAGTGGATATTGAATATTGAATATTCAATTATTATAATAAGAAAATGAAATTTAATAATCAAACAAATTGCTTAAATAACAAAATTTTAATTACGTAATTATCCCGGAAATGAGTAATTCCATCAAATAATTACATAATTAACATAATTGAAATAAAATTAATTCAATTTCAAATTTTTTGATTTTATCATTTGATTTCAGGAGCCAAAAATATTTCTGTTGATAGGAAATTGCAGTGTCAGAGGAATTCCGGTGAATTAGTCAATGACAAAGTGATAAATATCAGGCACGTGTCATCAAATGCTCCAATAGAGTCAATCGGTGATATCCATCAAGAAACTGTATGCCCATAAATGTATCATCTTATGATACACTCCAATACCCCTGATAATAAAACTCTTATCCACCCCAGAAACTCGTGACGAATCATTCGTTTATCCGAGGTAAAGAATATGTCCAAGTCATATAGGACTATATAGCTGTGTACAATTCACCCCCACCAAAACTCATCTTCGTCTTCGCACTCTTCCATCCCCAATCCAATTTTTCTCTATCTATTTGCCGAGGTCCAGCTAGGGCATGACATACGAAATTAACGTTGCGTAAAGATTGTCGAGGCGGGAAAAAAAAGCCAAAGGGAGAGAAAGGACAAAGGTCATTTTTTTTTTTTAAATCAACTTTGACCTTTTTCCTTTATTATCGCCTCATACCCTTCATTGAATTGAATAAATAAGAAAATTTATTGTTTAGAATTGATTTAATTTCCAAGAGTTTTATCCAATTTTGGTAAAATCAATTTTTCACCGAGAAAATTGATAAATGTGAAAATCATGAAGATATATTTTTTATCCAAAATTTCATAAGCTACAAAAAAGGTCTCTTGACAATTTTTCGTAAAATCACTAATTTCTCAGATAATCCACAATTTCATCACATTATCTCCATTATCATCACCCCAAAGAAAAAAAAAAAAAATCCCTAAAAATTAATTAAAAGTAAATAGACTGGAGATAATCACAACAATTCTGCTGACAGACTTATTTCTTCTCATACACCAACAAATCTCTCTCTCTGCAATATAGAATATAACATATATCCCCGTTATTCCAGTACGTGTTTCCCCCTCTATTGTATCCAACAGTGTTTATACATTGTCACAGATAATTCTCCTTGAAAATAAAAGTTGCAACACTACCGTAACACTCTGAACAATGAAACTGGGAGTAGCGTCACGTGTTTGTGACCGAGCAAATTCTCCCCAAAAGATACTACTTGGGGATTAGTCCACAGTTTCAATTGAATAATGTCGAATATTTTTGGTTAAGCTGCCAGCGCACGTCTGCCACAATTTTGGCAGCTCCCCCCCCCCACCTCTTTTTATTCTCCCGCGCTTCATTGGGGTCAGAGGAGGACACATCGTAGGTTTATAATTGACACCCGGTCTGAGGGTTGCAATGTATACGTGCGGTGAAAGCGAAATGGGGAGAATACGAGGGAGAAATTGAGATTGACAGTTAATTTTGTACCTCGTCCCTCACTCTTCCTACCACCATCACCACCCACCGGCGTCTTTTGGCATTGCTGTGGAGAGGGGGGGGGGAGGGGAGGGGGCTGGCTCTCCAATAGCCCAACTGTGTATGGATCCTCTCTTTCCCCTTCTCTTTAACTCAAAATACGAAATTTCGGGCAAATTGAACTTCCGCTTGGCTTCAACACCAATGTCATGACAGATAACAGAATAGAACAGACAGGAGCAGAAGCTGGAGATGTTTCTTTGGGCTTTTGTCATGGTAATGAGAGAGATGAGGATAGTGATTGGGTTTTTTTTTAGGGGGGGGGGGGCAGTGAAATGAGTGATTTTGTCATTTCAAAAAATTGATTCAATCAAATTTTCTCATCTAAAATAAAAATAATCTTTTTAAAATCCCTTCTAAAAAAAAAAAACTCATCTCCAAACTGTCCATGAAATTCTCCACCCCATCAAATGAAAATGGTGACATTTCTTGTGGATTGAACTTCCGACTCAATAGTGCCAGCAATGTCACAGAGAGGACAGTACCGGATTTACTTCTTTATTTCCGGCAAAATACATTGGGAAAGAGGTTTTTTACCTTAGCTCATGGGTATGATCGTAAAAGGGATTGATTCTGGGGATAAAAAATTGTCGATTCGAATTTCGATGTGGCCCTGAAAAAATGAGACGAGTTTAATGCGGAGAAGGATGAGTGGAGAGGGCAAGGGCCATAATATAAAGCCGCTTCTGTCAGGCAGAAAGGGCTATTCCAACTTTTTTTTTTTTTTAACCCAGCACAACCGTTTTTATCTATCTCATCGGTGAGGGATTATGGGGATTTAGAGTATAAACCACTGGAATTGCTGGATCGATTTGTTCTTGCAATCTTTACAAATAGGTCGATTTGTACAGCTCATTCGATTTTAAAAGGTTTCAGTTTTGTTTGATTAATTGAGTTGAAATCTCTGAGGTTTTTCGTTGATTAATGATTGACGTTAATTCAAACGAGATGAATTCTGAATGAATCTAATCATTATTTTGCGAATAACTTGGAAATGACGAAATTTAGAGGAATTTAACAAGAGAACTTTTTTTTAGGAATTTTCATCAGCTACAAAAAAGGTCCTTTGACATGTTTCTCTAAACCCACTAGTTTCATAGATATTTACCAAAAATGAATTTAGTTAGTAGTGGAATCGTAAAAAGTTAATCTTTTGGAGAATATCTCGCAATCCAAGGAAAATGGCGAAATTTTCATAAGAACCTTTTTTGTAGATCTCACTTTTTTCTGCAAAAAAGGTCCTGACAAATATTTTCCCATCTCTCACACATCACGAGATATTCCAAAGAGCAGCTAAAGAAAAATCAACTCATCCTGTTTTATCACTCAACGACCAAATTATTTCTCATAAAATAATTTTAATTCACTCCTTTAATGTCTCACCAGCCGTTAAACATCCAATTGTTATCATTACAAGGTGTCAACGAATAAATTTCTCCTTCAATTACCAAAAGACATTAGCATATAAGTGCAAAGTGTTAAGTATTCCTGGAATGCTTTACCCCTGGAATTTCTTTGCACTCAGATACGCCAATGACACACGAAAGACAGGCGAATCGATTTAGGAACATATATAACTGCGTGAAATCCATGTGACACGAGTGATATCATTGCCAAGGTCTCTCTTTTCACTCTCACTGGGATTAATCGTGGCTTAAAGTCACCGCTGTCCCTTTCACCGTGAGCCACTCTGCCATATAAAACGACCCCCCCCCCCCCCCCCCGATATCGCACACCAGAGAATTCCGAGTATTCAGATTAAGCCAACGGGTTCTCTCACTTCTATTCTCTCTTTTTTTCCCACAATGGGAAAATTCACGTGACACCCAGCACATATATATATATATATATATATCGATATATTGCACTGTGGAGGGTCTACAAAGGAGGTGAAATTTCTATTTCCATTCCAGTCGAACACGCGGAACCCACCCGCCCAACAACTTTTGACACGAGTCTCTTTCATTTGATTTTTTTTTTTACGTTTTTCTATTTTATTTTATTATTTTGCTCTCTGTCCCCTGACGCCTCTCGCACTCTTCGTTCCCTCTAACCGATCGCTCGCAAATCGAAAGTTTCATTTAACGGCTCACCGAATGGCGTCAGAATATATATATTTCTTTTTCTCTCGTTTTTCAGCCAACTTTTGTTGTTGAGATTTTTTCGATTTACTCTGTGGTGTCTCACTCGTGTGTACTTTTGTACGCGACTCCCTAGGGAATTTTATTATTGATATTGACAAATGGATTGTGATATTTATTTATTTATCTACATAACCAATGATTCTAGGTAAAAATTACAAGAGACACTTTTTCAAGAGAATTTAATGAGCTAAAAAAAATGTCTCCTGATATTTTTTCTAAAAACCACTCATTCCCGAGATAATCTCAATTTTGATGATGAAGAAAAATTGAATTATCAGTGAAATATAAATAAAAACTCAATTTGTTTATCTCTCCTGATAATCTCTACACTTGACAACTCAGAATGAATGAAACCCCCTGATTCAATGCATAAATTTCCATAGAGAAGATCCAGTATCATTCAAAAGGGCAAAATTAGAAGGAGGCAAGCCCTTTTTCTCCCCCTCACTCTCGAATCTCTTGAACAGCTTGTCCAAGGCCAGTGAAACTCTTCGTCACCTTTAAGCTCTGACGCTCTTTAACCCGTCCTTGTCCGGTCTTGCGACAAATTATTAACCTTCCGGCTTCTGCGACTGTGGCAAACGCGTCAACGTGGAAATTATTAACGCGCCACGGGACGCTTTAATGATGCGTCACTGTGCGCAACCGTAAACACCCAAAAGGGAGAAAATACCGGTGTTGGATGGCTATAATACGATATAGTCCTCTCAGATCCTCTCTCAGCGCTTCAACCTAACCTCCTATACCTATTCTTGTTCACTTGTAACTTGGAAAGTACCAGTTATCTCGCACAAGAGTAAGCCCTCCCCCTTTAATCGAGGAAACCGATTAGTTGAACAAGTCAAGCGAAATTCAAACTGCTTCCGGTGAGCCTGTGCTCCAATGCATTCCGCTCCCTTTTGCCCTAATATTTTCAACGTTGCGCGAGTTATTCAACGATATGGGTTACAATTTTTTAGACAATTAAATTGTTTTATGCGGGGGATTTTAAACATTATTTTTACTTTTTTTTTTAAAAGAAAAAAAAAAACAATTTTCTTAAATAAAAGATGAAACCAATGAAAAATTCCGATTTTTTTTCCAGTTTAATTTCCCAAATGCTGGGCCGAGTGATAAATAAAACAGGCAGGTATACCGAGAGAGAGAGAGTCCTGGTAATTTTTTTTAAAAAAAGAGGCGATTACCTCTGGCGCACGAGCATCCCCGGAAAATCGAGTTTGTTTCGCGCTCGATTTGCCCCACGCCACCTCAACATGACACAAAGGCAAGATCGTTCTTTTCTCTCATCTTCCGTTATACTTGGATCCCTTTTTCCTCATTTTTTTAGGGTGAAAACGATGGTTTTTCTCGTTTCCCTCGAGGTGGAAAATTTATATAAGATAAGGGTGATTTAGTAATGGCAATTTTCATTAACTCAAAACACATAAACTTTCATTTTTATGATTACCGTATATTTTCTCGAGTAAATTTGTTAGAAAATTGTTATTAATATAAATACAATTCCTAACTAATTCAGGATAATTTTATTCTCCTATATTTTTTGCAAAAAAACCTTCATTTTTCATTAAGAACGAAATCATTTTTATTTCGTTAATTACGTTTTCCAATTTTTCAAAGAAACGAGCGGCTTTAGAAAAAAATGTCAAAAGATCTTTTTTGTAGAAAATTTTCTCGCCGTCAAAAAAGGTCTCTTTACATATCTTCATTAAACCACTCGTTTCCACGATACACACGTAATTAAGTGTAATTACATCAACTCATTTGATAATTATCGAATTATCTCGTTAACAAGTAAAATAACGATAAAATATCAAGAGACCTTTTTTGTTGGCGAAAAAATTTCCTACAAAAAATGTCTTTTGACAATTTCCTCTAAACTCTCTCATTTCTGAGATAATTGCATAATTAACTCCATTTTTCATTAAAAAAAAAAAAAAAACTTTTATTTTACATTAGAATCCAAACAGAAATATGTCTTTAGTATCTAATAAAAACGAGTTACCATTTCGTTTCACCCTCAATTTTAAAACGGAAGCCTGGATTACCGGTGGAAATCGAGTTCACCTAGCGCTCAATTTACGTCGCTTCCTATATGCCTTCTTACAGCCCTATCTCCCTACTATTGCTTCTGGCATACGCAAATTACCGACAACACTTGTGTATATAGCTGGCCGTTATACCCCTCCAAGTCTGGAAAAATCATGTCCCTATACAACACCCTCTATACCACTTCCCCCCCCCCCACTCTCATTTCTCTTCAGTGCCATCCGAAAATTCGCCCCTCGGGCGTCGGCCTGTCGTCATTCCGCAATATCTCTCGTCTCGCAAAAATTTAACTCCCCAAACTCAACTAAAATTTCCACCATCACTACACACTCTACCATCACCCCAACTACCCTTTGTATTGTGATCGATTTGGTTTTCTCTTTTTATGAAAAAAAAAAAAAAAAAAAAAAATTGGAGACATTAATTGACGAAATATGATGGACTTTCTATTGAAGTGAAAAAGAGAAAAATATTGAATAATTATTCAATTATCTCAGAATTGAGTTATTTTGTGGAAAAATGTCAAGAGACCTTTTTTGTGGAAAATTTTATTTTCTATAAAAAAGGTCATTTGACATTTTATCCTAAAACCAATAATTACCTAGATAATTCAATAATTATTAAATAAAATTTATCATCAATTCAACTTGAATAACATGATAATTTCTAATTATGCAGTTATTTCAAAAATGAGTAATTCTAGACAAAAATGTCAAGAGACCTTTTTTGTAGCTTACAAAATTCCCCACAAAAAATGTCCTCTGACATTGTGGTCTACCATCCTTCATTACCCCACAAATTCAACTGATTAAATCAACTCCACTAACAATTTTTAATTCAACTTTCATATCCCCTCCTCCACCCATCACAAAAGAATGACTCAAGACGAACGACTCCAAAAAAAAAAATCATAGGGTGATGATGAACAACCCCCCCCCCCCCCCTCTCTTTCCCGGAAATTTCGTCAACATCTCTCCAGTTTTCGTCGTCATGGGTACGCCACGTGCGGGTTGAATATCGACTCACTTCTCCGCGGGATATCCTGAACTTTCATTTGAAAAAGCGAATGAGCACACAGGAGTTGTAGATGTGAAAACCGTCCAGAATGCGAAATGCCAAGAAAACAGTTGAGGGGTAGAAGTAGAGAGAGGGAATTTGTACAGAGAGAAAAACAGGCACTCACCCTCCTCCACGACTGAATTATTTAAGTTCTCATTCCCAAGTACCTAGGAACCAAGTGGGTCCACCTCCGCACTTACAATTCGAGGAAAAACACTAGAGAGTGTCTTCCTCTCTTTCGTTATACTTCCTCTCTCCCCCCAAGGCTTTTCTCCATCGCTGAAGGGAATTTAATTTCTCAGAAAAGCCACAGAAGGGCCAAAAGACTGAGACCGGAATCCTCCCCTGGGAGTCAACCGTCGAATAAAGAAAATGTTTTAATTGCAGAAAAACACGAACTCCTCTGCTTGGTTTTATTGCTCTTTTCTTCTCAGTTATACTTTTTTTTTTTTTTTATCTCGTTATTTCAGGGTTTTTTTTTTGTGGGGAGAAACAACAACAGCTGAAGTTAATTGTGGATGTTATAATCTGTATTGAACGAGAATACAATTTAATGGGGGGGGATAATTATTTTTAGGGAACAACTGGGATTTGTATTGGTAATTTTTAAGCAATTTTTTTTTCTCACAAAAAAGGTCTTTTGACATTTTTTTTCTAGAATCATTCGGTTGTGAAAAAAGAATACGATTAATAGTGAAATTATCTTGAGAATGAGTAATTCTAGAGAAAAATGTGATAAGACTTTTTTTGTAGACGAACAAATTTTCAACAAAAAATGTCTCTTGATATTTTTCAAAAAAATCACTCAAATCAGAGATAATAAAGAAATATAAATACAACAGTTGAAGTTTATTGTACATCTCATAATTTGTATTGAACGAGGAAACAATTTAATAGGGATAAGGGGATATTATTTTTAGGGAACGTCTGGGGTATATATGAAACCGTCACTTTTACGTTTCAACACAAGTGCAGACCCTATGGTGTACGGTTAATATAATACAGCAAGTCACCTGGTGCATGAGTGGAGTGTTACGACGGGTAAATAGCCAAAGCCTTTTACCAAAATTGCCTGATCGTATAGCGATGGGGGATGGAATGGGGAGGGTCTCAAGGTGAATGGTTAAAGTACCTGCGGAAAAGGTACATTTACATCTGTAAACACTTGAGCATTGAATGGAGTATACAGTGAATTTATTTTGAATTACTAAACATCAATAAAACAAATTGGAAAAAAAAGAGAAAATTGTGAGAATTTTGATATAAATTTTTTTAAATCAATAAACTGCAAAAAAAAAAAAAAACGGATGTATTACAAAAATCTCTCACTTTTTTTTCATTTTACAAAGTTTTAAAAATATCGAAAACTTCGTAGAACAAGAAACGAGGTAAGACTCTAAAGAAAAATCTCACATTTTTATTTTTCTTTCAAAACTTTTTTTCTGAAACTTTTCGATACCAAGTTTTTTCGGTGGTGAAAAAAAAAAAAATATATAGAAGGGGGGAAAAACGACTTTCCTCCCTTTACCATCACGTGAAAGACATAAAAGTTGACCGGTTTCTCCCCAGTTGAACATTTTTTCTACCCCCACGGCGAGTTTTTCCTACACTCCTTGGATGCTTTATTACCTGGCCGTCGATAAAGATCCTCTACGTATTTCCTTTCCTCCCCTCTCCCCCCACCACTCACTGTTGACATCCACATCGCACTCGTCCGCTTATTTATTACGAAAAATTTATCGCCATGACTGTCCAACAAACGAACACACGCGACTTGTTTTGAGAGTCGTTTTATTTTTCAAGTGTTTTAACGTAGATTATTACGTACACTTGTTTGTTAACGACGTAAGCTAGATTAATTGGGGAAATATGAATAGATACATGTTTTTTTTTCCCCCGAGGAATCCATATTATTTTGAAATTTATCATGTTCATAAATCATCAAGGGTATCGAGTTATTTTTTGAAGGTTTTTTCGAAATTAGTGGAGTCTTCCGGGATATCATGTTTCAATGAGCTAGAATATCAGTCATTTTTTTTTTTTAAACACATTTTGAGATGTGAATTTTTTTTTAATGAATAATTGATAATTTTTTTTTTTTGGTGAAAATATGTGAATTTGGAGGAAAATGACAGAAGCCATTTTTTTTTATGGGAATTTTTTTTTTTTTACTATAAAAAATGTGTCCTGATATTTTCCGATGAATACACTTGTTTTGAAAAATTGTTTGTAAAGAATAGAATTGAAACGAAATTTATCATTTTATTTAAACATCAGATAACAAAAAGTTATGGAAAACATGAAAACCCATTTTGTTTGATCAACCTGAATTCTCCTTCCATAAAATTCGTTTCATATCAATTCATAAATGTAAACATTGGATAACATATACACGCGCTTGTCAAAGGTGTCAGCAGATACATCCTCAAGATGCTGACGCACGTGAAAAAGAGACTGCGCGGCTCTTTGAACTTTTGCGCACATTGGCATTGCATAAAAATCGCTACAACTGTGCTTGCCAAGTGCGATTTAATGCATCTCAAGGGCTCACCCAAGCACGTCTTTATAATTTCTCCTTATAGAGGCTTTCAGATAAAAGAGTTGTTTTGCATGAGTTCAATATTACATATAAATTTTTCGACAAATATAGTCATCACATCCGCCATTTTGATGTTCAATTGACACAATTTTGAGGTACAATTACAGCGATTCTGAATGATGCATTAAGTTTCAATTTTGTCATTAAGATGTTTGTTCTATCTTAGTATCTAATCTACAAATTTTCAGGGCTATACATGACATTTGAGGTTATAAAATATTCTTCTTAAATCATTCTACATTAACTTGAGCATTAATTGATCATAATCAATGTCTCGGGACAGAATTTAAAAGCAGATGTAGTTGATGTCTATCTAATATTACAGTACCATACACGTGAAAAATTTCAGACAGTTTCATGCAGAGATATGTGATGTCCCGTAGCTGATACTAATTTTCAAACACAACACCTAGTCAACCAACATTCCTGTGCTTCATAAACATTTGAAACGTTTCGTTATGAGATTATGAGGGTGATAGTAGAGGTTACAGGGCATACCTACGAAACCGCAGGTGGTATACCACTTCTATAGAATTTGAGGTTCTATTCGGTTATTTCTTTTTTTTTTTGGTTTCGTCGATTTGAGATATGTTGATTCGATATCTGATTTGGATGGTACATGATGGATACAAGTGACTACCGAAAGTCATTAAAAATTAGAGAACCCAATGTTTTTAATTTCTTAGGTGTCAGGAGTGAACATCTTTCTGAATGTTGATTTATCTCGATAGTGAGTGATTTTAAAAGGAAATGACAAGAGACACTTTTTGTTGGAAATTTTATGAACTACAAAAAAGGTCTTCTGACATATCCTCCTAAAATGACCCATTTTCGAGATATCTTCAAAACTTTTAATTCTCACTTTAATATCCAAAAATGATAAATATTCATCATGACATCTGAATAATCTCCATTTATATCATTTATCACATATCAATACGAAACAAAAGGTCATGAGCATTTTATTCTCCCCCAAGGGAAAACGAACTCTTCCCTCCCATCACAATTTCTTAAAACTTGTTTAAACTCTACACATCAGATTCAAATCAATTTCAACTTGACGGTTAAGGCTTTACAATCACATTAAAGCTCTAGAGAAAGACTGACACAAGTTCTTCAGGTGACTTCCGGTCGTCTATATCTGTTACAAGTAATATAACCCTGGGAAACTGACATTCGTCAAATCGATATTATACACAGTTATTTCGTTATGTACGTGGGTGATAGAAGCACAAGATAGGACAGAGTGAACGTGACTGAGTTCAATTCACTTTAATTGCTCTCCATACTTTATGTTATATCCACGTCTATGTTAGACCTCTTGTATTTGTTAACATCGAATATTGGAAATGGGTAGATAAATAATTTTATACACAGTTGATTTTATATTTTGAATCTATCTTTTCTTTATTAATCGCACAAGGAAGAACAGTCTGTTCACTATGAATTTCTCCAGGAGACTAAATGCTCGTCACAAAGACCAAATGAATATCAACGCCTCAGACCAAATACGTCTCTATTCTTTTTCATATGAATCATTTGTATATGTTTATATTAGCGTCTCCAGCACTTTCCACGTCGATTCGTTTTTAAACTCATAATATTAATTAAATTATTCTCAGTAAAATAAGGCATATAATCCAACATCGAATTGGTTATTTTCGTTATAAGGCCGTGAAGCGCGGTCTCACGAACGAGTGAGACGGTTGCTGCCCGAGCCGAAGGCAGCAAGTCGAGCGAGAGTGAGACCGAGCGGAGCGGCCGAATGACGAACTATACTATTTTGTCAACGGCGCCTCTGAGACTCGGTTTTACGACGTGTTGGTAGGCCCGCCGGGCAGCGCTGTGAAGCGCTGCCTGGCGGCCTACCAACGTGTCGTAGAACTGAGTTTCAGAGGCGTCCGTGACGAAATAGTAGATTTCGTCACTAGGCCGTGAAGAACTTTTCTGGCGATTGTGATTTTGTAGGCCGAGGCGAAGCCGAGGATTACAAACACAATCGCTAGAAAAGTTGTTCGCCACTCGGCCGCAAACAACTTTTCTAGCGATTGTGTTTGTAATCCTCGGCTTCGCCTCGGCCTACAAAATCACAATCGCCAGAAAAGTTCTTCACGGCCTAGTGACGAAATCTACTATTTATAGATACATCAATATGACCAGAATTTTATAACTCTCGAAAATCGGGTGAATTGCCATTTTTGCCCTCAAACAATTTTTTTTTTATTTCAAGCTTTTTCCATCAAAAAGGGAGAGACGATGGGTTGCGTAGATCCCTCAAACTCTATATTTATGCAGTATGGAAGTTAAAGTTTTTGGCCGAGGGGTGGGAGTGAGTGAGGGGTGAGGGAGCAGTTTGGTTTTATGCTTGAGGCGGTTGCATTAAACGATCCAGTTACATTGGATTGCTATCAAGAAAGTAGATCCCGAAGTAAATGTACTCAAGTGGAATTACTGGGAATTGATTTGAGTTGCTTTCGTGTTACCATACGATTCTCAGAAGAGTTTGAAATTTTCAATTTTTATTTGTGGTGAATAGACTAGAGAATTTCTGATGATTAAATTGACTCAATAGAATTTCATTTCAATAATTAGTTTTTCGACATAATGAAAATTTAATTTGTGTGATTGAAAATTTTATCATTGAAAATATTATTCCCAATTATTTGATATTGTAATTCAGTGGAAAAATAAATTAAATTTATATGAAAATTCTCTACCAAGTGGATTTATTCATTCGACTGAATTTCATCATAAAATGAAATGAGTCGAGGGATTTCACCACAATCACGTATTTCCATTGAATCATAGTCGCTTCGATGAATACTACCCGAATATTCCTTCCTGTTTATTTGTCCAAGTCATCCCAGAGAGCTCACCACAATCTGTCGGCTATCCCTTTACTCTCGTTTTCTCTTCTACATTCGAGATATGTCCCTCCCCCCCCCCCCCCCCCCTCTCTCTCTCCCCTCATCTGCAGTGTCTGATGGTAGCTTTCCGTACTTAACGAACGCCCTTTGGCGAGATAACCGCACCTCCACCAACCATTTAATTAGCCCAGCTTAGCCCATTCTCTCTCCCCCAGTCGCATTCTCTTGTAAGACCAGATAGGAGCCGAATCTGTCGCCTATTCTCTCTGCTGTTGTTACTATCTCTCTCCAATAAAATGAGAAAATATTCACATTTTAATCTAATTAAATTATAATTATTATAAAATTAATTATTATATAATAATAATATGGATTGAAGAATTTAAAATGGTGGAATAAAAAATCTCACCAGACAATTCCATTCACATAAAGCAAAAACCAATTTTATTTTATTTTTTAACCTCGACAATCTATTATCTCCCATTGATCTAACCGAGGGATTGGCACAGCGTGACGCGGATATTTTTTTTCTCATTACAGAATTTTTTTTTTTTAAGTTACTGATCTGCTTTACCTCATTATTCCCTGGAATTTCCGCCCTCATCGAGAAAGCTCATCGTTGGATTATCGAGGGTGGGTTGATTTCACCCCCGGGGCTAGAGAAAAAAAATGGTGGAGAGGCACAAGTTTTTGATGAAGAGTCCATTTCGCCCCTTCTCTCGACTTTTTTTTTTTTTCGAAAGACATTTGTCGAACATGTATAGTAGTTTTTTTTACATTATGTACTTTGTTGAAGTCTTGTCCAAGTACAATGAATTCGATTTATCCCAGTCCTCAGGGAGTTCTCAAGACATCAATTCTCTTCTTCGGTATTGGAACAACGAAAATGGTTAATTGTTAGTATGAAAGGAATTACAGGGTTAGTTTGGAGAAAGTTCCAAAATTACTATCTAATAATGTAGTGAATATTGGATTAGGTGGAGTTGAGTATAACAACTTTATTTATGAATTTAACAGCTCGTTGATGTGGATTCGATGATAATTCATTTTTTAATTCAATATGAGCAATGAGTATTAAGAATAATGATGATTGAGTAATTTTAATCAATTTGGGTGAAAGAATCTGCTGAGTAGAGATTTAAAAGTTGCAGATCACTCTTCAGGTCAAATTCGAGGTATTTGACTTGTTACTCTAAAAAGTAGTTTTCACTCTTTAATTGATACATCTTACAATTTTATCTTTAAAAAAATACCATGATTTTTTAAAAATTCTAATCAGAATCTGATTCTTGATATTTTCCATTACTATTCAATGTCTCCTATCATTTGATATAAATCTTTATGAATCCATAATCCACCAGCAAAATTTTAAAATTAAAGAAAACCCAATAATCCCTCTCACTCATCGAAATTAAATTCAGTATTTCAATTTAAAACTTGTATTCAATTCTAAAAATTGATTGAAGCCAAGAAACTCCCATAACCAAACTGAGTCTTAACAAGTTCCTTAATCAAACCACGTACCAGCCCCCCATCATCTTCTCACTTAATCCATCGAATCCACCTCCCTAATCACAAAACTTTCGCCTCTAAAATTCCCGAAGCCCTACAATTCTCCCCTGCACACACACACACACACATCTTTCAACATTACAGCCAATTCGATATTGGAATTCGATCAAATCCTCCATCGCCCTTATCCCAATGTTTTTTTTTTTCCTCTTCTCCCTATGCCTAGATCGAATTCTTCCGGCTCAAGTGACATGTCACCGAGTTTACTAGCCCTCTCCCACCCCCTTCTTTATAAACAACCCCACCCCCAGTCTGCAACTTGAGTACCAGCGAAAAGCACACGGAGGAAGAGAACTTTACGCAAATGCGTGTGTGCTATATCTTGACTCGAAGGAACCCCTTGTACAACGGCCATCAGACGATATTATTAGTGTATATAGTCACGTTTGTACGTAAATTCAGGTGCGTCCAGAGGGTGTTTGTACTGAGGGTAAATTTATACTACGACGATAGCACGTGCATTGTATAGCATGTTATCTGGGAAAGTATTGCAGGAAGAATATATGAGCAGAGAAAGAGCTTTTTTGGATAGAGATATCACGAGTATTTCTTGGTATTATGGATTTAATAATTTTGTGGAAGAATTGGAATTTTAAGAAAAATAATTGAATTTGGTATGTAATGTGATATCTTTGAACATCAATTATGCATTTCTTTTGGGAATTAATGATTTCAAACTGGAAATTGTAAATTTCCTTTTTTAAAGTTATGGAAATGATCTCTGCCTTTTGATAATTCAATAGCGAATTGGTAAAACGGTTCAAGTCGACTTAGCTTCCAGCTGAGTTTTCGACGAATATCTCAAAATCTAGGAGGGATAGCGAAATTTTTATAAGGACCTTTTTTGTAGAGTGTAATGAGAGCTACAAAAAAGTTCCTTATAAAAATTTTGCTATCTCTCATAGATTTTGAGATATTCGTCGAAACCTGGCTCCGAGAAGAAATCGACTTGAACCGTTTTACCAATTCGCTACTGAATTTTTACTAGAATCACTCATGATAACGAGATAAAATCTCTTTGGAAGCTGACTAGAAAATTATATAATTAGTTTAACTCTATAATTAGTTAAACCGCAAACAAATCAGTCACAAAACTAATGAGATCCCTTCACAGAAGACGAATTTTCTCACTTTAAGAAGAAAAAATGGTCACAAATTTATTTTTCTTCTCAAAGAAGCAAAAAAAAAAATGACCTCATAAGACAAATTTTATCACCCGTGATATTCAGCGGGTACTCCTAATTGCCTCAGTAGGTGTGTACGTTCTAATTTACTCTGGTCCAGGGAGATGGGTGAAAACGTGCATCAACGCCACCCCTTCAAAGAAGAAAATAAGATAGGCCAGAGGAGAATATAGGAATCCCTCAGAGGCGTCGCCATGACACACGAGCTTTTGGTGTAAAGATTTTCTCATTTGTACGAAGGGTGAAGGAATATCTTCTTAATACTGAAAGCACAAAGAAGAAGCCTTGGTAATTGGCACCAGGGGTTGGTTCATTGCCGTGTGGCTTCAGTTTGTGCTAGGGTGAGGCTAGGATGGACGACGGCGAACCTCAACGGCCTCTTTCTCTCTCCACAGTTACCCGTTGTGGCACTCTGAGCCCCTCTCTTTCCCGTTAAAGCACATCCCAAGTCTCAGGGACACATCTTATTTACGTTAGTTAGGGCTTGTTGGCGCAGCCACCCCCCAGAGACCATTCCTTTCCGCATCACGTTCTGTCCCTATCTTTGTGGGGTACCTTAGGAACATCTAGAACTTGAAAACTATTCTCAATGATTGTACTGGTATGTACTGGGATAAATAGATTAAAGGGAAAGTGAAATGTTGGGGTGGGGATATAAAAAAGTTGGATTAGAAGTTTGGATAAATATGATTCTTCATGAATTTTTCCTCTTTACAATATCGTATATTTGATATCGTACTCTTGTCCTTGGGTGATTTATCAAGAGATCCAACATCTGGTCGTTTATAACTTGTGCAAATATACACGACAATTCAAGAATTGTGTTGTTTGGTTCAATGGGAGTATTTGGTCATATTTCATAGAAATTCTTATATTTGAATTTTCCCCTTGATTTATTTATTTATTTATTTATATAGATACGTTGAAAAAATAGTTTGAATCACAGCTGAAAAATAAAACAAAAGTTTCACCTAATTATAAACTTATATTAAAACTCTCGTGATAAATGGAACAAGTAACGATTTCAAAAATACCAAAAAAATTTAAACGAGACAACCTCACTTCCTACTGCGGTCCACCGCACAAATTAACTTCGACTGACTCAGGTGCAATTAGTAAAGTTGCTGAGTCTGTGGGTTTTGCATGTTGCTTCAACCGTATAGCTGTATCCTCTCTCCTCTGAAAAGGAACTACTGTCGGTTAGCATCATGATTCCCAGTTACCCCTAGGTACTTCCGATATATATGGATTAATTAACAGATTCAAGTTTTTGTGGGTGAGTATAGAGCAACAGATGATGCTGCCTTTTGCTGTAATTTGTTGGTTGAAAGATTCCCACGGATGAGGATCAAGTGATCCCACGTTTTGCGTTGGCTTTATGATTAACGTGGATGCTTTTGTGTTTAGACATTGTAATTTAAATACAAAAGAATGCTTTGATGATATTCTTTTTTGGTAAATTGATACAATTTTTCAATTTGAATCATTTGGCAAATTAATTTGCAGCAATTTAGATAATTTATTGATCATTTAATCATTAATTTATATGATTTATCAAGCTGATTTTTTCATTAATTGACTTGTAAATATTTTATGACCTTTGATGAAAATTTATAATAATTTATCCCAATATTTTTATAATTCAGTTACATCAATTATGCACTCCATTATGACAAAATTAATCTACTTAATTGCTATTTCCTGTTGACTCTCATCACCCATTCTATCTCTCCATTTGCTGATGTTGACAGGCCCCTGTACTCACCCTACGCAGTTTACCCGCAATGTTTAGTCTAGTCTCATCTCACTGTAGTTTCCATGTCATGTCATGACGGCTCATCTCGAGAATGACCAGACCCTCCGGCTCCTTCTGCTTTTCAATTCTATGTTTTGTTATATACACTGAAGAGCCAAATTCATTGACGTTGAGACATAGGACGTATCTAAATAGAGAATTCATTATGGTGATTATATTATTCTCAATTGATTTTTAATTAATTTCTTTTTGTTATCATTGCAGCATTAGGAGATGGACAATTTTTGGAAATTCTACCACCTGGTGATCCTCAGTCAAGGCCAATTGGAAGTAGGCTCATGCTAACGTGTAAACAGACTGGCGCTGATCCTAATCTCGTTACAAATCTTCAATGGCTAGATCCTTATAATAGACCTATTGAGTCTCGAAGGTAAAATTTATTTCTATATTAAAATAAATTAAAGTAAAATGAATATTGAAACAATTGTGATGAGCATTTTTCAATATGTTCAATATCTTTGAGAATAATGGTACGAATTTGATGATTTTTTTTTTTCATTTTTGAGTCTGAAAAATGTTTTTTGAAATGCAACAAAATTTATGAAAATTCACTCAGCCAATTCCGAGTTATTGTCTATTGAATTTTGTACATCTTCTGATGAAGCAATTTCATAACAAAAAAAATGTTTTATTAAAATTACTTTGTAACTCACATGACAATTTTCAAAATTAATATACCTCTATATTCACAATCACAAACAATAACACAGAGTTTCAATATTTCGTTCTGATATTTTTTACCACATGAGCACAGGACGATGAATGAAAATCCACAAATTACACTGAACAACGAAAAATATAAAAACATCACAATTACACAGCACATGATTGTTAACATGTTTTTTCTTCACTTTCTTGTTTTTTGCACACAGTCTCAGTGTCGTGGCGATCGAGAGGCGAGTATGACAAAAGAGAACAATGAGCACACTGAATAGAGACTAACATCAATCAATATGATCGTAGTGTTTTTTTTGTTCATTTTTTTTTTTAACGCGATTTTCTGAAAGAGATGATAATAAATCAATGGATACGTCTCGTTTCTTTGAATTTCTGTGGAATATCACTTTTTCGAAATATTCGTCAGAAATATTTAATAAGAAAAAACGAGATTCAATTAATTTATTTATCATTAAAACTTCCAAAGTGACTTTTTATAAATATTGCTATGTCTTGAAAAAAAAAAAAATTAAGAATATGTCGCAATGTTATATTATTCAATTCTAGTATAGCAAAATGGTGAAACGAGACGAGTTTTAAAATTTTATTGACATTATTCTGCGAATATCTTTGAAAATACTGGAGTTAGAGCCAAATGTCAATAGACATTTTTTGTAGGCCATAAAATTTTATACAAAAAAAGTTTTATAACATTTTTTCCTAAATCCACTGGTTTGAGAGATATTTTCAAAATTATCTGTGAAACAAATTTAAACTCATCAACTTTCACCACTTTACTACTGATTTTATCGCTTAGATTTTAATTTGCTCGTCAAGTCCGCTGCTGAAATACAGTTACCTCCAAATTTTATTATTTTCATTGATTATATTCAGTAGAAAAGTAGTAAAATAGTTCTGATTACCAGAATTATCTCACTGAAGAGCGATTTGAGATGAAATTATCAAATACCTTTTTAATGTAAAATTTCATTCAAAATCACTTGTTCAAGGGATAAACACATAATCATAAAACTATTTTACTACAATATCTATTTTCCTATTTTTTCAGCTTTTTAAATTACTTTTTTTAGTCATCACAGAGTGGTAGTCTAGTGTATTCTCTTCTCCTCACTCATATTCCTCGCCAAAACTTCATAATTCACAATGAAAACTTCAACACATGAACTACACATTTACGCACTCACATTAGGAGACATTTTCCTCTTAAAAAATAAATTAAAAAACTACGAAAAGACAAGAACATTTTCTCTCTTTCACCGCATAAATTACCAACTCCTTTCACGTTTCCAACAGCGTCATTTCACCAGTGAGTACTCACGTTAAAAAAAAAAAAAAAAAAAGAGAAAGGGACGATTCGAGTTCTAACTATTTTCTCATTCACACCCAACTCATCAAATATCCAATTGCCATTCTAGACAAGTGCGAACAAAAGATGTCTGCAAATGTTTCTTTCATCTTTTCCTTTTTTCTCTGGAGAAAGGAAAGGGGGGGGGGGGAAGCGAAAGGAAAATTCCCATTCATGTCTCATCGAATAGTCTCGAGAACCCTATCTGAAATCAAATCACGCCTCATCATTCTCTGCATCTACGTTCTGTCATCGTCAGTTTCATTATCTTTTCTTTCTATTTGTAGTGAACAAAATGAAGACATTAAATCACTAATCATGTCATGTTTTGTCGTTGGTGCGAATTAATTTGATAGTTACGGGGTAAAAGGAGATTGTATTGCAGATATCTCCGAAAGGAATTGGTTAAGAAGAAAATGTTTAAAGATCTTTTTTTAGAAAATTTTATAATCTACAAAAAAGGTCTCTTGACTTTTAAATTTAAACTCTATAGTTTTCGAGATATTCACAAAATATTCATCTCCTTTTACCGATTAACTACAAAATTTATCTAATACAATGCATTAATTCAATAGTAAAGCTTCTTAGTATTAATGTTATATAATGTAATATTTCTAATAGCACGTCCCAATCAAAATCTGGTACATCTTCACCCGGTTTGTACACTGAGCTACATCAGGATACAAGTTTGTCACTTGTTTTCAATCCACTGAGGGAGGAACAGGCTGGATCCTATACCTGCTCGGCGAATTACGCTAATGAGCCGTTCAATAAGTCGGTTCAGGTTGATGCTATTGGTAGGTATTATTTTTTCCACGTGATAAACTCGACACTCACCTCCTTCCATCTCTCGAGTACAAAATTCTAATCTTACCACCATCAATTTCTTTCCCAGATGCCCTAAAATGGCTAGACGCTCCAGAACACCAATACGCAATTCTCAACCAAGACTACAAGATAAAATGTCAAGTGACAGCCCGTCCAGCACCCACTGTGACCTGGCTCAAAGATGATCAACCAATTTTCACAAACGATCATTACATTGTTGAAACTCATGCCCTAAAAATCTCAAATGTCCAGATGGAGGATCAAGGTGTTTACACTTGTCAAGCAGCAGTAGTTCGCACGGGACAATTTGACGAGCGAAAAATATCTGTAGAAGTTTACGAAGTTCCCATAATCGAGGAACACCAATCACAGGTTGAAATTGTCGAAGGCAAGACCGAGACAATTCTCTGTAAAGCTAGAGGCATTCCACCCCCTCGTTTCTCATGGTTAAAAACGATTACCAAACAGAACTTGACGCTCGTTGATGGCTTCAGAGTGGACTCTGAAGAAGGAATTTTAACCATAAATAATGTGAATCGCGATGATAATGGGGAGTACGAGTGTATCGCTGAGAATGCAGCTGGTAGAGCAAGCTCAAATATCGTTGTCAATGTAATGTCGAAGCCCAAGATTATGGAATTCCTGAATAGAACAATGCCAGTGGGTAAACACGTTGAAATTACATGCAAAGCATTCGGTCGTCCTCCACCAGAAGTAACATTCAGAAAGCATACATCATCGAAGGAATTTGTTGAGGGTATTCAGCCTGAAGATGACAGAATTGTGCTCAAGTCTCTCCAGGATAATCATAAAGGTGAAACTGTTGCTAGTTTGACAATTCAGAGTGTCTTGAGGAAGGACGATGGATTGTATGAGTGTATTGCAACAAATAAAGTGGCAACTGCTTACAAGAATGGACATTTGACTGTGGAATTCCCTCCAACATTTGAGTCCATGGAGAACCGAACAATCTGGTCATGGGAACAGAGACCAGTCAATATTACATGCACTGCTGAGAGTATTCCTAATGCAACCATCACCTGGA
The DNA here is from genome assembly GCA_035578325.1 of Coelinius sp. EB29. Classification (NCBI taxonomy): domain Eukaryota; kingdom Metazoa; phylum Arthropoda; class Insecta; order Hymenoptera; family Braconidae; genus Coelinius; species Coelinius sp. EB29. The sequence goes on along the minus strand of JAOZGT010000009.1, from coordinate 4,175,158 downwards.
TGTTGAATGATAGACCAATCGAAAATTTGAACTATGAGAATACCTTCAGGACCTTTGGAAATGGACCCATCAGCACACTCAGTGTAACACCTTATGACAACAGGCACTATGGGAATTACAAGTGTGTGGCAAGCAATATTCATGGTAAACGGGAGAAGGTTATTTTGGTGAGGGAGGCCGGTAGACCTGGAACTGTCGAGGAGGCTAGAATGATTGAATTGACAGCGACAACTATTAAATTCCATATTATGCCACCAGCCACAGAACCTGAACTACCACTTCAAGCTATCACTGTACAATATAAAAAGTCCAAACAGAGCTGGCAGGAGGGGTGGAATAGAACATGGTCACTGAGTAAGTTTTTTAATTGATGATTCTATTATAATGAACAGAGGAAGAAAAAATGATTTTATTTATCTTCTTTTCTTCACTACTATTTTTTCTAAATTATCTTCTGCAAATTATTAGTCCACCTAATCAGTTTCAACGCAATTATCATGAAAAATTTCTAGTGGTCAATTATTGAAAGTTAATGAAATCCAAAGAAGAATTCCATTTTATTAAAAACTTCTCTCATCTTCTTTAATTTCAGACTCACCATACGTCCTAGAAAAATTGGAGCCAGAGACAACTTATGAATTCAGATTTCGTGTACGTAATCAGGTAGGAGAGAGCAACTGGTATGGGCCAATAATACAGATGACACATCAGCGAACGTATCCAGGAATTCCAAAATTGAAAAAACGAAAGGACGATGCAAATTACGACGAATCACTCTACGCACATCAGTACGAAGTACAGTGGATTGCTCCACCAGACAATGGTGAACAAATTCTGGATTACGACATTCGTTGGTGTGAAGCGACACGTAACAATGATAATTTTGAGGCACTAGAAGGCACATGCAAAAACAACAAGCTCAGCAGTTCGATTCCAAAACACTGGCTGAGGGATCTCAAGCCAAATACTTTTTACAAAGCTGACGTCAGAGCTCGAAACATTATTGGTGCTGGAGAGCCAGGATTTGTCGTATTCAGAACAGCACCAGGTGAGTCACAAAATTATTTTTACAATTTTTCAAAAAAAAAAAAAAATTTTTTTTCTCTTGAATTCATTAGATTAGAAGCCTGCAGACCATTCGGTGTAATTTCTTTATGTTAATATATTTTTCTTACGATGACAACATTTTTAATCATTTATCGCTTGAGTTTGTTTCGTTTTCTTGAGCATCGTCACTCGATCAACAATTTTGTAGAATTTCTCTAGGTCTTCAATTTTTTTTTTTTTGTTAGAATAGACGGTTTTTTTGATACTCAAGGAAACATTTTTAAGTGATAGAAGCACGCGAATTATTTTCATGTTCATAGCAATGGTGTATTTAATTCCACATAATTTTTTTTGTTCATGAGAAGTGAAATTTTTGGGTGAAGAATGAAGGAATTATGGGGTGTAATTATTTGTGTGTCAATTATCTCATTTCGGGAAAAATAAAGTCACTCATTTGCGAGATAATAGCGAAATAATGATTAACGATTGAGAATATTATAGTTTGTTTCAATTATTTAACGAATCATCTTCAAATTTTCAAAGATAAATCTAATTTAAACTCAAATTACAAATATTCTTCTGCTCAATGTGGAAAAAAAATTAATAATTATTGACCCAAGAATTTGATTCTCTCGTGTGTAAAAAGAAGAAAAAAGAGTCACGTTTATTTTTTTACCATTCAGAATCAACCAGCAGCACTGCGGACTACTCGATAGTATCTGCTGGGGATACTGCAAAGCCAGTCCTTCATGCAATTGCCACGGCTATTGCGTTAATCTCATTAGTGTTCTAGAGTTGATGTTCAATAAATACGGGAAGGGAGGGAAATGCATAAACAACAGTTTAATACATTGTACACTTGACAGAAACAAACTCGAACAAATTTTTTTAAAAGAGAAGAGAAACAATTATTCATCGACAGAATGCATTGACAATTTTGATTAGTAGAATGGTAAAACCGCGATGATTCAAAAATTTAATTTACTAATAATTTGTTGAATATCTCTGGAATGAGCCGGTTTAGCAGAATATATAAAGAGACCTTTTTTGTAGAGAATTTTATGCTTCAGAAAAAAGTTCTCTTCACATTTCTCTCTAATTCTATCAGTTTCAGAGATATGAGCAAAATAGTATTTATCATATTTTTCAATCGCATCAAAACAACGTCAAGTGGAATGAGCAGTTAAACTAGTTCAACACAAAAAAAAACACTAAAGATAAATGTAAAGTAGGATTAATTAGGATGGTGCGTTAATTACATTCCGAGAATACGTGGGATAGGGAAAATTCCATACAAAGTATTTCAAGGGGGGTAAAAGAGTGAAATTAATCATGAGTCGATGTTTTTCGATAAAATATTTGTAATCAGTACCTAATTACTGGATTACTTGTATTTATACTAATTAAAAATTTTGAATGCTCATCGTTAAAAAGCCAAAACGTACTGGTACGTTATTTTCATCATTGGTATTTTATTAATCTGCAAATTTAACAAATTACTGCTGATTATTAACTTGTGAAACTCGTCGCGGCGACGAAAATAAAAGGAAATTTAATCGTTCCGCGATTGATTAAAATTTATTAATCATTGGGATAATACAATGTTCAGTTGCTGCCTTGCATTGCCAAAAATGCCTGATTGCTTATTGTTGATTCATTGACGTCGTGACCATATTTTTTATAAATGAGTATACACTCGAGACGAGATTCAACGAATAGACTTAACAATTTAAAAAAAAAAAAATTTTCTTGTTAATTATCATTTCTTTGGGTTCTTTTCTTTGTTTTGATTGACTTCGAGAATTATTTGCATGTATCAAAAAATCCGTTTTTATCGGGAAAATAAATATCTGATTGTTATTTTTAGGCTATTTTAATTCTATTATTTGTACACTGTTGGACCAAAGTCGTCTGTACTAATTTTCCGGTGCATATTTGATTCGTTTATTTTTATTTTTTCTTTCTTTATTTAAATGTTGTGCAGACTATTCGATACAGTGTACGAACATTGAATGCAGATGGGACTAATTCCAATGCAGTGTTTCCGTTTTAGAGACGATAAGGGCAAAATGAATTTTCTAATTATGAATTAAATCTCTGAATTGGCTGAGTCGAATTGAAAAAATTTAATGTCATTTTGAAGTGTTTTTTTTGTGCTCCAAAATGAGACTAATTTTGTAAATTTCCCATTATTTATTCAAGAGATATTAATTATCCATTTTGCCCCTCTTCTTCTCTAGTCTTTTTCTAAATTATCTTTTGGGAATTGTTAGTTTGCTTGATTAGTTCAAACGAAATTACTAGAATAAGAAACATAATTATAAGTGTTTAGTGCGCATGATCTGTGAGTAATGAATATCAATTATTATGTTTAATCGATTATTTAGTTTTAACTAGAAACTATGATTTAGTTTATTTCTTTTATTATCATTCATAAATTTCATTAAATAGAGAGACAAAGTTATGAGTAATTATTGAACTAAATTCGAGCTCTTAATTATTTTTATTTAATTAATTGATAAATAATAACAGGGGTTTGAAAATCTATATTGAAGTGCCAAAATTTGATAAATTTGAATTTCACATTTTTCTTTATTGCGCAATTATCTCAGAAACGAGTGATTTTTGGGAGAAATAGCATGAGACCTTTTTTGTACAGAGTTTTGTCAGCTACAAAATAGGTCTCTTGACAATTTTCCTTAAAATAATTCGTTAACGAAATAATCCTATAATTACCACTTTTCAACTTCAATACAGAAACATAATTGCATGGCACGTGCATAATCACAATTTTTTTCATCATTTCATGATCATCATTACCGATCGATTAATCGAAATATTTAATTATTCGTCGCGGCGAGTCGTCGTGCGTCCACTGACAATAAACGTCTGTAGTGATTGAAATAAAAAGATGAAACTTTCAATTTTTCACGAAACATAAATCCCATCAATATTCATATTTTTATTAAATTCACCTACAGGCGCATTAAAAACAAAAAAACTATAATAACCGAAATAAAACATGAATATTTGTTTAATGGATATGAACAAAAAAATCGGAAAATGCATTTAGCCATAGCGAAGGAGTTTGTTTAATGTGGCGTTTCGTGCAATTACAGTCAAACGCGGTAATTGAGGAAGTAGTATACGATATGAGGAGTGGAAAGTAAAAAAAAAAAAAAAAACAGGAATAAACAAAAAACGCAGAGAGAGAGAGAAAAAACGAGGAAAAGGGTTGAAAGGGTTTGGCCTTTGTGCTTGGGAAGCGTTTACGCGTTTGACAATAGCCGATTTTTTTTCACCTAAACCACCACCACCCCCCACCCTCTTTTTCCAACCGTTAATGATGACGAAAAAAGAGGTAAACAAACAGAGCCAAGAAAAAGTGTTAAAAAAAATATGGGAATCCCAGTTTCTATGACTATATCTATTTTTTTTCCACTCCTGTTTCTCCAGTTTCAATTGTTTTCTTTTACAATGAAAAATCCACTAGGATTCACTGTCCATTCAGTATACATTGAGTGTATTTTACGCGTATAAATAGTCACATCCAATTTTAGAAATGGTGGAGAGGTTACGATGTAGAATTTTAGCACTGAGAATTATTATTGTCGTCAGATCAATTTGATTTGAAAACAGATGTATTTTTGATAACTGGAAGGATAAGTTGAAATATAAGAATTCCAATTCCAAAAATTTGTTAATTTTTCGATGATTATTGTTGTAGCATAGCCTATGGATATCAACATATTTTCAAAAAAAAAAAAAAAAAGTGAACCCTTAAAAAAAAATTATCATCACTCGAATTCTCAGATTTAATGGCCGCCTCATTAACTTACCCTCTCAACTTTGATGAATACCTCCTCAAATTATCCCTCAGCGGGTGAAAGAAGAATATTTTGAATTTTTCTTTTTTTCTCCCCTCCCTATTACCCCCTGACCTTTGATCTTTAACGATATTAATACTTTGCCAAGGAAAAAAAATGTCTTCAAAGTTGGAAAAAAAAAAAAGTTGAAGAACCATCAAAAGACCAACTCAACTCTTTTCACCGTTTTAATCTCATCTTGATAGTACACCGCATATGCATTCATTCAAAAAGAAGAAAAATCGTCGTTCATAATATCCATAATTTTTATTTTATTTCTCCTCTGTAACTCAAGCCCATTTATACATAAATATTATAAATTTAGATGTTATGTATGTATGCATAAAGGTGTTTTCTTAAAAATGCTCTTATTTATGAGAATGAGAGGGTTACATTATGAAGATAGTTTTCTCACTTATATATTTTTTTTTTTTCTCTTTTATGTTAACGAGAAAAAAAGTATAATAAAATATTATATTATTGTACATACATTAACAATGAGAAAAAGGCAGAAGATAAATATACAATGAGTGTCAAAAAGTGCACGATATTATTGCCAGTGGAGAAGCCAATTTCAAATTGTTTAATCAACAAACAATATCCTTTAAAATATCTGGCTAGCATCAAAAATTCCAATCTCAATTGATTAAAGTGACGTAAATTCAATAGAAAAAAAAAAAAAAAACTCATTGTTTTCATTCAATTTGAGATGGTTTCTTTTCATGGCTGTCTCGTTTATTTTTTGCTTGTCCATGATGTCGTCGAGGGTGGGGGGGGGGGGGGGGAGGGGGGAATATAAACCCTTCAGTGAACGAGATCCATAGAAAAATGTTTAAATGAAAAAGAACAGGATAAATAAAAGAAAAAAAATTGCGAAAAAATGGTAAATATAACAATCACACTAATGGAGGAATTATTATTGAGTGGCTCATCACATCTGGACTTGGAGATTATTCATGAAATCATAAACAATAATAATATAAATGGTCCTGGGAGATATGGACAATGGGATTGAATGAAAAATTGGTAGACAACAATCACATTAAATAAATTGTTATGTAGAGTAGTTGCCGGATAGACTAACAGTAAATATCGAGAGGAAATGGTGCTGTCTGGGCTTATTTAACTCTTTAATTATTTATTAAAATTAATTTTTTTGGCACTGTCTTTTATGCTTAATATGTATTTTACATTTTATTTTTGGATTGTTTTATGCTAATTTTTATATATATTTTTTTATTACGTTTGTTAATTGTGGCGCACTACTACTTTTTTTCATTTACACTCTGGTGGTAATTTTGTTGTACTTTATTGAGATAAGAACGGATTTTTGCATTTCCCAATAAATCCCTTCCTTTTTCAGGTATTAATAATCACTGATTTTATGTTTGGTGGTGTTCTCAAATATTCATTATTACTTTGTAGTTATTCAGGAGATGAAAATTTATGTACCAGTACGTTTTTCTGATTTTTGGTGAATTTTTAAATATTGGGAAAAAGGGTGTTTTGATTATTTTTAGGATTTTTCTACACTTGGATATTTCTCTATTTTATAAACAAAACTGATTTTTACATATGATCTTGTGGTGTTATTGACCTTTATGCCAATTATTCCAAAGAATTTTGCACATTTTTGCATTGTATCCTTCTGAATTATACCCTGCATATTTGATAGTCCTTCAGTTTCGAGAAAATTAATTATACAGGAATAAGGAGTACATATGTAAATACCTTATCAACATGCTTATGATGGTTTTTCATGGGTGTATTTAATGAACAGTAGACTGACTTGATGTGAATTGAAAGATGATTAATTATGTAGAATAATTCAAAAGTGTATAATCATGAATTGACAAAATTCATTGGGAAATAAAATGAGTAATTGAATATTGAAAAATTTTTTTGTGCAACTCCAAGTGTGCAAAATATCCTAATTTCATTCTAAAAAATATTATTTCACTGTGAATCACCACCAAATATGTTTTATTATCGCTTATCCGCACTAACCAATCTATGCTCAACAATCTCCAATCCATTCTGATGATTAATATTCAGTTTTTCTTTGATTTTTCAAGCAAACCCATCAAAACCAGAATTTTACAATCATGAAATCTCGAGTGGTGCAGTTATTGGAATAGTCATTGCAATTCTTTTCATCATAATTGCAATTATCGACGTCATTTGCTGTTGTGCACACAAAACAGGTAATGATCATTAGTAATTATTGCAATTGTAGTTTGAGATGGAAGCTGACTCATGAAATACCAATGGTTTTTTTTTTTTCATAAGGTATTCTCTTCTACGTGTGTGAACGATCACGAAGGAAACCAGTGGATGAGGAGGATGCAAAACTTGGCAGGTGAGAGGATAAAATTTTTTTAAATCAATTTTTCATTATAATTTACAGTTATTTAAAATTCACAAAAACATTGAGGGACATCGAGTTATACAAGTAGGAAACTCATGACACACATGAACATGAATACATACGAAAACATGCTTTTGGCAAGGCGCTATTTAATGGAGTCGTATTAAAATTTTACATTTTATTTCGCCATGAAAAGATTTATTTCACAAATTTTTAAAAATGAAATATTATATGAATGGTATTCATTTATTCAGTTTGAAAATCCTGCGATATTTTTCAAATTACATATTTCTCTATTTTTTAACGTATTCTCTTTATTTAATTGAATATTAGAATGACAAAATCCTATTGTCTTCTTTAAAATAATTCTGAAGACGTGAAATTTTTAGATTGAAATTGGAATCAAAATAAACTTTATCATCTCGCAATATTGCAGGACTTTCAGAAATCAACTCGAAACTCTTCAAATAATTTTTCTATTTTCATACCTGAGAAAACATAATTTTGAGGCAATGGAAACATTCATTCAGTTTTATATGTAAATTCATTCCATCTCTCTACAGCATATTTCCTCTTTTCACTGTAAAAATAACGTTCACGTCTCATTAATGCTGAAAATATAAAATACATCAGTAGGGAAATGGTAAAAATTTTTACCTCCATTTATCAAAAGCGTAATTATCTCGGTTATGAGTGAATCTAGGAAAAAATGTCAAGAGACTTTTTTTGTAGAGAATTTTCCAAAACACAAAAAAGATCTTTTGACATTTTCTCCTGGTATCATAATTTCTCGAGATAGATTCATAATTCACAATCCATGATTTTCATATTCACTCGAACCATTTAACCATTTCATTGGGCAAATGAAAATTCATATTCTTAATTTATTGTGAATATGAAAAAAAAACCATATATTAATGTTTGTTATGTTAGTGCTCTAGAATTATTTTACTAGAATACATAATATAATTTACACTCATCCCCATTTAATTTACCATAAAAACAAATTTCTTTCCTTTTCTCTTTTCACCAATGTTTACAGTCTTTACGGTTGGCGGTTCCCATTGCCGTATTGCGACCAAAAAATGGCCAATGTGGCCGGTGTAACGGCCATCCCAGACTCGGGTAGTGGAAAGAATACCATTAAGCTGGTCAAACATACCTCCATGTAAGGAAAATCAAGACAGGCTTGAGAAATTGAGAATTCACTTTTTTTTTTGAGTTTAAAACAAACAAATAAAGAGATTTAAAAAAAATTCAATATAAAACATAAAAATAAAGATAAAAGAATAAGAATGAGCATGGGAGTTATTCCTATAAACCGTGACATGGCTTTCCACTTGGCATGAGAGTACTATTTTACTTTTTCTTTGTGATCTCTTTTTTTTTTTATGTCCAATTGTCCAGAGGGTGGAAATTTATTTCACTTTACTGTTCTGGAGACTTTCAATTCACTTTGAAACGTCGTTACGAGGGAATCGGGGTGGGCAAAAGGAGGAAAATAATGTAATAATGGAGTTCAAGCATGGAAGAGACACTTTGTCGAGACGATTTCTTATTTTTTTTTTTTTCTCTTAATTTTTCGCCTTCTGTGTGCCGCCAACCATTCACCTGCGATAATTCACAGTCACACATTTTTTCTTCATTCAATTATTGATTCTATTGGGTTTTCTTCATCATCGCCATTCACACTGTATTTATCGAATTTCTTCGTCACTGGATTATCTATTGAATTTAGTGGATAAAAGCTGAACATTGAGGGGAAAATATTTGTTGAGTCAAATGGAATATTAAATTTTTGTTAATGAAGCATTTTAGAAAAAAAAATGTGAGAAAAACTTTTTTTTTCTCAGTTCATACAATTTAAAAAAAAATGAAGAAATGACTTTTGATGAATTTTTCTAGCATCAATAATTACTGAGATAATTCAACAAGAATCATCTCGATTGATTCTTTATATTTCCAATATCGATGCAATTTATTAATTTGACCCCAACAAATATTTTTCAGCTGTTAGGCTTGAGCTTTGACAATGTTGCATGACATCACACTCAAATATGAAAAAAATATGAGTCAAATAATCGATATTTAGACGTAATTTGTCAATAAATTAATCACAAATAATTATCGATAATTAAATTGAAAAATGGAAGAAGAATAAATGAAAAATTCAATGTCAGCATGTCACGTAATATCGTTGTCGTTCCCACGCATTTAATAATAATATCTGATTGTGTAATATGCCAATTACTTTAATAAATCATCTTCTGAAATTACAGAGAAGAGAAAGAGCCCCTGAAAGAAGAGAAAAAAATAACTCCAATAATCGATTCTGGGCTCAGACGAGAAACATCGATTACATTCGATGGCAAACGATCTGTCTCGAAGACTGGCTTCGTCGGCAAGGACTCGGCTGTCTAGATATTCTTCCGGCGTACTAGATTGTAAATTATTTCCCTCCCAAATCTCAAAGCAATTGGAATAACTCTGATTAGACTTTGAATTGCTATAAATCGAAAATATTGAATTTCAAAAAATTGATTCACTTGTGTGTTTCAATGATTTTTCAATGTATTATCGATTATTGTGACTATACTCCGACTCCGAATGAGACTATTTGCACCTCTCTACGATGAATAACCAGAAAAAAAAATCGTTAAAGACATGAAAAAATATCAATCAAAATTTTATTGATAAAATTGAGAAAAACATAAATTAACCATTCGGTACAAATTGAGAGGCTCAATATGCTCTCAAGTTCACATTATAGCGAAAAAATTTATAGGAAATTTATTTCCCCTAGACATCCCTTGCTTTCTCAGTATTATCTTCATTTCGCTTTGAATCTGACTTTGAAAAATCAGTAGTGAAATTGTTACATCGAAATATCTCAGAATTGGAGAGAGATATCGAAATTTCTATAGAAACTTATTATGTAGAGAATATTCAGAGCTACAAAAAAGGTCCTTATAAAAATTTGTTCATCTCTCTTAGATTCTGAGATATTTAAATATAAACGAGAAAAGTTTATTTCACTTTCGTTGAAAGTCGATCAGTTTTTGGGCAATATCTCATGATTAAGGAGACGTAACGAAATTTTCATGATAACCTTCTTTATAGCTCTGAATTTCCTCTACAAAAAATGTTCTTATGAAAATTTCCCGATCTCTCGTAGATTCAAAGATATTCACGAAAAACTGATTTATTGAGTTGACTTTTCTTCTCATTTCTATCAATTCGCTACTGAAATAATTAAAACCAATTATCCTGTATGGATCTGTACAGAAGTAGGTGTTTGTATCTTTCGGATTAAGAATTAGTCGTTGATAAAAAAAAAAGCGCTTTTGAGAAGCTTCTTTTCAATTTCTCCCCCTAGGTAATCTGCAATCTAGTACGCTGGATTATTTTATGATAAATAAATAAAAAAGTCTACGACATGAATGAAAAATTCAAATGTCAAGAGGGCCTTTGACCATCACAAGCCCTGTGTGTATGTGTGTGTATATATTTATATATACTTTTTCGAATAAAAAGAAAACTGAAGATATTCCATTTACAACAAAAATTTTTTCATGCACAACAAAATGAAAAAAAATCTGCCAATTGATTAAAAAAATAGTATCATTTCCTTTCGAAGACTGATTCATTTAAGACTAACACTATAATACCGTCTCATGAATTCAATTTTCAAGTGTGTTTTTAAGAAAGAAAAAATATTTATCACTAATATCCTAATGATTTTTCATCAGTGTAACAACGTAATTTTTGTAAATCGCGACATATTTGTTACCCAGTAAACGAAACAATCGAGTTGTTTCTATTTCTTCAAATTCATTTGATTATTTATCATGATGAGAAAATTTATGTTTAACGTGTTTATCCATTTATTATCAAGCCTTATGATATTTTTTGTGGTGTAATAGTACACTTGAGATAGTAACATCTCGCTTGACATTTTAAGTAAAAAATAAATGAAATCTCTCTAAATATTTATGTATAGCAATATGGAAAACAAAGATTAATCAACAGTGAAGTAGTGAGAAAAATAACTCTGAGAATTTCATACGTTATTTCACGAATATCTCTGAAATGAGTGGATTTACGAGGAACAGTCAGAAACCCTTTTTTACACAGGAGAAATTTCCTTAAAAAAAAGGTCTTTTGATATTTTCCTTTAAACCCACTAGTGTCAGAGATATTTAGAAAAAAAAAAAATGTACATTTTTTTCAAATCAATTTTCCTTTGCTACTTTACTCTTGAAACAATTCAATAGCCATTCAATTTTTGCAGTTGCCTCAATCTTTCTGGAAAAAGAAAAAATTCAGAGAATGAATGGAGGATAAAAGTATCATTGCCCTGACGTATAAGAGGGCTCCTTGCAAAATACAGTTTAACGAAATGTGATAAGTTTTTGTAAATGCTTGTAAACGTTCTCTCTACCAACTAAGGAAGTATTGAAGTTTTTTTTTTTTCCTTTAGCATAGGTTTAAAAAGTCCTAGTGAATGTTTGAGATGGAATAAAATCACATGGCAGCAAGTAGCTTAAAAAGTATGCTCATTCAGTCCACAACTGTTTAATTTAAACGAGATACAAAATCGACAAATGGATGATTGAAATATTGTAATCAATAATTGTGTTCAATCCGTTTGTGAAATAAGTTGAATTAATCAATGAGGGAGCGTTCTTTTTGAGCTGTAGCTTTTTTACATAAATAAATAAATGAAATAAATTTTTCTGCCAAATATAAGTACTTATTAGCTACTTAAGATAAATGAATAATGTTGTATTCGTTTTATGAAAAAGAAAAAGTGTGGTGTTTATATCAAAAAATAATTATCATGAAATAGATAAATAAATGATGAAGATAACAATTTTGGAACTAATACGACGAAAACTTTTAATGAATATAAAATTTAAGTTAAGATGAATGCCGGCTATTTTATATTTGTTGCCAAAATGTTTAACACAAAGGATTAAAATAACGTCTAGTTTTTAAGAATCATGAATAAACGTTGACAAAACAATATGAAAGATAAATTGACAGAAATTATTATGTATTTAAAGTATTAATTCGCATCTTCCACGAGGTATAATGAGAAAAAAAAAAGAAACAAATCTGATTATGGATAAAAGTTTTTAGGTGTAAGGCATATTTTTTATGTATATGCTTTTTCTGTATGCGAAGGATAACAAAATAAAAGGAATAAATACAAACTGATGATTAATTGAATATGTTGATTTATTAAATATCAACGTATGAGAAAATTTTCAAGTTTCATTTTTCCCCCCACTCGTTTAATTGATTTTCCCAACAAATTGATCGAATTTTCTCATAAAATTCAAACATTTTTGAAATTTATTGATGTAATTTGAATGATGCTGATTGTGTATGAATTATTTAAAAAATTTAATGGAAAAAATTGATAATTTAAAATCTGCACATCTATAGTGTGTCCAGTATGAACTTGTAGCTTAATGATGAACTACTTTAATCGATAGTATTTGTGTTTAATGAATGATGTAACATTGATGATAATTAACGTTTATTTCACAACAGGAATTGAAACACTCTGGCCAAAAATAGGTGAGGGTCACTGGATATTTTCTTACAATTTCTCATATTTTCAAATATTCTTAATTTTTATTCTCACTTCATTCATATATTCTCATTGTTATATTCCATCCAGTGACACTTTTTGAGTATTATTTAGTAATTTTCATTACGACGTAGGCTGTCTAATTAACAAACAAGAAAACATGATGTATTTTATTGGAAATAAATATGTTTGTCACAGAAGTGATTTTATTTCCTACTTACATTTTTTCAACTAACGAGGCATTGTCGTTTTTAAAACAAGTTTCTCAATCGTTTTAATGACTTTGATCATTAACAAATTGAATATAATAAATCACAAAACGTATCGGTGTAAGAGGAGTGGGTGGCACCTCAAAGTGTTAAGGCCGAATCGCGTAAACACACTAACACAAAATGATAAAAGAGTGGGATACTGTTATCCTGTTGACTGGGTTCAATCCAATGAAAACGAAAACAATTAATTCCATTGCCACACAGTATTTCGATTTATTGTAAGACCTATATCATTATCTTTATTCCATGAAGAAGTCAGAGTCAATTTTTGGGCAGTACAAGAATCAGTTGGTAGTATTACTCCAGTTCGCACAATATGAAGCTACTGATTTTGATTGTTTTGCTGTTTACTGTAGCTTATGACATCGTTTTTGGCAACGGTAAGAAACCATTTGATTATTTTATGAAATTATCAGACTCTCCACAATTCAGTTTTTTAAATAAAGCCTATAAACTAGATGGAATTCTTTTTTAGTGAAAAGTGAGAACTATTTACGCAAGATTTCTATTCTAGATTCACATTTTTTTAAACAAGAATTGGTACATCTCATCTTTAATTTTATTAGCAAGCCACGAAATTTTCTCTAATTACAAATTTCCAGACAAACACACAGAAACGAGCCCGGATTATTTAAAAATTATTTTGTAATCGCTAAATGAGATGAAATTGTATGAATATTCTTCAATTTACGTTGAATTTTATTTTGTAAACCAAGAAAAACGATTTATTTAAATCAAATAAAATCCATTTGAATCAAATAAAACATATTTATTTAAATAGCGCCCAATTAAGCCATTATTGAAAATGAGATGTTTTCTTTATTTCAAAGTCCATTAGATAAAAATTTATCATTTGTTTGGATTTAACAAATCGTTTATTTATATGAGATAAAAATTTATTTTTAAATTTTATTTTTTTAATTAAATTAAATATTTATTCTAGATGAATGAGTGTCTTTATTTTTTAATTCAATAAATTTATTTCTTTGATTTGAATAAATTATTTTTCTACGTGCAGAACTCGAGGTGGAAATTCTGATAATATCTCTGGATGACCCGATTCTACGAGATTGCGTCAATAACTGTTCTGTTTTTCGGGAGAGAATCAAGTTTGTATCTCTTCACCCGGGAACAAAATGGTGTGATTGCAAGTAAGTTGAATTTATTGAAAAATTTGATGGAAGTATAAAATGTATATTATTTTTTTAGGGATAAGTTCCATAACACCCTCATATTTGCACCACCTGATTGGATTCCAACGCGTAGTCGTGCAAGATCTGATGGCCAATTATCCATGTGCACGGAAGAGAAATTAAAAAAGCTGATAAGATGCGCGTCACTACCGTGAATCTGATACAAAATATCATTATTCAGACCCCTTTCCCCCTCATCCCTCTCTAATCGTCACAAGGCCGAATATCAGTATCTAAAATTATTATTCAGAATTAGTTTTTGACTTGATTTTTAACTCGATCTCAAACGTATTCAAATTACAACATAGTCAAAGTTTTAAACCGGTGAATAAAAATTTGAACTAGCCTTTTGTAGGTGATATGGGCCTTGAATTATGAAAATAATTGAGATTTTTCTATTTTATTAGGATAAGAAATGAGAATGTATGTAAACAATGAATATTAAATGGCACTTTATTGTATTTATATGGAAAAAAAGAGTTGAGATGGTCTATGGAAGTGTACGATATAAACCTTGGTTCTGATAGCTGAATAGGTAATACAAATTGTAGGCTGATGATTAAATTCCAACGAAATTTCTTAAAAAATAATGCATTCGGATTTCAAACAATTCAGGAAATCAATTCGTAAGTCTATTTATTATTATTTTCGATGATTAACTACACTGTTTCTTTTTTATTGAAAATTTCATAAAAACATCTCTGTTAATTATTGCAATAATTATGTAAATTTTTCAGATTCAGCTCGATTCATTGGGATTCAATGGGACGGAATTTATACCGTTCCTCATTCGTTGAAATTCTTGACATAAATTTTATATTTTTAATATCTGTATCAGTAGTTTAATAACAATAATCAGTCAAATTTGATATTTTTGATAATTGTGCAGATAACATTAACCATCAAAAGAATTGTTTTTTTTTTTTCTAAATGAGAAAATTTCCAACAAAAAAAAAAGTTCCTTGACATTTTCTTCTAGATCATGAGGTTTACTCTTAGATTGAAATAATTTGATATTTAATGACACATAAACAATCATATAATCAAGGATAATTTCCATTTTCATCAACTTCCAGTAATGTTTTTACTTCATAAAAAATAGTTTTGTTCTCTAATGCTCAATCTACAAAATGGAAGCTCATACTTCGATCTCGACATTCGACTTTTTCCCCTTCTTGATTAGCTGAGTTTCTTCCTTCAAGTGAGGAGGCTCAGTTCTCGTATGCCAGACATACACCTGGAGATTATAATCAGCAATTTGAATGACACATTTGTACAAAATTTTACGATATAACAGAGTGAATGAAAGCCTATGGATACCTTTGTACAACAATCAGCCAATGGCTCCAACTGATCCCTCGTGACCATCTGCTCAAGTATCTCTGTCTCCTGATATCCACTTTTCGATTCAAAAGAGAACCATGCATCTTTCTTTTCAAGCACAAGTCGTAGACTAATGGCGAATGATGCCATATCCAGGGGAAACTTTCTTTCTGGCTTCCATGCAGCATTGAAACCCGTTACTTTCATTGTTGCTGGATCACAGATGGGTCGTTCCACCATTAAACCACCCACTAAACCTACTGGCCATACACCGATTACTTTAATCTTTGCCATCTGAAAAAGAGAAATACAGAATCAAACGTGTAAGTAATTGAGATAAGTCTTCAAATGTGGGAAATTTATCAAAAGACCTCGTTTCAGGTAATTTTATGGATTAAAAAAAATTCCAGAGATAGTTTCAAAAATCTTATCTACCTCTCTAAATAATTTAAGTGAATACGTATTATCATCATCAGCAAAATAGACAACTCCATTGCTAGTAGAATTAAAATTTTCCCTGAGCCATTTCAATGCTTCATTTCTCTGTGCTACTCCCCTCGGTTTCTTCCAATTGGGATCATTTTTTCGCAATTTGTAATTCGGTGGAGTGATGATATTGAGATGTTTATAAACCAAGCCACTCTCCTTCAGCAAATCTATGACCAATTCTGTTTTAGTCGCTGAATCTTCAACTACGATCCAATAGAAGTTGGGTACATGCAGAAAAGTTTGTGCCAATCTTGTTAATTCTGCTTTTTGAACAGGTCTAGTGAATGTTGGAGTTATGGCGAAAATTGTTGGGGCATTGTGGGAGAGTATATTCATTTTATCCGTTAGGGTCAACTGTAGGTTGTCGATTGATTGACCTTGATCTATTACTGTGTTGGTCAATTGCTCGAGTTTTTTCTCTGCACTTGCCCATTTCAATCTGTCTGAGTATACTGTAATGAGTTGATGGATTAGTTCATTTGAAATTATCGATTTTTGTTGATATAATGATAATGAAAGATAAGCTGGAGAATTTATGATGGTTTAGTAGTTTTAGATAAGGATTACAAAAGATTGTTTTTGTAGAGAATTTGATAGAGTACTAGATAGGTTCCTGATACTAGTTGGTGAGATATTTTTTTTAAAAAAAAGATGTCCAGAATATCTCACAAATTGATAAATAATATCTTTGACATTTTTGAAATAAAACTGAGTTGAGAAAAATATCAAGGATATTTTTACTTACCTGAAGAAAAGATATCCTGATAAATTTTTCAACAACTTTTCTGTTCAAAGATAATTTTCATGTTTCCCGCTGAAATATGGAAGTACGCGTGCGCAATGGACCCCAAAATGTTATAACCCGCGCACACGTATACACTCCAAACAGTCGATTGTACTAAATAAATAATTTATGGGTCACTTACTGATAAGTGTAAAGAACATAAATATACAGACGACGATAAAAAATGGCACTCCTCGTGTACAGGCGCGTAATGCAGTCCACATGTCAATGTTTTTTTGTGGCGCTCCACCGATGAGAAAAGCTCTATCTGTCATCGTAGCTGCGCCATATCATGCCGACTGGAGAGTGGAATGCTGGAATGAGCGAGAGATGCAAGGGCGCGATGTGACCAACGATTAGAGGGTCATTTGACCGTTGTTTACGGTCATATAGCATATGATAGCTCATTTGAATGGTAATCTCAATAAAGAAATTTGGAGTAAATTAATTCCAATTAAAATGCAGTTGCTTTTACATCTGTTGCGAATAAATATTGCAATCTACTGTTGGTTGGGGTAGAGGGGAAGAAGAAAAAAAAAAAGATGATCTCACTGGTTTGTCATAGCGGAGATGAGTTGATTACGACCTTGAAAGTAGAAAGGTAACATCGAAGAACCTTTTTCATAGAAAAATTCATGATCTGAAAGAAAAATTCTTTGACGTTTTCTCCCAAAATTGATTTTTGAATTTAAAAAATGTCTCATCATTGTCTTCCACATTTTTTTAAAAGGGGGGGTGGAACGCAGACCACCACTCTTCCCTCTACACTGTAACCTCTGAAAACTTATTTTTGAGGTTATCCAGTTGTTATGATACAATACTCGAAAATGTTTGAATAATTTCTCTTTCATCATTGTAATAAACAATAAAGTAACGTAATTGTTTCTCTCTTGAGAAACATTCCAATTAGTTGAAAGTATAATTTAACAATCATGGTAAGTATTTATGTATTATTTCATTCAAAATATAAAGAAAATTGATTTGTCTTGGTTCAATAATGAGGAAAAATTCCGTTTTTTTTTAGGCTCGAAATGCGGAAAAGGCTATGTAAGTACATATGAACAAGAATAGTATTTTTTTTATTTCATTTTCTGAATGATGTAAATTAGATTTTATTCAAATTTATTCACTGGATGAGTCATTATCATTAATTAAATATACTGTCTTGTTCAGGACAACATTGGCTAGATGGAGAGCAGCACAAAGTGGTGAAGGAATTAATAAAAAAGAGCAGGAAAGACGACCATATCTAGCTTCAGAGTGTCGAGACTTGAGAAAATGTGAGAAATGGAGAATGCAGATTATTCGAGAAATAGCTAAGAAAGTTGCACAGATACAAAATGCAGGATTGGGTGAATTTAGAATACGAGATCTCAATGATGAAATTAATAAGTTACTGAGAGAAAAGCGACATTGGGAGGCTCAAATTAAGGAGCTAGGGGGTCCTGATTACTCCAGAGTTGGACCAAAAATGTTGGATCATGAAGGACGTGAGGTAGTACAATTTAAGAATTTTAATAATTATTTTTTTAATTGAAATAATCATCATTTTGGCACAAATCGATTTTTCATATCAATGTAAATATTGATTTACATCCACAATGGGTGATTCTATGAAAAAATGTCAAATGACACTTTTAATTGCGAATTTTCTCAACTACAAAAAAGATCTTTTAACATTTTCTCCTAAAATCACTCGTTCAAGAGATAAAAAACAATTTATGTAAAATAAAAAATCAACTTATTTAAAATTCTATCTAAAATGAATTTTGTGACATCAGGTACCTGGAAATCGTGGATATAAATATTTTGGTGCTGCCAAAGAGCTTCCAGGTGTTCGTGAGTTATTCGAACAGGAGCCACCACCACCACCGAGAAAAACACGTGCAGAATTGATGAAAGATATTGATGCAGATTACTATGGGTACAGAGACGACGACGATGGAATTTTACTTCCATTGGAACAAAAAATTGAACAAGAAGCAAGAGAGAAAGCTCTGAACGAGTGGATACCTCCTGAGGACCCAATACCCGAAGATACAGAATCAGAAACAATGCAAAAATCAGTACCATCCCAAGAAGACATTTGCAATGCATTATTAGCTAGAAAAAAACAAGAATTATTAGAGAAATATGTTCTCTAAAGCTCTTTATTAACAAAAAAATCTACTCATCATTTATGTTTTTATCTCTCCTCTCTCTATTTTCGCTAAAATCAATTGATAAAAAATTCTCCATCTTCTGTAATTCTTTTCAATTCAACTCAAATAAAAATTAACAAAAATTTATCATTCAATAATTTAAATAATATCTCGTTAATCACCTGAAAAAAATTCATTCAAATCGAAAAATCTGAAAAAAATGCTTCAAGATAAAAATAAAAACATCTTTATTTGAGTGGATAAAATTGAAACGTCGCAGTAGTGATTGTTATTCTGATTTCGTAATAGCTATTGAGGCCCCGAAAACCAACGAACGATATCAGGAGCCGTCGAACAGTCGCCAGTTGGGTTTGCTCCAAGATACACTTTCCCTTTGCCGACAATCGTGGCTTATCGGCATCCCTCTCGACACTGTCGACATGATCACAGTCTCAGCACTTGTATAACCTCTCATTCGATAGGCGCGAACAATTGCGCGCCGAAAACGTGACTTTGTTTACAAATCAAATTAAATAATAATTGTTTTATTTGAATAATTGTGATAAAAGTTTTCTTTGAAATAGTGAAAAAATGAGTTTTCGTAAACCGCGCAGAGATTCCGATGTTATTCTTTCTAATATTAATCACAAGGAATTGCTATTCAAGTTTCTTATCATCGGTGATTACGGGGTTGGTGAGTATATGGCATTGAGATCATTGATAGCATTAGAATTTGCGGCTGAAATAATGCTGGGGGAATTTTAATGGTTTTTTTCAATTGAAATTGCATCATAACCGATTCTGATGCTTTTTCTACAATCTTACGGAAGATTTATTTATGTTTCAGGAAAAACTGCCATTGTTCGGAGGTATACAGAAGGTATTATTATTATTTTTGATGATTTTATTGTCAGTAATAAATTCTACAATGTTAGTAGAGATGCAGATATTTTGTGAATAATTTCGTAATGACGAGATTTAGAGAGAAAAGTCAAGAGACATTTTTTCTAGAAAATTTTTTAATCTACAAAAGAGGTCTTTTGACACTTTTTGATAAACTCAATAATATCAATAATATAATTTACTGACGACTGTTCTAAATTTATTCGACTTTTAAAGAGGATTTGCATTAAATTTGCACGTTAATTCTCTCAACTATCGCGTCTCAAGTTATTCCAATATCAACTTCAGTGTTTTCATGATAAGATTTTGGATAGAATATTCTCTACATCTTGGAAAATAAAATGATAATTAAAATTATATGGAAATATCTTTACAGGAAAATTTTCGTCGAATTACAAGATTACAATTGGCGCTGATTTTGCCATCAAAACACTCGACTGGGATCCACACACCAAAATAAATCTACAGTTATGGTGTGTATATTGATGAAATTCATGGGTTATCTGTGACGTTTGGTTGAGGAACGCGGAAGTTGGGGATTAGTACAGTTTAATATGCTCATTTAAAATTGTAATAGCAGCTGTAAATATTGATGTCAAGGACTCTCGCATTTCTTGCATTGACCCACCGTTGGCATCTCATTACTCATACCAATTAATCAATAATGTTAATCTTTTTTTTTTCAATTTTTTTTTATTGATTCCTGAATTAATCAAAACAAAAGGTATGAATTCAGTAGCGAATTGGTAAAACGGTTTAAGTCGATTTCTTCCTGGTGCCAGGTTTCGATGAATATCTCAAAATCTACGAGAGATAGCGAAATTTTCATAAGGACCTTTTTTGTAGCTCTTATTACACTGTACAAAAAAGGTCCCTATAAAAATTTCGCTATCTCTCATAGATTTTGAGATATTCGTCGAAAACTCAGCTGAAGTTGAAAAATTGAATAGAGTTGACTTTGTTTATTCACCTGCCCTCGTTATTTTCTGACGAAGTTTATAAATTCTGTTCTACGGTTTCAGGGACATAGCTGGTCACGAGAGATTCGGATATATGACTCGAGTCTACTACAAATATGCGTAAGTCTGTTACATCATTTATCAATAGAATCTATTCGTCTTTTATCTTCAGTTTGTGATACTTTCATTGATAACAACTCTCACGTATTTCCCTCAACTCTTTTTCTATGACTTCACTAGTAATAACTATTAAAAATTTTTTTTCTCTCTAGAGTCGCAGCAGCACTGGTCTTTGACATATCTCGAGTTGCAACATTTCAATCAGTTAAAAAATGGCTCAGCGATCTACGTGAAAAGGTCACGCTGCAAGACGGTTCTAACATTCCTATAGTACTTCTTGCAAATAAATGTGATATACAACATGCAGCAATACCTACAGAGCAAATAATGAAATTTTGTAGGGAGAATAAAATTGGAAAGTGGTATGTTACCTCTGCCAAGGAAAATATGAATATTGGTGGGTGAATTATGAAAAATTTATTCACATAATTGAAATTTTTATTTCCCTCCAAAATAAAAAATACATACTGACGCAATTGATTAATCTATTTTTAGATGACGCAATGCATTATCTCGTGGAGAATGTCTTAAAAGCAAAGATAGAGGACGAAATAAGAGACTCGATAAAGCTTCGCGATACGCCACTTATCACCGAGAAAACCGGATGCTGTAGGTCGTGAGAGTGGGGGTAAAAAACAACACCCAATTGAAACATAATCCTTCACGAATTACTGAAAGATCTAAACATGACACAAACAAAACATATCAACCAGCTGACAATAATTGTCGCCCCCATCCGAGATAAATTATTTCGCTGTTCCTAAAATAAGACATTCCATTAAAATGTACGAATGCAACAATCACTCACTCGGGAAGTAATAATCGCTCAAATAATAGTTTAGAAAATTTTTAATTTTTATTTTCTACTATTAAATTTTGTACATACACGAGTACCCGTAATTAATATGTAAATAGACAAGTTTGTGTAAAATTCATACGTAAAATACACCGTAATAAAATTATTCAATATTTACAATTTTTTTTTTTTCTTTGGAATTACCAAAAAATGCGGAAATTGTTCAAATTTAAAGTGGTAGAAAGAGATTCTTGTGAATAACTAATAAATTCAGCGAAAGATGTCATAAGATCTTTTAAACTAATGGATTTACTGGAAAAAATCATAAAACCTTTTTTGTAATCTATAAAATTCTCTATAAAAATGGTCTTATGACATTTTATTGAAAATCAACTAGTTTTGGAAATATTCTTACCTCAACATTTACAAAAATCTTTCAAATCACTCAATTCTACCATTTATCTGCAGAATTTTAAAAACCTTCAATCTATTTTCAAAATATTCTTGGCACATTTTATTTTCATACTTTCATTCGAAAGATAATGTAATCACGACTGCTAAAGTTCATCGAGCTCTTAGCAGTATAAATAAATAACTTAATCAATAATACTAGTAAATAGCTAGTCTAGGAAGAGTACAAAAGTGTTTATAAATAAAATTCTATGATTTAAAAGTATTGAGCAGAGCAGATGTGATTAAAATTCATCAGGAAGCTCTGACTTTCTTATCACCGGATTCATTGCAATTGACACTGTTGACACCATTGTCTTGCTGTAATCCTTTGAATAATCTGTAAATTAATCATAAAAAATTTATTACCAAAAGGACAACAACGGGAGTGACATAAAACGAGTAAAATGTTAGATGTAAATAATACAAAAGTTGTAACTGAAGAAGCAATTTTTGGTTTTAATTTTTATTATTTTCAGTAAAGCGGTTTGAGTTGATTTGGCTTCCAGCCGAGTATTCGATGAATATATCAAAATCTACGAGAGATGGTAAAATTTTAATAGATACCTTTTTTATAGCTCTCATCATGTTCTACAAAAAATATTTCTATGAAAATTCCGCTATCTCTCGTAGATTCTGAAATATTCATCGAAAACTGATCCAGGATCAAATGGACTTGAACCGTTTTATCATTTTGCAATTTTTAGATTTAATTAATTTTCAGTTATTTTGGTTTTTAATCACAGCACATTTTTTAGCGCATTTTTAGGCCCTTTATGATTATGTTACTGAAGCGAATAGCGGATCATGACAAAGATATTTTTGTTAATGAATTAATTGACAAGATGTTAGTGATAAAAATTTTGGTTTCTGGGATTTTTTTGCTCTTCTTTGGCTCGTATATTTGATGAATTAGTACCTAGCTTCATTCGCTGGCCTATGAAAAACATGCTATCGTTGAGATCCGCGTTAGTAGTAAAGTGACAGTCTATTATCTAGCTCGCATCTGGTAGTCCTGAAAAACAGGTAGTGTAAAGAGCCTTTTTCTCATGATTAAGACAATTTCTTTTCATTTTTTTCCATAACTGTATTGAATACTTTTTTCTCCTGGGGCTTTGAGTATCATCACCTATTGTTTTCATATTTCTTTTCCAGAGGTTTTCATTTTTTTGATGAATTCAGAAAGAAAAATTGAGGTGTGAAGAGGTGAAATGAGTCAAATGAAATAGAAAATTGTTTTTGATTCTAGAAAATCTCGATAATGAGTGAAAATTGAAGAAAATCTCAATCATCTTTTTTGTAGTTCACAAAATTCTCCACAAAAATGTCTCTTAAACAATTTCTTCTAATTCCACTCATTACCGAGATAATTAACCATAAAGATGAGTCACATTATCTTGAAGAATTCGGCAAATCTCTAAAATATCTTGAATTAAATTTCTCTCTCAACATATCCATCAATCAAAATAAATAAAAAAAATAGTGCTGTGTGAGTACCATGCCAATACTGATATCTCAATAATAAAACCCAACATTTTTGCCCTTCACTTACGACGCAATAATGAGCCGTGCGCTTCGTATTCATAACGATCAGAGTTTGGTGACCGTAACGATGTGGTTACCTTGGCCATAATTATTTTGTCCTGGTACACTGCTACCATAGGGTGTCAATGTTGCACGAATTCTTGAACAGCTTATTACCCCAGCATACGCCTGTCTGTATTGTTTATTCATTATAACGTAGATTATTGGATTGACGCAGGATGAAAAGTATAGGAGTAAGTAACCCATAACATGAGCAGCTGTAATCATAAAGAAAATGATTATTATTTCACCTAAAAAATTACAATTTGACCCAATAAAATAATCATTTGGGGGAGCAGAACAATTTTTATGGAAGATGAATTTAAAAAAAAAAATTCCTTACCGGGATATTTGACTTCCGGGTCAGTAACTTTGACAATCGTAATTGGTAAATAGCAAGCGAGGAAGCTCAAGAATATCGCTAATACCATTTTTGTTATCCTCCACTCACTTCGCCGCTGTTTTATCTCTCTTGTATCACGTCCCGGGGTGTGAGGTGATTTAACAGATGGACTTGCGTGCTTACGCATTCGTGATTCTGAACTAAAATTGGATAAATGAAAAATTGTAAATGTTTGGAATTGATAATTTGGGGGGTTTTCGAGAGTTTTTTAAAAATATTTTTTTAATTAAAATCAAATGGTAATAAATGGAATTTTACATTTTTTGGTGATTATGCATATATCTCAAAAATGCGTGACTCTAGAAGGAAATGTTAAAGAACCTTTTTTGTACATGAGAAAATTTTTAATAAAAAATATCTCTTGACATTTTCTTCCAAAATCACTCATTATCGAGATAATTTTATGTAGAAAATCGATTCGTGATCCTGCAATATTTGATTACTTAAATACTTTGATATAAAATTGTTTAACATAAATTAAATTTGTTATTTGTTTGGGAAAAGATATCAATTACCTGTGAACTACCCAGAATATTTTGGCATAACAGCCAACAATTATTATACATGGAATAACGAAGCCCGTTACGAAGAGGAAGGTCTTTGAACTTCGACCCCTCGAGTCTTTTATTATTGAGCAGGTCTCGAGGTTTGGGTCGTAATCAAATTTACCTGAAATAGAGACGAATAATTGAGTAAATACAGGACCAATATGGGGGTGGGAAATCAATGGCTTAATTTATCTCTAGTGGACATTGATTCTTCAATAAATCTAAAATTGGTATAATTTGAAAAAAAAAAATTTGTTTCTCCTAATTGAATTTTTTGAAAAAGAAGGAAAGAAATTTTCAAAATTTCAACATCTCTTCTTAATTAATTGATAACATACCCCAGGCACTAATTAGCGTAGGCACCTGCATTGCATACGAGAAAACATAGCAAAATATGATCATAGTAGCGATCCAATGTTTTTTATAAATTTTCCCATAAAGATTATGATGAGTAATCATAATATATCGATTGACAGTTATGGCCGCAACGCAGAGGAGACTGACCCCGACATTTCCATATCTCAAGAATGGCACGAGAACACATAGAAATCTCACGTCTGTCCATCCACTGTTCACGAATCTTATTGAATCGAATGGCAGCACCAGCAGACAGAAAATAAAATCAGCAAAGCACAAACTGAAAATAGAAGAAAACAGTGTCATTGACCTTGAGAATTCTCTCCAATTGATAACAACTTTTATTATCACATTTTCGAGTATCTCTGATTTAATTTAAAGACCACGAGCTTTTGCTTCTGTCCTTGTCTTCTGCAGTTTTTTAAACTTTTGGGGATAAAAAATAATGAAAAGTGGGGGGATAGAGACATTCAGAGTCATCGACAAATTGAATAAAACTGGTGGACGTCTTTGGAGATGTCCAGACCTACTTGTTCTGTGTACGTGGCCTCGAGCTCTTGTTAGGGAAGGTATGCTAGACACGTTTCCTGTCTCATTGTCGAGAGAATAAATCAATCGTATTCAATTGGGGGGGGAAAAAAAAATGTGGGCAAAATCTGTGGTACTATGAAATGGAATAAATACAGATATAAAGAGACCTTTTTTGTAGGAATTTTTTTTGCTAAAAAAAATATCTTTTGAACAATAATTTTGAAATGTTCAAAAAACACTTTATTTCATTTAATGATTTTCAATCAATTAATAAGCATTATTATTTTCTAATGTCAACTGACCTTATGATAAATGCAGCAGCGACATTGCGAACTTTTGGATACTTGCAGAGAGCAATAATTGTGAGTAAATTTCCCGCAAGACCCGTAATCATTATCAGAATAGCAGCGACTGCTGCGAATGTTCTCAGAGGTTTTGGGAATCTGAAAAAGAATAAAATAAATAAAAAGTGATTAATTTCCTTGAACATTCTCACATTTATTATCTAATTAATAATTAGTTCTCAAGTCCTGTCTGATTGTGAGAGGGGGAGGAGAATATTTGGGATGAGCCGGAAGAAATTAAAATGTTTATTTCAACGCTCTTGGGCCATTTGGATAAGCTGCAGGGCCCCCCCAATTCTAAACTTTGATAATTTCCGCTAGGAGATAAGCGACTTTAGGTGAATACTCGAATATTGTTGGAAGGTAAGTCGACTACCATATGTGTTCACAAAATTACCTGAAGGAAATATAAAAGAAAATTCTCCATTAACTCGAGAAAATTCCAAAAATTTCAATTTCCAATTAATTATAATGGAATTGTCTGACTAATGAGTATTGCTGGAAAGAATTTATCATGAGACATTTTTTTTCTCTTGACATTTTCTCTTAAAATCAATAATAACTGCGGTAATTTGATAATTAACTTAACACGATGAATTTTCTATCCTTGATTTTTCAATTACGCAGACATCTTGGAAATGAGTGATTTTAGAAGGAAATGTCAGGAGACCTTTTTTCTAGAAAATTACCTAAACTACAAAAAAGGTCTCTTGACATTTTCTCCTAGAATAGCTCATTCCGCAGATAATGACATAATTAATGAAAAAAAAAATCTTACCTTGATATTTCCCCCTCCAAAACTGTATGATTAGCAGCCTCAGCGACCCTGGGCATCCACGTAGCTAAATTCTCCATGTTCATAATTGATTCAGTCCTAGTCATCCTGGAAAAAAAAGGAAATTCCTTAATAAATATCATAATGTTTCCGGCGGATACATGACCGCAAAAACATGGTATACTTTAAATGAGATAAAGCGAATATTTCTTTGAAACTCACTGTAATTAAATTTGGAATAAAATAACAGTTGTCTTTCGTGGAAAATGGATATTATCCACGAATGAAACCCTCTGACTTATTAATTTTAATTTTTATGTCTAACCAGAAAGTTCTGAGACGGCTGAGAGACGAGATAAACTCGAGCCAAACACCTATTCGTCCATTTCGTCTCAGCTACCAGATAAGATTGTCGTATTTGTATGGAGTAATGAAGTCCCCTGGGTGAATTGCTCGATACGGGTAATATTATAACGTAGTGACGCTCTCCCCCAGACATTCTGTCTCGTGATATGCATCTTAGATATCTCAGTGTCTCGGTTTTCATGAAGCATTCATGTCGAGCAAGGAGTTATGGGGTTTCTTATTATCATTTAAATTGTATCTAATTTTCATTTTCATGATAATTTATGAGTCAGTGTAATTGAAAAAGTGTAGTGTTATTTTCTAGATTATTTAGAAATATTATTTTGAATATATCTCGATAACTAGTGAATTTACAATAAAATATCAAAGGACCTTTTTTATAAATTATGAAATTTTCTACAAAAAATGTCTTTTGATATTTTTCGCTCAATCTATCAGTTCCAACGATATTCCAAAATTTCAAAATTACATTTATTTCGAAAAATTATCATTTGAGGACTAAATAACAGAAAACCTTTTTTTGTTGGAAATTTCACCATCTGCATAAAAATATATTATCCCAATCCCCTAAGGTACAAAATTAAATAAGGATTAACAAAAATGGAAGGAATGCCACATTTTTCTTAATTGAATAAAATCGTCTCTCATCCCATAAAAATGGAAATAAAATTGATTTTCACATTTAGGGAAAAGAGAATACAATGGATTTCCCCCATCCAGCATAAACCCGGGGTGATTATAGGGGTGCACGAGGGTGTTTTTAGTTGAGGAAGCCAAGAAAGATCTCCCCTGACACATTTGAAATGATCATTCGTCCAATGACCTGAGGAGATTAAGCGATAAATGGCTCAGAGTCCACTCAACTGCAGATATTCATAGGTGTTTTTCGAAATGAGTCGACTGTTACAATATTCTTTGTTGTTTGGCACCCATGGGGGTGCTGGATTTGTTAAACTGGGGTTAAACAGCTGTACATTAACCTCGATTGAGCTTAATTAAAGAAAATTAACGAACACCCGGTTATGGCTACTCTTCCCCTCGTTCGTGTTATGCTGGTGTTAAGGAGAATATGAAACTCCACGAATTGGTGGAGAGGATATTTTTTATAATTAGCGCAATTATTTCATTTGAAGATGACAAAAATTGCATTATTGAGTATTTCAATTTTTAATTGAAAAAAAAATGTTTTTTTTTGGAGGGATATTAAATTTTTTAATTGAAGAAAAAATTTATTTTCATTGTTTGAGAAATTTTTATTGGAATTCCCTTTCTGGAAATATTAAAAAACTGATTTAACTGATAATTCAAACTACAATTTCCCATAATTTTTCCTCAAGACAAATAATATTTTTCCAATTAAAAATGTCATTTGATGATTTCTAATGAGCACAATTAATTACTAAATAATTCCATGATATTGAGGAAAGAATTTCATCGGTGATTATTAATGAAATTTTTCATTGATTATGGCTTTATCTCGTTAATGAATTACCCGAGGAAAATATGTAGAAATACGTGTTTTTCAGGTGATTAAATTTTTGGACAAAAGAAAAATTTCTGCTGAAAAAAAAAAAAAATGGGAAAAAAAAACACAGATAATATTTTTCCTCGATTAATTCCAAGACACTTGTTGTATATCCGATTCACCAATGAATGACACCTTTGACGTCACAAAATTGTTAATCATCATCCGAGTATCCGCATGAGTCAAAACTTGACTCACACCGCATTGAAATCAAACAATAAACGAAGGTGAAAGTATACAGGCCTCAGGTGTATCGCGATTTACACGTGCAAAAGGAGCTGTACGCGGTGCAGCTGTAGCTTATTTATTTGGAATAATACCAATACATTGGAAGGAAAATTGGAAAAGACAAGTAGACCAGAGAAATAACTAAATCCGCATTTACGCGATTGTGGGAAAATTGTGACGATCGTAATCATAATAATTTTTTTTATAGAATTTTTGATACGAGTAAGTGACTCATATTATGAATCGACCTCGGATAACTGTTTTCGAAACATGTGTTTATGCTGGAAACTCGAATATTCATTCATTCGCTGAATTATTCTTTTATTTTTTCGAATAACTTTAATGAAAAATTTAATTCTTATATTTATCATTCAGAAATAATTATTTATTCAATAGGGGGGTATGTGATTGTCTTGAAAAAGTTATTACAAGTTGGAAAATCAGCTATTTCATTAATTTGTAAATATCTCGATAACAGACGGATTTACAAGAATTTATCAAGAGACTTTTTAGAGAAGTCTCTTTTTAGAGAAGTTTCTTTTTTTTTTTGTAGAGAATTTCAAGGGCTAAAAACAATATTTTATGATAAATTTTCATAAACCGACTCATTACTGAGATATTCACTGATTAATGTTATGGAATTGCTCATCATGAAAAAAAAAAAAAAAAAAACTTGAGATTATATCGTCAATATCTCTGAAACCAATGATTTTAGTGAAAAATATCAAGAGACCTTTTTTCTACTCCATAAAATTCTCTACAAAAAATGTCTTCTAACATTTACCCCTAGAATCACTAGTTCCCGAGATAAACCAGCAATAAACAAATCCCTCAAACTCACCATCACCATTAATAATCATTTATTTATTTATTCTCAACGAATAATCGTGCACGTGACACAGAAAACTTCCGCGTATCAATGACATCATCCTCACAATAATCACAATGCGTCCCATGTATTGTCATCAACATGTTCTTATACCGTAAATTCCGTTCACTCTATAATACACAAAAACCGAGCATATACAATGATCAACGATTGACCATACGTACATTATATACCTTTCTTTCATCTTTATTTCTTTTCTTTCTTTCATTTTGTTCATAGAACATAACGGAAAATGAAATGAAACGGAACTACTTCATTATTATGGGCTTTACAAAGGCACAATGGAACGGGAAAATGAAAAAAAAAAGATTTTATGGATGTTGAGGAAAAACCAAAGGGGGTGGTTTAGAGGGTTGGGGGGGGGGGGGGGAGAAAAGGTACAGTAGCTTCCTGTTCTTTTTGGGGTCCAGTGTATATGTCAGGGTATAAACATTCGTATGTATATTATTTTTTTTTTAAACTTGTTACATATCAGCGGATATATATGAGCCCTCCCAGAGGTTTATGGAATCTAATCTAATTTAAATATTATTAGAGAAAATTGAGAGGGGTCTAATTGGAAAAATAATGTTAATAAAGGGGAAGGGTTTTTGATTATTTACATTTATCGGAGATTGAGAAAAGTTTGTGAGGAGATTATTTTGCTGATAACTCTGGAATTAGAAGATTTAGAGAAAAATATCAGGAAATCTTTTTTGTAGCCTAGAAAATTTTTTATAAAAAATGTTTTATACTATTTTTTTCTAAATCTACTCATTGCAGAGATATTCACTGAATAATTTGGATTTTTTTTTAAATTTTCGATAAAATGATAATTCGAATTTGTTATTATTTAATAATTGAAATGCAATCGATTAATCGTAACGATTAATCATAATATCAAGTCAATTTGTTTTCATCTTCCTCTTTTCTTCAATTCTTCCCCAAGATTTCACACGAACCCCTCAGCTATCCCCGGGAAAGTCTTTGAAACCAGTGATACCCAAGAGGCACTCGGATCGCACCCAAAGACACGTGTAAACGTTTAAAGGTTCTACAGATAATGCAAAAACTTGACAGAATGAGTTAATTGCAGCCAAATGATGATTTATACTCACTCTTAATTCTCCTCCAAAATAAATTATCTCTTTTTGATTTTAAACCCTCAAAAACACTGAATTGAGTTCATAATAATTAACATCCAAGTGATTAAATCTATTCGTCAGAATAATTACGACAACTCCTCAATAATTGAATGTTTCCATTTATCAAAATAATATTTACGTCAGTATAAACATCACTGATAACACAAATTTATTCTTATCACTCTCTTGAAATAGTTAAAATGTCGGTGGCATTTGAAATTATTAAAAGTCTCTTTGTGGCCAATAAATTATTTGAAAGAGGGTACATCCGGTAGATTTCGCAGAATTCCATAAAAGTATCATAAAAAAAATTTCGAAAATATAGACACTTGTTCACTTTATTCAATTTTAGCACTTGAAAATTTGAAAAAAATTAAAATAATTAATTAAAAATGTTGAAATTAATTTTTAATTGTTAATTAATGTGAATTATCCATCGATTTATCAGAGAAATGATTTGAATTCTCTCCCTCTCTCTCTTTTCTTTGGCCGCTCTCGGCAAGTGTCACCGTTGGACTGCTACGAGGGACATTTCAGCTCTGTCAAACGTGAAACGAGAATACAGCCAGTTGTTATGGTGGGGCACCCGGAGAATGACAAAACGCACCCACGAGCGAGCCTACTGATGTATAATGTGAACCCGAGAACGATACAGCTACCCCTGATGCCCCTCCCGCCCCCCTCTCTTTTGCTAATGGGTAGGCCTGATCGTATTGCTCTGAGGAAAGAAAAAAATTGGGTGAATGGGCGAGATATTTAGAGGATGGAGGAGAGGAGATGGGCTAACTCTGGTTTATTGCCAGGTGTGGAGTGTATTTTTGCACCTGGAATTTTTATGGATTTATCAGTAATGTTTTATATTTTAATATTTATTTTCAATAATTAATTTTTTGTCATTAATATTGAGAATTAATTGATTATTGAGATTTTAAAAAAAAACAAATTGTTTACATATTTTTGCAAAATTTTTTGTCAAGTAATTTTTTTTTTTTAATTCAAAGTAATTTAGAATGATGTAAAAAAAATGGGTGAATCAACCTCGACTAGTATCTCCTGTCGTTCAACAAAATGCAATTATTTTTAAAAAGGATGTAGGGGCTACAGCATCAACAGTCAGCCCACATGTTGTATCAGCGGACCAGGTTCATACCGGGCACTTCCAACAGCCGCCCTTTTTTTTTTTCACGTAAATACAATGGACTGCGTAGGAAAATCATTGGTTAGCACACAGGAAGGTCTACTCGGGCGAGTTTAGAATAACACGCGTGCGTGAATGAAGAAAAAAAAAAAAAAAATGAGATTGAGAAACTGATTCCCCCACTTGTCGCAGTGGTTATTAAAGACCTACGCAGATGGAGTGGAGAGTAGGTGGTGGCACTAATTTTTCGTAGTGGAATTAGTGAAATCTGGGATGACATTGTGAAGATTGTTGGAATGAACACTTTGAGGATTTTACACATTTTCAACGCATTTCCATGTACAACTTAATCGTTTATTACAATCTCTCTGCTATCTGAAGTTATTAGGGCTGCTCATCAATATGTTAAATCTATCAGGCCTTAATTTAATTTAACTTAATTTATTGCTAATATATTTCTCGATCACTATTGTACTGCGGTATCTACCTGAGTATTTTGTAATATTTCTTTTACTTATTATTTTTATGATGTTATATTTTATGATTTGGCCCTGTAATTGGCTTTGTGCTGTTGGGTCTGTATACAGAGAAATAAATAAATAAATAAATAAATAAATAAATAAATAAATAATAATGATGATAATAGTCGACAGAAAAGAGGCACTGACCTTCTCAAAATGGAAATATTCATGAATATCGTATATCCTGTATTGTAGCCAGAGATTGAATGAAATCGGGTAGGTGGATGAAAATTTGAGAAATAAACTTGAATGCAAAGGGACACCCGTTACCCACGTGTGTACGTCTGTCTTCCCATGACACCAGCACGGTCTTATTTGATCATAAAAGTTTCAACATGTGTGCTCACTGGCCCCTCAACATTTTTTTTTCTCCATCTCACAGTAGCACATATGTGACACCTTCTCGGTTTTACGCCTTTTTACTATAAATGATATTCTCTCGGGTCAATGGTTTATTTTCTTTGTCCGTTTGTCTACCGAATTTAATGTTTTTATGCGCATCTTTTTTACATCTATTCTTGGTAAATTAAATCAAATTAATGTCTGAAAGAGAGAAATTGATAAAATGCAAAAATAATCAAACAATTTTTTTTTCTCCATTCATTTGAAAACTGAAAACAACAAATTCTCGAGCATTCATGTGTAAAAATTGTGTTTTTTTTTTAAAGTCGCAAGATGAGAATTTCCAACTTTTCAATGTTCATACATAGAAAACTAAAATACAAACAAAATTTCATGAATACTTGATGTTTGTTGATGAAAACTTTTCTTCTGTTTATAAACTTGGAAAAACTATTGAAAGAACTT
The DNA here is from genome assembly GCA_035578325.1 of Coelinius sp. EB29. NCBI lineage: Eukaryota > Metazoa > Arthropoda > Insecta > Hymenoptera > Braconidae > Coelinius > Coelinius sp. EB29. Next base: position 4,141,708 of record JAOZGT010000009.1, on the reverse strand, counting down.
ACAAAGAATTTACATTGTACATGAGTACATAAAGTAGAATGGGGAAAAAGAGGTGAGTACATAAGAGAGAGATAAAGAATTAAACAAGACTATTTTTTTTGGAATTATTGTGACGTGGTGAAACCATCAGATAATCATATTTAAATTCATTTGTCCATTTTCCAAATATATGATAGACACAAAAATGAAATATTCGCGCACGCGCCAGTCTATTTACTTTCGCCTCAGGATCACTCGACAGAGTTTTCTTCATCTGGTACTGCCTCCGCTAGTCAGTCGAGCCGCAAAGCTTGCGTGAAGTGTCTCGCTGAAAATCTATTACCGTCGGTCTCAATTCCCCCACAATTTTTCATCTATAAAGAAGATAATAATAATAGCAAAGAAAATATAAATTCCGTCTGCAATAAAATAATTTTTTTTTTTACATCTTCAACTCGAGAATGCAAGAGTTTTTTTTATTTATTTATTGAGCTTTATTAAATTCAAATTAATTGGAAAATCAAATTATAATTTTGATAGAGACACGATCTGAATTTTTTAATTTGGAGTTGACCATGAACTTCAGTGATGTGTCCCAGAAACATTGGCTCGAGGGTCATGACTCTCAAGTTGTTCACTCAGCTGCTGTATATTCCTGTGAATTCTTCAACGTGTACATATGCACTGAATGGCTGTAATAGTAATATGCAACATTCTCTCACTATTCCGCGCTGAATTATCCTGGAGCTGGAGTTATTCTTCACGTCGAGGTAATTTTTTTGATCATCAAGAGAATCAATTAATTTGGAATTTATAGATTTCAGGGGAAAATTTCAAATTGTATTTTTGTTGGAAATTTTAGGAGGTACAAAAAATGAATATTTTTAGTTTTCTTGTTACTCAATGTAAAGAAATGAGTTCTACAACTTCTAACGTAACTTTGTAAGACCTCGGAGGAAAAAAAGATCTGAATGTTTACACGCCAGGGACGAAAAAGTTTATTATGATGAGCAAAAGCGAGAATACTGGCCCTCCGTGATGTGTATTGTGCTTGGGTACATTCCACTAAAGACCTGATGCTTGTGAGAACAACTTTTGGATAATTTCTGTTAACAATACTCCTCGAATACTCTTTGCTATCTTGTTTCCAGTGACCAGACGAAAGTATTCTTCAATCGATGTGAAGTAATATCGATTCATTTGTTAACTGCGAATTAGAAAACTTGGTAGACTGATTCTTTTAATTTCACACAATCACCCAATATTGATGATTTTGATAATTTATTTCATAAATTCAATAGGAATTAAAATTAAATTTTCCAACAAAAAATGTTGATTTATTCTCTCATTTATTTTTTTCAAAATGTCTTAAAATATTCTATTAAATATCTTTCGATTGAGAGTCTGATAGGTCAAAACCGTATTTTCGTTTGCTCCCTTATTAACTTCTGCCCCAATACGAACACCAAGAAACCGTAGCTAATAAAATGTAGAGATGATTACGGTAGAATGAGGTGCCACATTTCTAATCGATTTTCCTTCACCATCCTTAGGATTGAGTCCCTCCAGATGAATAAAATCATCATCAGTGACCCATTAATAAGCCCTCATTACCCAATAATACTTTTTCCAAATTCTTATGTCCATTTATTTCACATTTATCTCCAAATATGGAGCAGATCGATTTATCAAACGAAAGGAGGAGAACTTACCAGAGGGAATTTATTTTAAATCCTTGAGCTGACCGAGATCGAGTAACGCATCTTTCTTTAGAAAAATAAATTTTCAACGAGGAACAGTGATTTATAATAATTGATGAAGAAAAAGCTTTTGATTGATTCTTTAGTCCCACATTCAATTCATTGTTACAATGAAATCAACAAAAGTCTTCATGTCAATGTATCAAAATCCTGTCTATTTAGTAATACCTCTGGATTAAATAATTCAATAGATCATTCTATTAATCAACTCATTGACAATCAATATTGACCATCAGTTGACTCATTATCATTGAAGATGCTGGAGTACTGGATGGCGATAAACGACACCGAGACAAACGAAAGTGTCTTTGAACTCGACGAGGTCCTGGAGGATCCAGGTTCAGCAGCCCTCTTTGACGGTTATCCACCCTGGCTTCTCTACTTCGCTGCTGGCTGTTGTCTCCTCTTCATGCTCATTGGTATACCCGGCAATCTCATAACAGTCGCTGCCCTTTTCCGCACCAAGAAGGTAAAGTTGTTGAAAACTCTTCACCACTAATCATTTATCTTTTATTCATGAACTCGTGCTTGAGTCCTTGAACCACCGTGATTGCTTATTCGTGTAGTGTCGTCGTATCCACCCATTCACCACCCCACATCCTCTTCATGCATTTATTCGTGCATTTGCAAGCCTTTGAGGATATACGTGATGTCAATGATTCTATTTATTCAGTCTTATGAAATCTCATTTTTTTTCACATTTTCCCTTCTCGGATTATTCATTGTTTTTCTGGTGAAAATCCTTGATACTTTATTTATTTTATTTTTTCACTGGAATTTCTCAAAGATCTCGAGGTTTTTGATCTCTTGCGATGGGGGGGAGGGGGTAACGAGACGTGACAGGTCAAGATTTTTCTGGGTTATGAAAAAGCTTTCACGTGCTCTGAGTGAATGAGTTTATTCACAAAATGCTGTGTAATGCAAACTCAACAGATAAAATCAATGGAGAAAAGACAATGGTAATGGGGAGGGGTGAATGCCAGCATTATTTATTAGAAATTTTATCTGTCCTCTCCCCCAATTGATTTCGGTGAGAACAAAAAATATTGGAATTATTCCGAGGATGTTTTAATACATAAATAATTCTTTTATGAAATTGGAAATGATAAGTTATCCCCAGAATAATAGACTAATTAATTTTTTAATAATTAAATTTAATTTATTTACAGCTTTATGAATTAGTCATATCATCTCAGAAGAAAAAAAAAAAAACGACGATAGAATTAATTCATGAACAGTAGAAATGGAAACGAGTGAATGAATAAACTAGGCCAATTTTCCGAGTTACACACCCATTAATAACTTAACGTACTCCATAATTATATTCTCATCTCTAGTGGGGATATTAAGGTACTCGGGAAAATGATTATTGCCGTTATAACGGAATAGAATGGGTGTAACCCCCGTCATTGCATATAACTTTGACTGGACTAATTAATTGGATGACTTGATTAATATCACTTGCATAATAATACAAATAGATAGATAATTTCGTAATTCATCAATGTTAATTTTTCATTCATTTCTTTTTGCTCTCTGTTTGGATTGCTAATGATGACCAGGGCGGTACCAATTTGCTCCCCGATTTTATCCTCATACCACTCCGGAAGTCGTTGATTCAAAGAATTAGGTATACGATCCGTGAAAATGGGGATATCCCTATTTTTTCTCTCTCCGTTTTATTCATTTTTTAGGGTGTACTGTTGACAGTCTCGTGCTGAATCATCACAAATTTTATCAGCAATATGTATCAACTAAAAAGAAAATCACAAGTGTGTTATTGCTCATGTTTACGTTCTGAAATGGAGATAGCTCATTGTTATTGTATAATCAGTTTTGTTTTGGATTTTAGTCATCCATCAATTTCTAGTGAATCATGTGATTCACTAAAAAAATAAGGAAAATCAAAAAATCTCTTCATTTCCCCCTCCTCTCCCAAAAAAAAAAAAAAACTCTCCTTCTTATCATACCCTCTCTCTACGCCTTTCCATACCCTTCAACCCCACTTGAAAAAAAAAATATCTAAAACGACCAATGAACCTGAAAGCTCTTCCAGAGAAATCAGATCGAACTCAGCCAAAAAAGAGAACGCAAGGTTGAAAAAAAATTCCAGAAACTAGATTGGATGGGTATCAAATGTAACATAATTTTTTGCTGTTAGTTCCTCTCTCGGAGCGATTTTTTTCTCTATAAAAAAAAAAAAACGATCCATTGAGAACAACTGGAGAAAAATAAAAGAAGGGAGAAGAGAAACGGCGAAAAACAGCAGTACAGTTAGCCGCATTTCACTTGAGAAAACCATCTGGGGAATACTTTCTTCTTTCACTGCTTCATTTTTTTTTTCTCCCCCTCTCAAGGTACATGAAGTTATTTAAACCCTTCATAGACATTTCCATCGTCAATTCCAATCTCTTGAAGGAGCCCCCCCCTATACCACAATGCAATGTGCATACTTGGGGGAAATCTAGAGAGATTGTACGTGAGAATTGTACGGTAGAAGCTTCAAGTCAAGTGACATTTGATGGGTTGCATTGTCTGGAGAATTGTACAATCCATGGTTATACTCGGAATTTCGAAACAGTGAGTCCTATTTGGGACAAATGTGTATTCAAATTTTTGGGTTGAGATGAAATCAGAGGAGATGAAGAAAGATAATTAAGTTGATTATGTAGAGGAGAGGGGAGGGGGGGGGGGGGAGGAGATAGGTAAACAGTATTGTTTTCTGCAGATGAGAGTTTTCGGAGAAAGCAACACTTTTGGTGTAATCAACTTGCGGAATGAATTTTGGAATGTGATCTGAATTTTCTTTTATGCAAGCGATGCGTCAGCATGTGGACCTTAGGTATGATTAAATTTTTAGTGAAGTTGAGTCAGCGGTTTATGATCAATTCTATTTGAAGTCACAAGGTTGAAAATTGGAATTTGAGCCTCAATTCAATTCCAATAAATTTCCAATAATGATATCTCTGTTATATAAACTGCAATATTCTCCAGAACGAGTGATCTTTCATAAAAAAAATCCAGTGTAATATCTTGTGAAACCGGTGTACTGCTCTCTGATACTGTAGTATTGAAGAAAATGGTTCCTGGAATTAATTTCTTCAACGAAAATTTCCCGGAAAAAATTCCCCCTGAAAATACTTTCAATACTTATTGACCAAGAATTTTTTTTTAATTCATCAAACAAACAAAAATATGAATCAATTAGACAAATTATTTAACAATTAATTTTTATCCTATAAACCAAAAATTTTTCAAACGTCCATCAACATCATGATCGTACATCAATATCCATAATCCATATGTCCACAGTTATCCATCAATTTTACAAATTATTTCACATAATATAAACCATAAACAATTACAACAATTTATATATTCTCTTATCACAATATTATCTATAAATAATCCTTCTCCTGCTAATGAAATTTATCCTGTTATCGAAATTTAGAAAAAAAATGTGAAAGGAAAAAAAATCCGGGAAAATTTTTGTCAGGGGAAAAAAATCCGGTCACCGTCCTAGGGTATATGATGCCAATCAATCTTATCTCTTATCAATTGAGGCTCGATACTAAGTTTTGACGCTTCTGAAAGTTTACAATTGATGAAGAATCATAAGTGAGGAAGGGAAACTAGTAAACTTGAGGAATATATGAATTTTGCATGATTGATTGAGAATTATTATTAGAGCAGAACTCCACAAATTGAATCAAATCTGCTCGTTGAGCGATTTAATTGATGAAATTCCATAAAATCAATGCATAATCATATCTCTAAAAAAAGAAAATTGAGAGATTTTGAATAAAAAACGTCTTCTTTTATAAATTCGTCTCAACCTATTTCTTCTCAAAATTATTCATCTTTAAGAATTACTCTGCTCAATTTATTCCCCCATTTGTCCAAATTAAAACCAAATAGAAGAGAGAATAATGAATAGAATGTAATCCAGTTGTTTAAGCAATACAATAAAACAACTTTAACGTTTTAATTCAGCCACAAGACCCAGAGGGTTTTTCGAGAAAGCTTTCGGTGAACACCAAGTAGTCTAGTACCTCGTCCTTGTAATTAAGTTCCCAGTGTACTTTCACGGCTTCACTTTAATATCTCGTTTTAAATGCATTGCATACGAAAGCATTCGTGTTTATACCATCAAACAAATGAAGATCATCTCCACGGAGAGGAGAATTATTACTCCAGGTTTTATAGATTTCTCTATACCTCAATGATCGTAAAAGGTTGAATAAAAATTCTCAGAATTTATTTATTTTTCTCAATGAGAGAGCTATCACTGCTGTTTGTTCTACAGAGAGATCATAAAGTGAACAATTCGTTATGCTTTATTACCTTCAGTGGGTGTAGCTAGCTCGTGTGAGCTGGTGTACAGTTAGCTGGAAATTGAGAGTGAATTAAATTGAGAGTAATTTGGTATCCGGAGAGTCATTTGTAGGAAATTGAATTATTCTACATTTTTTATCTATCCTTCAAGTGGGTATTGATGATAGAAAATGGGGAATTGATTGGCATTGAGTTTTTCGGATAATTTTTTGATAGTTTTCGATCATGATTAAAGAGATAAATTAACATTGATTAACCAAAAAAAAATTTAATTTGTAAAAATAACATGTTTGTTCTTATTTTTGAGATAACTCACTCAACTTAAATCACCCAGAAATCCTTTAATTTCTCAGATCCCAAGTAATTTCAACGGGAATCCAGTAATTTTGTCCCTTCCCTATCTATCTCTCATCACGTCAAACCCTCTGGGAGTTTCAGCATCACCTGCAAGTTCGCTCCACACATCACCGGAATACCTTATTTTCACTTGCCCCTAGTCCATTGTTCCCAGAAATTCAATAGAGGAGAATTTTCCATTTATCCTTATTTTACTTTCTAAATCTGTAGGTGAATTTCTGAGATATGGTGTGAGTGTATTGGATGAGAGCGAGAGATATTCTGCCAATGAGTGCCGGATGATTCAAAAATCGACAAATTGTTGACCATGAGACCCTCCAAACACCTCCGATGACAATTTTTATCACGAATATGCAATACATTTATTGCTGAAGGAAACAAGTTTTCTAAATTTTATCTCATCATCTTGTTTTCATTAAATTTTTTCATCTCCAACCCACAAATTTAATCTATCCGAAATTGTTCACCAGTGACATATCACATTTTTTATCCTCCCCGAACGGACGTTTTATTTTTTTGACCACGACGTGAACGTATGTGAAGGGTTGACAACAGCAATTTACCATGTCACATGACACGGGTCTTAGCCACAATTGACGCTGGTGTTCCCAAATAATTCTTGAAACAATTTTTTTGTGGTCTGTTTCTTATTTATATCGGCAAAAGCATGACATGAAATTTCGCTTAACAAACAAACTTTGTTCTCGCATTTTTTTATTGCGATTTTGAACGAGTGTTGATGAAGACTCAATTGGAGATGAGGGGAATTTTGAAATACCAATCAACATCACAGAATGAGTAATTTATATCACTTAATTTTTTAATTTTTCTATTCTATTTTTATTCAAACATCGAGAATTGCATTATAGTGAATTATGTAATTTGTTTTCAAAAAAAAAAAAAAAAAATTAAAGAAGGAGTTCTGCAAGACAATGCTCTTATATTGAATCAGAATGTATCATCACAATTTTTCTTCAAATCTAGAAATGTAGTCATATACACAGGGCTGCTTAACTATTCACTCGGCATACAAGTATATTACCCATGCAAGCAGTATTGTTGGCAATTAGACATAATGATTAGACTAAAAAAAATCAAGACATGTAATCAACAAGACATTAAACAATAATCACAATTTTTCTCAATTTCTAACTAATCCTAAAATTCACTGATCCTCGCAGATTCAGTTCAGCTTCACTTCCCGTGTGTCTGCAGTACTATTCCACTTCCAAATCAACCTGATGGTGTTGGATTCATCGAAAGCACCGGAGTCAATTATCATGGAATTGCTCGTCAGGTTCAGCTCATTCACTTTTGAACCATTAAAAGCTCTTGGTTTGAGTTTCACAAAGCCATTACCATCAAGACGCAGACGATGTACCGAGAGGCCATTGAATGTATCAGGCTCAATGACTCTGATGACATTGTCATGTAGCTGTAGGTCATGAAGCGTCAATCGTCCAAATGCAACTGGCGTTATCTTCCCAATTCTATTGAAAGATATGTCAAGATTTTTCAGTGATGTCAATTTTTCAAATACTCCCAATGGTATATTTTCAAATTTGTTATCCACCATGATTAGATTAACTAATGCAGGAAGATCATTGAATATGTCAGCTTGGAGTTGAGATTCGTTGTGGCCAAAAGCACTTGTTAGGTGTAATTTATTCAATTTTGGCATATTCCAGAAGATACCAGGTAATACTGCAAATGTATTTTCTGACAAATCCAGCTGTTCCAATTTGACAAGTCCATCGAAAGCACCTGGTTCGATATAGGTGATTCTATTACCATCCAAATTTAGTTTCCTCAGATTTTTCAGTGAAGCAAAACTATTTGAACGAATCACACTTATTTGATTAAGTGTCAATGTCAGGGAGCTGAGTGTTGGTACAGAGGCTAACATTTCAGTTGGTATTTCAGTCAAATTGATCTTTTGAAAATACAATAAATTCAATGATTCTAGTGGAGACAATGGATTCTCATTGTTGAAGTTGATGTTGACATGGAGTAGAAATAAGGATGTCAGTTTTGACAAACCGGTGAATGAATTTGACCAGAGTGACACCGAAATTGTCGTTGGAATAGTTTCACTGTAATTACCTGAATCCCTCGTTCCTTGAACCTCGAATGAACGCAAAGAAGTCAAATGTTTGAATGTATATGGTGCGATAGTATTCTCGGTATCTGGTTGTAATGCCAGTATTAACTGGAATTTATCACTAGAACTATGGCTGATGAAGCGAATGAAAGTTTTGGATTTGAAACAAATTAGCACTCCATCACCTTTGTCCCGACAGACTTCATCATCTCTGAATACTGATGACGCGTGGAGAATAAGACTCAGTGCGATGATAATCTTTATCACTGAAAACATCATATTCTTACTATGATCTTGACACTGTACGTAAATGTTGTTTGTTCACGGTGAAAAACCCATTTGTACTGAACGTGAATTGATTGAGGGACTTGTAAAAAACCCATAGCTATGTTGTTTCTTTATCGATAGAATTTCCAAAAATATTGAATACTCATATCGGAAATTCCTAACAATTAGTGGTGCGACGATATAATCAATAGAATCGAGACGATACGAGGTGAAGTTATCGATGATCGATTCATGATATTCAAAAACCCCTTCAACTGTATCGCTTTCCTCAGAAAATAATCTCAAAGTTTATTCTTCATCATATGCTGAATCTGTGTCCAGCGAAAAATCACATTTTCCACTTTTCTATTCGCTCTCCATTAATTCCATGTTCCCCAGATTGAAAATCATAACCTTCCAGATAAAGTCATTTAACCCTTGGCAACACCCGACCGAAGAATAAAACAAATAAATGAAAATGTATGGAATAGTCGAGTAAAAGTGGTGCAGACACTCAAAATGACGGGTTAAAAGAGGAAAAAGAATTTTCTGCAATCGCAGCTGCAATGTCTTTAACGTGAACAAAGTGGATATGTCTCGTATGACGTCCGGACGCTATAAACTCACCATTTTCCCTCCTCGGGGGGGGGGGGGGGGTTCCCTTACGCCACTCATTCTTCTTATGATATTTTCTTTCATCTCCAGCGGGTAAACTGAGTAACAAGAGATTGTTAAAAAAATTCACGATCGTTTGTGCTACATGGGTATACGTATAAATCGCTAAATGGGAACGATAAACAGAGTTAGAGATGAGAAAAGGATGGGATTATTTATGGGGGCGGTGAACCCAAGGGTCAAGTATTTTTTGATTACATATTTTTCATGATTAAGACAATGACCTAATTTATTAATTATTTTCATTTATTACCATGAAATGTTGTCTCAATTTTTCTTATTTTTCAAATAAATATTTTCACAAATTCTATAAGTTTGTTATTCCCCTCTGTGGTTCAAAATTTTACGTCAAAAGTTAAGAGAAAATAAATAAAGCCATTCAGTTACTCAAGCGGAACCACTTGTCTAAAAAGGAGGACAATAGAGCCGGAAATATATGGGGTAGAAACCATTGAAAAGCGAAATGTGCCCCCACGACGATTTGTTACAACCTACTCACTCGTACAATCGTAGATATGTTTTTTCAGAGATCTCTCCCCGCGCTCCCATGGAAGGGCGAATAAAAAAATAATACAAACTGAGGGAGTGTATGTAGTTTCACCTACTCCCCTTAAATCACAAGGGAAATTTATTGTTGGTTGGATATTTGCTCTGACAATTGAAGTCCAACTTCTGGAAGCTATCAAACAAAATTATTTCTGTTGTTTTTCCAGCGACGAAAAAATCTGCGAAAAGTTGAAAAACAATAGCTGATGAAACGGATTTATTTATGATTATGATTCTGCCGAGTTTTTTTCAGATTGTGAATAATATTTTTATGCATTCCTCCGAATGAATAAATAATAGATAGTTCTTTTAGTTGTGGAATATTTCATGAGTCATAAAGGAAAATCCCATGATTCTTTTAATTGATCGAATAACAATATTTTCACTCCGAATTTCCCCCAGTTAAATCACAAAGAAATTGACAAAAAGCCCAACAGAAAAAAAAAATAGAGTAGCGCTTCACGATTGTTTTCAATCTCAATAAAAAAATAATCACAATGTTTTTTCCTATTACTATCCTTTCCGTGACCCAGATCCCCAATACCCTCATAATCTCATAAAAATACGAAGGAAAAAAATGTAGAGAAGAGAGTAAAAAAAATAATAACAAAATATAATGCAAAATGTTCCATAATCCAGTGAGGTCAACGGGTACTCGAGTCTCGAGGTTTCTTTTTCCCCAAGTTTATACATCCGTAAGTCGTTGGCGGTTGCCTGACACTCTTGGTGGCTTGGGTTGAAAGTATGTACCTACGATGTCGCGACGCAAGTTGAAATAGTTTTAGCATAAAGCCCCGTAGTCACTACTAACCCAGTGATGCACTTCCTCCTCTTGCATCAGAGACTGTCTCTTCATCCCATTGTCCCTCATTCCCATGGGACATTCACCGATTTATGGACAAAGGCTTGTGTGTTGCCACATACTATCCCTCACTGACTCCTAAACTAGATGTTTGTTGAGCGTGTAAAATTACAATAGTGGGGTTAACGTGTGGAAACTAACCAGTGGAATACATTGTGCTGGAGGGTTTATGGTGGCTCCCTTGAGCGATAATTTCAATGTGAATTTCATGCTTACTTTTGGGGGGATTATGGATATATTTGGTGATGGGATGATGAGGATATCTGACATGATTGAAAGAGTTTGAATGGCTTTTTTACTGATGATGCAGGAACAATCTTTGCTTACCATTCCTCTTTATCAAAATAATCCAACAAATCCATTCTATTCCATGCTTCCAGTTGAGAAATGCAACAGCTGTATTCATCATGAACCTCTCCATCTCCGATCTGATGTTCTGCTGCTTCAATCTGCCATTAGCAACATCAACCTTTTGGCACAGTTCCTGGCAACACGGAGCCCTACTCTGCCGTCTCTTCCCCCTATTGCGCTACGGTCTTCTCGCTGTCAGCCTTTTTACCGTTCTAGCCATTACGATAAATCGATATGTCATGATCGGCCACCCCCGCCTCTATCCCAAGTGAGACCAAATCACCATAAACATCATTCCTAGATTTATATTTGTCCTCTCCACGAGATTATTTTTCTCTTTTTTCTTCAGACTGTACAAACCGAGGTATCTAATCTTGATGGTACTCGCAACATGGATATCCGGATTTGGAGCACTCGTGGCGACCTGGTTCGAGAACTGGGGTCGTTTTGGCCTGGACCCAGTTATTGGATCCTGCACAATTGTACCAGATGTTAATGGTCGATCGCCAAAAGAATTTCTATTCATACTTGCTTTTCTCACACCATGCATTGCCATTGTCGTCTGTTATGCGAGGATCTTCTATATTGTTAGGAGAACTGCACTGAAGAGCAGAAGGAGGGAGAGGGCAACGACTAATCTTGTTAAAGCGAGTCTTGAGGTAAGTTTTTTTAAAAATTAATTGAAACTTTAATCATTGTTTCCTCATTTTTTATAGGTCAAATTTACAAAAAACTGTGAAGACTCAGCGCTAGGTTCCAGTTGTGGTCCCACTGTCACAACCACAACTGAAAATGGCGGTTCTCCAGTGAAAACTGATCATTCCCCTCTCAACTACATAATTACCCCTCAATCCATCCTTGACCCCGAGAAAATTGCCACCCCCTCCTCACCATCACTGGAAAAGATAACTGAAAAAAATGAGGACACATCTCCCATTGATCCCAAAAGTTTCTCCGGAAATAATCCCTCCAGCACCTCTTCCGAATCCAACTCCAATTCAAATTCACCAAGAACAATTCAGTATTCATTCCCTAAATCTTTCAAAGAAAATGGCACCACCAATTCCACTGTATCTGGAATATATCCGGTTATTCCTAACTTGAGAATCTCAGATGTGGATAAAGCTGAAGAAAATTCAGAGGTGCAACAGATTACGTCCTCGAAGATTTTCAATTGCGATAGTCAGTGTCTGCAGGTGCCAAATCGCTTTCAGAAGGACGAGTCCTCCTCTGAAGGACCATCGAGACCTCAATCATCATCATCAAGGTACGAACCTTCGGAAATTTCAGAAGAATATCCATCCTCGAGGTGAGCATCAGATGATAAGTTCAAATTCTCCACGTGTTGAAAATGGTCAGGGCCATGAAATACCAAACATTTGAATTCATTTTCAGGTCAGATTCACCTTCAGAAAAACGCCAGAAGAAGAGTAGTCTCTTTCGACGAGAATCTCGATTCCGAAGCATGAGAAATCGAGGTTTAGAATCTGGAAAAATGACTGCAAAAGACAAGAAACTTCTCAAAATGATTTTAGTTATTTTCTCATCATTTTTAATCTGTTATTTACCGATAACAATCTCCAAAACATTCAAGGATATAATCGACTGGCGTGGCCTCAACATTGCTGGCTACATTCTCATCTATTTGACCACCTGCATCAATCCAGTGATCTACGTTGTGATGAGCTCTGAGTACAGAAGTGCTTATAAGAACGTTCTTCTCTGTCGAAGTGACTCTTTCGACGGGAAAAAACGTGCCAAATGACATTAGTGATTCTCATTTGCTTCTGTTAATGAGTTTTATTCATTAGAAGACTGACTTTAGTGTAAATAATACTGTTGTGGAGGATTTTTTAAATTTTTTATTCATCATTGTACTGATATTAGTGATGAATTTAGTAGACACTGATTTAATTTTTGATTGATATCTTTGAATTTGAGGGCAATAAAGGAATTATTGTAAGGATATTTTATTGTAGAGGAAAATGGAAGCTACGAGGTATTTACAAAAATTTTCAGATGTTTCTTAGATTTCAAAATATTCTTCGACATTCGATCAAAACGAAATTGATTCTCTTCGTTTCACCGTTTCACTGCAGAATCATTGAATCATTGATAATTTAATTCCATAGCATGAAGACTGTTTACGGATTATCATGAGAGCTATAAGGAACGTATCAATCTTGACATCTTCCTTCACTGACGAAATATTTCCCAAAAATTGATTCCTTATCTACAAAATCCTTCAACAATGCAATGAGAATTAATTATTTCCATTATGTAAGCATTGGGATAACAATGTTGTATATAAATTCAGTGGTGACTTTCGAAACATGTATTTTCAGTATTAAAAATTAAGTTTATAGGAATCGAGAGTTTTTTCTATTTTTGATTTATTGATATTTAATTATTACGGATGAATCGTTAACGCCTACAGCGGCTACTTTCTACTCGAGAGCGGGAAGTAGTAGTAGTGATGTTGCTCAGAAGCGCCTTCTTTCTGTGCTATCTGGTGCAATCACATTTTCAGTGGTTTTGGAATGTATCTTGGTGATTTCAAACTTCTGAGATAACTGCATATCTCTGTACTTCAGAAAGCCAGAGATGCCAACTAATCCAAGACCTCCAATCGTCATTGCCCACTTCATAATCCTGAAAATATCAATATCAAAGTCATCAACGCTTCATCATTGTATTTTGGTAAGTGACACTAAACATGAATTTCAGGGAGTTCTCCAAGAAAGAGAAGACTTACTCAACGATTAATATCATTGTAAAGACCATCTTGAGCTGCGCTACGTATTCATCCTCCAGCACAACACCCTCCTCAACCCAGAATAGTGGAAGAAGTGCATCTGGGAAGGTTTTCATCAATTTAAACTTTTCAACTGCATGTATAAAGATGTTGAATTGTAATCGTTTCCTTGCTTCCACAGGTGAGCCTGTCATTGGCTCGAAATTGATGAGAATCTCGTGTTCTGTCTGAAATGAATAAAATTAAAGGATAGAATGATATCTAACTCATTCTCAAATTTCAGTTTTTGATGAATTCCTGAAAACTACGGGACATGAGAATTATTTTTATTGAGACCTCTCTTAGATTTCTCTCAGATTTCAGAAAATTTTTTCCAGATACTAATTAAAATGGTAAATTAAGAGGTAAATTTCCAAAGTCTGTAGGGAAAAGATATGCATTGATGCTTATTATTCATTTCTCTATATGATTGTTAATATGCACCTCATTTGGATGAAGACCATCAACTTGCGTCAAGTAAAATTCATCACCTAGGTAGAAATGTGGTAGACTAGCAATCATAGGTGCTCCAACACACGGAAATAGGTCGATGTAACCTTTTTTCATACATTTATCTGGAGCTGGACATAAACACTTTAGATGTTCATCTTTACTCATGTCACCCAGATCAGCGGTGTAGCGATTCGTTGGAAGACCTGAAAATGATTGATAATAATAAAAATAAATGAAATGAAGGCAGAGTTAATTTTCAAGTCAACATGTTGGAGGGTAAACACAACACTTCAATCAAGTCTGACCTTTAACACTAGAAGGCTCCAGGTAATGAGCTGGTAGACTAATACACATATCCGGAGCAAAAGAGACAATATCTTCGTCTTCATAAAGTAACGCATGAAAAATAGTGGAATCGGTTCCAGCATAGTCATTGCAGGGCCCATCCTCTAGCCAAATATTCTGCTTCGTCTGTCCTTTGAACTCCACGACTTCACCAACTTGCAGGTAATTCTTAATACCTCGCTTCACTTTTATTCTATCTGGTATCACTGAGCCATTTTTCTGAAAGACATTAAAAATATTATGATCACATACTCAATGATGAGATGAATGATTCTACTGTTTCTAATGGATCTAGTAAGTATTTCTCATCACTTACAGCACCCAGAAGAGCAGATCTATACTTTCCAGGACCATCCTTGATAAATGCTCTTTCATTTTCAGCAAGGTGACTACAAACTGCTTTTCCCTGGAAGTCTTGAACTGTGCAATCAACTGGTAAACCTGTCCAAAGGATTTCCTTAACTGTTGCTTTAACGAACATTGAATCTGGCTTGTGGAAGATACTGTCGACTGCTTTGGCTGTAATTATGATAATCATTTTTTCACAGTCATTGATTGTGTATCTTCTTTGCAACCTCCGCTACAGAATCAATTTAATATTTATATTTTTCAGAAGTGTGAATAGAGTTACCAATAAGACCCATCATCCCTGGCTTCTCTCTGACCGCGGTCATGATCATAGTGAGAATCATAACGTGGGGAAAAGTTAGGACAATTTCCTCAGACAATCCTACTCCACTCTTCTCAGGGACAAATTGCCATGTCGCTTTGTTACTGTATTCACATGTATCATCCTCGTCATTATCCACCAGGTCGACCTTCTCTTTGTATTCACTTCATCAAAGAAACTGGTATTATCAAAGGAAAAATTGAGGAATTTTTTTTTTTTTTGTCAAGGCCCATTTTTTTGACAATACAATTTTTGCCAAAATAATCAGCAAACTCACTAGAAGAAGATTTTATTGATCATAACTTACGCATAAAAGAATGGACCAACTTCATTGACTATCGGCTTGGCTCCCTCCTTAATTTCATCGGGATTGGTGATATTGAAGAGGAAAATTCTAAAGTCCAATGCAAATGGTACGACCTCCCACATCTTCCTTATATCTCCCCCTGGTTTCAATGTCTTTTGCTAATGATAATAGAAAATAAATGACAACAATGCATCTACTGAAAGCATTAATAACTTTTGAAATAAAATCGACGTTTTTTGGCTTCTTATAAACTGAAAAAGTAGAACGAATGAATGGAAAAAGGAATAATTCCTCGAGTCATTGCGGAACCCATAATTAACTATTCAACAATTAACTTAGCTTGATGATTAAAGAAGACTCTATCATTAATTCGCAACTATGAATGTGATTACGAGGTTTGTGCATTGAATTCTTCATAAATCAATTTTAATATATTGATTTATTGGAGATTACCGCTTTCAGTTGACTCTTCAGGAATGGTGGGAAGATGGCGAAACCAAAGAGCGTACCGAACATAAAGAGGCTGCCCCCTGCTATCCCCAACTTCAGCCAAAGTTGCATTTTCAATTATTCAAATTAAATCACTCAGAATAATTTCAAAAATGAAATTAATAAAACTAATGCAAGGCACTACTCAATTTATTCATCTATTCATTTATGTTATGGTTGAATTATTTTGGTGTTTATCAATAAAGAACAGTGGAACGAATAACGATTCACTATTGTTAGACCGTGAGAACATACTGACTCGAAGAATTGAATACCACAAATACAATAATGCATATTCCTTATTCCCCACCTAGTAAACACATGTAATTCTCTTTTCGGTCAACTCATCCGCAGTAGCGCAATCCAGGTGATGAAGAAATCACGACGAAGAAGTAAAACTGTTGTTGGTTGTTCACTCAGATGTTGATCTTTCTCTGAGGGATTAATCCTCGAGGTGGGTAGATGATGTCTCTAATAATAGTCTTAATTCTCTTTATCAATTGAGCATTAAACCTTTATTGAGTACATAGAAGAAGAAATATTAAAAGAACTCAAGTGCAAATAATGGTTCTCCACATGATCAATTATTTAATAATTAATCGTCTAGAGGTATTAAATTTTGTGCTTGCAGTGTGAGGCCATTTTGGGGCCACTTTTTTTCTGTGCTATCTGGTGACTTTGCAGTGTTTTTAGGAGTTATCTTCGTAATTTCCACATTCCGAGACTCTTGCATATTCTTATACTTCAGAAAGCCAGAGATGCCAGCTAATCCAAGACCTCCAATCATCATCAGCCACTTGATAATACTAGAAACATTGACATGACAGTGTCAACTAGTTTCTTGATTCGAGAAAATTAAACTAAGTTAAGAGGATTTCATTGGAATAGAAGGGACTTACTTAACGATCTTGATCATCTTGTAGACCAACTTTAGCTGGTCTATGTATTCATCTGCCAGCAAAACGCCCTCCTCAACCCAGAATAATGGGAGAAGTGCTTGTGGGAAGGTTTTCATTAATTTAAACTTTTCAATTGCATGGATGAAGATGTTGAATTGTAATCGTTTCCTTGCTTCCACAGGTGAGCCTGTCATTGGCTCAAAATTGATGAAAATCTGATGTTCCGCCTGAAATAGATAAAGATGAAGGATGATATAATATGTAATTTCTTCTCAAATTTGGAGTTTTAATGAATATCGTTGAATCTATAGAAAATAAAGAGATTTTTATGGAGACAAAATGGAGATATTGATGCTCTTTATTCACTTATTCATAAAATTGTTAAAATACACCTCATTGGGATGAAGACCATCAACTTGCGTCAAGTAAAATTCATCACCTAGGTAGAAATGTGGTAGACTAGCAATCATAGGTGCTCCAACACACGGAAATAGGTCGATGTAACCTTTTTTCATACATTTATCTGGAGCTTGACATAAACACTTCAAATTTTCGTCTTTATTCATGTCACCGAGATCTGCGTTGTAATGATTTGTAGCAAGACCTACAAATAGTTGAATAAAAATATTTAATGATGATGGATTTTTGGAGATATGAAAAGGCATTATGAATTCAACTTGACATTTTGAATAACATATATATTTTCAATAATCATTTATCCTATGTAGAAAAGTTTTCAGGGACAGCAGTGACGCCTTAGCTGTTGTGAAATGAGCTGCTTTTACAACAATTCAAATGCTCATGGGCAGCGATTAACTTCGATTGGGGACAGAATGAATTTTTCAAATGATATAAATATTTTAAAACTAGGGTAAACACAACACCTGAATTACGTCTGACCTTTAACACTGGAAGGTTTTACGTAGTAAGCTGGTAGACTGAAACACAAATCTGGAGCAAAAGAGACAATATCTTCATCTTTATAAAGAAAAGGATGGAAAATAGTTGTATCTGTTCCAATGTAATCATTGCAGGGTCCATCCTCCAGCCAAACATTCTGCTTCGTCTGTCCTTTGAACTCTACGACTTCACCAACTTGCAGGTAATTCTTAATACCTCGCTTCACTTTTATTCTATCTGGTACTACTGTACCATTTTTCTAAAAGTGATTAAAAATAATGTTTGCATCTTATATTATGTAATATAATATAATACAAAATTCTCATCTTCATTATCTAATTAATATAAGCAAAATTCTCTCAAATTTTATGGTCTTACTATTAAGTTTCTATTATAAATCTACTAACTAATTCAATATTCAAGCATGATATTGAATTCAATGACAAGACTAAGAATAAAATGGTATGAATCGATGAGAGATAGAGTGAGCATTATAGAAATATTATCGGAATAGAAATGGAATCATTGAGTCAAACGTCCCAATCGTATGAAGAATAAGGAGTGTTTACGATGTATTGAATTAGTTCATTTGTCTGTGAGTTGATCAATGAGTTTTAGCTAAATTTGATTCAGAACCAAACTGTTGTAATTTCTGAAGAGTGAAAGTCAATATATTTTACAACTTACAGCACCTAAAAGAGAAAATCTATATTTTCCAGGACCATCCTTGATGAATGCCCCTTCGTTCTCAGCAAGAAGAGTACAAATTGATTTTCCCTGGAGGTCTTGGACTGTGCAATCGACTGGTAAGCCTGTCCAAAGGATTTCCTTCACAGTTGCTCTAACGAATATTGACTCTGGCTTATGGAAGATACTGTCTACTGCTTTGGCTGTGATTATGTACATCTTATTTGATCCCTTCTCTATAGGATTCACTCTAAATTTATATGTTTTACAGTATTAATGAAATTACCAATAAAACCCATCATTCCGGGCTTTTCTCTGACGACCGTCATGACCATCGAGAGAATCATAACGTGAGGAAAAGTTAGGACAGTATCTTCAGAGAGTCCTGTTCCACTTTTTTCAGGAACAAATTGCCACGTTACTTTGTTACAGTACTCACATGTGTCATCCTCATCATTATCCACAAAGTCGACCTTCTCTTTGTACTCACTTTATCAAAGAAATTGGTATTAATCACTAGGAAATGTGCAATGACAAGGGAAAATGTTAAAAGTCCTTTTAAAAAGGTCTTCTGACATTTTTTTCTAAAATCACTTGTTTCCTGAATAATCACAACTAGATAATTTTATAATTAGATTTTGTTGTAGGCTTCACAACTCACTCATAAAAGAATGGACCAACTTCATTGACTATTGGCTTAGCTCCCCCCTTAATCTCATCAGGATTGGTGATATTGAAGAGAAAAATTCGAAAGTCTATAGCAAATGGCACTCGCTCCCACATCTTCCTCACATCTCCACCTGGTTTCAATGTCACTTGCTAACAGTAATAATAAAAAAAAAAAAAAAAAAAAAAACACAATAATACAAATAATGGTAATCCACAGTAACTATTTTCATCACATTTCTCCATCTTCAAACCCCAAAATTGCAATTCCAAAAAATCTTCCAAATTGTTGATAATTTCAAGGATTCTTTTTCATTTTATGAAAATAAACTCTTCCAGTATTGATGAGTACTTCTTACTGATGTTTGTACAGATTCTGAAACCTCACTTCTCCAACAATAGTGGAAGAATTATCACCGATGATGGGATTGTCTGAGTACGAAAATTATGATCATTCTTGAGAATCTATTATTATTCATTAAGTTTTGTCTTAATGTCATCAAAGGGATGAAGATGGAGTTTGCACTGAATTATTTTCATATTAATTTTCATTCCAAAATTCATGGGGAATTACCCCCTTAATTTTACTCCTGAGGAACGGTGGAAAAATTGCGTAACCGAAGAGAGTACCAAACATGAAAAGACAGCCTCCTGCTATCCCCAATTTTATCCAAAGTTGCATTTTTTATTATTCAAATTAAATTACTTGGAGTTATTTCAAAAATGGAAGAAATAAAAAAAATTAGAGGCACTACTCCATTTATTCATCTATTCATTTATATTATGATTAAATTATTTTGACGTTTATCTCCAATTTTAGGTGATCCAAGTGATTTCTAATCCTTGAAATCAATGGAGAACAGTTGGGTGAATGAAGATTAACTATTGTTGAATCGTGAAAATGTACTGACTCCAAGGAGCGATATCGCATATTCCCCACCTAGTGGACACATGTAATTTTCTTTTCGACCAACTCATCCGCAGTTGCGCAGTCCAGGTAGTGAAGAAATTGCGTCAAAAGAGTAAAATCGTTGTGACTTGTTTATTTATTTATATGCACTATTATTTTATAAACTAATCATTGTTCAAGGTTTTTAGTATTGGATTTCAGAATTACAAATAGAACAAAAAATTCATTTATATCACTTGTATGATGTAAATAAAAAATTGACATATCGAGACAGAATTAATGATATAATTGACTTTAGCTAATTAAATCAATGGCAATACATGAAACAATGATTTTCCATCATCCATCCTCTGAATGTCACTAAAATGTACATTTTCCTCAGTTTTTATTCCACATCAAGATGCTCAGGAAAGAATATCTCGGCATTTTTTTTTCTAAAATCACTCATTTTTTACTCCGAAATTGACAGAAATGTCGAATTCAACTTATCAATTCTCATCACTTCATGACATATTGTCATTAGTCCCTAATTAACCATCAGCAGTAGATGCCTTTTGTTCCTGCGGTGTCTTGATGTCCAGGGGCAATTTTTTCTCGATGCTTTCAGCCGCAATCGCATTGGCAATTGTTTTGGGAGATATTCTCGTGATATCGATTTTTTTAGACTCTTGCATGTCTTTGTATTTCAGGAAAGCAGAAGTACCAATCAATCCAAGACCTCCAATTATCATCAGCCACTTGAGGAGTCTGAAAACAGTATCCAATTTTCACTACCAAATTGAATTATCTGACTTTGAATTTAAATTGGTTGAATTACGAATACATTTCAGTCAATCATCAATCCTTTCAATATCTCAATATTCTCACTAATAAATTTAGTTTCCATTGAATTATGGCATGATAGAGAAGACTCACCCAACGATGGAGATCATCATGTAGATCATCTTGAGTTGCGCTAAGTATTTATCTTCCAATAGAAGACCCTCCTCTATCCAGAATAATGGAAGAAGTGCCTCTGGAAAAGTTTTCATCAATCGAAACTTCTCGACTGGACGAATAAACATATTAAATTGTAAGCGTTTCCTCGCTTCCACTGGTGTCGCCGTTATTGGCTCCAAGTTGATGAAAATCTCATGTTCCTCCTGAAATTGAAAGAATAAAATAACATCGAGAATTTCATGAAACCTATTTCTCATATTTATTGAAAACTGAGTAGAGTTGCTGTGAAATGGAGGTTTAGACAATTCACCTTCACTTGAAATTTCTTTCTGTACAATAGTTATTTGAAGCGAACCTTATCTGGATGAAGACCATCCACCTGAGTCAAATGAAACTCATCAACAAGATAAAAATGTGGTAGACTAGCAACCATAGGTGCATTGATGCAGGGAAAAAGATCAATAAGACCTTTTTTCAAACACTTATCTGGCTCTGGACATAAACACTTTAAATTCTTGTCTTTACTCATATCACCGTAATCTACGTTGTAGTGATTTGTAGGAAGACCTGATGAAAATAGTGAATAATCGTAATTAATAGTTTGTAATCAATGAAAATTCTGGAGGAGAATTGTGCAGTTTAATTTGGAAATTGTTCATCATTGCAATAATTTTATATTCAACGAATGTCAAACCTTTAACGCTGGAAGGCTTCACGTAGTAAGCTGGTATAGTGAGACACATATCTGGAGTGAAAGACACCATATCCTCGTCTTGATAAAGAAAAGGATGGAAAATGGTGGTATCTGTTCCAGTGATGTTATTGCAGGTTCCCTCTTCTTCCCAGATAGTCTGCACCGTTTCACCCTTGAACTCTACCATCTCACCCACTTGCAGGTAATTCTTGAGACCGCGCTTCACTTTTATTCTATGCGGTATTACTGTACCATTTTTCTAAAATATAGATCGATTGTTTAATCATTTTTACGTTCACTCAAAATTTGAAAAAATTAGAATTGATAATAGAAAATATTGAATCAATTGTATATCATAAATTCAATTTTCAAAGGATGAAAATGGTTGGATTTGTCAACTTACCGGACCCAAAAGAGCAAATCTGTATTTTCCAGGACCATCCTTGATGAGTGCGTCTTCGTTCTCAGCAAGAAGTGCGCATACTGTTTTTCCCTGGAAGTCTTGGATTGTGCAATCAATTGGTAAACCTGTCCAGAGTATTTCCTTCACGGTTGCTCTTATAAATACTGAATCAGGCATGTGGAATATACTGTCTACTGCTTTGGCTGTAATTTTAACAATTTTTTTTTTTTTAATAATAAATTCATTTTTTAGGTAACACTCCTCTGGAAATTTTTTAATTTATTAATTTTTCGCAATAAACTTACTGGCAATACTTATAGTCCCTGGTTGCGCTCTGAGGACCGTCATGATCATGGTGAGGATCATAACGTGGGGGAAAGTCAGCACAGTATCTTCAGAGAGTCCTGTTCCACTCTTTTCAGGGACAAATTGCCATGTCGCTTTGTTACTGTACTCACATGTATCCTCGTCATCATCGTCCACTAGATTGACCTTCTCCTTGTACTCACTGCATCAAAAAAATTTAAACCGGTTTGAGTTTATAGCTTGACTCACTCATTGTGCTTTTATATCGGTAATGATTAATTTTTGGAGAATTTCACTACTGGTTTTTTTTTTTTAATGACTTACTCGTAAAAGAATGGACCAATTTCATTGACTATTGGCTTAGCTCCAGTCACAATCTCATCAGGATTGGTGATATTGAATAGGAAAATTCTAAAGTCCAAAGGAAAGGGCGTAACTTCCCACATTTTCCTCATTTCTCCTCCTGGCTTCAACGTGACTTGCTGACCATAAAAAGAAAAAAATTTAAATATATCGAATATTGAAGGAAATTGAAAAGAGATGAAAAAATTTAATATTCTAAACTCTTGATTATTTCAAGGATGATTTCTCATTTCATGCAAATTAAGTCTTTCAGTATTCATGGGTATTTTATTTATCGACGTTACAAAAAAAATTATTATCTAACAATATTAACTTTTTACAATGTCCAATTATTCACACTGTCATTGAGTCAAATGATTAACATAAACAATTCAAGTTCAAAAATTTTTTTTATCATTTACAATTATTATCCGGTCACAATTGCCTCATTATTCTTATTAAAATCCTTCGATAACAAATTTTAATGCAAAATATCGGTCATAAAAAACTGCCAATGAACAACATTGAAGAATTTTAATTGGTTTAAGTAGTTGAATAACTACTTTGATGACATGAAAAATTGTATTATTTATAATAGCAAAAAAATCAAGATTAGACCAACTTCCTGAGCTCATCGAGGCGTCAGTGGAGAATCAAAGTTTTTCACATTTTTATGGACAGAAAAAGTGGAATAAATCTACAGGCTCACGCGATCTCATTTAATTGAGACTATGTCATATAAAATTTAACTATTTCCCTGAATCCAATCGCTATCACAATAATTCCAAAAACTTCATGCAAATTATCTCGCAAATAATTCTGAAACGTAAATGTCTCTTGACATTTTACAATATTTTTTTTTTTCCTTACAAATATTCGGAAAATCATCATTATTTCTAAAAATGTTGAAGAAGTTTTTTTTTTTTTTTTATTCAAACGAGATGTTGAAGGACTTTTTTTTTTGTAGAAATTTTCCTAGATGATTGAGCAAGTCCCTCGACACTTTTTCTTAACCTTTTTCTTGATTAAATATTTTCAACATCATTTCCACGATTTAACTCTATAATTGGCACTCTGCTGTTGTATCTGTATACAGAGCTGAATAAATAACTAGAAAATTAGAAGAAAAACCTCAAGAAGTTATATTAAATGGCAAAAAATCGCACTATCACAATTTGATCAGCACTCTTATTCAATTCTCCACTGATTCCTTGAACATTCCACTCCAAATAATCTGCAAATTTCTTTGTTCTCGATCCATCTAATCCTATTCTGCCACAATTCACTACTGAAATGATGAGACACGAAGAAAATACAATGAAACAATTTGTCTGTACTACTCTGATTCTTTGAATTCGTGATGATAATTTAAAAAAATTCTTCCCTTCTCTTGAGAAAATTGTTTTTATTGTTTTCATTATAAAACGAAGGTTTCAACTGATGTAATATTGATTCTAAGAATACAATTACACAACATTAATGATGGAATCAACGATCGTTAGATTATTAAAATTATTATTTCATTCACACCGAAAAATAAAGATAAATTCAAAACTAAATAATTATAAAATGAATATTAATTGATGGGGGCTTACCCCTTTCACTTGACTCTCCAGGAATGGTGGAAAAATGGCAAAGCCAAAGATAGTACCAAATATGAAGAGACAGCCACCTGCTATTCCCAACTTTAGCCAAAGTTTCATGGTTAATTATTCAAATTAAATCACTCAGAATTATTCCAAAAATGAAATTCATTCGTTCATCTATTTATTGATGTGATGGTTCAATTATTATAATTTTTATCTCTGTTTTCAGATGATCTATCGCTGGATCGTGAGCAACAACTGACTCCAACAATTCAGTTCCATGGAAGTGATCTTGTATTCTCCCCACTTTGTAGATACAGGTAAATTCTTTCCGAATATCTCATACACAGTTGCGCAGCTCAAATGAGTGAAATCTCGACGATTTATCTACAAGGAGTTATTGTTAATTCTGCAGTGGATTTGATAAAAAATGATGGCAAGTTTTTTGTACCTGGAGGAATTCCCTCCTCTCCCACCCAGAGCCCACCTCTTAACATTTTCTATTGAAACGATAATTGATGGTAATTGAAAACATCTTATAAGAACATGATGATAATACTCCATAACAATGATAATTATTACTACTATTATGACAAAAAATACTCATCAGGAAAGACAAATTGAGTACTAATTGATTTAATGACCCATTGATGCCGAGCTAAACTTTTCAATGAAATATGAATATTTCGCTGCATTATTGAGTGATTTCGTATTCAATAAAAAAATAAAGGAAAAATGACTTATGTAGAGTGAATCATTTCAAGGTCATTACAATGAGAATCAATCATTTTCAATATTATAGAATTCGATGATTTTTAAATTATTTATTTATTTCTATTCAATTATTACAAATGAGTCATTTAATTCATTCATATCACTTGTGTGATAAAGACACACATTTGACAGATCTTTGTGGAGTTAATAAGATAAATTAATTCAATTACTTGATGGAAAAATAAATCCATTGTAAAATTAATGTTTGTAAAAAGGTGCTGATACAGAAATCCATCGAAATACATAATTAATATGTACAAATATAGAATTGTGACAATTTTATGTTATTAGAATTAATTTAAAAAAAAAATCAATTAGTAATGAACTTATTAATAAATTATCCAATTCTTTCAAGCGTCAAAGGAGAGTTCAACTCAATTATTTCTAAATGTCACTAAAACGCACATTTTCTCTGTTTCAGTTCACTCGTCAGAATTTATCATTCTTCGCTTTATTTTTTCTATTATCTCGTGCGTCTCTCTCATCAATCAAAGATGTACACAAAATTGAGTGAAATAATTCAATAACACTTCCAACCAGTGATTGATTTTCACCGTGAAGTAGTGGAATGGAAAAGAGGAATTTTCCTTTTATTCATATTCAAGAGATCTATACTCTAGCTGCAAAAGAATTCCAGAAAGAAATGTTCCTCAAGAGTTTTCCCTATAAATAAATAAATGAAATACTTTCCCCTTGAGTTATCACCACTTTACTAACTTTTCATTTGATCTTTAGTGATTAATTGTCTAAAGCCGGTACACTTTGTGCTTGGAGTGTATTGACATTCAGAGGCCATTTTTTTTCGCCACTATCTGGTGTTGTTTCTTTACCAGAGGTTTTGGGGGATATTTTAGTGATATCGAGCTTCTGAGGAGACTGCATGTCTCTGTACTTCAGGAAAACAGAAGTACCAAGCAGTCCAAGTCCTCCAAACATCATCATATACTTCATAACCCTAGACACATTGATACAAAAATCAGTAATATTCAACAGCTGCTTCTGAATGGGAGCATTCAGCATTAGAATAATCACTATACAATAAGTACGTGTGTAATCTGTTTTATTGAACAGATAAAACCAAATTAAGATCCAAGGAGATATTGATGATGAAGGATACTTACTTAACAATGGTGATCATCGTGAAAACCATCTTGAGTTGCTTGACAAACTCATCTCCCAATAAAAGGCCCTCCTCTACCCAGAACAATGGAAGAAGTGCCTCTGGGAAAGTTTTCATCAATTTAAACTTCTCAACTGGATGAATAAACATACTGAATTGTAAGCGTTTCCTTGCTTCTACAGGTGTCGCCGTCATTGGTTCGAAATTTATAAAAATTTGATGATCCTCCTGGAATCAACAAAAAGGAAAAATAAACTCATATCGAGAATTTCATTAACTTATTTTTAATATTAGTAGGGCTCTAGATTTCCTTTCTATACGACAAAATTAATTATGACTTCTTCATACAATTGTGAATTCACCTTCTTTGGATGAAGACCATCAACTTGAGTTAAGTAAAACTCATCAGTTCCATAGAAATGTGGTGCACTAGCAATCAAAGGTGCACCGAGACAAGGGAAAAGATCAATAACACCTTTCTTCAAACATTTATCTGGAGCTGGACATAAACACTTGAAGCGTTCGTCTGTATTCATATCTCCATAATCTGCGTTGTAATGATTTGTAGAAATACCTGAAAATAATCAGTAATGATAATTGAAAATTGATCATGAATAATGATAAATTATTATTGAAATGGAGTTAAACCTTTAACTTTGGAAGGTTTTACGTAGTAAGCTGGTAGACTGAGGCACAAATCTGGGGCAAAAGAGACAATATCTTCGTCTGCATAAAGAAGAGGATGGAATATGGTAGAATCAGTTCCAGCGAGATCATTGCAGGGTCCATTCTCCGCCCAAACAGTCTGCTTCTCTTGTCCCTTGTACTCAACCATTTCACCCGTTTGTTTATAATTCTTTATTCCACGTCTCACTTTCAATCTGTCTGGTACCACTGTTCCATTTTTCTGAAAATCATGAAAACTATTGTTAATTTCTAATCTATGGTCAAATGAATTCTTTCCAAGTTCCTAATCCTAATGCCATTACTTAATGGCAGATTATTATTATTGATAATTAAAACAAACATGAGAGATATTCAAGACGAACACAATGGCATGAATCGATTCTCAATAGACTTATCAGAATAGAATCGAGATGAAAGTGAGCAGAATAATGGGGATTACGTTGGTCGAATATACATCTATTGTTTCCTTTTCTTCCACTTCCTACAAATTCCATTAGTGGATAGCTCACAAATTGACTAATTGTTCGACCTAAGTTTGCATCAAACGTAGAATTCCACAAAATCTGCTATTCTACTGAATTTGAAAATCTTTAACTCTAATTTTTTTCAAGATATCATGCAATTAGTTGAGACAAAATTCACTTTGGAATGAAATCTTGATTTTTGATATTGAGGAATGATCAAATTGGTCAGCTTACAGCACCCAATAGAGCAAATCTGTATTTTCCAGGAGCATCCACGATGAATGCTCCCTCGTTCTCAGCAAGAAGTGCACAAACTGCTTTTCCCTGGAAGTCTTGAACCGTACAATCGACTGGTAAGCCTGTCCAAAGGATTTCCTTCACTGTTGCTCTTATGAATATTGAATCTGGCTTGTGGAAAATACTGTCAACTGCTTTGGCTGTAAATTAAATTCATCAGATGAAAGAAGACATTCATCAAGAAATGGTCTTGAGATATATTGATTGTCTGACATGTCATCCTGAATCAATTACAAATCCATATTTTGTGAAACTGAATGAACTTACCAGCAAGACCCATCATCCCTGGTTTCTCCCTGACAACTGTCATAATCAGGGTAAGAATCATAACGTGAGGAAAAGTTAGGACAGTTTCCTCAGACAATCCTACTCCACTCTTCTCAGGGACAAATTGCCACGTCGCTTTATTACTGTACTCACATGTGTCATCTTCATCATTGTCCACCGTGTCGACCTTCTCCTTGAACTCACTTCATCAGATAAATCAATATTAATTAAAAATTCTCAATTACTGGATTATCTATATTTTCACAACTTACTCATAAAAGAATGGTCCAACTTCATTGACTATTGGCTTAGCTCCCCCCTTAATTTCATCGGGATTGGTGATATTGAAGAGGAAAATTCTAAAGTCCAGGGCAAAGGGGGTAAGTTGCCACATCTCCCTTATGTCTCCTCCTGGTTTCAATGTGACTTGCTGATGATAATAAAGAAGAAAAAAATTACTCAAATAAGAGAAATTCATAGCTATAATTGTTATCATGAAACTAATGACAGTATACAATTAATGAATTAATTAATTAATGTAATTAAATTGGTTGTAAAATTGAAAATTCCAAATTCTTGATGATTTCAAGGTTTTGTTCTCATTTCCAGGAAATAAACTCTTCTTGTATTCATGGAAACTTTATCCACCGACACTACAAGAAATTATTACCGATCAATATGTACTTGTCACGATCAACTATTCACACTGGCATTGGGTTGAATAATTTTCATGGACAATTGAGGTTCAAAAACTTTCTCAATCATTGGTAATTATTTACTTGTCTAAATCACCTCATTATTTCCATTAAAATTACTAGTATAGAATATTTTAATTGTTTTATTTACAGATGTGAAAAATTAAGACGAGTAAAATTTTCCTGAGTTGATCGAGACTCAAGAGCAAAATCAACAGATTGCACCTCTTCATATACACGAAAATGGGATGAGTCTGTAATTTCCCACAAACTCATACCACCGATGTATAGCTTCTCTGGATTTGTACCCGTTATTATTAAACTCATTATTAACTCCACAATAATTAATGTTTCTCGATGATTAAAAAATAGTCAACAATTCATGTACCATCACGAATGAAAATGAAAAATTCATTCATACGATCGATAAATTCATCACATAATGAAAATATATATATTCCAAATTTGTATTTATTGTTTTAAAAAATATTCATTACTCAAATGCACTGAAATCATCAATATGATTGTCCAATTTACAAGAATAATTTATAAAAAAAATTGTTTTCATCAACTACCGATGTTTCTACTGTCATTATTATCAATTTCAATGACTCGATTATTCAACAATAGAGAAAGAATAATTACCGTATAATCGGTAAGTGATAGTTAAAGTGAGATAATAATGATTTATTTCTTTACAAGAGATGAAGATAAATTCATCACTGAATTATTTTACAATGAATATTAATTTATTATTTTATGAGGACTCACTCCTTTCAGTTGACTCCTCAGAAAAGGTGGAAAAATGGCGAAACCAAAGAGAGTACCGAACATGAAAATACAGCCCCCTGCTATCGCCAATTTCAGCCAAAGTTGCATTTTTTTATTATAAAAATTAAATTACTCAGATTTAATTCAAAGTATCAATTAAAAAAAATAAAAGACACTAGTCCATTTATTCATCTATTTATTTATAATATTATTCAATTATTTCAAACTCTATTTCCAATCTCAGGTGATCCAAGTGATTGTCAACACTTGGAATCGGTTAACAACAATGAACTGATTGATGATTTACTATTGCTGGATTGTGAATACTCACTCCCAGAATTTTGTACCACAAAAGCAATATTCTATATTCCCCACCTCGTAGACACATGTAATTTTCCTTACGAAACAGCTCACGCGCATTTGCGCAGTCCAGGTGGTGATGAAAAATTACCTGACTCATTCACTCTGACGATGAGACCTTTTTCAATTCTATAGGAAAATCTTTCAATCATAATTAGTTAAATATTCACTAAATTTCCTGATTTATCTTGAAAATAAGAGGTTCAAGAGAACAATATCAAAAAACTATTTTTGCAACTAAAGAAATTTTCTACAAAAAATATCTTTTGTCTTAAAAAAATTGCATTTGAACTTTATTAAAATCACTGCAAAAAAAATGATTATAGTTTCAATAACATATATAGTTCACTCAATTGTGTTTATTTATGTGAAGTTGTCAAATGCTTCAGTCAACAAGTTGTTGTAAATTTAGACTTATGTTTTACCACTTCACTACTGAATTAATAACAAGAGTAGATGAGAAATTCCACGATAAAGTGGACATCTGAGAATGGTGAAATAAATCCAAATATCGAGGTGCTATTTTTAGTATTTGGTTTGAGTTCAATAAAGAAAAGAAATTGAAAGTTCATCCGTTGGAAGACTTCCGTCCTTTTTAACTTTGGCAATAAAAAAGTTGGGTGAGATGGTGGGATAAGGTGGAAATTTCAATGATCAGGGGAGATTGGAAAAGTTGATGGTTGAAGATAAATTCAGAATGGATGAATGTATTGAGATTCTTGAACTGGGAAGAAGGGTGAATAGCCGGGGTGACCTGAGTGAGAAAATATTTTCTGTCATTTTCACATTTCGATAAATATTTACAACATCCTCAACATATTCATCTAAAATAATCTGACCAATAGATGAATGATTTAATCCTTTATTGAATATTGTACAAGGAATTAAATGATAACCCTCTTTTAATCTATTGATCAGGACAACCGATCCTTCGACAGATAAAATAAAATCGGTAATATGAAAATAGTGGAAGATATTCCCTTGAGGAAAAGAAAATATAAAGAAAAACTTGTGCACCATGAATGGCATAATTTCTCGTTTGGCAGTGAAACTTTTGTTCTTCAAACACTGAAAATTGAAAAATAAATGGGGTGTATATAACTTATCACCTTTAGCATCGTACACCCCACGAAGGTGTCGGTCTCGCTGGTGTCAAATCCAACATCTGTTATCGAGGGCGTTGTTTAAATAATCCATGAAGTTAAACGCCTGTGTAGAGTCCACGTTTCCGTTAGGGTGTCAATAAGATACTTTTCTTCCCCGGTTAAAGCTCAATGAACGGTTCTATGAATTTTTCATTACAATTGTACTGATACCTGTCGAATATATCACAGCTAATTGATCAAAATTGAGAGATACAAATTATGAGTTTATCATTGATCAGTTCTGAGTGGGAATTTTCACACCTAGCAATTGTTGATTGACAGGACAGCCTTCAGAGGGTTGCGGCCACGACGGAGGTCTTTATTGGCCAGTTGTTGTAGTTTATATCACAACAATTGACGTTTTACTTGAATATTTTGTATTTGAACATCGATTATGAATTTCAAAGTTGGATAAATTGAGGACTCTTTGGCATTTGAGGGAAGGAAAAAATTTAATACGTTTTGCATTATTATTTTTTACATAATTTTATTTTTTGTGAGATGATTCTTGATCAAGTAATCAATGTTTTTTTCGAATAAAAGTTTAGTTTGTAAAATATTATAGAATAATACTTTCCTTTGATTTTTTGATAATTAATTTTGCAATAAAACAAAAAAATTATTATTGATAGGAAAATAAAAAATATTTATTTTGACAACTCACTACATAACTAATTTCCATAATATACAGTCTTATAATAATTATTATAATATCAATTGAGTCTTTGGAGTCATTCAAATCACGTTAATCATTGTTTTTCCTTCCATTCACAAATAATAAAAAAATAAAATAGGGTTCTAAAATAATCGAAATGAAATTCCTTGATCAACTCATGTCTTGTTCTTCACAAGTTTGATTTGAATTGCGTTTATCAAAGGAATTGATCATTTTTTAGCAGAATATCAAAAGACATTTTTTGTACAAAATTTAAAAACCTACAAAAAAGGTCTTTTCACATTTTTCGTTAAACTCACCAGTTCTAAAGATATTTGCAAAATAAGGTGACAGGAATTTCTAGACTTTTCGACTATCTTACCAGCCGCCATGATGATGATGGGACTTGTAATGGATGGCCACAGGAACAGGATAGGGTTTAGGAACATGAACAGGAACAGCAAAATGCACTGGATAAGGTCTATCCACTGGAACAAGTTTCTCCACATGCACGGGATAAGGTTTAAGGATATGAATAGGAACAGGTCGATCCACATGCACTGGAACATGTACATGCTTCTCTACAGGTACTGGATAAGGTCTATCAACGTGCACAATTTTCTCCACATGCACTGGATAAGGCTTTGGAACGGGAACTGCCACTGGCACCGCCACTGGACGGTCGACTGCCACTGGGTAAGGCCTGTCAACGGGATAAGGAACAGCAACGGGTTTTGTTACTGTCTGAACCACTGGAACGGCGACTGGGACCGGTTGGGGGACTCCCACGGGCACTGGTTGGGTGACCGGAACCGCAGCTGATCAGAATAGAAATGATACTTGAAAAGGATTGTTGACAATTTTTGACAATCAGTCAATTGATTTTACAATCACGAAAAAGCCAAAATATTACTTACGAACAGGATGAAGATGAGGGAATAGGATGTGATCCTGATGATGATGATGATGATGATGATGATCCTGCTCTTGGGGCACCCACTGCTGATGATGATGCGGGTCCTGCGGTACTAATTGATGATGATGCTGCTCCTGCGGAATCCATTGCTGATCCTGAGGCAATAAATGCTGATTATCAGGTGCAGGATGTTCATGAACAGGATGAGCTTCCTGAGGAGGTCCATAAATTTGATTCTGCTCCTGAGGTAATCCATAAGTCAATCGAAAATATCCATTATCCTGTCTCTTTGCTGCTTTAATCCCTTTAATCTCCTTCTTTCCCTTAGAATCTACTCTGATTGCTGATGCCAACACCAGAATTGACGCCACAACCTTCACATAAAATAATAAACACTTGATTTTTAATGATAATTAGATAAAATGATAATCAACCAATTAAAAAATTGATTGGAAGAGGAAGAAAATCTGAGACAAATGTACCACAAGTATTTTCATTATTATCTCTGTTCTGAACCAGTCACCTTGGCAGCTCAACAAATACTGAAGACACTGGTGACCCCCATAACTATTTATACAACATCAAGTAGTCACATCGAACAATCGCTGATGGTATCGATAGCTCTCTTCAATTGTACTCATTATATTTACGTTCAACATCTAGGAACTTTCATTTTTTCTAATCTTGGGTGTTAGCCAAACAATGTCCTTCCTCAATTGATGCGATAAGCCATCTTACATATTGATTACCAAACTAGTTATAAGAATGTGATCGTAATCAGGGTTTTTTTTGCAATTTAATTCAGAGTGCAGCAAGAAAGTTTATTGATTATAAATTGAGAATAAATTGGTTTTTGGATTGATGTGATGGATTGTAAAATGAGATGAGTCAATGGAATTTTGAAAATCAATTTCAGTGAATAGCTTTGATTTTAAAGGAAACGATGAAAAATTTGTGAAAAAATCAAATTTGTGGAAAATTTTTTAGAAAATGATCTCGAGATTAACATAATTTTTTCAAAAATTTTAAATGAATAATCGATAAAATTAATTTCATAGATTTAATTGTTGACATTCGTCTTGTTATACTATACCAAGTTGAACAAGTGTAAGTCCACATTAATGATTATGCAGACACGCTGGGCGTCACATAGCAATGAATAATTAATATCACGTTGCACCCATAGAACAGTGTATACGAGAAGTGGGAGAGAGAGTATTAGAAAATGAAAGTTAGGAAAGTCCGGGTGAATTCTATAGGCTACGGTAAGGCGGAAATAAATGGTTTTGTGGCCCCGATCGAGGGGTAAAAAATTATCTGAATTGAGGTAGTACGGTCATTACTCTTTTTCAAAGTTGAACTTGAATTTGATATTTTTTTTAGAAGATGATGATGATGATGAAGAGAAGAAACAAGAATTTTTAGAATAATTCAGAAATCATTAATCTGCATTAAATTCATCAATTGAATGAATTTGAAAAGAACTTTGACAGCTATTTTTGCAATTTATTCTCATGCAATAAAATATGTGTAAATTGATAGAGTATCAGATATTTAATGCCATTTGCAAGTGTACAAATGTGCGTTATTTATCGGACTAATTAAAATGATTTAACATGAAAATTTTCCATTTTTTCATGAATAAGTAACATGATAAATAACTACGTCATGCCATGAGCAAATAGAGAAATGATGGACTTTCTTTCAATCCATTTATTCTATCCTAGGATTGACAATGGGCAAATGTCTCACAACTATAGTGACTTGCATAGTAATTTTTATTGGAAATTTGTATCCATATATAAAACCGCATTTTATTCTCTGTCATATCGACTTTTTACCGTGTGACACTCAACCCTCTTCGGCACCTAGAGTGATGAAACAAGCGTGTACACTATTTTTAATGTATGTCTTGACAAGACGACAAGGTTGAGGTGGAAAAACTCATGTTCGAGTGGGGAAATTATTCAGAGGAATATTCTCAACTCATTCGTTCATTCCTATCTATTATAAGTAGCAATCAAT
This sequence comes from Coelinius sp. EB29, assembly GCA_035578325.1. Classification (NCBI taxonomy): domain Eukaryota; kingdom Metazoa; phylum Arthropoda; class Insecta; order Hymenoptera; family Braconidae; genus Coelinius; species Coelinius sp. EB29. The sequence goes on along the minus strand of JAOZGT010000009.1, from coordinate 4,106,909 downwards.
TAATTGTGTCAATTGATTGAAATTAATTATGAAAGAAAAATTAATTTGGAAGAGTTTTGGATTTTTATGGAATGATTTTGGTGAATTTGATTATTTCATTGGTTTTTTATGATTTTTTTTTTTAATTCATTCATCCAATTATTTATAATAATAAATTGAAAAATGTGCATCTCATTTTTTTCATTCGATCTTCATAATTCACATAAAAAAATTAAATGTAAAAAGCGAATTGTTTGGATTAATTAATTGTGAATTGAGTCAGTTATTTTGGTATGTTAATTGAATTCTGATACTGTGGGGGAATTATTTTCACCGGAAGTTTTGTCGCGATGGTAGATGCATAATAAAAATCTAGGTAAGTAGATCAGGTGATTAACAATATCCTCGATAATTTTTATTTCATTGAGTGAGAGTAAATTAGAGTTTTGAGAGATTTCATTTTATTGATTTTTTTATTTTATTCAATAAAAGCAAAAATTATAATTTTGAAAGTCGATAAATTCACAAATTATGAGATTATGATTTTGTTAATGTCTCAGGAAAGAGCAGATTTAGAGGATTTAACTGAGAGACAATTTTTGTAGTTCATGAAGAATTAAAAAAAAATTCTGATACAATTTTCTTAAAAAAAAAAAAAAAAATTCTTAAATTCTTAAAATTTCCTACAAAAAAAATTATTTTATAAATTTTGCTAAATCTAATAACTTTTGAAATATCAACCCCATTTTTTTTTTACTGAATCACTGACAGAGAAATAATTATTTTTCTTGTTGAAAATTAAAATTGAATTGTCATTTATTCACTCGTAGTAAAAAAAATTTCTCCCAACACAAGTGACAACTTTATTCAGGTTTTATGGTATTCAATGTTTTTTTTAAATACCAATTGAAGGTGAATGTCATCAATGTCTTTGAACTCACTGAAGAATACAAGAAATCTTGATTGATAAAATGGGAAGTCCGTCTGATTTCAGGATTCTTGACAAATCTACTCATACGATAGAAAAAGCCATGTTCTTCAGACTTTCATCAACCAGAAACATCTGGAGCAAGTTTTTCGCAGTCTGTTGGAACTGGAATTCCGGGGGTCCATATCTGGTGGAAAACTCAGTGAATATAAGAGCGATTCGCCAATGATTTACCATCAACAGTCCCTGAGACATCATTCGAGATGAAGGAGCTTTTAGTGAGAACTTAATATTCATCATTATTAATTTTAGAGATAAATCTCACAATTACATATCCATTATTCTATGAATATCTCAGAAATGAGAGGGTTTAGAGGAATTTATCAAAGGACATTTTTTCTAGCTGATGAAATTCTCTATAAAAAAGATCTTTAGGGATTTTACTTCAAAATCATTAATTACTGAGATAATCAATCAATCATCCAATTAACAAAAATCTTATATATTTGCTCTAAATGAATTCATCACTTACTAATTATTTAATTATCTCGGTAACAAGTATTTTTCAAGAGAAGTATTAAGAACCAAAAAATGTCTTTTAACAATTTCTCTTCAACCCACACATCTTCTTTTACCACTGAAATAATCCAAAAATATTAATTAACTCAAAAAATTCATCTTTCAGGCCTTTTTATTTATCTTCATGGGCCCAGCCCTTTCATCAAATCCTACGGACTCAAAAGTCAAGCGTAGTATCTTCCCTCCGAGCAGCGGATGGAACGTTCAACCAACGCCACCAGATTTCGACAGCTTCACATTGTGGCCCGGTGCTGAAAACCCCTGGAGAAGCCTCAGAGGCACTTCAGACTCACTCCAATCACTTCAACCCCCTCTAGGGTAAATCCGTCATTGAAATAAATCTATATGGTCTTCGAAATTAATAATAATAATCGTTGTTCCAGATGGACTAGTCTAGGAGTTCAACAATCATCACCTCCAGTTGTTATTTCAAAACATACAATTATTGAAAAACCTGTCCCAGTCTCTAGGCCCGTGATTGTTGAGAGAAAAGTTCCTGTAGAAGTGGACAAATACGTACCCTATCCTGTGGATAGAATTGTCAATAAACCAGTTCCTGTTGCTGTGCCTCATGTAAGTGACATATACATCATTAACAACTTTTTTACACTAATTTTCAATCTTTTTTTCATTGAGTTTTATTGATTTTGTAATTATCTTCAGAATTAATCACTTGGGGATAAAATTGGACAGAAACTTTTTTGTTGCTGAGAAATTTTTTTATAAAAAAGGTCTTATTACATTTTTTCATCACATTACTCATTATGTAGATAATTGGCCGAGTAAGAAAGACATCTCATGTGACTTGCATAATTGGAGTACTTGTAATTATAAGCAAATATAGGCAAATGTCACGGGAAATTTTTTTTCATTGAAAAAATTTAGTTAAAAAAGATCTCAATATTTTTTTTTTTTAATTTATTCATTTGTTAAGATATTTTCTATTGAACAATGAAACTACCCATATGATTTGTCAATTATCTTGGTAACGAGTGATGCTAGAAGAAAATGTCAGAAAAACTTTTTTGTAGCTAACAAAATTTCCTACAAAAAAGGTTTTCAACATTTCTTTCTAATACTACTCATTACTGAGATAATCAATTAATAATCTTCATAAAAAAAACTGAAAGAATTTCTTGAATTCCAGCCGGTTCCTTATCCAGTGGATCGTCCAGTGCAAATTCCGGTGCGTCATACTGTAGCAGTTCCAGTGCAACAGCCCTATCCAGTGCCCGTGACAATCCGTCAACGAGTGCCCTATCCAGTCCCTGTACCTGTAATAGTCACCGCTCAAGGTCTTATTCCCGCTCCGAGTATCAATCCCGATGGTCTCAATGGTCTCTTATCCCTTCCCCTTTCCTTACTATCCCCACTAGCAATAAATGCTGGACTGGGTCAAGGCCCTCTTGTCCCTCCACCTGAAGGTCTCGTTGACACTCGTGACCCTGGCCTTGCCCCTCCCATCGAGGACAACTTCCTCCATCGCGGTCAGCTCCAAGGTGAACCTCTCCCCTGAGATTCACCTCAGGCGGCAATTTCGAATGATTATTGGGCACAGGCACCTAATATCAAGAGGAAACGAAGTGCTGAGGAAGAGAAGAAAGAGGAAAAATCATCTTCGTAATTATAAATCTTGTAATTATTTTGACTGAACGATTCATATAATTTTATAACTATTTTTTTTATATTTTCGTTCTATTAATAAATTTAATATATTTTTTGTTGATATTTGAAGAGTTTTCTTGTGTTATTTCGTTGATATCTTTGGAGACAAGGGGTTTAGGAGAATTTGTGACAAGACCTTTTTTATAGCCCTTGAAATTCTCTGCAGAAAAGGTCTTTTAATCATTTCTTGTAAGTCTCTTCAGTCTGGAGATATTCAGTCTTTTAAAGATGAAAGGAAACAATCGTCCTCCCTTCTCATTTCATAGATATTTGCGAAAAATAATTGGCACGCGATTTTTTTCAGTTAATTATTCTCATTTGATATTTTTTTTATTCTTCTTCTTTGATAAATTCTTCTAAATCGTTTTATTCCGAAGATATTCTCTAAATAATAAATAAAGACTACATTTTGAATATTTTGAGTCACTCCCCGCCATCTACCATCACTCCTCACAGTTTTTATTTCCATCGCCATAATTCGCGATGTTAAATGGGCGCAAGGCGGCGCTGAAACTCACAATATGGCTAGCGAAAGATCACAAAAACAGATGTTTACTTAGCCCCCTTTGTATAGATTTAGCAAATTTTTTTTTTTATCTTATTGAAATAACATTGAAAAAGTTTGATAGTTAACAAAAAAAATTTGATAGTTAATATTTCTATTTTTTATAAATTTTTTAAAAATCGCACCTGAAAAAAAAACAGGTTCACCCGCACACCTCACATTAAAAATATAAAAAAAATACCATTAGATAGCAAATTCATTGAAGATTAATGATAGTTGAAAGAAAATGATCGATTGAACAACATCAGCGTATAAATAAATTATTTTCTATCCACTCGACGCAGCGCAATTTTAAATCCTCCAATCCTCATTTCAGCCAGTATTTAAATATTCAGCATGTAAATTACGGGAACATCATCGATAGAATAGAGAGCTGTTGTTCTGTGCGTACAACAATCAGCGAATATCTTGCAGCATCATCTTGCAAAATCCTACTGCGACCATCTCTTCCACTGTAAAAATTTGCATGGAACATAGCGAAGCTCATCCTGATTAAGTACGGTTGTACATACAGGTCTAAAAAGGCCTAAGGAGAGTGATCGTTAAATTGAATATGCATTTCAGATTGGATTCACACTGCAAAGTAGTCTATAACACGTATTCATTTCCACGTTACCCAGGAGGTAGAATACACATGACGCGTTTTTTTTAACGTGGTATCCCCAGTAGGCCTAATCCACGGGGCTATATGGAATCTACATGCAAAATATCACCTGGTACCCGATGATGTTTTTTACATGGCGACTACATAGCGCCCAGCTCCCCATTGAAGATGGGAAGCCTGGTGAGCAAGTCTGCACTCCCAAGGGAAGTACAGACGAGCTGACGTCCCCACAGAAGGTGGGGAGCCTGGAGCAAGTTTGCACTCCCAAGTGGAGTACAAACGAGCTGACGTTCCCACAGAAGGTGGGAAGCCTGGAGCAAGTCTGCATTCCCAAGTGGAGTACAAACGAGCTGACGTTCCCACAGAAGGTGGGAAGCCTGGAGCAAGTCTGCATTCCCAAGTGGAATACAGACGAGCTGACGTTCCCACAGAAGGTGGGAAGCCTGGAGCAAGTTTGCATTCCCAAGTGGAGTACAAACGAGCTGACGTTCCCACAGAAGGTGGGAAGCCTGGAGCAAATCTGCATTCCCAAGTGGAATGCAGACGAGCTGACGTTCCCACAGAAGGTGGGAAGCCTGGAGCAAGTTTGCACTCACAAGTGGAGTACAAACGAGCTGACGTTCCCACAGAAGGTGGGAAGCCTGGAGCAAGTCTGCATTCCCAAGTGGAATACAGACGAGCTGACGTTCCCACAGAAGGTGGGAAGCCTGGAGCAAGTTTGCACTCCCAAGTGGAGTACAAACGAGCTGACGTTCCCACAGAAGGTGGGAAGCCTGGAGCAAGTCTGCATTCCCAAGTGGAATACAGACAAGCTGACTTTCCCACAGAAGGTGGGAAGCCTGGAGCAAGTCTGCATTCCCAAGTGGAATACAGACGAGCTGACGTCCCCACAGAAGGTGGGGAGCCTGGAGCAAGTTTGCACTCCCAAGTGGAGTACAAACGAGCGGACGTTCCCACAGAAGGTGGGAAGCCTGGAGCAAGTCTGCATTCCCAAGTGGAATACAGACGAGCTGACGTTCCCACAGAAGGTGGGAAGCCTGGAGCAAGTTTGCACTTCCAAGTGGAGTACAAACGAGCTGACGTTCCCACAGAAGGTGGGAAGCCTGGAGCAAGTCTGCATTCCCAAGTGGAATGCAGACGAGCTGACGTTCCCACAGAAGGTGGGAAGCCTGGAGCAAGTTTGCACTCCCAAGTGGAGTACAAACGAGCTGACGTTCCCACAGAAGGTGGGAAGCCTGGAGCAAGTCTGCATTCCCAAGTGGAATACAGACGAGCTGACGTCCCCACAGAAGGTGGGAAGCCTGGAGCAAGTCTGCATTCCCAAGTGGAATACAGACGAGCTGACGTTCCCACAGAAGGTGGGAAGCCTGGAGCAAGTTTGCACTCCCAAGTGGAGTACAAACGAGCTGACGTTCCCACAGAAGGTGGGAAGCCTGGAGCAAGTCTGCATTCCCAAGTGGAATACAGACGAGCTGACGTCCCCACAGAAGGTGGGGAGCCTGGAGCAAGTTTGCACTCCCAAGTGGAGTACAAACGAACTGACGTTCCCACAGAAGGTGGGAAGCCTGGAGCAAGTCTGCATTCCCAAGTGGAATACAGACGAGCTGACGTTCCCACAGAAGGTGGGAAGCCTGGAGCAAGTCTGCACTCCCAAGTGGAGTACAAACGAGCTGACGTTCCCACAGAAGGTGGGAAGCCTGGAGCAAGTCTGCATTCCCAAGTGGAATACAGACGAGCTGACGTTCCCACAGAAGGTGGGAAGCCTGGAGCAAGTTTGCACTCCCAAGTGGAGTACAAACGAGCTGACGTTCCCACAGAAGGTGGGAAGCCTGGAGCAAGTCTGCATTCCCAAGTGGAATACAGACGAGCTGACGTTCCCACAGAAGGTGGGAAGCCTTGAGCAAGTCTGCACTCCCAAGTGGAGTACAGACGAGCTTAGTTCCCATTGATGATGGGAATGACAAAGTAAGCCATTCCCATCATCAATGGGATGGAAATGGGCCCCACCCGCACCATTTCCGTGAGGTACGTCCTTATAGTACCTCTCCCTGAATCTCAAATGAATAAGCAGAGTCCGACTCCAGAAGGGAGTACAGACGAACTGACTACCCCATTAAACATGGGAAGCCTGGTGAGCAAGTGTGTACTCCCAAGTGGAGTACAGACAAGCTGACTACCCCATTAAAGATGGGAAGCCTGGTGAGCAAGTCTGTACTCGCAAATCACGACCCAAAAATAAAATTTGGCCAATCTTACCCGTCCAATGTCCAAGAACTTTTTCCGAGAATAAACTGCTTTTATCAGAGTATTTGACTTTGTTTTTATCACTGTTGGAAGTTCCCGCAGGTTATTAAATATCCCACTGGGTTTTTATGATGATTTTTACGCGTTTTTTATATAAAGAGAAGCTCGGCGTCTGTCTCAACGTGAAAAGTAGCGACGCCATTTTGCCAATCCAAGATGGCGTCAATTCAGGCAGTAGAAGGGGGGGGCTTCGCTTATACTTCCACAACTGAGCACCTCCACGGTAGTACAGAATCTAGTGAGGAACAGTTGACCACAATATCGCTTGGTCACGACACTTTTTGTCGGTCAAACAGTGTCAGTAGGGAAGAAATTAAATCCTTTTTACCTGTAATCGATCGGAGTTATCAAATCCAATTGCATTCGGGAGATGGCAGCATTTACTCAATTATAGAAATAGTGAAAATAAACGCTCTTCGAGCAGGGGTTATCAATTCAACCAATGTATATTTTTTGGATTGCATGATCGTCGTCTAAAATTCATAAAGACAATGTACTGTTATTGATTACACTTCCTTTACGAATTTATTGTGTCAATTGTACATCGTCGGTCTAAAATTAAAGGGGCGTAAGTGCCATTATTTTTCGTTTTTTTTTAAACTAAAAGGGCGTATGTTTTTTTTTCTTTGAAATCGGAGTTTTCTACCTCCGTAGGAGATTTTTTCGTCAAGTTCGTTTTAAAATGCCAAATGGACGTAATTCCAATTAATAAAGACTACAAGGGCGTATGTCCAGTACATACGCCCCTTTACTTTTATCCTTGTTGGTAATATTTTAATTAATGTGGAGGAAAATTAATAATAAAGGAACGTAACTCGAGCACTTACGCCCCTTTCATGATAATTAAAAAAAAATACATCATCTGAAGTTTCAATATATAACACTAAAGGGGCGTAAGTGCGTTTTATTGATTAAAATGAAAGAGGCGTAAGTGTGGAGATACGTCCCTGTCCCATTAAAAACTGGTAATTACGCCTGTTTATCAGAGATATTTTTTTGAAAGGTTTTTGGTCAAAAATTGGATAAAAAACATAAAAATCATCATTTTTGGACATACGCCCCTTTCACTTTAGAAACGCTGTTTTCTGGCACTTGCGCCTCTTTAATGTTAGACCGACGACATAGAAAAACGTTCGCGATTTCGCTGAAATTTTTTTTGCATTCTTCCTTAGGACCTCCTGAAGAAATCCCAGTCAAGCTGGGAACGGGGCCGCTACTTTAACATATAAAAAAAACCATTTCAAAGTCAGAAACTCCAATCTCTCGGCCGGGTAATTCGGCCAATTTCGCCTTCTAACACTCTCCTTCACTTTTGACATAGAAAAACGTTGGCGATTTCACTGAAATTTGTTTTCAATTCTTCCTTAGGACGCGCCGACGAAATTTCAGCCAAGCTGGGAACTAGGCCGCCACTTTAACATATCAAAAAAAACATTCAAAGGCGGAAACTCCAATTTCTCGGTCGGGTAATTCGGCCAATTTCCCTTTCTAATACTCTCCCTCACTTTTGACATAGGTGGGCCGCTATTTCGCTGATTTTTTTTTGAATTCTTCCCTAGGACCCACAGAAGAAATCCCAATAAAGCAGGAAGTGGCTGCGCTACTTTACCATATTAAAAAAAACAATCAAAGTCGGAAACTCCCCTCGGGTCGGGTGAATCGGCAGATTTTGCCTTCTAACACTCTCCCTCACTTTTGACATAGAAGGAAAACCGCTATTTCGCTGATTTTTTTTTTGAATTCTTCCCTAGGACCCACAGAAAAAATCCCAATCAAGCAGAGAGTGGCTCCGCTACTTTAACATATCAAAAAAAAACAATCAAAGTCGGAAACTCCCCTCGGGTCGGGTGAATCGGCAGATTTTGCCTTCTAACACTCTCCCTAACTTTTGACATAGAAGAGGGGTTGCTATTTCGCTGATTTTTTTTTTGAATTCTTCCCTAGGAACTCCCGATGAAATCCCAGTCAAGCAGAGAGTGGCTCCGCTACTTTAACATATCAAAAAAAAACAATCAAAGTCGGAAACTCCCCTCGGGTCGGGTGAATCGGCAGATTTTGCCTTCTAACACTCTCCCTCACTTTTGTCATAGAAGGGGGGCCGCTATTTCGCTGATTTTTTTTTTGAATTCTTCCCTAGGACCCACAGAAAAATTCCCAGTCAAGCAGAGAGTGGCTCCGCTACTTTAACATATCAAAAAAAAACAATCAATGTCGGAAACTCCCCTCGGGTCGGGTGAATCGGCAGATTTTGCCTTCTAACACTCTCCCTCTATTTTGACATAGAAGGAAAACCGCTATTTCGCTGATTTTTTTTTTGAATTCTTCCCTAGGACCCACAGAAAAAATCCCAGTCAAGCAGAGAGTGGCTGCGCTACTTTAACATATCAAAAAAAACAATCAAAGTCGGAAACTCCCCTCGGGTCAAGTGAATTGGCAGATTTTGCCTTCTAACACTCTCCCTCACCTTTGACATAGAAGGAGGGCCGCTATTTCGCTGATTTTTTTTTTGGATTCTTCCCTAGGACCCACAGAAAAAATCCCAGTCAAGCAGAGAGTGGCTCCGCTACTTTAACATATCAAAAAAAAACAATCAAAGTCGGAAACTCCCCTCGGGTCGGGTGAATCGGCAGATTTTGCCTTCTAACACTCTCCCTCTATTTTGACATAGAAGGAAAACCGCTATTTCGCTGATTTTTTTTTTGAATTCTTCCCTAGGACCCACAGAAAAAATCCCAGTCAAGCAGAGAGTGGCTCCGCTACTTTAACATATCAAAAAAAAACAATCAAAGTCGGAAACTCCCCTCGGGTCGGGTGAATCGGCAGATTTTGCCTTCTAACACTCTCCCTCACTTATGACATAGAAGGAAAACCGCTATTTCGCTGATTTTTTTTTTGAATTCTTCTCTAGGACCCACAGAAAAAATCCCAGTCAAGCAGAGAGTGGCTCCGCTACTTTAATATATAAAAAAAAAACAATCAAAGTCGGAAACTCCCCTCGGGTCGGGTGAATCGGCAGATTTTGCCTTCTAACACTCTCCCTCTTTTTTGACATAGAAGGAGGGCCGCTATTTCGCTGATTTTTTTTTTGAATTCTTCCCTAGGACCTCCCGATGAAATCCCAGTCAAGCAGAGAGTAGCTCCGCTACTTTAACATATCACAAAAAAACAATCAATGTTTGATATCTTCTAAATAGCTGCCCGGCTGCTCAGAACTCGCGGAAAAAAGTAGAAAAGAGTTGAATTAGAGAAAATGTCAAAATTGGCCATTTTGACTGAAGAATGGCTGACCCCTGAAACCGGCCCACCCAAAATTCTGTCTTTTCCATTCTTTCTCGTTTGATATCTTTTAAATCGCTGCCCGGCTACTCAGAACTCGTGAGAAGAATTGAAAAATCGTTGAATTAGAGAAAATGTCAAAATTGGCCATTTTGACTGAAGGTCAAATTTCCTTAAATTCACGATTTTTCATTTTCTTATAAATAAACAAAGTCTCCCGACGCGTTCTATCACCCAGATTATTAGTCCCCCACCCCCTCCCCCTCATTCAGTGAAAGGGTGGACTCCCGGAATACATACCCCTTCCCGCAATCTCCTTTCGAAGGTCAAATTTCCTTAAATTCACGATTTTTCATTTTCTTATAAATAAACAAAGTCTCCCGACGCATTCTATCACCCAGATTATTAGTCCCCCACCCCCTCCCCCTCATTCAGTGAAAGGGTGGACTCCCGGAATACATACCCCTTCCCGCAATCTCCTTCCGAAGGTCAAATTTCCTTAAATTCACGATTTTTCATTTTCTTATAAATAAACAAAGTCTCCCGACGCGTTCTATCACCCAGATTATTAGTCCCCCACCCGCTCCCCCACATTCAGTGAAAGGGTGAACTCCCGGAATACATACCCCTTCACGCAATCTCCTTCCGAATTAGAGAAAATGTCAAAATTGGCCATTTTGACTGAAGAATGGCTGACCCCTGAAACCGGCCCACCCAAAATTCTGTATTTTCCATTCTTTCTCGTTTGATATCTTCTAAATAGCTGCCCGGCTGCTCAGAACTCGCGGAAAAAAGTAGAAAAGAGTTGAATTAGAGAAAATGTCAAAATTGGCCATTTTGACTGAAGAATGGCTGACCCCTGAAACTGGCCCACCCAAAATTCTGTCTTTTCCATTCTTTCTCGTTTGATATCTTTTAAATCGCTGCCCGGCTACTCAGAACTCGTGAGAAGAATTGAAAAATCGTTGAATTAGAGAAAATGTCAAAATTGGCCATTTTGACTGAAGGTCAAATTTCCTTAAATTCACGATTTTTCATTTTCTTATAAATAAACAAAGTCTCCCGACGCGTTCTATCACCCAGATTATTAGTCCCCCACCCCCTCCCCCTCATTCAGTGAAAGGGTGAACTCCCGGAATACATACCCCTTCCCGCAATCTCCTTCCGAAGGTCAAATTTCCTTAAATTCACGATTTTTCATTTTCTTATAAATAAACAAAGTCTCCTGACGCGTTCTATCACCCAGATTATTAGTCCCCCACCCCCTCCCCCTCATTCAGTGAAAGGGTGAACTCCCGGAATACATACCCCTTCACGCAATCTCCTTCCGAATTAGAGAAAATGTCAAAATTGGCCATTTTGACTGAAGAATGGCTGACCTTTGAAACTGGCCCACCCAAAATTTTGTCTTTTCCATTCTTTCTCGTTTGATATCTTCTAAATAGCTGCCCGGCTGCTCAGAACTCGCGGAAAAAAGTAGAAAAGAGTTGAATTAGAGAAAATGTCAAAATTGGCCATTTTGACTGAAGAATGGTTGACCCCTGAAACTGGCCCACCCAAAATTCTGTCTTTTCCATTCTTTCTCGTTTGATGTCTTCTAAATAGCTGCCCGGCTGCTCAGAACTCGCGGAAAAAAGTAGAAAAGAGTTGAATTAGAGAAAATTTCAAAATTGGCCATTTTGACTGAAGAATGGCTGACCCCTGAAACTGGCCCACCCAAAATTTTGTCTTTTCCATTCTTTCTCGTTTGATATCTTCTAAATAGCTGCCCGGCTGCTCAGAACTCGTGAGAAGAATTAAAAAATCGTTGAATTAGAGAAAATGTCAAAATTGGCCATTTTGACTGAAGAATCGCTGACCCCTGACCCTTCCTTAAATTCACGATTTTTCATTTTCTTATAAATAAACAAAGTCTCCCGACGCGTTCTATCACCCAGATTATTAGTCCCCCACCCCCTCCCTTTCATTCAGTGAAAGGGTGAACTCCCGGAATACATACCCCTTCCCGCAATCTCCTTCCGAAGGTCAAATTTCCTTAAATTCGCGATTTTCCATTTTTTTATGAATAAACAAAGTCTCCCGACGCGTTCTATCACCCAGACTATTAGTCCCCCACCCCCTCCCACTCATTCAGTGAAAGGGTGAACTCCCGGAATACATACCCCTTCCCGCAATCTCCTTCCGAAGGTCAAATTTCCTTAAATTCGCGATTTTCCATTTTTTTATGAATAAACAAAGTCTCCCGACGCGTTCTATCACCCAGACTATTAGTCCCCCACCCCCTCCCCCTCATTCAGTGAAAGGGTGAACTCCCGGAATACATACCCCTTCCCGCAATCTCCTTCCGAAGGTCAAATTTCCTTAAATTCGCGATTTTCCATTTTTTTATGAATAAACAAAGTCTCCCGACGCGTTCTATCACCCAGACTATTAGTCCCCCACCCCCTCCCACTCATTCAGTGAAAGGGTGAACTCCCGGAATACATACCCCTTCCCGCAATCTCCTTCCGAAGGTCAAATTTCCTTAAATTCACGATTTTTTATTTTCTTATAAATAAACAAAGTCTCCTGACGCGTTCTATCACCCAGATTATTAATCCCCCACCCCCTCCCCCTCATTCAGTGAAAGGGTGAACTCCCGGAATACATACCCCTTCCCGCAATCTCCTTCCGAAGGTTAAATTTCCTTAAATTCATGATTTTTCATTTTCTTATAAATAAACAAAGTCTCCTGACGCGTTCTATCACCCAGATTATTAGTCCCCCACCCCCTCCCCCTCATTCAGTGAAAGGGTGAACTCCCGGAATACATACCCCTTCCCGCAATCTCCTTCCGAAGGTCAAATTTCCTTAAATTCGCGATTTTCCATTTTTTTATGAATAAACAAAGTCTCCCGACGCGTTCTATCACCCAGATTATTAGTCCCCAACCCCCTCCCTTTCATTCAGTGAAAGGGTGAACTCCCGGAATACATACGCCTTCCCGCAATCTCCTTCCGAAGGTCAAATTTCCTTAATTTTACGATTTCCCATTTTCTTATTAATAAACAAAGTCTCCCGACGCGTTCTATCACCCAGATTATTAGTCCCCCACCACCTCCCCCTCATTCAGTGAAAGGGTGAACTCCCGGAATACATACCCCTTCCCGCAATCTCCTTCCGAATTAGAGAAAATGTCAAAATTGGCCATTTTGACTGAAGAATGGCTGACCCCTGAAACTGGCCCACCCAAAATTTTGTCTTTTCCATTCTTTCTCGTATGATATCTTCTAAATCGCTGCCCGGCTACTCAGAACTCGTGAGAAAAATTGAAAAATCGTTGAATTAGAGAAAATGTCAAAATTGGCCATTTTGACTGAAGAATGGCTGACCTTTGAAACTGGCCCACCCAAAATTTTGTCTTTTCCATTCTTTCTCGTTTGATATCTTCTAAATAGCTGCCCGGCTGCTCAGAACTCGCGGAAAAAAGTAGAAAAGAGTTGAATTAGAGAAAATGTCAAAATTGGCCATTTTGACTGAAGAATGGCTGACCCCTGTAACCGGCCCACCCAAAATTCTGTCTTTTCCATTCTTTCTCGTTTGATATCTTCTAAATAGCTGCCCGGCTGCTCAGAACTCGCGGAAAAAAGTAGAAAAGAGTTGAATTAGAGAAAATGTCAAAATTGGCCATTTTGACTGAAGAATGGCTGACCCCTGAAACTGGCCCACCCAAAATTCTGTCTTTTCCATTCTTTCTCGTTTGATGTCTTCTAAATAGCTGCCCGGCTGCTCAGAACTCGCGGAAAAAAGTAGAAAAGAGTTGAATTAGAGAAAATTTCAAAATTGGCCATTTTGACTGAAGAATGGCTGACCCCTGAAACTGGCCCACCCAAAATTTTGTCTTTTCCATTCTTTCTCGTTTGATATCTTTTAAATCGCTGCCCGGCTACTCAGAACTCGTGAGAAGAATTGAAAAATCGTTGAATTAGAGAAAATGTCAAAATTGGCCATTTTGACTGAAGGTCAAATTTCCTTAAATTCACGATTTTTCATTTTCTTATAAATAAACAAAGTCTCCCGACGCGTTCTATCACCCAGATTATTAGTCCCCCACCCCCTCCCCCTCATTCAGTGAATGGGTGAACTCCCGGAATACATACCCCTTCCCGCAATCTCCTTCCGAAGGTCAAATTTCCTTAAATTCACGATTTTTCATTTTCTTATAAATAAACAAAGTCTCCTGACGCGTTCTATCACCCAGATTATTAGTCCCCCACCCCCTCCCCCTCATTCAGTGAAAGGGTGAACTCCCGGAATACATACCCCTTCACGCAATCTCCTTCCGAATTAGAGAAAATGTCAAAATTGGCCATTTTGACTGAAGAATGGCTGACCTTTGAAACTGGCCCACCCAAAATTTTGTCTTTTCCATTCTTTCTCGTTTGATATCTTCTAAATAACTGCCCGGCTGCTCAGAACTCGCGGAAAAAAGTAGAAAAGAGTTGAATTAGAGAAAATGTCAAAATTGGCCATTTTGACTGAAGAATGGCTGACCCCTGAAACCGGCCCACCCAAAATTCTGTCTTTTCCATTCTTTCTCGTTTGATGTCTTCTAAATAGCTGCCCGGCTGCTCAGAACTCGCGGAAAAAAGTAGAAAAGAGTTGAATTAGAGAAAATGTCAAAATTGGCCATTTTGACTGAAGAATGGCTGACCCCTGAAACCGGCCCACCCAAAATTCTGTCTTTTCCATTCTTTTTCGTTTGATATCTTCTAAATAGCTGCCCGGCTGCTCAGAACTCGCGGAAAAAATTGAAAAATCGTTGAATTAGAGAAAATGTCAAAATTGGCCATTTTGACTGAAGAATGGCTGACCCCTGAAACTGGCCCACCCAAAATTTTGTCTTTTCCATTCTTTCTCGTTTGATATCTTTTAAATCGCTGCCCGGCTACTCAGAACTCGTGAGAAGAATTGAAAAATCGTTGAATTAGAGAAAATGTCAAAATTGGCCATTTTGACTGAAGGTCAAATTTCCTTAAATTCACGATTTTTCATTTTTTTATAAATAAACAAAGTCTCCCGACGCGTTCTATCACCCAGATTATTAGTCCCCCACCCCCTCCCCCTCATTCAGTGAAAGGGTGAACTCCTGGAATACATACCCCTTCCCGCAATCTCCTTCCGAATTAGAGAAAATGTCAAAATTGGCCATTTTGACTGAAGAATGGCTGACCTTTGAAACTGGCCCACCCAAAATTCTGTCTTTTCCATTCTTTCTCGTTTGATATCTTCTAAATAGCTGCCCGGCTGCTCAGAACTCGCGGAAAAAATTGAAAAATCATTGAATTAGAGAAAATGTCAAAATTGGCCATTTTGACTGAAGAATGGCTGACCCCTGAAACTGGCCCACCCAAAATTTTGTCTTTTCCATTCTTTCTCGTTTGATATCTTTTAAATCGCTGCCCGGCTACTCAGAACTCGTGAGAAGAATTAAAAAATCGTTGAATTAGAGAAAATGTCAAAATTGGCCATTTTGACTGAAGGTCAAATTTCCTTAAATTCACGATTTTTCATTTTCTTATAAATAAACAAAGTCTCCCGACGCGTTCTATCACCCAGATTATTAGTCCCCCACCCCCTCCCCCTCATTCAGTGAAAGGGTGAACTCCCGGAATACATACCCCTTCCCGCAATCTCCTTCCAAAGGTCAAATTTCCTTAAATTCACGATTTTTCATTTTCTTATAAATAAACAAAGTCTCCTGACGCGTTCTATCACCCATATTATTAGTCCCCCACCCACTCCCCCTCATTCAGTGAAAGGGTGAACTCCCGGAATAGATACCCCTTCCCGCAATCTCTTTCCGAATTAGAGAAAATGTTAAAATTGGCCATTTTGACTGAAGAATGGCTGACCCCTGAAACCGGCCCACCCAAAATTCTGTCTTTTCCATTCTTTCTCGTTTGATATCTTCTAAATAGCTGCCCGGCTGCTCAGAACTCGCGGAAAAAAGTAGAAAAGAGTTGAATTAGAGAAAATGTCAAAATTGGCCATTTTGACTGAAGAATGGCTGACCCCTGAAACCGGCCCACCCAAAATTCTGTCTTTTCCATTCTTTCTCGTTTGATATCTTCTAAATAGCTGCCCGGCTGCTCAGAACTCGCGGAAAAAAGTAGAAAAGAGTTGAATTAGAGAAAATGTCAAAATTGGCCATTTTGACTGAAGAATGGCTGACCCCTGAAACTGGCCCACCCAAAATTTTGTCTTTTCCATTCTTTCTCGTTTGATATCTTTTAAATCGCTGCCCGGCTACTCAGAACTCGTGAGAAGAATTGAAAAATCGTTGAATTAGAGAAAATGTCAAAATTGGCCATTTTGGCTGAAGGCCAAATTTCCTTAAATTCACGATTTTTCATTTTCTTATAAATAAACAAAGTCTCCCGACGCGTTCTATCACCCAGATTATTAGTCCCCCACCCCCTCCCCCTCATTCAGTGAAAGGGTGAACTCCCGGAATACATACGCCTTCCCGCAATCTCCTTCCGAAGGTCAAATTTCCTTAATTTTACGATTTTCTATTTTCTTATAAATAAACAAAGTCTCCCGACGCGTTCTATCACCCAGATTATTAGTCCCCCACCCCCTCCCCCTCATTCAGTGAAAGGGTGAACTCCCGGAATACATACCCCTTCCCGCAATCTCCTTCCGAAGGTCAAATTTCCTTAAATTCGCGATTTTCCATTTTTTTATGGATAAACAAAGTCTCCCGACGCGTTCTATCACCCAGATTATTAGTCCCCCACCCCCTCCCCCTCATTCAGTGAAAGGGTGAACTCCCGGAATACATACCCCTTCCCGCAATCTCCTTCCGAAGGTCAAATTTCCTTAAATTCACGATTTTCCATTTTCTTATAAATAAACAAAGTCTCCCGACGCGTTCTATCACCCAGATTATTAGTCCCCCACCCCCTCCCCCTCATTCAGTGAAAGGGTGAACTCCCGGAATACATACCCCTTCCCGCAATCTCCTTCCGAAGGTCAAATTTCCTTAAATTCGCGATTTTCCATTTTTTTATGGATAAACAAAGTCTCCCGACGCGTTCTATCACCCAGATTATTAGTCCCCCACCCCCTCCCCCTCATTCAGTGAAAGGGTGAACTCCCGGAATACATACCCCTTCCCGCAATCTCCTTCCGAAGGTCAAATTTCCTTAAATTCACGATTTTCCATTTTCTTATAAATAAACAAAGTCTCCCGACGCGTTCTATCACCCAGATTATTAGTCCCCCACCCCCTCCCCCTCATTCAGTGAAAGGGTGAACTCCCGGAATACATACCCCTTCCCGCAATCTCCTTCCGAAGGTCAAATTTCCTTAAATTCACGATTTTCCATTTTCTTATAAATAAACAAAGTCTCCCGACGCGTTCTATCACCCAGATTATTAGTCCCCCACCACCTCCCCCTCATTCAGTGAAAGGGTGAACTCCCGGAATACATACCCCTTCCCGCAATCTCCTTCCGAAGGTCAAATTTCCTTAAATTCACGATTTTCCATTTTCTTATAAATAAACAAAGTCTCCCGACGCGTTCTATCACCCAGATTATTAGTCCCCCACCACCTCCCCCTCATTCAGTGAAAGGGTGAACTCCCGGAATACATACCCCTTCCCGCAATCTCCTTCCGAATTAGAGAAAATGTCAAAATTGGCCATTTTGACTGAAGAATGGCTGACCCCTGAAACTGGCCCACCCAAAATTCTGTCTTTTACATTCTTTCTCGTTTGATGTCTTCTAAATAGCTGCCCGGCTGCTCAGAACTCGCGGAAAAAAGTAGAAAAGAGTTGAATTAGAGAAAATGTCAAAATTGGCCATTTTGACTGAAGAATCGCTGACCCCTGAAAGCGGCCCACCCAAAATTCTGTCTTTTCCATTATTTCTCGTTTGATATCTTCTAAATAGCTGCCCGGCTGCTCAGAACTCGCGGAAAAAAGTAGAAAAGAGTTGAATTAGAGAAAATGTCAAAATTGGCCATTTTGACTGAAGAATGGTTGACCCCTGAAACTGGCCCACTCAAAATTCTGTCTTTTCCATTATTTCTCGTTTGATATCTTCTAAATAGCTGCCCGGCTGCTCAGAACTCGCGGGAAAAAGTAGAAAAGAGTTGAATTAGAGAAAATGTCAAAATTGGCCATTTCGACTGAAGGTCAAATTTCCTTAAATTCACGATTTTTCATTTTCTTATAAATAAACAAAGTCTCCCGACGCGTTCTATCACCCAGATTATTAGTCCCCCACCCCCTCCCCCTCATTCAGTGAAAGGGTGAACTCCCGGAATACATACCCCTTCCCGCAATCTCCTTCCGAATTAGAGAAAATGTCAAAATTGGCCATTTTGACTGAAGAATGGCTGACCCCTGAAACCGGCCCACCCAAAATTCTGTCTTTTCCATTCTTTCTCATTTGATATCTTCTAAATAGCTGCCCGGCTGCTCAGAACTCGCGGAAAAAATTGAAAAATCGTTGAATTAGAGAAAATGTCAAAATTGGCCATTTTGACTGAAGAATGGCTGACCCCTGAAACTGGCCCACCCAGAATTCTGTCTTTTCCATTCCTTCTCGTTTGATATCTTCTAAATAGCTGCCCGGCTGCTCAGAACTCGCGGAAAAAAGTAGAAAAGAGTTGAATTAGAGAAAATGTCAAAATTGGCCATTTTGACTGAAGAATGGCTCACCCCTGAAACCGGCCCACCCAAAATTCTGTCTTTTCCATTCTTTCTCGTTTGATATCTTCTAAATAGCTGCCCGGCTGCTCAGAACTCGCGGAAAAAAGTAGAAAAGAGTTGAATTAGAGAAAATGTCAAAATTGGCCATTTTGACTGAAGAATCGCTGAACCCTGAAACCGGCCCACCCAAAATTCTATCTTTTCCATTATTTCTCGTTTGATATCTTCTAAATAGCTGCCCGGCTGCTCAGAACTCGCGGAAAAAAGTAGAAAAGAGTTGAATTAGAGAAAATGTCAAAATTGGCCATTTTGACTGAAGAATGGCTGACCCCTGAAACCGGCCCACCCAAAATTCTGTCTTTTCCATTCTTTCTCGTTTGATATCTTCTAAATAGCTGCCCGGCTGCTCAGAACTCGCGGAAAAAATTGAAAAATCGTTGAATTAGAGAAAATGTCAAAATTGGCCATTTTGACTGAAGAATGGCTGACCCCTGAAACTGGCCCACCCAAAATTTTGTCTTTTCCATTCTTTCTCGTTTGATATCTTCTAAATAGCTGCCCGGCTGCTCAGAACTCGCGGAAAAAAGTAGAAAAGAGTTGAATTAGAGAAAATGTCAAAATTGGCCATTTTGACTGAAGAATGGCTGACCCCTGAAACTGGCCCACCCAAAATTTTGTCTTTTCCATTCTTTCTCGTTTGATATCTTTTAAATCGCTGCCCGGCTACTCAGAACTCGTGAGAAGAATTGAAAAATCGTTGAATTAGAGAAAATGTCAAAATTGGCCATTTTGACTGAAGGTCAAATTTCCTTAAATTCACGATTTTTCATTTTCTTATAAATAAACAAAGTCTCCCGACGCGTTCTATCACCCAGATTATTAATCCCCCACCCCCTCCCCCTCATTCAGTGAAAGGGTGAACTCCCGGAATACATACCCCTTCCCGCAATCTCCTTCCAAAGATCAAATTTCCTTAAATTCACGATTTTTCATTTTCTTATAAATAAACAAAGTCTCCTGACGCGTTCTATCCCCCAGATTATTAGTCCCCCACCCCCTCCCCCTCATTCAGTGAAAGGGTGAACTCCCGGAATACATACCCCTTCCCGCAATCTCCTTCCGAAGGTCAAATTTCCTTAAATTCGCGATTTTCCATTTTTTTATGAATAAACAAAGTCTCCCGACGCGTTCTATCACCCAGATTATTAGTCTCCCACCCCCTCCCCCTCATTCAGTGAAAGGGTGAACTCCCGGAATACATACCCCTTCCCGCAATCTCCTTCCGAATTAGAGAAAATGTCAAAATTGGCCATTTTGACTGAAGAATGGCTGACCCCTGAAACCGGCCCACCCAAAATTCTGTCTTTTCCATTCTTTCTCGTTTGATATATTCTAAATAGCTGCCCGGCTGCTCAGAACTCGCGGAAAAAATTGAAAAATCGTTGAATTAGAGAAAATGTCAAAATTGGCCATTTTGACTGAAGAATGGCTGAACCCTGAAACTGGCCCACCCAAAATTTTGTCTTTTCCATTCTTTCTCGTTTTATATCTTCTAAATAGCTGCCCGGCTGCTCAGAACTCGCGGAAAAAAGTAGAAAAGAGTTGAATTAGAGAAAATGACAAAATTGGCCATTTTGACTGAAGAATGGCTGACCCCTGAAACCGGCCCACCCAAAATTCGGTCTTTTCCATTCTTTCTCGTTTGATATCTTCTAAATAGCTGCCCGGCTGCTCAGAACTCGCGGAAAAAAGTAGAAAAGAGTTGAATTAGAGAAAATTTCAAAATTGGCCATTTTGACTGAAGACTGGTTGACCCCTGAAACTGGCCCACTCAAAATTCTGTCTTTTCCATTCTTTCTCGTTTGATATCTTCTAAATAGCTGCCCGGCTGCTCAGAACTCGCGGAAAAAAGTAGAAAAGAGTTGAATTAGAGAAAATGTCAAAATTGGCCATTTTGACTGAAGAATGGCTGACCCCTGAAACCGGCCCACCCAAAATTCTGTCTTTTCCATTCTTTCTCGTTTGATATCTTCTAAATAGCTGCCCGGCTGCTCAGAACTCGCGGAAAAAAGTAGAAAAGAGTTGAATTAGAGAAAATGTCAAAATTGGCCATTTTGATTGAAGAATGGCTGACCCCTGAAACTGGCCCACCCAAAATTTTGTCTTTTCCATTCTTTCTCGTTTGATATCTTTTAAATCGCTGCCCGGCTACTCAGAACTCGTGAGAAGAATTGAAAAATCGTTGAATTAGAGAAAATGTCAAAATTGGCCATTTTGACTAAAGGTCAAATTTCCTTAAATTCACGATTTTTCATTTTCTTATAAATAAACAAAGTCTCCCGACGCGTTCTATCACCCAGATTATTAGTCCCCCACCCCCTCCCCCTCATTCAGTGAAAGGGTGAACTCCCGGAATACATACCCCTTCCCGCAATCTCCTTCCGAAGGTCAAATTTCCTTAAATTCACGATTTTCCATTTTCTTATAAATAAACAAAGTCTCCCGACGCGTTCTATCACCCAGATTATTAGTCCCCAACCCCCTCCCTTTCATTCAGTGAAAGGGTGAACTCCCGGAATACATACGCCTTCCCGCAATCTCCTTCCGAAGGTCAAATTTCCTTAATTTTACGATTTTCCATTTTCTTATAAATAAACAAAGTCTCCCGACGCGTTCTATCACCCAGATTATTAGTCCCCCACCCCCTCCCCCTCATTCAGTGAAAGGGTGAACTCCCGGAATACATACCCCTTCCCGCAATCTCCTTCCGAATTAGAGAAAATGTCAAAATTGGCCATTTTGACTGAAGAATGGCTGACCCCTGAAACCGGCTTACCCAAAATTCTGTCTTTTCCATTCTTTCTCGTTTGATGTCTTCTAAATAGCTGCCCGGCTGCTCAGAACTCGCGGAAAAAAGTAGAAAAGAGTTGAATTAGAGAAAATTTCAAAATTGGCCATTTTGACTGAAGAATGGCTGACCCCTGAAACTGGCCCACCCAAAATTTTGTCTTTTCCATTCTTTCTCGTTTGATATCTTTTAAATCGCTGCCCGGCTACTCAGAACTCGTGAGAAGAATTGAAAAATCGTTGAATTAGAGAAAATGTCAAAATTGGCCATTTTGACTGAAGGTCAAATTTCCTTAAATTCACGATTTTTCATTTTCTTATAAATAAACAAAGTCTCCCGACGCGTTCTATCACCCAGATTATTAGTCCCCCACCCCCTCCCCCTCATTCAGTGAAAGGGTGAACTCCCGGAATACATACCCCTTCCCGCAATCTCCTTCCAAAGATCAAATTTCCTTAAATTCACGATTTTTCATTTTCTTATAAATAAACAAAGTCTCCTGACGCGTTCTATCACCCAGATTATTAGTCCCCCACCCCCTCCCCCTCATTCAGTGAAAGGGTGAACTCCCGGAATACATACCCCTTCCCGCAATCTCCTTCCGAAGGTCAAATTTCCTTAAATTCGCGATTTTCCATTTTTTTATGAATAAACAAAGTCTCCCGACGCGTTCTATCACCCAGATTATTAGTCCCCAACCCCCTCCCTTTCATTCAGTGAAAGGGTGAACTCCCGGAATACATACGCCTTCCCGCAATCTCCTTCCGAAGGTCAAATTTCCTTAATTTTACGATTTTCCATTTTCTTATAAATAAACAATGTCTCCCGACGCGTTCTATCACCCAGATTATTAGTCTCCCACCCCCTCCCCCTCATTCAGTGAAAGGGTGAACTCCCGGAATACATACCCC
The DNA here is from genome assembly GCA_035578325.1 of Coelinius sp. EB29. Taxonomy (NCBI): domain Eukaryota; kingdom Metazoa; phylum Arthropoda; class Insecta; order Hymenoptera; family Braconidae; genus Coelinius; species Coelinius sp. EB29. The sequence continues at coordinate 4,084,546 of JAOZGT010000009.1, read as the reverse complement.
TTCCCGCAATCTCCTTCCGAATTAGAGAAAATGTCAAAATTGGCCATTTTGACTGAAGAATGGCTGACCCCTGAAACCGGCCCACCCAAAATTCTGTCTTTTCCATTCTTTCTCGTTTGATATCTTCTAAATAGCTGCCCGGCTGCTCAGAACTCGCGGTAAAAAATGAAAAATCGTTGAATTAGAGAAAATGTCAAAATTGGCCATTTTGACTGAAGAATGGCTGACCCCTGAAACTGGCCCACCCAAAATTTTGTCTTTTCCATTCTTTCTCGTTTGATATCTTCTAAATTGCTGCCCGGCTGCTCAGAACTCGCGGAAAAAAGTAGAAAAGAGTTGAATTAGAGAAAATGTCAAAATTGGCCATTTTGACTGAAGAATGGCTGACCCCTGAAACTGGCCCACCCAAAATTCTGTCTTTTCCATTCTTTCTCGTTTGATGTCTTCTAAATAGCTGCCCGGCTGCTCAGAACTCGCGGAAAAAAGTAGAAAAGAGTTGAATTAGAGAAAATGTCAAAATTGGCCATTTTGACTGAAGAATGGCTGACCCCTGAAACCGGCCCACCCAAAATTCTGTCTTTTCCATTCTTTCTCGTTTGATATCTTCTAAATAGCTGCCCGGCTACTCAGAACTCGTGAGAAGAATTGAAAAATCGTTGAATTAGAGAAAATGTCAAAATTGGCCATTTTGACTGAAGAGTGGCTGACCTTTGAAACTGGCCCACCCAAAATTCTGTCTTTTCCATTCTTTCTCGTTTGATATCTTCTAAATAGCTGCCCGGCTGCTCAGAACTCGCGGAAAAAAATAGAAAAGAGTTGAATTAGAGAAAATGTCAAAATTGGCCATTTTGACTGAAGAATGGCTGACCCCTGAAACTGGCCCACCCAAAATTTTGTCTTTTCCATTCTTTCTCGTTTGATATCTTTTAAATCGCTGCCCGGCTACTCAGAACTCGTGAGAAGAATTGAAAAATCGTTGAATTAGAGAAAATGTCAAAATTGGCCATTTTGACTGAAGGTCAAATTTCCTTAAATTCACGATTTTTCATTTTCTTATAAATAAACAAAGTCTCCCGACGCGTTCTATCACCCAGATTATTAGTCCCCCACCCCCTCCCCCTCATTCAGTGAAAGGGTGAACTCCCGGAATACATACCCCTTCCCGCAATCTCCTTCCAAAGATCAAATTTCCTTAAATTCACGATTTTTCATTTTCTTATAAATAAACAAAGTCTCCTGACGCGTTCTATCACCCAGATTATTAGTCCCCCACCCCCTCCCCCTCATTCAGTGAAAGGGTGAACTCCCGGAATACATACCCCTTCCCGCAATCTCCTTCCGAAGGTCAAATTTCCTTAAATTCGCGATTTTCCATTTTTTTATGAATAAACAAAGTCTCCCGACGCGTTCTATCACCCAGATTATTAGTCCCCAACCCCCTCCCTTTCATTCAGTGAAAGGGTGAACTCCCGGAATACATACGCCTTCCCGCAATCTCCTTCCGAAGGTCAAATTTCCTTAATTTTACGATTTTCCATTTTCTTATAAATAAACAATGTCTCCCGACGCGTTCTATCACCCAGATTATTAGTCTCCCACCCCCTCCCCCTCATTCAGTGAAAGGGTGAACTCCCGGAATACATACCCCTTCCCGCAATCTCCTTCCGAATTAGAGAAAATGTCAAAATTGGCCATTTTGACTGAAGAATGGCTGACCCCTGAAACCGGCCCACCCAAAATTCTGTCTTTTCCATTCTTTCTCGTTTGATATCTTCTAAATAGCTGCCCGGCTGCTCAGAACTCGCGGTAAAAAATGAAAAATCGTTGAATTAGAGAAAATGTCAAAATTGGCCATTTTGACTGAAGAATGGCTGACCCCTGAAACTGGCCCACCCAAAATTTTGTCTTTTCCATTCTTTCTCGTTTGATATCTTCTAAATAGCTGCCCGGCTGCTCAGAACTCGCGGAAAAAAGTAGAAAAGAGTTGAATTAGAGAAAATGTCAAAATTGGCCATTTTGACTGAAGAATGGCTGACCCCTGAAACTGGCCCACCCAAAATTCTGTCTTTTCCATTCTTTCTCGTTTGATATCTTCTAAATAGCTGCCCGGCTGCTCAGAACTCGCGGAAAAAAGTAGAAAAGAGTTGAATTAGAGAAAATGTCAAAATTGGCCATTTTGACTGAAGAATGGCTGACCCCTGAAACCGGCCCACCCAAAATTCTGTCTTTTCCATTCTTTCTCGTTTGATATCTTCTAAATAGCTGCCCGGCTGCTCAGAACTCGCGGAAAAAAGTAGAAAAGAGTTGAATTAGAGAAAATGTCAAAATTGGCCATTTTGACTGAAGAATGGCTGACCCCTGAAACTGGCCCACCCAAAATTCTGTCTTTTCCATTCGTTCTCGTTTGATATCTTCTAAATAGCTGCCCGGCTGCTCAGAACTCGCGGAAAAAAGTAGAAAAGAGTTGAATTAGAGAAAATGTCAAAATTGGCCATTTTGACTGAAGAATGGTTGACCCCTGAAACTGGCCCACCCAAAATTCTGTCTTTTCCATTCTTTCTCGTTTGATATCTTCTAAATAGATGCCCGGCTGCTCAAAACTCGCGGAAAAAAGTAGAAAAGAGTTGAATTAGAGAAAATGTCAAAATTGGCCATTTTGACTGAAGAATCGCTGACCCCTGAAACCGGCCCACCCAAAATTCTGTCTTTTCCATTCGTTCTCGTTTGATATCTTCTAAATAGCTGCCCGGCTGCTCAGAACTCGCGGAAAAAATTGTAAAATCGTTGAATTAGAGAAAATGTCAAAATCGGCCATTTTGACTGAAGAATGGCTGACCTTTGAAATGTCGGAAACTTCCCTCGGGTCGGGTGAATTGGCAGATTTTGCCTTCTAACACTCTCCCTCACTTTTGACATAGAAGGAAAACCGCTATTTCGCTGATTTTTTTTTTGAATTCTTCCCTAGGACCGACAGAAAAAATCCCAGTCAAGCAGAGAGTGGCTCCGCTACTTTAACATGTCAAAAAAAAACAATCAAAGTCGGAAACTCCCCTCGGGTCGGGTGAATCGGCAGATTTTGCCTTCTAACACTCTCCCTCACTTTTGACATAGAAGGAAAACCGCTATTTCGCTGATTTTTTTTTTTGAATTCTTCCCTAGGAACTCCCGATGAAATCCCAGTCAAGCAGAGAGTGGCTCCGCTACTTTAACATATCAAAAAAAATCAATCAAAGTCGGAAACTCTCCTCGGGTCGGGTGAATCGGCAGATTTTGCCTTCTAAGACTCTCCCTCACTTTTGACATAGAAGGAAAACCGCTATTTCGCTGATTTTTTTTTTTGAATTCTTCCCTAGGAACTCCCGATGAAATCCCAGTCAAGCAGAGAGTGGCTCCGCTACTTTAACATATCAAAAAAAATCAATCAAAGTCGGAAACTCTCCTCGGGTCGGGTGAATCGGCAGATTTTGCCTTCTAAGACTCTCCCTCACTTTTGACATAGAAGGAAAACCGCTATTTTGCTGATTTTTTTTTTGAATTCTTCCCTAGGACCCACAGAAAAAATCCCAGTCAAGCAGAGAGTGGCTCCGTTACTTTAACATGTCAAAAAAAAACAATCAAAGTCGGAAACTCCCCTCGGGTCGGGTGAATCGGCAGATTTTGCCTTCTAACACTCTCCCTCACTTTTGACATAGAAGGAAAACCGCTATTTCGCTGATTTTTTTTTTGAATTCTTCCCTAGGACCCACAGAAAAATTCCCAGTCAAGCAGAGAGTGGCTCCGCTACTTTAACATATCAAAAAAAAACAATCAATGTCGGAAACTCCCCTCGGGTCGGGTGAATCGGCAGATTTTGCCTTCTAACACTCTCCCTCACTTTTGACATAGAAGGAAAACCGCTATTTCGCTGATTTTTTTTTTGAATTCTTTCCTAGGAACTCCCGATGAAATCCCAGTCAAGCAGAGAGTGGCTCCGCTACTTTAACATATCAAAAAAAATCAATCAAAGTCGGAAACTCCCCTCGGGTCGGGTGAATTGGCAGATTTTGCCTTCTAACACTGTCCCTCACTTTTGACATAGAAGGAAAACCGCTATTTCGCTGATTTTTTTTTTGAATTCTTCTCTAGGACCCACAGAAAAATTCCCAGTCAAGCAGAGAGTGGCTCCGCTACTTTAACATATCAAAAAAAAACAATCAATGTCGGAAACTCCCCTCGGGTCGGGTGAATCGGCAGATTTTGCCTTCTAACACTCTCCCTCACTTTTGACATAGAAGGAAAACCGCTATTTCGCTGATTTTTTTTTTGAATTCTTCCCTAGGACCCACAGAAAAAATCCCCGTCAAGCAGAGAGTGGCTCCGCTACTTTAACATATCAAAAAAAAACAATCAATGTCGGAAACTCCCCTCGGGTCGGGTGAATCGGCAGATTTTGCCTTCTAACACTCTCCCTCACTTTTGACATAGAAGGAAAACCGCTATTTTGCTGATTTTTTTTTTGAATTCTTCCCTAGGACCCACAGAAAAAATCCCAGTCAAGCAGAGAGTGGCTCCGCTACTTTAACATATCAAAACAAAATAATCAAAGTCGGAAACTCCCCTCGGGTCGGGTGAATTGTCAGATTTTGCCTTCTAACACTCTCCCTCACTTTTGACATAGAAGGAAAACCGCTATTTCGTTGATTTTTTTTTTGAATTTTTCCCTAGGAACTCCCGATGAAATCCCAGTCAAGCAGAGAGTGGCTCCGCTGCTTTAACATATCAAAAAAAAACAATCAAAGTCGGAAACTCCCCTCGGGTCGGGTGAATCGGCAGATTTTGCCTTCTAACACTCTCCCTCACTTTTGACATAGAAGGAAAACCGCTATTTCGCTGATTTTTTTTTTGAATTCTTCCCTAGGACCCACAGGAAAAATCCCAGTCAAGCAGAGAGTGGCTCTGCTACTTTAACATATCAAAAAAAAACAATCAAAGTCGGAAACTCCCCTCGGGTCGGGTGAATTGGCAGATTTTGCCTTCTAACACTCTCCCTAACTTTTGACATAGAAGGGGGGTTGCTATTTCGCTGATTTTTTTTTTGAATTCTTCCCTAGGGACTCCCGATGAAATCCCAGTCAAGCAGAGAGTGGCTCCGCTACTTTAACATATCAAAAAAAAACAATCAAAGTCGGAAACTCCCCTCGGGTCGGGTGAATCGGCATATTTTGCCTTCTAACACTCTCCCTCACTTTTGACATAGAAGGGGGGCCGCTATTTCGCTGATTTTTTTTTTGAATTCTTCCCTAGGACCCACAGAAAAAATCTCAGTTAAGTAGAGAGTGGCTCCGCTACTTTAACATATCAAAAAAAAACAATCAAAGTCGGAAACTCCCCTCGGGTCGGGTGAATTGGCAGATTTTGCCTTCTAACACTCTCCCTCACTTTTGAGATAGAAGGGGGGCCAAAAAAAACTTTCAAAGGCGGAAACTCAAATTTCTCGGTCGGGTAATTCGGCCAATTTCACCTTCTAACACTCTCCCTCACTTTTGACATAGAAAAACGTTGGCGATTTCACTGAAATTTTTTTTCAATTCTTCCTTAGGACGCGCCGAAGCTTAGTTATTAGCCGGTAGCTTAGTTGGTAGAGTGCCCGGCGCGTAACTGGGAGATCCGGGTTCAACTCCCGGCTCGGGCTGCTGTGATTTTTTCTCTCGAAATTCTGATTCTCTTTGAATCTTTTTTTTTTCACTGAATCGGATTTCCTCTCGGATTTCACTGAAATTTTTGTAATGAACGAAAAATCATGGCACTTACGCCCCTTTAATTTTAGACCGACGATGTACAATTGACACAATTACATCGTAAAGGAAGTGTAATCAATAACAGTACATTGTCTTTATGAATTTTAGACGACGATCATGCAATCCAAAAAATATACATTGGTTGAATTGATAACCCCTGCTCGAAGAGCGTTTATTTTCACTATTTCTATAATTGAGTAAATGCTGCCATCTCCCGAATGCAATTGGATTTGATAACTCCGATCGATTACAGGTAAAAAGGATTTAATTTCTTCCCTACTGACACTGTTTGACCGACAAAAAGTGTCGTGACCAAGCGATATTGTGGTCAACTGTTCCTCACTAGATTCTGTACTACCGTGGAGGTGCTCAGTTGTGGAAGTATAAGCGAAGCCCCCCCAGTAGAAGGAATGCGCAGTGGCGCCCTCTATAGTGTGAGTGTCGACAACCGTTTATTTGTTAATTATTATTCATTAATAATAATTAATAAATAATTATATATTATTTATTAACAATAATTAATAAATAATAATTAACAAATAAACGGTTATTTCAGTGGTCACAACACACGATAAAATTTGGCCAATCTAACCCGTCCAATGTCCAAGAATAAAATTACTTTTACCAGAGTATTTAACTTTGTTTTTATCACTGTTGGAAGTTCCCGCAGGTTAGTAAATACCCCAATGGGTTTTTATGATGATTTTTATGCGTTTTTTTATGTAAATTATGTAAAGAGAAGCTCAGCGTCTCTCTCAATGTGGAAAATAGCGACGCCATTTTGCCAAACCAAGATGGCGTCAGTTAAGGCAATAGAGGGGATGCGTAGTGGCGCCCTCTATAGTGCGAGTGTCGACTCACATTATTATTTGTTCTTTCTATTGTTTTTTGCTAATTAATAATTATTTATTATAAATAATAATGAGTAATAATTAATAAATAATAATTAACGAATAAACGGTGATTTTGTATCTAATCAGTGATCTAACCTAACCTAGTAGGGTTGAATTGAATCGATCATTTTTTTTCTACTATCAAATAATCTTCAACGAATTTGCTATCTAATGGTTTTTTAAAAATATTTTTTATGTGAGGTGCAGGGGTGAACCTGTTTTTTGTCAGGTGTGATTTTTAAAAAATTTATAAAAAAATAGAAATATCAACTATCAAAGTTTTTTTTTCAATTATCAAATTTCTTCAACGTTACTTCAATAGGATGGAAAAAAAATGGCAAAATCTATATAAAGGGGGCTAAGTAAATGGATCTCACAAAAACCTAGGTTTTTGTGATCTTTCGCCAGCCATATTATGAGTTTCAACGCCACCTTGCGCCCATTTAACATCGCGAATTATTATTGAAGCCCCAGCGCCTCCACTTTGCCAACTGTACACATAACCTTTCTCCAGTCACGACTTACCTGTCAAAACAAATGTTTTCTAAACTTCCAAATAAATATCCAACAATTTCCTCGGTTTCAAAAGTCGAATGTGGGCGTGATCGTGTGCTCCAGACATTGAATTCCTCATAAACTCAATCATGAGTTTAATAAGAGACCAAATTGAGGGATATTTCGAGTTGAAATAATACTGTTGACTGTTGTCATAGTCCTTTATTTATTCTCATTTTCAATATCGTAAATTATTGAATTAAAATGGTTCCACCACCAGTTGTAACTGGAATTTCACCGAAGGAAGGCCCTCCAGGAACTAGAGTCACTGTTCGTGGTGAATTTTTAGGAAATAGGGTACAGGATTTAATTGGCAAGTATCTTAATTTTTATGATCAAATAATAAAAGATAAATTCAATTTTTTTACATTTATCAATGGTTTAATTATCTCGACAATGAGTGATTCCAGAAAAAAATGTCTAGATACATTTTTTGTAGTAAATTACCTCAGCTACAAAAAAGCCCTGTAAAATGCTTCATTCTCGAGATAAATTCAAAAGAAGTTTAAATCCCTCAATTCCTCTCTCAAACCCTTCAGGTTTGACCATCTGTGGTTGCGATTGTCTCCTCTCCGCGGAATGGAAGTCCCCCAACAAAATAATAGCACGTTCAGGGCCATGCAAGGGTCGTGGAGAAATAATAGTAACGACTCGAAGTGGAGGTCAGGGTACCTCTACTGTTCAATTTCGTGGTTATCACGAGACTATTGGCCCTATGAAAGAGTCTGCAGTCTGGGTGGAAGAGGCACCAGTCCAGAGTTTTGTTTGGGGGAGACGTGCCCTTTCCCCAACGAATTACCAACAAGAAGATCCTCTGGGTCTGAGTGTAGAGGGTAACGACACTAAGAAATTCCCAGAGGATGAACTCTGTGAACTCTTTGGTGAGAGCAATGGGGAATTAACATCTGAAAAATTTCATCCAGGATGGTTTCTACTTCAGCATCATCATGCCACGACTCTGGACGATTTGAAAGCAGGTCTTGCCTATCTCAGACGTAAAGTTAATTCTCAAAAAGAGGGACAATTGTCATTTTTAAAGGCTAATGTTGGATCAGTTATTGAACAACTAGAGACAATTGTTATTCTTAAAGAACAGTTTGAGGCTGATGTCAAAAAATTTGGAGATGATCCAACTGGAAAACTCGAATGTGCTATTAAAACTTCGATGGAAGAAGCGAATAAACTATTTGATGATGTTTTGGCGAGGAGGGATCGAGCTGAGAGCACCAGGAGTGCTCTTTCAGTCATGCAACGATACAGATTTCTCTTCTGTATGCCTGTTAATATTGAGAAGAATATTAAAAGAGGAAATTATGATTTGGTAATCAATGATTATGCCAGGGTGAAGAATTTATTTGGTGAGTGTTTTTTATAGAAAATTTTCTCAGCTACATAAAAGGTCTTTTCACATTTCCTCTTAAATCCATTGATTATTCCACTTTTAACTTTAGTAATAAATGACTAAATAATTATCTTCCAAAACAGGTAACACCGAAGTAGAAATCTTCAAAAAGGTACTAATAGAGATAGAGAGTAAGATAGACATGTTGAGGGACATCTTACGAAAAAAATTGGAAGAGATTCCTTTCGCCTTAGAGAGACAGAAGAAGATAATTCGACATCTGGTGAATCTTGAAGCAGATGGAGATCCTGCCTGGGACGCCATTGTCTCCCACGCTGCCTACCTAGATAAAAACATCTCAGGCTGTCTTCAGGACTATTTCACAGACAATGGAATTGACGAGGGAAGGCAAAAGGGAAACAGTTTAACACCAATTTCAGCTGATAAACTCAGAATGTACAGAAATGATGCAAATTGCAATGTACCTTCAAGAGTTTTGTGTATCGAAGCTATTTGTGATGTTGTAGCTGAACAATTGCCTGATCTATGGAGATTAGGGCAGAGTTACTTCACTGGGCAGCTTCATGTAGCTGTTGATGCTGATAAACAAGGACCTTTCAAGAATTTAGTGCTGAGTTGCATTCAGAGGGCAAGTGAAGCGATGAAAGAAAGCTGTGGTAGAGATTTGACTCCAGCTTGGTTGATGCACAGTCTCAGGTGTGTTAGGCAGATGTATGCAGCACTCATTCATCTGGATTTACCCAGTGAAGCGCTGGATATTTTTGGAAAGTTTTTGTTCGATCTTAGGTGAGTTAATAGTAAAGGAGGAATTTTTTTGTAGAGAATTTCAAGATCCAAAAGAAAGGTCATCTGATATTTTTCTATAAATCTACTAGTTTTGTAGATATCTATAAAAATAAATAGTCGTTCTCTTTTTAGAAATTCATTTTTTATTTTATAGATTACAATGTTTAGTTGCTTTGTTCAAACAAACTGCTGAAAATGTTGGAGGATTGCAAAAAAAAGAAAACTGGAAATTGGAATATCTACCTAATGAAGATGGTGGAGTAACAAAATTGGTAAATTAAATTGTTTACTTAATTCTTTGAGGAGAATGAGAGGAAGAGAATTGGAATATTGAGTTGATTTGGTGATGGTTATTTTCAGCCATGTTTGTTCGAAGAAATGGTGATGGAAGTGTCTGATCTTGCTCGAGAAACTGCCATTGCTTGTGGACCTAGGGAAACACCACTTTTGGATAATATTGCACCTCAAGCTCTCTTCCATAATTCAGTTAAGACACTTTTTGTGGCATTCTCGAGGTGCCTACAACAATTAGCATTCAGTGGCAGTGAAGAGGCTAATGATGAAGATGATGTTTCACAACTTGTTAGTTCACCTGCAGTTTATAGGCCTAGAGATAAACAGAGAGGACCTGCAACTCCGGTAAAGTTCATTTTTTTTCTATCAATTATCATTGATAAACATATCAATTAATTAATTGATTAATTTTTTCCAGACGTGGGAAAAATGTTTGTTGATAACCCTCAGTAATATCCGGTATACCTTGAATACTGTCCTGCCAAGAGTAGTTGAGGCATTAAAGTCCAAAGGATATCCAGATTTATCGACTGCTGAGAGTTGGAGAAAAGACTGGACACAGTTGGAGACCTTGGACACTGCAGTGTTGGATGCTTATCTCGAGAGAAGGTGTGATCCTCTTGTGGGAACCATTGAGCCAAGTATGTACCTGGGACGATTGGAATGGGATTCTGATGTTGAACCAACTCATATCAGACCTTATGCTCAAGAAGCACTGGCGAATCTCATTGCTGTTCATGCTGAGGTGAGACTTAAACATGAATTTTTAGCCCTACAAAAAAAGTCTTTTGGTCATTTTTGCTGGAAGAAGGTTCACCCTTCTTTTCTCGTTTGATATTATAATAAAGGAATTGTTAATAATTTTTTAGGTCACTCGAGTGTCTCCCGGACTCCTAAAACGAGTTTTATCTCACATTGTTGAAACAATAGCAGAGGAGTTGGCGAGATTAATGTCGTGTGTGAGAAAATTTGGTCCTTCTGGAATCATTCAAGCAAGAGCTGACATAACATTACTGAAAAATGCATTGTCAATTTACAGTACACCTAGAGCAAGGTAATTAACCTTTTGAACATATCTTTACATCCCAGAAAGAAAGAAAGAAGAAATTCTCAATTTGCCAACAATTCAAGTTAGAAAAAAAAATACATCAGGAATGAATAGATTTAGCAAAATTTGTGTAAAGATCTTTTTTATTGGAAATTTAATGAGCTACAAAAAAGGTCTCTTGATAAATTCTTGTAAAGTTCCCGATTCTTAAGATACTTACAAAATAGTGAAAACGTAATATTTGAATTTATACAATTTTATTAGTAAACTTCAAATTCAATTAACAAAATTTGAAAGAAAAATTTCAACTCTCTACTTGAATATATTTTCCAACAGCACATTCTTCGAGGAAGCTCTAGACGCAGTGCCATCCTTAAAAAATGGAACTGACGCTTCTCGAGTTGAGGCACTCCTCAGCAAAGTGACATCATCAATGCAATTACAAATTCGTTGTCTTGCCGAGAGACCAAAATCAGCAAAAATTAGTTATAACGATGATCCAAATAGAACAACAGTTGTTTAACAAATAAAAAAACAAGTTAAATTTGAGCTGCCTATTATTTTCATTAAACTATTCAGTATAAATATTAAAAACAGTTTAAAATTCCTTCACTGGAATGATTAATCAAAATCAAGTCTTGTGATATTTTTCTACTCATTCTTTTTGTCAGAGAACTTTTTGGTGTGACCTGAGGACATGGTGGGCTCTTCCACTATTGTTGCTGTGTCTATACGAGATTTATCCACTGGATAGAGCCTAAAAAATAAAATTTTGTATGATGTTTTGAAAAATTAAATTTTGTATGAATTTTTTTTGTTGAATATTTACCATCGCTGATACAAATAAATCAGGAAGATGATATCATCACGGAAACAAGCGACCCTGTGTGATGTTGGCATTGTTATAATGAATGCAAAAATATCATCGATGAACGTATTGAACGCTTTGTACATGAATGCACGCCATGGCAAGTGTGCTACTGATTTTAGTTTGTAATTGACGAATAATTGTGGTAGCATGAAGAGAAAACCAAAGGCATAAACTCCATTTACCAGAGAATTTATTGTCCAAGAGTACCAGCTGAAAATTCATAAATTATTATTCAATTAATTAATCAGAGGGGAAAAAAACATTTTTCACTTATCTTTATCGTTTTAATCATTTTATTAATCAATTGTCTTTTGATAAAAAATTATTGGAATTTGTTTTTACCTCTTATGTGGCTGATACAACAGTGAATAAACAGCTCCACCAATGACTAATGGATACAATAAATAAGATAAGTATCTCATGCTCTCAGCATCAAATTGACGAGTTTTGTTCTCCTCATTCTCATTCTTCTTATTCTTTTTCCACGTTGCTTTGGGAATTATTCCTCCATCTCTTGTGATTTGTACTCGGAGTACTTTTTTTATTTTCCAAATCTGTAAAAATAAATTCATTGATCAATATCTTTGTAAGTCTTTTGACATTTTTCTCTAAATTGACTATTTTCGATGATGACTGCAAAATAATCTTTAAACAACCAATCTTTTAATTCATTTCAATCAATCAATTACCTCAATTAAGGTGCCAATTCCTGAAGGAATTAAAACAAGTAGAGAAGACCCTTCATCCAACAAATAAAGGAAGACAATTGTCTGGCTAAATCCTCGCCAAATCACAGTAGTAACACTCAATCCTTCAAAACTTCCTCTACTCTTCCAAAAACTGATGTCATTTTTAAACGCCAGGAAGTCAAATAACAGCTGAAAAAATTATTCACTCATCAATTTATCATTTCAACAATATTTTCCCATAATTTGAAAAATTATTTAATAATTTTTTCAAGGTCTTACATGCATAGAAGCTATGAAAATCGTTCCAGCTAATAAATAAAAATTTGTATCAGCATAAATTCCTTTGACTTCATCAACATCTCGATCAGAAAATCCAAGTGATTTCATGCTTTCCATTGTTGCTTTCACCTGGAGAACAAGTCTCAATAATCCCATAGACGTTGGAGCATAAGAAACTGTTAAATTCATGGTATGATCATCAGGTTTTATCTGCACCAAATCTCGATGTCGAGTTTGAAGAAAATCGTAATTTATTATTGGTAAGAAAACACCTTCTCTAGTGATTCTGAGACTCTGCATAAGTTCATAGGGAAGATTTTGGGCAGGAAGTTCATTGGCATCTGTGACCATTGTGAAGGTCACTCGAGTTCTGAGGTGAGAAACTGATTTTGCTCGATTAATTGATGATTCTTTCGGTTTTGATGATTTTTCTCCTAGAAGATTAAATGTCTCTGCTTCTGGTACTGCGAATTGGGTGAGTTTTATTCTCGTCATCACTGCGTATGGATCCTAAAAATTTATTCCTCTAAATCCATTTTTTCCAGTGATATCATCAAAATAAACTGGACATTCATTTCATATTTATTTTCTATTTAATTACCGATTGCAAATTGAAGAATGAATAATGCTGTTGTTTATTCTCAGTTACTTCAGGGAGAACAATTATGTGAAGGAATAATGTCCCATTTTGTCGGGTTTTTAGGGGAATTTGCAAGTTGACTGGCCTGGAATGAATTTCAAAATCATCGATTTTTCACTTTTGTTGAATTTTACTGAAAATCACTAATTACAATTATTGAATTATCTCGTTAATGCCTGAATCTAGAGAAAAATACCAAGAGAGCTTTTTTGTAAACAGGAAAATTTCCTACAAAAAATATCTTTTGACATTTACTTCTAAACTGAACGATTATCCAAATAATCGCAAGTAAACAAAATATTCCCTAACTAAATGACTACATCAATCTTCTAAAATCTTTCAAAAATCATATCTTATTAAATAAAATATAATCATTGTACCACTTACATTTCTTTAGGAACATTGTAATCAAACTTGAGCTCCGAATGTACCATATAGACTTCATTGCTGATGGGTCTAGCACTCGGTGAAGCAAATAAATGAACCTGAAGTTTAGGTTTGTAATTGAGGTAAGACTTCAGACAAGGTTTCCCCACTTCACAGGGTGGTGGTACAAATAGTAAAGATATACTGTATATTGCGTAGGCAATGTAACCCAAAAAAACCCCTGAGAAGATGAGTGTCCACGAGGGTCGATGCATTTTTCAGAAATTCTTCAATCTAGAACAAAAAATTGCATAAAAAACCAATTCTTAATTATCTTTTCACTCGTTCAATCATTTGTTTACTTAATTAATATTCAAAATTATGGGTGAATGTACCCGGGTATTTACCTTGAGCAATCGAATATTTCTCGATGTAAATTCACTAAAAATTCATCAAACTTGGAAAATTATTTTGTTGAGAAATAATTCCCGAATTCATGACGAGAGAATTAAATTCTTTCAATCTACTTTTTTGGATCTTTTTCTGTGAATATCGTTGAAAGGAAAATGTTGGGGCGCGATACAGTTATCAAAGGGTCATCTTGCCGACGTTGACATGCTTGACAAGACAGCTGTTCATGCGCATGCGCAGAGATATACGTTGGTTGGTGGGAATTATTTGAAAGACGTTTTATTGCATTTCTTTATTTTCCTCTTCAAAATCTAATTGTATGGACAACTCCAAGGTGGACATGAGGGAGGACATGATGGTGGACATGGCACTAAAAAAATCCATCAAATCCGTTGTGAAATGTTAAAAGAAGACAAATTGAAAATTCAAGATAACGAATTTGAATTGAAGAGATTTAAAAGAAATGATTATGAGTATTTTATAAACTCACTGCAGATTGCTCGACACGGTGAAGTCACAGGAGGTGTTGGTGGTGGAGGAGGTCGAACCGGAATTCTCTTGATTGTCACGCAATATCGTGGTGGGGCTGGAGGGGGTGGGGGTGGAGGTTTCATCGGCATTGAGATCACTTGGACTTTTGGGGGACAGGGCATGGGGTAATATGGTGGGCAGAGTGGATCTGGACGAAGGTAAACCTGAAATAAGAATTTTCCCAATGTATGAAGAAGAGATGAAGAGTTAAGGGATGAAATTGTCCAATTAATTATTCAATTTTACTAGAGAGATTGATTTGTTAATTTATATTTTGAAAAAACAAACCTCTGTTTTTATTGGTTTAGGAGTAGGTGGAGATTTTGGACAGGTCAATGGACAGGAGAAGCAGAGAGGAGGACAAATTTGTGAGGGTTCAGAGTTCTTGATTATCGAAATTTTCAGCTGATTTGGAGATCCACAACACCCACTTTAATCCATAAACAGATCAATTTAATTAAATCATGTAATATCAGTTGTCATTATCAGTACAAAAGAGTCATTTGTAATTTACCTCATTATTATGTATTTATTTCGAGATTGAAAGTGATTAAGACCTTCTTCACTGGTTAATTTTAATAAAATCTACTGATAATATTTATTCTCATACATTTATCTCTCTCCAGATAACAATTTATCACTGATAATTTATCTCGTCTCTTTATCTGAAAACAAATACAAATGTCTGAGAAAAAAAAACAAAAACAAAAACCACGCTATCCTCAATTATCGAAGTATTTAAATTTCGAGTATTTCCATTCGAAATCTGTAGGGCAAACTCCATATTTACGATATGGTGATGTATTTCCATTGTGTTGGAAATTCTCTCAGAAACAAAAAAATATTTTCTCACATTTTCTCCTAAAAATGTGTCAAATATAATTCATCAAATTTATATATTTATTTATTGTTAATAAATGGAAGAAAACAAAATTATTGAAATATTTAATCTTTATTGAAATATTTGTACAATCCTCATCATCATCGAAAAATAAACTGCTCAACAATATCTTCCCATCAATTCCCTAGAAAATTTATAAATATCCTAAATCTGAATAACAAGCGGAAGGCCCATTCGGTGGTTGTGCAGGGATTCCCCTCCTCCTCATCCTGCAAGCGTGCTCCTCAAGCCTCTCAGATGCACGTTGAGTCGTATCAATCGACTGGCTCCAGAGACGCTCAGCAGTTGCACAAGCCCGAGGCCAGATTCTCTGATGGACATTAGTTGGATCGACAAACTCACCCCACATACAGGCCTCTCCTCCCAGCATCAACTGTTTATTGACATCAGAGCCATTGAAGGCTAGGGGATCACATCTGTAATTAACAATCAAAAACATGAATTTTTTTTTCTTCAATAATCGATTTTTTCTTTCCTCTTTTCAAAACAATGCATTGTCAATTTCAATGTTTTTAGGAATATTGATATCTTAAACATCAAATAATATTGAAAATACCGTCTACCCCTACCTGTAATACTTTTGCCAATCACCACCACCTGCAACGTGATCCAGGTACCAACAGGCTGAAAGCAGAACTGGATGTCCTTTTGACGTTGCCTTCTCTAATTCTCTCACCCATAAGCCTGTCCACACGTGCACCACTGTGTCTCGTGTGATTTCTACATTGTTATCAAATACCTATATAATAAATTGCATGAACATTATCTCTCTTATCCTTGATAATTACTGAAATAATTTGGAAATTTTTAAATCGGGTATGGGGATGAGATTTTTCTTATTTTTGTTAACATTGAATTAATCATCAGCAGATAAAATGTAGATTATTTTTTTTATCGGTTATCGATGATCTTGTTAGATTTCCTATGATTTATTTTAATAGATAATAATCACCTCTTGCCAAACAATAGAGCTCTTATTGTGTGCAGTCGGAATTTTCAATAATTCTGCAATGTAACTGCTCTCAAGACGTGTAAAATCCCTACCCATTCCCTTACTATCCATGAAATCGAGTATCTTCTTATTGCTCTTCCAACAATCGAAGGGTACCTCGTCTCCACCTAGATGAATGTATTTATCCTGGAAAAGATCCATCACCTCGTTGAAGAGAGTCGTCAGGAAGGGCCAGATTATTGTCTCATTGCTGGGGTCTATGGGACCTAGACGCCCATTAGGCTGTCCTTTTTTATCTAGAATACGCGAATAAACAAATGGATGAATAAAATTAATAAAATTAATAAATTTTGCAACGAAATTATGAAAACTCATGAGGCCTCAAAAAAAAATCGTACGTATTATTTCGCAAATATCTCAGAAACTAATAGATTTATGGAAAAATGGTAAAAAACTTTTTTGTAGCTCATTAAATTTTCTACAAAAAAGGTTTTATGATAAATTTGTCTGAATCTCTTCCTGTTGAAGATATTTGCAGAATAATTCATTTCTTACAGCTATTAGATTTCTTTTCAATCAAAAATGAATTCAACTTTTTTTTTCCAATTAAATAAAAATTAAATAACCATAACAAGTAGTCAAAAGCTCTGGATGAGACTCCCCCCACGACCTGACGTGTCCAGGTGAATCAAACTCCGGAATTACTCGGATTCCCCTGAATCTCGCAAACTCAATCACGTATTTGATGACATTAGCAGTGTAGACAGCATCAGGATGATAAGAGCCCTTCTCCGAAAGCTCCGGAAAAGCTTCACTCTGATAAGGAAAACTATTATCATCGATGATGTGCCAATGGAAAACATTCAATTTGTTGAAAGACATTGCATCCAGTGTCATTAGAATATCTGTCAGTGGAAAGTAGTGACGTGATGTGTCGAGAAGTAAACCCCTGTGTGGGAGTTTTGGGGCATCATTGATCACCTGTGTTTGTACTTTTAACTGAAACATAATGGCATTAATCATCAAAGAGATTAATACAATTGATTTTAACAGAATCAATCCCTCTCTTCCATTTTCATTCCTCTCTAATGATAATTAATTATTAGATCATAATTTGAGTTTATCTACATTTGATCCTTCACCAGCGGCGACCAAGAGCTGACTAAATGTCTCCAATCCTCGAAGAGCACCCCACACTGAAGGTGCGAGCAGATCAGCATTTTCTCCGATAATCTTGAGGCTATCTGTAGCATGATAAAATCAATAGAATGAAATATTAGAATTCAATATGTAGCTCAACTCTTTCATGTTCTTGAAGAGCTATTCCAGAATATATTGACTATAACAATATCTTCTTTCAGACACGTATCAGCATGTTGAACACTATAGACGATTTAAAGAGCAAGCCCATACGTGTGCAAATGCCAAGAGTTTAGCAGTGATAAAACTTTATGGCTAGATGTCAAGGAAATGGAATACTTACAGCTTTCGTTCATATGAAAATGTGGCAAGATCTCGCAGGCACCAGTAACACGAATGTCCAGGGTCCCCAGTTCTCCTTTGAACCTCGGATCTGTACGAATTGATCTCTTGGTTTTGTTTCTTCGCAATTCACGATGAGCGTAGTGAGCCTCTGTTAAGATTATGCTCATGTATCTGGTGATCGCTTCTCTGAGAATATTACAATCTTTATTCACCTGTGGAACAATAATTGAGAGGATCATTCTCAGAACAATCAACTACTCCATAATGAAAATCAAATAGGAGTTAAAATGAGGATAACATAAGGATCAGCTACATATCATGGGATAAATCTTTCAAGTCATTATTTATTAATTGAGAGTTCAATATACTTGGGACAGTTGTTTTGTACTAAATCGAATTCCACTCTAATGAATTTTCATTATCATTAATTGAAAGTGGTATTCGAAATTGTTCGAGCACGCGAGATGAAAAGAAACGAATAACAAAATCGTTAAAATATAGATATTCTTAACAGTTGGTCGTTAAAAAATCATCAAGAATTTTATTCATTTCCAAGCTGTTGAAAATATTTTTGAAATTTGATAATTAAAATTTATAGAAAATTAAGAAAGTTATAAAATACAAATTAATGTAAATTAATTATATTAAATCGGATTTGCTCATCTTTTTACCACTCATTATCTTCACGAATTAATAACAAAAGTTTATCATTTTTCATTTAATAAATTGAACACTGTATTTTATGATGGAAAAAAACAAATCAATAATTCCAAATATTTTTATGAATTAAACTTACGTCAATATTGAAAGTAGAGGGTCGCAGGATCAAAAATCCATCTTTAAGATCTCTCCTAGAAGGTAGAGGCCAGGGTTCACCCTTAGTTGGGACAAACCAGGGGCCAAAATCAGCATGCCAGTCAGCGCTGACCATGCACAACAAGGTCAGTAACCCCAAACACCTCCACATGATGAAATAAATAAATGATCTTACTTGAAAAGAAAAATAAATATCTCAATATCGTGTTGTCTGAACGACTTGGCAAGCAGCGAGTCGTCCAGTCGTGCACTGAATAACTTCTGTGATGATCTGGGTATTTACATCATGATCTCACAGTTGTTATCACCCATGTGTTGACACTGTACAGGGGCCAGCGGTCAGACGGGAATAGCCGAGAGAAAGTGGGTAAATATGGATTAACGATTGATGATACGATAACATCAGTCGGCAGATTCCGAATAGATTTGTCTAATGTGAAATAATTTTCATTGATCGTCCAATTTATTTTTTGTAATTCAATTCTTATTAAACCTCCGTTTTTGTAAAATACGATTTTTTCTTGTTATTATTTGAATTAATCGATTTTTATTCAATTTTTATTTATTTCTCACAGAATGCGGCACTTGTACCTTTTGGACTGTACATCAAGTTATCCTAAAAAATTATAAGGAGAATAAAAATAAAAAAATCTGAATTTTTTTTCAAACAATAATGTTTTCTCAATTATGATAGAGGATTTATTGTTAAAAAAAGAAACGAAAAATATTGAAGAGAAAACGAAATTATGGAAGTATCAAATCTTTATTAAACTATCTGTACAATCCTCATCATTAATTATAATCACATGGTTGACAAATATCTTCGTCTCGACCTACTTGATATTTATAATTATGATCAATTGTATAAATTTTCTTAATCTCTTCATAGTAACAAGAGGAAGGTCCATTTGGTGGTTGTGCAGGGATTCCCCTCCTCCTCATCCTGCAAGCGTGCTCCTCAAGCCTCTCAGATGCACGTTGAATCGTATCAATCGACTGGCTCCAGAGACGCTCAGCTGTTGCACAAGTCCGAGGCCAGATACTCTGATGAACATTAGCTGGTCCGACGAACTCACTCCGCATGCAGGCCTCTCCTCCCAACATCAAGCGTTTCTTAACATCAGTGCCATTGAAGGCTAGGGGATCACAGCTGTAATTAACAATAAAAAACATAAATTTTTTTCCTCAATAATCGATTTTTTCTCTCCTCTTTTCAAAACAATGCATTGTCAATTTCAATGTTTTTAGGAATATTGATATCTTAAACATCAAATAATATTGAAAAGACCGTCTACCCCTACCTGTAATCCTTTTGCCATTCACCACCATCTGCAACGTGATCCAGTAACCAACAGGCTGAAAGCAGAACTGGATGTCCTTTTGACGTTGCCTCCGCTAATTCTCTCGCCCATGAGCCTTTCCACACCTGCACCACCGGTTTTCTTTTCATTATTACGTTATCGAATAGCTGATAACAAAAATCAATAATCGAGGTAAGAATTTGAGGAATTTGAAGATTGCATGAACATTATTTTGTGAATACTTCAGAAACTATTGATTTTACAGAGAAATGACAAATAACTTATTTTGTAGATCGGAAAATGTTCCACAAAAAAGCTTTTCTAATGTTTTCCTGTAAACTCAATAATTACTGAGATAATTAGGAAATTGCAAAATCGGGTGTGAAGATAAATTTTTCTATAACTTTTTTCTATTAGGTTGAAAAAGATCTTTTGATGTATGACAGTAGACCAGTTTTGTTCCGGAGATGTTCAAAAGAAAATTTGTGAAAATGTAATTGACGTATTTTCTGTTGAAAGTGTTATCATTGGATTAATCATCAGCAGATGAAATATAGATCATTTTTTTTGTTGATGTTTATCGATTTCCAATGATTTTGTATGATGTTTAATCGATAATAATTACCTCTTGCCAAACAATAGATTTCTTTTTGTTTTTAGCCGTGATATTCAATAATTCTTTAATGAAAGCCTTCATTATCTTTTTATTTCTCTTCCAGCAATCGGAGGGTACCTCGTCTTGACCCAGATGAATGTATTCATCCTGGAAGAGGTTCATCACTTCTTTGAAAAGAATCTTCAGGAAGGTCCAGATTGTCTTATTGCTGGGGTCTATGGGACCTATAGGCTGTCCATTTTTATCTAGAATACGTCAATAAACAAATGGTTGAATAAAAAAAATAAAATTAATAAATTTTGCAACGAAATTATGAAAACCAATGAGGCCTCAAAAAAAATCGTACGTATTATTTCGCAAATATCTCAGAAACTAATAGATTTATGGAAAAATGGCAAAAAACTTTTTTGTAGCTCATTAAATTTTCTACAAAAAAAGTTTCATGATAAATTTGTCTGAATCTCTTCCTGTTGCAGGTATTTGCAGAATAATTCGCTTCTTACAACTATTAGATTTCTTTTCAATCAAAAATGAATTCAACTTTTTTTTTCAATTAAATAAAAATTAAATAACCATAACAAGTAGTCAAAAAGTCCGGATTAGACTTCAGCCAAGACCTGACGAGTCCAAGTGGATCAAACTCCGGAATTACTCGAATTCCCCTTAATCTCGCATATTCAATCACGGATTTGATGTCCTTGGCACTGTAGACAGCATGAGGATGATAAGAGCCCTTCTTCGAAAGCTCCGGAAAAGCTTCACTCTTATAAGGAAAACTATTATCACCGATGATGTGCCAATGGAAAACATTCAATTTGTTGAAAGCCATTGTTTCCAATATCAATTTAATATCTGACAGCGGAAAGAAGTGATGAGATGTGTCGAGGAGTAA
This sequence comes from Coelinius sp. EB29, assembly GCA_035578325.1. Lineage (NCBI taxonomy): Eukaryota > Metazoa > Arthropoda > Insecta > Hymenoptera > Braconidae > Coelinius > Coelinius sp. EB29. Next base: position 4,063,080 of record JAOZGT010000009.1, on the reverse strand, counting down.
ACCCCTGTGTGGGAGTTTTGGGGCATCATCGATCACCTGCTTTCGTACTTTCAACTGAAACATAATAGTAAAAGATTAATATAATTGATTCTAACGATTCCTTTCTTCCATTTTCATTCCTCTGTAATGACAATTAATTATTAGATCATAATTTGAGTTTACGCACATTTGATCCTTGACCAGCGGCGACCAAGAGCTGACTGAACGTCTCCAATCCTCGAAAAGCACCCCACACTGAAGGTGCGTACAGATGAGCACTTTCTCCGATAATTTTGAGGCTATCTGTAGCATGATAAAATCAATAGAGCGAAATATTAGAATTCAATATTGTGAATGATGGAAATAGCTCAACTCTTTCATGTTCTTGAAGAGCTATTCCAGAATATATTGACTATAACAGTATTTTCTTTCAGACACGTATCAGCATGTTGAACACTATCGATGATTGAAAGAACATTGCAAGCCTATTCGTATACAAATACCAAGAATTCTGTAGTGATAAAAGTTTATGGCTAGATGGAAAGGAAATAGACTATTTACAGCTTTCGTCCATGTGCAAATGTGGCCAAATCTCGCAGCTACCATCAACATTAATGTTCAGTTCCTCCAGTTCTCTGATCTTCGGATCTTCACTGATTGTGTTTCCATTGAACTCTTTACCAGCGTATTCAGCCTCTCGTTTGATTATTTCATCTCTGTATCTTCTTGCAGCTTCGATGAGGATCCCACAATCTGAGTTCAGCTGTGGAACAATAATTAAGGGAATCATTTTCAGAATAACAAACCTATTTTAAAACCCGGAGATATAACGAGAAATGGAAGACAAAACGGATTCGAAGAATCACTCTGTTCTCAATATTTTTGATTATTGAATAATCGTAGAAAAATGCGTCAGTTTTAAATATCACAAAATAAAAATAACACAGAAAAATATGAAAATAATACAAAGTGAAAATACTATGGTTGAATATTACTATCGATCCAATTATCACGTGAAAAATTATCATAGAGAAATCATTCACCACTTTTACGATTTGATGCAGATGAACATGCTATACTGTCTTCGATGCATCGCCAAGTTGCTTCGTTTGTGGGTCAATAATTTTTTACCTTTCTGCCTGATAATGAATGTTAAAATCATGGTAATCTGGTAGCACAAGGCGCTATAGAGGTGCTAACTAAACGGTCGCTGTGTCCCTTATTATCTCTATACTTCCCCCTCCCTCCTTCAGATATGTAATCACTTGAGCATTTCAATTGGTGTATCCATTATATTCCTAATCTTGGTATGTCATACACTTCCTTATATATTTATATCCTCTATTCTGAGTCATCCGCTGTGTAAACACAATTGCTGTGAAAATCTAAGTATAGAATCGATATTTATCTATATGTATATTGGAATAAATAATTACGGGACACTTATGTTGTGTTTGTAATTGACTGGAGGATGTATGATATTTTACGCTGTGGTATTACATTTTTTTTGAATATTTTGATGTGTAATATTATTATTTTGTGATATTGAAAGGGATGATCAGTTTTAAAACATGAATTAATGCATTTCAGTGATTGTGGACTAACTCATTATGGAATTTGTTGAACTTCCCGAGAGACTCTTCACTTTATGAATGAATGAAACTATGATTTCATAACCAAGTCAACTGTATGATTTCAATTATTTCAAGTTAATTAATTAGATTAAGAGTTAATTCTCCATTCACTGCAGTCTCATTTTTTTTTATATAATCAATTAGAACACGCCGATTGTCGAATCGAAAAGAAGGGAGAATTTAGATATTATAATGCAACTCTTAACTCAATAATTCCAAATATTTTTATGAATGAAACTTACGCCAATAGTGAAATTAGAGGGTCGCAGGATTAAAAATCCCTTTTTAAGATCTCTGCTAGTAGGCAGGGGCCAGGGTTCGCCCTTAGTTGGGACAACCGAGGGGCCGAAATTAGCACGCCGTTCAGCACTGACCATGCACACCAAGGTCAGGAGTCCCAGAACCCTCCACATAATGAATTGAATAGATAATCTTACTTTAAAAGAAGATAAATATCCCAGTCTCGTGTTATCGGAGCTACGTGGCAGGCAGCTAGTCATCGAGTCTAATCGTGCACTGAATATCTTTTGGGTTTTTACATCGTGATCGCACAGTTATCGCCGATATGACACTGTACAGGGGGCCAGCGGTCAGACGGGAAAAACCCAAAAGGGAATAGGTAACGATTGATGATACCATAATGTCGGATTTCTTTTTAAAAGATAAAACAGCTTATTTTTATCTACACCTTCAATCATGATAAGGTATATTTACAATGAATATTTTACAATAGTCTTTTTACACACTTCGAAACAACACCCCCCTCACACTTTGCACACTTCGAAAGTTTCTTCAACAAATGCCTCTTACAAGGACTCCGTCTGACCGTGTATACCTTTAACTAGTGGATCGTCTATCGTCTGATGACCGACTAACTAATTACTCCCGATCTACGCTTGCCTTTATATACAATTGGAGCCCTGAGGCTATCTTCGTTCTCAGGCTAACACTATCAACACAATCATGCTAGTCTCTTTTAGAACACCTTCGTGATACTTCTATAAGGAAAATGGAATTAATTGACGTTATTCTACAAGGATATTCTAACGTAATTCTCTGCAAAATTTTGTCTTTTCAATTCTTTCTCATGCTATATTTCAATAGCTACTGCCCAGCTACTCAGAACTCGCGAGAAATATTGGAAAATAGATGGATTAGAGAAAATGTAAAAATTGGCCATTTGTACTGGAATGGCTCGTCCTAAATACCGACTCACTAAACATACTGTCTTATCCATTCTTTTTCGTGTCAAATTTCACGAATGGTCTGCGGGCTACACAAAACTCGTGAGAAAAGCTGGGAAATATTAAAAATGTCTAAAAAACGGTTATAACTGAACTGCGCGCAATTCAATACAAACGAAACGACAACCAACGACAACATTCTCGTAGTCATGGAAATCATTGATTGATACATCGACCAATCAGAACATGAATGAAAAGTTAACAATCAAACCAACGTTTCATTGTCAATCGACTTTATGATAGGGGATTTATTGTTAAAAGGAGGAACGAAAAAATATTGAAGAGAAGAAAACGAAATTATGGAAATATCAAATCTTTATTAAATTATCTATACAATCCTCACCATTAAAATAAAAAACATGGTTCACAAATATCTTCGTCTCGATCTACTTGATATTTATAATAATGATTAATCTTATAAATTTTCGGAATCTCTTCACAGTAACAAGCGGAAGGTCCATTCGGTGGTTGTGCAGGGATTCCCCTCCTCCTCATCCTGCAAGCGTGCTCCTCAAGCCTCTCAGATGCACGTTGAATCGTATCAATCGACTGGCTCCAGAGACGCTCAGCTGTTGCACAAGTCCGAGGCCAGATACTCTGATGAACATTAGTTGGTCCGACGAACTGACTCCGCACGCAGGCCTCTCCTCCCAGCATCAAGCGTTTCTTAACATCAGAGCCATGGAAATCTAGGGGATCACAGCTGTAATTAACAATAAAAAAACATGAATTTTTTTCTTCAATAATCCATGTTTTCTCTCCTCTTTTCCAAACAATGCATTGTCAATTTCAATGTTTTTAGGAATATTCATGTTTTAAACATCAAATAATATTGAAAAGACCGTCTACCCCTACCTGTAATCCTTTTGCCATTCACCACCATCTGCAACGTGATCCAGTAACCAACAGGCTGAAAGCAGAACTGGATGTCCTTTTGACGTTGCCTCCTCTAATTCTTTCGCCCATTCCGGGTGTGAGCCTTTCCACACCTGCACTACCGGTTTTCTTTTCATTTTTACGTTATCGAATAGCTGATAACAGAAATTAATAATCGAGGTAAGAATTTGAGGAATTTGAAGATTGCATGAACATTATTTTGTGAATACTTCAGAAACTATTGATTTTACAGAGAAATGATGAATGACTTATTTTGTAGATCGGAAAATGTTCCACAAAATAGCTTTTCTAACGTTTTCCTGTAAACTCAATAATTACTGAGATAATTAGGAAATTGCAAAATCGGGTGTGAAGATAAATTTTTCTAGAACTTTTTTTTATTAGGTTGATGTGGTTCTAGAAAAAAAAATTATAAAAAATCTTTCTTATAGAGAATCAAATTTCCTACAAAAAAGATCTTTTGATGTATGACAATAGACCAGTTTTGTTCCGGAGATGTTCAAAAGAAAATGTGTGAAAACGTAGTTGACGTATCTTCTGTTGAAAGTGTTATCATTGGATTAATCATCAGCAGATGAAATATAGATCATTTTTGTTATTGATGTTTATCGATTTCCAATGATTTTGTATGATTTTTAATTGGTAATAATTACCTCTTGCCAAACAATAGATTTCTTTTTGTTTTCAGCCATGATATTCAATAATTCTTTAATGAAAGCCCTCACTATCTTTTTATTGTTCTTCCAACAATTGGAGGGTACCTCGTCTTGACCCAGATGAATGTATTCATCCTGGAAGAGGTTCATCACTTCTTTGAAGAGAATTTTCAGGAAGGTCCAGATTGTCTTATTGCTGGGGTCTATGGGACCTATAGGCTGTCCATTTTTATCTAGAATACGTGAATAAATAAATGGTTGAATAAAAAAAATAAAACTAATAAATTTTGCAACGAAATTATGAAAACCAATGAGGCCTCAAAAAAAATTGTACGTATTATTTCGGAAATATCTCAGAAACTAATAGATTTATGGAAAAATGGCAAAAAACGTTTTTTTGTAGCTCATTAAATTTTCTACAAAAAAGGTTTTATGATAAATTTGTCTGAATCTCTTCCTGTTGCAGGTATTTGTAGAATAATTCGCTTCTTACAACTATTAGATTTCTTTTCAATCAAAAATGAATTCTTGAAACTTTTTTTTTCAATTAAATAAAAATCAAATAACCATAAAAGGGAGTCAAAAGGTCTGGATTAGACTTCCTCCAAGACCTGACGAGTCCAAGTGCATCAAACTCTGGAATTACTCGAATTCCCCTAAATTTCGCATATTCAATCACGGATTTGATGTCCTCAGCACTGTAAACAGCATGAGGATGATAACAGCCCTTCTCCGAAAGCCCCGGAAAGGCTTTACTCTGATAAGGAAAACTATTCTCACCGATGATGTGCCAATGGAAAACATTCAATTTGTTGAAAGCCATTGCATCTAATACCAATTTCATATCTGATAGCAGAAAGAAGTGATGAGATGTGTCAAGGAGTAAACCCCTGTGTAGGAGTTTTGGGGCATCATAGATCTCCTGTATTTGTACTTTCAACTGAAACATAATGGCATCAATCATCAACGAGATTAATACAATTGATTCTAACAGAATCAATTTCTCTCTTCCATGTTCATTCCTCTGTGATAATAAGTAATGATTGAATCAAAATTTGAGTTTATTTACATTTGATCCTTGACCAGCGGCCACCAAGAGCTGACTGAACGTCTCCAATCCTCGAAGAGCACCCCACACTGAAGGTGCGTACAGATGAGAATATATTTCCGTAATATTGAGGCTATCTGTAGCATGATAAAATCAATAGAACGAAATATTAGAATTCAATATTGTGACTGATGGGAATAGCTCAACTCTTTCATGTTCTTGAAGAGCTATTCCATAATATATTGACTATAACAATATCTTTTTCCAGACACGAATCAATATGTTGAATACTATGGATGATTGAAAGAACATTGCAAGTCTATTCGTATACCAAGAGTTTAGCAGTGATAAAAGTTTATGGTTAGATGGAAAGGAAATGGAATATTTACAGCTTTCGTTCATGTGCAAATGTGGCCAAACCTCACAGCTACCATTAACATGAATGTCCAGTTCCTCCAGTTCTTTGATCTTCGGATCTTCACTAATCGTGGTTCTATTGAACTTCTTAGCAGCGTAGTCAGCCTCTCGTTTGATTATTTCATCTCTGTATCTTCTTGCAGCTTCGATGAGGATCTCACAATCTAAGTTCGACTGTGGAACAATAATTAAGGGGATCATTTTCAGAATAACAAACCTATTTTTCAACCCGGAGATATAACGAGAAATGGAAGACAAAACGTATTCGAAGAATCACTCTGCTCTCAATATTTTTGATTATTGAATAATCGTAGAGAAATGAGTCAGTTTTAAATATCACTAAATAAAAATATGACAGAAAAATATGAAAATAATACAAGGTGAAAATACTATGGCTGAATATTACTATCGATCCAATTATCACGTGAAAAATTATCATGGAGAAATCATTCACCACTTTTACGATTTGATGTAGTTTTAGCCAGTGCATTGCAGACAAATATGCTATACTGTCTTCGATGCATCGCCAATTTGCTTCATCTGCGGGTCAATAATATTTTACCTTTCTGCCTGATAATGAATGTTACAATCATGGTAATCTGTTAGCACAAGGCGCTATAGAGGTGCTAACTAAACGGTCGCTGTGTTCCGTCTTCTCTCTATACTTTCTCCTTTCTCCTCAGATATGTAATTACTTGAGCATTTCAATTATAGTGTATTCATTACATTCCTAATCTTCGTATGTCATACACTTCCTTATATATTTATATCCACTATCCTGAGTCATCCGCTGTGTAAACACAATTGCTGTGAAAATCTAAGTATAGAATCGATATTTATCTATATGTATATTGGAATAAATAATTACGGGACATTTATGTTGTATTTGTAATTGACTGGAGGATATATGATATTTTACGCTGTGTTATTATATTTTTTTTTAATATTTTGATGTGTAATATTATTATTTTGTAATATTGAAAGGGATAATCCGAGGGGCTGGGAACTCCAAGATCGAGTGACACATGACTGCTAAATGCAGTCAATTTCACTAGTGATTTCAATGACTTTATTGAATTTATGATTTCAGTGATTGCAACCTTGATTATGAGTGATTTAATGACTCACCATGATTTCATTGACTTCATCAAACTGAAATCAATGACTTCTGCATCATTGAGATCACTAAAATTTCACCAAACTGAAATAATAATTGAATCTGAAGAATTATTTATCAGAATTATTGATTCACAACAACAACAATTATTCAAAATAGCTGCCCGGCTACTCAGAACTCGCGGAAAAAAATAGAAAAGAGTTGAATTAGAGAAAATGTCAAAATTGGCCATTTTGACTGGAGAATGGCTCACCCCCGAAACCGGCCCACCCGAAAATTCTTCTTTTCGATTCTTTCTCGTTTGATATCTTCAAAATAGCTGCCCGGCTGCTCAGAACTCGCGGAAAAAAATAGAAAAGAGTTGAATTCAAAGTTTTTCCTCTTGCATTCGCAAAGTTCAGTGTTAATCCTAATAAACATGTCTCGTAATCATTTTCTTTGAATAGACACCAGTCTCCTATATGATAATTTTGCTTTGTGGAGGTAAAGCAAAATTTAAGAGTCGTGATGCATATTGTGATTTCCTCGATTTCACATGATTTCATTGACTGCGAATGAATTCATTGTGACTTCAAGAAATGACTTCATGGTTTGAAATGATGAGATTTCAGTGATTTCAGTGATATCACCGATTTCATTGATTTCAGGCGTGACTGCAAATTGATTTCAGTAGCTAGTGACACATGACTGCAAAGAGTTCCCAGCCCCTCGGGATAATCAGTTTTAAAACATGAATTAATGCATTTCAGTGATTGTGGACTAACTCATTATGGAATTTGTTGAACTTCCCGAGAGACTCTTCACTTTATGAATGAATGAAACTATGATTTCATAACCAAGTCAACTGTATGATTTCAATTATTTCAAGTTAATTAATTAGATTAAGAGTTAATTCTTCATTCACTGCAGTCTCATTGTTTTTTATCTAATCAATTAGAACATGCCGATTGTCGAATCGAAAAGAAGGGAGAATTTAGATATTATAATGCAACTCTTAACTCAATAATTCCAAATATTTTTATAAATGAAACTTACGACAATATTGAAATCAGAGGGTCGCAGGATTAAAAATCCTTTTTTAAGATTTCTCCTAGTAGGCAGGGGCCAGGGTTCGCCCTTAGTTGGGACAACCGAGGGGCCGAAATTAGCACGCCATTCAGCACTGACCATGCACATCAAGGTCAGGAGTCCCAGAACCCTCCACATAATGAATTAAATGGATAATCTTATTTTAAAAGAAGATAAATATCCCAGTCTCGTGTTATCAGAGCTACGTGGCAGGCAACGAGTTGAGTCTAATCATGCACTGAATATCTTTTGGGTTTTTACATCGTGATCGCACAGTTATCGCCGATGTGACACTGTACAGGTGGCCAGCGGTCAGACGGGAAAAACCCAAAAGGGAATAGGTAACGATTGATGATACCATAATGTCGGATTTCTTCTTAAAAGATAAAACAGCTTATTTTTATCTACACTTTTAATCATGATAAGGTATATTTACAATGAATATTTTACAATAGTCTTTTTACACACTTCAAAACAAGACCCCCCGCACACTTTGCACACTTCGAACGTTTTTTCATCAAATGCCTCTTACAAGGACTCCGTCTGACCGTGTATACCTTTAACTAGTGGATTTTCTATCGTCTGATGACCGACTAACTAATTACTCCCGATCTACGCTTGTCTTCATGTACAATTGGAGCCCTGAGGCTACCTTCGTTCTCAAGCTAACACTATCAACACAATCATGCTAGTCTCTTTTAAAAAACCTTCGGGATACTTCTCTAAGGAAAATGGAATTAATTTACGTTATTCTACAAGAATATTCTAACGTAATTCTTTGCAAAATTTCGTCTTTTCAATTCTTTTTTCATGCTATATTTCAATAACTACTGCCCGGTTACTCAGAACTCGCGAGAAATATTGGAAAATAGATGAATTAGAGGAAATGTAAAAATTGGCCATTTTTGCTGGAATGGCTCGTCCTAAATACCGACTCACTAAACATATTGTCTTATCCATTCCTTTTCGTGTCAAACTTCACGAATGGTCTGCGGGCTACACAAAACTTGTGACAAAAGCTGGAAAATATTAAAAATGTCCAAAAAAACGATTATAACTACACATGAACTGCGCGCAATTCAATACAAACGAAACGACAACATTCTCGTAGTCATGGAAATCATTGATTGATACATCGACCAATCAGAACATGATTGAAAAGTTAACAATCAAACCAATGTTTCATTGTCAATCGACTTTATGATAGGGGATTTATTGTTAAAAGGAGGAACGAAAAAATATTGAAGAGAGGAAAACAAAATTATTGAAATATTACATCTTTATTGAACTATCTGTACAATCCTCATCATTATCAAAAAACAAATTGTTCATCAATCTTCCTAATATCTATAAATGTTAAATCGTATAATTTTCCTTAATCTCTCCAGAGTAACAAGCGGAAGACCCATTCGGTGATTATGCAGGGATTCCTCTCCTCCTCATCCTGGAGACGTGCTCCTCAAGTCTCTTAGATACACGTTCAAGGTTCCTAACGTTTCGACTCCAGAGACGCTCAGCAGTTGCACAAGTCCAAGGCCAGATACTCCGATGTACCTCAGCTGGACCGATGAACTCACTCCGCATGGAGGCCTCTCCTCCCAGCATCAAGTGTTTATTGACATCAGAGCCATTGAAGTCTAGGGGATCACACCTGCAATTAACGATCAGCAATGTTGTTCAATTAATCAAAAACATAAATTTTTTCTCCAACAATCGATTTTTACCATAACGAATTATTCGATTTTTGATATTTCTGATCAACCATCGATTTATGTCGATATTTATTCTGGAATATCGATTAATTTACAATTTTTTTTTTGTTTAAAAAAGTTGAGAAAATGAGAAAAATAACATCTCAAGATTAGTCTAATAATCCATGTTTTCTCTCCTCTTTTCCAAACAATACATTGTCAATTTCAATGTTTTTAGGAATATTGATGTCTTAAACATCAAATAATATTGAAAAGACCGTCTACCCCTACCTGTAATCATTTTGCCATTCACCACTATATGCAAAGTGCTTCAGTAACCAACAGGCTGAAAGCAGAACTGGATGTCCTTTTGACGTTGCCTCCTCTAATTCTTTCGCCCATTCCGGGTGTGAGCCTTTCCACACCTGCACTACCGGTTTTCTTTCCATTTTTACATTATTATCGAATAGCTGATAACAGAAATTAACAACCAAGGTAAGAATTTGAGAAATTTGAAGATTGCATGAACATTATTTTGTGAATATTTCAGAAACTATTGATTTTACAGAGAAATGATAAATGACTTATTTTGTAGATCGGAAAATGTTCTACAAAAAAGGTCTTTTGATGTATGACGAGAGACCACTTTTTTCCGGAGGTGTTCAAAAAAAAATCTGTAAAAAGGTAGTTGACGTATTTTCTGTTGAGTGTTATTATTGGATTAATCATCAGCAGATGAAATGTAGATTTTTTTTATCGGTTATCGATTACCTTGTATAATTTTCCATGATTTTTTTTAATAGATAATAATTACCTCTTGCCAAATAATAGAACTCTTATTGTGTGAAGCCGAAATTTTCAATAATTCTGCAATGTAACTGCTCTCAAGACGTGTTCCCTTACTATCCATGAAATCGAGTATCTTTTTATTGCTGTTCCAACAATCGAAGGGTACCTTCGACGCAACATCGTCTTCACCCAGATGAATGTATTCATCTTGGAAAAGGTCCACCAGTTGGTTGAAGAGAGTCCTCAGCAAGGGCCAGATTGTCGCATTGCTGGGGACTATGGGATGTAGACGCACATTAGGCTGTCCGTTTTTATCTAGAATACGTGAATAAACAAATGGCTGAATAGAAAAAAATGAAATGAATCAATTTTGCAACGAAATTATGAAAACCAATACGGCCTCAAAAATTTTCGTACGTATTATTTCGCAAATATCTCAGAAACTAATAGATTTATGGAAAAATGGCAAAAAACGTTTTTTTGTAGCTCATTAAATTTTCTATAAAAAAGGTTTTATGATAAAGTCGTCTACATTTCTTCCTTTTGCAGATATTTGCCGCATAATTCGCTTCTTACAACTATTAGATTCCTTTTCAATCAAAAATGAATTCAATTTTTTTTTCCAATTAAATGAAAATTAAATCACCATAACAAGTAGTCGAAGGCTCCAGATGAGACTTCAGCCAAGACCTGACGCGTCCAAATGAATCAAACTCTGGAATTACTCGAATTCCCCTTAATCTCGCATATTCAATCACGGATTTGATGTCCTCAACACTGTAGACAGCATTAAGATAGTCAGAGTCCTTCTCCAAAAGATGCGGAAAAGCACCTTCATTCTGATAAGGGAAACTATTATCATCGATGATGTGCCAATGAAAAACATTCAATTTGTTGAAAGCCATTGCTTCCAATATCAATTTAATATCTGATAGCGGAAAGAAGTGATGAGATGTGTCGAAGAGTAAACCCCTGTGTGGGAGTTTTGGGGCATCATCGATCACCTGCCTTTGTACTTTCAACTGAAACATAATGGTAAGAGATTGATATAATTGATTTTAACGATTCCTTTCTTCCATTTTCATTTCTCTGTAATGACAATTAATTATTAGATCATAATTTGAGTTTACTCACATTCGATCCTTCACCAGCGGCGACCAAAAGCTGACTGAACGTCTCCAATCCTCGAAGAGCACCCCACACTGAAGGTGCGTACAGATGAGCATATATTTCCATAATCTTGAGGCTATCTGTAGCATGATAAAATCAATAGAACGAAATATTAGAATTCAATATTGTGACTGATGGGAATAGCTCAACTCTTTCATGTTCTTGAAAAGCTATTCCAGAATATATTGACTATAACAGTATCTTCTTTCAGGCACGTATCAGCATGTTGAACACTATGGACGATTGGAAGAATATTGCAAGCCTATCCGTATACGAATACCAAGAGTTTAGCAGTGATAAAAGTTTATGGCTAGATGGAAAGGAAATGGAATACTTACAGCTTTCGTCCATATGCAAATGTGGCCAAACCTCGCAGCTACCATTAATATGAATGTTCAGTTCCTCCAGTTCTCCTTTGAAATTCGGATCTCTACTGATTGGTCTCCTGATCTTGGCTTCATAGAAATTATTATTAGCGTAGTCAGCCTCTCGTTTGATTATTTCATCTGTGTATCTTCTTGCTGCTTCCGTGAGAATCTCACAATCTATGTTCCACTATGAAACAATAATTGAGGGAATCATTTTCAAAATAATAGTCTTATTTTTCAACCCGGAGATATAAGTAGAATCTAGGAAAAAAAGCCCAAGAAAAAAAAAACCCGGAAAAAACATTTCACGGAAAAAAGAGCCCACGGAAAAGAGGGCCCAACAATTTGGGGGCCTTGTAACACGTTTTAGGTGTGTAGAATTATTTTGGCATGGGATGTTTTTTCCGCGGACTTTTTTTCCGTGAGATGATTTTTTCGGAGCTGTTTTTTCTGGGATATTTTTTCCTGGGCCCTTTTTTTCCCTTTATGAATGAAAGAAACTATGATTTCATAACCAAGTCGATTGTATAATTTCAATGAATTCAAGTATCACACGGCGTGGTTTCATGACTGCAACTGACTTTTAATGATTACCGTGTAGTAAATTAAATTTTCATATGTCCACCGCTAGGAAATTCAAAATTTACCGCCAAGAAATTCGAAAAACTGACATCTGTGCTAGGTAATAGATAACATCATGATAAATTTGATGTTATCGATCAAATAATACAATTTAGATCAAACGAATTTAATCTGATTGGTGAAAGAATATACGTTATTGAAAATACACCATGTGACGAGCCACTTCGTGGACTCGTCCTCTTTTCTCATCCGACCGTCACCCAGATAAGTACTGTTCGTCTCTCGGGTATACCCATTCAATTTCACCACGTACCTCCTCAACCTTTTTTTCAATAGGAGAAACACGGAATTTTGATAATAAAATCTTGTCCGGACATTTGTTATCATATCAAAAATATTATTCGGAATTTTTAAAACTAGAATAACCTCATTTGGGAAAATATATATATTGAGAATTTCTTGGCACAATTAAATCAGAGTGACGACTCTTAAGGATAAACTTAGAGACATTATTTGATTATAATAATCCTGGTACATGATTTCGATAATTTCATAGTTATTTAAGATATTTTTGCGATTATTATATTTATGAATATTCAAAGGAATTTACAATAAAATTGACGAGTTACTATGCCAGAATAATGCTCATGACCTTCACTGAATTATTAAAAATATCTTTGGTCACATTAATTAGTTTTTTGGTCTTATTAATTATTAAAAATATCCAATTTTTATTTAATATTATTTTTAAAGTATATATTTGACTTAATAGATATTTAGCCTCTCTCGTATATGTATATATATATATATATGTATCTATCTATATCTCCAGTGACTAAGTAATTAATTAAAAAATTCATATCTACATCTTATCTTTTGTCCATAGAAAAAAAACAAACAAAACCATGAACTTAATGCATCTTCAAAAATGTTTATCAATTATTTTATCGAGGTTGGTAGTTTGTTATTATTAGTTTGTTGTTTGAATTGGATTTTTGACCGATTTATCATTACGGAGCGCAATATTTTTTTGTTCTCAATTTTTTCTCTAATCTTAATTATCACCCTAAATTTCATTAAAATCATTCTAATAGCGTTTTTCTTTGCCTGTTAACTGCGTCAGTAAACAGCTTGTTTTTCTTGGGTTATAAGAAAAACAATGAAGTTGTCAATTGTTTTACCGACCATGAGCGCCTGGAGAAGAGCCCAAGAAACACGAGCTGTTTACTGACGCAGTTAACAGGCAAAGAAAAACGCCATAACTGTGATTGAATAAGTTCAAAATCTTGCTGGTGTTTCTTGGAGAGAAATTAAAATTAAAATTATTTAAATTCATTCCATTTCAAAATTATAAAACAAAAAAATCATTACAACCGAATGATAATTCGTTGTTAATTATTCAGATTAATAATTAATTCTTAATTCACTGTAGTTTCATTGTTTTTTATATAATCAATTAGAACACGCCGATTGTCGAATCGAAAAGAAGGGAGAATTTAAATATTATGATGCAACTCTTAACTCAATAATTCCAAATATTTTTATAAATGAAACTTACGACGATATTGAAATCAGAGGGTCGTAGGATTAAAAATCCCTTTTTAAGATCTCTGCTAGTAGGCAGGGGCCAGGGTTCGCCCTCAGTTGGAACAACCGAGGGGCCGAAATCAACATCCCAGTCAGCACTGACCATGCACACCAAGGTCAGGAGTCCCAGAACCCTCCGCATAATGAAATAAATCAGCGAGTCAGTGAGTCTAATCGTGCACTGAATATCTTTTGGATTTTTAAATCGTGATCTCACAGTTATTGCCAATGTGACACTGTACAGGGGGCGGGTGGTCAGACGAGAATACCCAAAATGATAATGTGGGATTTATTTTTCAAAAGATAAAACAGCTTATTTTAATTTACACTCTTAATCATCATAAATGAATATTTTACTGTAGTCTTTTTACACGCTTCGAAAGTTTCTTCATCAAATGCCTCTTACGAGGACTTCGTCTGACCGTGTATATCTTCAACTAGTGGATCGTCTATCGTCTACTGACCGACTAACTAATTACTCCCGATGCACTCTTGCCTTAATATACAATAGGAGCCCCATGAAGAATAGAGAGAAGGAGGCCATCAATAGTAGATCATGTCACAAGGCCAATAAAGTATTTATTGACGAATGTGATTATAATCCTCGCCTTCGGCTCGAATACTTTATTGGCCGTTGAACATATATAATTTTTTGTTACGAGGCCCGAAAACGGTTTATCGGGTCTAGTGACAAAAATATGATCTGAATATTAGTGATACAAATTTGTCGTCGGAAATACCCGAGAAAACGCATCAAACACGATGAAAATAATGTGAAAGGAGGTTAGTATATGCATCATTATATTTGTTTATTCATATAAAATATAAAGTGTAGGTATTGAAAATCAAAAGTGTTTATCACGTTTCATTACCTACAATTTATTTTTCTGTTCCAGTTACTTCAAGATCTTTCAAAGACGATTATGGCCTGGAGTCCTCAATTTCAATTTAGAGCACAGAATCAACAATTGTTTTTAAATCGACTCTGTAACGATTAATTATTCGTGACCTAGTATCATTCTAATGTGAGGAATTGTGTCGTAGAATTTGTAAATGACACATTAAAATTGTAAATAAAATATCACGATTGCCATAGGATGCACCACAGCAATAGCATTTCTGGACAAATTCAAGTGCTCCCAGTCCTGGAGTATTGAAAAGACATCAACATCTCATTCCGATCGATTCCACTCTTATTAATTTGCTGGTAACATATATACATAGTCCTCAATTGTAAAACGTAAAATATCAACAATAAATGTTTATTGCATAATATGAACCACATCTAATTATTACAAACTTTGAAACATCTACCAATGCCTAAGCAAGATACTATCCTCCAGGGATGCTTTGCTCCAGCCACAGGGTAATTTTATTCTATCCAATTGACAGTAAATTTCATGTAAGCTGAAAGGAGTTGATATCGATGGATCCTCATTTGAGCTAACTTCTCCAAGACAATCAGTCGTACTCTGTAGCAAGTTCAAGTTTTTTGTAGAATTTTGTAGAGGTAAAACTGGAATCTGTGAGGGGATGAAAATTGAATAAACAATCAATATGAAAGAACCAATCTCTCCATCATTTTTCACTAAATTTGTATAATTAAGTTTCAAAAAACATCAATCACTGAAGATGATATAATTTTTTAATTTTTTTAAATTTATTGAACAAACAAATTTCAATTCATTTACATCGAGTTGAAAAATTCCTATCACTTGAATATATTGTCAAACATGATAAGTATCATTTGTTCATTATTCTTCCAATTCATTAACCATCATTTTGAAAATAAAAAATTTGAAACTCATCCGAAAACTAAAAAATTGGAAAAAATGATGAATAAATTCAGTAAAAACATGAACCTATTCCAACAGTCAGAAATAAATCCATAAAGTCTCGTAATTTTCACATTGATAAACAAATAAAACGTGATAAGAATCCCGTTTTATGATATTTTTACGATCATTCAAGCGCCCTTCCAACAAACCGACATTTACGGCACTGTCAGGTGAATCGTAGCTTCATTGATTGCAACTTAAATGCCGGGACGCTACCTAAACGCTAGTGGAGGCACTTGCGCACGCGATCCCATGCCAAAATCCACTATCCATTCACTGCTTCGCCATGTTCCATTTCTCCTTCAGTATCTTCTTCTATCTTCGCGCCCCCTGGAAGCGTTGATTATATACACGTCTGTGTATATCACGTCGGGTAATTCACACAACGGCACATCGATTTTTACGTTAAAAACACCACGCGACAAAAATTCTAGGAAAACATTGAGTCTCGAGTTTATGGATGTACATGATTTTTCCTGGAATTAAATTTTTCAGCATTTAATGTCGGGAGAATAATTTCTTTTAGGTGAATAATTGGTTTTTTTTCTTTATATGAATTATAAATACTTATGAATAATCATGATTTTGTAATGGCACGTACCCCTGTTAGTAGTTATCAACAAATACATTTTGGTGAGTCCTGAATCACCGAAATTGACAGAATTCATTAGTGGGGCAATTACTGCCTCGATACTGCATATGAATTTGACACATTTCGTGAAGAATCAATTGAAATCGTTGAGTTGTAATTTTCATAAATTTCCCTCTGACAAAAAATGAAGAATTTTGAGAATATTTATTCCAGATTTATCAATGAATGCATTGAAGCTACTAAATCGATGAAGAAGCCTGTAGTTGAGTAATTCCGCAGAAGCAAAATGTTAAAGACACCGGATGCAAGCCAGTAGTAAATCCACAGTGTGGACCGCCCTGTTCACAGGTCTAGCTTTCCCCTCTCATAAGCATGATATCGATCTCAAGTAAATTGAACAAGCCATGAAACAATTTACTCAATCCTCGTGAGCCCGAATTCAATAGGATCAATAATAAACAAATGGTCTAAGTAGTTAAAGTACTTGCAATGTAATCCCTCGATTCATCTAATTTTATGGGAATTAATTTAAAAATTCTGAAGTGAAGTGGTAAAGCAGTTTGACTCAGACGGGAAATGTGGCATTATTTTGAAATATCTCGAAAATGCAGTGATTTGAGAGAATTCATCACCTAATTGTTTTCAGAGAAATTTTTTTAGGATTACAAAAACAGTTTTGTGATGAATATTAATTCTTTCAAATTTCTTCATTCAGGAGATTATTTTTAAAAATAATCCACAAGTTAATTTTTCACTCATATTCATCCCGGAGGGGAGGGAACTTTGGAACATAATGTCAAGAGACACTTTTCGTAGCAGATAAAATTTCGTATGAATAATCTCTTCAAACTATTCCTTCACCTTGATATAATTTCCTCATTACCCGTTAATCTAACCCACTTCCTCATTCCCACTGAACCAGTCCCTGACATTCAGTGTTTATCTCGCAAACTCGTGATATTAGAAGAATACATCAAAAAACGTTTTCTCCATAAAAACTATCTCCTGACGATTTCCCCTAAACTCACTAATTACCAAGATATTTTCTTAATTACAAAAATATGACTTTTCAACCTAAACCCCATTCATTTCTCCATTAATTAACCCATTAATTACCCTATTTTCTCCTTCAATTCCCTCAATCCATTCCCGATATACCTGTCGGCAGGGTAAAATTATCATCCCCCACCCCCCCTTCCCACAATCATTAAAACACATCAATAAATCCATTAATTATTCCCCATAACCCGGAATCGATCGAAATTCCCAACTTCCCCCTTTCGTTATTGACCCCTCGAGACCGTCTTGCCCCTCACCTAACATTGCTGCAATCGTTTCGAACCCCAAATCGGGGCTAAAGCCCGCTCGCGCATCCCCTACATTGCGCATGCGTCGACCCACTGCGCCCTCTGGCTCCACCGTCGGCAGCTCTTGCCGGTCGAACATCACCGTCCAGTGTCAGTGCTCGCGCGGATCCGTCGCGACGTCGATCGAGCCCTCTCTCGTTGTGCCCCAATCAACTACTCGCACTCGTGTGTCGACGGAGGGGACTCTGATGGGCTTTTTTACCGCATAAAAAAACCCTGTCATAACCTCATTGTGTGTGTACATGTGTGTGCTAGCGCCTCCTGGTGGACGGGCCGAGGGAGGGGGGAGGCAAAGGAGGGAAATTTGAATGAAAATATATTAATATTGCTAGCTAAAACTGTCGGATAAATAGACGAGTTTTTTTTCTTTTTTTCATTGTGTGTATTTGTTGAGTGCACTCGGGGGGTATTAATGTGTCTGTGAGGTAGAGAAGAGAGGGCAGTAGTGGAGTGGTGGTGGTAGTAGTGGAGGATGAGATCGATTGGATAGTCGGCGGATACGTGGGACATTTGGGGTTGGAATTTGACTGGAATAGTTGACTGGAGAGGAAGGAAAACGTTGCTTTCATATGTGAAGGATCACCAAGGATATCGTCATCTGCCCGATGAGACATTTCTTCTTGGAAAAGAAGAATAGAGAATTGCTCTTTGTGAAGAAAATCCTATGACTCGACCGGTGATATCGTGCGTGGGTAAGGAAGGAACGAGCATAATCGGAAATCCAACGAAAGGACAAAAAAGCAAATTTGTTCCGGATGTTACTGTGGTTCAGATTCGTTGAGATACTTCCATGGTTTTATTCACGAAAAACGGGTCAAGGATCGATGGTAGTTTGCCGAGTGTCTTTATTAAACTGGTGACTCCATCAGAATTAGCCGGCATTCGATCCTTATAATCTTGTGGTGATTATGATGATTCATTGAGTTCAGATATGGGTGGTATCATTTGGCGATGTCCTGGTAGATTATATGGAACGGTATCAAAAGAGTTGATGGTGAAGTGAAGGCTTTGACCCTGGATGATGTGTGCAGATGAATTGAGTGAATGATTGGTGGACGACACCCGGTCTGCAACAAACGATCCTCATCAGGTTCGATTGTGTGAGCTACGAATGAATGGAGGAGTAGTCTTGTCTAATTGGTCGGATTGGACAATTGAAGGTCGATCGATGACACGAAGGAGACGAGTGAGGATTGAACGAGTGAAAGAAAAGGGAAGAGGAGAAGGACAAGACAAATTGACGTTTTTCATTGAGCACGTGTTGCAATTGATAAGTCAGGATTGTTAAAAAGGTCACAGTGCCTGGATAAAAGAGACAAATTGAATCAGAATCATAAAAAGTGGCTCCATTTTGCCAGACGAATAAACCCTCTCAGAAACTTTACCATCAAGAATCGAATGAAACAGTTAATGTTGATCTTCTTGGATGCGTGGAGGAGCGGCCGACAGGAGCTCCACCTTGAAGAAACTGGGAAGTGGGAGAGGAAGTTAGAGTGGGAAGTGAACAAGTGGGTCAGGTCGGCTAAAAGTGAGGGAGTCGATTGGCGGATGAAAGGATAAGGGGTGAGGAGGAGGAGGAGAAGGAGATAGTAAGAGTTATCAGAGTGGAGGGGATTCTGATATTAGTGGAAACGGTAAGGAAGTTGTATTAGAAAAAAAAAGGGGGGAAAGAGAGGAAAGAAAGGACGTTTATTGAGATATGTCTAGGGACCCTTATGCCTCAAGTGGGGTGGTTGGTCCAGGTGGTGGGACTAGATCACCGCGTAGTGGTAGACGCGTAGGCGAATTGCCGACAGTTGATCGTAGTCCATCGAGAAGTTATGCCAGTGGACGGGGTAGTCCTCTTGGACGTAAACGTGGAACGCGAAGTGGTAATAATTCACCAGAACATCTTGGTTATGGTTCCTATCATCATCATCAGTTGAGTAGTCCTTTTTATTCACGGGACGAGGATCTTGGTAGTCCAGTTATGCTGGAGGAAAGGGGTAGAAGTATGTCGACCGGGGGTGGGGGCCATCATAGATCACGAAGTGCCTCAAGACCAGCTATGTCAGGGCCTGTAGGACTGTCAGCCAGGTATACAAGTTTGGATCGTGCGTCAGCTGGTATTCTTGATCATGATCGAGAATTTGTACCGATACGTGAGCCCAGAGAACGCAGTAGAGATCGTGGTGGTTTATATCTGGATGAAGATATCTATGGGTCGAGATCAGCTAGACAGAGCCCCAATCCCCATATGCTCAGGGATGGTGGACTTTATATTGGGGAACTGCAGCATCAAAATAATGATCTTCAGAGAGAGCTTGGGAACCTTAAGAAGGAACTCGAGCTCACTAATCAGAAGCTTGGGAGCTCGATGCATAGTATCAAGACATTCTGGAGCCCTGAACTGAAGAAGGAGAGGGCACTTAGAAAGGAGGAAAGCACTAAGTACAGTCTCATCAATGAACAGCTGAAATTACTCAACTCGGAGAATCAGGTTGGTATTTTATATATTTTTATATGATATGAGTTATCTTCTAAAGCAAATAGCTTCTTCATTCACAAAAAAAAGCCTCTGAAAGGTATCTTTGAAATAATCTACAAACCCATTTCCAACTAGTCCTCTGCTCTCTATTCTTCATGTGAAATTCAAACGTCTTGTGTGCCTTCTTCATCATTCTATATGCTTCTCTGTAAATTCTTCTCTTATCTCGAGTATTCAATCAATTTTATGCCTTTCAAGAAACGTATGCTCGTTGAAGAATAATTAACGTAGACAACGAATGCATGTTTGAGGCATCGGGTAATGAAATTCAATTGAACAATGTCTACAAAGATTTTCATATGATGCGGGTTGTGTACTGTATAGACACTGTGACATCCAACTGCTCATATTTTTTATCTTTGTAGATGTATATTATACATAAATACTACATACATGTGCTGTATTCATACACCACACGTGTTCGGAGATTTCATCTGCGAGACGAGTGCTAGGATGAGTCATTGGCTCAACTAGCGAGAGAGAGAGAGAGAGAGTATCTGATGCTCTGGAATTCTTTGGCTCTTTGCCGCGACCTTAAGCCTTCTGGATTATTTCGATATAATGAAATCTTTCACCAGCTCGTGTAAAAAAGTTGGCAAAACTTTTGGATGGGGTCAATCGATGAGATCCTCTTTGTGAATAGAAGGTTCGGATTAAATTATGTAGTTTTTTTTATTTATTTTTTGATTGAATTAAGCGGAGAATTTCACACAAAGTGAATGCCCAGTCGCTGACTCATGATTTTCCGGGGCAGGAAGGGGCAAATGGTCTTTGGCTTCCTGGCTCAGTGCCTTCAGTGGGGTCGTGAAATTTTATTCATCGTCTTGATGGTATTGGGTTTTGAGGAAGTCGTTAAATTCAGTGTTTAATTTTTGTTGTCATGTTTATTCAATGATTTTTGGGAGGAGCTGATTCGAGAATGTATTTGAGTGTTGGTTCAGGAGAATTCTATTTTCTCAACTACGAAATAGGTATTTTGACATATTTTCGATATTATACTGGAAACGAGTAAATATCACATTAAACTGAATTTTCAGTTGATTAAAAATTCGAAACAACCTAATTTGATTTATTCAGGCTTGCGGTCATCCCATTAATTAGTCACTAATTCAATTGATGCACCCAATTAGATTCATTAATGAGCTACCGTTGGACAATGGGTCAACCGGATGATCAAAATTTGAAATTGAATTGAAATGAAGTTTTAGACCCTGGGGTCAATTAAAATTGCAAATAAAAATTCTCAATTCTTAATTAATTGAATCCCCATGACGTTAAAATCTGCAAAACCCTTTAAATTGATTGCTCCAGAGCTCAGAGACTCACTCCCGAGTAATAAACAAATATTTTAGAAAATCTGACAATAAAAATAAATTGAAAGAATGTTAGAGACTCCACGTGACAGAATTTTCCGAGTGTTACAGTGTCATGTAATCAAACAGCCATACGAGAAAGAAGAATGTAATAAAACCCAGACCCAGTTATCGATTTACCACTCTTTCCCAGAAAACATGGTTTGGTGGTTCTCCCCTTGTTGCCAGAATGGAGTCGAGTCACTGGCTTTTACTATGAGTTCTAACCACGCCAATGTAATGGCCGAAGTAGGTCGTGAAAGAAAAAAAAAACTCTGTGGTTTTTTTTTTAATGATAGAAACCACTCGGCTTTTTTTAACCACTTCATGGGTTTTTATTTCGACAATTGTAATCGTTTCCATTTTATTGGAGAATGAGTCAAGTACAATTGTACGTTTTAAATAGATTTGTAATAAAAAATGAATAAGAAAGAGGAGAAATGAGGGGAAATTTATGCACGATATTAGCGTGATTTTAATTATAAATTATTTCAATAATTGATGAATGGAGTAGTTTAATATTAATGTACGATTTTAACTAATTAGTGATTATCTCAGGATACAATGAATTTAGCGAAAAATGACAAAAGATCTTTTAGAAAGAGAATAAAATTTCCTACAAAAAACATTTTCTCACATTTTCTATCAAACTTGCTCATTCTCGAGATAATCATCACTTTTTAATTCAATAAATAATTATGTATGAGTAAATAACAATTTTCTAACTTGAAGATAAATTAGGTTATACTACTTTCTCTTCCGTAAGGAGAATGCATAATATATCATCAAATTATCCATCGATTGATTCAATTTTTCATCTTGAAAAATGCAGAAAGGTGAGCAGTTGGGTAATCCCACTGTAAGAGGGACAAGATGAAAAATTCAATTTATTTATTTGCACGCAAATCTCAACGGCAGTCTGAACGATGCTTTTACGTGCATTATATACATTAATATGTTCTTTCGAGACACAAAACATGGTTGCAGTGCTGGAACGTACGGAGGGGAGGGGGGGACAGCGGTTTATTCGCGTGTGTAGGGCTTTCGCTACTCGTGGTTTTGATTTGGTGTTCGTGTGTCAGTGAATTGTGGTATATTGTATATACAGTGGCTCTCGGCTAACTCGATGTTATATTTAGGACGATCTATATATAACCTATGGGTATATTCGATTATTGTGGGTGATAAGAAACATATGATTATGATATTTTTGAAAAATTCAGGTGAGAAAGTGGAAACACGTGATTTTCCAATTTCTATAATTTTTTTTTCTTTCTGTTCCAAATTCATGGAATATTATAGGAATTATTTCTTTTTGTAATTTATTTTCTATATGTTTGATTGAAAAGGTTTATGAGATTATTCCTGATTGTGGATGGTTCAATGGTCTAGTAGGCACGCGCTGAGGCTACAAATCTCAAAGTCCCGGGTTCAAATCCCGGCATCGGCCATGATTTGTTATATGGAAGCGTGAGTAATGGAGTTAACGTAGTGATTACTAACGTTAAGATCTTATGAAGGAGCAATTGAAATTAAGTGGTCTATTCGTGATTGGTAGAAATGCATTTTTAAATAATTGCGAATTATGAATAACTCTCAATAATTACGTTGAAGGTCGAATGACTCTCCGGTAGGTCATGGATCAATTATTTTTGGAGAACCGATTGATCATTATTAAATTAATTTAATTTTAATAAAAAATTGCGTAAAAAACTCGGAAATTGTTAACAATTATAAAAAAAGAAATTAACAAAAAAAAAAAACAATTATTGAGATTTATTATGAAATTTATGAAATGAATTCAGTGTGGAGAGATGCGTGGTGTAGTAGGCAAAGTGCCGAGTTTATAAAAACAAAGGTGCTGGGTTCAAGTCCCGGCACCGGCGGATGTAAAAAATTGATTGAAATTCTCTTATTTTCATAGTTAATCTGAAAGGGCAGTGTGGCGATTCCCAACGGGAAGAACCTCCACACCTACGCCCTAATCAGCCATTATTAAATTTTGTGGAATATTCATTTTAAGTTATCAAAATTAATAGATGGTATTGATTTCATATAATATTTTTACTAATGATGATTTTTAAAATTCACAAATTTTTTTAATAAACTATCTTTATTCTCAAAACTAGTTCCATTCATATTCATGATGAAAAAAATTTAATTCACTACTTTGCATTCCAAAAATAGTAAAAAAATCATTCCCCTCTATGAGAGACATTTAGTGTCAAGGCCGTTCAGTTAGTGACACACTAGAGCATTAGATAACAGACTCCCTGGGTGGCAGTTACACAGTGAGATTAATTACTCGATGAATAAAACAGAAGACCCACTCCCTGAAAAATCAACCATCCTCAAACTATTTTTCCCCTAGAAAAACATGAGACCGAAATAACCGCGGCATGATAATGTAACCCCCAGTGGTCAGAGTTCACCGCCAAATTTTCAAAACTTTACCCCACGATTTTGCAAATTCAACTCTCTCAGTAATTTTGGCATTTGACCAACGAGAAAAGTCAACTCAACAGTATGAGAAAAGAGATGTTAATTGAATTGAAAAAAAAAAAAAAAATGAAACTGCTAGTCCCACAGGTTTCATCCTACTCTGCCAAAACTACTATCGATTATCCACATTGATGAACTCTGGCCAAATTCATTAAAATTTCCTGGAAACTTGAAATTACGAGTTGATGATGAAATATATCGGAATGAACAATTTAACGAGTTTTCTCTTCAAAGGGAAAGAAAGTCAAAATTTTTTATGTTGATTCTCTTGGAAATATCTCGCAATTTATAAGGATTATCAAAAAATGTCAAAAGATCTTTTTTGTAGCTCATAAAATTTCCTACAAAAAATGTTCTCTGAGATTTCTCTCTAAATCTCTTTCCTCAGGAGATATTCGTGAAATTGTCTGTAAATCTGTTTTTTTCAGAATTTATGGTTTTTATAAATACTCCAATTAAATGAAGAAAAATTGATAAATTCAATGAATTAATTAGTAATTGAGATACCCAGTGATATTCATGAAAGAATCAACTAACAAACCGCAACGATGGGGCCTAATGAGGATATGAGTGGTGTCATGTAGAAAGACAGTCAAGTATGCGAGTATACACGTGCATAAACAACACTTGCCGTCCATTGGCTCCGGTTGCCCTTCCTAAATTACCCACATACACAACTCTCCGCGCCTCAACGTCAATAATCCCCAGACCCTACATCGGCTTCCTCATGTAAACGTATACCCACGCTCAGTATAAACTCTCAGCTAATGACGATAAAATTTATTTGCTTTGAATTTTTGTCACGCAATGAATAAATCATCCAATTAATTCTTACGGTTCTTAATTTTTGTTTCATCAGTTGTAACCCATATCGCATGATTTACAGGGTTATTTATGTGCTTAACTGCGAATTAAAATCGAAAATTCTGAGAATCCCAGATGATGATAAAAATTTTTTTTTTCACTATTTTGAAATAAATTAGAGAAAATGTCAAAATTAGCTAAAAAGTGAGTAAATTGATTAAAAAATAAGTAAGTTTATTCGAAAAATTTGCAGGATACCTATTTCATAGCCCTCTCACCCCCAGATATTCCCTAAATAATCCACCCAATAATCTCCACTTTTCCAAAATCCCAAAACTTTGCAAAATTCAATCAAAAATTGATAAAAAAAAAAACCTCTTCAAACTTTAATAAAATCTTCAATTAAATCTTTCTATTTATCTAAACTCTACCAGTCATCCCCGCCCCTCACGAAACTTCCTCCATTCCTCATTTCCTTCTCCTCCTTTTCCCCACCCTCACTCTCTCTCTCTTTTTTTTTTTTTTCCCACGAGGAAAAACTTTTTCCCCTTTCTGGAAAAAGAGGTCAGGCGCAAGTGAGAGAGGCATCAAAATGGGGCGTAGAGTCACCCCAACGGGCATAAGTGAGATGGAACTACCGATGGTATTATCGAGCGGTTCTCTCACACATTCCCCTTTTCTCTCCTCTCCTCATTCCCCCTCTCCACGCACCCGCAACTGTTTCGATACTCTGCTCGTACTACGCCGGTCAAACGTGCGAAGGGAGAGAAAGTGTGTGTGTGTGTGTGTGTGTGTGTGTGTGTGTGTGTGTGTGTGTGTGTGTGTGTGTGTGTGTGTGTGTGTGTGTGTGTTCCGGGAGACTGAAACTACTGAGAATCGAGTATTTCGACGATTGCATCAACTCCATCCACGTTTTCACATTCCCTCATGGGAGGTGTGAGACAAGGGAGGGGGGGGGGGAATACCTATACGCTTGTCGTTGATTCGAGCGAATGAAAACGTGCGACCTTCCCTCATCCCTCGTATCCTGACACCCTGGATATGCTTGAAATTCATCAGAATTTTTTTTTTTTTTTTTTTTTAATACCTTTTGTCTGCCAGCATCTGTTTGTTATCAATTAAATGGTGGATTTTTTTTTGAAGTAAATGGAGCAATTTATTACGTTTTTTTTGGAGGGGTTAAGGTGTTTGTTTGGTATTTGAGGGAAATGTTTCTTGCTGATTGAAGGTTAAATGGAATGAAAAGGGTGATTGAGGAAAGATGAATGATTTTTAGTCAGACGTGAAATTATTTTTTGATTGTGAAATATCTTGGGCAGATATGAGTAAAGACTCCACCATCTCCGATTCTATTGTGATTTCGTGACCTTGAAATATACGTTGTATGGATGATATCTGTAAAATATTAAGTGTCGGAAACAAGTATTTTGGTTGTTATGGCTTTATGAATGTCACTTACCTCACCGCTCTTTGCGCTACCCAGGACCAACGGCGTGGACGTGGCGGTGTCTGGTCCCTAACTTACTTGTACGCTCCCATGGGTATGTCACGTGCTCCGACAAATTCCTCCGAACAATAGCCTGACTAAAGTAAACAAACCTATTTTTAGATTACTAAGTCGCTTTCCGACGCTCAATAACAATGTAAGAATTGAATTCCAGACGAAAATTTTCAATTTATTAAGTGAAACCATTAAAAATTTCTGGTGGAGTCTTTACTCATATCTGCCATATCTTGGGAAAGTTCTAGCCCCAGTAAATCATGAAAATTTGTTACCGTTTCACTGAAAAGATATAAATTTTTTTCTTATATTTTGGAATTAAAAACTATCACTTTTTCCTTTTAAAATCAATTACAATGGCCATAACATTTTTTCACTGAGAAAATAAAGAAACAAAGTGAGACTGGAAAAAAAAATTTATCCATTGGAGAATTGATGAAAGCTTCCTTCCCCCCCCCCCCCCCCCCCCGATAAATAAATATTTCGTTTATTGCTGACGGTAAATTGAACCATCCCCAAGTTTAACTCAACTCGAAACCTCACAGTAAAAAGTTTTAATTAAATTAATGAGTCATGGTTGTACTAAAACTTTCTGAATTATGAATTTTGTTTCAGAGAGTCCATTCGTCAGAATAGTAATTAAATCGACACTTTACTCCTTTAAAATTCCGTAACTTATTCATGAATGGTGAACTGACAGCTTTATAAATTTCCCAATGGGAGGGATGAAGAGATAATAATAGTAATAATAAATAATTATTCATTTAAAAAAAAAAAAAAACCTTAACCCCCTTCACAGCCAATAAAAGCTCAATGAACCAGCGACAATTAAATTCCCAATTAATTTCTATCAATACATCTCCCTAGAACTTGAAAATCCCCTATCTACCCCCAAGTGAACACTGGTACTCCAACAACTCCGTACATTTATACTTTGTTCGTGCTGGGCATATAACGATCCCTTGACGATCGTTAGAGATTGCAAACACGAGAGGGGTCAGAAACTCATCATAGTAAAACCTAGAAACGTGGCACAAACCTCTCGTATTGTATGCAAGCCGCCAGTTTTTCCTCTTCCCATAGACTTTTTTTTTTTTTTTCTTCTCGGCACTTGCGTTGGCATGAGCGTCAGCCCCTCCTCTCCACCCTATCCCTCAGTGGATATTGTCGACAACTATTTTCCAGGTAGTTGGTATAGGCCCATATATACGGGTTACCCGGAAAGTGAATCGATTCTCCCACTGGGGTACATCGACCTCGGCAGACTCAGTATTTTCCTCAAAGGGGTTGGGTGCACACCCTTCCAACGGCTCGAGAGACCCTTCACACAACATCTAACTCTGCGATTTTTGTTTTTTTGTTTTTTTTTCTCTTTATGCCTCCCTCCACCCCCTTCTTTCGGTTTGTCTGAGAGCCGGCGACACCGGAAAAATGTCTCTGACGGATATGCCTCGAGCATTTTGCCCTCGACGAATTAGGGATCGATCGGTTTTGGCCGGAAATTATGGGGATTTCAGGTGTGAGGAGACGGCGAGACGGATATTTGGGGGAGAAATGTTTTTAGGGTGGGGAGGATAGTTTTGGTTTAGGGATTTAATTGTTTTAGGGAGATTGATGATGGGATGACAAGATTTACATTTATTAATCTGTTTTTTTTTGAAGATTAATTTATATTTTTTTTTTTGTTATGAAGGGGAATAAAATTGTTTAAGGCGAACGTGACAGTATCTCCTGAAATGATGAATCTAGGGGAGAATGTCTCTTCTTGTCCGTAAAATTCTCTACAAATAGGTTTTTCAATGATTTTTTTTTTTTTTTGCATTAATTGTTTCTTCGGAGAAGGAGTGAAAAGAATACAAATTATTTAAAATATTCCGTGTGGAAAATTTTGATTATGATTTGTATGATTTTGAGAATTGACTGAGAATTTCTTAATTACCCAAATTTTTTTACATACTAATTCTCCTAGTGATAGACAGAAGTGATATAAAATCATTTAAGTCATACTGGGTGGTTTTTCCATTTTGCAAATATCTCGGAAATGAGAGGCTTTAGGCGAAAATGTTGAGAGAAACTTTTTTTAGATAATTAATCTTAGAATAAAAATGATCTTCTGGTGATTTTCTTAAAAATCACTTATTCTCAATGAAAACGCGATTTTCTTTTTCTAGTGGAGTGCTGAAAGCAAAAAACTTTAAAAAACAATCAACTCAGATTAATTTGTGAATAAGAAATGGGTTGACAGAGAAATATCATATAATTCTCTTTTAATAGTTCATAAAATTCTTCAAAAAAAGCCTCTCTCAATGTTTTCCTTTGAACCCATTAGTTCTAGAGATATTTGCAAAATAAATAATATTCAATTTCGAGCTCTATCCCTAAATCTTATCCTTCAAAATCAATTCAATCCTCCAAAATGGAATTAAAAATTTATTCATCATAACAAAATAAACAATCAACATTTGCAAAACTCTTTGAAACATTTTTCTCTCTTAAAATAGGCCATTCCATCAAATCCAAATATTTAAACCAGTCCATGTCCCTAAAAAAAAAAGTTGAAAATGTAAAAAAGACTTCAAAGTCGATCAGTGCGATATCAGCACAAAACCCACCATCCAACGTGCCATTGAAAAACGAGAAACCAGAGGCAAAGGAGAGTTCTGGGCTAGCAGTAATGGTCGAACAGAAAAGATGTGCTTCAGAGGTTGTTTTTTAGCGTGATAACACTGTGGCTTTCCACTGGCTGATGTTTCCTTTCAATCGAGATTCAGCCTATGGTAAAATTGCTTCCGGTGGATTATCCATTTTTTGATAAAGAAAAACACTGGCCTGTTCGCAGGCCGCAAATTCTCGTGATATCATGCATTATATTATGTATTGTACTCTCGATTATAATCTCGTATTATGTAACTCACGTAATAATCGGGAATTTGCAGTTTATTTCGCTTCAAAGTTTCCTTTTAAATTAAACCAAAAAAAACAAAATAAATGCCCCTGATGATTGAAAAGTGTAATCAGACTATTTAAGATTGTGGATGCCTGTGTGGCGAATAACGAGTGGTTTTCGGAAGCCTTTCCACTCAAAATATAATCATAAAAACCACCTTAACCTTGGTACCAAATCGATAAAAAGAATTAATAATAAAACCAATCAAAACGTAAAAGACCATAGCAAAGCACGTCGTTAAACGACTTTTTTTGTATAAAATCATCAGAAAAATTATCTATTGTTTATTGAAAAATGCAAAATTAACAAATATTGATCATGTATTGGCTCTTTTAAATAAACACTTTAAAAAATAATAATAAAAAAATGCCTGTGTGGCGTAGCAGGTGAGCGTCGAGCCTACAAATTTGAAAATCCTGGGTTCAATCCCAAGCACCAACAGTTGGTGTTAAATTATGAATTCATCTATTCGTTTACGATAAGTGGCATCAGTTTCTCATTGAATGATATTATGTGGTTTTAGCTAGAAGCTATACACCAGATCATTTTTGATATTTTTCTTTTTTATTCGAGCCAAAACGACATATGTACACTTCTCCTGAAAATGGTCTCTTCAAATCATTCGATTGGAGGGTGTAATCAGATTAGCACTGGTCATAAACATCCGTATGGCGCACTCGATAAGCGTGTGGCCTGCAAATTCGGAAATCTTGGGTTCGAGCCTGAGTCGCAGCATTTATTTCATATACGGTCAGTGTAAAATCATCAGATACTAAATCTTCATCAGAGGTTTAGGGAATATTTTGACATCATATTTGTGTTTTCACATGAAATTTACTTTTGGAACAAAAAAAAAAAAACCCTCCGAGGCAGTACACAAAAGATGGGTAATAGGATCTAAGAAAAAGGGCTTCGTCTTAAAACCGAAACAACCATGTCGTTTTCTCCCCCCTCCGAGTATCTGTGTGTACTTTTCTATAGTCTCATCAGTACATTGAATTTATTCTCTTCGATATCTCCCAAGGAGAATACAGATTAACCATAATGATGCGAGGACATGCCAGGGATTGAAAAAAAAAAAAAAAGAGATGGAGGAGACAGATTGCAAAGAGGGTGAGTAAATCGAATTCACCCCTCCCAAGTCTCGGGAGGTTAATGCCTCGGGACGAAGGCTAAAGCGCTTCATAACCGTCGCGTCAGATATTTACGTATTCGACACGAGACAACCTCGAAGTACTTTGACGTCATTATGTCGGATTTATAATTACATAAACAATTTCACGTTTATTTACGATGTCATCAGCATATTGAAATAATTTGGATTGATTTTTTTTTTTTTTAATGCCAGGGAATGATTATTGAATAATTATATAATTGTTTCATTATTATCATATGATCGATTCAATAATGTTTATCAAGCCGAGTGTACGAGTGAAATAATTGGAGTTTATATAAGGCAAATTATTTTTAAGACTAGGTTAAAAATTACTGACGTGTAATTGACAATTTAAAGTTAGAATCTAGGCAATAAAACACTATAAGTGTAACTAACTTCACTAAACTATAAGGAGACCATTATATTAGTTAAATAATCACTTATTGCCTAAACTTGTACTGTAAATAATTTCTCGAATATACGTCAAATTATAGTGGACTGAAAATTGTTAATTTACATATAATATTTATTCATCAATTTTCCGCCAACTTAAGAAATAGTTTCCATAGAAAAAATAAAAAATAATAATAATTGTCCTAATTTTTATCCCAAAAGTTTCATCTGTTCACCATAATTTTTATTGAAAAGTTTTCTCCAAGACGAGAAGAATAAAAACCACCAGCTGCCGACAAATGTCGCTAGAACAAAAGAGCACCTGTCTCGTGAATGTAATGCCGGGGATTGTGTCGAGTAGAGGCAAAGAGATAGAAAGGGAGGGATAAAAGTTCTTGGATGTCCTGTTATTCGCACTAAGGGAGGGGGGTAGTGGAGTGGTGAGGTACAAGGACGGAATGTAGAGAGATGCTTTGAGAGTAATGACGTCACAAGCTACCGGGTGTGGCCTCGAGTTGGCGTGACGTCACGCATCACTAAATTTCCTGGAATAATCGGGTCAATCAGTGCTCACAACACGACGGCAGAATGACACGATAGGTTTACTGTATTGGGATCGATTAGCCATCGATAGGATCACTTTACAATTATGTGCGCTTTTGGAATTGACATTCCATACTCCTTGATACGTTAGGGAAGGGGGAATAAATCCCTTCCTCAACGTTTATTTGTCATTATTACCTATAAAAATTGATTACAAAAACAATTTGTTGATTATAGAGGAATACTTCAGAAGCAAATAGCAATGAAATATTATTTATAACTCGATAAATCAAAGTATTTGGATTAGTCAGAATCGATCCTTGGGATTTATGTTCCGTCTGGAGGACGATTATGCATTGACGGGAGGTTCTCTATCGTTGTAAGCGCTCTGGGAATCGTTTCTCCCTCCTTAATATATCGTAGTACAGTTGAACATGAGAACGTCCTTGAACTTTTCGGTTCAACATATATATGAGAATTTTCTTTAGATCTTGGAAAGTTGTAGATTTTGAGGATTGATCGTCATACTGATGAATGGAGAAAAAAAAATAACCAGAATGTGGAATATACGTCGGATTCATCACATTTAAGACTCAATCAATTTTAATTTAATCGAATGAAATAGTTGCCAATTACCAGGCTCGAACCCAGGACATTGACATTTGTAAGCTCATGCCTTAACGACTGCCCCACACATGTGTTACGATCAGAGATACTCTCATTACGTTTTTTAATAAAACCATCAGAGGAGAAATAATCAATCTTATTCACGTCATATATGTATGGGAACGGAGATCACTTTTTACAATGAAATGAGTTACTTCCTCGAGATTCTAATTCAAACAATGTGAGCATAACAAGACTGAATCAATGACTTTTAGAAATAATGAAATCTCCGATGGAATTGAAACTTTACAAGTTAAAATAGTACAAACATGAAATTGATTTCAATAGATTGTTAATCCCCCCCCCCCCCCCAGAGTGAATTTTCCCATAACCATAAAATGCAGTAAAAAAGACTATAACACCCCTAATATTTATCCAACAGCCAATTTCCGAATGGAACGCCCGCACGACATCTCCAATGAATCAAAATACAGTTATATTAGTTGTACAACTTCTATACACAAGTGTCACACGGGTATACAATGTTGATGGAGGGATTGAGGGTATTGTGGGAGGGTGGGTGGAGGATTAATGTGAGCCCGTGGAGCGTTAGGTGATGTACAACAAATGATTTTGTATGCGTACGAAATAGTCCCAGTGGAGAGGAAGTTTCATGTATTGTCATGTACATATTTGTGACATTCTCTACTCTGTAGTATGATGCTCATTTTGAATGTACCTCACAGCCCGTCTACCTCCCACAGACGATCATTTTCTGTCCACACGTGTGCATCTAGCTATTGACGGTCGTTATCAACCATCCAAGCACACCCGAGCACTGCTGCAGCATACCTGAGAGGCTTCTCTACAATTGGCGGTCGATTCAGAGGGGGACAATGAGAAATTTATTCTTGGATGGAGATAAGAATTTTTATGGCTCAATTCAGAGGATAGAATTTATTGTATAGAATGAATTAGTGCACCACGCACTGTAAAAAATCAGATAATTCGGAAAATCATAATCCATCTCGTGAAATGAAAACTAGACGTGTGAATAATGTTAATAATAATATAATTTTTGTGTTTATAAACCGAGATTAAGCAATCTAAACCATTTTGGCTGTTTATTAATGTATGAGATTGGTAAAAAAAAAAGAGGATAATTCCAAAAACCCAATCAATATCTTTGTAGGCCAAACACTAACCAAGTAGACCACACACTCATCTATGATAAGACATAATCTGATTACGCTTTTGTATTACCTAATGCATGATCCGAAGACGATAATCCAATCCACGAAATAGAAAAAATGAAAATCGACTATTTCACATTGAGAAATACTGAATGCGGAATACAAAAAACTAGAAAAAAATCACTTTTAGATAATTAAAAATGTATAAAACCTCATTTTTTTAATTTCAGAAACAAAGTATGATGGTCAGACAACTCGAGGAAGAGCTGCGAATGAGGATGCGAGGTCCAAGTGTTGAGATGCAGCAGCAGATGGAGGTGCTTTACAACGAGAATGAACACCTGACGCGGGAGATCGCTATTCTAAGAGACACAATAAAGGTGAGACACTCTGATGAAATGCCTGCGATATTTACCGTTAAGTTTAACGTCTAAACATCACCAGTCATCCCTTTTATTAAGATTGAGCCGAGATTTAATTAAGTTTTATGAACTGTTTTACACATAAATAACACAAGAATGAAAAAAGAGTGGTAAACACATTTTTTTTTAAAAACTCTGCTGTATTATTGGGGACACATTTCCGGGAGAGTGGACAGAAATGTTTCAGTGAAAACTGTACAAAGAGCAGAAGGGAATGCAATAGCTGGAGGAAAATGCAAAGGATCCAAGTGGTAAAAGCATTTTAGGTCAGACGTAAATTCAGTAACGAGGCTAGGGGCTCCAGAGGGCTCTAGCCTCCAGCTGTTCTCGATTATGGAAACTATTACCACAAAGGGGTTAACAATATACATGCCATCGTGTACAAAATATACAATAAACTCTCTCTCTCCCTTTTCTACTATTGCCAACAAGAGAATCCTTCGAATTATAAATTGACTCAATTTTCAATAAATAGAAAGATGAATCGGATATTTTTATCAATAGAAAAAATACAATTTTCGTTCGATTGTCGTTGATTGAGAGAGATAGAAATCGATTAGAAATTAATTTTATTTTCTTTGAAAAGGGGAGAGAAATGGGGTGAAATAACCCTGAAATTTTTGCCTCCAACGACCAAAGAATTTTTGGCATTCAGTTGTGTTTTATCACGAGTTGACGACCCCCCAGTCGAAGTAGTGAAAAGGTGGATGAACCGTACAATAAAATTCCTGGCACGAGGTATCATTTATTTTATCGTGCATAAGGCTCGGTTGAAAAATCGTTGTACATCAACCACGAACCCCATCTTTCGGTATTTTCACGACATCTTGGGATGATAGAGGCTAACGAGAACACATGATGCTGCACATGTGGAATATTTTCTTCAATGTAAAGAAAAAAGAAAGAAAAGAGATATTCAACTTTTTTCATTTATCCATCAATTATTATTACCAAGTTATAAATGGAATATTGTCCTTTTTTCTGATCAAAAAAGAGTATTTCCTTGGTTACACGTCAGCGTTAGTCTCTCCAGGTCAAACCCGTCGTACAATGACGTATGACGAGCAACTGGTCGCCTTTGGCTATACGCCAAATTATGCAGACGCTTTGCTCGTTCCTTTACTCATTATTCTATCCCTCGATTACTCTCTCTCATTTCTAAATGGTGAAATTCTCACTGGGATGTTAGTGGGCCTCAACAAACTCCAGCTCATGCCCAAATATCCACTCTGTCACGTATTCGTATACTAGGAAATCTCGAGTCACGTATGAGCACAGTTTTTTATAAAATTTCCTCTAAATATCAATTTTGAATTTTTTTTTTAATTTTAAATCATGCGAAATAGATATCTATTATTACATCCATAATTTCATATTTATATTGATCATAAGTATCCGGAGAATTATATTGAAAACGTGGAAATTCTGTAAAATTCATAAATCACTATATTAATCTCAAAGTCGTGCGCCAGTTGTTCCACCATAGACGCAAGGTGAATGTATTCCCCCTTGGAAATACTATTTCTAGCTTAATTGCATTTCCGTCGTCAAAGGAGGCGTCATAAATTCATTATATACTGGGTGACATATACCCGGAGACAGAGTGTGAACATCACGCCTATATCTATCAAGCATCTTAACATGAATATTTGTTACTTTTTATTGTACCTGAAACAAATATTTGTGGAATAATTAAATTTTTCGATAATTTTTTTTTTTTTAGATAAAATAGAATTTTCTGTGAAGAAAAGCCTTTTCTTGATGATAATTTTTTACAAAAAATACTGAATATTTTTCATTCATTCTGAATAATAAATTCAGTGCAAGACTTTTTTATAAGTTGACACAAAAGATATTGTGTTTCTTGCATAGGATAGGAAAATAGGTCATTCCAGAATGATTTTAATCTCACTTTATTATCGAATAAAATAGGATTGAAAAGTGTAGAATTTATTATCTCTGGTATAATAATAAAGTTAAAAAAAATTATTTTTTATCCTTGAAAATATAAATTAATTTTCACTCAATGTCTCTAACAATAAATATTCATTGCATTTCCATTACCTTCAAATTACAAATATTCGAAAAAATAATTTAAATAACCGAGTCAATCCATAATAACCTGTCAAGAAATTTAATTCAAATGAGAACTTCACTTTAAAAAATCTGAATTTCATTGCACGAATGTAAAACTCGAATGATCCATCAATGAACGAATAACAAATTCATTGCTTACTATTTTTTTTTTTTTCCAGGAGCTTGAGCTGAGAATAGAAACTCAAAAGCAAACACTGCAGGCCCGCGATGAGAGCATAAAAAAGCTCCTTGAAATGCTCCAGAATAAAGGAATGGGTGAGATAATATTTTTCTTTTAAAAAAAATACCCTTTTATCTCAATTCTACGGAATAATAATGAAAATATTTTTCCATTGAGAATTTATGGAAAATAGGTGATTTAAAGTTGCGATATCACGATGATTTCTAGTCACTGGGGATCATTGATACACGAGGAGTAACTTATTTATCAAATATTCCATCATTGATTTGTGGAGTTGTGTGTGAAGGTCACGCATGTCTGAAAATAGAAAGCATTTATTCAGTATTTTATCTATTTTTTTAAAAATATTTTATAGTAAAATAAAAATTGACATTTTAATTCAGTAATTAATCTCTTGAAAAATTTAATGAAAATTAACTAAACATTTTTTTCTTATTATTAACTAAATATGGAAAAAAAATTCCAGATAGTGTATTAAACTCACAGTTTGTATGGTATCCCCAGTCGCTCGAGATTGTGATACCTTTGATATTAAACTTGCTGTGAATGTCGCCAGAATGAATATTAGAATGCGCTAAAAAGGATTTATCGTACGCACACGAGTGGAGACATTGGAAGTAAGTGGAGCGTACTATATTCGGTTGAATAATAAAAATTCCTCGGATGCCAAAATTTCTACGGAAATAAGAAAAGAGGCGGATCGTACCTGTAAAATATCTGGTGAACATTTCCTTCAAATTCAGGCGTCTGAAATTTTTTTAAGAGATTTTACAATTTTTTTTGATTATCATTGAGAGAAAATTCAAAGTCACGTTTTTATAGCGAATTTACTCTTCTATAAAATCTCTTAATACCAGTCATTCATAAGATAATTAGTCTAATTAGTTGTTAATGAGGTAATTATTTTTTACTTCAGTCATTCAAATCTCATTTCACGAAAAAAAAACATCAATTTTATTCGTAACAATCTCGCGAGCTTCTCGTTGCTTTTTCTCATGTTCCAGGAAAAGAAGAGGAGAGAATCATGTTCCAGCAAATGCAGTCCATGGCGCAGAAGCAGGTCCTTAAGCATTCTAATACCCGTGTAATAATGTAACTCTGTCCGATATCGATAATTTAATAATTTAGTAAAAAATCATATTTAAATATTAAAAATCAAATAGATCGGGTCGCGTATTTTTTTACATCTTGTAATCGAGCCGCCTCATCTGATTGTTTGTGAAATTAGATAAGCTTGCAAACAGTAGTGACTTTTGTTTGCGCTGTGCATTGGCTTACCGATTATCCCAGAGATACGAGAATGATTATCATTAGTACAATTCAATTCAATATAATTTTTTTTTTTTTTTCTTTCAAACGGTATCATCGTACATCGTTAAAATTATTGTCATACATCATGGAGTTTTAGGCAGCATCATTCACTCTATCTACCCTTTAGATACTTGCCTTTATGTCATGATATTACGAGGTAAACGGGAGAAGACAATTTTAAAAACAAAAAAATCTTGAAAATTATATAAATTATAAATATTTTTCTGGAGAATTGGTGAGAGGAGATGAGTTGAAACGTTTTCTACAGATTATTTTGAAAATATCTCTGGAACTAGTGGGTTTAGAGGAAAATATTAAAAGACCTTTTTTCAAGGTCTTGAAATTTTTTAAAAAAAAGGTCTCTTGATAAATATCTGTAAACCTCTTTCTCTCAAAGATATCTTCAAAATAATCAGATCATCCCGCTCTCCACCAATCGCTACTATTTTTAATTAATTATATTTTATTATTCACTGATTAATTAATACTTCTATATTTTGTTCAATCACTGTCTTTGTCTGCTTCTTCTACTGTACCTAGTTTATCAATTTTCAACATTATCGAAGGTCCAAAAAAAAGTAAAAATCAACAAGGAGATTCAGTTCAGAAGAGGTCAGACATGAAAATTTATATCATTCTGTTAATCATGGAATAACTCAATAATGAGTGAGTTTAAAGGGAAATATCAAGAGACATTTTTTGTTTAAAATTTTATCATTCACAAAAAATGTCTTTTGACATTACCTCCTAAATTCACTAGTTTCCGAGTTAAATCCATACAAATAAAAAGTAAATTGTACTTATTACGATTTAACACATCACAATTCAATTTAATACTCAATTTAACACACAAAATTAACTCCATAATTCAACAACTAAGACTATAAATGTTTCGTTGATCTCACTGGAATGGCATAGAAAAAATTGTCTCACGCTATTTCGAGTGCCAACTTGAGGCACTCCATGACCGTAACCACTTCTATCTGTTTCAGACCAAGTAGTTGAACTATATATTAACGTCGCCATTACGTTGTGTCTTTATCTTTGTCACACTTCGCTTGCCCCGTGGGATGCCTCCATATAACCTGTACATGTTATAAACTCACGAGTAACCTCATATGTTCGCACGTTATTCGTTTTAGTGGATCCCTTCTCTCCATCACCACCACCATGACTATTCATCATAGTTTGTATCACTGAGAAAAGGAAATAACTGACTTTTGAGAAATTTCCGATATTCTTTTATATCTAATTATCTGCATAATGAGTGATTTTATGGAAAAATGGCAGAATACATTTTTTATTGAAAATTAATTTATCTTCAAAAAAGGTTTATTGACATTTTTTTCTAAAATCACTCGTTTTCGAGATAAATGAGTAATTCAAAAAAAAATCATTTTGCTACTGGAATAGACATTTGATTATCTCTGAATCCGAGAGAGATGGTGGAATTTTTATGAGAACCTTTTTTGTAGTGCGAGAAGAGATCTATAAAAAAGGTCATTTTACGAATTTCTCCATCTCTCTTAGATTCTGAGATATTGAAGAAGAATGATTTTCACGAGTCGATAAAATTTAGTCCCAAGATAATAAAATTGTTTATTGAATCGATAATACATACTTCAACCGAAAGTTAGTTTATCTCTCAGTGAATATGTGCTTCAGAGTTCACCGGCACCTCGTCCTCATCTTCTTACACTTGAGTCATACCGAGAGTCGTCCTGTTTCGATAATTTTCTCGGTTCTAACTTTAATGTTTTCACGAGTTTTCTGGTTTAATTAGAGTTGAATACCTCAGGTAATGTAATTTCACTGTTGGAGATAATTGTTGTGGAAAATTAGATGGAGAGGATGACTCTTGGAAGGAATAACTCTAGATTAAATTATTTATCATCATTCGTGGTGAAGTGGAGATGAGTGCAAAATGAATTTACAGATTATTTTGCGGATATCTCTGTGATAAGTGGATTTAGAAGAAAATATCTAGAGACCTTTTTTGTAAAGAATAAAATATTCTACAAAAAAGATCTTTTAACATTTTTCTCTAAACCCACTAGTTTCAGAGATATCCACAAAATAATACCACTTCACTGCAAAATTCACATTTATGTTTCATGGCATCTGTGTATGTGCTCGTTCTAGCTCTAGATTTTGTTCATTAGGTGGAGTATCTTCATTGCGCGTCTCGAGACTTGATCATCCGATGACAATCCGTTCGGATATCGATTTTTATCTGGAGAAAAATAGAGAGAGAGAGAGAGAAGAGAGAATTTCGATTATTTTTTGAATGCCTATTGTTTCTTTGTGTGCGTGAGTGTGAAATTAACATCAACTCAAAATCATAAACATCAAAATATTTTTTGTTCATCCAAAAAAAAAAAAAAAATCAACTCAAATTATCAATTTTTTAAAATTTTGTCTAAACTCGAAAATGGATGAAAATTAGATAATCTCTCTCAATATCATCATATTTACGATTTGAAAAATATCCTCAAGATTTATTATCACCTCGGAAAATTCTTTAATGTTAAATCTTTAATTAAAAAAATGTGTAAAAGAGGTAAAATGTCCTTCAATCAACTTCTGATACTCTCATTGGTCTCTTTGCTGCGCGCAACGCGGTCGGTAATTTTCCATGCCAGAGTTCATGCTGGCCGTCGTGTAGATGCAGTAATTAATGTTGTGGGGTGGTACGTTGTGACTGGATGCAATTAATTGGCCTTGGTGGCTTTCCCCATCTCGATGGAAATCTCCTCCAGCTCGATGGTGGAGAAAATTGTGATTCCAGTCAGAGACAAATACGATAAAGTTTATAACCTACTTGGAGTTTTGATAGTAAAGATGAGGTGTTTACAATCAGAATGACTAAGTTGCAATCCTTGGGGAACGATTCAGGTGCAGCTGTTGAGTTAAGTTTGTTTGGAAACTCTCTTGTTCAAGTTCATAAACAAATGAGAATTTGTTTTCTTCAACAATAACTCAAGATTCGCACAGTCGAATTCAGTGACCTTTGAACCAGTTTGAAGGTCATTTTTTGTACTTTGAAATGGAATCAAGTTTATTGAAGTTTTATTGTTTGTTAAGGAGATATCGTAATTTTAATAAGATGAACGATAAGAATCCAGAAGTTACTTATTTACTACTTTGTAAATATCTTCGAAAACAATAAGTTTAGAGAAATTTATCAAAAGACATTTTTTGTAGAGAATTTCAAAAGCTACAAAAAAAGTCTCATGACAAATTTCGCTAAACCTCTTCACTTCCGAGATATTTGCAAATAACTGAATGGAATGTATCCAATCGCTTTTCGATCAAATTGATTTTTAACAAATCTAATATAAAATAAAATTCAACTAACTAAATACGCGCAGCAGAGAGCAAATACCAATGCAAAATCATGGCTTCTTTCACCTATTCTATCTGCTTGTGCTCGTTAAATTTAATTTCATTGCTGATAATTATTTTTAAATATATAATTTCTCCCCATTATTAATCAAGAATTTCTGTTCATTCATCTCACGTCGGAAAATTAATCGAGAAACGGTGGAGGTAAAATTATTGAGAGAATCGGATATACAGAAGGGACGTCTCATCATGACAGATGTTTAAATCAATTGAAATATGGATAATTGATGAGATGCTCAATATACTGCGTGGAATGAATCGCTTTGAATGTTTAGGACATAATTTTTTTTTCTTTTAAAGAATATAGAAAATAATCCTCACAAGGAGGATCTTTGCTCGCATCATTCCCACCCCACCCCACCCCCCCCCCCCCTTTTATCACAAAATCATTATGTTCATGTTCATTTTAATTAATGATAATAATCGAACAATTATTACCATCTACATCGCCATCTTCAAATATATATCAACAACCAAGTCATCACAACAAAAAATATTATATACGTCTCGCCTCTAGGACAAACTCAAAAAATTATTGGCCATCGATGTGCGCGCCCGAACAACGCGACGGAGGACCAAGCAGGTACACTCAACGATACTCATTAAACACGAAGACAGCACACAACCAAAAAACGTAATTAGTGAGATGAGAAAAAAAAAATTTATTGAATTTTAATTAAAAACAATGGAAAACACTATTTTTTTTTTATCAATAAATTTTATAATCATTGATTGAACACATGAGAACAATAACAATTTTTTTTTTTTTTTTCATTTTTTGTCGAGATAAGAATAATCTTGACGCGATCGATAATTTTTACCCGCATATCAATATTTCACGGAAGAAATGGGGAAATACAGAATTTTAGGATTTTTTTTTTCTTCATCAATTTTCAATATTTTTCCAATCCAGAATCATTGACATTTGATCACTCTCATTAAATTCCTGCGATATTTTTGTTCATTTGCGGATCAATATATGAAAGAGCACGTTTGTGTACAAATTGCACTGGAAAGCTGAGCCGGATATTTTAGTCGAGGATAAAAATGGTAGTATCTTGTTATTTAGGGAGTGGATTTTATTTCAGAGGAGAGAGAAAATTGATGGCTTGGCTTTTCATATCAGAATATACATTTTTTTTTTATTTCCAGTGTGAGAGATATTTCTTGAAATAAGTGCGATACAATTTTTTATGACATTATTTACAAAATTGAAAAATTAAAATTTTACAATTATTTTAATATTATTAATAATTATGATTATGTTGACGTCATTTATATCAAATAATATAAATTTCAAGAAAGTCTTTAAACATTGCAAAAATATTTTATTTATTTTCAATAATAATTAATTTTCTAAAAAAAATCAAATTACGGAATGTTTAAAACCTCTGCACTGAATGTACACCGTTAAACGCTATCCAATATTTGCTCTCAAATATATAAACAATTAGAATATTATTAACATTCAAATAAAAAATCAAAAATGTTACATTCTGTACCCGCATTACAAATAGCCTCCTCGTAATTATCGAAATTGGCGAGTAGCAGAGAATGAACAATTTCTATTCAGCTATTTCTGTTTTTTCTCGTTTTTTTTTTTTTTTTTTTTTTTTTCATCACACACCATTAGTCGTGACACCGCTGAAGCTCTGTCATATTACGATTAATCCCGAGGTCGCGTCCTCACTCATTTTATACTGTTCTCTCATTCTAAAATGTGAATACATTATTTTTTACCTCACAAATTTTCGTTAATTTATTCTCTGGTTTTATTTTCACATTAATTATATAACACATATTTACTCATTTAGTAATCGTGTATTTTTTTTATTGTTACACTGGCATTTAGATGAATTTTTATAAGATCATTTTTCACACCTTAATACCAAAAATTATATACCTCAAAAAGATTCTCTGAAGAATATTAATTTACACAGTCAATTATTCAAAGAATCTTTTAATACATTTTACATAAAATCAGCACATTACTCTGATGCATAACAATCGATTGTAAAAAGCAGTTAGAATATGTGAAATATCAATTTTATTTTTATTGTTTCCATTGTTCCATCAAAATCAATTGTTATGCATTTCAACAATAATTCTCGTGGTGAGATCTTGTCCATAATGAGCATACCACCGCGATTGTCCATCGCGCAGGCGCACAACTTGCGACTGCAGCGCCACGTGATACTCCAACCTAAAAATAATGTCTTTCGCTATCAGTGGATCAAAAATGATAAAGAGATCAACGAAAAAAAAAAAAGCCGAAAAGTTTGCTTATACGCTGGTGACATGCAACCATGGACAAAATGTCGGCCGTACGTCGCGGTGGGCGAAAGAACTGCGGCGTCGCCCGACGTCAATAACAATTATGAAGAGGAGTATCTGTATTAGTATCTATAAAACATATGTTTGAGAAACAAAATAGAACAAAGTACCAAAAAAAAAAAACGCTGAGAATGAAGCGTTCATATGACTGAAAATTTTGAAAAAAAAAAAAATAATGTGCTTGCAGATTAAAATAACTTTTCAAGAATGAACGTATTACTGGGGATCTACGGGTTGCCGGCGGTGTGCCGGTTATTGTCACGATAATCGAAATTGAGGAAAACATAGCAATGATAAATTATTTTAATGGAAGAATATTGGATTTGGCAAGTGTGTTACGAAGCACGGCGGGAACGTCGCTTTTCTTTCGTCAACCGGGAATCTGCGAGATGTACCATGAAACTACGTGTCCTCCAAGAGTTGGTTGACAGATCACTAACGAGGCTGTCGATGACCACCACCAAATTTGTATTAATTGAGTGACCATATCACATTCATCAAAACGAAACCATCAGCAGCCTCGTAATGATCATGATTAGCCTTCTCACAGCACGACAACGACCACCATATCACCTCCACAACCACTAACACCAAAAGCCAAAACTGAATTAAAAAAAAAAAATAATAATAATGAAAGCAAACGTGAGTAACGTCTGCTATTGCTTGTTATAAGGAGCTCAAAGCGACGAACGAGACTCTGAAGAGCCTCCAGACCCAGTTGGAGCTGGCGTACGCTTCAACAGCATCATCAGGTGCCCCAGTAGCTGGTAGTACTGGTGGCGTTGGGGGCAGTGGTTTTGGATACTACAGTACTGGTACAGCTTGCAATACAGCAACAATGTTGGGTGGTAGTGTAGCAGTACCTGGTGGTGTACCAGGTAGCACAACTCTAACAGCTATACTCGAAACTAAAGATGCACGTATTCAAACACTTGAGAAGGAAGTCAATCTGCTGGAGGCTGAATTGCAGCGTATACGAGATTGCGGTGGTAGGCTGCGTGAACAACTGCTCAAGGCAACAGCAGTACCAAGTGGTGGTACATATGTTGGAACATGTGGTGGCAGTACAACACCAGGAACAACAGGTATCGAAAGTGTTGCCAAGGGGCGCTCCTTGTCACTTCCATCTGCTTTTGGAAGCCTACAGTCATCTGTACTCACACGTGGACCCTCCGTTATGACTACCCTGTTACCACAGGGACAAATCTCATCAACGACATTAACAAATCCGTTGCTTGCCGGTTCAACAGGTACATCAGGTGGTACATCATCATGCCTTGCTGGTATATCATCGGGCGTCAGTACTGGTGTTGTCAATCCATACACTGATAGACATGGTCAACATTTAATTCAACAGCATCATCATCATCATCATCAGCATCATCCACCACAGACACCCTATCAGCAGCATCAGGCACAGCAGGCACAACAGGCACACCAGCATACAATACAGCAGCATCTTAAACATATTGAGCCGGCCGCCGCCGGTGCCCTGGCACTACATGCTCACACCTTCAACAAGCACGATCTCAACTTCAAACGCCAAGTAAGTTTCTTCATCAACAACGTCCGCATCGAAAAGAACGACGTCATCTAAGATATGGATCAGCT
Organism: Coelinius sp. EB29; assembly: GCA_035578325.1. Classification (NCBI taxonomy): domain Eukaryota; kingdom Metazoa; phylum Arthropoda; class Insecta; order Hymenoptera; family Braconidae; genus Coelinius; species Coelinius sp. EB29. The sequence continues at coordinate 4,018,151 of JAOZGT010000009.1, read as the reverse complement.
CACTCAAGACAAGTCCTCCAACACTGGATTTTTGCAAATGTTTTTTTATTTGTGATATACTATATATATACATCAGGAGATATATAACTCTAGATAATATTACCCGAGATTGTCGTAGAGTGGAAGAGTCAGTATGAGAGTTGCTTGGAAGATTAGTTTCTGGTTCTCTTGGGTTTGTTCCATCTTTTGTGTTTGCAAGCTTTCTCGAAGCAAAGTTTCCAATGGCTTTGTATACCTCCGAGCGAACCAAGCGTGATTTTTATCAAAGACCCCAGTGTTTATATCGCACTTCCATTAGAGTTCCATACTCGACGGGGGGTAGGGGGGGTTGATGATAGATATATTTACATATAGATAATATTATATGAAATAAGTCGATTATGGCGAAAGTATATTTAATGAGTGAATTATTTATGACTCCCGGGTTTATTGATTCCCAGATGAACCCTAAACAAAAGACAAAATGTCGCCATTATTGCGACTTTATATTATCATTATTACAAACCACCCGTGTTCGAAAACTATTGTTCTCAATTATCCTTTTTACCCTTTGAATATATTCATCTCCAATTATCAAATCCCTTCCTCTCTATTATTCTTTTGAATCCATATTTTCAAAGTTATTGGCTATATGATATATATATATACACATTAACTCAAACGTCGAATCGGTAGTATATTTTTCGAATCGATGTATACTCCTTAGAGATATATAGAGATATATCTTTACCTCCAAAAAGCTTACATCCACTATAAATAATATAAACGAATGAAAATTGGAATGCTGAATCGATATATTCAGTACGTGAGATGGAAAAATAAGAAAGTCTTTTGGCTGTGTAGTTTGCCGAATCATCAATGTGCGTACCTAAAATGACAAAGCATATATATTAAACTTTAGGCCTTAGAAACTGTTGACCCCTTGAGATGTCTAATAATGTTAATTGTACAGAGATTAAATTCTTTTGTTTATTATCAATTGAAAAGTAAACAAGTCAATGGATTAGAAAAAAAAATTATTAGATCTAATCGAATAAGGAGTGAACCTCGAGACTTTGGCTCTATATATATTTTTTCATAGAATTTAAATCCAGTATAGAAAATTTCTAAAAAGCCAAACAAACAATTTAGAAGGAAAATTCTAATTAAAAAAAAAAAATAACGCGCAATTTCTACCGCCCCCTCTTCGTCCCTCTCGTCTATCAATTAATTATACTCATCCTCCCCTTCTAATGATTCCTAAAATTACAAACACTATTTACAATAAACATAAGAAAATTCTAATGACTATTTCTGATGATATTGTGAAGATGAAGAAAAACTCAATTACTGAAAAAAAAAAAAAAAAAAGAAAAATCGTCAATCCAAAATTTCTCCTCGTCCTCCCACTATTCAATAAAGTCTAATGATTCCTTCGAGGACGAGAGAGATTTGCAGTGATGTAAATGGTACTTTGTAATAGTAATAGAGGACTGATGAATAAAATAATATTTTCGAGTGATAAAATATTCAATTAATTAAAAAAAAACAAGTAAATAAATATTGCAATTATAATTTACAAAAGAACGTACAAGCAAGAGATACATAAATGTGAGGAGATGTTGTTGAAGAATGTAAAATAATAATTGAAAAAAAAAAAAAAAAGAAAATCCATGTGAGAATTATCGTTGATTAATAAATTCTTGCGAATCTAAAAATTTGGCCACAGTATCAATGAAAAAAACCTGTCCAAATCAATTCATTATTCAAAATCATTTTTTTTTTTTTTTTTTTCAAATCATTCACTGCATCATTGCTGAAATCATTATCACCAATTGGTTCATTAAATAATTAGTTTTGATAGATTATCGTAGATGAGTATCATAAATCAATCATCTCAAGTATCCTTTTTACATCACTGATATTCATTGGCATACGGAACGTCCCATAAATTATAATATAAAGCCCTCCGGTACTTCAGAGAATGTAAAAATATCATGAAAATGAATAAATAAGATCACAGAACATTTTTCTCTGTTCTGTTATCTACCTCCGTTTCTCGTAAATTTTACGATTCTTAACATATTATTTTTCCCATTTTTCATTATTTCCATCATTATTCTCAGTTTTTCCATATCATTTATTACAAAATACCTCTCCGCCATCATCGAAGAAAATTCTATTGAAAAAAAAAAAAAAAAAAATAGAAAAAAATCTCAGCTTCACCCACCTCGTTTTCATCTCGACTCAGCTTCAGTCTCTCTCTTGCACGCACTCGTCCTATCACACCTTAATCATTACGAGTGTTCATCCTCAGACGCCAAGAAGAATAACCAATTATGCCCAATGTTATTTTTTACCACCACGCCACCATAAAAAAAAGTCCAGCACCTAAAACACTCTCCACGTGGCAAAATCGAACGTGACGAAGAAAAAGAAACATTAGTTAACAGAAAAAGAAGAAAATTCAAAGAAAATATCAAAAAAAAAAAAGAACAAAGGATAACAGCATGCTATTCACTATTTTTATTTCCCATCCAAACGTTTGTTCACGATGGCATGGTGCATGCACGCGCAGCAAGTACTCGATGCTTCCGTCGAAATATCTCTCTCTCCAATTTTTTTCTTCCAATTGTCATTATGTTTATAATTTAATAATTATTATTGTTAAATTAATTGAAAAAGTTTAATTATGTTTATAAATTTTTTTTACTCTCGTTGTTTAATCATTCACTTGTGTTAAATTTCTCAATCTCTCTCTCTCTCTCTCTCTTTTTTATAAAAATTCTGGAAAACAGGTGACGAATAAAAATCACAAGTTATCACGTGAAAATTATATAATCGTGAGATTTGGCAATTTTTCCTCGCACCCATACCAACAGAGTTTGAACGTTTGGTTTTTCCTTTTACCCACTGGACACTCAGCAAACTGTTCTTGATTACTATTGACTAGTCTGAGAGCTCTTCATATTCCCCCCCCCCCCCCTCCGCCAATGTTCATTGTTTGGGTTGAAGGATAGATGAGCAAATAAGTAATAAAACCCATTGGACTAACCAAACGTACCCACCTCTGATGGTTTTCCGGCCTTTTAAACTGTAATTAAAGACTTAAGATATTAAATTTAAGTTATAGATAAGAAAATGAATCAACAAACGCCAATCAAATCCATCGATTCTCGTTAATAATAATTACTTAATTTTACTTAAATTCATTGATTAAAAGAAAAATTAATTATTACAAGTTGATAATTAATTTGCAATGAGTATCGATGGATATATAAAAAATTTTAATCAAGCTAAGCATATTAAATATGGTGCCCAAAATATATTTTAGCTTACTGAAGAGGTAAGGATATCACTTCACCCGTTGAACGAGAAGCACTTCCAAGCTCTCCAAGCACCCATTCCTTCGTTTATCACTGCGTATGCTTAAAACGCAGTACATCTTACTTCCATAGTATCTGGATTATCGTAATTATTACCACCAATCCAAAAAAGTAACAATATTTCAATTTTACATTGCTAATTAATATTAATTGACGAGAGTCATGTCTTTAAAAAAAATAATAATTGATGTTTGTTTTATTTGTGATAAAAGTAGTTGTCTTCAGAGTCAAGTTATCAAAAAAAAAAAAAACTCAATCATTTAATCACAATCATAACGCATCATTGACATATGCATTATTCTTTAAAAAAAAAAAATTTCATAACGATGCCTGAACCAATATCATTATTATCATCAAATCCAATGAATCGCGTTATCCTCATTTGCTGTGTAAAAATTCTTTGTCACTTTAAAATCACAGTGAAGGTAGTAAAAAGTAAATAATAGCAAGAGAGTTTATTTAGTTGTCGCAGTGAGTCTAAAAGCCTTGTTGACCTCCCTCCATTTGCATCTCTTGTCACACATATACATCAACATATATCACGCGATGCTCCTCCCTTCTCTGTCCACTCTTCATGGATCTCATTTGCAGGGTGCCTTGATCCGCTCGTTCTCTCTCATCACAGGAGTCTTCATCATTTGGAGTCAAACAGTCGAGTGTGTCATTTTTTATTTCCCTCTGTGCAAAAAGAAAAAAATATAAAAGAGAGGGAAAAAAAAACATTTTTTCCTTATTAATTTATACGGTCGAAAGTCAAAATTATTAATTTTTTTTTTATATTTTATGGATAAAAATAGAAATCGGAAAAATACCCACAAATGACACACTCACTTAGTCTCGTTAGTTAGATCTCTAGTGATACACGTAAAATGCTTTTTTCGCTTGTGATCACATCAAAGTTGAAGGCAGTGATTGAAGACACTTTGATTTATCACAGCGATACCCACGCGCTATATTTATCTGCAACAAAAGTAGAAAGGTATGTGTTACTAATTTGAAAGAAAAAGGAAAAAAAGAAATTATATATATATATATATGATATACAGACAAGCAACAGGAGGGTCGATGAATCGAATGAGCTGCACACAGAGAAACATCCACTCCAAAACATGTGATTTAACATTAAATTCATCACATGATACGTGACACTAATAGGTTTACACAATATTCATTTTGATGGGTCTGATCACTGCATGACCAAGTGTTTTGAGCGATTATGGAGGTATTGAATTTATAGGCTTGTACACTAGCTCAATGATTGGTTTTCTCAATGGACAATTGATCATCCTCCATGGTCGGACATGACAATAGAGGGAGACGTCTAGTGACAGATTGAAATGAATATTTAAATAAAAAAAAAAAACAAATGATTATGGACCGTCCAATTTTGAATGTTGGCTGTGGTCCGGTGGAGGGAATGGTGAGACTGATAGATTTTTGGTCGGACGACGAATATTTTCACAGCTGGATGAACTCAGGGGTGAGCTACAGCGCAGGGATCAGGAGATACTTGGTATGGCTGCTAAAATGAAGACTCTGGAGGAACAGCATCAGGATTATCAGAGACATATTGCTGTACTCAAGGAGTCACTCTGCGCCAAGGAGGAGCACTACAATATGTTGCAAGCTGACGTAAGATGTGATATTTTTTTTTTTTGATTTCACACATTTTTATTAATTTTTTTTCCCCTTCTCTGAATGTATATTTTGGTTATTGGAAATAAGGGTGACGTGGTACTGGTGATAATCTATATTTGGAGTGACAATTCCAGGTGGCATTTCTGATGTTCTGACGGTCTGAGAATAAAATCTATAAATGCATCACCTGATTCAATCCTGAGGCAAATCGATTTTACTTCAGTGGCCGTGCGACACCTCTTCTTGGTTAGACAAATCGAACCGAGAGGCGGAAGCAGGTCACTGGGGTAAAGTGGGTCAGCTATGTGTCATGTGAATGTCTTTCAATTTTAATATGAAATTTTTTTTGGTGGAATTTATTCACATCCAGTGAGGGAATTCCCTTGTTCTGAGATTTCAATAGATTTTTTGGTGAATGTATTTCAAAAATCTTCAACCATTCAAATGATTCCAATCATGTTCTTCTTAAATTAAGAGTAAAATAAATCTTGATATTACCCTTAAAACCAGACATCTCCTTTTTCTCGTACAATTATGAAAAGAAACAGAATAGAAATATCGTATTTCTTTTCTTCATTATTCTTGAAAAGCTTGGTAGGTCGACAGTTTAAAATAATCTCATTGAATTGTCGAGAAAGATTGCAAGAAAAATGGGGGGGAAAAAAGTATATTTTCATCATTGCAATTGGTGAGATATCAACAAAAACATTTTCCACTCTGAAAAACTTGATCTAGTTGACAATGTGTATTTTCTTCTAGAAATATTCTTGATTCTGAGTTTAAAATAAAGCCGGAAGTCTGGCTGTTGGAATTTAAATTTAATACCCAATCATTAAAATTGTCTCTCCAAATACATTCAATCTGACATTTTCCATCAGGTCGAGGAGATGAGGCAGAGGCTGGAGGAGAAAAATCGCCTGATTGAGAAGAAAACTCAGGCTGTTCTGCAGGCTCAACAAGAGAGAAATCGTTTCAATACTGAGCTCACAGAATTAAAAGACCACATGGATATAAAAGATCGCAAGATCAATGTTCTCCAGCGTAAGGTGAGTCGTAGTATTATTCAAATATTATTTTTTTCCAAATTTTTTTATCATCACTGGGAATATCGACACGTCGCTTTCATGAGACTATCATCAATTCTCGCCCTGTCATATAATATTTTGTTGAATTTATATTTAAAAAAAAACAACAATTTATGCAAATGTATGTATGAGTGTGAAAGTAGTGGCATCTCGTTAGAATTGACTATCGTAGTTTGTTAAAAATCGTAATTAGATGTACAACACAGTATTTTCTATCAATACCCAAAACACGTTCTATGATTTATTTTTAGTTCACCATCAATTTATATTTATTTTGTATTATCATTCACTGTATAGTTTTTGTACTTATTTCAATAAAGTTTCTTATTGATTTATCATCATCAATTTTACCACGTTCCAACTCCCTGTATATCTATTTTATTTTTTCTTTTGTCACCAACCACAAGAATACTTATCGTAACTCTGATTGTGAGTTTTCTGATTTTTCGTTGACGCATTTAATTCGCGTTATACATATCCACGAAATACAAATACTGAACACGATGTAGTAATTGTGGTAAAAAAAAAAGTTAATTGTGGCTGGATAGAAAAAAAATAAAAAAATTTGCAGAAAACGTCTGAAAAAGTAAGTAAAACCAGTTCCTGCTAGATCCACTCCTGCTTTTCTGTACAATATGTATTCTCCTCTGCTTCTACTAAATTTTCAGTCTTCAAAGTAACTACATTGGGCAATTAATGGTAGTGTAATTGAATGGAATATTGTTCTTGGTAAATTTAGATTGAAAATCTCGAGGATCTGCTGAAAGAGAAAGACAACCAAGTGGATATGGCACGTGCAAGGTTGACCGCGATGCAGGCACACCACTGCAGTAGCGAGGGCGCCCTTAGCAGCCTCGAGGAAGCTATCGGGGACAAGGAGAAGCAGATGGCACAACTCAGAGAACAGCGTGATCGTGCTGAACAAGAAAAACAAGAGGAGAGAGAATTGCATGAGAGAGAATTGGCTGAATACAAAATGAAGATTCATGCTTTGGAATCTGAGGTATTGTTTAAATTCTCAAATGTACTCGAATCAGTGGTTGGGGCGGAATAAGTCAATTTCACCGCAACATTGGTTTTCTGTTACTCTCACTATTCTAGCTATTCTTGCACTACTGTTGATTCAGTGATATTCGACAAATATTGGTTTTCAAAGATTGATTTATCTCGTTTTATCATTTAGTTTGTGAATTTTTTTTACTAAAATGGCCAATTTCTACTGGAATTTTGCAAATTTTTGAATAAATTTACTGGAACGAAATTTTTTCCATCCGCGTTACAACTAGACTCTGACAGACTTTTTGTAACGAATGATGGAAAACTAAAAATTGTGTTAATTTAAGGTGGAAAAACTCGGTGCACGATTGGAGCGTGCACTAGCGGAGAAGGATCGCCTGGAGGCTAAGCTCGAGAGTTCACAGTCAGAGTTAGGTAAAAGTAAAGCAGAGTTGGACAAAGCAGCTTCCGAGGTGGGTCGTAGTGGTGCTGACTGGGAGGCAGCTAAACAGCGGTTGACGAGACTGGAATTAGAAAATGAGAGGTTGCGACACGATATTGAAAAATCTCAAACAGGATTTGGTAGAAGTACGATAAGTTCATCTCAAGAGATGGACAGAATTCAAGAGCGTGCTGAAAAAGCAGCAACAGAGCTGAGAAGAGCTCAGGCAGAGCTACGTGTCACGCAGGCGGATAACGAGCGAGCAAGGGCCGAGGCCACGGCTCTTCAAGAAAAGGTAGATAATTTTTTTTTTTTTTCATTTTTTTTATCTAGGAATTTACGTATTATTTCGAGGACATTGTGACATTCCTTTGGACACAATGAGTGAGAAAATAAAGAGGATATTTTTATGAGTATTACTGAAAAATATTTCTATGAAAAACATTTCTCTGTTTAATGGGTCAAGACAATTTTCATTAACCTGACCTGTAGCTGCATGTTTCGAGTGTTTTTATAATAGAAATCGAGAATTCCCTTGGTGTAAAAAAAAACCCCGAAATTTTTAATTTTGAAACATCACTCATGAATCAATCATCAGAGTCATATCAAACGGCCAAAAAAAGCGACAGTGGGTCGATAGCATGTAATGCCCTTTCCCATCCTCCAGATGTAAAAACAGATTGTTGATGAAATTATTGAACGATAGGTGGAAAAGAGTCAGGGTGAAGTGTATCGGTTGAAGGCAAGACTGGAGAATGCTCAGACTGAACAAGAGAGCTTGCGTGATGAGTACGACAGAGCGCAGGCGACTGTCGCCAGGCTGCATTCCGAGAGGGACAAGGCAGTTGGTGAATTAGAAAAGGTACAGGAAGAGTTGGAACGTACGCAAGCGACACTTGGAAAAGCTCAGTTGCAGCAGGAGAGACTCCAGAATATGCTGGACAAGGCGCAGAGTGAGGCTGACAAGCTTCAAGAGCGACTCGAAAAGTCGCAGACTGAAGTTCGTCGTGTGAGTATTTTTTCTTAGGATTTGATCAATTTTCTCTGCTTCTTTTAGTTTCATCCATGATCTATTTTTCTTTTAGATGCAAATGGAAAAAGAGAAGCAGAACTACGACTTTGATAATGTACAGAGTCAGTTGGACAAGGCCTTGGGACAGGCCGCGAGAATGCAAAAGGAGCGAGAAGCAATTCAGCTCGAGGTTGACCGACTCGCAGATAAATACGAGAAAGCGCAGGTGAAGATTTTCATCGTATGACCTTTTAGTTCATAAAGTGTTATGATTATGTTCATGGTTATGTGGTATTAATGGTTCTCTGGGGATATTCTCACAGGTAATCGTGTCGAGATTACAAAAAGACCGAGACAATCTCCAGGAAGAGGTCTCCAAGCTCCAGCGTGACAAGGACAACGCACTTTCAGAGCTAGATCTTGTAAAAGAAAGATGGGAAAAGGCGCACAATTCTCATCAAAAGTTGACTGTAAGTATTCAATCAATCTTCACCCAAATTATCTCCAAAATTACTCATAACACTCAATATTCCTCGGGCTAACTCGTTGATTAATTCAGCTGGAACGTGACGATGCTCTCACGGAGATTGAAATACTCAAGGAAAAGCTCGACAAATCACAATATACACTCAGCAAAACAATGGAGGAGCGTGAAACTACAAGTAAAGAGTTTGAAAAGTTATTGGGTAAATTTGATAGGTAAGGAATTCCCTAAAGTCAACCTTTGGAAACAATATCAATAATCGCAACTACTCATACATTCACTGAAATTCTGTTTCCCAGAGCACAGAGCGAGTCATATCGGCTACAGAATCGTATAGAAGTCCTAGAAGCTGAGAAAGATCGTTTGGAGCTGGATTCGGAGAAGAACCAACATCTATGCATCAAGAGTCGTGAGGAAGCACGAAAAGCGCAGGAGGAACTTGCACGAGTGCAGGAGATGTATGACCGTGCAGCATTGCAGCTAGGCCGTGCTAAAGAGAGTGAAGAGAAATCCAAGGAAGATCTTGATCGTTTGAGCGTTGATCTGGAAATGGTGCGCGAGAGATATGAAAAATCTCAAATAGAACTTCGACGTTTGCAGAATGAGCGAGAGAAACTTATTGCTGACAACGAGCGAATAAGTTTCGAGTTGGAACGTGCGCATTCACAATTGAACAAGGCGCAAGGCACCTCAGAGAAGACTCAGGATGAGCTTCAACGAATGCAAATGGAGATTGAGAAGATGTATGAAAAGCACGATAGACAGCAGGCGGAGGTCCGCAAAGCACAAGCAGAAGCTGAAAGACTGCGAACAGAAGCAGAGAGCGCTCGAGAGGAGTGTGAGAGGTATGCAGCAAGATTTGGCAAGTATCAGGAGAGCCAGGAGCGTCAAAAGGAGGAGCACGAACGTGCTAAGCTTGATGTTGAACGACTGCGGGACAGGCTGGATAAGGCCCTGGCTGAGTTGGAGCGTGCGAGGAAGGCCGAACAGGACGCCTCGAGGTTACGTGCCGATCTGGAGCGTGCAGAGGGTGTTCGAGGTAAATACCAGTTCGATCAAGAGAAATGGCAAAATGATAGTAGTAGGCTACAGCAGGATCTGGATAAAGTGAGGGAGAGGCTTGAAGTACGTGAGGCTGAATTGAAGCGTACACAAGCAGCTAGCGCTGACCTAGAAGCTCAATTACATGAGAGCCAATTGCAGCTTGAGCGAGCTAGAGAAGAGGCTGGTAAGGCTAATTCGAATCAAGAAAAGATGCGATCTGAAATTGAAAGGACAAAGATTGAGGCTGAAAAGATTCGAGATAGACATGATAAACTCAAAGCCAAGGCTGATGCTCTGGAGGCGGATAACGAGAAGCTGAGAGTTGAAATCATTAGACTGGAAAGGCTCATGCAGACTGAAGGTAAAACAAGATCTGAGAGTGCCAGTATTGAAGTTGAGAGGCTGAGGGCGAGTTTGGATAAGGCGATTGTTGCTAGAGATCAGGTAGAGTTGGAAGCTGGTAGGCTTGCTAAAGAACTTGAGAAGTCACAGTTGCTGATGTCTAAGCATCAAGAGACTGCTGAACAAGCCAAGAAGGAGTACGAGAGGGTGGTGAATGAGTTGACGATGGTACGAGAGGAACGTGATACGTTGAGACAGGAGATTCGAAGAATTCAACAGCAGCAACAAGTTATTGGTAATGAAGAGCTAGCGAAACTTCAGCATGATGTTCAGTTGGCTCTACGTGAGCGTGATAAATTGGCAGCTATCCTTGAAAATCGTGAAAAGCACTCGGAAAAGATTGAAAAACTACGAGAGAAGTTGGAAGCTGAGAATAAACAACTGCAGGTGGAGCGAGATCAATTGGTTATCCAGTTGGAAAAATCTCAAGACATGCTGATGAACTTCCAGCAGGAGCTGAATACAAGCGAAGCAGAGTTGGAGAGACAAAGAGAAGAAGTCAGACGACTGCAACAGCTTCAACAACAAGGAACGCCTGATCGTGCCATCAAGGAGACCCTCGAGGCGCAGCAACGAGAAGTCCGTCGTCTCACTCAGCAAGTTCAGAATCTCACCCAGGAGCAGAATAAGGAACGACAGCGTGCAGAACAGGCAGAGAAACGTATTCAAGAGTTACAGATGCAGCTTGCAAGTGCAGGAGCCTCAGCAACCAATGAAGCGCAGATAGAGCAGTGGCGAAAACTTGTCGAGACGGAAAAACAACGAGCAGACAATGCGGAAAAAAATGCCAACGAGCTGCAGAAGAGAATTCAGACGTCCGAGAGACAGATACATGCTCAGCAACAGCAAATTCAGCAGATGCAGGTAATGCTGCAACAGGGACAACAGCAGCAAAATGGTGGAGGTCAAGAGGCTGCTAAGCTACGCAATGATCTTGAGCGTGCCAAGGAGGAGATCAAACAAGCAACTGTCGAACGCGAACGCTTCCAGGCTCAGCTTGAGATGCTGGTGCAGGAGCTCGAGAAAAATCAGGTTAGGAAGATAATGCCTGGCCTGAGTACACGCTCATCGTATAATATCAGCGGCATTGAGTCTCTCTTATCCACTTACCTGCAAATTATCGACGAAATAATGTTTCTTTATATTGATTCATCATCTCAGTTGCACACGCGCCTGCACATTTTTCGTCTTGTGTTATCCTCTGTCTCTGTTATACACGAATATGTTGTGTTATAATGATGTTCATCGTCCACGCCAAGTCATCGCTTCTTCATCATCGTCGTCTACGTCATTTGCCGGCTTACCGGCGAGCACGCAATTTGTTTTCTCATATCCTTCTCATATGTCCACTTGTCAATCCCTCCTCATCATCCATGGCTCCTCAATGGACATTCGATATCATCTTTGAAGGACTGGCTCTTATTTTATCCGAATTGCACTGATACAGTGGGAGTAAAGAGCTGAGGTTTCGAAAGATTTCACAGGAAAAACATATATTCCGAAGATTTATGGCAGCTCTTTAATCTCCACTGAGAATGTAGCTTAAGTAGTTTTGAATTTTATTACTATTATTATGGATCAATATCATCGTTTATATTGTTATGGTTCATTCACTTTGATAATTGTCGTTACGTTTATAGCCTCATGCAATCATTTTGTGTTACTGTACATATTCATATTTTCATATAATGTGTGTGAGTGTGTTTATGTCACCACGCAAATCATATTTTGTTGTAAATTGTGATTTATGATTGCGATGCGATTCTATTATTATGATTTTGTTAATTTGTTATGTTATTTAAATTTACTGATGTTCAGCATAATCGTTCCTCAATCTGTTTCATCAATTTTTTATTATTTTTAACATCATCTTGGAGAACGAAATATGAGGCTTATTTTGCAATTTTTGTAGTTCGTTCATGATTCAAATATTCATATGGTTATTGAATGATGATTGTGAATCACAGGTCGATCTTCACGAAGCGAACAAGAAACTCCAAGCTGGCGCGGGGAAACCTGGCGTCGACACTAGTCAGGAGAGAAAGCAGCTTGATGATCAAAGGCGTCAATTGGAGGAGCAGAAGAGACAGACTGAGGAGCGAGCTAGGAATGCTGAGAGTAGATTTAGGGCTGCTGAAGAGAAGGAGAGGATGCTTCAGAATCTCGATCAAGATCTCAAGAAGCGGAAAGCAAAAATGGATCAATTGGAGCAACAGCTTCAAAAGGTAGGACACTTCTAGTACTGGCGTAAGACAACAAAGAACGAGTCTATTTGACTTTGAGATCGATTTTGATTATAGAGCGGTGGGTCACCGGACAAACGACTTGCGGAGATGCAGAAAGCTCTAGAAATTGCAGAGCAACAACTGGATAAGGCCAAGGAAGATGCTGGCAGAAGCGCTGCTGAAACAGAGAGACTTCTTCAACTCGTGCAAATGACACAAGAAGAGCAAAACTCGAAGGAGAAACAAATTCGAGATCTGCAAGAGTAAGTTTCTTATCTCAAATAATCGGAGAGTTTCTTTTCAACTTGTTTCGAGGGACTAATTAAATTTGTGTCCTGCAGAGCACTGAAAGCCGCACAAGCCAAGTTGAAACAAACAGCTGCACAGCAACAAGAGGTTCGTCTTTTTTCTTCAACATGCTCATTACTAAAAATTAAATTAACTAACAAATTTGTCTCTTTTTTCACGCTCTCCTTGGATTTTTTTTCCATTATCTCTGTGAATTCCCTAATTGTTTTAACCAATGTGCGAATAATTTTCTCCTACTCTTGGAATTGCTTCTGTCTCTGAACGGTATGAATTATGAAATAATAGGCGGGACCCGCTGGATTCTTGAAAAGCTTCTTCTAAGGTCATTTTTCGTTGGAGACACCTCCTTCATTCTTTTTAGTACAATTTGCCAGTTAAGAGTGATTTAAATAATCGTATGAACTCATGTAAAAGAGTCGTTCATCGAGAATATTAAACTAATGAATTCATAATTATATATAAACCGTGAGTTATGAAACTGAGGGTGAACATTTAATTGAAATTAATATAACTTTTTCGTGAAAGGCTACGACCATTGTTAACGTATTAATAAAATGAAATAAGAAGATAAATTAGTGATGATAATTGAACAATTAATATTAATGATAAATAACTCAGCTGATAAGATAAATGGAGTAATAATAAATTATTAAATGAATACATTAACGAATGATAATTGAAAACTGAAAAAATCACAAAAGTGAGATTGAACTGACAAAACAAATCAACGGCAACAATAAAACTTAATATAGCCATACATGTTATTAATTTATGGACGAAATATTGATTCCGAATGTATGTGTAATGGTTACAAAAAAAATGATATGCACGTATATGAATAGTTATATATAAAAAAAAAAGTAATTGAGTAAAAAATTGGAACAAGTGGAAAATGAATAATAGTTGCAGTTAAAAATTTTATGCGCGACCATTCAGAGACACTTCGTCGTTTTGCTGTGCAAATAACCCAGATGCTTCCTACTTTATGTTTCCCACTGTTGTATTTCAATTGTTTCATTATTTTATTTCACACCTGTGTCACGTGCACTTGCAAACACCACTGTACGCAGCATGAGCATCCATCATGTCTCGAGACAACAAATGGAGATGTAGAGGACATTAAAACCATCAGAATACGTCAGCTGGAGGGAGAAGTTTTATCCCTGGAGAACTTCTTGAGAGAACAATCAGACAATGAAGAAATTTCAGGCCTTCGTAAAATTATCCAAATGAAGTCAGAAAAAGTTGAAAGACTGGAGGACACGATAGCCGAGTTTGAGGACTTTTTGAGGCAGAATCCTGATGTGAAAGAGCTCAGAGATCTCAAGGTTCGAGTCACAGTGGGAGACAGGAGGATTCGAGAACTGGAAAATTGGATTGAACGTAACAGTGATGTCAGAATTGAAAAAACAAGAATCATGGAATTGGAGGAGATGGTGACACATCTTGAAGAGTATGTAAAAAGTCACAATGTAGATGCCCTGAAACAACAGCTTCAGGATCGCGAGGAGAGAATTGATCAACTCACGAAGAAAGTGGAAAGATTAGAGAAAGAATTATTGAGGAGTGAACCTGTAAAAACCCTTGAAGACTCGCAATCAGAAATGAAAAATGATTCCTATGAAATTACACTAGCTGAGAAAGACAGAAAAATGAAAGAAATGCAGCATACCATATCTGAGAAAGACAATCGTCTCCAGGCGTGTGAGCAGGAGGTCATAGAATGGCAGGATAAGGTAGCGAAACTGAGGGAAGATATGAAAAGCATGAGAGAAGAATTGAATGAATATGAGGCTGAAGATATCGGGGTTTTGAAAGAAGAGATTAGAGTTCGAGATGAGAGGGTTCAACAGCTTGAGGACGAGATAGACTCATTAGAGCGAACGTTTGGCGAGAGAATTGACCTGGAACAGATTGAGGAGCTGCTGGTTGTGATAAAGGAGAAAGACGAGAAGGAGAAACGATTGGAAAGTGATTTGAAGAACGAGAAGCAGAAGAATGAGGAGTTGAAGGATGCGTTGAAGGGAAGCGTTAAAATAACTAGTGAGAGTGAGAGGAGAATTAAGATGATTGAAAGAGCGAGGAAAAACGCTTTTGATAGGGTAAGTTTTAATGATTCAATTGAGGTAACCCGCCCAGTAACTTTTGACCTAGATATGTCTTTCCCTTGAGATTTTATACATGAATTGCTTTGTGACTTCTCGAAAAGAATTACAAGGGTTACACACTGGGCTCGTTATCTAACCTAATTCAATTGATCGAACAATCAAGTTTCTCATTTTCTATTTTTGCAATTCATCAGGTGGAAAAATTAGAACAGAGAATTGCATCGATGCAATCTGCCTCCGCACTCAAGTGCCACACTTGTAGGCCCTTACTGTCCAAGCTCTCCAAGTGCGAGAAGAAGCTCGAGCGTTTAACGAATGAACGTACAACACAGCTCAAAGACCTCCATCACTTGAAGTAGGCAATTGAATTTGCATTGAAAATTTCCATTGATAGTTTTTTAATGCTATTCCGTATCAATTTTTTATTTTCAGACGTGAAGCACTCAAAGCTGCATTATCGGAGAAGGATGCACATCTGGCATTATTGGAGCTATCAGGGATTAAGAATGCAGCACAGGCAGATGAGGCGGAGAAGCTGAAGGTGGATAAGGAGAGATTGCTTGAGAGGCTGAAGCAAGAGGTTTTGCATTATAATTTTAATAAAACTTTATATTTCAGGTATACGAAGAAAAACTAATAATTTTTCAAATCTATTTTTATCCACAGGATAAAAGGTGTATGGAACTATCAGAGGAAGATGAGGAATCCACTTCAAGCAGCGAATCAACTCCACTCCTCACAACAATTCTAGAGCCAACACTTGCAAAAGAGGAGAACCTCGATTGTATCAGAGTGTTGGAGGTAGATAACCACGATGGTCCTCAGAATGCCTCAATGTCATCACGGCCACTTGGCACTAATGGCCATGGCAACAGAGAGGGGTAAATGCAATTCTTACGAGTACCAAACTTGACATTCAATCTTTATAACATCTCGAATAAACATTGTCATTTGTCAGAAAGGCTATTCAACAAAGAATGCGGTAAACATCTGGAGAGGACGGTCAGATAAGTAATCAAACACTTGGAAATATTCTCTCGAGATCTTCGGGTGCTTCGTCATGCGCATATGCTAGTGATAGACGACATTTTCGATCGATTCTGTTTTTTTGTCTGCGGTTTACATCGGACCATCAATCATACCAAACTTTTAATCATCATCTGATCTAATTTGATAACCATCCAATTCAATGACGAAGAATAGTGAGATGAGGAAGATTAACAATTTTTGTCAATGACGTCGGACCTTAATCTGTCAATTTTCTTTGGTCCACCTGATCTATCAAACAAATATATCACTTGCAATCTGCGAGATACCAATCAATAATTTCAATTACAGCCCAGGATCATTACAATCTAAGCCTAATTAACAAATTTGGAGCTACAGAATACAAAAATATCTCTTGATCATGTTGAATTATATCGATCAAATGAATTACTAAGACGAAATACCAAAAGTGAGGATAAATTAAGGAAAATTGAGTAACTGCATTAGATGAGATTTGTAGATGAGTGAGATAAGCCGTTAATGTGACAAATTAAGTTCATTTGGATTTCTCGCCACGGGTCCAAAGGTCGTCGTTGTACATGTATAGGAATAAACCGCAGTATATTAGCTTAGTTTAGAGGGAGAGGACGAGGATTGAAGATTAGGAGGGATGTATGGGTTTTGAATGATATCAAAGATTTATGATACGAGTATAAATTTGAATGTAATATTGCAATATTTGTGTAATTATGAAATTGAGATAATTGAGAATGCAATGGTATCTTGTAAAGATAACACAATTCCAAGCTTCTCATTCGAGATTTATGGACAAAGGTGCTGAATCGTTTATCATGTTGACAATAATGACCGTTCTAATGCATCTGTCGTCGCCAGTGCGCTCTCGGGTAATTAGGGATTCCCCTCTCTAATCTTTGATATTGTCGTATTGTTTGTAATATGAGAAGCCAGATGGAATTTAATTTTTAGGTTATGTTTATAAAGGTCATTTTTAATTTCTAAAATTAATCAAATTATTTATTTTCAATGCCAAAATTGTAGGAATGAATTATGATGATATTCTTGATTAATAATTCAAATGTTTAAAGTATTATGGAAAGGCCATTTACCCGAGGCACTAAGTATGCAATTTTTGTAAATAATTTATTTTCCCCCCTTTACCTCATTTTATCAGATTCGAATAATGCGAGAATTCAATGAATATTATCATTCTGTATGAATAATTCACGTCATATTCATCCCCGATAATTAGTTATCAAGAGAATTATAATAAAAAATTGAAGACATATATTGTCCATTTGATTTGAACGAAATCATGGTTTGTCTATCCAATAAACTATTAGAGCCAAAGATTTATTGAAAAAAAAATTGAAGAAAATTAATAAATATTTCCGTCGGTATATTTCCAATTAGGAACAACAGACAATTTTAATAAAACGAAAGTCGTTAAAAGTTAGAGAATTGATAGTTTGCAAGTGGATAAAAAAATTTATTCGGGGATCATAAGATGGTAGTTCAGCAAATTAGCTATTGTGTGTGGTTTTACAGATTAAATATTATAGTTGTGAAAAAAAATAATAATAATAGGAGAATTAATATAGCGACAACAGGGTTGTTCGCTGGGCAATTTTATTTATTTGAAAACGTGCCACCGTCATATCAAGCCTATATCATCATGTTATTTCATAACTAAATGAAGTAAATTAAAATAAATGAATAA
Organism: Coelinius sp. EB29; assembly: GCA_035578325.1. NCBI lineage: Eukaryota > Metazoa > Arthropoda > Insecta > Hymenoptera > Braconidae > Coelinius > Coelinius sp. EB29. Next base: position 4,000,316 of record JAOZGT010000009.1, on the reverse strand, counting down.
AACTAATAGAGGTGAATATAAAACGTTAAAAGGAGCACATTGTTAACGACTAATGATTTTTCAATGAATGCAGAACAACTTCCTTCGTACGTTCGATAATTTCATAAAATGAAGAGAAGATAAAAAGAAAAAAAATGAACAAAATAACGAATTGAATTTTCTTGTTGACACGTATAAATAATATAAATTAAAAAAATGCTGTATTATTCATTATTATTATTGTCTGAGGATAATTCAGAGTTTCAATGCACCGTGTTATAGATGATGAGCTATTATTCCTAGAATTATGAATATAATTGAAAGATAATGGTATTACATGGAGAAAAAAAAATAATAATTAGTATTAAACAAAATGAGATTAATGGAATCCAATAATATTGAGTAATTTTCTCTAAATGAATGTGAATAAAAAAATAAATAAAAAAAATTGGCTGATTATTTCAATTAAATACAAAGACACTCTTATCGTTATTGAAACATATAATTAATTCGTTAACGACGGTGGATATTCGTGTTGATTAATAATATTGAATATAAATTCATAATTCACCATCGCCATTGTGTGTATAACGACGCCCCTCATAAGATATGAGGGCTGTAATGATTATTTTTTGACTCGACTGTTTAGTATTTAACGAATGTTTTTATGTGAATAATAATTAAAAAAATGTGGGAGAGAAAAATAAAATGTAGTTTGCAGTCTATTCGCACTTTTTATGGCTTTGGACTTGGATCCTAAATGTTTTTTTATTCTCCAAAGAACAAAACAGGTTAATGATGAGAGAGAGAGTAAGTGAAAGTGTATGAGAGAGAGAGATGAAAAAATTTTGAGAAAATAATAAAAGAGAGATTTTAAATAATGCAAAAACCAAATAACAATTTCTACGTGTTATCGCTACATTAATATTTTTAAGCAATCAAATAAGTATTTCAAATTTTCGTGAATATATTTATTTATAAGTTATCAAATGTGAAGATATTATTTCATTAATTAATTAATTAATTGTATCAACGTCAGAGAAATATTAATTTTCATTTGTGAAAAAAAAAAATGGTCCATAAAGTGGCAATTGCGTGTACATATTTATTAAATGAAAATTATTATAATTAATGATGTGTTTGAGAGATGACAACTGAATAAACCAAAATATTCGCCTATAAAATCAGAGAATGCCTCCAATTATATTCACGAATGAATTATGAAAACTCACTTCCGGGAGTTGGTAATAATTTAAATAATTAATTAAACAATGTCAATGGTGAATGAAAAATTGTGAGGGTAATCAATAGAACAACGTGAATTGAATTTGATGGGGAGGGGAAATGAGGAAAATAGTGGTTAAGTTTAAATTTATAAGTTTTAATGATTAAGGCTAAAGGTTTAAAGAAAAAAAAAATGAAATTAAAAATTATCAAAGTACATTGTTGCAACTGCCATGCTGTGTGCCATTATAATGCATCACATTCTTCATAGAATGAGGTATGAAGAGGTATTAAAAGAATCGTAAATGATGAGAGATTGTGAATCATAATCAGCTAATGTAGATGGAGAAGATATTGTCTATTTCCATGAACGCTGGTGTAAAAAAAAGAAAGGCTCGAGTAGATGAGTATTGTGAGGATTGACGAGTGGATATTAAAGTTATATTTCCCTGTGCACATCTCGATAATCTCAGTTCATCTTCTCTCGTCCTACTGACGCTTCTTTCATACTAAAAAAAAAAAAAAAGAAAATTTTGAAAACCAAACAACGTCGTATTCTCTGCTTTTCTTAATCGCATCAAATGACATTATATGCAAATTATGAGAAAGAAATCTAATACACTGATAATCACCTTGGATTTTTCACGATTAGAGGGATGAAAGGACGGGATCAAGTGCATGATTTTTAATCTGATGGGGAATAATGATGAAATATAACAGTTGAGTCTGTATAAATCATTTTGTTAATTGAATTTTATTGACTCCAAAAGACAAATTTTGTAAATTTATTTCGGAAAATGACTCATTCCGAAGATAATGTAGGGAAAAAGTCAGGAAATATTTTTTACTGTAAATTTCTTCAGTTATAAAAAAAATATCGTTTAAAGTTTTCTCTCCAAATGAATTGTTTTCTATTTTGTGCATTTGGTCAGTATTTTAGTCTCAACTGGATAAGTAAATAATCATATGATATCCTGATTCCAAGAAAATCGATTCAGTTTATCGGAAATTCGTCTTTCGAAGGATCAAGCAGTCATACTCATTGTTTACCATCTGCTGAATCATCCAAGCGTGATAAATATGGATCGGAAGTGAAAATATGTTATTTAAAAAAAAAAAAAGCATATGTTGAATCCATCATTCTAGATTTCAAGCACAATAACGACTAGTAGGGCCAGGCACAATAAAAAAAAATGGCCGTCACGTTGTAGAGAGCGATCTGTTAGAGTGACAAGTCATATTAAGTACCTATATCGCGAAATATTAAATGAATAAACACATATTGTCTATTGTCTATTGTCATTGACTATTTGGTTATTCTAGCACTTCTCCCAACCTAACCGCTCCCTTTCGAACGGATTCTGTATTGTAATGTACAGAAAACCGTTTCTTGATGCTTGATCAGCCAAGAAAAGATGTCAAAATTTTCAAAAAATCAATTTTTCTTAATTTTCTCGAAAACCAAAGGAGATAGTAACTTGTAGTTTTTTGCAATCGATTTCTGAGATGATTTGACATCTGGCATGCCAAAACCTGTCATTCATTCATTATCAATCAACTTTATGATAAAGGAAAAAAATATTAAGACAGTCTGTTGTTAGTGATTATTTGTTTATGTCATCCAAGACATTTCTCCCAACCTAAAACGTAATTAATTGTAAACGTAATGAATTTCCAAGTGGCTAATGACCAACGTACGAGTTTGAGAAAAAAAAGAGCCACTGAACTATCGAGAATAGAAAAACATACTGAGATATTTGCATCCATGTGTCCCGATGAAATACTGGATTTTTATGAGGATTATGGTACTAGGGCTTATTACACTACATTGATGCTTGGGGATGTCTCAGGTAAGCTTTTAAAATATTTAGTAAAATCAGTAGAAAAGTGTAATCACTGAAAATAAACTAAATCGATTGAAAATTTGTTTAAATAAATTCAATAATTTAATTTTCATTTTTTTACTCTAAACAATAGGATTCACAGAATTGACTGAGAAATACACAAATTCCGGAAAGGGAGGTCCCTCGAAACTCACAGAGACACTGAACAGTTACATAGGTCCAATGGTCCAAGAGATCCTCTCTCATCATGGTGATGTGCTAAAATTCTCTGGTGATGCGTTTATAGTCATGTGGAAGCGGCAGGAAGGTACAGTGATGAGAGATCTAGCATCAGAAGCAATGCAAACGGCTTGTATAATCCAGAAACACTTTGGAAGATATGAGACTGATGTTGGAGTGACTCTTCGAGGTACTGAACACTGTTCTACATTTATATAAAAAATCTATCGTCCATTATTCCAATTTTTCTCGGGTTTTTCATCAATTTTCCGTTGATCCAAAAACAGTTAAATTGGCAATAGCCTCTGGAAGAACTTACTTCACGTCAATTGGAGATCCCCATAGGATATCCCATTACATCATCACAGGACAACCGGTCTGGGACGTTAAATTTGCTGAGGGTCTGTGCAAGTACATAACTCCAATTATATTTCATTTGATTTTATAAAATTTAATTCAGGAGAAAATTTTTCCAAACGGAATAAATCAATTCTATCACTCCGCTGGTGAATTTAAAAAAGGAAGAAGCTTCAGAACTATTGATTTCAGAGGTGGTGACATCATCGTGGCTCCCAGCAGCTGGCAATGGGCCAATCCCAGTGAATATGTCTTCAAGATTCTTCCTGATGGAGTGCACACTCTCATCCTCTCATGTAATATTATGTGGGATCAGACGAAAGGAAGATATGACGAGAATGAAGCTGGTGGAAACACTGATCCCAATACTGATGCAAATAGTGATAGGCTTTTTCCCAAGTTATCTGTACTCCAGCATATCGGTCCTGATACTTTGAGGACAGTCAAGAGGGATGAGAGTGAAATGAAACAGCTGTCTTTGCCATTCAATACTGATTACAGTCGTGAGTTACGAATTGCTCATTATCGAGTTGATTTCACTATTAACATGTTCAATAATTTTGGTTTATTTTCTTCTAGTGAGACCCAAAGTCATAAAAGTAGCAAAGCAACGATTAAAAAATGAACTTAGGAGCTATATGCTGAGACCAGTGGTGAGGTCTGTCGAATTGGATGAACCCTTGGAATATTTGACAGAAATGCGTCAAGTGGTTATTGTCTTTCTGAACGTAATTACTGCCAATATTGGACAGAGAAAGCTCATCTCATTAGTGAATACTGTTTACAAACTTACATGTGGGTAAGTATATTTTCTAATTATCTCATAATTAGCTTCAAGCTGATTTTTTGATGAATATCTCAAAATCTAAGGGAGATAGAAGGATTTTGATTGATTCTGATGATTTAGAATTGTCAGTGAAATGCAAGGATGTGTCAACAAAACTTCCCTCTTCGACAAAGACCTCATGTTCCTCTGTATCTTTGGTCTTCGTGGAGATAAACACGAGTTTGAATCCCAAATTGGACTTCGATGTGCAGCAAAACTGAAAAACGAGTTGAATAGAGTCAAGGAGATTAAATCTGTGACAATAAGTGTCACTACAGGAATGACGTACTGCGGAGTCGTTGGACATGTTTTACGACGAGAGTATACAGTAATTGGAATGGCTGTTAACAAAGCTGCGAGGCTGATGGTCGCATACAACAACAAAGTTGTTTGTGACAGAGAGAGTTTTCTCTACTCGAGACTCCAAGCGAGACATTTTATGCTTCAAGAGCCCAAGTATCTCAAGGGAATCACCAATGTTGGACCAATTTACGAATTTTTGGAGAAGTCAAAGTAAAATTTATCGGGATTTATGAAATTATAATATTGATAATTGAGTGAAAAATTAACAAGTTATTAATTAATTAATCATCATTTATATTATATGGAAAAATACATGTCTCATATTTTACATTCAATTCTTCTAGATCTGCCGACACTGAAATAATTGTCAATTTATATCCACTACTTGGTCGAGAAATTGAAATGAAATTGTTCAAATTAATGTTGGCAGATGTTAGGAAAAATTTCAGAGCAAGAACGAAAGAAAATTATCCCAAAAAGTCCTGTAACGTTCTCATCATTAGGTAATGATTTATAAAAAAGATAATCATATTAATATTAATGGGAAAAAAAAATTAAAATTTCATCATTCAGGGGTGAACCAAGAATTGGTAAATCCAGACTCCTCGATGAGATATCTGGAAAAATTCCAAAAGACATTGCTTGTAACTACATAAATCTCATCACAGCTGACCGAGAAGTAAAGTCCTGAACCATGCACATCATTTCATCAATTCCCCTCAAATGAATCATAACACCTCTCAATTCATCAATCTCCAAATCCCTGCAGATGCCTTTCGGCCTCATCCATCTGATATTCAGCGGCCCCCTGCAGTTCACTGCCTCCACGACCTCCCAAACCCGCGAGAATACTCTCCTCTTTCACCTGAAGTTCCTCCGCTATCCCGAATTCCTCTGCGCCCTCAACCCCGTCTTCAACGTCAAATACCGTGTCTCCTCGTACTACCTGAACCTCTCACTCTCCGAAAAACGAACAATTCTCGAAAAATTGATCTTCAGACTCGCTGAATCCTGCTTCAATCACCCATGGGTTGTGATAACAGACGATGCTGATAACGCTGATGGAGAATCCCTCTCTCTCCTCTCCACCATCATCGAGCATAACCACATCTTCTTTGTCTTCACATTCGGAGAGATGGAGATTATTGACCGCAAGCGACAAATCTCCAAAATCCTCGACAAAGCAAAAGTAATCGATCTAATGGGTCTGGACAAGTGGTTCCACGCAGGTCTAGCCTGTCAGCTGTTGAATGTCTCTGCAATTCCTGCAGAGTTGGAGAAAATAATCCAAGAAAAGAGTTCGGGGAATCCCGGATGGATTGAGAGTTACCTAGTGAGTCTATTACAAGTCGAGGGGATCCAATTGAAACAAGTGCCTCAAAGCAGTCTCAATGAGATGGGATTGGTGGCGCCACCTGCGATAATGCTAGAACAAAGAGAACAGAATACGTTTCATAAGAATGAAGCTAATGAACCAATCGAGGAGAGGACTGATGGCTGGAGGATGTATCAGTCTAGTTATGGAGAGAGTTGCACTCGTATTGAGCATAAGGCGCCACGTTCAGAGAATATGAGATATGATGACGGATCATTAGAGACTATCAGACATTATGAGAGACCTTCAGAGACAGTCAAAGATGGACAGAGACCATCGCAGACAATCAGCAATTACGACAGACCATCAGATTCATCAACCCTAACTGGAGAACCTCAAGATATTGAAGAATCAATATACGTTTGCATGATTCCTAACAATTCAATCCTAGAAGACGTCAATCCAGAAATCACCATGGACGCCCTGATCCTCAAACTCTTTGACTCTCTTTCTCCTCTTGATCAGTATCTTCTGAAATGTGCAGCGGTATTAGGAGAAACGGTTGACAGAGCAATACTGGAGAAGCTGATGACAGAAACCCCAGTTTATGATATTGCAGTGGCAATCGTAAATTTGTTCACTATGAGAATTCTTGGATGTGCCTCTGGTGATTCAGCCATGAGTAATGCACCCATTATGTTCTTCAGAAATATAAAGAGTCCAAATTTGGGGACTGATATCAAGTGTGAATGCACTTTGGCTGGAGTGAGGCAGGAGTTGAATAGTTTGCCTAATTATGCTAATTGTCTTCTGATGAGGTTCAAGATTGCCAAGTTCAGGGAGACGACTTATCGATTGTTGACGGAGTATCAGAAAATTGAATTGCATAGGAAAGCGTTGAAGTATCTTCAGAGGAATACTAGGAGGTGTGTGCCTTGTGGAAGGGGCTCATTTGTAAAATTGTTGGGAAAGGTTCATGACGACAGTGGGAGAGACTCCAGGAGAATGATTAATGAATTTGAGGAGGTCTCGGACTTTAGTAGAAGGACTTCGGATGCCACTGATTGGGATGATACTGGAGATAAGGAGATGAGGCGAAGATCTCCTGTGTTTATGAGCACTGCTGAGGGATTTTCTGTACTCAATAAATTCGAGAACATTGATTTGAGGAATTGTCATTGTAATTTGATACTGGTCAATGCTTATGCCCAAATTCTGGAGCATTGCAGGGGAATTGATAGGAAGGACAAGACTCTGACGACAATTTTGGAGTTTGTGGAGGTGCTTTTGGCTACTTACAATGTTCCTTATGCTACGAAACTTCTTCGTGATGCTGAGGAGATTTTGGATCAGGTATTGTTGAGACTTTTTTATGTAAATTGAGATATACTTGAGGTTTCATAATTGGGAATTTGTCAATTCAAGTTTGGGAATCTTTGAATAGATTTTCGGGGACGATGAAGATGAGTTGGTGAGATTTCCACTTCTCAAAGCAAAAATCAAAACTCTCCAAGGAAAGTGTCATCTCCAGATTCGACTTGTCGATGAGGCGTTAAAATGTTTTTCGGAAGCGGTAGAAATTCTCGGATATGATTTTCCAAAAACAACTCCGATGATTAATGTAAAGTCGAAGGTTCTCTTGGGGTATCAGAAGATTATGCTGAAGTCCTGGGGGAAGGACCTGGTGGAGGTGAATGGAGGAGACGCTGCAAATTATAATGGTCAATTGGCGATGTGTCTCTCGCAATTATTCGTCGTCTTCAGGGTAGTTTTCAGAAAATTAATTCATCATATTTTCTAATTTATCCTCAATAATTGACAAGTCATCAAAAATATTGACTTTTCTTTCTTAAAAAAAATTTTTTAGATCAAAGGAATGTATGATCATGCGCGACTAGCTGCAATCTGGAGTTTGAACTCTGCACTGACGTCAAATAAAGATTTTGTGACAATATGTCATGCATTTGCGAATATGATTGCAATTGCTGATAATTATCAATACCAGTAAAGTATTTATTCCTTGATTAATCAACTTTTTTCACTGATGAAAATGAATTCTCTGATTCTTTTGCGAATATCTTGTAAATTATTAGTTTCATTGGATATTGTCAAAGAAAAATGTTTCATAGGAAATTTCATGATCTACATGAAAGATTTTTTGACATTTTTTGATAAATTGATTAGATCCAGAGATATTTGCAAAATAATCTGTATGAAATTCATCTTCTTCATAATTTAACAACAGAATTTTCCAATAATTAACGTAATTGGTAGGAGCATTATTCCTCGGCTTGAAAACAGTGGAATATCATTTTGCAATCAGAGAGAAGATACTTTCGAGCTACACGAACTAAAAGCAATCATTGAATTATACACAAAAATTTCATTTTCTCGATTTTTAAGAGGAGAAAGGATTCAAGCTTGTGAATTGGGAGATATCGCTTTGAAATTAGCAAAAAATATTAAATCTGTGAGACAAGAGTTGATGATTTTTCCGAGAGTAATACAAGCACTCGTGGCGGAGCAGAAAATTGAGAAAATAATAACATTGATGAAAGAATTGGGTATATAAATAATGATTGCATAATCAACAAAAATGAATCATTCAATTTTGCAGAATTTGCAGCAAATTCCATTATCGATCAATCCGGTCGTTTATGGTACTACGCATTCTGCGTTGATCTGCAATTAGATTGTGGAGTAACAATAGTTCCTCTCAAAGAATGCCAACAATTTTATCAGAAAGAGGGAGAGCCTGAAATCCATATGAATGATCCTGAGGCGAAAAAGAGATTTCTCACTTCCATGTGGCTTTGGTAATTAAAAATTCCTCACCATAATTTAATTTAATCATTTATAATTATGAATTAGGTTTGTGAGAATGGAAAATTGGGAAAGGGCAACTATCTGGAGACAAAAGAGAGTCAATATTGATTATAAAATGAATGAATTGACTGTTTTGACTGGAGTAACTGCGTTGAAAAATCTGGAAGGACTCATTATATATTACGGTACAAATTAATTTTTCACTCGAAAGTAAAAATCATCGAAATTGATTTAAAAAAAAAAAATTCCAATTTCTAGTGCATAAAACGGAGAGTAGAAATTCTAAAGCTGCGAGGGAGACATTATTGGAGATAAAACGGCAATTCAAAATCGTTGATAAGATTAAAAAATTCATTAAAGTCTGTATTTTCAGATATACTCTGTTGAAAGCTTATTACTACATGGTTCAAGGCCAATACAAGAAAACTATGAAACAATTTGATAAATTCAAGACTTTTCCAATTGTAATCGAGAATAATTTGTTGGTCTCGTGGGCTAATTACTGCAAAAACGTAATTATTCTCTTCGATACTATTTTATACTTCATAATTTACAAAAAAAAAGTCTTCTGACATTTTTACTAAATTCACTAGCTCACGAGATATTCGCAAAAGAAAGTTTCTGACTTTTCTCATTTGTCTTTTATACTAACAAAATTATCTCGCAAACTAATAGGTTTAAACGAAAATATCAAAAGACCTTTTTTGTAGAAAATTTCATAATCTACAAAAAAGATTTCTTAATATTTTCCTCTAAATCCACTCATTTCTGAGATATTAACAAAGTAATCAAACCATATTCTCAATTATTTCACAATAATTAGAAAAAAAAATTATAGGTCTGGATGAATCCCTCAGACACACCAGAAATTTCTTGGCAAGAAGTATGTTCAAAAAACAAAAATACTGAATTAATAATTCACTATGCCCTACCTCTCCCCAAGAACATCAGAGAATCCATCAGAAGAATTAAATCTCCAAAAAATCTCAATTTTACTTTTAATGATGAACAAATAGATTCTCAATAAACTAATGTTTGTATTTCATTCAATAATATATACAGATTATAATAAACCTTAAAAAAATTACCACGGTCTCTTCTTAGTCTGTGATACAGACGTTAAAATCCAAGTTTTTCTCTCTGGCTTGCTAATCTGCGTTTGTTTGTGTTTTGGAAGAGCTTTACATCTGACTTGTAACCGTCCCTTGTACCAGCAGAAAAAACAGCTCTTGCAACGAAGTTTTAGTTTCACTTTGTACTTCATGCCACTGGTGAGACTGATGAGGGGCTGAATGGGTCGCAATAATCCAGTTAAGAAGTAATTTTCAATGTTTTTGGTTGAATTTGTCTGGGGGACGAGTGTTCTGGCCATTGAGTGGTAACCTAGAGGGGTCTGAAGGGTTTCTAGGGCTGGCAGTTTGGGAAAGAAAAGGGCAGCTCCTCGCTGCATTGTTCTCATCAACGATTGCATCTTTTATTGCTCCTAGAATTAAATAGTTTTTTTTTGAATTTCGAAATGAAATTAAATTAATTAAATTTGTATTGTTATTCCAGAATTCACTATCGAAATTTAAAGATTCAATTTTTAATCGAAAAAATAAAATTTTCTAACATAATTCAATAGATTTCAGTGTAACAATTTCCTCAAAACTAACCTCTTCGATCCTCGACCTCCAAAACTCCAGGAAAATCGTCTCCAATCACTTGACGATGACTTAAACCCACGCCAAAATAATAATCCAGTCCTCCAGGTAAAATTTCAATCTCTCAATTGTTGTTTTCTTCTTCCAAACACTAAAAAAACACCGAAATGGTGCAATCAAATGGTGAGAACCCTCTGAAAGACCGAATTCGCGATGTTAAATGGGCGCAAGGCGGCGCTGAAACTCACGAAAGATCACAAAAACAGATCTGTTTACTTAGCCCCCTTTGTATAGATTTAGCAAATTTTTTTTTTCATCTTATTGAAATAACATTGAAGAAGTTTGATAGTTAACAAAAAAAATTTGATAGTTAATATTTCTATTTTTTATAAATTTTTTAAAAATCGCACCTGAAAAAAAAACAGGTTCACCCGCACACCTCACATTAAAAATATAAACAAAATACCATTAGATAGCAAATTCATTGAAGATTAATGATAGTTGAAAGAAAATGATCGATTGAACAACATCAGCGTATAAATAAATGATTTTCTATCCACTCAACGCAGCGCAATTTTAAATCCTCCAATCCTCATTTCAGCCAGTATTTAAATATTCAGCATGTAAATTACGGGAACGTCATCGATAGAATAGAGAGCTGTTGTTCTGTGCGTATGTACAACAATCAGCGAATATCTTGCAGCATCTTGCAAAATCCTACTGCGACCATCTCTTCCACTGTAAAAATTTGCATGGAACATAGCGAAGCTCATCCTGATTGAGTACGGTTGTACATACAGGTCTGAAAAGGCCTAAGAAGAGTGACCGTTAAATTAAATATGGATTTCAGATTGGATTTACACTGCAAAGTAGTCTATAACACGTATTCATTTCCACGTTACCCAGGAGGTAGAATACACATGACGCGTTTTTTTTAACGTGGTATCCCCAGTAGGCCTAATCCACGGGGCTATATGGAATCTACATGTAAAATATCACCTGGTACCCGATGATGTTTTTTACATGGCGACTACATAGCGCCCAACTCCCCATAGAAGATGGGAAGCCATAGGGAGGGAATACGAGATCTGACTCCCAAGTGGAGACAGACCCGCACGACTACCCCATAGAAGATGGGGAGCCTAGGGAGGGGATACGAGATCTGACTCCCAAGTGGAGACAGACCCGCACGACTACCCCATAGAAGATGGGGAGCCTAGGGAGGGGATACGAGATCTGACTCCCAAGTGGAGACAGACCCGCACGACTACCCCATAGAAGATGGGGAGCCTAGGGAGGGGATACGAGATCTGACTCCCAAGTGGAGACAGACCCGCACGACTACCCCATAGAAGATGGGGAGCCTAGGGGAGGGATACGAGATCTGACTCCCAAGTGGAGACAGACCCGCACGACTACCCCATAGAAGATGGGGAGCCTAGGGAGGGGATACGAGATCTGACTCCCAAGTGGAGACAGACCCGCACGACTACCCCATAGAAGATGGGGAGCCTAGGGAGGGGATACGAGATCTGACTCCCAAGTGGAGACAGACCCGCACGACTACCCCATAGAAGATGGGGAGCCTAGGGGAGGGATACGAGATCTGACTCCCAAGTGGAGACAGACCCGCACGACTACCCCATAGAAGATGGGGAGCCTAGGGAGGGGATACGAGATCTGACTCCCAAGTGGAGACAGACCCGCACGACTACCCCATAGAAGATGGGGAGCCTAGGGAGGGGAAGCAGAGTCTGTCTCCAAAGTGGAGACAGACCCGCACAACTACCCCATAGAAGATGGGGAGCCAAGGGGGGGGGGGGGGGAACAGAGCCTGGCTCCAAAGTGGAGCACAGATCTGCCGACTTCCCATTGATGATGGGAATGACAAAGTGAGCCATTCCCATCATCAATGGGATGGAAATGGGCCCCACCCGCACCATTTCCGTGAGGTACGTCTTTATAGTACCTCTCCCTAAATCTCAAATGAATAAGCAGAGTCAGACTCCAGGAGGGAGCACAGATCTGCCAAATTCCCATTGAAGATGGGAAGCCTAATGAGCAAGTCTGTACTCCCAAGTGGAATACAGACGAGCTGACTATCCCATTAAAGATGGGAAGCCTGGTGAGCAAGTCTGTACTCGCAAATCACGACCCAATAATAAAATTTGGTCAATCTTACCCGTCCAATGTCCAAGAACTTCTTCCGAGAATAAAATCACTTCCAGCAGAGTATTTAACTTTGTTTTTATCACTGTTGGAAGTTCCCGCAAGTTAGTAAATACCCCACTGGATTTTTATGATGATTTTTACGCGTTTTTTATGCAATGAAAAGCTCAGCTGTCTGTCTCAATGTGGAAAATAGCGACGCCATTTTGCCAAGCCAAGATGGGCGCCCTCTACAGTGTGAGTGTCGACAAACGTTTATTGGTTAATTATCAATTATTATTAATTAATAATAATCAATAAATAATTATATATTATTTCTTAATAATAATTAATAAATAATAATTAACACATAAACGGCTATTTCAGTGGTCACCACACAACAATAGAATTTGGCCAATCTAACCCGTCCAATGTCCAAGATTTTTCTCGAGAATGAAATTACTTCCACTAGAGTATTTAACTTGGTTTTTATCACTGTTGGAAGTTCCCGCAGGTTATTAAATACCCCACTGGGTTTTTTTTAATGATTTTTACGCGTTTTTTATGTAAAGAGAAGCTCGGCGTCTGTCTCGATGTGGAAATTAGCGACGCCATTTTGCCAATCCAAGATGGCGTCAATTCAGGCAGTAGCGCCAGCCATATTATGAGTTTCAACGCCACCTTGCGCCCATTTAATTAATGCGTCATCAGCTGATTGCAGAGACATGTGTTGTTGACAGCTTGTTTATGTATTTCCTCAGTGTTCCATAGGATTCCATCATTCACTTGTTGTGCCATATCTTGGATCAATAATTATAAATTCAACTTGTACAGTCGATTATTGAATTTTAAGTGATGATTATGAAACTTTGTGTAACCTATTCGACTATTCTCCTCATCTGTATAATTAATAATGTCGAATCATGGCGATTCCGGGGGAATCAGCGGTCTCCTGTTGTTCTGGGTGAGTTTTAAAATATTTTAATATCACAATTATTCCAATTTTCAAAGGATCAATTGATAGTTCCAGGTGATGGTGGAAGCCAGGTAGAAGCGAAATTGAATAAACCCTCAGTTGTACATTATTTGTGTGAAAAAACGTCAACCGATTATTTCAATATATGGCTGAACCTCGAGTTACTCGTTCCAATCGTTATTGACTGTTTCGTAAGTTTTCCTACATCAATTATTCATCCTCGATAATCACTGAGATATGCTGATAAACAAGTTGTTTTTTTATTTTTCCATTGTAGATTGATAACATGAGATTGATTTACGACAATGAAACAAGAACAACGAGCAATTCTCCTGGAGTTGATGTCAATATTCCTGGGTGGGGGGATCCGTTTGTAGTGGAGTATTTGGATCCCAGTAAGGCATCGCCTGGAAGTTATTTCAAGGATGTTGGGAATATGCTGGTCAATGAGCTGGGATATGTGAGGAATTTATCACTGAGAGGGGCACCTTATGATTTTAGGAAAGGTCCAAGTAAGGTTCAAGAGCAAATTCAATTTGCTCATCTTGAAAGTTTTTTTTTTCGTCATTTGTCAATGAATTATTTCAGATGAGAATGAAGAATATTTTGGAAAATTAAAAAATCTCATCGAAGAGACTTATATAATGAATAATGAACAACCAGTGACACTGATAGCCCACAGCATGGGTGGCCCAATGTGTTTATTATTCCTCCAACGACAGAATCAAAAGTGGAAGAATAAGTATATAAATAGTTTGATAACTCTCGGTGGTGTCTGGGGTGGATCTGTAAAAGCTCTCAAAGTATTCGCAATTGGGGATGATCTGGGTGCTTATCTTCTTCGAGAAAGTATTCTGAGGAATCAACAGATTACTAGTCCAAGTCTGGGGTGGCTTATTCCCTCTAAACTGTTCTGGAAAGAATCTGAAGTACTTGTGCAAACACAAACCACGAATTACACTCTGGATAATCTTCAACAATTTTTCTTGTAAGGAGAATTAACTCATTATCTCGAGAACTAGTGATTTTAGGGAAAAATGTCAAGAGACCTCTTTTGTGGCTGAATGAATTTCTGTTGAAAAATGTCTTTTGACATTTTTTCCTAAAACTACTGATTAACGAGATAATTCAATATTTAGAAAGGCGGGTGAAATGAATTTTCGTCTTTTCAAGGGATATCAATGTACCTGATGGCTGGGAATTTCGTAAAGATACCGAGACATATCAAAATGATTTCACAGCACCAGGAGTCGAAGTACATTGTCTTCATGGAGCTAATGTTAGCACAGTTGAGAGGTGAATAATTTTTTTTTTTCTCTAAAATCATCAATTTTTGGTTTTTTCCATTTACAGCCAGAATAATGTACCTTTCAGGCTATACTATAAACCAGGAGCGAGTCTAGACAGTCGTCCTCAATTAATAAATGGTGATGGCGATGGAACAGTCAATGCAAGAAGCCTCGAGGGCTGTTTGCATTGGCAAGGAAAACAAAAAGCCAAAATCTATCATCAAGCATTTTCTCAGGTCGATCATATGCAGATTCTCAGCAATAACACAGTCCTCAATTACATAAAAACTGTTCTCACCTTTTGATATTAATTTAGTTACCTCATTAGGTTCTAAGGATAAACAAGAATTCTCTTGTGTGCAGGAACAAGAAACATTCAATTATAAGAATTCAGGATTTCAGATCCATTAACAAATGGTAAAATGACATGAAACTAGTTTTATCATTTCACTACTGAATCATTAATTAAGTATAGACATTAATTGATAGTAGAAAGAAAAAAATTATTACGATGAATCATCACAACTCTCATTCACCACTGCATGATCAATTTTTAATTAATTTTTTATACCACAACGATGAGTTGAAAAGTGCTCAACTATATTGATTTATCATTCAATGATACATAACAAGTCTGATTTCGATTTATCTCCCCTCCCCTCTTTCCAGTGACTCTCAAGAATTCATTTATAAATAATTCTATTATTGATAATTTATTGACAACAATCAGTTGAAAGAAAAAAAATATCACTTGATATTTATAATGTATACTCCAGAGTTGTTCTTGTCAATCGTAAAAATAATGAAATTACCAAACTTGTATATTACGATATTTTTATTGAAAATAAAAGATTATTGTAAATAACAGCACGATATACCCTCGTTATAGTATACACGTGATACTAAAATAAAGACTTGTTTAAAAAAAAAAACCAAAAGTCTTTTTACAAGAGAAAAAACAGTATTTTATTTCACAGCATCTTCCACTTCTCTCAACTTTATACATCTCCAATTTTTCTTAAATAATAAATAAAATCCATACGTACATTGCTTGATTTTATATATATAACAAATGTTATAATTTGCACTTTCATTTATAATTTTCTCATCAATATATTGTAATAAATAATCAGAATGTTAATCCTAAAAATTTTCATTAGACTTGAGGATTTTATTCCCCCGAGAACACAGAGAAGAACATTCATTTTGATTCTTTATACTAATAAAATTAAATAGACAAAAGAAAAATCTTGCCACTTACCAAATTTCCCACATTTTCCAGTTTCATTTGAATGACTTCTCTGCGCATAAAGGCATCACACAGGAATGGTCAATTTTCACTAGCAATTAATGTCCCACTGGGATGGACAAAAAGGAAACAAAAATCTTTGGATAAATATACTCTTATTCAATGGCCTCGTTGTAGAAAAAATTTGGTATAGAAAATTAAGGCAAGATATTCCACTAATGTCAGTTGAGTCCAGATCCTGTTTTTAAAAATGCATATAGACCAATTGCAATTATTGTGACGACTGTTATGGTACTGTAGGAACGTAGACGATATGGTATTCTGGGCTGGGGTACTGCAACTTTGAGTCTTCTGAGTCTTTCACGTTCTAATCTACTTGCTTCAGCTTTTTGTTTCCATTCACGTTCTTTGCATCTTCTCTTTTTATCAAAATCACGCACATCTGTGTTTATTGACTCTGGGGGATAGTCTCGATATAAATTTTTGGCTTTCATTAAAAGTTCTTCGAATGGTAAATTATCTGGTAACTAAAAAATAAAAAATTAGTGAATTAATTTTTTACACATTTTAAGAAAAAAAAAATCATTTCTATTTCACTTACGGTACACAAGACTTTGTGAGTATGTCCCATATCAGGTGTTGTATTAAATATTTCTGCATCACGATGAGCAACAATGACAGTGCTCAAATAAAGAGGCATGAGTGTAGGTGTACCCAGAAAAAAATCAAACAATCGATGGAGTAATTTACGATTTTCAGCGTATTTATGAGCATACCACGTTGTGTACTCAGCAAGAGCAAAATGTGGAAACAATTCAACACTGAAAATTAAATAAATATGTAGTAGTTGTTTCAGGGAGATATTTAAATCTCTACTCACTTCTCCAAGTGCTCTAATAACGTCGGATGAACTCTCTCCAACAGTGCAAATATATAAAATAACTCCTGATTTACTCTCTCCATCGTTTGCTCCATGAATCTTTCTAGATACTCGACAGTTATTTTATCAAGCACCTGGAGGCCTTTCTCCAATCCCATGACAAGTAAAACTGTTGCTGCTACATCATTATATCCTTGATAATAACTAAAAGAAGAGAGGAAAAAAAAAATTCAGACAATTACTTCAAATATTTATCATGTCCTTGGCTAAATGATACTCACTTGAGTTCTGGATGTCGATGCAGTACCCAACAAATAATTTGCACAAGTTTACGATGGAATGCCTCATAATCAGCCTCAGTTGAATCCCCAGGTAAATGACCGCCACTCCTAGCCACATCCTTGAGTATTTGTTGATAAACATTATCAGCAAGTTTCTCATGTATTCCGTCCAATTCCTCCACATCAACTGGCTCATCCTCGTCTATCCTCAAGAGTTTCGGCCAGAGGATCCTTCGTATATCATCTACAAATCATGTCAATGACTTTAATAGACTAATTCATAAGTCAAAAAGGAATGAGTCAGGCTGAGATATTCCTAATGGTCTCATTAAACAAAAATTTACCTGTAACGAATCCTAAACTGCTGCACCCAAGTAGCTTAAGCTCTCCATACGACAAATTCTCCTTAATTTTTCCACTGATCACTTTGATCTTCAATTTTTCCAACTGACCAAGTCTCTCTGTATCACCAATATCATCTGATAATACTGTTTCATCATGTATATTTCCATTTTGTTTACCTGAATCAGGTTTTCCCTCAGTCTCAGACACTCCAGGTATCCAAGGTACATTATCATGCCATGCTGGTACTGAATCTGGCAGTGACACTAGTGGAACACGTGTATAATTATCCTGTTTATCCATTTTTATCATGAAATCACAGCAGAAAATTTTGTTTAATTTTTTTTTATCTAACAAAATACTCGACAATTTTGCATTTTCTGGTCTATGGTGAGTTGATAATTGTTATTCAGTTGAAAACATGTTTTTTAGAGGTGTAATTAAAAATTTTGAGATGTTAATTTATCGAAACATATGTGCAATGTTTTATAATCTTGAAGATAGATTTTTGACAGGCATCCTTGCTGATTGTCGTGCCTATAGTATACTGTTTCTTTTTTTTTGTGTCAAAGTACACGAGTGTTAGTTCGTGTAATTCATCAGAGATGGGATTAGGAGTGCCTTTTCTCACCAGGGATTTCACGTGTGTTGGGCATGGGTTATTGTGTACCGGTGAAAAACATTAGAAAATTTTTAATTGTGGATTAATTAATGAGTTAATTGACTTTATGATAATTTGAAAATGGGGATTTTGAGGGTTTTTAAAGGACATATCAGTCCCAGTCGATTGTTACAGCTCTCTGGTGTTCTAAATCAGGTATGAAAAAATGTGCAAATTATTAGGTTAATAATTTATTAATTTTTATCTCAAAAATTTCAATTTTTGGGACCAATAATTGCATTAAAAAGAGAAAAAAATTAATTCACAGAAAAATGGAAGATGTATGGCATCATACGAAAAGTACGTAGCCCACAAAGATATCGAAAAAATCCGTAATATCGGTATATCCGCTCACATAGACTCCGGCAAGACCACCCTGACTGAGCGAATCCTCTACTACACTGGTAGAATAGACGAGATGCACGAAGTAAGAGGTAAAGACAATGTGGGAGCTGTAATGGACAGCATGGAGCTTGAAAGACAACGAGGCATAACAATTCAATCAGCAGCAACCTATACAATCTGGCGAGACCACAACATAAATATCATTGACACTCCAGGCCACGTGGACTTTACCGTAGAAGTTGAGAGAGCCCTCCGTGTCCTAGACGGTGCAGTACTGGTCCTCTGCGCTGTTGGAGGTGTACAATCCCAAACTCTGACAGTAAATCGACAAATGAAACGCTACGACGTGCCCTGCCTAGCCTTCATCAACAAACTGGATCGACTGGGTGCAAATCCCAAAAAAGTCCTTCAACAAATGCGAACAAAAATGGCCCACAATGCAGCATTTATCCAGCTGCCAATTGGACGTGAGTCGGAAACCAAAGGAATTATAGATCTCATCACCCAGAAGGCACTTTATTTCGAGGGACAGTACGGTGAAATCGTCCAGGAAGGTGAAATCCCTCAAAATATGAGAGAAGAGGTACTAGCTAAACGTCAAGAGTTGATTGAACACTTGAGCAATGTTGATGAAACCCTGGGGGAGCTATTCCTATCAGAAAGTACTCCAAAAGAGCAAGACATCAAGGACGCAATTCGTCGTTCCTGTCTCAAACGCACCTTCACTCCAGTTCTAGTTGGCACAGCTCTGAAGAATAAAGGTGTCCAGCCTCTTCTAGATGCAGTCCTTGATTTCCTACCGAATCCTGGCGAAGTCACTAATTATGCACTTCGAGAGAAAGCAAATTCAGAACCTGAAAAAGTCCTCCTGGATCCAGCACGAGATGGCAAAAAACCGTTTTTAGGTCTAGCTTTTAAACTGGAACTCGGTAGATTTGGTCAGTTGACTTATTTCCGTTGTTACCAAGGAAAACTTGAAAAGGGTGGATCGATTTACAATACTAGAAATCGAAAGAAAATAAGAATAGCTCGTTTAGTGCGATTACACTCAAATCAAATGGAAGACGTTAATGCAGTTTATGCTGGAGACATTTTCGCTCTTTTTGGAGTGGATTGTGCATCTGGAGATACATTCGTTGATAATTCAAAATTAGATCTTTCAATGGAGTCTATTTATGTGCCTGATCCAGTAATCTCTATGTCGATAGTCCCAAAGAATAATAAAGATCGTGATAACTTTGCTAAAGGAATTGCCAGATTTACCAAAGAAGATCCAACGTTTAGGTTCTTCTGGGATGATGATAATAAAGAGAGTATTGTATCAGGAATGGGTGAACTTCATCTAGAAATTTATGCTCAACGACTTGAACGAGAGTACAATTGTCCAGTTGTTCTTGGCAAGCCTAAGGTATCATTCAGAGAGACTCTGATAGACTCTTGTAATTTTAATTATCTACATAAGAAACAGTCTGGTGGTGCTGGACAATTTGCTAGGGTAATTGGTAAGATGGAGCCACTTCCCCCTCATCAGAATACTCAGATTATCTTTTCTGATGAGACTGTGGGTACTAATGTACCTAAATCTATGGTACCTGGGGTTGATAAAGGATTCAAGGCCATGTGTAATAAAGGCTTGTTGACAGGACACAAAATAACTGGAGTTAAATTTAGACTGTTGGATGGTGCTCATCATATTGTGGATTCTTCTGAGTATGCATTTCAATTAGCAGCTCAGGGAGCTGTTAGGCAGGTGTTTGATGAAGGCCAGTGGAATGTACTGGAGCCGATTATGTATGTGGAGATCACTGTTCCTGAGGAGTTTCAGGGAAATGTCATGGGACAGATGACTAAGAGAAAGGGATTGATCACTGGGACTGATGTCAATGAGGGATGGATTACTTTGTATGCTGAAGTGCCACTCAATGAGATGTTTGGATACTCTGGTGACTTGAGGTCTTCTACTCAGGGAAAAGGAGAATTTACCATGGAGTATTGCAGATACAGTCCTTGTACACCGGAAGTACAGGAGAAACTTGTTAGGGAGTATCAGGAAGCTATGGATCAGCAGCAACAGCAGAAGAAAAAAAATTAATTTATGAGGTTTGATTATTAGGTAAATTAAATAATCATGTTGTAGGAGTAATTGATAATAAATGTACATATTTTTAGCCAATGACAATTGTCGTTTATTCACTGTTTAGCTTAAAAAAATGAGGAACTATTGATGATTTTATGGGGGCTTACACTCCTCTCAATTTACTAATTTTATTACTATTCTCTTATGCTGGGTATTTATTCAATTATTAAGTTATCTTGCACTCGCTCATTCGAATACTCAAATTATAATTAGATAATTACTAACACTCAGTGGGCAGTGTTTGCCAACGGCCACTATGGATTATGTAAAAATAATTAAAGTTCAGGGGACAGAAGGGGTAATAGTGAATACGAAAATTATTTTCTCCAAAGAATAATTCGAATATTTTGTCACATTTGATGACTATCGAATTAATCATGAATATTTTAATTGAATTAATATATTATCCAGCTCTGGATTTACAAATAAATGAAATACGTAAATTGAAAGTTAATTATTCCCTTCGAGATCTGCGAAAAAAAATTCTACAATCAATTATTCGCTCATTCTTTCTGTCTAAATTGTCGAAAGAAATTGAGAAAATAATGAGGGAAATCTAAACTGAATTTGTAGTGAATCAGGAATAGTATGAATGATCTATTCTAGTATAAACTCAATTCATCTGCGATCACGATGTCTGTGGTGATGATCACGTGAAGAGCGATGCTCACTGCGACGGCTGTGACGACTGGCTGTTCTCCACAGAAATTCATCGACACTACGCTCGTAACTACGCTTGTCCAAGGTGCTTGATCCAGTGTACAAGGGTAGTCCATCGTAGTAGCGCGGAGGTGGTGGGGGTGGTGGTATAGAATCATAGGGATGTGGAGTATTGTATGAGGGCAATGGAGGCAATTGGTGCTGCATTGTACGCATATAGTCGGCTACGTAGGCTTCAGCTGCTGCAGCAATACTGGAGGCTCCATAATTTCTAGAAATGTGTAAAAAAACAAAAAGGAATGAATTGATGGATAATTTAGTCAATCAATTGTTATTTTACTGTAGCTCACTTGGAGTAATTTGGATCTCCTCGATTGAACCACGAGGGATATCGATGATTGTAGTCCCCAGGTCCCCTCTGTTCAGGCAAATGTCCACTCCTCGCTAATGAGGCTAGACGAGACCTCGATGTCAGGAAGAGCCTCCTGCCACCACGCGCACCTCCACGTGTTCTCAAAAATCTTGAAACACCAACTGGACGAGTTATTCTTACTCTCCTGGAGGTTTTAACCACGTTCTTTGCTGCCTCCTTCGATTTTCGAAGAATTGGAGTCATTTCGATTCCTAGAATCAATTTTTTCAATTCATGAATCCCTAGAAAAATTAAATCATTTGAGAGAATTAAATGAATATGAAGGACTTACCATCATCCTCTGGAAATAATCTGCAGAGCTCTTCAGCAACTCTAGGCTCAATCTCCTGTCCATCACGACCAATTTTCACCTGTTTTCCATCATTCCAGGGATTGTACAGGTGAAGAGTTGATGTGAATGGTAATTCTTTTCTACATACCCAATCGACTTTGAATACACCACCCAGTGCTTTTGCTGATAGTCCTGGTGGTAATACCTGAATTGAAAGAAAAAAGGAGAAAAGTTAAAAATAAAATTTTTTCAATGGGATAACACAACTCCAAGTATCAAATATATTGAACAAACCCATGAAATTGGTGCTCCATCTCGTCTAGACTCAGTACTCAATCTAGCAAATCCAGCAAATTTACCCGACTCCTTGACCGAAAAAATAAGTAAAACATTTCTCGACTCCTTGTAAGCCTGATTGAGATTCGCCTCATTCTGTGGAAGTGTACTCCATACCCCCTTGGCCTTGGACAAAGTGATATTCTCAGCATTGTTGGACTTGATGATGAAAAATCTGTCGAAAAACAATCTTAGAGGCTAAACAAAATGATTGAATAAACTAAAATGGCATTTAAAAAATAAATGAACCTCGCATCTCTAAACAAGTAATTGAGTTTAGTCGTGTAGTCGTAGTTTTTTGGTGTTCCCTTGCTATCCTTGGATCTAGCACGTTTTACCTCGGGACTCGATGATTTTGAATCACGCGAACGACCACGTTTACCAAGACGACTTCTACGATTTCGTTTATTATCACCTCTCGATGATTTTGTTGACACTGAGCTGATACTTGGTTGAGTAGAGTCAGAGTCTGACGAGCTTGATGATACCTCACTCCTCGTATCATACGTCTCGTCTGCTCCAATTTTCAACTCATCCCCCATATCATTCTCCCCACAACTCAGATTCAAATTGTCTCCATCAACGTTATTATCCATTTTTTTCTTTTCGTTATATATTGTCAAAACAATTTATCAAATTTTCTATCAATAAATTATCCTCCACTCATTAATTCTGTTCTAATGATAATTAAGTCTCCTCTCAGCCAGGATTCCAATCCGTTAACAAATGTACTCTGAAAAATTTATAAAAATTGTGAGAATATTATTTCAGTTTGTACAATACAAATCTCTTAATTGAAAAAAAAAAAAACGAAATTATGTGAATTTCAATCGCTTGAATTTTCTAAATATTTTTTTTTCCTCAATCTGTAATAAAAGTAATTAATTAGATAATATAGTAATATTGATTTCATACTTTTCACGTAGACAAAATAGTTCCATACAATTCACAAAATAATAACACCATAATTGCTGATTTATGTGACTCGATTTGATAGAATAAATGATCATTTTATCAATAAACAATTGGCATTAAAAAAAAAAAAAACTATTGCAGTTGTATATGAAATATGTCCACAGTTGACAATAATTGTATTATTGCTTTTGGCATTAGTCTCACGTATGTAAACACGATGATATCATTATAAAGTCCATTTTGTGATTAATGAAGACAACAATTAACTATAACAAACTGACAAGTACTCTATCATAAATATTGCCTCTCGGTTTTATCAGCAATTACTCCATTTTTTTGAAGCAGTCCTTGAGAAAAATGAGGGTATGATAATAACAATGGCTCTAAAAAAGTTTATAAATATATATATTTTTTTTCAATATTTTAAGTATTTTAATTATCGCATGTCCTGGATAGAATCACTTGAAACTTTGAGCCTAACCCACATGTATTCCTCTGGCATTTCCTTGCATTTTGTTATTTAATTTAATAAACCTTATGTAAATCTTTTTTTTAAACAATATAGTTCGTGCTTTTGTTTTGCAAACAACATAAGTCCATTAACTGAGGTACGAAACCGCTTGGGATGCGGATTGGCCTCTCACACTTACGTATATAATTATATATATGTATATATTCCTTCACTTAAAATCACAACTATCCACCTCACAATCTCATTGCCCACAGAATTATTTTTTTTTTCCTTTGGAAATTGAATTTTTGGAGTAACTCAATCCGATATAATTGATGTTTTTTTTTTTTTGGTAGACACTAGAGTAGAAAAAACACGTAACTAAACATTTTTCGATGGACTTTTTGGATGCGACGATGGATTTATTGAATTATTATTTGATGTATAATGGCTCCGGCTGTTTAGGACTAGGAGTCCACAGTCTTCCGGCCGTTATCCCTGCTAGGGACATTTCAGATTATTTTGGTGTGAGCATTGAGGATATGGAGGCTAAGTTAAATATCTTTTTTGATACGTTTCAAAAAATTACAAAGAAGGTGAGAGATCTTATTGCCAGGAGCTTGTAAGAGTTTGGTAATATTACGATGTTTGATTCCGGATTTGTTTAAGGCTTTGATGAGGATTAAGCGTTCCTGGTTGTAGTTAGGGCATGACCAAAATATATGATCGAGGTCTTCGATAGTTCTATCAGAACAGGAGCAGAGTGGAGAGGTAATAATATTTTTCCTATGCAAACTGTAGTTGAGGTTGTAGTGATTTGATCTCATTCTGCACAAAGCAGAGATTTGAGGACGTGAGAGAATTGAACGGTGGAACCATGGAAGCTTCCAACCACCATAGAAGTGTTTGAAGTAATAGGTACCTTTGGTTCTGGATTGAAACCGGAGGATTTTTGTAGTTGAAGAGATCATATTTAGGTCAGAGATACGGTAAAAGTCAGAGTAGGGTATAGAGATGTTGAGATCGATTCCCGAATTGATAGCATCCTTGGCTAAGGAGTCAGCTTTTTCGTTTCCCTGGATTCCAACATGTGCAGGAATCCAGATGAATTGGATTGATTTTCCCTGGGAGGTGAGTTTATGCCATTGGGAAAGAATGTCGTAAACAATGAAAGATGGAGACTTTATAGGAGAATTATGTTGTAAGGCGCTGAGAACACTTTGAGAGTCGGTTAGGATTAGGGCTTTGTCTATGTCAGTATTTTCAATTGTTAAAAGGGATTGGAGAATGGCTAATGCTTCGGCTGTGAAAATTGACGCTTGCGAAGTGATTTTGAATTTTAAATCAATTTCTAGAGATGGGATATGGACCGAGAAGCCGACAAAGATTCCTGAGTCTGTCTTTGAACCGTCAGTGTATACTTGGGTGTAGTTTTGGAGCTCGTTTTCCGTGATGATATTTTGGAGTTGTTCTTCTCTGCTGTTTGCTTTATGTACTTTCACCCCTGTAGAGAGATCAATGGATGGTTTTAGTGTAGAGAGGTGATAAGGGTAGAGGTAAGGAGTTGGGAGAGAGCCAGAGTGGATTTTAGATCTGAGCTTATCTGTTCTGCAGTAGGATTTGTAGATTGGAAAATCAGTTTTAATGTTATGAGTGTTTTTGGATTTACGTAGGAGAATAGAGTGAAGATTATCGAGTTTAGTCAACACAGGGTGATCTGTGAAGGACATTATTTTGGTCACATAGCGATCCGAAAGTTGTTGAAAGCGGGTTTTGAGGGGGGGTTGGATTTATTGAAGAATGATTTCTGTTGCGGCCTTCGACAAGCAGCCGATGCTCAGAGAGGAACAGGGGGGCACTGGGAAAATTCTCTCTCTCTCGCGCTCAACACTTCCTCTGGAGATTGGTAACAGTGGTTTTTAGGCTCATTGTAGTGGTTAAACTGAATTCAAATTGTTGACATAATTTGAAGGACTCTTATTCTAATGATTTTTGCATAAAAAATTAAAATCTGATGAATTTATTGTTCTAGAATTTTTAAAAAGTAGAAAATATACATTCAAGTTCATATCGATGATTGATCCCCCCCCCCCCCTCCCACCGTCCATTTCAACTGGAATTTTTTTTTATTTCTCCAACTCTCAATGTCTCATCTTTAATTGGGGGCAGGGTTACGGTCCATTATGTATCCACTCACATGACGAAGTAATCCTGCAAGTGATTAACATCTCAGTGAATATTTTGATGAGATTTATTCAGAGATTTATCCTCTTACCTCTGGCATTGTGCGCTGGAAGCATTTGCTGACCTCGTAGACTTGATCGCATATGTCACCTGGTTTAGTCCCCTCTGAAATTAATTAATGAATTTAATTAATAATTTAATCATAATTACAGGATAATTAATAACTCACTTGTGTCTTTACATGCAGTAACACCTTTCAAAAGTTTTTCCTTGTATTGTGGTGGTGCCAATTTAGTGAGCGCATCGAAGTTGATACCTTTCCTCGAAATCTATTGGGATAAAACCAGACAAATAATATTAAAATTCTTAATCTATTGATTTATGTATTAATCATTCAATTATGGTAGATATTCAATAACTCACTGCACCGAATTGGGTGAGTGTACACTTTAAGTAGCATTTGAGTTTTGGATCATCAGTGAAATCTCCCTTATTCGCCTTCTCAACGAGTGCTATTGAAAAAAAACTATCTGATATTGTGTGATTCTATGTATAGATATTTCATTTTGACAAAATTGAATTAAATTTATCTTACCAACATCAACACCAGTGTCTTCGAGACAAATTCTTCGCACCTCTGGGGCAATTTCTTTAAATTCTGGGGGTATTTCCTGGTGGCAAAATCAACATTTTTATATTTAGATATTTTTAAATTAAAAATTAGGATTAATCATTGAAATAAAAAAAGTACTCACGCCAGCATTGATGAAAGCCACCAGACAAACTGCGATGAAAGCACTGATAATGTACTTGGCCATTTTTCTCCAAGATGATCAATCGTTTGATGTACAAATCAACTAGTACTGATCAACAATTCCTCCCAACGAGTCATTTTATAACGCAAAGGATAGATCACGTAGGAGTTGAGAAATGAATCATATGATTTTTTTTTATCAAGTGATTATGATCATGGATAGTGAAGAAAAAAATCATACAAAAAGATTAATAATTATTGACATTGAATATCAGGTTCTATTGCACGTGCAATGTTTTAATCATTTTCCTTTTAAACGTCGATTTACAGCTATGGAAATTAGTTGGATAAAAAATATATTTTTCACTGCATTCAGAGGTTTCTTATTAATTTTTTATCATTATCATTATATTATTTTTCAATAAAACAGATTTATTAGTAATGGATTAATTAAAGAGTGTGGATAAGTAAATTGACAGGAAGTCATAGGAAAAAGTGCGTCTTCCCGTCATTAGCATTGGTAATTTTTTAATGAGTAAAAAATGGATACTCAATGAACTTGCAACATCATTATCGTTATTGAAACGTTCTTCGGAACATTTGATTTGTATCTAACAGATTCAAATTGAATAATAATATGGAAGGAATAATATCGGATGAATTAGAGATTGATTTGAATACAAAACGAGTGAGTTAGAAAATTCTCGGTAATTTTTATTATTAAATAATAGCTTCATTTGCACAGGTCAATGAGGATCACCTCAAGGAGATTTTATCATGCTGTGGCAATGTTGATATGATGTTCAATAGTGACAAAAAAATTGTTGTTGTCAAATTCCAGAATAAAGATCATGTCATCAGGTGAGTAAACCATAAATCTAAATCATTAAATATTAATGATTTTTTTTTTACAATTCAGAACTCTAAAAACTCGTTTAATTTCTTACAACTTCAATGGTCTCTGGAAAAGTCTTCCTCCAAAGTCAGAAATATTGACTGATGACTCTCCGATTGGTGATTTACCAGTGGATTGTCTCGTCAAGATATTTTCATTTCTTTCAATTGATGAAAAATTGATGATTGAGAGAGGTAAGTGTAAGCATTATTCAGAGAGTAATTAGTCATGATTATTTACAATTAAGTTTGCAAACGTTGGAGAGACATTGGACTGCAGGGATGGCCATCACTGAAAAGCCTGAAAATATCCTCGGAATTGAATAAATTCACTTCATCACAATTGATGCAAATCTTTGGGAGATGTGGGAGATTTTTAAAAGTCCTAACGATTCTAGTGATTGATGAAGAAACTAATTGTTTACCACTGGTGAAATATTACTGTCTTCAGCTCAGAGAACTCACAGTAGATTTCAACTATAAAGCATTTTCCAAGCTCCAAATTTTTTGTAATAATTTGTCTGAAATATTCGCTGAATGTGATAAATTGACATCAGTCAATATATGGGGTATACACTCGAATTTTAATTACGAGTGTTTGGAAAAACTTTCGAAAAATCGGATGAGACAACTTTGTCTTCATGTTCCATCGTCTAATCATGGCACTCATCTTCATTTGGTGACTATTTTAATTGATATCTTGATTAAAAATTGAATAATCTCTTTACAACAATTATTATTAATTTTCAGAACCTGCATGAATTTAATTCTCTGGAAAAACTCGAACTCAAAGGCTTCATAATAGACGAAAAAAAATTTCTCGGACTGGAAAATCTGACAGAACTAATTTCTCTAAATTTTGTTAATAGTCATGTGCACGTAAATCACGTGAGGGAAATCAGAAACTTGATAAAACTCGAGCAACTGTCACTGGAGAATATAATCAGCGAAATTTGTGACGACAATTTCCTAGAAATCACAAAAAACTGTCGAAATCTCAAGTCTCTGAATATAAATAGTGAGTTTATTGAAATTTATGTTATTAAAAATTAAAATTAAAATTCTGAAATTATTCGTAGACTTGGACAGATTAACGGATCGTTGTTTCGAGGAAATATCTCGACTCCAGAGGCTTGAGAGACTGGAGATGATGGGTTTAACTCAAGTGACGAATAGTGGTTTGATTAGACTGATTAAACAGGCTCCTAGTCTCTCGAAATTGTGGGTGGATGGACCGTTGATTACTGAGGATTTTCTCACGGATGTTAATGCTTTAATGCAGTGCAGAACGAGTGGAGTTGAACTGCATCTTCACTTACATTCTGATGCGGAGGATTGGGAACAACCGCTTAATTTATCTCCATTATTAACATTGACTTATACATGGTAAAAATGTCAATAATATATTTTTATATACTAATTTATTTAATATTCATACAACGATCAATGATACAGACGTTTGTAGTACTCACGAGTTGAGACAAGGATGATGAAAAAAAGAAACAATAAACAATAAAAATCACTCTTGGCAATCGGGACATTGAAACTATTTACAAACATGATTTCGGAGATTTTTCCAATGAGAAAAAAAAAGTGATGAAAATCGCATAATTTTGGAAGATAATTAATTGTTTAAATAACTGCGATTAACTGAAGATCAGGTTTATTGGCGAAGAATTACTGCACTAGTTTACGTAGAAAAAAATTAATTGATAATGGATTTTAGTATTTGTGCTTGTGTCTGTGTTTTCTTGCTGGTGATGAGGGACTACTGCCACGATGTTTAGTGTTGCTTCTTGGTGGTGGTGGTGGTGACATTGATGGAGATCTTGCTCGTTTTTTACGCTCACTTCTGTCACTTCTTTCACTTCCAGGTGATCTTCTTGATGATCTTGATGATGAGAAAACTGGTGAGGGAGTGGTACGAATTCTGGGAGGTGAGGGGGTGACTGGGGCACGTTTTTTATAAGGTGAACGAGACTTTCGTTTACTCCTTGGTGATCTACTGCGTGATCTGTATTTGTCTCTTGTCTTCGAAGGAGAAACTGGAGAGACTCTTCTTTTCTCTCTGTGATGGACTGGTGAGTCTGGTGATGTACTTCTGCGTCTTTCACGTCTTCTCTCGTCATCTCTGTCTTCACTCTTGTGATCCTTTGAGTCTCTATCACTCTGTAGAGCAAACTTGAACCAAAAAATCCACATTGTGTTATCAATTTTTCATAAAAATCAGTAAAATATACAGAAAAATAAAATACTCACCTTTCTGATGAGTTTCTTCCTATAGTGCTCCACCTGCGCCTGAATAGTCATCCCAGATTTGAGACTTCTTCTACCCCCCTCCAATTCATCCTGATACTGCATCGTCTTAACTTCAATTTCCCTCAATCTCGTACGTCTCTCCTCATTATAATCCCTTCCCCCAGAGTCCATACTAGCATCCTGCGAATTAGAATCATCATTCTGCTCCAATTCCTCCCACTTGCTAGTTGTCATAGCTTGAGCCTCCACCTGATCAGGATCTACAGTTTCCCATCGAGATGGTACAAATCCAGCTGGCATAACTGGCTTTTTTTCACTAGATTTACCCCTGGAGTTTGAACGATTATCATCGTCCATTGGAATACCATCGATATCATCATCCATGGGTACTCCATCAATATCATCATAATTAGTTGTTGGTTGAGGTGTTAAACCAAGTTTCATTGCACCTTTTAGCAGTGCAGCACCATCCAATGGTACCCCATCAAGATCCTCACTTGGATCACCATCAGCATCTGACAATGGTGCACCATCAATATCCTCATCCTCCACCACTTCTGGCTCTTCAGTTGTCACTAAACCCAAGAAAGTATTCTGCAGTCTGACGAGAAAATCACGTGGATAAACTGCCCACTCTTCCCAGGCTTTGAACATCCTCATGACACGTGCTTTGAAACTCTCAGTCTTTAATTTACTGTCAAATTCTTTGCATGCTTGGTGAACTTCAGTTATGATTGACAGGAGACGAGCTTCAAATGCTTTTCTGTAGATTGTTGCATTTGTCATTTTGACTCCACAGTTGTGAAGTATGTCTGATATTAGGTAGAGACGTGCTATTTTTTTGTTCACTGGAGTCTGGAGAATAGAGAGGGATTCTGCTATGCAATC
The DNA here is from genome assembly GCA_035578325.1 of Coelinius sp. EB29. Lineage (NCBI taxonomy): Eukaryota > Metazoa > Arthropoda > Insecta > Hymenoptera > Braconidae > Coelinius > Coelinius sp. EB29. The sequence continues at coordinate 3,969,427 of JAOZGT010000009.1, read as the reverse complement.
ACATATCTCCTCGGCTGCTTCAGCGTGCTCGATGCAAAATACCATCACTTCAGCTACTTTCAGACGCTCTGGGGAGATGTTTCGCAGGAGGTCTTCTAGTCTATCTCTTTGGCTAAAAAGTTAATAATTTGTTTAATTCATAAAATTCAAGAAATAGAATGGTATTAAATATGAAAAAAAATTACCTGTTTGATAAACTTCCTCTTCTCGGCTCCTGCCTATCCTCAACCTCAACCAATTCCTCTGGCATTCCCTGTGTCCATGGATTTATCGGCGGTGGCCTCCACACACTTCCCCCTTTGAACATACGAAAATCATCCGTTTGCCACTCTTTTTGTCCATCACCCTGTAGAATCGAATACAACTTCCAGCGGTAATAAGTATGAGCTGGTGAATAATTTTCAAATAGAAATCTGTAACAGAGTGATTTTTAGAGAAAATTAGTTTATTATTAATTGAGTTGAGACAGTGAAAAAAGAAGAAATAATGATAATCACCTGAACATTGGATTATTAAGTTCTCGATTCATGATCATAGCCTCGAACATAGGTCCCTCACGAATGACAAATTCCACCATTCTATGTATCAACATTACTAAGTTCCTATAATGCAGGAATTGGATTTTTTTTTTTTAAAAAAAAGAAGAAAACATGATATTAGTCCTTCTGCTGTTAATTCGTACACGTTGGAAGTCTCCGACTCCACGTTGATAATAATAAAAAAATAAGTTTTGTTAAAATTAAAAAAAAAAAAAAATCAGTGTAATGTCTTGATAAATTGGTACTCATACTTACAATAAATTTTTTCAAGTACATTAATTATTAATAAAACGATAAACAATACCTTTCAGTTGGAATAACCACTTTGACAACAGCATTCTGCAATATCTGTCAAAGTCCATGACATCACAGTGCAATCAGTGTGATTATTGTTGTTGTATATCGTTAGAGGGGAAAACGAGGGGTGTGTGCACCAGAGAGCCCAATATAGCCAATAATGCGCCCCCAACAGAATGTACGCCGACAAGTCATTATAACATAATTTTTAAGCGTCAATTAGTTTAAAATTTTTTTTTTACATTTTCAACATTTTCAATGTAATTATTTGTCGATTACTCCCGATTACTCACCCGATTTCATAACAAAATTCATAGCATTAATTATTGAATAATCAACTGAACGTTTTAGTGACAGTTGACATTTTTATTTAAAAAAATAATAATAATAATAATAATAATCCGTCAAAGTTCAGAAGATTTTTCAATTCTCCATCGTGTTATGATGAAGATAAAAATTCACATAATGCTTTTTTTTTTGTTGTTCTTACAGTAGTGAATAATTTTACCTTTTCAAAGTTTTCCTTTTCCTGGGGGTCCGCGCTCTGGAGGTTGCGGATACGTGGTATCTGAGATTACGTATCAAAAACATGGTTATACGATTCAACAATAAATTTTTCATAGAAAGAATAATTCGAGTATATAATTTGATGATTAAACAATTTGCCAGTTGGATACATTGATTGTATTAATTGAAATGAATTATTACTAATAAATGTACTTTTGGCATGATAAACTAATGAAAATTTTGGATTTCTAAGTTCATCGGAGACTTCCTGCAACGCTTCAATATTTTCTCTTATCCTTTTTTTTTTTTTTTTAACTCGAGTCGCGATAAAATTCAGTCTTTCGCTCTTTAAACTTGTGGGACGTACGTGGGGGTGAGTGTCTTACGTAAATTAATTTATGAAGAATGACACAAATGAGGAGTTTATGATTATCAAGTTGTAATAAAACCAAATTCGATTGAAGACGTGATTGAGCTGTTTATTAATAATACGCTCGTAGTTTTTTAACTGGGATACCTTGTGTCTATCGCGACGATGTGGTTGAGCATTGAAGGGTAGGCCAGATGGTGGTGGTGGCTGGGTGAGTTCCATCAGAGCTGATGGAATGTATATTGGATATGGTGGTATTGGTACACTCTTGCCCCAACCGAGTTTCATTTCATATTGCATTATATCTCTACCTGTTTCACAATCCACTAGATCAATAAATCACCCTTTTTTAATAAATAATAAAAACAATTAAATTTACCATTGAGATTCTTCAATGCTCTCTCCCCATCCCTCCTACTCATAAACGCAACAAATCCACAATTTCTCTGTCTAGCCTTCTCCTCGTCACTCCTCGGCCACATTATTTTAATGCTGGCTAGAGGTCCAAATTTACCAAATATTTCCATCAATTGTTGCTCCGTTATTTTTGGATTTAAATTACCCAAGTATAAGTTTGTAGTATTGGGATCGCCGTTATCGAAAGACCCGTCTGAGAGGGGATCTGAGGAGGATCCATAAATAATTATTCAATATCTAATAATGGACAAATTAAATATTTACCTTCAACGCATTTTAACGCAACCATCATAGGATCCTCCACCTGCGTCGTAATAACATTTTTAACAACCCCCTTATACTTGTGCCTCTCCTCCCTCTCCTCCTGAATCATCTTGAGTTCCTCCTTAAACAGCTCCAAATTACTCTTCTTCTTCTCACCCTCTTTCTTCTTCTTTCCAAGTCTATCACCCTTTCGTTCATTACTACCAAGTAATTTGGCATACTCTTGTGCCTGTTCAGCTGATGATCTACTGTCCACAAGTTCCGATAACTTTGACTGCGGTTTATAAAGTTTTCCCTTTTCTCTAGTATCCTCCTGCCTCTTACCAGCATCATAAGTACCAGCTTTAACCCACACTTTACTTGTTGTTTTATTCGGCGTTTCTTGAAATGTAGCAACAAATTCCTCAAATGCCTGAGCAGCGGCTTGCTCCTGCTCCTTTTTCCTCTGCTCCTCAACTTCTTTTTTACTCAACGGTCGCTTGCCCATTGTGCCAATCGAGAATGCCTTGAGCTTTTGCTCAGCAATTTGCTGCAGATTATTTATTATAATCACGAGTTTAAATCAGATGATAAATTCATATTTTACCTTCATTATCGCCTTCTCCGCCATTTCTACAATTTTTCGATCACAGTTAACCTACAATTTCAACATTTTTTTACACAACACACGAATCATCTGAGGAAAACTAGAGATAATAATAAAGTTTTTTCTACTGGGCTAAACAAAATATTTTCATGATAATGTAAAATTTACATTCGAACAATTTCTCCGCGAAGAATGAATAAATTTATTGCCAGGTGGAGAGAAAAACCTTTTCGTTTGCTTCTCACACAATTGCATTGACCTGAAGTTGTCGACAGCTGATTCATCAGCCAGTTTTACCAGTTTTACCAATTGGGTACGCCGCCATTATCGTTTTTTTGTGTGTTTTCAGCAGTTTCTGAGAGTCTAAACGATTTGTACGGAGCAACAAAAATTGTGTTAAATATTTTATTAAATTAAATATCATGAAATATTATTCTTTAATCATCAAAAATTTTACCTATGCAACTCCCCCAGTCCCCACCGGCTATACCCATTGAAAAAATTGCTCCAAAAAATGATATTAACTTTCTCATGCTCACAAACTGCAAACAAAACTCGAAGAATAATTACAACTAGTCGACAATAACAATTCCTCATAAAAAAAAACGTACTAACACTTGAAATAATTGATAAAAAATGTGTAATTCAGTGAATAAATACTCAATGATCTATCTATAGTCCTCTACCAGTGAAAATGTGGATTTTGAGTGAATAAAAATGACTGACTGAAGCAACAGGCCAACAATGAATCAATAATTCAATTTGAAAACATACATAAAGCCAAAGCCAATGATCATGACAGGGAGAAATATTTTAATTGGAATTAATTTGTCACTTGTAATTCACCTGAGTGTATTCACCACAAAAGCATCACAAACAATTGAATCACAGGGATATTGTGCCCCTTACAATGGCAAAATATGTAGAAAATATTTGACTGGAATTGGTAAAGTATGGTTCAATGATTCAGCTGATAATCCAGGAGGTTTTTTAAATGAACAAATAACAGCTGATCTCTGGGAAGAATTGATATCAAAATTAAAAGAGCCATGTCGTTCAGCAGCTGAAAAAATGCTATGTGTATATGCATTTCCCATGTGTCATAGATCAGAGAGATTGCCACTTTGTTACGAGGATTGTCAAGCAGTGAGACATGAATTTTGTTTCAATGATTGGGCACTCATTGAGGACAATAAACAGAGGGATATTTATATAAGATCTCGTGGACATTTTAGACTCCCTGACTGTGATTTACTGCCAATACTCGAAGAAGGAGTTACCACGTGTTCTCACATACATCTCACTGATATGAATCAAGATTTAGTTACTTATGATTGTGTAAGGGATAATGGAAGATTTTATATGGGCAATATGAATCGCTCCAAGAGTGGACTGGATTGTCAACCCTGGGATGCTCAACAGCCACATTTTCATAATAAACCACCTAATGTATTTCCACAAATTAGGTATGGTAATAATTTTTGCAGAAATGCTGGTGGTGATGAGCTTGTTCCCTGGTGTTTTACTATGAATCCTGAGGTTCGTTGAATACTATTTAAAACGAGTAGTATATTCTTTTTATTCGATAAAAAAAAATCAAAAGTAATAATTGAAATATCTTACAGGTACGTTGGGAGCACTGTGACATCCCAATCTGTGAAAATCAGACCCAATTAATCCCAGAAATTAAAGTAGACTCCAACGAAATAATGATGGAAACATTATTCACCCCCGGCTTCATCCTCACCCTCTCAGCCCTGGGATTTATCCTAATAATTGGATCATTCCTATCACTCTTCTTAACCCAGAGACTGAAGAAACAACGAAATAATGGATACTACAATGCAGCACCAAATCCAGACGTCAATATCGATCTCGACAAACTCCCCACCAATGATTCATACCATCGAACTGGTGCTCAGCTAAATCCCAAGTTGGAAAAACTAGAATTTCCACGAAACAACATAATCTACGTGAGGGACTTGGGTCAGGGTGCTTTTGGTCGAGTGTTCCAGGCCAAAGCCCCAGGATTGATTCCCAATGAAGAATTTACGAATGTAGCTGTTAAAATGTTGAAGGACGAAGCTTCTCAGGATCTCCTGGTGGATTTTGAACGAGAAGCTTGTCTACTCGCTGAATTTGATCACCCAAATATCGTTAAATTGCTGGGTGTATGTGCTCTAGGTAGGCCCATGTGTCTTTTATTCGAGTACATGGGAAGAGGAGATTTGAATGAATTTTTGAGGAGTTGTTCACCATCAAATGGATACAAATTCAATGACAGAGATGACGATTCTAGACTGTCTCACATGGATTTAATTAATATTGCTATTCAAGTTGCTTCGGGAATGGTTTATCTGTCTGATAGAAAATTTGTACATCGAGATCTTGCAACTAGAAATTGCCTGATTAATGATCAAATGGTTGTAAAAATTGCTGACTTTGGATTGTCACAGAAGATTTATCTTCAGGATTATTACAAAGGGGATGATCAGGATGCTATTCCTGTCAGGTGGATGCCACTGGAGAGCATTCTTTATAATAAATATACTATTGAGTCTGATGTGTGGGCTTTTGCTGTTTGTCTGTGGGAGATATTTAGTTTTGCCCTGCAGCCTTATTATGGCATGACCCACGAGGAAGTGGTTAAGTATATTAAAGAGGGAAATGTACTTCAGTGTCCTGATAATATTCCTATTCAGGTTTATGACCTTATGAAGGCCTGCTGGAATAGGAGACCTGCTGATAGACCTCCTTTCAGGTGTATTCATGAGACACTTGAGAAAATTAAAGTGGGACTTGAGGCTGAGAATAAAGCTGAGAGTATTGCATTGAGGATTCATGTTTAATATAGTATTATTTAAATAGAAACAGAGGAGTTTAGTCAATTTATTACGTTAATGAGTCGTTTTAGGAAAAAATGTCAATAGACACTTTTTGTAGAAAATTTATTGAGCTACAAAAAAAGTATCTTGATATTTTTAGCTAGAATCACTTGATTTCGAGATAAATGCATTTTGCTACTGACTCTATTTTAAATAGTTGAAATCATTCGAGACTGGTGCCAATAATGCACAATTTTTTCTACTTTTTTTATTACTTTATTTTATTATCATTTTCTATGAAGAAATAGAAGGGACTGGTACAATAATACTTCAAGTATATTCAACAGAGAATTTCGATTGATCGTTGCATTTTTATTTATTTCTTTTTTGCTCATTGAATATGACTTATTATTCTCTCATATTTTGTTCTATATCATCTAAGTATATCATCTTTCTTCAAACTAGTATTTCTCTGAGGGAAACAAGTGTGTATTTTTTTTTCTTCTCTTTGCATAACAATTATTTTGTCACTGTTGTTTATTTACTCTTGAGTAATACAATTTTTCTAACTCGTGTATGTATAAGGTACGTCGAAAAAAAAAGAAAAAATATTTATGGCTACAATTATAAATGCAAATGTGTTGAAAACACAACAACGTGCTCTACTTCAAAATTTTCATGTATTTATGTATATAAGTATCGTTGGTGTTTTATTTTTTTTTCTCTTTCAAATAAATTACCAAACAAATTTAACAATTGTAAATTTCATAACATAATTTTTTTTAAACATAAAAATACGTTCAATTTTCAACTAACAATGCGAGAGGGCCTAGTGTACAATAGGCCAAATACCTTTTACAGATCATTCTGTTTTTTTTTTCCAAGGTGTAAATGATCCAAAAGAAATTTTAAAAAATGATGGCATTCGTACTTGGGAATGAATGACTTATTGTATAAATAAAAGCTATGGAAATGGAATTTTTCAAGGAACATTAAGTATGTACAATTAATCAAGAATAAATTGATTTTCTTTATCAACTAAATTTCTTCATTTTTCCGCATATTATTTCAAAAAATTTATCATGCAATTACTGACAAATTGATAGGACTAGTGACTTTAGTAGGCCAAATAATTGATTATAATTAAGCCGTTAATTATCAGGAATTACTGAAAATTATTATATAATTTTCACCCAATATTGATTTTATCCAACTGTTCATAAAATTCGTTCAGAATAATGCAGTACACAGAGATCTTTACCCATAGTTTCAACAATTTTTATCATTGTTATACTAAATATTTAAAATATCCTGTCATAGAATAGCACAAGAAGAATTTACCTGTTTTTTTTTATTCATCAATAACAGATTTAAATTGCAATTCACTTTTCCCTTATCTTTTCATCAAAATATATACAAAAAAAGGAGAGCAAATGACTCTAAAGTAGACTAGCAAGTTTGTAGCATTGAAATGAAGGGGAAATGAAAGGATTAAAGCTGGGATAGTGGTGAAAATTTACAGTACTAGGTGGGAGGAAGGAGAAAAAAAATGATAATTAAATTCATCAATTTACGTTTTTCTTTTGTCATTCCTCGCCCTCTTCCCACTTTGATTCCTCAGCTATTCGGTCAAAACAGTCCAGCAGAAACGTATACTGAAAAATTTTAATTACACAAATTATTCCATTGCACACGAAAGAAAAAAATAATCCAATACTTACATAAGGTGTAAAAACTTTCAGCCAACGTGGCGGTCGATTGTCCTGCCTCGTATATTGAAAACAAAAACCCATTCCCTCCTCATCCACCTCCCATCTTGTTATATTTCTCCACTGAAATTCTACCACTTGAGATTCAAGTGTACCATCTTCTTTAGCTGCATGTAGTTTAAAAGCACCAGCACCAACAGCTGCTATAACGTGACCCTCTTTACGTGAATCACATGCACAATGAGGAAATACAATGTCCCCATAGCCACTGAGTTCACGAGCCAATTTTAAATACTGTAAATGGATAAATTGAATTATTCATGTATGATAAAAAAAAAAAAGTGAAATTAGTTGAAACGTACCTCATGCTTTCTGGAAGCATCTTGAAGTGCCTTCAATTGATACAGTCTCTCTCCAGCATTGATATGGCCACGATTAACTTCATCAACAGTCTGCCAAAAAATCCACGTGAGTGCCTGCTCACTCAGTGGTCTAGATATGTTGAATAACCATCTACGTATTGCTAGGCACGTGGCACTGGCTGTCGAGTAATTTTGTATGTAAAGTGTGTGGGGATGCTCGTGTGGCTGTAATTTTCTCTCTGAAAAGAATATCTCATTAATTTCAGTTCAATAGAATACGATTGAATGATAATATATATGCTTACCAAAATTATACTCGACAATCTCAAATAGGTAAAAATACTTTGCGGTCTCATTATCCAATCCAATTTTACAACATGTAGCTTCATAAACATCTTTAGCTAATGCTGCTTTAGCAACAGTTATAGTTACAACTTCACGATCTGGTAGAAGTATTTTTAAATCAACTGCTGGCCCTTGATCTCCATCCTCCTCCAATCTGTCAGTTAAAAACTCTTGCATTGCATCACTCTCTGCTATTACACGTACTGCACATACTTTTTCCAAATACTGCTCGAGTCCACGTCGTCTAGCATCCAATTGTTGTTCACTCAATCTAAAAAGTCAATTAATTAGTCGCTGGACAACAATAATATTTTTTAAAATTGAATATATCAATGGAGAATAGAAAAATTCAACTTACTGGAAAGGCCATTTACCAGGTAATTTTGGAAAATTAAAACCAATAAATTCCTTCTTTAGTGCCATGTGTAGAGCTGCAAATTCTCGATACCTTCTGGAGCAAAGATGACGACCAGCCATGTACACATTAAATACAACATATCTCTCGTGTCTACGTTCACGCACATGATAATCTGGCACGCTAATTGGTAGTGAGCGTTTCTCACTGTAATCCACTGATTGATAACTGCAAGAAAATATATATACCTATGTGAATGCCTTTGATTTTTGGTGATGAATAAAAATATCTACTTTAATTATGTAATGATTGATATTTATAACAAGTTGGCGTGCAAGTGCATCATCCAACGGGTCAGGAGGTCACAAGGAAATATCACTCACATGACATATTCTAAGTTATTATATTCTTGTTTTTTTCAAAGATTATACCTTAAATCTTCACATGGCTCCAGTCGTTCAGCTTCCTGCGGTGTAACAGATATAACAGTCAACGTCAAAACATCTCCCCCCGATTTAATCAGATCTACCACTTGTTTATGAGTGGCTCCTTCCACATTAATATTGTTCCTGCAAATATAATCCCCAGAGAAATGTATAAAAAAAAAACTCTTTGCTCCAGGAAATCTGTTCCGAAATTGATGAATAAAAATAGAAACTCACACTTCAAGAATTCGATCTCCTTTCCTGACTCCAGCCTTCTCAGCAGCCCCATGTGGCAAAACAGCACTGACATGCTGAAGTGGTGCATAAAGTTCTCCATTGATACTCCTCAATTGGCCACCCTCGCTCACCTGTCCACGTACATTGAATCCAAAACCAGTTTCGGTTTTGTAAATAGTAACACTACGTGGACCCTGGCCGATGGGATTTTGTGTGTTCATACAGTGCTGCGGTACACGTCCATTATTAAACATTGTTATATTTTGATTCAATCCACACTCGTTACTGGCTGATGAATGCCGTACCTCCGATGCACAATCCGCCATCTTTATACCTTTATTATCTCTAATCCCTTCTCAATGGGCACCAAATGTCTCCGACAGTGACAAATACATTCCACATTTCTTTAATTATTCTTTACACTATTTAATGAGCACTCTGCGAGTTGTTCAACGCATATTTTGCACTTTGTTTGAAGAAACAACTCTGGGATTCAATTAATTGTACGTGGAATCTGTAAGGAATTTTTTTCAACTCTTGATGATTTCCTCCCCCTAACTGCTATCATTTTTTTCGGGGGAAATGAGATCCTTCACAGCTTGAGTCGCTCGAATCGATGGAAACACACCTTAACTCATAAGTACGCTTGTGTTCCTGTTCGCTTGGCGCTTGATAAGAGAATCTCTTGAATTGCATTTAGTTGATATTCACGGTACTATTCCGGGCACACTGAGTTTATACTAAAATACCCGAAAGTAACCGAAATATTCGCAGTGAAATGAAGGAAAGAATATTGAAAAGTGAGTGAATAATCATCTATTAAAATTTTTCAATTCATTGAGAAGGAAATAATGACGAGAAGCGTTAATGCTGTCAAATAATTTTTTCTTTCTTAAGTTTTTTATTTTTCATGAATATTCATTAATTTCTGAGTTTATTTGAATTTAAAAAAAAATTTAGCTTATAATTGGGATTTTAGGGTTGGAGTCATCAAATTTTTTTAAAGAAAAACTCTGAATACAGAACAAATTTTATACCAACGACCAGCAGGCTTTGGTATGGATTTCCAAGGATACATATATCAGGAGGATAAGAGGAATGTAGTCAAAAAACCATTTCATTCATAAAACTCTGTACATAGAAAACTGGTGAGGTATGGTTACCGGGTACCCTAGAATTGCTGATTTTCAGTATTCTCATTGTTGTCTTCATCCTCATAATTTTCATTCCAGTACATTGATACAATCAGAATCTACAGGATGATTCAAAGCCCATGAAAAAAGTTTTTTTTGGGGAAGGAATCCGTTCGAATCTCATTCAGCATCTCAAATTCGTCTCCTTCAAAGAAATATACAAATATCAAATGGAGAAAGTAGGGGTGTGGACGAGAAGACAGAGGATGTACCATTACCTCAATTATTGTGTTTCGCACAGTAAAATTTTTCTTTTTGTCTTATGAGAAACTTTGTTTCTATCCTCTCCTGTTTCTGAATCAGAAAATATCTGCTTGGAGCCCAATCATCAACAGACAGACTTGACTCGCCTCGCTCAACTCACGAGGCTGCAATATATTTCGCTGACAAACTGCAACCACATTTCCAAATGGATTTTCTGACCGAGTTTTCTCCACTTCAAAGGGAGAAAGCGGGCTAACAGAATGAGGCCAAGAGGATAAGGAATCAGAGAAGAAATAAAAAGATAGCTCAAAAAAATATCAAGAGAGCTAGATTTATTAGAATGTCGCAGGGAAGTCAGCTGGCAGTTGCCTCAAAAAAATTTCACAAAGTCTATAGGGATATTTCTAAGGTCCCATATACCGCACGCAAACTATTGGAAACTTCGGAGCAGGTCACTCATAAAGTTCCCAGTGATGCAAGGACAGGGACAATGAGGAAGAGACCATCTCGTTGGGGCCCTATTCTGCAGTCCGAGGGAGCACCTACAGTGACTAGGAGTGAGGCTACAAGGAGATCTACAAGAGGTATGGGCGTAGGTTATCCATTTTTTCGCCATATTCCCTCAATTTCACTACACACTAGTAAATTTATATAGAATTAACGTTTACTATAAATAGAGATCATCTCGTTGGGGCCCTGTTCTGCAGTCCGAGGAAGCACCAATAGTGATTAGGAGTGAGGCTACAGGGAGATTCCTAACATGAAAAGCACTGCTCCTAAACTAGAGACCCAGGAGATAAACACTCATCCTGGAGATGAGGCTGAAAGTGGGTACTTGATTTTGTATCCCACAGCGGAGGAGGAAAGAAATTATCATGTGCCTCACAAGAACCATTTCATTCACAAACTTTTATACCAACGACCAGCAGGCTTTGGTAAAGGAGTTTATATATAATAATGCATATATGCATTTCCAAGGGCCTGTAAGGGAGTCCAATCAGAAGACAGAATCGACTCGCCTTGCTCAACTCACCAGGCTACAATAATTTGCAAATAAACTTCAGCCACATTTCAAAATGGATTTCCTCACCTACTTTTCTCTACGTAAAAGGGAAAAAGCGGAGAAGCAGAATGAGGCCACGAGGATAAGGAATCAGAGAAGAAATAAAAAGATAGCTCAAAAAAATATCGAAAAAGTTAGATTCATTAACATGTCGCAAGAGAGCTAGTTGGCCGCTGCCATGAGGAAATTCAACAAAGCCTATACGGATATTTACAAGGTCCCATATACAGCACGCAAACTATTGAAAACTTCAGAGCAGGTCACTCATGAAGTTCCCAGTGCTGCAAGGACAGGGACAATGAGGAAGAGACCATCTCGTTGGGGCCCTGTTCTGAAGAACCATTTCATTCACAAAACAGATTTTATACTAACGAGCAACAGGGGGCTGAGGAGCCAAGGCTCAGCGCCCTTGCTGAGCTTGCCCGGCTTTCAGAATCGAAAGACCGTCCTCCTAGTAGTGGAAATAATCTAGATGATATCATCGTCATAGGAGATTGTTCTTCGGAGAATTCTCCACAAGATCATCGATCAATGGAAGAAATACTGTAGGGAGTAAAGCTTAAGAGTGAATTGATCATCGGCACGGGATTGAGGGCCCAAGGCTTCGGTAATGAGGTCTATATGAGTTTCCAAGAGCCTATGATTAGAGCTGAGGATGAGGAGGACGGTAAGGAGGATAAGAGGGATAAAGTCAAAGAATCATTTCATTCATAAAACTCTGAATTGCACCTCAAAGATCACAGATGAGGTCCTCAGCAAAATGCATAATTAAAAAAATTTGGAGTGTGAGTGGTATGAAAACGTCAAGGACAATGGGATCATTTCGCTGATGAGATGTGCCTCCAATTTGGAGTATTTAAACTTGGATCGAAGAATCTGGAGTCAGTGGACAAGTCGTTACTGAGGCAATTGAAATCATAGAACGGACTAATGGTATCAAGTTGCGAATGTTCGTCGACGCTCATTTGAAACATTCATATAACCAAGATGATCTGCCCCCTCTGGTTCGAGAATGAATGAAGATACAGCATATATCGCAGGCATGGCTCCAAGCAGCCGAGAGAATTATTATTCGGTTCAACTTCTACAAATAATTGTTCTTGCAAAGAGGACTATCAGTCTTGAGAAAAGAAAAAACTAATATTGTACAGTGTACCACTTCGCACACTGCATACAGAAAATTGAACACTCGGTAGTAAAAAAATTCTGTACTTTTTGAAAGAATATCAATCAAATAAAATGTACTTTTTGCAATTTCGAGACTTTCTATAAACTCTTGAGTGTAGAAAAATAAACCCAACCGTCGAAGATGTTACTCCAGACATCTGGCCCCTTTAGAGTACAACAGAGGATTCTACGGAATTTTTCAAATTCCATGAATAAATGATGGCTAGATTGAATGCATGAAGAATAATAATTAATTTAGAATAATAGAAACACTATCAATAAAGAAACACCATAAAAACGAAGTATGAGTAGGTACTTTACGCACCAGTATTGATATGTTTTGTTTGATGTAGTCGCGTTACTCGATCTGCAAAATTATCCGGATTTCAAGATTGTTTTGAGACAATATGAGATTATCTGACGGCATAGTGCTAGTCAGGATAAAATTCATGTCAAACTCTAGGGCATGTTCAAATTCACTCACTGTCATGTAGAGTCAGTCCTTCTAATCAGATAACTAGCCTGCGAGCAATGTGGAACTGCAGACTTACAATCGGGGTGAAGGTCCTCTGATATATGAACAGACGATGTTACTATATATAGGGCTGAGTATATTATTCTTCGTTATAACACAATTTTGTTGTTGTCCCCACGCTTGTTGAACTCTCTTCCCCTCTATCAATCCACAGATTCACCAGCGAAGCAACAAGTATTCATAAAATCTACAGAATTTGATGTTCGATGAGTTATGAATTCACTGTTGTCACGACGCACCAAACACAAATCTTATTATGTATTTCAGAGATGAAATATACATTTTCTAACTTTTCCATGCACTCAGTTTCATTTTTCGATTTTTATTTCCATTTTGTCACATTTAATTTTGCATTTTTTATTCATGCCTATCATAGGCAACAAGAATTATCATTACTGTCGAACACACAGTCGCACGTCTGCATTCATTGTTACGAATCATTTATTTGTCGTTTATTAAACTTGAATCCGAAGCGAGTTTTAATATTCCAGTACTTTGTAGTTATTGGTTGAATATTTTTCATACACTCTATTTACTGATATTCGCGGATTCTTCAGATAGAAGTGATTATTTCACTTTTTCACCTGTATTGTATGCAGTATCGGCGGGAGTTGAGACACGTATAAGTAATGAACATGGCTGCTCCGCACACTTTTCTCTGCAGCTCTGCAGTCACGGAGGCGGTACGAGTCATCTTTGCAACTTGCAACCGCCTTCGAGTCCGTACCGGCCAGGGGGCCTATTCTCGAAGAGATCCGCCATCGATTTTCACGTGAACGTGGTTCCGTGGCGGATTTTAGGAGCGAATGAGCGTTCACGCGAATGATCTTGAGTTACGCTCGAGAGCACTCCTCAATTCGATGTTGAACACCGGGCGAATGTTATTCGGCGGTAACGCTGGTGAGAACAATCGCGTCGGTGATTGGAATAACGCGACGCTGTGAATTGTCGCGGGATAGTCCTCTAATTGTAATCGCGAGGTGTATTACACTGGACTTGGTATTTTCCTCCGGTAACATTTTCCTAGATAGTTCCAATCCCCCTGTAGTACTCCTAGATTGAGTTGTTAGTATTCTAAAATTGACCCAACAGATCAAATTCATCAAAAATTGCCTATCGCCTGGAGAATGGCTCATCCAAATTGGCTCTGTCGCCATCTTGCCACCTTAGTGGTCCATGAGAATGATTGACCTGACGTGTCATTGCTGATGACAAACCTGCACCACCACTGAATTCTCCAGTTCTTTCAGGACGAAAACCACTCCTAAAATGGCACCTACCTCCAGAAAAGGACTCTGGATTCCGAGGATTAATTCCTTGAGGCACCAGCCTTAACAATGGATGTGCACCACCACTGAGAGCCATGGTGCTCCAACATCATGTCCATTCACACCACCAGAACGAGAAAAACTGCCTGAACTGGCTCCACCTCCAGGAAACATCGTTGATGGCTAATAAGAACAACCTGCTCGAGGGACAAATCTTAGTGCTCTGACGCCATGATAAATAATCGGATTTGGAGACCTTCTGTGTCCACTCATTCCACTGAGCCGAGAACTTTCAGTGCAATCGACACTATGACCTTGATGCCCTGCTGCGTGTGTTGATGTGATAGAAGACAGCTCTCGTAGCAGTACATCGGGGTAAGAACGACCCGGGAAAAGACCAGCGTACTTCTCCTTAAATTTCGTCAATTGCCATAGTCTCGATTCCAATGTATTCCACATGCGCCCATCCGGATCCTTACGTTCATGATAACGTACTATCCTGTGCTTCTGTTCTTCATTGAATTTTTCCATGTGCCTTTTCTCATTCTCGGTGTACTCGCCCAGAAGATCGAGCTTTACATTCGGGAATAATCTGTCAGTACGGCCCTGTAGATTCCTCATCTGGTTAAAGCGGTTACCTGGACGAAAACGTGGATTAACAGATGGCTGTGGATTTATTTGAGCAATCCTCTCGTTTATCTTGGCAGCCTCCACAGGCATTTTAGTCTTCTCTAATACTGGATACCTGGTGGATGTAGAAGGCCCTAGAGAAACAAACAAACAAATAAATATTCAATGTGAGAAGGAAAAAGTTTGAGGCTTTTAGCGAAAAAGTCATCCATCAACTTCTAATTTCTGATTTCCTAACTGCATCAATTTTCAATTTTTTTCTCCATTCACGTGTAGAGGGAGATAAAATTCTCCGATCGAGAAAATTGAATATAATCTTCTCTCAATGTTGAGTTCGGTCTAGATGGTTATAAGGAATTTTTAGATGATGAAATGAGACACAGCTGGGATTGAATCTTATCCGCTTCGACGTCAATGAGAAAAGCTTATGATCAATCGAAGTTTTTATTCATTGAGTCAAGAATTCTATAATATCTAAATCGCAAATTTTCTCTTTCTTTCTCTCCGAGAATAAATATTGTTGATTCAAGGATATCTCAGTTCTAGAATAAAGAGAATCGACATGTTCAAATAGAGAATTTTTCATTGTCAATTCAATGATTTAAAATTGTTGAATCAGGAAGAGATTATTTCAACTTCAATAATGGAAATATTATCATCTTCATGTGAAAAGAAACCGATTTCTTATCGAGACGTACTACAATCAATCTCAAAAAATTCTCGCTGGTAAGACGAGAATTCCGATAAAGAATTATTGAATTAAACTTCTACTTAAAAAAATGGAAGAACTCGCCATGTAAATAATGATTTGAAAATAATTTTATGAGTCCTTGAACTAAGGAAGTCACCACTAGTAATGGAATCGTCGATTTCACCATGAGTAAGAACTTCTGCTGGCTCGACAATACGAGATGGACTAGATCCTTTGGTATCCTCAGGAGATTTTGTAAAAAAAAAAAAATAAAATCAAAGTCTTTTTATTGTTTATAAGGGATATTTCGCTTTTATTGTAGCCAAGTTAAACTGGAATTATAATTATATCGTCGCCGTTGAGTGAAAGGGGCGTATGTGCCAAAAACTCCCTTTTTGAAGTGAAAGGGGCGTATGTCCAAAATCAATGTTTTTCGGCTTTTCATAGAATTTCTAATCGAAAATCCGTTAAAAAAAAAAGTTCTAACAAACAGGCGTAACGACCAGTTTGTAATAAGAAAGGGGCGTATCTCCGCAATTACCCCCCTTTCATTTTTGTCAAAAAATTACACTTACGCCCCTTTCACATTATATTTATACTCATCATAAAATGAAAGGGACGTATCTCCACACTTACGCTCCTTTAAGTAAAGAAAAATAACACTTACGCCCCTTTCATTTTTTTCAAAAAATGACACTTACGCCCCTTTCACATTATATGTGATGCTTATCATAGGATGAAAGGGGCGTATGTGCTGGAGATACGTCCCTTTGTGATTAACTTTGTGGAATTACGCCCATTTGTTACTACAAAAATTAATCAACTTAAATCATTCCTAAGAGGTAGTATATCCAATTCCGAGGATAAAAAAAAAACATACGCCCCTTTGTTATTACAAAAAAAAATTAATGAATTTTGGCACTTACGTCCATTTCACTCTACGGCGACGATATCTAATTGTTGGGAGCTCTAGATAATTTTGGTATTCGAGAACTAGCTCAAGCATTACAACAGAAATTGGAGATAACGTGAATTTTATCCGTATCGACTTTAATGAGAAAAGTTCATTATTTATTTATTTATTTATTGAATACTGCATTTGGTACATGGTACCATTAGGCAGGGGAGTTCCCGTTATATACATCGAGTATTTTTAAATACATACAGTTAAGAATCTAAGAAGTAGAGAATTACATATTAAGGAGTAACAAATAGAAAGATTTTGTGCTCTCATAATAAGAGTATTTCAGTAGATATAGGTGCTGCTCTCCCAAGCTAACTGTTTCCTGCGAACAATTTTTACAGTTAATTAGTCATTTGGACATTCAATCAGTTAATCAGTTTGTCATTCAATCATTTATCAACAAGGATCTCAATTGGAAGCATTTTTTCAGGTAGCAGAAAAGTATTCTGACATTTCTCAATTCGTTACTATTCAGAAACGCTGATAAGCTGGACTTTGTTTGGTTACCAGGGACCCACAGATATTGTGGAAGGTAGTGCAGTCTCAGGGGATGATAAAATGGGCAGTGCAGAAGGATGTGTAGATCTTCTTGTACATTATTATTACAAAGTGTACATATCTGGTTTGCATCAAAGTAGTAGAGAGTGCTATCAATAATTAGCCTTCTGGAGTGAATTGAGAGTGCGCGGACTTGCATTTTGACTCTTATAAAGGTCAAAGCACCTCTAATTGGATAAAAGTTCTCAAATTCATCAAGAGGGTTTCTAAACACCTTGATTCACAGAGAGATAGAGCTGCAGTATCTCCTGTAATCTTCATATCTTAGCTCAATTTTTAACTCGGTAGAAAAGTTCATAATTCACGAATTTCTTAGGCATTGCCTCGAGGATTTTTTTTTCTATTGCAGTATTCAAACTTACCCTCTGACTTGCCAATAGCGTCAGCCAATTCTTCTTTCTTCATCTTATTGTTAGTGTCATTGTCATCTGTAACAGGAAAGACAGAAAGATTATTCTTCGAATCCATAAACTGTTGATATCCCTAGTGATGTCAGAAAGATGTGACTGTGAAACTTTATTCTAATTATTGGAGGATCGGAACCGTACCTTCAACATCAATAATATCTGGAATGTACTTATATTCTTCTTCCTCTACTTTTATTTCCTCTTTCTTCACTTTCAAATGATTCTCTGGAACAAAAAAGATGAAAAAATTGATTTATTCTTGACATGTTCGAGCTGGCTCTAAATAGCTACGTTTTGGTGCAGAAATATTGTTTATTCGTTCTTCTACCTGAGACCATCAAGCTTCCAGAAAGTCCTGGCACCACTCCCATTACGAGAGACATCAATTCATCACTGGAATGGAACATTCGAATGATTATGTAATCAGGAAAGACGAAGGATAGACTATGAAAATATGGCATAGTATATGTAACGAGTGTAATGAGACATATGAGACTGCCGAGCGACTGCTCGTCACACAATATTACACAAAAAAAAGTTCAAAGAACTCAAGAAATCGTTCAGATTACTCTAAATTGTTTCATTGACTGCCAATCAACTTATCGACCCCACATCAATTCTACAAATCCTACCTAATCTGTGTTTTAAACATTTTGTGGCTCGAGGGACCACTCCCAGCACTGCAGTTGCCAGTCTGAACTCTCTTCCTTTTTTCCCCTTTCTTCCTCTCCATGACTTCTGAAATCATAGAGCAAGTAATCCTCAAAACACATTAAATCGGCCCTAGATATTTTTTATTTGGTTTTCGTTAAATTACAAACTTTATAAACAATCTCTTTGTCGAATAAAACCGACAATACCGCGAGTACTCGAGTCTTCGTACACAGAAAAACCTAACGCCAAAAAACGGTTAGATAAACCAACTCACAAGCACTCTTTAATCAAAACACTGGTCTCGAAGTCTTTGAATTTCATTCAACACATTTTCTATTGTTTATATGATATTTCACTCACCTTTTTTCTCCATTTTCCTCCGGCGAAACCACGACTGCAAAAACGCGCCAATGCTCTTACGTGCGGACGCCGGTTTGTCAGTTCAGAAGTTCTGTCCCACTCAGCCATATAGTTCAATGGTAAAACTGGACAGAATTTATGTTGACGACTGTATATGTAGATAATTTTGAAGAAGAATAATTTAGGTATTTTTAATTGCGGAACGTTTTTTGGAATAGTTAGAGAGATTTTATGAATTTAGAATGAAGTACGACCGGAAAAAAAATAAAAATCAAAGTCTTTTTATTGTTTTTATTGTAGTCGAAGTTAAACTGAAATTATCTGACTATCTATTTTGGTATTCGAGTACTAGCTCGAGCATAACAACAGATAATTTCGTCAATTTTTTTTTCGGTCGGCTAGATAGAGAGTGCAATACCGAACGAACATAGCAAACATAACCTGAAGAACATAAACGGAGCGCTCGTAAACAAACAGTGAATTGCTGTCGTTCAATTGATTATTCGAAGTGATTTAAATAATGGGAGACGTTGATATTGGGTTTGTGGAGGAGTGCGAACGCTGGAGGCTGCAAAGTCGATTTTTCCCGAGTAAAGTTGGGGGCGAGCCGGCGTGGTTGGACCTTAAAAATGTACCAGGCGCGAAAGATGTTGAGTGTGAAACATGTGGAGAGCCATGTGTCTTTTTGTGTCAAGTTTATGCGCCTTATTTTACTAATGATTCGACGTTCCATCGAACAATTTTTGTGTTCGTTTGTAAGAAGAGTGAATGCTGCAAGGGTAATTACAATGGAAATCTGAGGGTGCTCAGAGGACAGCTGGGGAGGAACAATGAGTTTTATCCATTCGATGCACCCGAGGAGAGAGAAGACTGGAGGCCAGATTTGAGTGAGTAAAATTTTGAGAACAAAGTAGTGGAATAAAATTGATTTTAGGGGGAAATGACAGAGAACCTTTTTTGTAGCTAATAAAATTTACAATAAAACATGTCTCTTGATATTTTCTCCTAAAATCCCTCCTTATCGAGATAATTCGGTTTTAATGAGTGAATTGAATATTGTAATTAATGATTCCACTGGATTTGAACAGCTATTGACAAATGGACAAAAGCATGTCACGTCTGTGGCCTCTCAGCCCCCAGTAAATGTGCCAAATGCAGAGAGGTCAGTTACTGCTGCAAAAGTCATCAAGTAATCGACTGGAAGACTGGACACAAAGAGATCTGCAACAATTCTTCCAAAAAACCTGATGATTCTCCTCACAAATTCCTCTTCCCAGAGTTGGAATTAATAACTGAAGCTGAAAACTCTGAAGATTCCGAGGACGATGATAATGATGAATTGGAGAAGGAGAAAAGAGAGATGGAGAAGTACAAATTGATGGTGAAGAGTGGAAAAGCTGGAACACTGCAGTCTGAACAGGATGTTGATGAAGATTTAATTAAGATGGTTGAGGATGAGGATGAAACATTCACCGAATTCAAAAGCAGAGTCGATAAACATCCAGATCAAGTGTTGAGGTGAATTTTATTTCTCTCCACTCAAAAAAGAAAAAAAAATAGTTGGAATACATATTTATCTATTTGACATTCTTATGAATAGATATGACCGAGGAGGTTCACCTCTCTGGATATCGGCCCACAATAAGCCTGAAAATATTCCCAAGTGTGAAGAGTGTGGTGGAGACAGGCAATTTGAATTTCAAGTGTGTAAACGAATTTTTTACCATAAATGATAAACTGAAGTAATCGAAACCTCAAACAGTGACAATTTCTTCATTTCTATCAATATCCATTTATTTCGTAAACGAATGATTCTAGTGAAAAATAACGAGAGATTTTTTTGTAGCTTATGAAATTCCCTACAAAAAATATCTCTTTACATTTTTCTTTAAAATCAGTCATTCACGAGATAATTCAATATTTAATACGACTAGAAAAATTGAATCTTTAATAAAATATCCATCGTTTTTTCCAGATAATGCCACAACTATTGAACTACCTGGGCTCTTCCGACATAGTGAAGGACCTTGACTGGGGTGTCTTATCAATCTTCACGTGTAAAAATTCTTGCATACCCAAATCTGGGTATTGTTCAGAATTTATTTGGAAACAGGACATTGTGGGATCAAAAAAGTCCTCTTCTAAGAATGATTAATAATTCTCTTATTGATTAATTAACAGGAGATTAATAACTGCAACTTCCATAATTGATCGTTATTTATTGCAAAATATTTCTCTTTGTATACAAAGTAAAAAAAAAAAAATAACGTAAAAGCGAGAATTTTTGTGTAAAGTTCAGATATTTATCTCGGACAGAGAGCATGTCGACCTCCATCCACTGGCAATGTTGCTCCAGTTATGAAGCTGGCGTCATCGCTTGCCAGAAAAGCTATTGTTTTGGCTACTTCTTCGGGTTGGCCAGGTCTGCCAAGTGCATGAGTAGTTTTACTACGTTCGAAGAAAGCTTGCAACTCCTCTGGGCTCATTCCACTTCTCTCGTGAAGATTTGTGATTACAACTCCTGGATTTACAGCGTTCACTCTCACCTGGAAAATAATTAAATCAAAATTATTCTCCTCAAGAATAAATCATAATTATTCACAATTATCTATGCAGAATGTGTTTGAAAATGCTAATTATATTCCTATTATTACCTGTTTTGGAGCTAATTCAATAGCAACACAACGTGTAAACTGATCAACAGCTGATTTACTCATGCAATATGCCAAAACACCTGGGAATGATTTCAAACCATTCACACTCGAGACATTAACAACGTTTCCTTTTGTTTTAATCAGGTGGGGAGTTGCTAGCATCGTTAAATGATACATTGAACGTACATTCAAATTAAAAACTCTAGAAAAAATAAGATAAAATCAATAGGATCGATTCATTTACATTTTCGTTAATTCACAAAATCGAAAAGAAAAAATTACCTGTCGTATTGCTCGAGACTTGTATTCTCAATGCTTCCACGTTCAATAGTTCCAGCATTATTAATCAAAACATCCAATTTTCCATAATGCTTGACAGTTGATTCCAAAATTCTTTTGGTATCCTCTTCGTTAGTCAATTCTCCAGAGAGAATAAATGGCTTTGGAGCCTTGCATTGGCTAGCCACTTTCTCAAGATTCTCAAGGTTTCTACCGGTTAATGATAGAGAAGCACCCAAAGAGGATAAATGAATGGCTGTTGCTGCTCCAATACCAGAACTCGCTCCAGTTATCAAAACAACTTTACCCAAAAATTGTGACATTGCTGATTCTCTAAGAATTGCTCCAACAAATAGAAGTAATTATTATCTGAAATTATTACACAATTGTTGTATCTTATCATCACAATTTCAGTTTAAAAAATCCTCAACAATTACGTCTGATTTATCAACAATTAAACGAACTTTTCGAATTTAAAAAGAATGAATAATTGATATTTTTTTATTTCTAGATTTAAAAAAATGTACAATAATCGATATAAATGATAAATTTACTAAAATCGCATGATCAAAAATTTCTTATCATGATTTATCAACGTATTTACCCCGTTAACTCGGTAAATTATATTCCAGGAGAGAGGAATCAATAGAAAAAAAAATTGAGAGATGTTGAAAAATTGATTGGAACACCCGGAAATTTGTTCTACCAATTCAATTGATGAATTTCGTGCAATCCATACTCACCAAAAAGAAATTCCAGAAATTCAATATCTCTTTGGTTCACCCAAACTCGTTCTACACTAGTACCCCATACGACCGTTGGCTGGCGTGGATTTAATCACGATTTCTCCAATAAGGAAAAAAAATCATCAGAAGGCATTTATCTAAAGAGAAGAAAAAAAAAACGAAAGATTGTTTACGAGTGTGTATGAAAGTTTTCGTGGTTTAGTGCAATGTCAGCGCTCTCTAGAAATAATTCAAAAAAAGGGCGGGAAATGTTGAGTGTAGAAATATATTTATTTATTGAAGAATTTCAAAGTTACAGGATATTCGAATCACAGAAAATTGATTATTATTCATTGATAGATTTCGTGGAGATCTTATTTTATGTTTTTTTTTTTTTTTTTAAATCGTTTTGGGGATGATTCTAGAGGAGAATGGGGAATATTTAGGGCACGATGGAATTGTATCTGTAGCCAAATTGTGAAAGGAGATAATTTTGAATTTTTTCTCTGCTGAATATCTCTGAATTCGTCCAAGATAGTGAAATTTTTGTAACGACCAATTTTGTAGCTTTGCTTATTCTCTACAAAAAAGGTCCTAACCGAAATTTCGCTATCTCCTCTAGATTCTGAGAAATCCTCAAAAAACTGATTGTTAAGCCGATATTAATTTTTCTAATACTCCAAAGAAAATTCTTATCCACTAAATATCGAATTATCTCGATAGCGAGTGATTTTAGGGGAAAATGTGAAAAGATCTTATTTTGTAGGTGAGAAAATTTTCAATAAAAAAGGTCTCATGAGATTTTTTAGTAAAACCACTCAGTATCGAGATAAATCAAATTTGAAAAAAAAAATTTGGAGAAAAAAAACATTTTCAACATCAATTGAGATCTCCAGGACATCTTCAATGTTTATCCACCATGACGACATCAGATAATTGAATTTTTTGATTAATTAATATAAATTGTGGACTCTATACGAGCTCATGTGTCTGAAGGTTCACCATGTAGCAATGTACAAATGGCATTCCGCAAGGCACTTGCTGGAGTAAATGACGTGTCATCGAGTGATTCATTGGTCATTGGACTTGTATATTTACCGCATAAGAACCACTCGTTTATTGCTGCTTTCTCATAGACAAAACCATCTGTAAAACATCAATTTTTATTATTTCAAGGTTCCGAAATTGATTGAACGATTTACAAAAAAAAAAAAAAAATAGAATGTCTCCCGTAATTCACCTGAACACTGAACAGGTTCACGCATAATTTCATGAGTAATTGGACACAAAAATTCATGTGGTACTTCTACATCTTCCAGATTTGCCCATTCATGTGAATCTTCTCGTTTTAGCCAGTACAATTGTCTTCTGAACTCTTCCAGCATCTGAAATTAACGAGATTTTTTTTCTGAGCGAGATATCTTTGAATTTAGGGAAGATGGGGGGAATTCGACTAAGGACCTTTTTTATAGAGCAGAATGAGAGCTACAAAAAAGGTCCTCTTTAAAATTCTGGTATCTCCCATGGATTCTAAGATATTCAGTAAAAACTGAACATGGAATGAAATTTTTTTTATTTTGTTTCATCATTACGGTTGAATTAAGCTTTTGGTGAATATCTCTGAATCTAGGGGAGATAGGGAGATTTTTATAAGGACTTTTTTTGTAGAGGAAAATAAGAACTACAAAAAAGGTCTCTATAAAAATTTTGATATCTCTCTTGGATTTCGTGATATACATTGAAAAAGGTCTGATTTCCTTGTTTCGTCACTCAATGGAAGTTTTTAAAGTATCTTACCTGTTGATCTTCGTACACATGAAGCCTAGCAGCAATTATTTCTCCAGGTACTGTCAATAAATGACGTCCATTGAGGTGTATTAGACTCGCACGACTCTCAAGTACTCCCATATTTATTTCAATGAGCCATTTCAACACATCCTCAGTCTTCCAATCAATGACTTTCTTTCTGTTATGTCTTAATCGTTCGATCAAGTTACTTTGAGATACCAATTGTTGGGGAAGTCGCCAGACAGTCACTGTCTTGTCCAATGCACCTTTTCATTGATATAAATAATAAACGAATGAGTGATTGCATGAATAATAATAAAAAATTGGACACTTTTGTTAATTATACAATTATCTCGAAAACGAGTGATTTCAGGAAAAAATGTCATAAGACCTTTTTTGTAACTGACAAAATTTCCAACAAAAAAAGGTCTCCTGACACTTTTTTCTAGAATCACTAGTTATCGAGATAATTAAACATACAACAGAATTTTTTTAAGGTATTTTTCACGTACCTGTAGCGAAGAGTGTAGTGTCATTAGAAAAAGCACAAGAGGTCACGAGACTATCATGATTTTCAAGTACATGAAGACAAACTCCCGAGTTCTATAACATCATCAAGATTTTTTTTTTCATTGTTATAAACTAAATTCAGAAGTGAAATGATGAAATAAGATGAGTTAATTTTGCTCAAAGTTCCAGTTTTTGATGAATATCTCTAGATCCATGAGAGATAGCGAAATTTTTATAGAAACCTTTTTGGTAGATCTTATTTGGCTCTACAAAAAAGTTTTTTATGAAAATAGTCCTATCTCCCCTAGATTCGGAGATATTCATCAAAAATAATAATAGAATTTTATAATTTTGTTGCTAAATTTTTTTGATTCAGTGTAACTCTTCTATATGACTCACAACACTCCATAATCTTGCAGTTCGATCCGTGGCAACACTTCCAAGGATTTCTCCATGGACAGGGGCAAATCTGACGTCCATGACATTACCCCCATGTCCAGAGAGTACTTTTTTCTCAATGTAGGAAACTCCATTGGCAGTCAATCTTCCAAGCCCTGAATCCCCTTCTTCACCATCATCATCAGGTTCATCAGCATGATCAAGTAAAACTGTTATTTGCCACAATTTAACTAGGGAATCATTCCCACATGTTGCGAGGATGTAGTATTTTGCATGTTCATCGACAGCAGCTTGACGCATACCTTGAAATTTAACGAGAATTAATTATCAAGTTTTTGATCAATATCTTCAAATCTAAAGGAAATAACGACAATTTTGTAGGAACATTTTTTGTAGCTCTCATTCCGCTCTATAAAAAAGGTCCTTAGGACATTCCGCTATCTCCTATCTCCCATGGATTCTAAGATATTCAGCAAAAACTGAACATATATTGGCCAAAATCTATTATCTCCTCTAACAAGTCCAATTAGATTGAGTTTTTGATGAATATCTTTAAATCTAGCGGAAAATGGGATCATTTTTATAAGGACCTTTTTTTATAGAGCGGTATCAGAGGTACAAAAAAGGTCTTCTCCAAAATTCCAGTATCTCCTATGGATTCCGAGATATTCAGCAAAAACAGTTGACTCCAAAAATTGAATTTCCAGTTTATCAAAGATTTTGTTACCAGCTAGTGTAAATGGAGCTGATGCAGGACTGAAATCACACCCTTGTATTCCAAGGTCATGAGCAGCATCACATACTAGAATAGCACTTGCTGATTCCCCCTCGATATTGAAAATCCTCCAAGTGCCTTCACTGCAGGCTGTTATAATATACAATGAATCGGGGGTGAAAGCTAAAGCAGTAATGGCATCAGCATGGCCTTCAAAAACCCTACAAGGATGTCTAACGTTACATATTAATATCTCAACGATACAATCCAAATAAAAAAAATTGATTCGACTTGGACCAATCATTTTTATCATTATTACGTACTGCAATTCGTCCAGAGATGACATATCCCAGAGGGTTGTTTTTTCATCATCACCGGCTGTTGCCATTTTTGAGCCATCTGGAGACCATCGACAGACCCGAATACCTGATCCAGAATTTACAAATGATCCTCGAGCTTGATCACCTGTCTAGAATAAAATTAGAGAGTCGTTTGAACTTGATCATTATGCATTTATCTCGGTAATGAGTGATTTAAGGAAAAGAGGTCAAAGGAATTGGTATTTTTTTGTAGGATCACTTGTTACCGAGATAAATCGATATTCAATGAAATAAACTTTGAATTTTTCAAGAATATTCATAAACCATTACTTCAGTATCCCAAACCATGGTTGTACCATCGAGTGAGCAAGAAGCTAGCATAGAACCACATGGACTAAACTCCACGTGATTAATACTATATTTATGACCATCAATTGGACTAAATCCTCTCTCAGTGAATTTTATTTCAGCCTCTGATGTTTCCTCCTCATTGCTGTTCTCTTCCCCTTGTAATTCCCAAATTCTAACGAGTTTATCTCTGAAGGAAGAAGATATTGATATTGATATTGATATTGATTCATTGTATGAGGAATCGATGAATTTTTTATAGTTACGAACCCCGATCCTGAAGCTAGCAAATTATTTCCATGAAAAGCAACACTATTTACAGCACCTGCGTGGTCATCTAACGTCAAAACAAGCTGAACATCGTTTCCTGAATTCTCGGCGAATTGTACAAAATTACTTTCTTTTCCACTAGTTTCGTTCTGTTAATAAAAATTCTTTAATTATCTTCATTCATTCGAGCAATCGAGTTGTTCGTAAATGATCGTTTTGGATGTTTCATTAAATATCGATTTATTTCGATAATTATCGAGATAAATCGCTATTCAATGAAACGTGAGAATGCCATGTACCCAATATACTTACAGAGGTCGTCTCCCCATCAATAGATGACTGACGGATGGAACCCACATGTCTGATGAGTTGTGATTCGACCGTCAGATTAGTCCCAGTGATATCCCAAACAATGACACTTTTGTCATTGGAGCCACTGGCTAGTAATGATCCATCCCTTGAGAAGGCGCAGCAGCCGACGTATCTCTTGTGATCCACCAGAGCAGCGACCATTTTTGCAGAAATCTTAAAATAATCTGGTTAATTAGAAAGACATTGGTTTTTTCTTTGGATCAGTAGCGAAGGGGTAACGGGTAATAGAAGAGTTGATCATTCTCATCTCGATAACTATCGATTTTTTTCGATAAATATCGATTTATTTCGATAAATATCAATTCATCTCGATAAAAATCGATTTATCTCGATCAATATCAACTCATCTCGATAAATATCGTTTTTTCTCGATAAATATTCGCTAAATATCGACTCATCTCGATAATGAGTGATTCAAAAAGAAAAAAAAACTTCAAAAAAAGTCCTCTGACATTTCCATCTAAATCATCTCATTATCGAGATAAATTAATATTCATTGAGATGTGAAAAATCTAATTGTCTTTACCACTTCGCAATACCGATAGTCGTAATAGGAAAACGATTTAATTACTGTCTCCCAAATGACAATGGTTTTATCCAGTCCACAGCTAGCGATGTAAGCACCATTTGAGCTGAATCTCACACAAGTCAGAGCACTGCTGTGTTTTTCGAGAGCTCTGGATAGACAAATAGATGCCATGGTGGCATTGATATCACCTTTGCCCTGAACCACTCGAACATCCCAGAGTTTGACGAAATGATCGTTGCCACATGTGACGAGTTGATAAAGTTTCTCGAGAGGTTCGTTGTCTGTTGAAATATTACAGCAAAAAATTCCGGATGAATTATCATTTTTTCTCATTTATTTAGGAAACTAGTGATTTTAGAGAAAGATGTCATAAGACCTCTTTTGTAGCTGATGAAATTCCTAACAAAAAATATCATTTGACATTTTTCTCTAAAATCACTCATTATCGAGATAATTCAATATTTCTTACTCGTAACAATTTGTTGAACTGAAAAATCACAGCAGACAACTCCAAGATCATGTGCATCATCAACTGTCGCAAAGACAGAAATATTTCCATTCGGATTAATGACACTTGAATCAACAATTTCTGGTACAGAGAACAAATTGAGAACTCCAAAGGTGCAACTTGACAATAGCCAATTGGAGTCTGGGGTGAATGAAACACCCTGAACAGCTCCTTCGTGCTGTTGGAAACATTTTATGAGGCTCCTCCGGACCAAATCCCAGAGGCATACTTGTCCATTGTCACCTGCTGTTACAAGGAATGTAGAGTCGGGGGAAAATCTACAGACTCTTACGGATTCACCACCTGGTTGAACCATCGTGTGAATTTTTGATCCTGTCTGTAATAAAAAGGAAAACATAGTAGAGTCCATTTTTTCATTAAATATCGATTTATCTCGATAATGAGTGATTTTAGAAAAAAACATTAGAGGACATTTTTTGTTGGGTTTTTTCTCAGCTATAAAAAAGATCTTCTGATGTTTCCATCCAAAATCGATTGTTATCGAGATAAATCGATATTTAATTAAAATTGCGGAAATTGTTGACTCTTTACCCTGAGGTTCCAGAGAACAGTTGTACCATCAATACTAGCACTTGCTAGCATTGTTGATTGAGGGCTGACCTTCACACATGTCACACCATATTTGTGACCCATCAAAGGTGAATAGGACACCTCAGTATACCCAATATTCTGCTGCCATTCGCACACTCTGACACATTTGTCCCTGAATTCAACAGAAAAACATGTGATTGATTCGATAGTTCACAAGTTAAAGATCGATTTTTTGCAATTGGAAATTTTATTTTCCATCCACTTTTTGAAAATAGAGGTTTTTCGTGGAAAATGAAGATTTTGAACTTATTCATTATTGATAATTATCTATTTATCTCGAAAACAATTATTTTCATCAAAAAATGTCAAGAGACCTTTTTTGTAGTTGAATAAATTTCCGACAAAAAATATTTTCTGACATTTTCCTCTAGAATGACTCGTTATCAAGATAATCCAATATTTAAGAATGTTTATCCACTCTTCGAAAATGGAATTTCGTCATGTTCAAGAAAAATTCTGAAAATTATAATTAAAAAAAAAAAAGAAAAAAGAAAAATTCTGAATTTTTTGAATACTTCCGGTTTTGAATAAAAAATCCGGTTTTTTTAATAAAAAAAATTGAAGTATGTAGGGTAACAAGACCAATAGCTGGACACCCCCCAATAGATGGACGATTTCCACTCTCATTTCTATAATTGAATGGAAACTGTACTTTTCATTTTTATTTCCAATAATAATATTAATGCAGAATTATAAAATGATGATTTCATTTCGATTAATGATCATTTTCTATGACAAATCATTAATTCCCGCCGTCCATCAATTGGGGATCCGAGCACTCTTAACCGTCCAGCTATTGGTCATTTCACCCTGTACCCCGATCCCGTGACAAGTATGCAATCCCCAGCAAAGTCAACACTGTTGACATCACTCTTGGAGAACGAAAGGGTCTGAATGGGTCGTACATCCTCCATCGATGAACTCATTACGTTGTTTTCACGCTGAAGTACTAAACTCCACTCATTCACCCATCTAGAAGAAAAAATGGTAAATTATTATGTAGAGGTTTGAATTATATACACCCCTCCACCAATTACTGATAGACGCAGACGATAAAACGATTCATTATCCGTGTGTCGCACTGTTTGCCATTTTACCATGTATTTATGAATTATTAAGAGACACTAAGGGTGAATAATCAATGCTTCAAAACAGCTATAGAAAACTTGGAAAATGAAATACAGTAGCGAAGTCGTAAAAAGCGTGATAAATCGATTCTTCACATCTCATTAAATATCAATTTATTTCAATAACGAGTGGTTTTATGGGGAAATGTCAAGAAACATTTTTTGTTGAAAATTTTCTCAGCTACGAAAAATGTCTTATGCATTTTCTCCTAAAATCACTCGTTATCGAGATAAATCGATATTTAACAAAATATGAAAATCGCGGTGAATCTTAATAAGTCAATTCGAATATTTTTGTTAATTGTTGAAATATCTCGATAACTAGTGATTTTAGAGAAAAATATCATAAGACCTTTTTTGAAACTAAAGAAATTTCCAATGAAAAATGTCTTTTGATATGTTCTTCTAAAATCACTCCTTATCGAGATATCTCGATATTTAATGAAATAGGAAAAATCGATCTTTTACTATTTTCACAACTAAACGAGAATAAAAATTACGACTCGTTTCTTTTCCACGGAGAGTCTGATTTAACGAAGGATAGCACAAAAATAGTACTGATTCTTATCACCTAGAAACAATGTCCTAAATAGGTAGGAAGGGTGATAAGTGATTACAATCTGAAATTTCTACAAATTGGATGACATTTTAAAAACTGAAAAGAAAACCGGAAATTATATTTAAACTTCAAGGTCTCTTATCCTCCTTACTTCATATCATTGAAAGTAATGTATAAGGATCATATTAAGTTCATTTGTTATGTGTGAATAAAGTAAAAACTGACGTGTCATTCTGACTGTGTCGAATTGATTATTGTCAACGTTTTCATCAAGTTTTTCATCAATTTTTTATGACTTGAGGCTTTAAACCTTAAAATATTGAATGACACGAAGAAATATCAACATTTCCTGAAAATTAAAACATCGCAAAGAAAGGAAAAAGCAGAAAAAATTGATCGATTGACTTTTTTTCAAAAAATAGCAAAATTTAAATTTTTAGACATTTTATTAATTTTGCAATTATCTCAGAAATGAGTGACCCTACAAAATAATGTCAAAAGACATTTTTTGTTGGAAATTTTCTCGGCTATAAAAAAGATCCTCTGATCTTTTCTCCTGAAATCGCTCATTAACGAGATAAATACAAAATTATAAAAAAAGTCAAATTCACAGTAAAATTAAAGAAAATACTCACATAATTTTAGGGGAATCTACGTTATTTTCAGATGATTAATACTAAATTGTATTTAACTAATCATTTTATCAGAAAAAAATGTAATTATTTCATTAAATTCTTTCCTCGAATTTTTTTATTTGAACAAATGACCGTTTGTGAATGGTTACCGGTGCCCGGACAACAGAACACTGTCATGTTATTAGTCGGCACCAGGTAGAAGGTATATTCCATCCTTGAAAAAAAAAATTTTATGCAGGTTCGGAGGGATCGATAATTTACTACTAAGTGTTGATATAGCAACGAAAGAGCTTAAAATAGGATTTCCCACCCTCAGTTGACTTGGAAAAATTGTTTAAATATTCACTAATTGATGATCATTATTATGATACAAATCAAAACACAATTATTTATTTTATTTTTATTATTTTTATTTACAAATATTAATTGACAAAAAAAAAAAACAAAAAAATTAAGTGAGTTATAACAGAACAAAACAGTCGATTTTTCACATCGCATTAATCGTAATTTAGGTTTAGATTTTTCTGTGTGAACATCATGTATGTTTTCTGAGTTGAGTGTGCGCTTCACGCGCCTGCGACTTCATTTGTTTACCGGATGTACGTCATTATCAATATCGATATTATTTACCATTTGACTTTCGAGATATTTTCGATATTTTCGATTTCGATACGATTTTACCGTAACATCTCCTTTTATAATATGGACTAGCATATGTTTTCTGAGTTTAGTGCGCGCTTTGCGCGCCCGCGCCTGCATTTGTTTACCGGATGTACGTCATCATCAATATCGATATTATTCTCCATTCGACTTTCGAGATTTTTTCGATATTTTCGACTTCGATTCGATTTTACCGTAACATCTCCTTTTATAATATGGACTAGCATATGTTTTCTGAGTTTAGTGCGCGCTTCGCGCGCCTGCGCCTTCATTTGTTTACCGGATGTACGTCATCATCAATATCGATATTATTTACCATTCGACTTTCGAGATATTTTCGATAATTTCGATTTCGATACGATTTTACCGTAACATCTCCTTTTATAATATGGACTAGCATTAGGTTAGTGCGCGCCCTGCGCGCCTGCGCCTTCATTTGTTTACCGGATGTACGTCATCATCAATATCGATATTATTTACCATTCGACTTTCGAGATATTTTCGATAATTTCGATTTCGATACGATTTTACCGTAACATCTCCTTTTATAATATGGACTAGCATTAGGTTAGTGCGCGCCCTGCGCGCCTGCGCCTTCATTTGTTTACCGGATGTACGTCATCATCAATATCGATATTATTCTCCATTCGACTTTCGAGATATTTTCGATAATTTCGACTTCGATACGATTTTACCGTAACATCTCCTTTTATAATATGGACTAGCATTAGGTTAGTGCGCGCCCTGCGCGTCTGCGCCTTCATTTGTTTACCGGATGTACGTCATCATCAATATCGATATTATTTACCATTCGACTTTCGAGATATTTTCGATAATTTCGACTTCGATACGATTTTACCGTAACATCTCCTTTTATAATATGGACTAGCATTAGGTTAGTGCGCGCCCTGCGCGCCTACGCCTTCATTTGTTTACCGGATGTACGTCATCACCAATATCGATATTATTTACCATTCGACTTTCGAGATATTTTCGATAATTTCGACTTCGATACGATTTTACCGTAACATCTCCTTTTATAATATGGATTTTTTTTATATTTTTAATAATTTTAATGTGACTCTCATTTCAATTTTCTAACCTAAAACACGGCACGTATTGGAATGACGTTTATATGTCGCGTCCCTTTTTTTGACGAACGAAATTTTATGTTTCTCGGTGCGAAAGGCGCGTTCTAACCGAACGAAGTGGGGTTAGAATTGCTGTTTAACGCTCCTAGGAGGATAAAAGTTAAATACTCTGCTGAAAGTGATTTTATTCTCGGAAAAAGTTCTTGGGCATTGGACGGGTTAGATTGGCCAAATTTTATTGTTGAGTCGTAAGACTGAAAACAAATAATGAACTAGGAAGTAATCCAGCTCGTAGAATTCAGAAATGTTTGAAAACATCTAAGATATTAATTAAACAACAAATAACATGGTTTTTTATGAAACTAGTGGACCCAACGCCTTGTCGCTCATTTCGCTCGCTCCCATGGTGGATGCGATATATTAGAAATACGCATATTTAATAGTGGTGCCGGAGTGAGTGTGACCCGTTGAGTGGGTCGCAACAATAACTTCCCGCCATTTTCGTCATCATTTCTTGTACGACATTGAACTGATATAGACGTGGTGTGGTATTTGTTTCCTCAGGTAATGTGAAAGGTGAATTTCCGAATGAAATTGTTGATACCTAGGTAAATAATTGAGGTACAATTTTTTCATCATTTTTCCCGAATTGCTGATGAAAAATGATTCGGAAAACATATGTTAGATCATGGGGCCAGAGGAATCGTAATCGTCCATAATCCGTGCTCCTATCTCGAAGAGGGGATACGAAAAATTTATATGAGATAATGTTTGGTGAGGAACTTAATTTTTGCCAGATGTGGGTGGTGTTATTAGGATGAAGAGCCGGGAATTTGATTAAAAAACACTGGTTGATGTACTGTTAAAATTATAATGGTTTATTCGTGGAATTGACCCACTCATTTACGAAAATTATTACACTGAGTTTAAAGTTGAAAATATTGAATTAAGAATTGAGAATTAACTGAATTTTAGACCTGATAATTAGTTGAATTTAACTTGAATTAATCGTTGAATATCTCAAAGAAAATTGATAGAATTAACTGAAAGTACGTTGATTAACTTGAACGAAATTTAGCTATTGAGTTACTTGAATGAACATTGGTGAATTACTAAATACTTGAATTAACAGAATATTGATGATTTACTAATTGATTGACTTGATAATTAACTCGATGATTGACTCAAAATGATTTAAACTGAGTTGAATGACTCAAGGAAAAATAGTTGAGAAACTGAAACACTTTGATGCTCACTGTTGAACGACTGTACGAATACTTGAATACGACTGATAATTAACCTCTGCTAATCAGCTCGATGATGATTATAATTGGAGAATTTTACTCTGATAATTAGATCGTTGATTTACTTATTGATTTACTTGGTGCCCGAAGGCTAGATGACTACATGTTGAGTGCTAAATTGAGACTTCTCGCTAGCCCGAAGGCTAGTTGATGACAATATACCGGGGGGTTCGAGCGTCTTCTCTCTGGTTGACCGTTGGCCCGAAGGGTCCCGAAATTTCTCGAATATTCTGACTTAAATTTTGTCGCGTTTCAAACAGATAAGACTTCTTTCTCATGAAATTTTCAGCAAATTTTCATTATGAATTTTTGTTATATCTCCCATGGTTCACCTGTGAGGGCCATTTTACACAAATTTCGAAAATTCAATTGTTAATAATAATTAAACCGCTGAATCAATTAAATTCAAAATCTAATCAGCTCTAGAATATATGGAGACGCATCGATTAAGAAAAAAATAATTTAAATCGGACTATTCGTTCACGAGAAAACGTTGACGATAAATTGTGTGCACATACAGGGTAACACACACACACACACACACACACACACACACACACACACACACACACACACACACACACACACACACACACACACACACACACACACACACACACACACACACACACACACACACACACACACACACACACACACACACACACACACACACACACACACACACACACACACACACACGCACACCTTTCAAAAATGGTCCAGAACGATTCTGGAGACCTCGAAACGTGGAGGTATGGTGAAAAATCAATTTTCGATTTTCGAGGTCATTACAATAACTTCCTCCCTTCGGATCGGGAAGTTAATTATCATAAACAATCGAGTGAACCACATTTTGTTATTGTGACAAGATTTCAACAAATTGATAAATTAGATTGGATAAATTGTCATGTTTTCGTCGTAAAAATGACCTTGAAGGGCTAGAAACGATAAACAAAGCAGGGGAGAGATTTTGCGCGCCATTTTCGCAAACAATTTGGAGTAGAGGGCAGTCTCAAACTGTATGAAATACACTTCCTTTACCGCCCTCTAGTCCAAATTGTTTGTTTGCAATGACGCGCAAAATCTATCCCCTGGCTTGGAAACAGTCATTATTACTTTAATTGAGTATTATTTTCATCTAGAATCATCAGAGACTATTTATTACCTCCTAATTTTCAACGTCCTCAATGTTCAATTGAACACTACACGAAATGGACAAGATGGAGAAATAGAACGGAAGGATGTTTATTTCTTCGACCAATGTGGGATGATTTTAGCGAGGAAGGAAGAAAGGACGATTGAGAGCGGAAAAAATGGCGACACTATAACTCTGCGCTTGTGTCGTAACAACGTTCGGTGCTTTGAAATTCCATTAGGTACCCTTCCAGTACTACTCTCAATGATAGTAGCAAGATGTGGAGCAGATAAAATAATAGCATGTAACTAGGTGAGCGTTGTTGGTCGCTCGCAAGCTTGCTCCCATGGTGTGTGTGACCCGATCGGGCCACACAAAAAACTTCCCGGTTTAGCTACTCGCGCCGACAATTCGGTGAGATCCGTTATGAATAAATGAAAAAATTGTGATAAAATGGTACTTTTTTCACTTTGTTTATCTAGAACTCAAAACAAATCAACAAAAGTCGAAAATCACAACGATCTCCACTGGAGATTTAATTAGATCTTAATAACCCGTAGATATTCCATTTGGGTGATGGATTACTTCGATCGCAATATTTGCTCATGAAAAATCAGTGACTAACATCTCCACAAGTTGTGTTTTTCATGTTTTTCGCGAAAATTAGAAAAACTATCAGATCGATTCCATCCAAAATCTAATCAGCGCTAAATTGCATGAAGACGCATCGATTGAAAAAAAAAAAGAGAGCGTAGAAGCTACGTGACAGAAGTGAAACTTCATGGAAAACGATGTCGTCACCCCCCCCCCCCCCCCCCCCCCACCACCACCACCACCACAACAGGGAACATCGTTGTGCTGTGCGCATACCAATTCACGGCGCTGCCCCCTCCCCGATGGTGTCGGTCTTCCGTTGCATACGGATTTTCGTGTATTTCATTTCACACCCAACGCGCCTATAGAAGTTTCACTTCAAAAAAAAATTGAATCGGACTATTTGTTCGCGAGAAATCGTTGACGAAAAATTTCGCCACATACAGCGAACATACATATGCACACACACACACACACATACATACAGACATTTTTTTGAAAATGGTCCAAAACGATTGTGGAGACTTTGAAACGTGAAGATATGTTGAAAAATCGATTTTCAATTTTCGGGGTGATTACAATAACTTCCCTCCCCGGGAAGTTAAAACCTGCTGAGACCTTTCTCTGAGTCTAGGAACAGAGAGAGCATGCGAAGACATCTCTTGACTTATGCAGGATAATTCTGTTGAAGGATAATTATCCTCGAGTCTATATATGACACCAATTCAATTCAATTGATTCGATGCAGTTTTGAATTCTAGAGGGAAGGTAATTCATTCAACAGTTGATTTTATTCACCTGCATTGAAGATACCTGTTCCTCATCGTTGGAGGATCAACTGGAATGCCTGAGAGCTCACCCCACACCTCAGAATCCTCCATTATTTCAATGAATTGTCAATGGGTTTTCAAATGAACATTAGTCATGACTCATTAGGCAAGTGGATGAAAGTCAAAACACAATGCAAATGATACATTTCCCTTTTTTCAATTATAAACGAGTGGAATTACAATTATTTTAACCTGTACAGGTTTTTGCATTTACTGAATTTCTCTGCACATACATATATTTCTATGAAAACAATATAATTAGAATCTTTGGATTTTGTACGTTAATTTAGGTATTATACAATTAGGGGAAGTCGGGCAAAATGGGACCTACGGGCAAAACGGGACGTGTGGGCGAAATGGGACAGCGGGCAAAATGGGACGTGGGTGAAGTGGGACGGGATCAAAATGAATCAGGAGGTTCAATGGGTGACGAGGGGAAGGAAACGACCGTTGCACGGAAAAAAAACTTGATTCTAGTATGTTAAATACTTAATTCAAGTATATTGAAATACTTGATTCTAGTATTTTTCATACTCAAGTCAAGTATATTTATACTAGATTCAAGTATATTTTATACTAGAATCAAGTTTTTTTTCCGTTTACAAAAGCATGCTTCAGATTTTTTCTAAGTTTTTTTTGAGGAAAAAAAATAAAAGACTGGAAATTAGGGGAGGATGGGGCAAAGTGGAATAACGGGGCTATGTGAAACGGCGGGGCAATGTGAAACGGCGGGGCAAGAATTACTTGAATAAATGAGAATATGATATTTGTACGCAAAGCTCAAAGTCCAGGGTCGTTCGTCAGTGAGTTTGAATAGTGTGTGTCCATGTAGGGGGGATTTACCCCACCCATTTTTCGTACAAATTTTGATTGAAACTGAAGGAAGAAGTGTCGATACGACAATTCCTCAGTTCACCCCGAGACACAGTTCTGGTTGGATTCATTAACAGATTAACAGATTTAATAAATTATTGAGAATAATAGATTATTGAGAATAATGGATTATTGAGAGTAATAGATTTTCGAGTTAATAGAATTATTGAAGAGATTAATAGAGTTTTTGGGAGGATTATTTCGAGTTTAATAGATTATTAAACTAGGTGAGCGTTGTTGGTCGCTCGCAAGCTCGCTCCCGCGGTGTGTGTGACCCGATCGGGCCACACAAAAAACTTCCCGGTTTGGCTACTCGCGCCAACACTTCGATGAGATATAAAAGCGTTTGAATGTGAGATCTCGCGGCACTCGAAACAAATCAACAAAAGTCGAAAATCACAACGTAAACTCCACTGGAGATTTAATTAGATCTTAATAACCCGTAGGTATTCCATTTGGGTGATGGATTACAACATTTGCTCATGAAAAATCAGTGACTAAAATTTCCACAATTTCTGTTTTTCATGTTTTTCGCGAAAATTAGAAAAACTATTAGATCGATTCCATCCAAAATCTAATCAGCTCTTAATAACGTAAAAAGACGCATCGATTGAAAAAAAAAACAATCGAATCGGGCTATTTGTTCGCGAGAAATCGTTGACGAAAAAATTCGCCACATACAGCGAACATACATATGCACACACATACACACATACATACAGACATTTTTTGAAAATGGTCCAAAACGATTGTAGAGACCTTTAAACGTGTAGATATGTTAAAAAATCGATTTTCGATTTTCGGGGTGATTACAATAACTTCCCTCCCCGGGAAGTTAAATAACAAAATTGATTGTTACAATTGGTGGGCAATATCCCATAGAAGGAAGCCACCTGGACGACCTAACGCAGACCCTGGACCTTCACAACGAGCTGAGTAAGTTAATTAAAAATCCTAGCTTCTCAATTCTTTTTGTCTTTGGTCTCGAGTCCATTACAGGGAATTTTCCCTTTCTTTTTCTTTTGGTTAAATAATTATTTTGAGTTTATTGTGAATTATTATTATCAATTGAGTTATTTTTGGTTGAAGTTGAATTGAAATCATTAATTATTACTGAAGAGGCAATTGACCTCATTAATTTTGAGTTTATTATTATATAGAATCTTGAAATTGAATTTTCGCATGTAATACCACAAGAGCTTCAAAATTATCGGGTAATTCCCGATAGGTTCATTGCAAACAAATGAAGGAGTCAAGTTTTCCAGGTTAAAAGATCACGAGTGCGAAGCACGAGTGATTTTTCTGGAAAACTTGACGACTTCGTTTGGTTGCAGGGAACCTTGAGGGAATTACCTGATTAATTTGGGAGCTCGAGTGGTATTCGGGGGATTATTTTTTCATACAAATTTCGGCCGATAAGATTAGACCATGAGATAAAATTCGCGGTTAAAAATTCAATCTGTCAGATCGGATGGGATTTAACTCGATTTCTCGTCTTTTGTTCTTTGTATATAGGCAACATGAAAAATTACCAGTGAAATTATCGAAAATTATCAGTTGAATACCGTGTTGACTATACAAAATAACGTCGAATGGTGCAATCTTATTGGCTGAAATTTGGATGGGAAAAATAATCTTTTGTATTATTATTATTTTGAATATTTTCTGAATATATCAGATTCTTTGGAGCATAAAATCAGTATTTTGCGTTTCATTTGGTCAAACCCAGGAATCCGAAGAGGGAGTATCGTCCTCCCTTCCCCTTGTAAAGAAGAGTACGGGTAAATTTTGAGTTTTTCAGTCGCAGGTTGCAGTAAGTATTTTGTCTATTTTCTCCTGTCTGTGGAAAATAGTCTGGCGCTCAAGGCAAAGGGCGTGAGCAATTATCTATAAAATATTAAATAATTAAAATCGTGAAAATCGTCACAACCTTTTTTGCAAAAAATTAAATTCTCTACAAAAAATGTTTTTTGACATTTTTCTCTAAAATTGTTCATTTTTGAGATATTGACAAAAAAGCAAATTCAGGTCATTTTATCGAAATAATGGGACAAAATGGATCGTAATATTGAATTCTTTATCGTAAATTTTCCCCAGTTTAATTCAAGATCAGTCACAATGTACCATCCCAAAAAAATTATATATGTTGAGATTCCTTGGCTTACTCTTCTAGACCATAAAAACAAGGCGACTTTTCTCTTTTCTAGGAGCTTGCTATGGATCACAGAGCTTTTCATGACGTTGATATTTATCAGCTTGTTGTTCCTTTCCATACCTCCATAATCGTCGCCTCTCTATTTTGGATATTCGTTCTGGAGCAGATAAAAGAAGAAGTTATTAAGAGGTGAGTTATGAGAATATCGAAGGATTTTAGTACTCACCAAGAGCATTTCCATTCTGAAGACCTGCAGCAGGGGCATTGGGAGCCAGTAGTGGAGCAGCAGCAGAGGGGTTAACAGCACCAAGACTATCTGCTCGAGGATTTGGAACTGGTCGATTCTTAACAGAATCTTCTGAGACTAATAGTTTAGGTGCATCAGCGGGTACATTCATTTGATGATTTTGTGAAAAATTGACGAGGTGATTGGAGTGGAGGTTCAACAGTGTTTGGAGTGAGTGGATTCCCAAGAAGATTGTCTGAAGCTCGGCCATAATGTGGAGTGGGCAAATCCATTGGCTGACGCTGTGACAAATCGATGGACTTTGGGAGCTGGTGAGGCAGCTCAAAGATTGGCGGATTAGATTTTGGGGGTTGGGGAGGCAGCTTAGGGATTGGGGGATTAGATTTTGAGGGTTGGGGAGGCAGCTTGGGGATTGGGGGATTAGATTTTGGGAGCTGGGGAGTGTTACGGTTATCCGTAGTAAATTGTGGAAAGAAAAGGTAATGGGAAGATATGTTTAGCCCCTACTTGGATGTGAGAACTGACGGCTACGGTTACCGCAACGTGAGAAGAGGGTAACTCGGAAGTATACTCCCTACTCTCTATGTTTTTAGTCAGGATCCTGATTGTTCGGGATTAAGTATTGAAATACAAGAGGAAGGGAACGCGGTTGATAAAATTATTTATAACACAAGAATGGAATTATTGCATGAAATCAGATTTATTCAGTTTAAGTCGGAGTTTTTACGCAGACCCAAAGTAAAACCGGAAAAAGAAGGAAGAATGATATAATGGGGATATTATTTGTGATTGGACTTACAGTTCTTGGTTGGGGTGGAATTGAGTGCTCAGCTGGCGATGTTGACGGCTACGATGCTGGTCACTAGTTGTTGATGAGATGGTATATATGAGTAAGACCGGACAAAAGGCAACTGTTGCCCTATTGATAATATGGTTTTACGAGTGGTGGGTATACTCTGATCTGCTTGCGAAGTCTCGGTGAAACAGGGTGTGGTCAGTCCAGGAACTGGTGATCGTTGTCTCCAAAATGGTGAACTGCAACTGCCGAACTGATGCTCCTCCAAAATTGTCCACTTTATATACTTTCAACCCAAGGTGACATGTACATGAGATTTCTATTGCCTCCATGCATCTTAGGTGGTCTTCTTTATTTGGTCAATTTTTGGGTGCCCTTGTCGTGATTGGTCCATTCGCAATTAAATTGTATTGAATCATCTTGATTTTCTAAATGCGTGCATTTTTTGTGTTATGGATTATGACTTTTATAGCTGTTAATAGTGATAGTTTATGGACTGGCTACCTGTTAGGTTGATCATTAACTACCCAATTTCTTTCATAGCGGTGATATTTTTATGACGATTTACGTTAATTCTTTTAATAAATTTTCTTTTTATGGGCCGGGGTATATTAAAGTATCGGCTTCTTCCTATTTTCACTGCGTAGTAAGAGGTGTAGCACAAGATTATTAGTGTATTTATTTCAAAATTAAATGATTGGTATTAGCTCCCCCTCCAAGACTCTGGATTATAATGTAGTCACCTTTCCTTCAGGCGCCTCCTCTTTTCATGCTGCTTGGAATGGGCATACTACCACTTCGTGGGTGGTCCTGCTCCAAGTAATTCTTTCTTAATACCTCGTAAATGTGTTTGGATAAGATTAGTGGTCCATTCACTTTCAGGCAAAGCCTCCGATATTTACACTGCTAATTTTTATGGATACGTAACAGGAGGTAGCTTAGGGATTAAGACTTCAGGATTGCGAGTGGCCGGATCAGGCCAGTGCTGTCCTATGGTGCTCTTTAGCATGTTCCATATAGGCCTATATATAGCTCTTCGAGAGGGGAGAGGCGAGATGCAGCTTTTTGGGCTCCCTCCTAGATTTTGGGAACTGGGGGAGGGGGGGCAGCTCAGGGATTGGCGAATTAGATTTTGGGGGTTGGGGAGGCAGCTTAGGGATTGAGGGATTAGATTTTGGGGGTTGGAGACGTAGTTTAGGGATTGAGGGATTAGATTTTGATTTTGGGACCTGTGGAGGCTTTGTCAGTATTTTTGCTGGTTGTTTCGCTTCAGTTGGCTTCCAAGAAGGATCCTCCCTCTCGCTTTCTTCCTCCTCAGAACTCATGGAGTCCATTGAATCTTGGGAGAAAATAACCAAATTTGTAATTTTACAGTGACAAGAAACAACAGATTAGGATTGAACGAATTATTAATAAATAATTATTCTCCGATTTTTCATGAAGGGGATTCGACTCAGTGGTGATATGATAGAATAGAGTAAATCAAATTGGTCTAACTCTAAGTGGAATTTTCATAAAAACTTTTGTTCTAAAGCAAAGTGAGAGCTACGAAAAACATCCGTCAAATTAGAATTGGTGATAAATTTCATTAATCATGTTTATCATACTCACCAGATCCAATTCCTGAGTTTATCTACTTATTATCTCTTCTAGATCGCTTTGTACCCTCATTATGTAGAGAACTTGCAGCAGTATTTGGTGATCTCTTGCCTGTGCCTGCGGATCAGAGAAGTAAAACGAATTATATCAGAATGAGAACATTCATTGTATGTTAATGAGAATTCAATTCTGGATATCATTCCACTAAGTTGATTTAAGAAAAATATAGAAGCCTTTTTGGAATTCTTTTCAAGTAGAAGAGGTATCTCAGATTACTTGATTCTCAGATTGTGCTTATATTTCCCAATTTACCTCTTGGAGATTGTCGAGCATTATTTGCAGCACTTGTGGCTCCTACATCACTTGCAGTAGTTGCAGCAGTTGCAACCCTTGCATCAGATGTTGCCTCGGATGTGCTTGGAGACTCAGTCTGTGTTTGAAATTCAAGGAATAAAAGGAAATTTCAGAATGAGAAAACTAATTATATGTTGATAAGCCATATATGATGAGTTTCCATAGATAATTTGATTGAGTAATTCGTTTTTTTAACAAAATATAGGAACTTCTTCGAAATTACTAAAATAAAAATCATCAAGTATGTGATGCTCACTGTAATTCCAATACGATGAATTGAGGATTTACCCAATTATTGTTTGCTAGAGATTTTTGAGTATTTAACTGAGGTTAAGGAGAATATAAATGCTGAGAAAGGTGATGAAATTATTTTCTATCATTTTATTATTGATGTCACTATCTTTCATTTATCCAGAATCTATAGATTCAATATTCAATAGTGATATGGTCAAGTCCTAACACTCCCGGAATATTCATCACTATTTATTATTTTATAATTGATTACTTTATGGGACGTAATTGGATAATAAAATATAACTACTGAATTACTGGATATAACCTCCGATTCAAAGATTATAAGGTAATCTCTGGTTGAGGCACTCCTGGCTTTGAAGTCTTAATCCTTTGAGGTATAAATATTTCATAGGAATCTTGTGTTGTACGAATTTGACTAAGTTTAGTAGAAAAAATTGTTTGCCCTCTGTGGGCTGTAACTAATGCTAACAACATTACCAATTTCGAAGTCAACTGGCTTAAACTTAAATCTGATAACGGAAACATCTTTCTGAGCTTATCAAGCACCGGATCCAAATCATAAATCTCGTCATATCTAGCTTTGGCTGGTCTCACATTATAAATCCCCTTCAACAGACGACATATCAAGGAGCTGTTCCCGATACGATCCCCACAAAGAAATGAAATAGCAGAGCGCTGGGTATTCATTGTGCTATACGACAACCCTTTCTCGAATTGGAGAGTCAACCATTCCGCAACTTGTTCTTCCTCTGGCATAAAAATATCAATTTTTTCTTCTTCACAAAACTTAATCCAATCACGAATTGGCTTAACATATTGTTTCATCGTAGCGTTAGAAATAGAATTTAGTAATAATTCAACAGCATTTGGTTTCAAATTTCTCCTCTGATAGGCCTCGCGCACAATCTGGCGGCCATCAGCCTCATTTTCCTTGCGAGTGGGTGACTTTCCTCTCTAAAAGGAGATAATAGCAGATTATCCTGAGGCTCAAAGTAAATCGGTTCACTGTCCAGCAGTGACAACCATAAAGGGTACCATGGTTGAGATTCCCACACGGGTACCACTACAACCCCCCAGACTTGGTCAATTTCAATTTTCTTCAGCACCTTAAGAATTTGGGAGAAGGGTGAAAAGGCGTAGAAGGAAGAAGGTCAGGGGAACGTAAATGTAAACAATAGACAGGATACTTTGCATTCTCTGCCGAAGCAAAAGATCAATTCCTAAATCTCCAAATTTATCAACAATTCTATCGAAGGCCCAATCCGCCAACTTCCACTCAGTATCTACACTCTCTGCCCTAGAGGCCTGATCTGCCTCTACATTCTCTTTAAAGGGAATGTAAGAAGCAAATAACCAAAGATTTCTGATCTCACACCACTGCCAAATCTCTCGAGCAATCTCATTGAGTTTCACATATTTAACACCCCCCATAC
The DNA here is from genome assembly GCA_035578325.1 of Coelinius sp. EB29. Lineage (NCBI taxonomy): Eukaryota > Metazoa > Arthropoda > Insecta > Hymenoptera > Braconidae > Coelinius > Coelinius sp. EB29. Next base: position 3,924,816 of record JAOZGT010000009.1, on the reverse strand, counting down.
GGTTGATATAAGCAATAGCTGTTGTATTGTCTATTCGTAACAGAATTTCAGTATTTAAATTTTCAGCTGCAAAGGCTTGAAGACCCTTAAACGCTGCTACTAATTCTAGATAATTAATATGACACAGGCGCTCAGATTGATTCCACCTTCCAAACACCACTTGATCATTACAACTTGCCCCCCCAACCGGTACTAGAGGCATCTGAAAAAATTGTTCTGCTGTATTTCATTTGTCTGATACTCTTCCTCGCAACCAGAATATTCTTCTCCCACCAATCCAAATCTGGGATGATAATCGGATTCAGGTTCATTATGTCATCGTAATTCCCCTTAGATTTAATCAAGGCAAGGTATCTCTGACGCTCCAGAAGCTTGGAATAGCACCAACCGTACTGTACAGCTGGATAGCTTGCATTTATTTTGTCACTAAAACTTTCGAGAATCTCCTTATAGAGAACTTTTCCTCCAGTCTTAACGTCTTTATCATTTGTAATAACTCTTTTTTCTTTTCATCAGGTAGCTGGATTGTCATAGACTCTGAATCGAGGATAATAATTTTGAGGAATTAAATTACTCTTTTTTCTATTGATAATGAATCCCAAAGATTCCAACAATCGAACCTTACCTGACCAATTCTTTTCACAACTCTCTTTAGAATCACCCAAACATAGCCAGTCGTCTAAATACACTACCGACCGTAACCCTTGACTTCTCAAGGTACTAGCAATGGGTTTTACTATCTTCGTAAACATCCATGGAGCAGTATTTAACCCAAAGGGCATACAATTGAACTCAAATAATTGATCTTTCCAGACAAACCGAAGAAATTTCCTGTGAGATTCATAAATAGAAATTAAAAAATACGCGTCTTCCAGATCGATATTCCCCATAAAACAATCTTCAGACATAAGTTTCATGACCGTTCTTATGTCCTCCATCTTAAAATGTTTTTTAATAATAAATTTATGTAACTCCTTCAAATTCAAGACAAACCTAATTTTCCCATTGCTCTTAGGTACTAAAAAATAATTTGATAAAAATTAATCTTTGACTGGGCAACACTCCCGAACTGCCCCCAGTTTTAACAAGTCTGATATTGCCTCCTGAACCAAATCGACTTCTTCCGGGATAATCAAGTTCCTCGGTAATTGAGATTGAACAGGAAAAGTAGAAAAAGGAATTAAATATCCGTGTATAATGTTTAATATCATCGGATCTGAAGAAATTTTTGACCAAGCCTGGATAAAATAACGTAAACGACCCGCAATCTCACTTACTGAATTTACTTTGGCTCGCCTGGTGGAAGGAATTTGCTCTTGGGGGGGGGGGGGGGGGGGCTTGAGGGCCTCTCCTCTGTGTTGACCTCATTTGGTTGAAATTCTTGGCAAACAAGGGCCTCCTGTTGCCTGTCTGCGTTGAGGTCTCTGGTTTCGAAGACAGGCGTGACCAGTTTAAAGTCCTTCTGGGTTTAGGAGTCTTAATAGTAGACCCGATTTTCTCAGCTGCCAGCATGGACTTGATTCTCTTAGACGAATCTGATCCAAACAGTAAATCATCCGTCTTGCTCTCTTATAACAACACCCTGTATTTTTCCTCCACTCCCGGATAGATGTAAGCCTTCCTAGTCTTAGCCAATTGAAATATAACCTCACACATAAATCGGCTCAAGTTATACAAGAGTTGAACCAATTGGTCTCGATCAACACCAACCTCTGGATCTTCTTCAAAAAGCATATTTAATGCAGAACCCAGAGAAGTCAGAGCTAGACCACAAAGATCCTGATGCTGTGCCAGATATTTGTCTCTAGATTTTACTGTTTTATTCAAGAAGGAGGTAATCTCTGGATTTAACTGAGGTGCTTGTAATTTACAGTATACACAACGTGGGCAACTCTCTGATATTTCTTTTTTAAACTCCTTGTCGAGGCCATTAGCCAAGACTTCATTCCAACATTTTACCATATCACTATTCAATGAGACAGACTTTGCCTCCTTTATACCAGTGCCCAATCTACACCAGACCTCCTCATTAGGATTTTCCTTCTCATTGTCATCTTTTTTTGATGTTTGTTCCACCTCAACAACCTCCCCATCCTCTGTCTCCTCAACACTGGGGGTTTTCTCACCTTCAGAATCTTCTAAAAAGGTGAAAATAAATATGCTTGAGTCACGACGCTGTCACAATGACGCTAAAAGATTGACTCAAATAATTTGTACGGATCAAACCGCCATTTGTGGAACTTACCAGATGAGTCATGATGGCTTCCATCTGACTCCAAGGATTTTTCATACTCATCCGCAGGTTTTTGATATTTCAGTATTTTACGCTGTAAATCAGCGAGCTCCTCGTCCGAGGGCTTTGGACGCTTTGGCATAATGAAAATTTTATATACAACAGGTCCAAAATACCTTATTCATCTCCAAATAACAACAATTTATCGGAGATGCACGGTAAGCGTGGCGTACTCGACGTGCACAGAGAACGTTATGACGAGTAAGGGTGCGAGTGGCGCCGAGCAATGCGGTCTTTTTTGGAAATGAGCTGAACTCTGTGGTGACATCACGTGTCCAGAGGGACTATTACCTAGTGACCTCGAGAACGAAACAGGACTCATAATGATAATAATAATGATAATAATTAAACCTTTCATAATAATTGATAATCTTCGATCATATGATTTTCGTTCATGTTGCTCCAACGTGGCTTGAAGATAGAAATGTGGAGGGAATTGATCATTTACGATAGAGGGAGAAAGAGAGGTAAATTGACAAATCGAATTATCAAACTTTTGCGTTAGAAATTGTCATAAACATATGAATTAATTTTTTTTGTTTATTATTCACCGTCTGAATCATATGAATAAAATAGAATTGTTTTCCACCCCGAAGGGAAGAAAACATATATTTTAGGTCTTGCTGAGGCTTAACTCTTCGGAGATTACTTTACATGTCTTTCACATCTATGTGTGTCCAAAACCTATCATGAGAGCCATCGACTTTTTTTCCATCGTTTTGTACTCTCATAATGCAGGGAACTTGCAGCGGTATTGGCTTGTCTCTTGCCTGTATCTGCGGATCAGAAAAGTAAAAAAAAAAATATTAGAATGAGAACATTAATTATTTTTTAATATATGTTAATGAAAATCCAACTCAACACGTATGGCAGTTTCCATGGCCAATGGCCATGGGCAATGGCCATGGTTATCTGGCGGCCATGGCCGTTTTCCATGGCCGTCACCCATGAGAGTTAACAAACTGTAATGTTTTATAAAGAAAATTAAATAAAATTATCAAAATTACTTACGACAATCCATTTCAATTTGATGAATAAAAATATAACAAAATACATTACCTGGAGCCAACAGGTTGGAGATGGATATAATTCGAGATAGATATAAATGAATAAATAAATTATCCAATCAGTGATATTAATTTAGACGTCGTTATTTTATTATTATTATTCTTTCAATTTTGAGGAAATATGCATATATATAATTTCCGAGTCAATTTAAAGCAAACTAGTGGTGCCTTATTGGTCGCTCGCAAGCTCGCTCCCATGGGTGAATGCGTTGCAATATTAGTGTGACCCGTTTAGCGGGTCGCAACAATAACTTCCCGGTTTCTCCTTCATTATTGTAATTGGAAGTGAATGGAATGCAAATCGTCATCATTGAAAATTCAAAGTCAACAAATCAACTAGAAATTCGATGATAATTCAGTTTTCCATCAAATTTTTCGTCCTGATGTAGATTTTTTTCTTTTATTCTCATATTTCTCAATCTCATTTCATGAGTTTGTGAGGAAAATTTTATAATTTCAAGTGTTAACCATTTTCTTGAATTTTTTTACGATTTGGACAGGATTTGTTTGTGATCATGGCCAAGGACCTGCAGATAATTATGAGAATGTGAAACCCTAGGACAAAAAGACGCATCAATTGCATGAAGAAAATTTCAGATCGCATCATTTATTAAGAAGAATAGAGGAATTTGTGAAAACACGGTATTTTTGACGTGTTTTCGCATATTTTTTGTAAATAACTATAGAACTGCTGAGGCGATCGTCCCCAAAAACTAATCAATTTTAAGTTACATGCAGATGCGTCGATTGAGGCAAACAAATACACATTGCATCGTTCGTTCAAGAAAAATCGTGTCCCAAAAATTTTAGCGTCACATACATTCGTACATATTCAGGGTGTTGACGGCACACACCTTCACAAAAATCGGGGGTATGTAGAGTCAAACAATACAATACAATCTCAATATCGCAAAAATGAATTAAATCAGGTAATAAACATATAAATGGCGACCATGAGAATTTTCCGTTATTCAGCCAATAATATCATGAAGGACCGCTGTCATCATGACGTGAAGTTAGATACTGTTGTTAAGGGATTCAAGTTTTATATTGAACTAATTATGGTAATTATGGTAACTTATGATGGTAATATGGTATTCGAGTAAGATTTTGGCGAAAGCCACTGCGATGATTGAGGCAACATGGGATGCGATGATTGTGATGAAAGCCACAGCGGTAATTGAATTAATATTGAATTCAAAAATTTAAGGTACAGCCACCGATGTGAATGAAACACTTAAATGCATCAATTGTGGCATGATATGGCGGCAGTCTTCCCTGATATTGATGGGTTGAAGAACGAAGCATACTCATAGTTCCCATTTAAATGTTTATTATCTGATTCTATTAATTTTTGTGTCATTGGAATTGTATTGTCGTTTTACTTCACGGTGATGATATGATATTTTTTATAGTCATGCATAAGGTTTACAGAGGAATCGTCATTTCTCAAAAACTAAGGAACCGCCCGAGCTGAAATTTGGCACAGAATGAGTCCAAACTAAGACTAACTTTTTAGCGTAATTTCATTTTTGATTCCGAATGGAAGCATTGTCATCGACCTATTTTTATATTTTCTAATTTTGGCTGGGAATGATGTAGAATGGTCTGAAATGTAAAAATACGAAGTTTGGAGCCAATGTCCGTCTGTTCGCGTGTCCACTCGGGGGTGCCTTTTCCTTAAATTGACCAATTAATTGAGAAAATCATTTCCGAAAAATCTGAAATTTTGTCAGATTGTTGGTATTAGTTGGAGCTAATTCTTGGCCAAATTTCAGCTCGATCGATTGAGTAGTTGTAAGTCGTTTTTTGTGAATATCTCAGAAATGACCAAACCTATTGGCTTTTTTTTCAAAATCTTCGTCTTGTCGTCTACTGTCTGAATCAACCAGGATATATATACCAGTCGATGCAAGGTTTTAGAGATATGGCCAATTTTCTGTTTTTTACGGAAAATTCTTATCAACACGCTTACTTTCGAAAAAATAGAGATATCAACTTGAAATTTGACATGAAGGTGACTCTCATGATTTTAATGTTTCGTATTTAAAATCAGCTCAATCGGACGATTAGTTCCGGAGATATTCAACTTTCTAGATATGAAATGCAAAACATTTACTATAATAATACGCGAAAAGGATTGAAAGGACCATTCGGAAGCGCTCCATCAATTGATTGATGGCGAAAAAAA